>BSBM01000129.1:6630000-9030000 GCA_027924585.1 Larix kaempferi | reverse complement strand
TGCACCTAGTTACGACGGTTCTAGTAAAGATCCCGACGGAGCTGTTTCAGCTTGGATGTGAGTTTTAGACATTTGCCAAGGTTGAATAAACACCTCTCAAAACAACTCATTCGATTTGTGAGACACTGCCATTCCCTGTGTGTTTATTATCCGACATATGCTTAAGCGTGTATTCCCTTTTTCCTTATCCAAAGTACACAATGTTGAGTTAGTTTAGTCATCCCCTTATCCTAGCCTTGCATTTTTCACTTTCACCCAATTCTAGCAAAATGATCACGACCATGAAATGAGTATATTCTTGAGGTTCTGTTTTGAGTAATTTTGATTATTTTAACTTATATTTGATATTATTATTGCTTAACCGCCAGTGAAATACTAGTTTATACTTTAAGTCTTGCTATGCATACTTTATCCATTTGCACTTGCAGCATCAGGTAATTTAAGCCTGGGTCATAGTTTGATCAGTCTTGGCTTGGTCAAACCCAGTTTGACCAAGTCAACCATAGGATCTGGGATGAGTTGGACCAGTGATGTTCGAGGTTGATGATTTATGGTCCTTTGATGCCCATTAGATGGTTCTGTTCAAAGTTTGAAAAATCGAAGTCGGACTCGGAATCGATCGAGGGTCAACTCAGAATCGGTAATGAATTGGTCGATTTGAATTTAATGAATCAGTTTGCTCAAAAATACATAAAATATTTAATTTTTTATTATAATTTTTGTGATATATATATGGGATATTTATTTGATATTAATTGGATTTAGTTTTATTGCTTCATAGATAATAAAAATGTTTATGGCTAATTGTTGAACTACTCTTAAACATTTACGGATAAGTGAATAATTATTATTTTCTTAAACAAAATTCAAAAGTAAATCATTATTACTTTCTTCAACACAAAAAATCAAATTTTAATTATTATATATATATATATATATATTTAATTGTTACATATATTTTTTAATGAAATTGATTTTCCTAAATATATGTTTTTAATTTATATTTCCAAAATATTTTAAAATAAAAATTAAAAAGATGCCATAAGATTTATATTCCCAAATTTGGAATACATTGGTATTGCCAAATTATAAACTTATATTTTTTAATTTAAAAAAAAAACAATAAACAAAATTGACTCGAAATTTAATAATTAAAAAATAAAATAAACATTTGAGACGGAATTGAATCAAGACAAATTTAAAAGAATTTGAATAGAGGTTTTGCGGATTTTAAAAAATTGAGTAGCACTCTGCCAGTCCCCAATGACTCCCACTCCACTCAGCAGTAGCACTGCTGCACTCTCGCTGTCCACGACTCCAGCCTAGGGCCTAAACCATTAACCAACTCCACCGGCACCCTGCACATTGCCACGAAGCACACTGATTCTCCATTCGAAGTCCACGCCACTCCAACTCTCCCGCAACTACTATCACGATCATTCACGGGCAAATGGGGTTGGGTTGGGGGCTCGGGAGGGTAGAATAGGTAAACAATTAAAAAACCATTTTTTAATGGCCCATGGGCCCACTGAAAAAACCGGCCGGTTTACGTAAAAAATCGGGTTGACCGGACTGATTCATCTGGTTGGACTGATTTATGTAAAAAATCGGCAATTTATTGCTCCTGAACCGATTTGGTGACCGGTTTGAACCGGGCTACCTTAAATCGGCGAATCGGCCGATTCCGATTCCGATTTGAACGATTTTTAAAACACAGGTTCTGTTATCACACCATAGTAGCAAGGCTACTATCCTTGCTGAGCAGATATCTGCACATTTCAGAGCTTTGCTTTTGCAGAGATGGGCTACGATGAGCTTATATTTTGAGATCATTCATGATCAGAGCAGTGTATTTTGTCAGACTTATGTTAGACCTTGTGCTAAGGTTGAGCCTTGAGAGTTCAGATTTGTTGACCGATGTGACCCTTTATTCCATACAGTTTCAGTGCAGTGCCTAGTGATGTTATTGCAACAGTGTTTCAGATGGTTTATGATGATTATTATTATGATGTGATATGACCTATGGATTTCTGATCATTGACTATGGACTATTATCTTGTTGTTTTGGTCATCTTCATAGCATTAGCTTGGTAAATGATTCAAGATATGGCAGTACTATTAAAATTAAAATTGAATATCTTGGTTGATGTTATAATTATTGAATGGATGTATCACTTGCACACTTAGGTTTCTTGACAAAACCCACTGGTTTTATTACCCTCCTATGAGCATAGATATGGTCTTCCTAGACATTCTTGTCTACTAGCTTAGGCACCACTTTCACTTGACTCCATCCATCCATGACCTTCCTATATTGGCATTTACCTTTGACTTGTCTTTCTTGACTTTTTGATACTGAGGACTTCCCCATTACTACTTCCGTGTTGGACCGCATCCATGTTTGTTTAGTGTCTCGGCTCTGAGTTGGTGACAAAACTTGCCTTTGGTGAGTTGGATTGTAGGCCTAAATAATTTTGGTCGGTTGTCCTGATGTTTGGCACTGGCAGAAGTCCCCCTAGTCACTTGAGATGTTGTTGGCTAAAACTAAAAGCTCATGTACTACCTATTGGAAATCTTTATAAATTCGCCCACGGAAACTGTAAACTCTATAATGTGTTTCTAAACACACGTGAGTAAAGGGCAAGAGCAATGAACTGCTAAAATACTCCTCTAAGAGTATAAAAAGGTCCTGTTATCACATATATAGTAGCCCGGCTACCATACATTATTTTTCTGATTCCAGTACACTATTCAGCCAGTTCCCTTACATTTGAGATGCTAAGATGAGCATCTATATTGGATCACTATCAGATTTTGGACAGCAGTTGTATTCCCCATGCCATGACTAATTCTCAGGACACTCAGAGAGATGACTGATGTAGCCATTATACCATTTGTACAGAGCAGTCAATAGTGCCTAGAGTTACAGCAACAGTTTCAGAGGACAGATGATGGTACAGGTGATGAGCATTCAGGTATATGACTCAGCAGGTATATGGTTATATTGCTTTTATATTTATTCTTGTAGCATGTCTTACCACCTAGTGTCATGATCTGGCGATCATATAGATATGTGAACCTGGTTGATCTTATTATATATATTATATTGTCCCTACTCAGACTTAGAAGTTCACTATTCATACTCATTGGTTTTACCCTCCTTAGGGAGAATAGAGGTGATCATTCCACCATACCTTGGCTTGCTAGTGTTGGCTCCTGTTATCACATATATAGTAGCCGGGCTACCATACATTATTTTTCAGATTCCAGAGCACATTTCAGCCAGTTCCTTTACTTTGAGATGATGAGATGAGCAGCTATCTTTGGATCACTATCAGATTGTGGATAGCAGTTGTATTCCCCATGCCATGACTGAGTCTCAGGACACTCAGAGAGATGACCGATGTAGCCATTATACCATTGGTACAGAGCAGTCAGTAGTGCCCAGAGTTGCAGCAGCAGTTTCGGAGGACAGATGATGGTACAGGTTGATGAGCATTCAGGTATAGGACTCAGCAGGTATATCATGGTGTTATGGTTAGATTACTTTTATACTTATTCTTATAGCATGTCTTAGCACTCAGTGTCATGATCTGGTGATCATATAGATATCTGGACCTGGTTGATCTATTATACATATTATATTGTCCCTACCCAGACTTAGAAGTTCACTATTCATACTCATTGGTATGTACCCTCCTTAGGGAGAATAGAGGTGATCATTCTACCATATCTTGGCTTGCTAGTGTTGGCTCCATTATTCATTGTCTTCATCCATCCATGGCCTACCTTCTAGTTTATCACCCTGACTTACTACTTGACTAGTGACATGGAGGACTTTTACCCACTGTAGCCTCTGTATTGGATGAGCTTCCCTGTTTATTGTGTCTCGGCTCTGAGTTGGTGACAAAACTTACCTATGGTGAGTTGGAGTTCCTTGGAATTCCCCCTAGTCACTTAAGTTGTGTTGGCTAAACCTGAAACTTATAGTGCTGCCATGAATACAAAATCTGGAAAATGAAATGCTATATCTTGTATGAAAAGCCCATTCATGCAATGTGTTTTTAAACACACATGAATGAAAGGCGTGCCAAATGAAAATGGCCATAAAAATAAAATGTTATATCTTGTGGAAAATAAATACCTAGGTAAACAAGCTGTCCATGACACACCTAGAAGTGCTCAGGTAAACAAGTGCCTTAAAAACACACCTGCAGCAGAAAGCCTAAAAGAAAAATGTAAATCTATGCAATGTGTTTGTAAACACACATAGATCAAGGCTATGGAAACTTCAGGCCCAAAAAGCAATGGAACTTAAAAGCTACATCTAAACAATTGCTGGCCTTATTTGTATTATGGATTGTGCGCATCTGTGAAGGTGAATAAACCCTCTTTAAACAACTCATCCATTTGTGAGACACCGCCATTCCCTGTGTTATTGCTCATTCAGTATATACTATGGTGTATTCCCTTTCCCTTGCCAAAGTCTCACAAAGTCAAGACAGTTAAGTCATCCCTTAGCCTAGCCAGTTAATTTAATCCTTCACCCTTCACTAGCAAATTGATCACAACTATGAAGTGAGTATGATCCTGAAAGTCTAGTCTGAGTAATAATAATAATTAACAACACTATATATTTGGATTTAGATCACCAGTCATGATTACTCTGTGTTATAATTGTTATTTGAATAAGTTGTAGAGCATATATTAACCTTGACACTTTGCAGCAGCTATTAATGATGATCTGAGTTATATTTGGTCTTGGTTAGACCTAGTTTGACCATGGAGGACCATGGGACATGAGATGTTGGACCTTATGATGATGTGGATAGATGATATATGGTCTATGTATACATACATGATGACTCTATGCAGCAGCTACAGGGCTATGATGATGATTCTGGGGTTGCAGCAGTGTTTGTATATGTACAGCGCATTATTATTGGCCTTGATCCGGTATATTGGATATTTATTTTGATCATGCAGAGATTCATATGGTGTATGAGTACACATCTTGGATGGATTTGGACCTTCTGAGTCCAATGGGACAGTTTGTTTTCAGTTCCGGGCACTTACAGTGATGATTTAGCCTCAGTAGGCTGTCCTAGTGCAGTTTTGGTCTGTCGGAGGCCCTGTCAGAGCAGATGTGATTTTTATCCGGTTGACCTAGGGCGCTGATGATGGAGGGGGTGGTCCAGCCACTTGTTTTTACCATATTACCCCCCCTCTCGGACACACTGGTGCCCTCACCTTGACAGCGCAGGCACTCCAGGAGGCTGTTTGGGGCAGTTTCACGCTTCCCGAGGCATTTCAGGATTGGTAGAAATGGCTATTGAGGAAATCGATTTGGGCTACTGAGGCAAAGTTATGGCATGAGATGATCAGTGATGATAGATCGGGACCTTCCACACCTTCTTCAGCAGTTTCAGCTTCATCGGGGCCCGCATCCATCACTTATGGCACTTTCTGTGGATTTTTGAGGTCTTTTGAGGACCACGACTTCACTATGGAGGCACGATTTGGTACATTCATGATTATTTTTTGGTTATTGTGCTATGGGGATTGACCAAGGAGGGATAAAATTACCCCTTGGACCCACCATAAGCCTCTTATGATATTTTGTCATCATGATTTGGTGGGGTTCCCCTCTTGTAGGGCGATTTTGTCCACTTACATTATATTTTATTAGTGATCCATGTATTTTATTGTTGAGCTCATCTCAACCATTGATTAGATCATGAGATTTTTTAATCTTAGCCACTCATGTAAAAAGTGGTTAGGATTGTACTCTCTCCCCATCCTATTTAAGGAGGGAGCCTCTCATTGTAAAATTCATCTAGAGATTTTTGGCTCTTGGCTCTTGGAATAAAATTTCTATCTTTTGGAGTACATGCTTGGATTGGAGTGAATGTTGGTTGTTTCGATTGTAAATGCTATTGTCCATTGCACTGGAGGATCTATTGTAGCTATCTTGCATATTTGCCATATTTTATTTGCAGGTTAAGAGGGCGATTTTGGACAAGGGCGAATTGGTGGGGAGGCTTGCCCTTCAATCTTGGAAGAAGTCGTTTTGGTTTGACAGGGAGTAGTTTTGCCTTTGTGTCAACTATTCTATGTTTCTCTCTCTCTCTTGCTTGTATCTACCTTCAATTTGTTAAACTAATTGATGCTTTGCTCCTTGGCTTGACAGGTTAGAAGGAATCACATGTGGCTTGGAAAAATCGATTTGGCAAGAGGGCTTCAACAATTCTCCATTTGATCTTTGGCAAAGTAATCCTCGTCTCAACTAGCATTCATCTCTTCATCCAGGTATGTTCCAAGAGGTATGATCTTCTCTTCCTTGAATCTTCCATAATTTCTAGATCACAAAAACCCTAATCAAATTAAAACCCTTGTTTTTGGTATTTTGTAGATCTACTTAGATCTAGCCTTGCAATTGAAAAGATATTAAAAACCCACCTCTATAGGATCCACCCCTAGTTGGATCTATAGTTTGGTGGTGATTGGCTAAGAATTGACACACTTTTCAATGCAAAAAGCCTTCTTGAACCTAAATCGATTTTCCTAAGAGAAGCTTGTTGGGTTAGATCTAGCACATGGGTAGGTGAGATCCCACTTGATTTGACATCTAGACACTTGATAACCTATACCCATATCTTTACTTTGGTGAAAACTACCTTGTGGACATCTCTCCATGTTTTAAGGGGTTGAAACCCCCTTTTGACCTTCTTGGCATCTTAAAACTTAGATCTACTAAGATCTAGCCATTGGATTCACTTGAAACTTTGAAGAAACATAGATCGGGGTACTAACATCCCGGATCTACATTTTGGTGGCCATTGGACTTGATTTGGTCCACCAAAACCCATTTTTGACCCTCCTTGAGCAAATCGCACCCCCTTGATTTTTTGAGTTGGTCCACTTCTAGGAAGTGGGTGTTGGAGATTTTTGTGGATTTGGAATGCCCATGCCTTGAAACCTAGGTCTATACTGTCCTTTCGTCAAGATCCGCCTTGGGGATTGCATTCCTTGTTTTAAGGGATTGTGGTCCACTTTTGGTCATCATTTAAAAACCTAGATCTAGTAAGATCCAACCATTGGATCTCATTCAACCCACTTGACTTGGCTTCTAGGTGTCCCGATCTACACTTTGACATACCTTTTGACTCCATTAGCCCCTCCAACAAGGCACTAGTCCTTCTCCAAGCAAGGCGCACTTCTTGGGATTTGTGTCAAACCCTAGATCTAACACATGGGTACTCCTAAAACCAACTTCAACTTATAGATCTAGCCTATACCTAACCTATAGTACCAACCTCATACCTAACTTCACCTTGTGGGTCCACCTAGAAACATTTCACACTTCCCAAGAAACTAGACCCACTTGTGCAAACACATGGTACTATACCAAGTAATCATACCCCATCATGTGGCCTAAACCATACATAGGTTGAAACACTAACTATCCATTACACCACCATCAACCATCTCTTAACTCTTAGGTCCACTTAACCTTGCATTGGTTTCCGTAACTCATCATTTACCTACCCTTAGAAACCTTTGTTTGGGTCCAATCAATCGTGATTGGGGTATAGGGTCTCCCCCTTGGTCTAGTTATACCTTGACCTAAAGCGAAGAGTGCCTCGGTTGACGTGACTCCCACATTGCATTGGGAACCGTGGCATCTCTTGGGTCACCTCTTTAGTTGCCTGTCTCCTCTACCGTCCCGGATGGGATACCTCTAGGGGCAACTACAAGTTGTGTGATAACATTTTTGGCGCCGTTGCCGGGGAGGTAGAGGCCTACCTTGGTTCAACACACCTTTGTGTCTCACTATCTCTCTGCACTTTAAACGACATACATCTTGGTAGAAGAGTTTAAAAATCTACCTGGCGACTCCAATTCGTGACTCCGCTGAGGATCGGCCCCATTCCCATCTTTCAATTTTGTAATTTGTAAATCATAAATGAATTCAGACATTTTCTTCCAAATGACAAGGTGTATGAATGAAATATATGAGAATCTATCTCGCTATAGAGGGCAGTTGGAAGAAAGTAATGAAAGTCAGTCAACATATCAATATGGGAGTGATTATGTACATAATTCTTATGACTCTCATCATTCTTTGCATTCTTCAAGTAGAAATATTAACCCAATTAATTCAAACAAAATTCAATCTCAACCAAGGCCTTACAACCAAAGCATTCGGTCAAATGATTCTAGCATTCCAGTTAGGCATCCAAAACTAATCCCTAGTAGAATGGCCAAAGTTATTAGAAATCCAGCTAAGCCATCTCCTTTTGACTTTTCTAAAATTCATGGGGCACCTCATCTTATGCCAAATAATTACTCTGAATGGTTGCCTCGTTTCTATGGAAACTATTTTGAGTCAATTGAAAATCATTTACAAAGATTTTGGGATTATATGGAAGTTAGGGGTGCTGATGATGAAGATGTTTATATGCGGGCCCTGGGTGAGACATTAGGTGGAAATGCTGGACTATGGTTTGATAATTTAGCCCCAGGATCCATCACTGGATATGATATGTTTGTTGGGTTATTAAAGAATAAATGGGGGTAGTAATATTGAAGAATCCTTAACAGAGACATCAAGCAATAACTGTGTTGTTGAGGATCAGTTTGATAAGGACCATGATAATAATAATGACACTTCAAATCAGTCCTTGAGTAGCCCTACTTTTGATCTTGAAGAAATTTCTGATTTTGTTGAGGATCCTGTTATCACACAACTTGTAGTTGCCCCTAGAGGTATCCCATCCGGGACGGTAGAGGAGACAGGCAACTAAAGAGGTGACCCAAGAGATGCCACGGTTCCCAATGCAATGTGGGAGTCACGTCAACCGAGGCACTCTTCGCTTTAGGTCAAGGTGTAACTAGACCAAGGGGGAGACCCTATACCCCAATCACAGTTGATTGGACACAAACAAAGGTTTCTAAGGGTAGGTAAAGGATGAGTTACGGAAACCAATGCAAGGCTAAGTGGACCTAAGAGTCAAGGAATGGTTGAAGGTGGTATAATGGATAGTTAGTGTTTCAACCTATGTATGGTTTAGGCCACTTTATGGGGTATGATTACTAGGTATAGTACCATGTGTTTACACAAGTGGGTCTAGTTTCTTGGGAAGTGTGAAATGATTCTAGGTAGGCCCACAAGGTGAAGTTAGGTGTGAGATTGGTACTATAGGTTAGATCTAGGCTAGATCTAGAAGTTGGAGTTGGTTCTAGGATTACCCATGTAGTAGATCTAGGGTTTGACACTAATCCCAAGGAGTGCGCCTTGCTTGGAGAAGGACTAGTGCCTTGTTGGATGGGCTAATGGGGTCAAAAAGTATGTCAAAGTGTAGATCGGGACACCTAGAAGCCAAGTCAAGTGGGTTGAATGAGATCCAATGGTTGGATCTTACTAGATCTAGGTTTTTAAGTGATGACCAAAAGTGGACCACAATCCCTTAAAACAAGGAATGCAATCCCCAAGGCGGATCTTGACAAAAGGACAGTATAGACCTAGGTTTCAAGGCATGGGCATTTCAAATCCACGAAAATCTCCAACACCCACTTCCTAGAAGTGGACCAACTCAAAAAATCAAGGGGGTGCGATTTGCTCAAGGAGGGTCCAAAAATGGGTTTTGGTGGACCAAATCAAGTCCAATGGCCACCAAAATGTAGATCCGGGATGTTAGTACCCCGATCTATGTTCCTTCAAAGTTTCAAGTGAATCCAATGGCTAGATCTTAGTAGATCTAAGTTTTAAGATGCCAAGAAGATCAAAAGGGGGTTTCAACCCCTTAAAACATGGAGAGATGTCCACAAGGTAGTTTTCACCAAAGTAAAGATATGGGTATAGGTTATCAAATGTCTAGATGTCAAATCAAGTGGGATCTCACCTACCCATGTGCTAGATCTAACCCAACAAGCTTCTCTTAGGAAAATCGATTTAGGTTCAAGAAGGCTTTTTGCATTGAAAAGTGTGTCAATTTTTAGCCAATCACCACCAAACTATAGATCCAACTAGGGGTGGATCTTATAGAGGTGGGTTTTCAATATCTTTTCAATTGCAAGGCTAGATCTAAGTAGATCTAAAAAAATACCAAAAACAAGGGTTTTAATTTGATTAGGGTTTTTGTGATCTAGAAATTATGGAAGATTCAAGGAAGAGAAGATCATACCTCTTGGAACATACCTGGATGAAGAGATGAATGCTAGTTGAGACGAGGATTACTTTGCCAAAGATCAAATGGAGAATTGTTGAAGCCCTCTTGCCAAATCGATTTTCCCAAGCCACATGTGATTCCTTCTAACCTGTCAAGCCAAGGAGCAAAGCATCAATTAGTTTAACAAATTGAAGGTAGATGCAAGCAAGAGAGAGAAAAACATAAAATAGTTGACACAAAGGCAAAACTACTCCCTGTCAAACCCAAAACGACTTCTTCCAAGCTTGAAGGGCAAGCCTCCCCACCAATTCGCACTTGTCAAAATCGCCCTCTTAACCTGCAAATAAAGTATGGCAAATATGCAAGATAGCTACAATAGATCCTCCAGTGCAATGGACAATAGCATTTACAATCGAAACAACCAACATCCACTCCAATCCAAGCATGTACTCCAAAAGATAGAAATTTTATTCCAAGAGCCAAGAGCCAAAAATCTCTAGATGAATTTTACAATGAGGGGGTCTCCTCCTTATATAGGATAATAAAGACCAAAACCCTAGATCTCAAAACCACTTTTTGAAATGAGTGGTTGAGATTAAAAGATCTCACAACATAATCAATGGCTAATAATAAATCATAACCATATATCACATGGATCACCCACATAATGATAGCGCCCCCACTAAAAGGTACAATGAGGGGTGACGTCATCCACAAGAGAAAATATAAGCATCAAAATCCACCTCATGGTGACTAGGACATAACAATATAAGCTCATGGTGGGGCTAGGAGGTTTTAATCCTTACTAGCTCATCCCCAAGGCACAATAAAAATAATAAAATATGTCCAATATAATAAAAATGACCAAAACTGTCCTCAGAATCCATGACAGTCAAGCAGTAAATGTCCTCCTGTGATCAATCTGGGCATACCCACATGGTGAAAACTGACTGGAAGGTAGTGATGCCGCCCTGGAAGACCTCTGTGAAAACCAAATGCCAAAACCTTGCCTCAATTGCCCAAATCGATTTCCTCAGTGACCACCTTTTCCCATTTTTTAACTGCCTCGGGAAATGTGAAAGTGCCAAAACTGCCTCCTAGGGTGCTAGCGCTGTCAATTCTGAGCCCACCAGGCTCTCCGGAAGGGGGGATAAATGGTAATAACAAGTGGCTGGACCACCCCCTCCATCATCAGCGCCCTAGGTGAACTGGCCTCTCGGGGCCCCTGCTGCTCAGGCTGGGAAATCAGCCCCAAATCTGCTCAACAAGTGTAAAACTGCATCAATCACTGTCAGAAGTGCCCGAAACTGAAAGACAAGTGTCTCAATGGATCCAGAAGACCCAAATCCACTAGGAATGAGTACTCATACATCATGGGTTGCCCTAATGGGCCAGCTGTAGGGTCCACCATATATGGACAATGTATAATCTGCTGATCTGAAATAATAATAAACCTGCTGAACTGGATCAAACATCATCTGCATCATATGTCCATCATATGATATCATCATCAAACATGTGGGACCATAAATCATCATCAATAATCATCCATACATGGCCCACATCATCACGGATCCCAAGAATATATAATCAAGGATAAATCACATCAGTAGACTAAGACAATGTTTCTCTAATCATTCCCACAGCTAAGCTCAAAGTATAAATTCCATTCAGTGGCATTAATCAAGTTAACATATTCCGTGGTTATATAAAATTACTTGCACAATAGTTCAAATGACAAACTCACCCATTGGACATGGTCAAACTGCTAGTGAAGGATGAAGGCTAGGAGCAAGGTTGGGCCAAGGGTTTGACTTGTCTAACTTAACTCAAAAATACTTTGGACTGGGAGAAGGGGGAAGCTACAAACTCTGTGCTGGACAAAAGAACACGGGGAATGGTTGTGCCTCACAAATGGATAAGTTGTTTAGAGAGTGCTTATTCAACTTAGGCATCATGTCTACATCAAGTTGATCCAGGTTCATTAGGATCATTCAATTTTATTTCCATGGCCTTTTTGGCCTACATAACCCTTCGGATTTCAGATGTGCTGAGAAGCACAACTAGTTGCAGCTTGCATCCAGGGCATGTTTTTCACATATTTATAAGGTCAGCAATTGTTTAGATATAGCTTTTAAGAACTATTGCTTTTTGGACCTTTCTTATACTCTTCGAGGAGTATTTTTAGCTTTTCATTGCTCTTGCCCTTTTTTGTTTCCATGGGCGAATTTTTCAAGTTTCCATAGGTAGAACATGAGCTTTCAGTTTTAGCCAACAACATCTCAAGTGACTAGGGGGAGTTCGAGCCAATGCCAAACATCGGGACAACCGACCAGAATGATTTAGGCCTACAATCCAACTCACCAAAGGCAAGTTCTGTCACCAACTCAAAGCCGAGACACTGGATAACAGGGATGCGGTCCAAACACAGAGGTAGAAAAATGGGGAAGTCCTCAGTATCAGAAAGTCAAATGAGACAAGTCAGGGTTTAAAGTCAAACAGGAAGGTCATGTATGGATGGAGACAAGTGAATATGGAGCCTACACTAGCAGACAACTGGTGTCGGGGAAAGACCATGTCTATGTAAGGTGAAATACCAGTAAGTTTTGTTAAATGACCTAAAAGTGCAAGCAATTGTCCATTTTATGATTTACAGTTCATTTTAAATAATTTGCCACATCAGGAATAATATACCAAGCACATGCCATGATCATGACTAAATCAACAAGATAATAATCCACAGTCAGTGAGAACATATCCATAACATCATCATAATAATCATCATCATGCATCATCTGAAACACTGCTGAAATACATCTCTAGGCACTGAACTGAAATTGTAATGGGATAAGTGGTCAGATCAGTCATCAAATCTGAACTCTCAAGGCTCAGCCTTGACACAAGGTCATAAAATCTGAATAATGTACTGCTCTGATCATGAGTGATCCAAAATATATAGCCATGCTCTGGAATAAATGAAGCTCTGGAATGTGCAGATAATCTGCTGTACAAGAATAGTAGCCCTGCTACTATGGTGTGATAACATCTGGCTCCAGCTGGGACAAGTGCTCTAAGGGAGAGAGCGCTTGAGAACCTCAGAATCTCTGGTCTCGAACTGCTCTGCATCAATCTTCAATCCAGCACTGCACCATCCTTGCTTTCAGCTTTTATCTTGCACCTGTTCCTGCTCTCACAAAAACTAGAATACCATCATGGAGCATGTATGGGATAAAAATAAAATAAAACTGAAATGAAATTTAATCTAAAACATGAACTGCAATGCGCCAAAATATAAATATAAACTAACATGGCATATATCATTATCATTTTTATTTACTGTGCAGGAGGAAAAGAGTACATTCTTAAATCAGGCAAATCTCAACCAGCATAGGCAGCTAACAATAGAAATGCTAACTATAATTTCTTAAATGCATGCAGGAGAAGAGAAAAGCTTAGGAAGGAGCAAGACTCAACTCAGGCAGAAAAAGAAAAAGGGACAATACTCGGCACACAGAAACAGAAAAGTCACACAAATCCTACTGCTCAAGTGAGCTTATTCAGAAGCTACCTACTCTAGGCAAGGTAAGGTATCATTCCAGGCTTATAGGTGGGAAGTAGTGTTTTAGTAACCTCCCATTTACAGGTAATTCCAACTCGTCTCCATCTAAAGTCTCTAAATATACAGTTCCTTTGCCAGCCATCTTACTTACTCGATAAGGGCCCATCCATATCTTTTCAAACTTTTCATGGTTTCCATGTTTCTCTTTATGTTTATCCCATAACAAAACTATATCCCCAATTCCAAATATCACATCTCTACTCTTTTGGTCAAAGGTTCCCTTTATTCTTTCTTGTTCCAAAACCATTTTGTTCCAGGCTTCCCTCCTAGTCTCATCTAACTCTACTAACTTGTCAATTCTTGCTTGCAAGGCTTCTTGATCAGAAGAACACTGTTGTAACAATTCATACACAGGGATTTGAAGGTTTATTGGAAGCCTACAGTTTTGCCCGTACACTATTTCAAAAGGAGCTTTTCCAGTTATTCTTTTGACTGTCGTTCTATCTGCCCAGAGGGCATATTTTAACTTTGCATCCCAAGTCCTCTTGTTCTCACCAATCATCCTTTTTAAGAGCCTTATCAAATTCTTATTACTTGATTCTGCTAAGCCGTTTCCCTGCGGGTAGTAGTTAGAAGAGTGAGACAAGGTGATCCCATGATCAGTACAAAAGGCAGACATCTCAATCTTGCTAAAAGCTGGTGCATTATCAGTTGTAATTTTGTAGGGGCAACCGTATCTGGAAACTATATTCTCTTCTAAGAACTTGACCACAACTTCTGCAGTGCACTTCTTAGTAGGGATAGCTTCCACCCAGCGAGTGAAATAGTCTGTGCAAGTCAGTATGTATTTGTGTCCGCTTGATGAGCTAGGGTTTATAGGTCCTACAAAATCCATTCCCCATTGCTGAAAAGGTTCTTCTATAATGACTGGGGTCAAGGGCAGGGCAGGTAGTCTAGGTTTTCCAGAATAGAATTGACACTCCTGACAGGCTCTAACAAAAATGTGCACATCTTTGAACAAGGATGGCCAATAATAACCCGCTCTCATGATTTTAGCAGCCGTGGTTCTTGGTGCGTAATGTCCTCCACATAATCCGGAATGCATTTCTTTGATGATTCTTTGGGAGTCATCATGGTTAACACATTTGAGTATGATTCCATCTGGATTCTTCCATCCCAATCCATCCTCTGTCAAAACATACTTGGATGCTTTTAACCTCAAAGCTCTTCTTTGGTGGTCTACCAGGTGGTCTGGACAGGTCATATGTCTGAGGTAGAAAATGATGTCTTTGTACCATTCGTGATCTTCATCAATGTAAAGGATCATGTTATTTTGCTGTAGTTTGGAATCAGTCAATAGTTGTGTTAACCCTTGGCCTTTTACTATCTTGACTGGCTTGATTTCAATATCATACTCTTGAATCCTAGAAATCCAGTTTCCCCTAACCCCTATGCCATCAGGCTGAGATAAGACATCTTTCACCGCTTGATAAGGGACGTAAGCAATAATTTTGGAGTATCCGATATATGTCCTAAAATGTTTTAACGACTTGACCAAGGCATAGGCTTGTTTTTCAGTGGTTGTGTAGTTGAGTTCTGCGTCTCTAAGGTTTTTACTCATAAAGGCAACAGGTTGCTCATGGTTTTCTTCATTCTTTTGTAGCAACACACCTGCTATGGTGTCCTCGGAAGCATAAGAATAAATCAAAAACTCCTTATTGTAGTTTGGGCTTACTAGGACAGGTGCAGAAGCAATGGCTTTCTTTAGAGACTCGAATGAGGCATCACATTTCTTATCCCAAACAAATTTCACATCCTTCTTAAGCAAACTATTCAAAGGTTTGGCCAATTCAGCTAAGTTAGGGATGAATCTCCTTACGAAGTTTATTTTTCCGAAAAATGATCGCAGTGAGCTGACATCCTTTGGGGGAGTTATGTCTTGGATTCCTTGCACTCTTTATGGATCAATTCTAATGCCTTCTTTGGATACAATGTGACCTAACAACTTCCCTTCATCCACCCCAAAGGTAGACTTTTTAGGATTTAAATATATTCCAAATTTTCGACATCTTTCAAAGATTCTCCTTAGATGCTTTACGTGGTCTCCCCTGTCTTTTGAGAAGACAGTTAGATCATCTTGATAGATTGCAATGATCTTGCCAATTAGACCCTCGAATGCATGATCCATTGCCCTTTGAAAGGTTGATCCTGCATTCAAAAGCCCAAATGGCATTCTTATATACTCGAAGGTTCCCCACGGGGTGGTGAAGGTTGTCTTCCCACGATCTTCCTTCTTGATTTGGACCTGGTTGTACCCAGAAAATCCGTCAAGTAAGGATAACATGCCAGCCCCTGTTACACTTTGCAACAGATTTTCCATGTTGGGCAAAGGATAGTTGTCTTTTAGAGATGCTTGATTTAGGTTCCTAAAGTCAATACAAATTCTAATCTCCCCGTTTTTCTTCCTTACGATTACAGGATTGGATACCCAGGTTGTATGCCTAACTGGTCTAATGATACCTGCTGCCAACATCTTTTCCAATTCCTTTTTAACTAAGGGAGCTAACTTAGGGTTCATGTTTCGCAACTTTTGTCGATATGGTTTGGCTCCTTCTTTAAGAGGAATAGTGTGTTCTATAATGGACTGATCATAAGTTTTTAAATCATCATAGACCCATGCAAAGATATCTTTATACTCTCGGATTAACTCAATAATTCTTCTTCTTTCTTCTCCTGAGGCATTTATACCAATCCTGATCATTTTTGGAGAACAAGCAGACCCTACATTTATTTCGATGACCCCATCTACAGGTTCAGATCTCCTACCCTTGTACTCATCATGCCTGTTAAAATTTCTCTCAAGGGGGAAAGCTATTTCTGTGACATCCATACCTTCAATTGAATCACCTTTTATCTCATCCTCGAAATTCACCATTGGGGTTTTAGAAGCATTTAAAAATCGTATGATTTGGGCATCACTGTCAAAAACTTGCCAATGGTCTTCATTATCAGGAACAGAGGGTCTGAATAAAACTTCAAGTTTGCAGTTTTCTTGTTTTAGAGACTCAGATGTTTGAAGAGTACTGGCCATCACGGATAGCTCATCAGCCAAAGTATTTTGTTCTCGGGGAACAGCCTTAATCCCGAAGGCATCAAAGCATTCAATGGTGTCCCAAACTGCATTTCTATAGTCTCTAAGTCTATTATTTTTAGCGGCGAATTTGTTTTTTATCTGGGACACAATGAGGTCAGAATCTCCTGTGACAGATATTGATTTGATTTTTCTTTCTCTGGCAATTTCCAAGCCTAGAAGCAACGCTTCATACTCTGCCACATTATTAGTGCACTCAAACTCTAAACGGAAAGAAAACAAACTCTTTTCTCCCGATGGTGAAATTAAGACTATACCGGCTCCTGCACCATGTCGGGAACGGGCCCCATCAAAATGCATTTTCCAGACTTGTTCATGTGAAAAAGGCTGCTTTTTAACCTCCTCCCAGTAATTTGCTAGAATCATGAAGTTTCCAATTTCATCACTTGAATACATTGCCTCAGTGAATAAATGTTCAGGTGTTTCAACATGCTCTTGCATAGGTGGTTCATTGAACAGAGTTATGAATGAACCTTCTTTGGTTGGGATTGTGGCATATGTCAAATCCATTTGGACACTTCCTCCCAATCTTGCCGACCATTCCCTGGATAGCAACATTCCCCACGCATCAGGGATATCTAGGACTAAGACATTCATTGAGAGCTCAATATCAGAGCAGGCTGCCAACCTAACAGGCAGGTTTTCAATTATCCCAATAGATTTCACAGTCTTGGAATCCATGCCACATACATTTCTGTAGGGTCTCGTGGGTACTAACTCAAGTTGTTCCATGACTCTTAAAGGCATGACACTTACTTCAACTCCTGAGTCCAACATGCAATTATGTAATATTAGACCATTCACTTCCAATGCAATATAAAAGGGTGGGAATTTTCCAGAGTTGTCACCAGAGACACTTTGGATCATGACAGGGGAATCCCTAATCTCTGCAGAAGCTTTCTTAGGAGCTTGCTTCCTTGTTTGAATCCCAAGATGAGTAGTAGCTCTTTTGTGGAATGAAGGGATCTTGAAAATTTCACAAAATGGAATAGGCATGTTTATCTTTTCTAGGAAGCTTGTAATATCTATGTTTAGGTTGTGAGGGTTTTCCTTATCCTTTTCATTCGTACCTAAACCTAGGAATTTCATAATGTCATGTTTAACAACCGGAATCTTGATTAGGTCTTTTAGGGAAACCGAAGCAGACGAATTGGCTAGCTTACTTGGAATGTTTGTTCTAGGGAGTTCCTTATTAGGTTTTAGAATCGCGGGAGGTTTTGGTTGTTTTCTCCAAAGGGTTGCTTTGGGAATGTTAGTTTTAGGGGGAGGATCAATTTTTATTGTTTGATCTGTCTTTTTGTTTGCAGGAGGAGATTGGCTAGTATTGGTCACAGTTTTACCCTTCGAGATGACCTCAGGAGAAAGCTTTGGAGCTTTTGGCAAGATTCTTCGGACAGGTTGATGCACTGTCTTGCTAGACTGTGGGTCAGTTGTTTTAGGTTGCTGAGTCTTGGGAGGACTAGCCTTTGGAGGGATTGAATTGCTACAGATGGATTTTAACATCTCTTTGGTTTGTTGATCACGTCTTTTGAAATCCTCATCCTGATTTTTAAGATATGTAGCAATGTTGGTGACCATTTCACACATGTTTGTCATAAATTCCATGGTCATTTCGGGAGAGATGTTATTTGGAGTAGACATCTCTTTGTGGGTTCTCTTCTCAGCGGAGTCACGATTAGGAGTCGCCAGGTAGATTTTTAAGCTCTACTACCAAGAGATATGTCGTTTAAAGTGTAGAGAGATAGTGAGACACAAAGGTGTGTTGAACCAAGGTAGGCCCCTACCTCCCCGGCAACGGCGCCAAAAATGTTAATGTTGGCAAAGAGAACGGGAGGAGAGGTTTGAAAAATATATGTCGAACCAGGGTAGGCCTCTACCTTCCCCGGCAACGGCGCCAAAAATGTTAATGTTGGCAAAGAGAACGGGAGGAGAGGTTTGAAAAATATATGTCGAACCAGGGTAGGCCTCTACCTTCCCCGGCAACGGCGCCAAAAATGTTATCACACAACTTGTAGTTGCCCCTAGAGGTATCCCATCCGGGACGGTAGAGGAGACAGGCAACTAAAGAGGTGACCCAAGAGATGCCACGGTTCCCAATGCAATGTGGGAGTCACGTCAACCGAGGCACTCTTCGCTTTAGGTCAAGGTGTAACTAGACCAAGGGGGAGACCCTATACCCCAATCACAGTTGATTGGACACAAACAAAGGTTTCTAAGGGTAGGTAAAGGATGAG
The DNA here is from genome assembly GCA_027924585.1 of Larix kaempferi. Taxonomy (NCBI): domain Eukaryota; kingdom Viridiplantae; phylum Streptophyta; class Pinopsida; order Pinales; family Pinaceae; genus Larix; species Larix kaempferi. Next base: position 9,010,884 of record BSBM01000129.1, on the reverse strand, counting down.
TTACGGAAACCAATGCAAGGCTAAGTGGACCTAAGAGTCAAGGAATGGTTGAAGGTGGTGTAATGGATAGTTAGTGTTTCAACCTATGTATGGTTTAGGCCACTTTATGGGGTATGATTACTAGGTATAGTACCATGTGTTTACACAAGTGGGTCTAGTTTCTTGGGAAGTGTGAAATGATTCTAGGTAGGCCCACAAGGTGAAGTTAGGTGTGAGATTGGTACTATAGGTTAGATCTAGGCTAGATCTAGAAGTTGGAGTTGGTTCTAGGATTACCCATGTAGTAGATCTAGGGTTTGACACTAATCCCAAGGAGTGCGCCTTGCTTGGAGAAGGACTAGTGCCTTGTTGGATGGGCTAATGGGGTCAAAAAGTATGTCAAAGTGTAGATCGGGACACCTAGAAGCCAAGTCAAGTGGGTTGAATGAGATCCAATGGTTGGATCTTACTAGATCTAGGTTTTTAAGTGATGACCAAAAGTGGACCACAATCCCTTAAAACAAGGAATGCAATCCCCAAGGCGGATCTTGACAAAAGGACAGTATAGACCTAGGTTTCAAGGCATGGGCATTTCAAATCCACGAAAATCTCCAACACCCACTTCCTAGAAGTGGACCAACTCAAAAAATCAAGGGGGTGCGATTTGCTCAAGGAGGGTCCAAAAATGGGTTTTGGTGGACCAAATCAAGTCCAATGGCCACCAAAATGTAGATCCGGGATGTTAGTACCCCGATCTATGTTCCTTCAAAGTTTCAAGTGAATCCAATGGCTAGATCTTAGTAGATCTAAGTTTTAAGATGCCAAGAAGATCAAAAGGGGGTTTCAACCCCTTAAAACATGGAGAGATGTCCACAAGGTAGTTTTCACCAAAGTAAAGATATGGGTATAGGTTATCAAATGTCTAGATGTCAAATCAAGTGGGATCTCACCTACCCATGTGCTAGATCTAACCCAACAAGCTTCTCTTAGGAAAATCGATTTAGGTTCAAGAAGGCTTTTTGCATTGAAAAGTGTGTCAATTTTTAGCCAATCACCACCAAACTATAGATCCAACTAGGGGTGGATCTTATAGAGGTGGGTTTTCAATATCTTTTCAATTGCAAGGCTAGATCTAAGTAGATCTAAAAAAATACCAAAAACAAGGGTTTTAATTTGATTAGGGTTTTTGTGATCTAGAAATTATGGAAGATTCAAGGAAGAGAAGATCATACCTCTTGGAACATACCTGGATGAAGAGATGAATGCTAGTTGAGACGAGGATTACTTTGCCAAAGATCAAATGGAGAATTGTTGAAGCCCTCTTGCCAAATCGATTTTCCCAAGCCACATGTGATTCCTTCTAACCTGTCAAGCCAAGGAGCAAAGCATCAATTAGTTTAACAAATTGAAGGTAGATGCAAGCAAGAGAGAGAAAAACATAAAATAGTTGACACAAAGGCAAAACTACTCCCTGTCAAACCCAAAACGACTTCTTCCAAGCTTGAAGGGCAAGCCTCCCCACCAATTCGCACTTGTCAAAATCGCCCTCTTAACCTGCAAATAAAGTATGGCAAATATGCAAGATAGCTACAATAGATCCTCCAGTGCAATGGACAATAGCATTTACAATCGAAACAACCAACATCCACTCCAATCCAAGCATGTACTCCAAAAGATAGAAATTTTATTCCAAGAGCCAAGAGCCAAAAATCTCTAGATGAATTTTACAATGAGGGGGTCTCCTCCTTATATAGGATAATAAAGACCAAAACCCTAGATCTCAAAACCACTTTTTGAAATGAGTGGTTGAGATTAAAAGATCTCACAACATAATCAATGGCTAATAATAAATCATAACCATATATCACATGGATCACCCACATAATGATAGCGCCCCCACTAAAAGGTACAATGAGGGGTGACGTCATCCACAAGAGAAAATATAAGCATCAAAATCCACCTCATGGTGACTAGGACATAACAATATAAGCTCATGGTGGGGCTAGGAGGTTTTAATCCTTACTAGCTCATCCCCAAGGCACAATAAAAATAATAAAATATGTCCAATATAATAAAAATGACCAAAACTGTCCTCAGAATCCATGACAGTCAAGCAGTAAATGTCCTCCTGTGATCAATCTGGGCATACCCACATGGTGAAAACTGACTGGAAGGTAGTGATGCCGCCCTGGAAGACCTCTGTGAAAACCAAATGCCAAAACCTTGCCTCAATTGCCCAAATCGATTTCCTCAGTGACCACCTTTTCCCATTTTTTAACTGCCTCGGGAACTGTGAAAGTGCCAAAACTGCCTCCTAGGGTGCTAGCGCTGTCAATTCTGAGCCCACCAGGCTCTCCGGAAGGGGGGATAAATGGTAATAACAAGTGGCTGTACCACCCCCCTCCATCATCAGCGCCCTAGGTGAACTGGCCTCTCGGGGCCCCTGCTGCTCAGGCTGGGAAATCAGCCCCAAATCTGCTCAACAAGTGTAAAACTGCATCAATCACTGTCAGAAGTGCCCGAAACTGAAAGAAAAGTGTCTCAATGGATCCAGAAGACCCAAATCCACTAGGAATGAGTACTCATACATCATGGGTTGCCCTAATGGGCCAGCTGTAGGGTCCACCATATATGGACAATGTATAATCTGCTGATCTGAAATAATAATAAACCTGCTGAACTGGATCAAACATCATCTGCATCATATGTCCATCATATGATATCATCATCAAACATGTGGGACCATAAATCATCATCAATAATCATTCATACATGGCCCACATCATCACGGATCCCAAGAATATATAATCAAGGATAAATCACATCAGTAGACTAAGACAATGTTTCTCTAATCATTCCCACAGCTAAGCTCAAAGTATAAATTCCATTCAGTGGCATTAATCAAGTTAACATATTCCGTGGTTATATAAAATTACTTGCACAATAGTTCAAATGACAAACTCACCCATTGGACATGGTCAAACTGCTAGTGAAGGATGAAGGCTAGGAGCAAGGTTGGGCCAAGGGTTTGACTTGTCTAACTTAACTCAAAAATACTTTGGACTGGGAGAAGGGGGAAGCTACAAACTCTGTGCTGGACAAAAGAACACGGGGAATGGTTGTGCCTCACAAATGGATAAGTTGTTTAGAAAGTGCTTATTCAACTTAGGCATCATGTCTACATCAAGTTGATCCAGGTTCATTAGGATCATTCAATTTTATTTCCATGGCCTTTTTGGCCTACATAACCCTTCGGATTTCAGATGTGCTGAGAAGCACAACTAGTTGCAGCTTGCATCCAGGGCATGTTTTTCACATATTTATAAGGTCAGCAATTGTTTAGATATAGCTTTTAAGAACTATTGCTTTTTGGACCTTTCTTATACTCTTCGAGGAGTATTTTTAGCTTTTCATTGCTCTTGCCCTTTTTTGTTTCCATGGGCGAATTTTTCAAGTTTCCATAGGTAGAACATGAGCTTTCAGTTTTAGCCAACAACATCTCAAGTGACTAGGGGGAGTTCGAGCCAATGCCAAACATCGGGACAACCGACCAGAATGATTTAGGCCTACAATCCAACTCACCAAAGGCAAGTTCTGTCACCAACTCAAAGCCGAGACACTGGATAACAGGGATGCGGTCCAAACACAGAGGTAGAAAAATGGGGAAGTCCTCAGTATCAGAAAGTCAAATGAGACAAGTCAGGGTTTAAAGTCAAACAGGAAGGTCATGTATGGATGGAGACAAGTGAATATGGAGCCTACACTAGCAGACAACTGGTGTCGGGGAAAGACCATGTCTATGTAAGGTGAAATACCAGTAAGTTTTGTTAAATGACCTAAAAGTGCAAGCAATTGTCCATTTTATGATTTACAGTTCATTTTAAATAATTTGCCACATCAGGAATAATATACCAAGCACATGCCATGATCATGACTAAATCAACAAGATAATAATCCACAGTCAGTGAGAACATATCCATAACATCATCATAATAATCATCATCATGCATCATCTGAAACACTGCTGAAATACATCTCTAGGCACTGAACTGAAACTGTAATGGGATAAGTGGTCACATCAGTCATCAAATCTGAACTCTCAAGGCTCAGCCTTGACACAAGGTCATAAAATCTGAATAATGTACTGCTCTGATCATGAGTGATCCAAAATATATAGCCATGCTCTGGAATAAATGAAGCTCTGGAATGTGCAGATAATCTGCTGTACAAGAATAGTAGCCCTGCTACTATGGTGTGATAACAGATCCTTCAGAAAAAGAATTCCTTAATCATTCTATCATTAACAATCATTCAATTCCTTATCACCTTATTGAAGAAGAAGAAAGTGGAAACATTGACCAAGACCATTTAGTAATGCTTTCACGTGATCATTGTGCAAATAATCAGGATACTTTAAATGAGCTTGTTAATTTTCCCCCTGATCAATTAAATGAAAATGATCACCTATCCTCTTATAATTTTAATGATGAATCAATAGAAGGTCAATCTCAAGATGAGGATGAATTAGTGAATCACACTAGATGCTCTAATCTGTGTCCCACTTCTTATATGGAGTCTTTAATTTTTTCCATCCTTAATCAAGACAACTTAGAGTTAGGTAGCTATGGTCAATCTTGTCCTCAGATTGTAAATATTAAACTTGATCAAAAGATTAAAATCATTCCTACAGTAAAGAGTGCTTTCTTTTGTCAAAATCCAAAGTCAAACTTATTTATTCATTTGGGAGAATTTTCATATTTGCAATCCACCCTCCCTTCCCAACTCTTTCAATCATCTTTGGGTTGGTGCTCTAGTCAGATTTTTGCCTTGGAGTTTTTCAATAGGAAGTATATGCACGATTACATAATTGGAGAAAAAGCACTTCATTTCCTTTTTCAGTCATCTTGGAACAATAATGCTTGTTGTCAAATTATCAATCATTCTTGCTGGCTAGAAAAGGTGTTTAAAGATCAATTTCATCTTTTCTCCATTTTTGAGCATCAAGTGGGCCTAGTTTTGATTTTTCGTCTTTTAAGCATTGATTTGTCCCCACTTGGTTTCTATTTGATCATCAGTCCCAAGGAGAAGCGAATTGAATATGTGAGAGAAGTAAATGAAGAAGTTAATTTGTGTGAAAATGAATCGAATCACATGTCTTATGTCTTCCCTCCATTCATCCCTGAATTTAACTTGCATAAATTTTATGATCCTATCAGTTCTTTGATGGAGGATGTTTGCATCAGACAGTCTTCTCCTTGGCATGATTTCATTTTGCTCCATTCAAATCCTTTTTCAATTTCTGAACAAGCCAGGAAGATTGTGCTCTCAACTTCAGTAATCTTTAATCCAATCTTGACTTGCTTTATCAACAAAAATCAAAAAAGAATCATTAACTTATTTGATGAGTGGTTGCACTGGATTTATGATTTTACCTAACATTTGTGCTAAATGGTTAGAGTAGGGTAGGTAGGACCAAATAAGCTCACTTGAGCAGTAGGATTTGTGTGATTTTTCTTTTTCTGTGTGATGAGTATTGTCCCGTTTTCTTTTTCTGCCTGGAGTGCCTGCTTGTTTTTTTTCTTCTTTATTGAGTTGAGCCTTGCTCCTTCCTAAGCTTGTCTCTTCTCCTGCATGCATTTAAGAAATTGTAGTTGGTGTTTTTATTTTTGGCTGCCTGTGCAAGTTGAGATTGCCTGCTTGAAAAAGTGCTCTTGTCCTCCTGCACAGTAATAAAATGATAAATCAATAATATATGCCATGTTAGTTATATTTATATTTTGGTGCATTTCAGTTTATGCTTTAGATTAGATTTCAGTTCAGTTTTATTTTATATTTATCCCATACATGCTCCATGATGGTATTCTAGTGTTTGTGAGAGCAGGAACAGGTGCAAGATAAAAGCTGAAAGCAAGGATGGTGCAGTGCTAGATTGAAGATTGATGCAGAGCAGTTCGAGACCAGAGATTCTGAGGTTCTCAAGCGCTCTCTCCCTTAGAGCACTTGTCCCAGCTGGAGCCAGATGTTATCACATATATAGTAGCCGGGCTACCATACATTATTTTTCAGATTCCAGAGCACATTTCAGCCAATTCCTTTACTTTGAGATGATGAGATGAGCAGCTATCTTTGGATCACTATCAGATTGTGGATAGCAGTTGTATTCCCCATGCCATGACTGAGTCTCAGGACACTCAGAGAGATGACCGATGTAGCCATTATACCATTGGTACAGAGCAGTCAGTAGTGCCCAGAGTTGCAGCAGCAGTTTCGGAGGACAGATGATGGTACAGGTTGATGAGCATTCAGGTATAGGACTCAGCAGGTATATCATGGTGTTATGGTTAGATTACTTTTATACTTATTCTTATAGCATGTCTTAGCACTCAGTGTCATGATCTGGCGATCATATAGATATCTGGACCTGGTTGATCTATTATACATATTATATTGTCCCTACCCAGACTTAGAAGTTCACTATTCATACTCATTGGTATGTACCCTCCTTAGGGAGAATAGAGGTGATCATTCTACCATATCTTGGCTTGCTAGTGTTGGCTCCATTATTCATTGTCTTCATCCATCCATGGCCTACCTTCTAGTTTATCACCCTGACTTACTACTTGACTAGTGACATGGAGGACTTTTACCCACTGTAGCCTCTGTATTGGATGAGCTTCCCTGTTTATTGTGTCTCGGCTCTGAGTTGGTGACAAAACTTACCTATGGTGAGTTGGAGTTCCTTGGAATTCCCCCTAGTCACTTAAGTTGTGTTGGCTAAACCTGAAACTTATATTGCTGCCATGAATACAAAATCTGGAAAATGAAATGCTATATCTTGTATGAAAAGCCCATTCATGCAATGTGTTTTTAAACACACATGAATGAAAGGCGTGCCAAATGAAAATGGCCATAAAAATAAAATGTTATATCTTGTGGAAAATAAATACCTAGGTAAACAAGCTGTCCATGACACACCTAGAAGTGCTCAGGTAAACAAGTGCCTTAAAAACACACCTGCAGCAGAAAGCCTAAAAGAAAAATGTAAATCTATGCAATGTGTTTGTAAACACACATAGATCAAGGCTATGGAAACTTCAGGCCCAAAAAGCAATGGAACTTAAAAGCTACATCTAAACAATTGCTGGCCTTATTTGTATTATGGATTGTGCGCATCTGTGAAGGTGAATAAACCCTCTTTAAACAACTCATCCATTTGTGAGACACCGCCATTCCCTGTGTTATTGCTCATTCAGTATATACTATGGTGTATTCCCTTTCCCTTGCCAAAGTGTCACAAAGTCAAGACAGTTAAGTCATCCCTTAGCCTAGCCAGTTAATTTAAGCCTTCACCCTTCACTAGCAAATTGATCACAACTATGAAGTGAGTATGATCCTGAAAGTCTAGTCTGAGTAATAATAATAATTAACAACACTATATATTTGGATTTAGATCGCCAGTCATGATTACTCTGTGTTATAATTGTTATTTGAATAAGTTGTAGAGCATATATTAACCTTGACACTTTGCAGCAGCTATTAATGATGATCTGAGTTATATTTGGTCTTGGTTAGACCTAGTTTGACCATGGAGGACCATGGGACATGAGATGTTGGACCTTATGATGATGTGGATAGATGATATATGGTCTATGTATACATACATGATGACTCTATGCAGCAGCTACAGGGCTATGATGATGATTCTGGGGTTGCAGCAGTGTTTGTATATGTACAGCGCATTATTATTGGCCTTGATCCGGTATATTGGATATTTATTTTGATCATGCAGAGATTCATATGGTGTATGAGTACACATCTTGGATGGATTTGGACCTTCTGAGTCCAATGGGACAGTTTGTTTTCAGTTCCGGGCACTTACAGTGATGATTTAGCCTCAGTAGGCTGTCCTAGTGCAGTTTTGGTCTGTCGGAGGCCCTGTCAGAGCAGATGTGATTTTTATCCGGTTGACCTAGGGCGCTGATGATGGAGGGGGTGGTCCAGCCACTTGTTTTTACCATATTACCCCCCTCCCGGACACACTGGTGCCCTCACCTTGACAGCGCAGGCACTCCAGGAGGCTGTTTGGGGCAGTTTCACGCTTCCCGAGGCATTTCAGGATTGGTAGAAATGGCTATTGAGGAAATCGATTTGGGCTACTGAGGCAAAGTTATGGCATGAGATGATCAGTGATGATAGATCGGGACCTTCCACACCTTCTTCAGCAGTTTCAGCTTCATCGGGGCCCGCATCCATCACTTATGGCACTTTCTGTGGATTTTTGAGGTCTTTTGAGGACCACGACTTCACTATGGAGGCACGATTTGGTACATTCATGATTATTTTTTGGTTATTGTGCTATGGGGATTGACCAAGGAGGGATAAAATTACCCCTTGGACCCACCATAAGCCTCTTATGATATTTTGTCATCATGATTTGGTGGGGTTCCCCTCTTGTAGGGCGATTTTGTCCACTTACATTATATTTTATTAGTGATCCATGTATTTTATTGTTGAGCTCATCTCAACCATTGATTAGATCATGAGATTTTTTAATCTTAGCCACTCATGTAAAAAGTGGTTAGGATTGTACTCTCTCCCCATCCTATTTAAGGAGGGAGCCTCTCATTGTAAAATTCATCTAGAGATTTTTGGCTCTTGGCTCTTGGAATAAAATTTCTATCTTTTGGAGTACATGCTTGGATTGGAGTGAATGTTGGTTGTTTCGATTGTAAATGCTATTGTCCATTGCACTGGAGGATCTATTGTAGCTATCTTGCATATTTGCCATATTTTATTTGCAGGTTAAGAGGGCGATTTTGGACAAGGGCGAATTGGTGGGGAGGCTTGCCCTTCAATCTTGGAAGAAGTCGTTTTGGTTTGACAGGGAGTAGTTTTGCCTTTGTGTCAACTATTCTATGTTTCTCTCTCTCTCTTGCTTGTATCTACCTTCAATTTGTTAAACTAATTGATGCTTTGCTCCTTGGCTTGACAGGTTAGAAGGAATCACATGTGGCTTGGAAAAATCGATTTGGCAAGAGGGCTTCAACAATTCTCCATTTGATCTTTGGCAAAGTAATCCTCGTCTCAACTAGCATTCATCTCTTCATCCAGGTATGTTCCAAGAGGTATGATCTTCTCTTCCTTGAATCTTCCATAATTTCTAGATCACAAAAACCCTAATCAAATTAAAACCCTTGTTTTTGGTATTTTGTAGATCTACTTAGATCTAGCCTTGCAATTGAAAAGATATTAAAAACCCACCTCTATAGGATCCACCCCTAGTTGGATCTATAGTTTGGTGGTGATTGGCTAAGAATTGACACACTTTTCAATGCAAAAAGCCTTCTTGAACCTAAATCGATTTTCCTAAGAGAAGCTTGTTGGGTTAGATCTAGCACATGGGTAGGTGAGATCCCACTTGATTTGACATCTAGACACTTGATAACCTATACCCATATCTTTACTTTGGTGAAAACTACCTTGTGGACATCTCTCCATGTTTTAAGGGGTTGAAACCCCCTTTTGACCTTCTTGGCATCTTAAAACTTAGATCTACTAAGATCTAGCCATTGGATTCACTTGAAACTTTGAAGGAACATAGATCGGGGTACTAACATCCCGGATCTACATTTTGGTGGCCATTGGACTTGATTTGGTCCACCAAAACCCATTTTTGACCCTCCTTGAGCAAATCGCACCCCCTTGATTTTTTGAGTTGGTCCACTTCTAGGAAGTGGGTGTTGGAGATTTTTGTGGATTTGGAATGCCCATGCCTTGAAACCTAGGTCTATACTGTCCTTTCGTCAAGATCCGCCTTGGGGATTGCATTCCTTGTTTTAAGGGATTGTGGTCCACTTTTGGTCATCATTTAAAAACCTAGATCTAGTAAGATCCAACCATTGGATCTCATTCAACCCACTTGACTTGGCTTCTAGGTGTCCCGATCTACACTTTGACATACCTTTTGACTCCATTAGCCCCTCCAACAAGGCACTAGTCCTTCTCCAAGCAAGGCGCACTTCTTGGGATTTGTGTCAAACCCTAGATCTAACACATGGGTACTCCTAAAACCAACTTCAACTTATAGATCTAGCCTATACCTAACCTATAGTACCAACCTCATACCTAACTTCACCTTGTGGGTCCACCTAGAAACATTTCACACTTCCCAAGAAACTAGACCCACTTGTGCAAACACATGGTACTATACCAAGTAATCATACCCCATCATGTGGCTTAAACCATACATAGGTTGAAACACTAACTATCCATTACACCACCATCAACCATCTCTTAACTCTTAGGTCCACTTAACCTTGCATTGGTTTCCGTAACTCATCATTTACCTACCCTTAGAAACCTTTGTTTGGGTCCAATCAATCGTGATTGGGGTATAGGGTCTCCCCCTTGGTCTAGTTATACCTTGACCTAAAGCGAAGAGTGCCTCGGTTGACGTGACTCCCACATTGCATTGGGAACCGTGGCATCTCTTGGGTCACCTCTTTAGTTGCCTGTCTCCTCTACCGTCCCGGATGGGATACCTCTAGGGGCAACTACAAGTTGTGTGATAACAGCTCCATTATTCATTGTCTTCATCCATCCATTACCTACCTTTTAGTTTATCACCTTGAATTACTACTTGACTAGTGACATGGAGGATCTTTTCCCCACTGTAGCCTCTGTATTGGATGAGCTTCCCTGTTTATTGTGTCTTGGCTCTGAGTTGGTGACAAAACTTACCTATGGTGAGTTGGAGTTCCTTGTGAATTCCCCCTAGTCACTAAAGTTGTGTTGGCTAAACTTGAAACTTTTAGTGCTGCCATGAATACAAAATCTAGAAAAAATGAAATGCTATATCTTGTATGAAAAGTCCATTCATGCAATGTGTTTCTAAACACACATGAATGAAAGGCATGCCAAATGAAAATGGCCATGAAAATAAAATGTTATATCTTTTGGAAATGTAAATACCTAGGTAAACAAGCTGTCTGTGACACACCTAGAAGTGTTCAGGTAAACAAGTGCCTTAAAAACACACCTGCAACAGACAGCCTAAAATAAATGTAAATCTATGCAATGTGTTTTTAAACACACATAGATCAAGGCTATGGAAACTTCAGGCCCAAAAAGCAATGGAACTTAAATGCTATATCTAAAATTATTGCTGGCCTCATTTGTATTATGGATTGTGTGCATTTGTTAAAGGTGAATAAACCCTCTTTGAACAACTCATCCATTTGTGAGACACTGCCATTCTCTGTGTTGTTGCTCATTCAGTATATACTATGGTGTGTATTCCCTTTCCTTGTTCCAAAGTGTCACAATGTTAAGTCAGTCAAGTCCTCCCTTAGCCTAGCCAATTATTTTAGCCTTCACCCTTCACTAGCAAATTGATCACAGCTATGAAGTGAGTATGGTCTTGAAAGTCTAGTCTGTGTAATAATAATAATTAATGACATTATATATTTGGATTTAGATCGCTAGTAATGATTACTTTTTGTTATAATTGTTATTTGAATAAGTTGTAGAGCATGCATTAACCTTTGACACTTTGCAGCAGCTTCTGATGATGGTCTGAGTTATATTTGGTCATGTTGACTTGGTCAAACCTAGTTTGACCAAGGTCAACCATAGGACATGAGATGGTTGGACCTTGTGATGATATGGATAGATGATATATGGTCTATGTACATGTACATGGTGATTCTATGCAGCAGATACAGGGTTATGATGATGATTCTGTTGAAATACTGAGAGGGGGGTGAATCAGTATTTGCCAATTATAAAATTTTAATCGAGAGCAAGTTGCTAATCACCAATCATAGCAGCATATCATCAACAATCATGAAAAAACAAGATGCACAGTACACATGATTTTTACGTGGAAACCCAAGTCCTGGGAGTAAAACCACGGAAGCCTTTTATGATAAAATTTGACCCAGCAACAACTGGGGTTACAAATTTAATACAACTTCTCCAGCTACAACTGGAAGGGGCTACAACCCCCAGGCTTCATCAGCCACAACTGACGAGCTGCTACAACAGCTCAGCTCACAAAATTGTGAGCCCTAGCACCACCCTACCACCCTGAAAAAATGATTGAACCTGTGGACCTGTTAAACCAATCATTGATCCTGCTGCTGATAATTTCTGCTCTGTGATCACTGCCAAAATACCACTGCTTCTCAACCATCAAACTGTTTCATCAACCTGCATGTGTCTATACTGCCAACCTGTGATAACCTGTATGTCAGTCTGTTCATCAATACTGCTGCTCATCATCAACCGAATACATTTCAGCAACATATCAAAGTCTGCTCAATACACTGCTGCAACACAGCCAAGTCATCAAAGTCTGCTCAATACTGTTGTTGAATCAATCAACTCAATCCATTGTCAAAATTATCAAGTCAATCTGATATTGGTTACTCCTGTTATCTATCTGCTCAACTTTGTCACTGTCAAGAAGTCTGCCCAAGCATCTATTCTTTAAAAGATCTGTCTGTCAATCAATCAATTGTTAACACTGTCACTTGTCAAAACTCTGCTCATCATCCTGCACAATCTGCTGCTAAGACTCATCCCAAGTAATCAAAGGTCTGCTCATAACATCGTGACAATCATTAGAACTCTTCTCAATACATCCAAGTCTTCAAGCACTTCCACATGTCAAGACTTCTAGGAGCTGCTTATCATCAGGATGTCTGCTCACATGCCAATCATCAAAGATCTGCTCTTCTTATACTCAAGTCTGTAGCATCAAACAAAACTTTTTCCTTGCAATTTCTACCAAAAACTTTAACCATGCTTCAAACACGTGTCTGTGGACTTCAACGATTTCAAGATTCTTGCTATCTCAAGGATCTGGGATTTCAATGTTCAACGTGTCAAATTGCCTCTCGATATCAATATTGAAGGAGTATGACTCTAGCAACCCTATTGATCATCCCCAGATCCACAGCGTGAGGGAGTATCTTTCTTGTGATCTCAGAGTAATGCTCATGTTTTTGTCATTCTCACATTCATACTTCAACCGATGCCCGAGCCTATAATTCTGTGGTAAAAAACATAGTATGAATCAAAGAACCAACATCATAATTGCACAAATCGATTTCCAGACAGTGTGATCAGACATCTTCGACCTTCAAGCTGCCTTGTCCATAAATAACTGTCAACCACATCTAGCTGAGGGCTGTCATATCAGATTTTACAGAGATCAAACCCAAACATTTCGGAAGCCCTAGCTTTGTGTACAGACCGAGTTCAAAAGATAGATATAGCAGCACGAGTTTTATAAGAACACAAAACAGTCCGAATTTTACAGAGAAAGGAAAATACTTCACTGCTGTATGAACCCGAAAATTTCTTCAGTAATAGTCAAATTTCAGAGCTGTATTTTCACCAAAAAGAAACTCCCAAAGCATATGCTTACTACTGCTGCCTAAGTATACCAAAAATCAGAGCTCACCCGAAATTCTCCACACCAATTCCACATACCAAAATAAAAAATTTCCAGACTGCTGTTGCTGCTACAGTACCGAAATTTTCACAGTTGAATGTGCCTCAGTCAGTGAAAAAATCTCAGAGCTACCGAATTCACACTTCTGAACAATCCGAATTCTTTACTGCAAAAAACCTTCAAATTTGTTGCTGCCTCAGACCTGCTCTGCTACCCGAAAATTCTCAGAGCTCCACCGAAATTCTCTTCATCCAAAATGACAAGTTTGACGGGTTATTTATAGTAGTTTTTCATAAAAAATATATGGAGCCGACCTTGCAATATATAATTTTTAATTTGAATTTTTTAATTTAATTTATGGGGCCGACTTTCCAATTTTGATTTTATTTAAATATTTTTTTTTTATTAAGTGACTGGGCCGACTTGTTTGCCATGTCATCATAATTTTAAAAATGATTTTATATATTTTATTTTCACTTATATATTTTATTTACCAACACTTTTGAGGTTGTTTTACGTATTTTAAGGGCTTTGGACTTAGGGCTGTCTTGAGGAGGTGCCACATCACCATCTTGGAGTGCTTCACAACCATCAACATGTTAAGGATAAGTATAACCAAATTTATGGGCATATGACCAATTTGTGGGTGGTAGGAGGGCTACACAATCATGCACGGCCTTCATCATACATTTAAGGGCTTTCACATGAGGGAATCTTCAATTTATATTAGGGATTCTCAACAAGTCTTTGATAACCAAGGGTATCAATATGGGTTTATGGACAATATGAGGGCCCAAGTGTTTAAGGGCTTCATTACCACAAATGTGTGGGCTGTTGATCTTTTAAAGAACCATTAAGTGTGGGTCCAAGATCCAACTTAGGGGTACTCAACCAAGTTAATGGGTAGCCAGGGATTTTGGCATTGTCCCAAGGCCTCCAAGGGCTTCAAGCTTGGGCTTGGACAAAGTCAAAAGGTCTCCTCTGACACAGACAACCGCTAACCAAAAACTAACCCTCAGGGGCTCCACAAGGGGCACCAAGACTTAACTGTTGGCATCAATGACCAGACATTGTTGTCATCAATGACAACCTAATCAACAGATTCATGGTTTACAGCATTATTTGATCATTTACAGATTATTATTATTTCACTTGTTCTGGTATATTGGATATATTTTATGATCATGCAGAGACTCATATGGTGTATGAATACACATCTTGGATGGATTTGGACCTTCTGAGTCCAATGAGACAGTCTGTTTTCAGTTTGGGGCATTTACAGTGATGATTGAGCCTCAGTAGGCTAACCTAGTGCAGTTTTGGTCTGTTGGAGACCCTGTCAGAGCAGATGTGATTTTGATCCGGTTGACCTAGGGCGCTGTGCTTGGAAGGGGTGGTCCAGCCACTTGTTTTTACCATATTACCCCCTCCCGGACACACTGGTGCCCTCACCTTGACAGTGCAGGCATTCCAGGAGGTAGTCTGGGGCAGTTTCATGCTTCCCGAGGCATTTCAGGATTGGTAGAAATGGCTATTGAGGAATTCAATTTGGGCTTCTGAGGCAATTTTTTGGCATGCGATGATCAGTGATGATGGATTGATGTCTTCCACACCTCCTCCAGCAGTTTCAGCTTCAACAGGACCCGCATCCATCACTTATGGCACTTTCTGATGATTTTTGAGGTCTTTTGAGGCCTACGATTTGTCCATAGAGACACGATTTGGTATATTGATGACTATTTTATTATTATTGTGCTATGGGGATTGACCAAGGGTGGCTAAAATTATCCCTTGGACCCACCATAAGCTTCATATTATATTTTGTCATCATGATTTGGTGGGATTCCCCTCTTCTAGGGCGATTTTGTCCACTTATGTTATATTTTATGAGTGATCCATGTAGTTTATTGTTGAGCTCATCTCAACCATTGATTAGACATTTGTATCTTTTAATCTTAGCCACTCATTCAAAAAGTGGTTAGGATTTTGATGCCTCTTCTTCCTATTTAAAGGAGAGAGCTTCTCATTGTAAGGGGTCTGTTATCACACAACTTGTAGTTGCCCCTAGAGGTATCCCATCCGGGACGGTAGAGGAGACAGGCAACTAAAGAGGTGACCCAAGAGATGCCACGGTTCCCAATGCAATGTGGGAGTCACGTCAACCGAGGCACTCTTCGCTTTAGGTCAAGGTGTAATTAGACCAAGGGAGAGACCCTATACCCCAATCACTGTTGATTGGACCCGAACAAAGGTTTCTAAGGGTAGGTAAGTAATGAGTTACGGAAACCAATGCAAGGCTAAGTGGACCTAAGGGTTAAGGTAATGGTTGAGGGAAGTATAATAGATTGTTAATGTTTCAACCTATGTATGGTTTAGGCCACATAATGGGGTATGATGACTAGGTATAGTACCATGTGTTTGCAGAAGTGGGCCTTGTTTCCTTGGGAAGTGTGTAATGGTTCTAGGTGGACCCACAAGGTGGAGTTAGGTGTGAGGTTGGTACTATAGGTTAGATATAAGCTAGATCTATAAGTTTGAATGGGTTCTAGGAGTACCCATGTACTAGATCTAGGGTTTGACACGAATCCCAAGGAGTGCGACTTGCTTGGTGATGGACTAGTGCCTTGTTAAGTGGGCTAATGGGGTCAAGAAGGATGTCAAAGTGTAGATCGGGACACCTAGAAGCCAAGTCAAGTGGGTTGAATGAGATCTAATGGTTGGATCTTACTAGATCTAGGTTTTTAAGTGATTACCCTAAGTGGACCACAATCCCTTGAAACAAGGAATGTAACCCCCAAGGCGGATCGTGACAAAAAGACAGTATAAACCTAGGTTTCAAGGCATGGGCATTCCAAATCCACGAAAAACTCAAACACCCACTTCCTAGAAGTGGACCAACTCAAATCTTCAAGGGGGTGCGACTTGCTCAAGGAAGGGCAAAAGATGGGTTTGGTGGACCAAATCAAGTCCGACGACCACCAAACTGTAGATCCAAGTGGCTTGTACCCCGATCTATGTATCTTCAAAAATTTAAGTGAATCCAATGGCTAGATCTTTGTAGATCTGAGTTTTAAAGTACCAAGAAGATCAAAAGGGGGTTTCAACCCTTTAAAACATGGAAAGATGTCCACAAGGTAGTTTTCACCAAAGTAAGGATATGGGTTTAGGTTATCAAGTGTCTAGAATGCAAATCAATTGAGATCTCACCTACCCATGTGCTAGATCTAGACCAACAAGCCTCTCTCTAGGAAGTGCGATTTGGGTCAAGGAGGGCTTTTTGCCTTGCAAAATGGGTCAATTCTTAGCCAATCTCCACCAAACTATAGATCCAACTAGGGGTGGATACTATAGAGGTGGGTTTTCAATATCTTTTCAAGAACAAGGCTAGATCTAAGTAGATCTAAAAAATACCAAAAACAAGGGTTTTAATTTGATTAGGGTTTTTGTGATCTAGAAATTATGGAAGATTCAAGGAAGAGAAGATCATACCTCTTGGAACATACCTGGATGAAGAGATGAATGCTAGTTGAGACGAGGATTACTTTACCAAAGATCAAATGGAGAATTGTTGAAGCCCTCTTGCCAAATCGATTTTTCCAAGCCACATGTGATTCCTTCTAACCTGTTAAGCCAAGGAGCAAAGCATCAATCAGTTTAACAAATTGAAGGTAGATACAAGCAAGAGAGAGAGAGAAACATAGAATAGTTGACACAAAGGCAAAACTACTCCCTGTTAAACCCAAAACGACTTCTTCCAAGCTTGAAGGGCAAGCCTCCCCACCAATTCGCACTTGTCAAAATCGTCCTCTTCACCTGCAAATAAAGTATGGCAAATATGCAAGATAGCTACAATAGATCCTCCAGTGCAATGGACAATAGCATTTACAATCGAAACAACCAACATCCACTCCAATCCAAGCATGTACTCCAAAAGATAGAAATTTTATTCCAAGAGCCAAGAGCCAAAAATCTCTAGATGAATTTTACAATGAGAGGCTCCCTCCTTAAATAGGATGGGGAGAGAGTACAATCCTAACCACTTTTTACATGAGCGGCTAAGATTAAAAGATCTCATGATCTAATCAATGGTTGAGATGAGCTCAACAATAAAATACATGGACCACTAATAAAATATAATGTAAGTGGACAAAATCGCCCTATAAGGGGGGAATCCCACCAAATCATGATGACAAAATATCATAAGAGGCTTATGGTGGGTCCAAGGGGTAATTTTATCCCTCCTTGGTCAATCCCCATAGCACAATAACCAAAAAATAATCATGAATGTACCAAATCGTGCCTCCATAGTGAAGTTGTGGTCCTCAAAAGACCTCAAAAAAATCCACAGAAAGTGCCATAAGTGATGGATGCGGGCCCCGATGAAGCTGAAACTGCTGGAGAAGGTGTGGAAGGTCCCGATCTATCATCACTGATCATCCCATGCCAAAACTTTGCCTCAGTAGCCCAAATCGATTTCCTCAATAGCCATTTCTACCAATCCTGAAATGCCTCGGGAAGCGTGAAACTACCCCAAACAGCCTCCTGGAGTGCTGGCACTGTCAAGGTGAGGGCACCAATGTGTCCGGAAGGGGGGTAATATGGTAAAAACAAGTGGCTGGACCACCCCCTCCATCATCAGCGCCCTAGGTCAACCGGATAAAGTCATCTCTGCTCCGACAGGGCCTCCAACAGACCAAAACTACACTGGGACAGCCTATTGAGGCTCAATCATCACTGTAAGTGCCCGGAACTGAAAAAAAACTGTCCCATTGGACTCAGAAGGTCCAAATCTATCCAAGATGTGTACTCATACACCATATGAGTCTCTGCATGATCAAAATAAATATCCAATATACCGGAACAAGGCCAATAATAATGCGCTGTACATATACAAATACTGCTGTAACCCCAGAATCATCATCATAACCCCGTAGCTGCTGCATAGAGTCATCATGTATGTATACATAGACCATATATCATCTATCCATATCATCATAAGGTCCAACATCTCATGTCCCATGGTCCTCCATGGTCAAACTAGGTCTAACCAAGACCAAATATAACTCAGATCATCATCAATAGCTGCTACAAAGTGTCAAGGTTAATATATGCTCTACAACTTATTCAAATAACAATTATAACATAGAGTAATCATGACTGGCGATCTAAATCCAAATATATAGTGTCGTTAATTATTATTATTACTCAGACTAGATTTTCAGGATCATACTCACTTCATAGTTGTGATCAATTTGCTAGTGAAGGGTGAAGGCTTAAATTAACTGGCTAGGCTAAGGGATGACTTAACTGTCTTGACTTTGTGACACTTTGGCAAGGGAAAGGGAATACACCATAGTATATACTGAATGAGCAATAACACAGGGAATGGCGGTGTCTCACAAATGGATGAGTTGTTTAAAGAGGGTTTATTCTCCTTCACAGATGCGCACAATCCATAATACAAATAAGGCCAGCAATTGTTTAGATATAGCTTTTAAGTTCCATTGCTTTTTGGGCCTGAAGTTTCCATAGCCTTGATCTATGTGTGTTTATAAACACATTGCATAGATTTACATTTATTTTAGGCTTTCTGTT
This sequence comes from Larix kaempferi, assembly GCA_027924585.1. NCBI lineage: Eukaryota > Viridiplantae > Streptophyta > Pinopsida > Pinales > Pinaceae > Larix > Larix kaempferi. The sequence continues at coordinate 8,991,851 of BSBM01000129.1, read as the reverse complement.
GCAGGTGTGTTTTTAAGGCACTTGTTTACCTGAGCACTTCTAGGTGTGTCATGGACAGCTTGTTTACCTAGGTATTTATTTTCCACAAGATATAACATTTTATTTTCATAGCCATTTTCATTTGGCATGCCTTTCATTCATGTGTGTTTAGAAACACATTGCATGAATGGGCTTTTCATACAAGATATAGCATTTCATTTTTCCAGGTTTTGTATTCATGGCAGCACTAAAAGTTTCAGGTTTAGCCAACACAACTTTAGTGACTAGGGGGAATTCACAAGGAACTCCAACTCGCCATAGGCAAGTTTTGTCACCAACTCAGAGCCGAGACACAATAAACAGGGAAGCTCATCCAATACAGAGGCTACAGTGGGGAAAAGATCCTCCATGTCACTAGTCAAGTAGTAAGTCAGGGTGATAAACTAGAAGGTAGGCCATGGATGGATGAAGACAATGAATAATGGAGCCAACACTAGCAAGCCAAGATATGGTGGAATGATCACCTCTATTCTCCCTAAGGAGGGTACATACCAATGAGTATGAATAGTGAACTTCTAAGTCTGAGTAGGGACAATATAATATATATAATAGATCAACCAGGTCCAAATATCTATATGATCGCCAGATCATGACACTGAGTCCTAAGACATGCTATAAGAATAAGTATAAAAGCAATCTAACCATAACACCATGATATACCTGCTGAGTCATATACCTGAATGCTCATCAACCTGTACCATCATCTGTCCTCCGAAACTGCTGCTGTAACTCTGGGCACTACTGACTGCTCTGTACCAATGGTATTGTTATCACCTAAACTGTAGTTACCCCTATGGATGGATCCAGTCATGGATGGCAATAGGGAAGGGCAACTCAAAAGGTGCAACCACGATCACCTCGACCTCCAATATATGGTTGTCACGCCAGTCGAGGCAACCTTCACTTTATGTTATCTAGCCCAGACAACAAAGGGGGAGACCCGATCTACTCCCGACAGGAGAGATCAAAACCAAGACACCAAATCAGGGTATTTCTATTTGAAGTTAGATGTATGGTTTATCCTAGACCTAAGGATGAAGTCACAAGCCAAGTGAGGGGTTTAATAGGTATAGCTTTGGTTCATAGTTGATGTGAAAGTGACTTACAATGTTTAAAGTGAGATCTAGGGCTAGTGTACTAGGTCAATGTCAAAAGATTCACTGCCTTGGGAACCGTGTCCAATGCAGGATAGTTAAGGGTTGTATTGGGGCTAACTAGTACATGAGACAAGCTTGACCATGGTTCATGATGTCTTCAAAGGTATAGTCTACCATGCATAGGTCAAACCACAAGTCAATCCAACAATCTAAGAAAGTTGAATTACCTTGTAGAGAAACCAGTGCCTTGGGATTTGGGAATTGGAGTCAAAGTAGGGTTGACTTTTGGTTTAGGACTCCTATAACATGAGATAAGTGGGCAATATAGGTCTTGATGGTTGAATGTATCTAGATCTAGGTTTAACCCAAGTGGACCACAATCCCTTAAAACAAGGAATGCAGTTCCCAAGGCAAGATTTGACAAAGTGACAGTCTAGACCTAGGTTTTAAAATATTCCGGTTTCAGATCTCCAAAAATCTCAAGTACCCAGTTCCTAGAAGTGAGTGAACTCACTTCTCCAAGGTGGTGCGACTTTACCCAAGGAGGCTTCAATTGGGGTTTAGGTGGGTCAAATCATGTCGGATGGCATCCAAACTTTAGATCCTAATAGATCGGTCAGGTAGGAGTATGGATCTATAATTTCATGGCAATCCACCGGTTAGATCTTAGTAGATCTGAGTTTAAGTGTTCCAAGTGGTCCAAAATGGGGATTAAATCCCTTAAAATGTGGAATGGGGCCCACAAGGTCAATTTCAGAAAAGTGACAACCTGGGTGTATGTTATTTGATGTGTAGATGTCAAATCAAGTGGAATCTCAAACACCCACCACCTAGATCTAGGTCAACTTGCCCAACTAGAGAAGTGCGCCTTGCTTGGGAGAGGCTAAGTTGGCCTGGGAAGGGGATCAAATGGAGGCCAATTCTCACCAAACTATAGATCCGGGATGCCTTGGATGCTATAGAGGTGGGTTTTCAGTATTATGCCCAACAACCCACTAGATCTTAGTAGATCTGAGAAAATATAAAAATGAGGGTTTTAAGATATTTAGGGTTTTAACAATTTATGAGTTATGTCAATGGATTGGATAGAGGAAAGAGAAACAAACCTGTGGATCTTACCTGGGTAACCTTGTAGATGCCTTGATGATGATGATCTATGCAATCCCGATCAATTTGGAAGCTTTGAGGTAGTTTCTATGCAAATCGATTTTGTCCAAGAAGCCAATGCGCCCTCTCTCCTGCACAACAAACGTCAACAATATCAGATTTGATGCATCAAGAGATAAGACTAATGCCACAAAAGAAGTAACAGAAAGATAGCATAGATCACAATGATACTAATGATAACCCCCTGATACAAGCGAATGCCAAGAAAGTCGATTTGAAGAAGCCTTGCAAAATCGCCCTTGTTGAAGTCGCCCTCCTGTAAACAAACAATGATTTCCAAAAAAGATAGATCTTACCACAATTTCCAAATGCTAGGTTGCAATAGACTTTCCAATCACCATCTAAGAACACCAGATGCAAAGGAGACCACAAGAATTTCCACAAGAATATTTTTCTATACCAATAATCCAAGAGCCAAAGACCCTTTACAATGAGAGGCTCTCTCCTTTAAATAGGAAGGAGAGGCACCAAAACCCTAACCACTTTTTGAATGAGTGGCTAAGATTATAAGATACAAAAGTCTAATCAATGGTTGAGATGAGCTCAACAATATAATACATGGATCACACATAAAATATAACATAAGTGGACAAAGTCGCCCTAGAAGAGGGGAATCCCACCAAATCATGATGACAAAATATCATAAGAGGCTTATGGTGGGTCCAAGGGGTAATTTTATCCCTCCTTGGTCAATCCCCATAGCACAATAACCAATAAATAATCATGAATGTACCAAATCGTGCCTCCATAGTGAAATCGTGGTCCTCAAAAGACCTCAAAAATCCACAGAAAGTGCCATAAATGATGGATGCGGGCCCCGATGAAGCTGAAACTACTGGAGGAGGTGTGGAAGGTCCCGATCTATCATCACTGATCACCCCATGCCATAACTTTGCCTCAGTAGCCCAAATCGATTTCCTCAATAGCCATTTCTACCAATCCTGAAATGCCTCGGGAAGCGTGAAACTGCCCCAAACAGCCTCCTGGAGTGCTGGCGCTGTCAAGGTGAGGGCACCAATGTGTCCGAAAGGGGGGTAATATGGTAAAAACAAGTGGCTGGACCACCCCCTCCATCATCAGCTCCCTAGGTCAACTGGATAAAAGTCATCTCTGCTCCGACAGGGCCTCCAACAGACCAAAACTGCACTGGGATAGCCTACTGAGGCTCAATCATCACTGTAAGCGCCCGGAACTGAAAACAAACTGTCCCATTGGACTCAGAAGGTCCAAATCCATCCAAGATGTGTACTCATACACCATATGAGTCTCTGCATGATCAAAATAAATACCCAATATACCGGAACAAGGCCAATAATAATGATCTGTAAATGACCAAACACTGCTGTAACCCAAGAATCATCATCATAACCCTGTAGCTGCTGCATAGAATCATCATGTATGTGTACATAGACCATATATCATCTATCCATATCATCATAAGGTCTAACATCTCATGTCCCATGGTCCTCCATGGTCAAACTAGGTCTAACCATGACCAAATATAACTCAGTCCATCATCCAAGGCTGCTGAAAAGTATCAAGGTTAATACATGCTTTACAATTTATTCAAATAGCAATTATAACACAGAGTAATCATGACTGGCGATCTAAATCCAAATATATAGTGTCGTTAATTATTATTATTACTCAGATTAGACTTTCAGGATCATACTCACTTCATAGTTGTGATCAATTTGCTAGTGAAGGGTGAAGTCTAAATTAACTTGGCTAGGCTAAGGGATGACTTAACTGTCTTGACTTTGTGACACTTTGGCAAGGGAAAGGGAATACACCATAGTATATACTGAATGAGCAATAACACAGGGAATGGCGATGTCTCACAAATGGATGAGTTGTTTAAAGAGGGTTTATTCACCTTCACAGATGCGCACAATCCATAATACAAATAAGGCCAGCAATTGTTTAGATATAGCATTTAAGTTCCATTGCTTTTTGGGCCTGAAGTTTCCATAGCCTTGATCTATGTGTGTTTACAAACACATTGCATAGATTTACATTTTTTCTTTAGGCTTTCTGCTGCAGGTGTGTTTTTAAGGCACTTGTTTACCTGAGCACTTCTAGGTGTGTCATGGACAGCTTGTTTACCTAGGTATTTATTTTTCCAAAAGATATAACATTTTATTTTCATGGCCATTTTCATTTGGCATGCCTTTCATTCCTGTGTGTTTAAAAACACATTGCAAGAATGGGCTTTTCATACAAGATATAACATTTCATTTTTTCCAGATTTTGTATTCATGGCAGCACCAAAAGTTTCAGGTTTAGCCAACACAACTTTAGTGACTAGGGGGAATTCCAAGGAACTCCAACTCACCATAGGTAAGTTTTGTCACCAACTCAGAGCCGAGACACAATAAACAAGGAAGCTCATCCAATACAGAGGCTACAGTGGGGAAAGGTCCTCCATGCCACTAGTCAAGTAGTAAGTCAGGGTGATAATCTTAAAAGGTAGGCCATGGATGGATGAAGACAATGAAATGATGGAGCCAACACTAGCAAGCCAGAGTATGGTGTAATGATCACCTTTATTCTCCCTAAGGAGGGTGTGTACCAATGAGTATGAATAGTGAACTTCTAAGTCTGAGTAGGGACAGTATAATATATATAATAGATCAACCAGGTCCATATATCTATATGATCGCCAGATCATGACACTAAGTGCTAAGACATGCTATAAGAATAAGTATAAAAGCAATCTAACCATAACACCATGATATACCTGCTGAGTCATATACCTGAATGCACATCAACCTGTACCATCATCTGTCCTCTTGAACTGCTGCTATGACTCTGGGCACTACTGTCTGTTCTGTACCAATGGTATAATGGCTACATCGGTCATCTCTCTGAGTGTCCTGAAACTCAGTCATGGCATGGGGAATATAACTGCTGTCCACAATCTGATAGTGATCCAATATAGATGCTCATCTCGTCATCTCAAATGTAGGGGAACTGGCTGAATAGTGTACTGGCATCAAAAAAATAATGTATGGTAGCCCGGCTACTATAAATGTGATAACAGGTATAATGGCTACATCGGTCATCTCTCTGAGTGTCCTGAGACTCAGTCATGGCATGGGGAATACAACTGCTATCCACAATCTGATAGTGATCCAAAGATAGCTGCTCATCTCATCATCTCAAAGTAAAGGAACTGGCTGAAATGTGCTCTGGAATCTGAAAAATAATGTATGGTAGCCCGGCTACTATATATGTGATAACAGTGTCTTTGGCTCTTGGATTATTGGTATAGAAAAACTTTCTTATGGTCTCCTTTGCATCTGGTTTTCTTAGATGGTGATTGGAAAGTCTATTGCAACCTAGCATTTGGAATTTGTGGTAAGATCTATCTTTTTTGGAAATCATTGTCTTGTCTACAGGAGGGCGACTTCAACAAGGGCGATTTTGCAAGGATTCTTCAAATCGACTTTCTTGGCATTTGCTTGTATCAGGGGGTTATCATTAGTATCATTGTGATCTATGCAATCTTTTTGTTACTTCTCTTGTGGCATCAGTCTTATCTCTTGATTGCATCAAATCTGATATTGTTGACGTTTGTTGTGCAGGATAGAGGGCGCATTGGCTTCTTGGACTAAATCGACTTCATAGAAAACTACCTCAAAGCTTCTCAAATTGATTGGGTTTGCATAGATCATCATCATCAAGGCATCTACAAGGTTACCCAGGTAAGATCCACAGGTTTGTTTCTCTTATCTTGATCCAATCCATTGACATAACACATAAATTGATAAAACCCTTATTATTTTAAACCCTCATTGTTACATTTTCTCAGATCTACTAAGATCTAGTGGGTTGTTGGGTATAATATTGAAAACCCACCTCTATAGTATCCACGGCATCCCGGATCTATAGTTTGGTGAGGATTGGCCTCCATTTGACCCCCTTCCCAGGCCAACTTAGCCTCTCTAAGTGAGGTCGCACTCCTTGGGGAAGATGAGTTACCCTAGATCTACTTGATAGGTAGTTGAGATCCCACTTGATTCATGATCTACACATCCAATAACCTACCCCCAGATGGTCACTTTTCTGATTTCTACCTTGTAGGCCTTATTCCACATTTTAAGGGATTGAATCCTCATTTTGGACCACGTGGTATCTTTAAACTCAGATCTAGTAAGATCTAGCCATTGGATTGCCATGAAATTATAGATCCATACTCTCACTTGCTTAAACTACTTGGATCTAAAGTTTGGATGCCATTAGACTGGTCTTGATTCATTTATCCCACTTTTTAGCCTCCTTGGGTAAAGTCACACCACCTTGGAGAAGTGAGTTGGTCCACTTCTAGGACATGGGTACTTGAGATTTTGGTGGATTTGGAACGGGCATAATTCAAAACCTAGGTCTAGTGTGTCACATCATCAAATCTTGCCTTGGGGATAGCATTCCTTGTTTTAAGGGATTGTGGTCCACTTAGGTGAAACCTTGAATCTCTAGATCTAGACCTATTCATCCATCAAGACTTTAATTTCCCACTTGTCTTATGCAATAGGAGTCATCAACCACAAGTTAGCTTCACTTTGACTCCATTATCCCAATTCCCAAGGCACTGGTCTCTCTCCAAGTCAATTCGACTTTCCTAGATTGTTGGATTAACTTGTGGTTTGACCCTTGTGTGGTGAACTAAACCCTTTGATGTCATCATATATCATGATCAAGCTTGTCACTTGTACTAGTTAGCCCCAATTCAACTCCTAAACTACCTTGCATTGGACACGGTTCCCAAGGCAGTGGATTTTCTCACATTGAACTAGTACATTAATCCTGGATCTCATTTCAAATACTATAAGTCACTTTCACATCAACAATAAACCAGAGCTATACTCATTGAATCCCTCACTTGTCTTGTGACTTCATCCTAAGGTCTAGGATAAACCATACACCTTACTTCACTTAGAATTAACTTGATTTGGTGTCTTGGTTTTGAGCTCTCCTGTCGGGAGTAGATCGGGTCTCCCCCTTTGCTGTTTGGGCTAGATAGCATAAAGTGAAGGTTGCCTCGACTGGCGTGACAACCATCTATTGGAGGTCGAGGAGATCATGGTTGCACCTTTTGAGTTGCCCTTTCCTATTGCCATCCATTAATGGATACATCCACTGGGGTAACTACAGTTTAGGTGATAACAGGTCCAAAAAGCAAATGTTACTCAAAGTTATATCTATTTTTGCTGACCTTATATATATGTATAAACATGCCGTGGATGCAAGCTACAACTAGTTGTGCTTCTTAGAACATCTGAAATCCGGAGGGTTATGTATGCCAAAAAGGCCATGAAGTGAAATTGAATGATCCTAATGAACTTGGATCAAGCTTGATGTAAACATGATCCCTAAGTTGAATAAGTGCTCTCTAAACAACTTATCCATTTGTGAGGCACAACCCTTCCTCGTGTTATTTGTCCGGCACAAAGTGTAGCTCCCCTTTTCCCCGTCCAAAGTATCCCCTAGTTGAGCTTGGTCAAGTCATCCCCTTTGTCCAACCTTCTCTTAGCCTTCACCCTTAACTTGCAGTTAGACCATGTCCAATGGTGAGTTTGTCATTAAAGCTTATGTGCAAGTGAAATATAAATAACACTAAAATATCTACATGTATTAAACTGCCATGGAATAATGATGTACTTTAAGCTATGCTGTGAATATGATTAAAAGAACATGTCTTTAGTCTATTGATATAATCTTGACCTTGGTTGTATGTTGACCCATTCAAACATAGTTTGACCATGGTCATCCTTGGGATCCGTGATGATGTGGGCCATATGTGCTTATGGATGATGATTGATGGTCCCACATACTCTTGTTGATGATACCATATGGTGGACATATGATTCAGATGGCGATTGATGCAGTTCAACAAGTTTTATTATTATTCCAGATCATCAGATTATGCACTGTTCGGATATGGTGGGCCTTATTGTTGACCCCTCAGGTCAACCCATGGTGTATGAGTACACATTCTTAGTAGATTGGGGTCTTTTGGATCCAATGAGACACTTATCATTCAATTCCGGGCACTTTTGATAGTGATAGATGCAGTTATCCACTTGATGACCAGTTTTGGCTCTGATTTCTCAGCCTGTCCAGCAGGGGCCATGAGAGGCCAGTTCACCTAGGGTGTTGTATGAGGAGGGGGTGGTCCAACCACTTGATTTTACCATTATACCCCCCTCCCAGAGAGCTTGGTCTGCTCAGTTTGACAACGCAGGCACTCCAGGTGTCAGTTTGGGCATCTTCACAGTTACCGAGGCGGATAAAAAATGGAATAAAAGGGTCACTGAGGAATTCGATTTGGGCAATTGAGGCAAGGTTTTGGAATTTGGTCTTCACAGAGGTCTTCTAGGGTGAACCCCCCATCTTCCATCCAGATATCATCATTCAGTGGGGTCCACAGTGGCCACAGGAGGCCATTTACTGCATGTCTCTCACAGATTTTGAGGACAGGATTTGATCATATGTATTATTTGGACATATTATTTTATATTATATTTCCATGGGGATGAGCTAGCAAGGATTGATAACTCCTAGCCCCACTATGAGCTTATTGAGTCATGTCCTAGTCATATGAGGTGGGCCCATGTGTTTTAGCCCCCTCCTAGTGATGACGTCACCCTCCATGAGTCACTTTAGGCTATGACGTCATCCATCTTTTGAGTGATCCATGTGATATGATGTATAGGCTCGTCTTAGCCATTGATTTGATTATGAGATATTTTAATCTCAACCACTCCTCTTGTTGTATTGTAAAGTGGTTTTGAGATCTAGGGTTTCGGTCTTTATTATCCTATATAAGGAGGAGACCCCTTATTGTAAAAGCACCTTTGGGCTCTGGAAAACTTGGAAAGAAAATAATATTTTGGAGATCTACTTCTTGGCTTTGATTGGGTTACTCTTGTATATGTTCTTGCATCTTGTTTCTAGACATTCTTTGCTTCTATAGGTGAAATCGACATCAATAGAAGGGAGGCCGAATTGCTTGAAGCTAGCTCAATGATTTGCTTTGTGGGAAGATTGTAGGGGTTGCTCACATCCCCCATGGGCAAGACGTCTTCATCTTGAGGGAGTTTTTCAATTGTGCTTTGTCCATTGATTGCTTTCTTGATATGACATGCTTAGATCTTATGGATTTGTGGATCAAATCTAACTTGATGTAGTTTGATTTACAGGTTTTCATGGGACATCTCTCCTCCTAGGGCTTGGACGATTTTGGTTGAAGACACTTGGATCAAGCTTGGAATTGTAACTAGGGCAAGAATTCTCCATATGCTAAGAGGCCGCAAGCTTTGAGGTAAGATATACAAGGTACATATTTATTTCGCTTGCTCTCCATCCTATTGGATAAAAACTCCATTAAAATCAAAACCCTCATTTTTCTATTTTTCTAGATCTACTTGGATCTAGCTTGGCTTTGGGTAAGATATTGAAAACCCACCTCTATAACATCCACGATAATTTGGATCTATAGTTTGGTGTGGATTGGGCTTCATTTGACACACTTCCCAAACCACTTAGCCTTCCTTGGGTGAGGTCGCACTCCTTGGGAGGGTGAGTTTTGCTACTTCCAAGACATGGGTAGGTGAGATCCCACTTGATTTGCACTCCTCTCACTTGATAACCTACCCCTAGTGCTTCACTCCTTTAATTTTTTCCTTGGGGGCCTGTTATCACATATATAGTAGCCGGGCTACCATACATTATTTTTCACATTCCAGAGCCACTTTTCAGCCAGTTCCTTTACTTTGAGATGATGAGATGAGCATCTATCTATGGATCACTATCAGATTTTGGACAGCATATGTAGTCCCCATGCCATGACTGAGTCTCAGACACTCAGGGAGATGACCGATGTAGCCATTATACCATTTATACAGCGCAGTCAGTAGTGCCCAGAGTTACAGTAGCAGTTTCAGAGGACAGATGATGGTTCAAAGGATGAGCATTCAGGTATATGACTCAGCAGGTATATCATGGTGTTATGGTTATATTGCTTTTATATTCATTCTTATGGCATGTCTTAGCACTTAGTGTCATGATCTGGCGATCATATAGATATGTGGACCTGGTTGATCTTATTATATATATATTCTACTGTTCTTACTCATACTTAGAAGTTCACTACTCATACTCATTGGTTTTAACCTCCCTAGGGAGAATAGAGGTGATCATTCCACCATACCTTGGCTTGCTAGTGTTGGCTCCATTACTCATTGTCTTCATCCATCCATTACCTACCTTTTAGCTTATCACCCTGACTTACTACTTGACTTGTGGCATGGAGGATCTTTTCTCCACTGTAGCCTCTGTATTGGATGAGCTTCCCTGTTTATTGTGTCTCGGCTCTAAGTTGGGGACAAAACTTACCTCTGGTGAGTTGGATTGTAGGCCTAAATCATTCTGGTCAGTTGTCCCGATGTTTGGCATTGGCTCGAACTCCCCCTAGTCACTTGAGATGTTGTTGGCTAAAACTGAAAGCTCATGTACTACTTATGGAAACTTCTAAATTCGCCCATGGAAACTAAAAAGGGCAAGAGCGATGAATTGCTAAAAAAAAATACTCCTCGAAGAGTATAAGAAAGGTCCAAAAAGCAATGATTCTTAAAAGCTATATCTAAACAATTGCTGACCTTATGTATGTATAAAAACATGCACTGGATGCAAGCTACAACTAGTTGTGCTTATTAGCGCACTTGAGATCCGAAGGGTTATGTAGGCCAAAAATGCCAAGAAATGAAATTGAATGATCCTAATGAACTTGGATCAACTTGATGTAGACATGAAGCCTAAGTTGAATAAGCACTCTCTAAACAACTTACCCATTTGTGAGACACCGCCATTCCCTGTGTTGTTGCTCATTTAGTATATACTATGGTGTGTATTCCCTTTCCCATATCCAAAGCGTCACAATGTTAAGTCATTCAGTCACCCTTTGGCCTAGCCAGTTTATTTTTAGCATTCACCCTTCACTTGCAAATTGATCACAACTATGAAGTGAATATGGTCCTGAAAGTCTAGTTTGAGTCATATAAATAATTAATGACAATATATATTTGGATTTAGATCGCCAGTAATGACTACTTTGTGTTATAAATTGCTATTTGAATGAGTTGTAGAGCATACATTAACCTTTGACACTTTGCAGCAGCTTCAGATGGTAGTCTGAGTTATATTAGGTCAATATTGACCTGGTCAAACCTAGTTTGACCAAGGTCAATCACAGGACATGAGATTATTGGACCTTATGATGACACAGGTAGATGATATATGGTCTATGTACATGTACATGATGGTTCTATGCATCAGATACAGGTTTATGATGATGATCTATGGTTTTCAGCATTATTTGATCATTTATAGATTATTATTATTTCGCCTATTCCGGTATATTGGGTATATTATATGATCATGCAGAGAGCTATATGGTGTATGAGTACACATCTTGGATAGTTTTGGACCTTCTGAGTCCAATGAGACAGTCTATTTTCAGTTCCGGGCAGTTACAGTGATGATTTTGCCTCAGTAGGCTGTCCTAATGCAGTTTTGGTCTGTCAGAGACCCTGTCAGAGTAGAGATGATTTTTATTTGGTTCACCTAGGGCGCTGATGATGGAGGGGGTGGTCCAGCCACTTGTTTTTACCATATTACCTCCCTTCCGGACACATTGGTGCCCTCACCTTGACAGCGCAGGTACTCCAGGAGGCAGTTTGGGACAGGTACACACTTCCCGAGGCAGTTTTGGATTGGTAGAAATGGCTACAGAGGAATTCGATTTGGGCTACTGAGGCAAAGATTTGGCATGGGATGATCAGTGATGATGAGTGGGATGTCTTCCGCACCTGCTCCAGCAGTTTCAGCTTCATCGGGGCCCACATCCATCACTTATGGCACTTTCTGATGATTTTTGAGGTCTTTGGAGGCCTACGATTTGTCCATAGAGGCACGATTTGGTATAGTGATGACTATTTTATTATTATTGTGCTATGGGGATTGACCAAGGGTGGCTAAAATTACCCCTTGGACCCACCATAAGCTTATTTTTATATTTTGTCATCATGATTTGGTGGGATCCCCTCTCCTAGGCCGATTTTGTCCACTTATTGTTATATTTTATGGTTGATCCATGTATTTTATTGTTGAGCTCATCTCAACGATTGATTAGATCTTTTGATCTTTTAATCTTAGCCACTCATGTAAAAAGTGGTTAGGATTATGCTCTCTCCCCATCCTATTTAAGGAGGGAGCCTCTCATTGTAAAATCATCTAGCTCTTGGCTCTTGGAATAAAATTTCTATCTTTTGGAGTACATGCTTGGGTTGGAGTGGATGTTGGTTGTTTTGATTGCAAATGCTTTTGTCCATTGCACTGGAGGATCTATTGTAGCTATCTTGCATATTTGCCATATCTTTTTACAGGTGGAGAAGACTTCTTCAGCAAGTGCGAATTGGTGGGGAGGCTTGCCCTTCAAGCTTGGAGGAGGACGTTTTGGGTTAAACAGGGAGTGGTTTTGTCTTCGCACCAACTATTCTTTGCTTATCTCTTTCTTGCTTGTATCTACCTTCAACATGTTATACTGATTGATGCTTTGCTCCTTGGTTTTGACAGGTTAGAGGGACACATATGTGGCTTGGAAAAATCGATTTGGCAAGAGGGCTTCAAAAATTCTCCATTTGATCTTTGGCAAAAGTAATCCTCATCTCAACTAGCATTCATCTTTTCATCCAGGTATGCTCCAAAGGTATGATCTTCTTCTTCCTTGAATCATCCACAATTTCTAGATCATAAAAACCCTAATTGATCAAAACCCTCATTTTGGTTTTTCTTAGATCTACTTAGATCTAGCCTTGCTTTTGAAGAGATATTAAAAACCCACCTCTATAGTATCCACCCCTAGTGGGATCTATAGTTTGGTGGTGATTGGGTTAAAATTGACACACTTTTCAAGGCAATAAAGCCCTCTTGAGCCAAATCGCACTTCCTTGGAGAGGCTTGTTTGGTTAGATCTAGCACATGGGTAGCTGAGATCCCACTTGATTTGCAATCTGCACACTTGATAACCTACCCCCAGACTTTTACTTTGGTGATTTCTACCTTGTGGGCATCATTCCACATTTTAAGGGATTAAAACCCCCTTTTGAACTACTTGCCATCTTAAAACTCAGATCTAGTAAGATCTAACCCTTGGATTGACTTGATTTTCTATATCCACATAGATCGGTGCATAAGCTACTTGGATCTACAGTTCGGTGGCCATTGGACTTGATTTGGCCCACCTTATCCATCTTTTAGCCCTCCTTGAGCAAGGTCGCACTCCCTTGGGTGAGTGAGTTTGCCCACTTTGAGGACGTGGGTGGTTGAGATTTTTGTGCATTTGGAACAGGCATACCTTGAAACCTAGGTCTAGAGTATCATTTTGTGACGATCTACCTTGGGGGTAGCATTCCTTGTTTTAAGGGATTGTGGTCCACTTTGGTCATTTCATGAAAACCTAGATCTAGCAAGATCCGACCATTCTCTCTCAATTAGCCCACTTGACTTGACCTCTAGGTGTCCCGATCTACACTTTGACATACCTTTTGACTCCATTAGCCCATCCAACAAGGCACTAGTCCTCCTCAAAGCAAGTCGCACTCCTTGGGAATTGTGTCAAACCTTAGATCCGGTACATGGGTACTCCTAAATTCAACTTAGATCCATAGATCTACTCATTACATATCCTCTAGTGCCAATTGCATCCCTTAACTTCACCTTGTGGGTCCACTTTAAGCAATTTCACATATCCCAAGAAAGTAGGACCCACTTGTGTAGTACATGGTACTATACCTTGTAATTATACCTAATTATGTGGCCTAAATCATACATTGGTTGAAACACTAACCATCTCTCAAACCACCTTCAACCATACTTTAACTTCTAGGTCCACTCAACCTTGCATTGGTTTTCGTAACTCATCATTTACTTATCATTAGGAACCTTTGTTTGGGTCCAATCATCTGTGATTGGTTATAGGGTCTCCCCCTAGGTCTTGTTTCACCTTGATCTAAAGCGAAGAGTGCCTCGGTTGACGTGACTCCCACCTTGCATTGGGAACCGTGGCATCTCTTGGGTCACCTCTTTAGTTGCCCATCTCCTCTACCGTCCTGGATGGGATACCACTAGGGGCAACTACAAGTTGTGTGATAACAGGGCCCATTCCTCATTTTGAGGGTTGTGCCTCACTTGGGTCATTAGGTGATGCATTTTCAACCTTAGATCTATGGAGATCTAGCCTACCTTGGGGCATGCCACTAAAAACCCACCTTAATAATTGCCTTAATCATCCCGATCTACAATTTGGCATACTTTGAACTCCATTTACCCCTTCATTTTAAGTCACTAGTCTCCTTGGGTCAATTTGTACTCCTTGGGGATTGTGTCATGTGCTAGATCCCATATGTGGGTGTTGCCTAATCTAAAAATAATAAAAATAGTAGTAATCTGCAAATGATCAAAATCATTAAAAATCCATAGATCACTATTTGAGCCTGTAAATACTGCATGGAACCATCTGGTGACCAATAATAGACCACATATCATCAATAGCTATTATCTAGGGTCTAACTCATCTCATGTCCTATAGTGCTGCAAGTGTAACTGGTTAAGGTATGCTTCATAAGTCATTCCAATAGCAATATAAACATAGAGTAATCATTTCACCGACGATCTAAAACAAAATATTCAACATTTTCCAATAATAATAATGGCTCAGACTTAGAACCTCAAGACTATACTCACTTCATGGCTGTGATCAATTTGCTAATGATGGGTGAAGGTGAAAATATGCAAGGCTAGGCTAAGGGATGACTATACTGACTTAACACTGTGACACTTTGGAAGTAGGAAAGGGGATACACACTAAAGCATATGCTGGACAAGCAGTAACACAGGGGATGGCAGTGTCTCACAAATGGGTAAGCTGTTTGGGAAGTGCTTATTCAACCTTGACAGATGCCTACAACTCACATCCAAGCTGATACAACTCCGTGAGGATCTTTTCTAGAGCCGCCATGACTAAGTGCCTGACAAACCGTAACTCAAGACTCTAGGGGACACTTAGAATTACCTGTCCCTTACTCCATCTCATATCATAACCAACATGTTAATCAGGAATAATCATTACATGTATATAAGGTCAGCAATCATTAGATATATCATATAACATTTATTAAACTATTGCTTTTATGAAACCTTTTCATTTACATAGACTTTGTCCGTGTGTGTTGAAAAACACATTCTTGGATTTACATTTCATTAGGCTTTTTGATCCGTGTGTGTTGAGAAACACATTCTTGCATTTATAATTTCACATCCCTTTCATTCACGTGTGCTGAAAAACACATTCTAGAATGGGCTTTTATTTAGATATACAATATAGTTTCCAGATATAGTGTAATGATGGTAGCACTATTTGTTTCAGGTCTAGCCAACACAACTTAGGAAACTCAGAGCTGAGACACAAGTTAAACAGGGAAGCTTATCCAACAAAGGGGCTAGAGTGGGGGAAAGTTCTCCATGTCACAAATCAAGTGGTAAGTCAAGGTAAAACAATAACTGGAAGGTAATGGATGGATTGAGATAGTGAAAATGATGCCAACACTAGCAAGCCAAATAATGGTGGGAATGATCACCTCCATTCTCCTAAGGAGCGTAAATCCAATGAGTATAAGCAAGAAATTCTAAGAACTGAGCAAGACACTAGATAGATACATAATAATAGCCAAGTCCAATACTATATATATATATGATCGCTAGATCATGACACTAAATGCTAGAACATGCCACTAGAATTACTACAAAAGCAATATAACCAAGAACACAAGATAATACCTGTTGGATGATATACCTGTGCAAATACATCTGAACCATCATCTGTCCACTGAGAACCTGCTGCTGCAACTCTGGGCACTGCATATTGCTCTGTAAAGGCAAAATGGTTACATCGGTCATCAAATCTGAGTTTCCTGAGACTCAGTCATGGCAAAGGAATGTACTGCTACTCATAATCATAGGAGTGATCCAAAATAGATGCTCATCTCAAGCATCTCAGTGTAAAGGACTGGCTGAAAAATATACTGGAATCTGGAAAAAATATATGGTAGCCCCAACTACTATAAATGTGATAACATATGCAAAAATTTGAAAGATATCAATCACCAAGTTTATGCGTCACTTTCTGATCAACCTCCACTAATTGGCAATGCCTTTAGGTGAAGGTGAGAGCATACTTCATGGCGATGAAACTGGTTTTATTTTTATAACTACTTGCAAAAAATTAAATGATTCAAAAATTATAAAGAAATACAAAAGTATACGCCTTTCACTAACAAAGTGAGTGTGTGAACTTTGTGGGGTTAGAAAAAATCAATCTCACAAATTATGACAAAAATGCAAATCCCCCCAGGGGGGATGGGGTGTGGGCGCTGAGTATCCCACTGCTCTTGTTTAATATTTACAAATGAAACTGAAAGAAGAAGTGCTCCTTAGTCCATTTTACTTGGATCAAAGGGCTTACAATGATATGCAGGTAAAGTAAATTGAGTTGGGTGTCCATCAGGGTGTTTTTTGCAATTTCTTGTGGTCTTGGTCACTCAAATCTTTCATTTTTATGCGCAGACCTGCTAATTTCCAGCGAGCTAAAGTGCTGCAAAAAATGATTAGAATGCACAAATATACAATAAAACTTACAATTTCTAACTTGCAAAAATTATGGAAAAATTTGACATAAATAAGTATGGAAATGGAAAGTAGATCTAGCTCTTTGGAGTATGAAAACTTAAGCGCTTCTAGATCTGATTTTGAAAACAAGTTTAAAACAAAATTAACTTTCAGATCTGAAACTTGCTTCAATATAAACAAAATGAAAAGGGTTTGCTTGCAAATTTTTGAGAAGATAGATGGAAGAATAAGAACCAAAGCTTGTTAGCTTATAAGAGTTGGAGAAGAAGTTTAGTGCCTGCAAACAATATTAGATATGCACTTTCAAATGAAGTGACTCCACTACCAAGTCAAGAGAAGAGTCAAGCCAAGATCAACCCTTGAGCTTAAGCACCGAATCTTGTGATATCACAAACAATGCTCATACAAGAAAGAGGTTAAATCTCGTAAATCTGATGCAAAGAAACAAGGGCAAATGTACAACTGAATACTATTTGCTGCTCCTAAATCTCTATACACCAAATGAAAATAAGCAAATCAAACAACAGTGAATGCTTACCCTACTAAGATCCAAGATCCTTGCCAAGCTAGAAGAACCACTCAGTATGCAAAGCAAAAAAAAGGAAATACACAGTTTACCTCAAACACAGCTTGCATACTTGAAGAACAACACCACCAGTGACCTCCAAAGTCTTCCAACAATTATTAATAAAAAAAAAATAGTTTACAAATCTCAGAAGAAGAGGCTCAATGCTAATCCACCATATGAAAAATGGAGTGCAAAGACTTGCTTTTATATCTTCCAAGAGGAAGAAGTCGAATTCATGAGGGAGAGGGTGCATTCATGGAGTGAGGGAGTCAAATCCCTTTGAATTAGCTTTGATTTAGGCTTGAAAGGGGGGATTGAGGGTGATGTGGCTGCCACATAAGGAAGGCGCCTCCCTCAATCCCTTGAAAACTCCTCCAACCATCTACGAAAAGCAACATGCTATGCGCTGTTGGGAGGAAGGGAAATGCATCACATTAGAGGGAGATTCACATTCCTCTATCCAATTGCTGATTTGATCTCAATTAAATGGTGGTTTGCCACATAAGGAAAGGCGCCTCCTTCATGGCATTGTTAACTCCACAATATGTTATAGCTGCCACATGCTTTGACGTTGGGCCAATCGTGGAATCCTTCACGTGAGGAATGACACCCTCTCAACCCTGATACATTCCACGCTATCCAAACTTTATCTTTTGGCATGTGTTTTATTCACTCATGTGATCGTACATCACTTAAAACCATATGCCACTCTTTTCCAAATCATTTTTGGATTTATGTGATTTTGTCACTTAGTGCAATTTTGGATTTTTTAGCATTAAAATGCCAATTTGATGCATCGTTAATGAAAACTGTTCCTAGAGGCGACGTAATCGCTCAAAACCTGGAGAAAGTGGGCACTTGGGTAAAGAGGACACTCCGAGGGTCAAAACGTGCCTCCCCACGCCAAATTACGCATCCAGACGACACTTTTATTACATTTTGAAATTTTCCATTTAAACCATTAAAAATGGCCTAAGTTTACGGAAAATATTATTTTTGCCGAAATTGACTCAAACTCCGAGGGGACCTAGTGCATGTCCATATGACTTATTACTGATGGCTAGCATGTAAAAATACATAGACACATAGGCTTTAATAACCCCCCTAAGATCAGCCACCATGGAAAATACTCTAGCTTTGGAGGTATGAGTGAAAAACTTAAGAATTATACGCCATTGAAGAATAGCATATAATTCCTAAGGAAAAAACACTCTAGAGTATCCCCTTGACGGCAAACCCTAAGGTAGTGTTATCACCTAAGATGTAGTTACCCCTATGGATAGATCCAGTCATGGATGGCAATAGGGAAGGGCAACTCAGAAGGTGCAACCACGATCACCTCGACCTCCAATATATGGTTGTCACGCCAGTCGAGGCAACCTTCACTTTATGTTATCTAGCCCAGACAACAAAGGGGGAGACCCGATCTACTCCCGACAGGAGAGATCAAAACCAAGACACCAAATCAGGGTATT
Source organism: Larix kaempferi (assembly GCA_027924585.1). Taxonomy (NCBI): domain Eukaryota; kingdom Viridiplantae; phylum Streptophyta; class Pinopsida; order Pinales; family Pinaceae; genus Larix; species Larix kaempferi. The sequence goes on along the minus strand of BSBM01000129.1, from coordinate 8,972,760 downwards.
TCTAGGTGAAGTTAGGTGTATGGTTTATCCTAGACCTAAGGATGAAGTCACAAGCCAAGTGAGGGGTTTAATAGGTATAGCTTTGGTTCATAATTGAATGTAAGAGTGACTTATAATGTTTGTAGTGAGATCTAGGGCTAGTGTACTAGTTCAATGTCAAAGGATCCACTGCCTTGGGAACCGTGTCCAATGCAGGGTAGTTTAGGGGTCAGATTGGGGCTAACTAGTACATGAGACAATCTTGACCATGGTCCATGATGTCTTCGAAGGTATAGTTCACCAAGCAAAAGTCAAACCACAAGTCAATCCAACAATCTAGGAGAGTGGGTTGTCTTGGAGATAAACCAGTGCCTTGGGAATTGGGAAGTGGAGTCAAAGTAGGGTTGACTTTATGGTTTAGAACTCCTACAACATGAGATAAGTGGACAGTATAGGCCTTGATGGTTAAATATGTCTAGATCTAGGTTTGACCCAAGTGGACCACAATCCCTTAAAACAAGGAATGCAGTCCCCAAGGCAAGATTTGACAAAGTGACAGTCTAGACCTAGGTTTTGAATTATTCTGATTCCGGATCTGCAAAAATCTCAAGTACCCAGTTCCTCGAAGTGAGTGAACTCACTTCTCCAAGGTGGTGCGACTTTCCCTAAGGAGGCTTCAATTTGGGTTTAGGTGGGTCAAGTCATGTCGGATGGCATCCAAACTTTATATCCGAGTAGATCAGTCAAGTAGGGGTATGGATCTATAATTTCGTGGCAATCCACCGGTTAGATCTTTGTAGATCTGAGTTTAAGTATTCCAAGTGGTCCAAAATGGGGATTAAATCCCTTAAAATGTGGAATGGGACCCACAAGGTGAATTTCAAGAAAGGGACAACCTGGGTGTATGTTATTTGATGTGTAGATGTCAAATCAAGTGAAATCTCAAACACCCATCAACTAGATCTAGGTCAACTTGCTCAAATGGTGAAGTGCGCCTTCCTTGGGAGAAGCTAAGTTGGCTTGGGAGAGGGGTCAAACGGAAGCCAATCCACACCAAACTATAGATCCGGGATGCCGTGGATGCTATAGAGGTGGGTTTTCAATATCATGCCCAACAACCCACTAGATCTAAGTAGATCTGACAAAATGTAAAATGGGGGTTTTGAAGTATTTAGGGTTTTAACAATTTATGAATTATGTCAATGGATTGGATAAAGGAAAGAGAAACAAACCTGTGGATCTTACCTGGATAACCTTGTAGATGCCTTGATGATGATGATCTATGCAATCCCGATCAATTTGGAAGCTTTGAGGTAGTCTCTATGCAAATCGATTTAGTCCAAGAAGCCAATGCGCCCTCTCTCCTGCACAACAAACGTCAACAATATCAGATTTGATGCATCAAGAGATAAGACTAATGCCACAAAAGAAGTAACAGAAAGATAGCATAGATCACAATGATACTAATGATAACCCCCTGATACAAGCGAATGCCAAAAAAGTCGATTTGAAGAAGCCTTGCAAAATCGCCCTTGTTGAAGTCGCCCTCCTATAGACAAACAATGATTTCCAAAAAAAAAAAAGATAGATCTTGCCACAAATTTCCAAATGCTAGGTTGCAATAGACTTTCCAATCACCATCTAAGAACACCAGATGCAAAGGAGACCACAAGAATTTCCACAAGAATATTTTTCTATACCAATAATCCAAGAGCCAAAGACCCTTTACAATGAGAGGCTCTCTCCTTTAAATAGGAAGGAGAGGCACCAAAACCCTAACCACTTTTTGAATGAGTGGCTAAGATTAAAAGATACAAATGTCTAATCAATGGTTGAGATGAGCTCAACAATATAATACATGGATCACACATAAAATATAACATAAGTGGACAAAGTCGCCCTAGGAGAGGGGAGTCCCACCAAATCATGATGACAAAATATCATAAGAGGCTCATGGTGGGTCCAAGGGGTAATTTTATCCCTCCTTGGTCAATCCCCATGGCACAATAACCAATAAATAATCATGAATATACCAAATCGTGCCTCCAAGGTGAAGTCGTGGTCCTCAAAAGACCTCAAAAATCCACAGAAAGTGCCATAAGTGATGGATGCGGGCCCCGATGAAGCTGAAACTGCAGGAGGAGGTGTGGAAGGTCCCGATCTATCATCACTGATCATCCCATGCCAAAACTTTCCCTCAGTAGCCCAAATCGATTTCCTCAATAGCCATTTCTACCAATCCTGAAATGCCTCGGGAAACGTGAAACTGCCCAAACTGCCTCCTAGAGTGATGGCGCTGTCAAGGTGAGGGTACCAATGTGTCCGGGAGGGGGGTAATATGGTAAAAACAAGTGGCTGGACCACCCCCTCCATCATCAGCGCCCTAGGTCAACCAGATAAAAGTCATCTCTGCTCCGACAGGGCCTCTAATAGACCAAAACTGCACTAGGACAGCCTACTGAGGCTAAATCATCACTGTAAGTGCCCGGAACTGAAAACAAACTGTCCCATTGGACTCAGAAGGTCCAAATCCATCCAAGATGTGTACTCATACACCATATGAATCTCTGCATGATCAAAATAAATATCCAATGTACCGGAACAAAGCCAATAATAATGATCTGTAAATGACCAAACACTGCTGTATCCCAAGAATCATCATCATAACCCTGTAGCTGCTGCATAGAATCATCCTGTATGTGTACATAGACCATATATCATCTATCCATATCATCATAAGGTTCAACATCTCATGTCTCATGGTCCTCCATGGTCAAACTAGGTCTAACCAAGACCAAATACAACTCAGACTATCATCCATAGCTGCTGCAAGGTGTCAAAGTTAATATATGCTTTACAACTTATTCAAATAGCTACTAAAACACAGAGTAATCATGACTGGCGATCTAAATCCAAATATATAGTGTCGTTAATTATTATTATTACTCAGACTAGACTTTCAGGACCATACTCACTTCATAGTTGTGATCAATTTGCTAGTGAAGGGTGAAGGCTGAAATAACTGGCTAGGCTAAGGGATGACTTGACTGACTTGACTTTGTGACACTTCGGCAAGGGAAAAGGAATACACACCATAGTATATACTGAATGAGCAATAACACAGGGAATGGCGGTGTCTCACAAATGGATGAGTTGTTTAAAGAGGGTTTATTCACCTTCACAGATGCGCACAATCCATAATACAAACAAGGCCAGCAATTGTTTAGATACAACATTTATGTTCCATTGCTTTTTGGGCCTGAGGTTTCCATAGCCTTGATCTATGTGTATTTACAAACACATTGCATAGATTTACATTTATTTTTAGGCTTTCTGCTGCAGGTGTGTTTTTAAGGCACTTGTTTACCTGAGCACTTCTAGGTGTGTCATGGACAACTTGTTTACCTAGGTATTTATTTTTCCAAAAGATATAACATTTTATTTTTCATGGCCATTTTCATTTGGCATTCTTTTCATATACAAGATATAGCATTTGATTTTTCCAGATTTTGTATTCATGGCAGCACTAAAAGTTTCAGGTTTAGCCAACACAACTTTAGTGACTAGGGGGAATTCTCAAGGAACTCCAACTCACCATAGGTAAGTTTTGTCACCAACTCAGAGCCGAGACACAATAAACAGGGAAGCTCATCCAATACAGAGGCTACAGTGGGGGAAGATCCTCCATGCCACTAGTCAAGTAGTAAGTCAGGGTAATAATCTAAAAGGTAGGCCACGGATGGATGAAGACAATGAAATGATGGAGCCAACACTAGCAAGCCAGAGTATGGTGTAATGATCACCTCTATTCTCCCTAAGGAGGGTATGTACCAATAGTGAACTTCTAAGTCTGAGTAGGGACAATATAATATAAATAATAGGTCAATCAGGTCCATTGATCTATATGATCGCCAGATCATGACACTAAGTGCTAAGACATGCTATAAGAATAAGTATAAAAGCAATCTAACCATAACACCATGATATACCTGCTGAGTCATATACCTGAATGCACATCAACCTGTACCATCATCTGTCCTCTGGAACTGCTGCTGTAACTCTGGGCACTACTGACTGCTCTGTACCAATGGTATAATGCCTATATCGGGCATCTCTCTGAGTGTCCTGAAACTCAGTCATGGCATGGGGAATATAACTGCTGTCCACAATCTGATAGTGATCCAATATAAATGCTCATCTCGGCATCTCAAATGCAAGGGAACTGGCTGAATAGTGTACTGGAATGAGAAAAATAATGTATGGTAGCCCGACTACTATATAATCAAGAACTTATTAAACCCTCGAAACATAACAATTATAACAATTATACCAATTATAACAGATTTGAAACATTCATTTTCAGCCAAGTATTAATGTTCATAGATACACTTAACACAGATTCAATTTTGCTTGCATCAAATGGAATATATTGTTAGAGATAGTGGTATCTTGGGATGTCCTCCATGATTCAGATGCCTTGCATGGAGGTACATCAGCAGTATAGGTATCAGGATGGAGTAGAGGGTGAGATGCACTCTACTCAATGGAATGAATCCATTGGCGGATGCATGCGGACCTTCCGGGGTGTTTTTCCTCATGCATGCATGAGATTTGCATGTACAGTTGTTAATTAAAAGATGCATGTAAAAGTGGCTTTTTGCATGCATAGATATTAGGTTTTTGGTAAACCTAATTGATTAGTGAGATGATATAAGGAGGTAGGAGGTCCCCGGATGAGGTTACTCAGTTGGCTTATCAGAGAGAGATCAGTGAGAGTGAGGAGGGTGCATTGTGCATGCAGAGGGCGACTTTCTGAGAGAGAGAGGAGCTTCTGTAGTAGGGAGAGTGAGGTGATTTGAGCTGGATTAGACATCACTTGATCAGAGGCACTTGGCACCTAGTTCTGTGGACAAAGAGAGATCATCAGAGTGGTACTGCAGAGATTGAGGAGGGCGACTTCTAGAGGAGAGAGGGGCGCATTACCAGAGGAGAGAGGAGCTCGTTTTGGATCTGATTAACCGATTGAGCAGTTGAGACTTTCAGAGTATCCTTGCCTCAGTGCTTGAGGAAGGACTGTGACGATCAGAGCTTAGATTTGTTGAGATCTGATTCCGTACGAGCATCTGACATCTTGAGGGAGGGCACACTTTTCCATGCCAAGGAAGGGCACATTCATCAGATCTAGCAGTTGGCCTTCTTCTTTGGCTGAGCAGATCAGAGCAGTGCTGTGAGAGAGACAGTACCAACAGAGCTACTTGCAGACAGATCCAAATCCAGTTGACAGTTAGGGCACATTTCCTCTGTGAATGCATAAGTTGTTGCATGCAGATCTATGGTTTTGACCCTGTTAGGCTCAGTTCCTTCTAAGGTATTTTGTATGTACTTGTATTCTGCTTACTTTGCTCTGGGCTTGAGATAGAAGAAAGCCCCCCACAGATAGCTGGTTTTCCTCGTTTGGGGTTTCCAGGGTAAATGCTGAGTTGTGTGATTGCTGTGCTTTTCATTGTGGAAGTGTTAAGAGATCTATAGTGTTTGTATCTTAAGTCATTATTGTATTTCTGATTTATAGAGACCCAAACCGCTTGAGATCTCAGGGCATCCAGAGGGAGTAGTGATCTCTGGATAAATTAACAGATATCAGATATGAAAATGAAGTTGCAGGACAATTATCCATTGAATAAAAGCCCCCAAAACATTACACTTTTACATCTAATATCAATCTAGCTAAAAATGATCAAAGTATCTCTCTTTTAGCCCTTCCTTTTACTAGTTATGATTAGCAGCCATAACCAAATACAATATATCAGTAAAGAAATAAATGCAAACACGAAATGAACCAGCCTTTACTTGATTGCTACAACCTTGAAAATTATTGAAGACCTTCTATTTGCTCAATATCAACCCCTTAATGATTTCATCAAGTGTTCTTGGAATTTCTCAACCTAAAATCACCAATCTGAAATGAGGAGAGGCTTTCCTTTTATAGTTATCTGATATTAATTCATCTTTGGGTCGAATCCTCCAGAAAACCTTAGGGCACTCCTTTGTGGGCCTTTGGCCACATCAAACCAAAGTTACTGGACTCAGAATCGACAATAAATCAACAAGGCAGAAGAGCGAAGAGTTTGAATCGAATCGGGAAAAAAATGGGAAACAATCAGCAAATACAAAATATTAAATATATACACATATTTTGAATTAAAAAAGCATTTTTCATAGATATTCAATATAGCCATGTCCATATACTACAAGATATCAATAGATGTCCAAAATATATCAATTCTCATCTATAAGATGATTCCAGAATCTAGATAGATGTCCAAAATATATCATAACTCATCCATAAGATGAGTCCTGTTATCACATATATAGTAGCCAGGCTACCATACCTTATTTTTCTGATTCCAGTACACTATTCAGCTAGTTCCCTTGGCTTGAGATGCTGAGATGAGCATCTACTATGGATCACTATCAGATCTTGGACAACAGTTTTATTCCCCATGCCATGACTGAGTCTCAGGACACTCAGAGAGATGACCAATGTAGCTATTTAGCCATTTGTACAGAGTAGTCAGTAGTGCCCAGAGTTACAGCAGCAGTTTCAGAGGACAAATGTTGGTTCAGATGATGATCATTCAGGTATATGACTCAGCAGGTATATTATGGTGTCGTGGTTATATTGCTTTTATTTCCATTTTCTTAGCATGTCTTAGCATTTAGTATCATGATCTGGCGATCATATAGATATGTGGACCTGGTTGTATTATTACATATATCATATTTGTACCTACTCATATTTAGAAGTTCTTGGCCTATACTCATTGGTTTTACTCTCCCTAGGGAGAATAGAGGTGATCATTCCCGCCATACTGTGGCTTGCTAGTGTTGGTTTCATTATTCATTTCCTTCATCCATCCATGACTTACCCAGTTTGTTCATTACCCTGACTTACTACTTGACTAGTGGCATGGAGGACCTTCCCCCACTGTAGCCTCTATATTGGATAAGCTTCCTTGTTTTTTGTGTCTCGGCTCTGAGTTGGTGACAAAACTTACCTATGGTGAGTTGGATTTTCTTGTGAATTCCCCCTAGTCATTAAATATGTTGGCTAAACCTGAAGCTTTTAGTGCTGCCATGAATACAAATTATGGAAATGAAATGTTATATCTTGTATGAAAAGCCCATTCATGCAATGTGTTTCTAAACACACATGAATGAAAGGCAAGCCAAATGAAAATGGCTATGAAATATCAAATGTTATATCTGTTGTGAAATGTAAATACCTAGGTAAACAAGCTGTCTGTGACACACCTACAAGTGCTCAGGTAAACAAGTGCCTTAAAAACACACCTGTAGCAAGAAGCCTAAATAAATGTAAATCCATGCAATGTGTTTGTAAACACACATAGATCAAAGGCTATGGAAGCTCTAGGCCCAAAAAGCAATAAAACTTAAATGCTATATCAAAAAGATTGCTGGCCTCATTTGTATTATGGATTGAGCGCATCTGTTAAGGTTAATAAACACTCTTTGAACAACTTACCCATTTGTGAGACACCGCCATTCCCAGTGTTACTGCTTGTCCACTATATGCTATGGTGTGTATTCCCTTGCCTATTTCCAAAGTGTCACAGTGTTAAGTCAGTAAGTGTTACACAGAAATCTTCCACCCTGTGAGCATCAACATTGTTTCGCCTGTAGGATCCATTTCAGTGACTCAGATCCATTTTTATCCTTCAATGATACCAGTTTGCCCTATGTTTATTCCTACCCGCCTGTTGCAACTTTATAGCAGGCGTACCCGCGAGTTGCATCCCTATAGCCCGCGGATAGCATGTAAAATGGTAAAAACCACTATTTATTACTTTTTACTCCCAAAAGCAGTCATTGGGTGACCTTTGGCTCTCCATCTGCCCAAGTAACGCATCGAAGTGTCCTTTCACCTACCTTTGAGAGGATTATATATTGAGCACATATGGCTTCTGCATATGGCTTCTGGACGGGAGGAAGAGGAGAATCGTAAGAGAACTCTAGTGGATTTTTGCCCTATCTTGAATCTGCACTCATTGATCCTTGTAGTTGTGAACCCTTTATGTTCACCTTCCAAACTCCTTTCTAGTTTGAGTTTGCCATTCATGGAGGATTGAAGTGGTGGAGGCACAAGTGGATTGATCTAGATCTTGGTTCAGATTGGTTTCCAGCAAGAGGTCGTATCACTTTGTACTTCTTCTTGTTCATTAATAGAAATACTCATATTCTCGTCCATTCATGGTGTGAATGTCATTTATTATACATTGGCTTACATTTGCTTATGATATTATGGACCATTGTTATTGATAATGCTAATGCCATTTATATATTACATGTACTTGTTGGATATTGGTTTTCAAGACTAATTTGCAGATTACAAGTGCATGGATCGAAAGCTCCAACAGGGATCTACATCAAACGTTGGATCGAGGTTGGTTACTGTTATCACCTAAACTGTAGTTACCCCTATGGATGTATCCACTCATGGATGGCAATAGGGAAGGGAAACTCAAAAGGTGCAACCACGATCTCCTCGACCTCCAATAGATGGTTGTCACGCCAGTCGAGGCAACCTTCACTTTATGTTATCTAGCCCAGACAACAAAGGGGGAGACCCGATCTACTCCCGACAGGAGAGATCAAAACCAAGACACCAAATCAAGTTAATTCTAAGTGAAGTAAGGTGTATGGTTTATCCTAGACCTTAGGATGGAGTCACAAGACAAGTGAGGGCTTCAATAAGTATAGCTTTGGTTCATTATTGATGTGAAAGTGACTTATGATTTGTGAAATAGGATCCAGGATTAAAGTACTAGTTCAATGTGAGAAAATCCACTGCCTTGGGAACCGTGTCTAATGCAGGGTAGTTTAGGGGTTGAATTGGGGCTAACTAGTACAAGTGACAAGCTTGATCATGCAGTATGATGGCATCAAAGGGTTTAGTTTACCACACAAGGGTCAAACCACAAGTTAATCCAACAATCTAGGAAAGTCGAATTGACTTGGAGAGAGACCAGTGCCTTGGGAATTGGGATAATGGAGTCAAAGTAAAGTTAACTTGTGGTTAAGAACTCCTATTGCATGAGACAAGTGGGCAATTAAAGTCTTGATGGATGAATAGGTCTAGATCTAGGTTTGACCTAAGTGGACCAGAATCCCTTAAAACAAGGAATGCTATCCCCAAGGCAATATTTGACAAAGTGACCTACTAGACCTAGGTTTTGAATTATTCCCATTCCAAATCCACGAAAATCTCAAGTACCCATGTCCTAGAAGTGGACAAACTCCCTTCTCCAAGATGGTGCGACTTTGCCCAAGGAGGCCTAAAAGCGGGATAAGTGGGGTCAAGACATGTCCGATACCATCCAAACTTTAGATCCAAGTAGGTTGATCAAGTAGGAGTGTGGATCTACAATTTCAAGGCAATCCGATGGCTAGATCTTACTAGATTTGAGTTTGAAGATACTAAGTGGTTCAAAATGGGGATTAAATCCCTTAAAATGTGGAATAGGGTCCACAAGGTAGAAATCAGAAAAGTGACAATCTGGGGGTAGGTTATTGGATGTGTAGATCACGAATCAAGTGGAATCTCAACTACCCATGTACTAGATCTAGGTTAACCCACTCAAACTAGGAAGTGCGCCCTTGCTTGGAGAAGGCTAAATGCCTTGGGAAGAGGGTCAAATGGAGGCCAATCCTCACCAAATTATAGATCCGGGATGCCGTGGATACTATAGAGGTGGGTTTTAAATATCTTATCCAAGAAGCCACTAGATCTTAGTAGATCTGAAAAAATGTAAAAACAAGGGTTTGAAGAAATAAGGGTTTTATCAATTTATGAGTTAGATCAATGGATTTGATCAAGATAAGAGAAACAAACCTGTGGATCTTACCTGGGTAACTATTATCACACTATAGTAGCAGGGCTACTATCCTTGTTCAGCAGATATCTGCACATTCCAGAGATTCCATTATTCCAGAGCATGGCTACATATTTTGGATCACTGATGATCAGAGCAGTATATTATTCAGATTTATGTTAGACCTGGTGTCAAGGCTGAGCCTTGAGAGTTCAGATTTGATGACCGATGTGACCCTTTATCCCATACAGTTTCAGTTCAGTGCTTAGAGATGTATTGCAGCAGTGTTTCAGATGGTACAGGATGATTATTATTATGATGATGTTGTATGATCTATGGATATGTTATCACTGACTGTGGATTATTATCTTGTTGATTTAGTCATGATCACAGCATGTGCTTGGTATATTATTCTTGATGTGGTAAACTATTTAAAATGAACTATAAATCATAAAATGGACAATTGCTGGCACATTTAGGTCATTTAACAAAACCCACTGGTTTTCACCTTACATAGATATGGTCTTTCTGGACACCAGTTGTCCGCTAGTGTAGGCTCCATATTCACTTGACTCCATCCATACATGACTTTCCTATTTGACTTTATCCTTTGACTTATCTCATTTGACTTTCTGATACTGAGGACTTCCCCATTTTTCTACCTCTGTGTTTGGACCGCATCCCTGTATATTAAGTGTCTCGGCTCTAAGTTGGTGACAAAACTTGCCATTGGTGAGTTGGATTGTAGGCCTAAATCATTCTGGTCGATTGTCCCGATGTTTGGCATTGGCTCGAACTCCCCTAGTCACTTGAGATGTTGTTGGCTAAAACTAAAAGCTCATGTTCTACCTATGGAAACTTATAAATTCGCCCAAGGAAAAAAAAAAAGAGGGCAAGAGCGATGAACAGCTAAAAATACTCCTCGAAGAGTATAAGAAAGGTCCAAAAAGCAATGGTTCTTAAAAGCTATATCTAAACAATTGCTGACCTTATATGTATTGGAAAAACATGCCCTGGATGAAAGCTGCAACTAGTTGTGCTTATCAGCACACCTGAGATCCGAAGGGTTATGTAGGCCAAAAAGGCCATGAAATAAAATTGAATGATCCTAATGAACCTGGATCAACTTGATGTAGACATGATGCCTAAGTTGAATAAACACTCTCTGAACAACTTATCCATTTGTGAGGCATAGCCATCCCCCGTGTTACTTTGTCCAGCACAGAGTTTGTAGCTTTCCCTTTCTCCCAGTCCAAAGTATTTTTGAGTTAAGTTAGACAAGTCAACCCCTTGGCCCAACCTTGTTCCTAGCCTTCATCCTTCACTAGCAGTTTGACCATGTCCAATGGGTGAGTTTGTCATTTGAACTATTGTGCAAGTAATTTTATATAACAACGGAATATGCTAACTTGATTAATGCCACTGAATGCATGTTATACTTTGATCTTGGCTGTGAGAATGATTAGAGAAGCATGTCTTAGTCTACTGATGTGATTTATCCTTGGTTGTATATTCTTGGGATCCGTGATGATGTGGACCATATATATATGCTTATTGATGATGATTCATGGTCCCACATACTTGATGATGATATCATATGATGGAATATGATGCAGATGATGATTGATGCAGTTCAGCAAGTTTCATTATTACTTCAAATCAGCAGATTGTACATTGTCCATATATGGTGGACCCTACAGCTGGCCCATTAGGGCAACCCATGGTGTATGAGTACACATTTCTAGTGGATTTGGGTCTTCTGGATCCAATGAGACACTTACCTTTCAGTTCCAGGCACTTCTGACAGTGATTGATGCAGTTTTACACTTGTTGACCAGATTTGGGGTTGATTTCCCAGCCTGAGCAGCAGGGGCCCCGAGAAGCCAGTTCACCTAGGGCGCTGATGATGAGGGGGGTGGTCCAGCCACTTGTTTTTGCCATTTACCCCCCCTTCTGAAGAGCCTGGTGGGCTTAGATGGACATCGCAGGTGCCCTAGGAGACAGTTTTGGCACTTTCACAGTTACCGAGGCAGTTAAAAAATGGGATAAAGTGGTCACTGAGGAAATCGATTTGGGCAATTGAGGCAAGGTTTTGGCATTTGGTCTTCACAGAGGTCTTCCAGGGTGATCTCACTATCTTCCAGTCAGTTTTCACCATGTGGGCATGCCTACGTTGATCACAGAAGGTCATTTACTACTTGACTGTCATGGATTTGGAGGACAGTTTTGGTCATTTATATTATCTTGGACATATTTTATTATTTTATTGTGCCTTGGGGATGAGCTAGTAAGGATTGATGCTTCCTAGCCCCACCATGTGCTTATTTTGTCATGTCCTAGTCATCATGAGGTGGATCATTGTACTTTTACCCCTCTAGTGGATGACGTCACCCCCTTTTGTACCATTTAGTGGGGGCGCTATTATTATATTGGGTGATCCATGTGATATATTGTTATGGTTCATCTTAGCCATTGATTGTATGATGAGATCTTTTAATCTCAACCACTCATTTGATGTAGTATTGTAGAGTGGTATAAGGTTTTGGTCTTTATTATCCTATATAAGGAGGAGATCCCCCATTGTATAGCTCACCTTTGGAGCTCTGGAATATTGGAATAGAAGATTTCTTTGTGGAGCACATCTCTCTTGTATTGTGGATTCTCTTGCAGATTGAATATACAGTATCTCTTCTATGTATCATTGTGGATTTTGGTGCTTCTACTAATCTTTTTACAGGAATGTCGAATTGGTGGAGAGGAGGGCGACTTCTTGAGGGTTATTGTTGGAGGGATCCACATATTCTCTCTTGGGTTGATCTTGTGACAGGGAGTATCATTATTGTATCTTTGTGACATAGTTGATGCTTTCTATTACATCTTTCTACCATTTTCATAATCATCTTGCTTGACTTGTTTCTTTGATCTTGTCTTGTAGGAGGAGGACAATTTGTCTATCTTGGAGGAGGACGTTTTGGTTGGAGCTCTTGGATTTCACTCTTGAATATACACATAGGAGAATGCTATCAATTTGCAAGGTGGCCACAAGCAATTGAGGTAAGATCTACAAGGTATGTGCCTCTTTCATCCATTCTATCTTCATTGGTCATAAACCCTAATTAATTAAAAATCCCAATTTTGGTATTTCTTAGATCTACTTAGATCTAGCTTTGCTTTTGAGAAGATCTTGAAAACCCACCTCTATAGCATCCACCCCTAGTTGGATCTATAGTTTGGTGGTGATTGGCTTAAAATTGACACACTTTTTAAGGCAAAAAGCCCTTTTGAACCCAAATCGCACTTCCTAGTGAGAGGCTTGTTTGGTTAGATCTAGCACATGGGTAGGTGAGATCCCACTTGATTTGCAATCTAAACATTTGATAACCTACCCCCAGATTGTTACTTTGGTGAATTCTACCTTGTGGACATCATTCCATGTTTTAAGGGGTCAAAACCCCCTTTTGAACTTCTTGGCACCTCAAAACTCAGATCTACTAAGATCTAACCCTTGGATTGACTTGATTTTTGGGATCTACATAGATCGGGGTACTAGCCACTTGGATCTATAGTTTGGTGGCCATTGGACTTGATTTGGTCCACCAGACCCATCTTTTAGCCCTCCTTGAGCAAGTCGCACTCCCTTGGGAAGGTGAGTTTACCCACTTCGAGGAAGTGGGTGGTTGAGATTTTTGGAGATTTGGAAAGGCCATACCTTGAAACCTAGGTCTAGGGTATCATTTTGTGACGATCCGCCTTGGGGGTAGCATTCCTTGTTTCAAGGGATTGTGGTCCACTTAGGGTGATTTCTTGAAAACCTAGATCTAGCAAGATCCAACCATTAGATCTCATTTAGCCCACTTGACTTGGCTTCTAGGTGTCCCGATCTACATTTTGACATACTTTTTGACCCCATTAGCCCATTTAACAAGGCACTAGTCCTCCTCAAAGCAAGTCGCACTCCTTGGGATTTGTGTTAAACCCTAGCTCTAGTACATGGGTACTCCTAGAATCAACTTAGATCCATATATCTAATCATCACCTATCCTCTAGTACCAATTTCACACCTAAGCTTGACCTTGTGGGCCCACTTAAAGCCATTTCACATATTCCAAGACAATAAGACCCACTTGTGTGAACATATGGTACTACATCTTGTCATCACCCCCAATCATGTGGCCTAAACCATACGTAGGCTGAAACATTAACAATCTCTCACGCCACCTTCAACCATACCTCAACTTCTAGGTCCACTTAGCCTTGCATTGGTTTCCGTAACTCTTCATTTATTTACCCTTAGAAACCTTTGTTTGGGTCCAATCAACTGTGATTGGTTATAGGGTATCCCCCTAGGTCTTGTTACACCCTGACCTAAAGTGAAGAGTGCCTCGGTTGACGTGACTCCCACCTTGCATTGGGAACCGTGGCATCTCTTAGGTCACCTCTTTAGTTGCCTGCCTCCTCTACCGTCCCGGATGGGATACCACCAGGGGCAACTACAAGTTGTGTGATAACAGTAACCTTGTAGATTCCTTGATGATGATGATCTATGCAAACCCGATCAATTTGAGAAGCTTAGAGGTAGTTTTCTATGCAATCAATTTAGTCCAAGAAGCCAATGCGCCCTCTCTCCTGCACAACAAACGTCAACAATATCAGATTTGATGTAATCAAGAGATAAGACTAATGCCATAAGAGAAGTAACAGAAAGATAGCATAGATCACAATGATACTAATGATAACCCCCTGATACAAGCAAATGCCAAGAAAGTCGATTTGAAGAAGCCTTGCAAAATCGCCCTTGTTGAAGTCGCCCTCCTGTAGACAAGACAATGATTTCCAAAAATAGATAGATCTTACCACAAATTCCAAATGCTAGGTTGCAATAGACTTTCCAATCACCATCTAAGAACACTAGATGCAAAGGATACCACAAGAATTTCCACAAGAAAGTTTTTCGATACCAATAATCCAAGAGCCAAAGACCCCTTACAAATGAGAAGCTCTCTCCTTTAAATAAGAAGGAGAGGCATCAAAATCCTAACCACTTTTTGAATGAGTGGCTAAGATTAAAAGATACAAATGTCTAATCAATGGTTGAGATGAGCTCAACAATAAAATACATGGATCACTAATAAAATATAATATGAGTGGACAAAATCACCCTAGAAGAGGGGAATCCCACCAAATCATGATGACAAAATATAATAAGAAGCTTATGGTGGGTCCAAGGGGTAATTTTATCCATCCTTGGTCAATCCCCATAGCACAATAATCATAAAATAATCATCAATACACCAAATCGTGCCTCCATGGTCAAATCGTAGGCCTTAAAAGACCTCAGAAATCATCAGAAACTGCCATAAGTGATGGATGCGGGCCCCGATGAAGCTGAAACTGCTGGAGGAGGTGTGGAAGACATCGATCTATCATCACTGCTCATCCCATGCAATAACATTGCCCCAGTAGCCCAAATCGATTTCCTCAATAGCCATTTCTACCAATCCTGAAATGCCTCGGGAAGCGTGAAACTGCCCCAAACTGCCTCTTGGAGTGCCTGCGCTGTCAAGGTGAGGGCACCAGTGTGTCCGGGAGGGGGGTAATATGGTAAAAACAAGTGGCTGGACCACCCCCTCCAAGCACAGCGCCCTAGGTCAATCGGATAAAAATCACATCTGCTCTGACAGGGCCTCCGACAGACCAAAATTGCACTGGGATAGCCTACTGAGGCTTAATCATCAATGTAAGTGCCCGGAACTGAAAAGAAACTGTCTCATCGGACTCAGAAGGTCCAAATCCATCCAAAATGTGTACTCATACACCCTATGAGTCTCTGCATGATCAAAATATATATCCAATATACCGGAACAGGGTAAATAATAATAATCTGTAAATGATTAAATACTGCTGTAAACCATGAATCATCATCATAACCCTGTAGCTGCCGCATAGAATCATCATGTACATGTACATAGACCATATATCATCAATCCATATCATCACAAGGTCCAACCATCTCATGTCCTATGGTTGACCTTGGTCAAACTAGGTTTGACCAAGCCAACATGACCAAATATAACTCAGACCATCACTGGAAGCTGCTGCAAAGTGTCAAGGGTTGATGCATGCTCTACAACTTATTTCATTTTTTCCAGACTTTGTATTCATGGTAGCACTAAAAGTTTCAAGTTTAGCCAACACAACTTTAGTGACTAGGGGGAATTCACAAGGAACTCCAACTCACCATAGGTAAGTTTTGTCACCAACTTAGAGCCGAGATACAATAAACAGGGAAGCTCATCCAATACAGAGGCTACAGTGGGGAAAAGATCCTCCATGTCACTAGTCAAGTAGTAAGTCAGGGTGATAAACTAAAAGGTAGGCAATGGATGGATGAAGACAATGAATAATGGAGCCAACACTAGCAAGCCAAGGTATGGTGGTGTTATCACACAACTTGTAGTTGCCCCTAGAGGTATCCCATCCGGGACGGTAGAGGAGTTAGGCAACTAAAGAGGTGACCCAAGAGATGCCACGGTTCCCAATGCAATGTGGGAGTCACGTCAACCGAGGCACTCTTCGCTTTAGGTCAAAGTGTGACTAGACCAAGGGGGAGACCCTATACCCCAATCACAGTTGATTGGACCCAAACAAAGGTTTCTAAGTGTAGGTAAGTAATGAGTTACGGAAACCAATGCAAGGCTAAGTGGACCTAAGGTTTAAGGTATGGTTGAGGGAAGTGTAAGAGATTATTTAACGTTTCAACCTATGTATGGTCTAGGCCACATGATGGGGTATGATGAAAAAGTATAGTACCATGTGTTTACACAAGTGGGTCTAGTTCTCTTGGGAAGTGTGAAGTGATTCTAGGTAGGCCCACAAGGTGAAGTTAGATGTGAGGTAGGTACTATAGGTTATATGTAGGCTAGATCTATGAGTTGAAGTTGATTTCAAGGATACCCATGTGCTAGATCTAGGATTTGACACCAATCCCAAGGAGTGCGACTTGCTTGGTGATGGACTAGTGCCTTGTTAAGTGGGCTAATGGGGTCAAAAAGTGTGTCAAATTGTAGATCAGGACACCTAGAAGCCAAGTCAAGTGGGTTGAGTGAAATCTAATGGTTGGATCTTACTAGATCTAGGTTTTTTAAGTGAGGACCCTAAGTGGACCACAATCCCTTGAAACAAGGAATGCAATCCCCAAGGCGGATCTTGACAAAAGGACAATATAGACCTAGGTTTCAAGGCATGGGCATTCCAAATCCACGAATAACTCAAACACCCACTTCCTAGAAGTGGACCAACTCAAAAAATCAAGGGGGTGCGATTTGCTCAAGGAGGGTCCAAAAATGGGTTTTGGTGGACCAAATCAAGTCCAATGGCCACCAAAATGTAGATCCGGGATGTTAGTACCCCGATCTATGTTCCTTCAAAGTTTCAAGTGAATCCAATGGCTAGATCTTAGTAGATCTAAGTTTTAAGATGCCAAGAACGTCAAAAAGGGGGTTTCAACCCCTTAAAACATGGAGAGATGTCCACAAGGTAGTTTTCACCAATGTAAAGATATGGGTATAGGTTATCAAATGTCTAGATGTCAAATCAAGTGGGATCTCACCTACCCATGTGCTAGATCTAACCCAACAAGCTTGTCTTAGGAAAATCGATTTAGGTTCAAGAAGGCTTTTTGCATTGAAAAGTGTGTCAATTTTTAGCCAATCACCACCAAACTATAGATCCAACTAGGGGTGGATCCTATAGAGGTGGGTTTTTAATATCTTTTCAATTGCAAGGCTAGATCTAAGTAGATCTAAGAAATACCAAAATTGGGGTTTTGATTTAATTAGGGTTTTATGACCAATGAAGATAGAATGGATGAAAGAGGCACATACCTTGTAGATCTTACCTCAATTGCTTATGGCCACCTTGCAAGTTGATAGCATTCTCCTATGTGTATATTCAAGAGTGAGATCCAAGTGCTCCAACCAAATCGCCCTTCTCCAAGATAGCCAAATCGTCCTCCTCCTACAAGACAAGATCAAAGAAACAAGTCAAGCAAGATGATTATGAAAATGGTAGAAAGATGTAATAGAAAGCATCAACTATGTCACGAAGATACAATAATGATACTCCCTGTCACAAGATCAACCCAAGAGAGAATATGTGGATCCCTCCAACAATAACCCTCATGAAGTCGCCCTCCTCTCTCCAATTCGACTTTCCTGTCAAAAGGTTAGCAAAAGCACCAAAATCCACAATGATACATAGAAGAGATACTGTATATTCAATATGCAAGAGAATCCACAATGCAAGAGAGATGTGCTCCACAAAAAATCTTCTATTCCAATATTCCAGAGCTCCAAAGGTGCCTTTACAATGAGAGGCTCTCTCCTTTAAATAGGAAGGAGAGGCACCAAAACCCTAACCACTTTTTGAATGAGTGGCTAAGATTAAAAGATACAAATGTCTAATCAATGGTTGAGATGAGCTCAACAATGAAATACATGGATCACTAATAAAATATAATATAAGTGGACAAAATCGCCCTATAAGAGGGGAATCCCACCAAGTCATGATGACAAAATATCATAAGAGGCTTATGGTGGGTCCAAGGGGTAATTTTATCCCTCCTTGGTCAATCCCCATAGCACAATAACCAATAAATAATCATGAAAATACCAAATCGTGCCTCCATAGTGAAGTCGTGGTCCTCAAAAGACCTCAAAAATCCACAGAAAGTGCCATAAGTGATGGATGCGGGCCCCGATGAAGCTGAAACTGCTGGAGAAGGTGTGGAAGGTCCCGATCTATCATCACTGATCATCCCATGCCATAACTTTGCCTCAGTAGCCCAAATCGATTTCCTCAATAGCCATTTCTACCAATCCTGAAATGCCTCGGGAAGCGTGAAACTGCCCCAAACAGCCTCCTGGATTGCTAGCGCTGTCAAGGTGAGGGCACCAATGTGTCCGGGAGGGGGGTAATATGGTAAAAACAAGTGACTGGACCACCCCCTCCATCATCAGCGCCCTAGGTCAACCGGATAAAAATCATATCTGCTCCGACAGGGCCTCCGACAGACCAAAACTGCACTAGGACAGCCTACTGAGGCTAAATCATCACTGTAAGTGCCCGGAACTGAAAACAAACTGTCCCATTGGACTCAGAAGGTCCAAATCCATCCAAGATGTGTACTCATACACCATATGAATCTCTGCATGATCAAAATAAATATCCAATATACCGGATCAAGGCCAATAATAATGCGCTGTACATATACAAACAGTGCTGTAACCCCAGAATCATCATCATAACCCTGTAGCTGCTGCATAGAGTCATCATGTATGTATACATAGACCATATATCATCTATCCATATCATCATAAGTTCCAACATCTCATGTCCCATGGTCCTCCATGGTCAAACTAGGTCTAACCAAGGCCAAATATAACTCAGATCATCATCAATAGCTGCTGCAAAGTGTCAAGGTTAATATATGCTCTACAACTTATTCAAATAACAATTATAACACAGAGTAATCATGACTGGCGATCTAAATCCAAATATATAGTGTCGTTTAATTATTATTATTACTCAGACTAGACTTTCAGGATCATACTCATTTCATAGTTGTGATCAATTTGCTAGTGAAGGGTGAAGGCTTAAATTAACTGGCTAGGCTAAGGGATGACTTAACTGTCTTGACTTTGTGACACTTTGGCAAGGGAAAGGGAATACACCATAGTATATACTGAATGAGCAATAACACAGGGAATGGCGGTGTCTCACAAATGGATGAGTTGTTTAAAGAGGGTTTATTCACCTTCACAGATGCGCACAATCCATAATACAAATAAGGCCAGCAATTGTTTAGATATAGCATTTAAGTTCTATTGCTTTTGGGCCTGAAGTTTCCATAGCCTTGATCTATGTGTGTTTATAAACACATTGCATAGATTTACATTTTTTCTTTAGGCTTTCTGCTGCAGGTGTGTTTTTAAGGCACTTGTTTACCTGAGCACTTCTAGGTGTGTAAAAGACAGCTTGTTTACCTAGGTATTTATTTTCCAAAAGATATAACATTTTATTTTCATTGCCATGTTCATTCGGCATGCCTCTCATTCATGTGTGTTTAGAAACACATTGCATGAATGGGCTTTTCATACAAGATATAGCATTTCATTTCTCCAGATTTTGTATTCATGGCAGCACTAAAAGTTTCAGGTTTAGCCAACACAACTTTAGTGACTAGGGGGAATTCACAAGGAACTCCAACTCACCATAGGTAAGTTTTGTCACCAACTCAGAGCCGAGACACAATAAACAGGGAAGGTCATCCAATACAGAGGCTACAGTGGGGAAAAGTCCTCCATGCCACTAGTCAAGTAGTAAGTCAGGGTGATAATCTAAAAGGTAGGCCATGGATGGATGAAGACAATGAAATGATGGAGCCAACACTAGCAAGCCAAAGTATGGTGTAATAATCACCTCTATTCTCCCTAAGGAGGGTATGTACCAATGAGTATGAATAGTGAACTTCTAAGTCTGAGTAGGGACAATATAATATATATAATAGATCAACCAGGTCCATATATCTATATGATCGCCAGATCATGACACTAAGTGCTAAGACATGCTATAAGAATAAGTATAAAAGCAATCTAACCATAACACCACGATATACCTGCTGAGTCATATACCTGAAAGCTCATCAACCTGTACCATCATCTGTCCTCTGAAACTGTTGCTGTAACTCTGGGCACTACTGTCTGCTCTGTACCAATGGTATAATGGCTACATCGGTCATCTCTCTGAGTGTCCTGAAACTCAGTCATGGCATGGGGAATACAACTGTTGTCCACAATCTGATAGTGATCCAATATAGATGCTCATCTCAGCATCTCAAATGTAAAGGAACTGGCTGAATAGTGTACTGCTCTGATCATGAGTGATCCAAAATATATAGCCATGCTCTGGAATAAAGGAAGCTCTGGAATGTGCAGATATCTGCTGTACAAGAATAGTAGCCCTGCTACTATGGTGTGATAACATCTGGCTCCAGCTGGGACAAGTGCTCTAAGGGAGAGAGCGCTTGAGAACCTCAGAATCTCTGGTCTCGAACTGTTCTGCATCAATCTTCAATCCAGCACTGCACCATCCTTGCTTTCAGCTTTTATCTTGCACCTGTTCCTGCTCTCACAAACACTAGAATACCATCATGGAGCATGTATGGGACAAAAATAAAATAAAATTGAACTGAAATCTAATCTAAAGCATGAACTGAAATGCGCCAAAATATAAATGTAAACTAACATGGCATATATTATTCATTTATCATTTTCATTTACTGTGCAGGAGGAAAAGAATACTTCTTCAATCAGGCAATCTCAACTTGCACAGGCAGCCATAAATAGAAATGCCAACTACAATTTCTTAAATGCATGCAGGAGAAGAGATAAGCTTAGGAAGGAGCAAGGCTCAACTCAATAAAGGATGGAAACAAGCAGACACTCCAGGCAGAAAAAAGAAAAAGGGACAATACTCGGCACACAGAAAAAGAAAAATCACACAAATCCTATTGCTCAAGTGAGCTTATTCAATACCTACCTACCCTACTCTAACCAGTGAGCACAAATGTTAGGTAAAATCATAAATCCAGTGCAACCATTCATCAAATAAATTAATGACTCTTCTTTGATTTTTGTTGATGAAACAAGTCAAGATTGGATTAAAAATTATTGAAATTGAGAGCACAATCTTCTTGACTTGTTCAGAAATTGAAGAAGGATTTGAGTGGTGCAACATGAAATAATGCAGAGGAGACGACTGACTAGTGAAACCATCCTCCATCCAAAAACTGATAGGATCATAAAATTTATGCAAGTTATTGTTTAAAATGGATGGAAGAAAAATACAAGGCATATGATTTAATAAACTACTTTCCTCATTCACTTCACTTGCATATTTAATTTGTTTCCCCTTGGGACTGATGATCAAATAAAAACCAAGTGGGGACAAATCAAGGCTTAAAAGACGAAAAATCAAAACTAGGCCCACTTGATGCTCAAAAATGGAGAAAAGATGAAATTGATCTTTAAACACCTTTTCTAGCCACCAAGAATGATTGATAATTTGACAACAAGCATTATTGTTCCAAGGTGACTGAAAAGGGAAATGAAGTGCTTTTTCTCCAAACATGTAATCATACATATACTTCCTATTGAAAAATTCCAAGGCAAAAAAATGACTAGAGCACCAACCCAAAGATGATTGAAAGAGTTGGGAAGGGAGGGTGGATTGCAAATATGAAAATTCTCCCAAATGGATAAACAAGTTTGACCTTGGACTTTGACAAAAGAAAGCAGTCTTTACTCTAGGAATGATTTTAACCTTTTGATCAAGTTTAATATTTACAACCTGAGGACAAGATTGACCATAACTATCTAACTCTAAGTTATCTTGATTAAGGATGGAAAAATTTAAAGACTCATTATAAGAAGTGGAAAACAGATTAAAGCATCTAGTGTGATTCCCTAATTCATCCTCATCTTGATATTGACCTTCTATTGATTCATCATTAAAATTATAAGAGGATAAGTGATCATTTTCATTTATAATATCTTGATTAAATGCACAATGATCACGAGAGATCACCACTAAAGGATCTTGGTCGGTGTTTTCACTTTCTTCTTTTTCAATAAGGTGATAAGGAATTGAATGATCATTAAATATGGAACGATTAATGAGTTTCTCTGAGGGAGGAACTTCAATAGACTGACTGACTAAAGGCTCATCCTCATAAATTTCCTCCGGATCAAGACTAGGGCTACCTAAAAAGAAATTTGAAAACTTATGATTTATACAATGATTATGGATTTGACTATCAATCGACTCAAAAGTGGAAGACTTATCCTCAAAAGAAATTGAGCAAGATGGGTCATCTTCGGATGTTGACAATTCACTTGATGCTTGATTATTAACAGATTCAACAATAGGATCAAAAAGGGGAAGGTTTTGATTTGAAAAATATATATCATCGGATTCACTTCCCCATCTTTCTAAGAAACTTTGCTCAAACATGTCATACCCGGAAACGCTATTGGGCTTCAAATCTAAGAACCAGATCTCAGCTCTTTCTTTGAAGGACGAAGCCAATAGTTTCATACACACATCCTCATGGGTTATGGATAAATCTTTAATAATTTCCCTAAAAAGTTCAAGGTGTCTTTCAGCAGAGATTTCATAACTTCCATCGAATTTAGGCAACCTTTCACGGGCTTGATGAGGGATGTGATGAGGATACCCAACAATTTTTGAGAAGTCAAAAACTTTCAAACGACCAAAAGTCCTAGGCCGCTCAGAAGCAGCCATGGATGGCAAAAATTTATTTCATTAATTTTTTTTATTTTTTTATTTTTTATTATTAATTTTTTTATTTTTTAAAAACAAGAACCTAAATACCAAATGATGCACCCCATGGGTTCTAGATAATGATAGGATCGATCACCAGTGGAGTCACTTATGTGGAGTCGCCAGGTAGATTTTAAAACTCTTCTACCAAGATGTATGTCGTTTAAAGTGCAGGGACAGAATGAGACAAAACATATGTCGAACCAGGGTAGGCCTCTACCTTCCCCGGCAACGGCGCCAAAAATGTTATCACACAACTTGTAGTTGCCCCTAGAGGTATCCCATCCGGGACGGTAGAGGAGTTAGGCAACTAAAGAGGTGACCCAAGAGATGCCACGGTTCCCAATGCAATGTGGGAGTCACGTCAACCGAGGCACTCTTCGCTTTAGGTCAAAGTGTGACTAGACCAAGGGGGAGACCCTATACCCCAATCACAGTTGATTGGACCTGTTATCACACCATAGTAGCAGGGCTACTATTCTTGTACAGCAGATATCTGCACATTCCAGAGCTTCCTTTATTCCAGAGCATGGCTATATATTTTGGATCACCCATGATCAGAGCAGTACATTATTCAGATTTTGTGACCTTGTGTCAAGGATGAGCCTTGAGAGTTCAGATTTGATGACTGATGTGACCACTTATCCCATTACAGTTTCAGTTCAGTGCCTAGAGATATATTGCAGCAGTGTTTCAGATGATGCATGATGATGATTATTATGATGATGTTGTATGATCTATGGATATGTTCTCACTGACTGTGGATTATTATCTTGTTGATTTAGTCATGATCATGGCATGTGCTTGGTATATTATTCCTGATGTGGCTAACTATTTAAAATGAACTGTAAATCATAAATTGGACAATTGCTTGCACTTTTAGGTCATTTAACAAAACTTACTGGTATTTCACCTTCATAGACATGGTCCTTCCCCGACACCAGTTGTCTGCTAGTGTAGGCTCCATATTCACTTGTCTCCATCCATACATGACTTTCCTGTTTGACTTTAAACCCTGACTTGTCTCATTTGACTTTCTGATACTGAGGACTTCCCCATTTTTCTACCTCTGTGTTTGGACCGCATCCTTGTTATTCAGTGTCTCAGCTCTGAGTTGGTGACAGAACTTGCCTTTGGTGAGTTGGATTGTAGGCCTAAATCATTCTGGTCGGTTGTCCCGATGTTTGGCATTGGCTCGAACTCCCCCTAGTCACTTGAGATGTTGTTGGCTGAAACTGAAAGCTCATGTTCTACCTATGGAAACTTGAAAAATTCGCCCATGGAAACAAAAAAGGGCAAGAGCAATGAAAAGCTAAAAATACTCCTCGAAGAGTATAAGAAAGGTCCAAAAAGCAATAGTTCTTAAAAGCTATATCTAAACAATTGCTGACCTTATAAATATGTGAAAAACATGCCCTGGATGCAAGCTGCAACTAGTTGTGCTTCTCAGCACATCTGAAATCCGAAGGGTTATGTAGGCCAAAAAGGCCATGGAAATAAAATTGAATGATCCTAATGAACCTGGATCAACTTGATGTAGACATGATGCCTAAGTTGAATAAGCACTCTCTAAACAGCTTATCCATTTGTGAGACACAGCCATCCCCCGTGTTCTTTTTGTCCAGCACAGAGTTTGTAGCTTCCCCCTTCTCCCAGTCCAAAGTATTTTTGAGTTAAGTTAGACAAGTCAAACCCTTGGCCCAACCTTGCTCCTAGCCTTCATCCTTCACTAGCAGTTTGACCATGTCCAATGGGTGAGTTTGTCATTTAAACTATTGTGCAAGTAATTTTATATAACAACAGAATATCTTAACTTGATTAATGCCACTGAATGGAATTTATACTTTGAGCTTAGCTGTGGGAATGATTAGAAGCATTGTCTTAGTCTACTGATGTGATTTATCCTTAATTATATATTCTTGGGATCCGTGATGATGTGGACCATGTATGGATGATTATTGATGATGATTTATGGGCCCACATGTTTGATGATGATATCATATGATGGACATATGATGCAGATGATGTTTGATCCAGTTCAGCAGGTTTATTATTACTTCAGATCAGCAGATTATACATTGTCCATATATGGTGGACCCTACAGCAGGCCCATTAGGGCAACCCAGGGTGTATGAGTACTCATTCCTAGTGGATTTGGGTCTTCTGGATCCATTGAGACACTTATCTTTCAGTTCCGGGCACTTCTGACAGTGATTGATGCAGTTTTACACTTGTTGACCAGATTTGGGGCTGATTTCCCAGCCTGAGCAGCAGGGGTCCCGAGAGGCCAGTTCACCTAGGGCGCTGATGATGGAGGGGGTGGTCCAGCCACTTGTTATTACCATTTATCCCCCCTCCCGGAGAGCCTGGTGGGCTCAGATGGACAGCGCTAGCACCCTAGGGGGCAGTTTTGGCACTTTCACAGTTCCCGAGGCAGTTAAAAAATGGGATAAAGTGGTCACTGAAGAAATCGATTTGGGCAATTGAGGCAAGGTTTTGGCATTTGGTTTTCACAGAGGTCTTCCAGGATGGCATCACTACCTTCCAGTCAGTTTTCACCATATGGGTATGCCCGGATTGATCACAGGAGGAGATTTACTGCTTGACTGTCATGGATTCTGAGGACAGTTTTGGTCATTTTTATTATATTGGACATATTTTATTATTTTTATTGTGCCTTGGGGATGAGCTAGTAAGGATTAATACCTCCTAGCCCCACCATGAGCTTATATTGTCATGTCCTAGTCACCATGAGGTGGATTTTGGTGCTTATATTTTCTCTAGTGGATGACGTCACCCCCTTATTGTACCTTTTAGTGGGGGCGCTATCATTATGTGGGTGATCCATGTGATATATTGTTATGATTTATTGTTAGCCATTGATTAGATCTTGAGATCTTTTAATCTTAGCCACTCATGTAAAAAGTGGTTAGGATTGTACTCTCTCCCCATCCTATTTAAGGAGGGAGCCTCTCATTGTAAAATTCATCTAGAGATTTTTGGCTCTTGGCTCTTGGAATAAAATTTCTATCTTTTGGAGTACATGCTTGGATTGGAGTGGATGTTGGTTGTTTCGATTGTAAATGCTATTGTCCATTGCACTGGAGGATCTATTGTAGCTATCTTGCATATTTGCCATATTTTATTTGCAGGTTAAGAGGGCGATTTTGGACAAGGGCGAATTGGTGGGGAGGCTTGCCCTTCAATCTTGGAAGAAGTCGTTTTGGTTTGACAGGGAGTAGTTTTGCCTTTGTGTCAACTATTCTATGTTTCTCTCTCTCTCTTGCTTGTATCTACCTTCAATTTGTTAAACTAATTGATGCTTTGCTCCTTGGCTTGACAGGTTAGAAGGAATCACATGTGGCTTGGAAAAATCGATTTGGCAAGAGGGCTTCAACAATTCTCCATTTGATCTTTGGCAAAGTAATCCTCGTCTCAACTAGCATTCATCTCTTCATCCAGGTATGTTCCAAGAGGTATGATCTTCTCTTCCTTGAATCTTCCATAATTTCTAGATCACAAAAACCCTAATCAAAGTAAAACCCTTGTTTTTGGTATTTTGTAGATCTACTTAGATCTAGCCTCGCAATTGAAAAGATATTAAAAACCCACCTCTATAGGATCCACCCCTAGTTGGATCTATAGTTTGGTGGTGATTGGCTAAGAATTGACACACTTTTCAATGCAAAAAGCCTTCTTGAACCTAAATCGATTTTCCTAAGAGAAGCTTGTTGGGTTAGATCTAGCACATGGGTAGGTGAGATCCCACTTGATTTGACATCTAGACACTTGATAACCTATACCCATATCTTTACTTTGGTGAAAACTACCTTGTGGACATCTCTCCATGTTTTAAGGGGTTGAAACCCCCTTTTGACCTTCTTGGCATCTTAAAACTTAGATCTACTAAGATCTAGCCATTGGATTCACTTGAAACTTTGAAGGAACATAGATCGGGGTACTAACATCCCGGATCTACATTTTGGTGGCCATTGGACTTGATTTGGTCCACCAAAACCCATTTTTGACCCTCCTTGAGCAAATCGCACCCCCTTGATTTTTTTGAGTTGGTCCACTTCTAGGAAGTGGGTGTTGGAGATTTTTGTGGATTTGGAATGCCCATGCCTTGAAACCTAGGTCTATATTGTCCTTTCGTCAAGATCCGCCTTGGGGATTGCATTCCTTGTTTTAAGGGATTGTGGTCCACTTTTGGTCATCATTTAAAAACCTAGATCTAGTAAGATCCAACCATTGGATCTCATTCAACCCACTTGACTTAGCTTCTAGGTGTCCCGATCTACACTTTGACATACCTTTTGACTCCATTAGCCCATCCAACAAGGCACTAGTCCTTCTCCAAGCAAGGCGCACTTCTTGGGATTAGTGTCAAACCCTAGATCTAGCACATGGGTAACCCTAGAACCAACTCTAACTTGTAGATCTAACCTAGATCTAGCCTATAGTACCATCTTCACACTTAACTTCACCTTGTGGGCCCACCTAGAACCATTTCACACTTCCCAAGGCAACAAGACCCACTTGTGCAAACACATGGTACTATACCAAGTAATCATACCCCATCATGTGGCCTAAACCATACATAGGTTGAAACACTAACTATCCATTACACCACCATCAACCATCTCTTAACTCTTAGGTCCACTTAACCTTGCATTGGTTTCCGTAACTCATCATTTACCTACCCTTAGAAACCTTTGTTTGGGTCCAATCAATCATGATTGGGTTATAGGGTCTCCCCCTTGGTCTAGTTATACCTTGACCTAAAGCGAAGAGTGCCTCGGTTGACGTGACTCCCACATTGCATTGGGAACCGTGGCATCTCTTGGGTCACCTCTTTAGTTGCCTGTCTCCTCTACCGTCCCGGATGGGATACCTCTAGGGGCAACTACAAGTTGTGTGATAACATTTTTGGCGCCGTTGCCGGGGAAGGTAGAGGCCTACCCTGGTTCGACATATATTTTTCAAACCTCTCCTCCCGTTCTCTTTGCCAACATTAACATTTTTGGCGCCGTTGCCGGGGAGGTAGAGGCCTACCTTGGTTCAACACACCTTTGTGTCTCACTCTCTCCCTGCACTTTAAACGACATACATCTTGGTAGAAGAGTTTAAAAATCTACCTGGCGACTCCAATTCGTGACTCCGCTGAGGATCGACCCCATTCCCATCTTTCAATTTTGTAACTTGTAAATCATAAATGAATTCAGACATTTTCTTCCAAATGACAAGGTGTATGAATGAAATATATGAGAATCTATCTCGCTATAGAGGGCAGTTGGAAGAAAGTAATGAAGGTCAGTCAACATATCAATATGGGAGTGATTATGTACATAATTCTTATGACTCTCATCATTCTTTTCATTCTTCAAGTAAAGATATTAACCCAATTAATTCAAACAAAAGTCAAGTTCAACCAAGGCCTTGCAACCAAAGCATTCGGTCAAATGACTCTAGCATTCCAGTTAGACATCCAAAACTAATCCCTAGTAGAATGGCCAAAGTTATTAGAAATCCACCTAAGCCATCTCCTTTTGACTTTTCTGAAATTCATGGGGCACCTCATCTTATGCCAAATAATTACTCTGAATGGTTGCCTCGTTTCTATGGAAATTATTTTGAGTCAATTGAAAATCATTTACAAAGATTTTGGGATTATATGGAAGTTAGGGGTGCTGATGATGAAGATGTTTATATGCGGGCCCTGGGTGAGACACTAGGTGGAAATGCCGGTTTATGGTTTGATAATTTAGCCCCAGGAT
This sequence comes from Larix kaempferi, assembly GCA_027924585.1. Classification (NCBI taxonomy): domain Eukaryota; kingdom Viridiplantae; phylum Streptophyta; class Pinopsida; order Pinales; family Pinaceae; genus Larix; species Larix kaempferi. Next base: position 8,943,713 of record BSBM01000129.1, on the reverse strand, counting down.
CCATCACTGGATATGATATGTTTGTTGGGTTATTAAAGAATAAATGGGGTAGTAATATTGAAGAATCCTTAACAGAGACATCAAGCAATAACTGTGTTGTTGAGGATCAAGTTGACAAGGACCATGATAGTAATAATGACACTTCAAATCAGTCCTTGAGTAGCCCCCCTTTTGACCTTGAAGAAATTTCTGATTCTGTGGATCTTTCAGAAAAAGAACTCCTTAATCATTCTATCATTAACAATCCTTTAATTTCTCATCACCTTTTTGAAGAAGAAGAAAGTGGGGACATTGACCAAGATCCATTAGTGGTGGTTTCACATGATCATGGTGCAAATAATCAAGATATTCTAAATAAATTTGTTAATTTTATCCCTGATCAATTTAATGACAATGATCAAGTATCCTCTTGTGATTTTAATGATGAATCAATAAAAGGAGAGGATGAGCCAGTAGATCACACTAGATGCTCTAATCTTTGTTCCACTTCTTATAAGGAGTCTTTAAATTTTCGTTTTTCTGTCCTTAGTCGAGATAGCTTTTTCTTAGAGTTAGAATCTTGTCCTCAACTTAGATTTAATCAAAAGTTGGAAGTCATTCCTAGTGCCATTTTGAAAGGCCTTTCATTTTGTCAAATTCCAAGGCCAAATTTTTCTATCCATCTGGGAGAAATTGCTCCCACCCTCCCTACCCATCTTTTCCAATCTTTTTGGGGTTGGTGGCCTAGTCAATCTTTTGCTTTTGAAATTTTCAACGGAAAGTATAAGCATGATTATATGTTTGGAGAAAAGCCACTTCGTTTCCCTTTTCAGTCACTTTTGAACCATAATGCTTGTTGTCAAGTTATTAATCATTCTTGGTGGCTAGAAAAGGTGTTTAAAGATCAATTCCATCTTTTCTCCATTTTTGAGCATCAAGTGGGTTTGACTTTCATCTTTCGTCTTCTAAGCTTTAATTTGTCCCCACTGGGTTTCTGTTTAATCATCAATCCCAAAGAGAATCAAATTGAATATGTGAGAGAAGTAAATGAAGAAGTTAATTTGTGTGAAAATGAACCAAATCACATGTCTTATGTCCTCCCTCCATCCATCTCTGAGTTCAACTTGCATAAATTTTATGATCCTATAAATTCTTGGATAGAGGATGTTTGCATTAATCACTTTTCTCTTTGGCATGATTTCATTTTGCTCCATTCAAACCCTTCTTCAATATCTAAACAAGTCGGGAAGATTGTGCTCTCAATTTCATTAATCTTTAAACCAATCTTGACTTGTTTTATCAACAAAAATCAAAGAAGAATCATTAATTTGTTTGATGAATGGTTGCATTGGATTTATGATTTTACCTAACATTCATGCTAACTGATTAGAGTAGGTTAGGTAGCTTCTGAATAAGCTCACTTGAGCAGTAGGATTTGTGTGATTTTTCTTTTTCTGTGTGCCGAGTATTGTCCCGTTTTCTTGTTTCTGCCTGAGTTGAGTCTTGCTCCTTCCTAAGCTCGTCTCTTCTCCTGCATACATTTTTAAGAAATTATAGTTAGCATTTCTATTGTTGGCTGCCTGTGCAAGTTGAGATGGCCTGATTTAAGAAGTTACTCTTTTTCTTCCTGCACAGTGAATAAAAATGATAATAATATATGCCATGTTAGTTTATATTTTGACGCAATTTCAGTTTATGCTTTAAGATTAGTTTTCAGTTTTATTTTATATTTGTCCCATACATGCTCCATGATGGTATTCTAGTTTTTGTGAGAGCAGGAACAGGTGCAAGATAAAAGCTGAAAGCAAGGATGGTGCAGTGCTGGATTGAAGATTGATGCAGAGCAGTTCGAGACCAGAGATTCTGAGGTTCTCAAGCGCTCTCTCCCTTAGAGCACTTGTCCCAGCTGGAGCCAGATGTTATCACACCATAGTAGCAGGGCTACTATTCTTGTACAGCAGATATCTGCACATTCCAGAGCTTCCTTTATTCCAGAGCATGGCTATATATTTTGGATCACCCATGATCAGAGCAGTACATTATTCAGATTTTGTGACCTTGTGTCAAGGCTGAGCCTTGAGAGTTCAGATTTGATGACTGATGTGACCACTTATCCCATTACAGTTTCAGTTCAGTGCCTAGAGATATATTGCAGCAGTGTTTCAGATGATGCATGATGATGATTATTATGATGATGTTGTATGATCTATGGATATGTTCTCACTGACTGTGGATTATTATCTTGTTGATTTAGTCATGATCATGGCATGTGCTTGGTATATTATTCCTGATGTGGCTAACTATTTAAAATGAACTGTAAATCATAAATTGGACAATTGCTTGCACTTTTAGGTCATTTAACAAAACTTACTGGTATTTCACCTTACATAGACATGGTCCTTCCCCGACACCAGTTGTCTGCTAGTGTAGGCTCCATATTCACTTGTCTCCATCCATACATGACTTTCCTGTTTGACTTTAAACCCTGACTTGTCTCATTTGACTTTCTGATACTGAGGACTTCCCCATTTTTCTACCTCTGTGTTTGGACCGCATCCCTGTTATTCAGTGTCTCGGCTCTGAGTTGGTGACAGAACTTGCCTTTGGTGAGTTGGATTGTAGGCCTAAATCATTCTGGTCGGTTGTCCCGATGTTTGGCATTGGCTCGAACTCCCCCTAGTCACTTGAGATGTTGTTGGCTGAAACTGAAAGCTCATGTTCTACCTATGGAAACTTGAAAAATTCGCCCATGGAAACAAAAAAGGGCAAGAGCAATGAAAAGCTAAAAATACTCCTCGAAGAGTATAAAAAAGGTCCAAAAAGCAATAGTTCTTAAAAGCTATATCTAAACAATTGCTGACCTTATAAATATGTGAAAAACATGCCCTGGATGCAAGCTGCAACTAGTTGTGCTTCTCAGCACATCTGAAATCCGAAGGGTTATGTAGGCCAAAAAGGCCATGGAAATAAAATTGAATGATCCTAATGAACCTGGATCAACTTGATGTAGACATGATGCCTAAGTTGAATAAGCACTCTCTAAACAGCTTATCCATTTGTGAGACACAGCCATCCCCCGTGTTCTTTTTGTCCAGCACAGAGTTTGTAGCTTCCCCCTTCTCCCAGTCCAAAGTATTTTTGAGTTAAGTTAGACAAGTCAAACCTTTGGCCCAACCTTGCTCCTAGCCTTCATCCTTCACTAGCAGTTTGACCATGTCCAATGGGTGAGTTTGTCATTTAAACTATTGTGCAAGTAATTTTATATAACAACAGAATATGTTAACTTGATTAATGCCACTGAATGGAATTTATACTTTGAGCTTAGCTGTGGGAATGATTAGAAGCATTGTCTTAGTCTACTGATGTGATTTATCCTTGATTATATATTCTTGGGATCCGTGATGATGTGGACCATGTATGGATGATTATTGATGATGATTTATGGGCCCACATGTTTGATGATGATATCATATGATGGACATATGATGCAGATGATGTTTGATCCAGTTCAGCAGGTTTATTATTACTTCAGATCAGCAGATTATACATTGTCCATATATGGTGGACCCTACAGCAGGCCCATTAGGGAAACCCAGGGTGTATGAGTACTCATTCCTAGTGGATTTGGGTCTTCTGGATCCATTGAGACACTTATCTTTCAGTTCCGGGCACTTCTGACAGTGATTGATGCAGTTTTACACTTGTTGACCAGATTTGGGGCTGATTTCCCAGCCTGAGCAGCAGGGGCCCCGAGAGGCCAGTTCACCTAGGGCGCTGATGATGGAGGGGGTGGTCCAGCCACTTGTTATTACCATTTATCCCCCCTCCCGGAGAGCCTGGTGGGCTCAGATGGACAGCGCTAGCACCCTAGGGGGCAGTTTTGGCACTTTCACAGTTCCCGAGGCAGTTAAAAAATGGGATAAAGTGGTCACTGAAGAAATCGATTTGGGCAATTGAGGCAAGGTTTTGGCATTTGGTTTTCACAGAGGTCTTCCAGGATGGCATCACTACCTTCCAGTCAGTTTTCACCATGTGGGTATGCCCGGATTGATCACAGGAGGAGATTTACTGCTTGACTGTCATGGATTCTGAGGACAGTTTTGGTCATTTTTATTATATTGGACATATTTTATTATTTTTATTGTGCCTTGGGGATGAGCTAGTAAGGATTAATACCTCCTAGCCCCACCATGAGCTTATATTGTCATGTCCTAGTCACCATGAGGTGGATTTTGGTGCTTATATTTTCTCTAGTGGATGACGTCACCCCCTTATTGTACCTTTTAGTGGGGGCGCTATCATTATGTGGGTGATCCATGTGATATATTGTTATGATTTATTGTTAGCCATTGATTAGATCTTGAGATCTTTTAATCTTAGCCACTCATGTAAAAAGTGGTTAGGATTGTACTCTCTCCCCATCCTATTTAAGGAGGGAGCCTCTCATTGTAAAATTCATCTAGAGATTTTTGGCTCTTGGCTCTTGGAATAAAATTTCTATCTTTTGGAGTACATGCTTGGATTGGAGTGGATGTTGGTTGTTTCGATTGTAAATGCTATTGTCCATTGCACTGGAGGATCTATTGTAGCTATCTTGCATATTTGCCATATTTTATTTGCAGGTTAAGAGGGCGATTTTGGACAAGGGCGAATTGGTGGGGAGGCTTGCCCTTCAATCTTGGAAGAAGTCGTTTTGGTTTGACAGGGAGTAGTTTTGCCTTTGTGTCAACTATTCTATGTTTCTCTCTCTCTCTTGCTTGTATCTACCTTCAATTTGTTAAACTAATTGATGCTTTGCTCCTTGGCTTGACAGGTTAGAAGGAATCACATGTGGCTTGGAAAAATCGATTTGGCAAGAGGGCTTCAACAATTCTCCATTTGATCTTTGGCAAAGTAATCCTCGTCTCAACTAGCATTCATCTCTTCATCCAGGTATGTTCCAAGAGGTATGATCTTCTCTTCCTTGAATCTTCCATAATTTCTAGATCACAAAAACCCTAATCAAAGTAAAACCCTTGTTTTTGGTATTTTGTAGATCTACTTAGATCTAGCCTCGCAATTGAAAAGATATTAAAAACCCACCTCTATAGGATCCACCCCTAGTTGGATCTATAGTTTGGTGGTGATTGGCTAAGAATTGACACACTTTTCAATGCAAAAAGCCTTCTTGAACCTAAATCGATTTTCCTAAGAGAAGCTTGTTGGGTTAGATCTAGCACATGGGTAGGTGAGATCCCACTTGATTTGACATCTAGACACTTGATAACCTATACCCATATCTTTACTTTGGTGAAAACTACCTTGTGGACATCTCTCCATGTTTTAAGGGGTTGAAACCCCCTTTTGACCTTCTTGGCATCTTAAAACTTAGATCTACTAAGATCTAGCCATTGGATTCACTTGAAACTTTGAAGGAACATAGATCGGGGTACTAACATCCCGGATCTACATTTTGGTGGCCATTGGACTTGATTTGGTCCACCAAAACCCATTTTTGACCCTCCTTGAGCAAATCGCACCCCCTTGATTTTTTTGAGTTGGTCCACTTCTAGGAAGTGGGTGTTGGAGATTTTTGTGGATTTGGAATGCCCATGCCTTGAAACCTAGGTCTATATTGTCCTTTCGTCAAGATCCGCCTTGGGGATTGCATTCCTTGTTTTAAGGGATTGTGGTCCACTTTTGGTCATCATTTAAAAACCTAGATCTAGTAAGATCCAACCATTGGATCTCATTCAACCCACTTGACTTAGCTTCTAGGTGTCCCGATCTACATTTTGACATACCTTTTGACTCCATTAGCCCATCCAACAAGGCACTAGTCCTTCTCCAAGCAAGGCGCACTTCTTGGGATTAGTGTCAAACCCTAGATCTAGCACATGGGTAACCCTAGAACCAACTCTAACTTGTAGATCTAACCTAGATCTAGCCTATAGTACCATCTTCACACTTAACTTCACCTTGTGGGCCCACCTAGAACCATTTCACACTTCCCAAGGCAACAAGACCCACTTGTGCAAACACATGGTACTATACCAAGTAATCATACCCCATCATGTGGCCTAAACCATACATAGGTTGAAACACTAACTATCCATTACACCACCATCAACCATCTCTTAACTCTTAGGTCCACTTAACCTTGCATTGGTTTCCGTAACTCATCATTTACCTACCCTTAGAAACCTTTGTTTGGGTCCAATCAATCGTGATTGGGGTATAGGGTCTCCCCCTTGGTCTAGTTATACCTTGACCTAAAGCGAAGAGTGCCTCGGTTGACGTGACTCCCACATTGCATTGGGAACCGTGGCATCTCTTGGGTCACCTCTTTAGTTGCCTGTCTCCTCTACCGTCCCTGATGGGATACCTCTAGGGGCAACTACAAGTTGTGTGATAACAGGACCCAAACAAAGGTTTCTAAGTGTAGGTAAGTAATGAGTTACGGAAACCAATGCAAGGCTAAGTGGACCTAAGGTTTAAGGTATGGTTGAGGGAAGTGTAAGAGATTATTTAACATTTCAACCTATGTATGGTCTAGGCCACATGATGGGGTATGATGAAAAAGTATAGTACCATGTGTTTACACAAGTGGGTCTAGTTCTCTTGGGAAGTGTGAAGTGATTCTAGGTAGGCCCACAAGGTGAAGTTAGATGTGAGGTAGGTACTATAGGTTATATGTAGGCTAGATCTATGAGTTGAAGTTGATTTCAAGGATACCCATGTGCTAGATCTAGGATTTGACACCAATCCCAAGGAGTGCGACTTGCTTGGTGATGGACTAGTGCCTTGTTAAGTGGGCTAATGGGGTCAAAAAGTGTGTCAAATTGTAGATCGGGACACCTAGAAGCCATGTCAAGTGGGTTGAGTGAAATCTAATGGTTGGATCTTACTAGATCTAGGTTTTTTAAGTGAGGACCCTAAGTGGACCACAATCCCTTGAAACAAGGAATGCAATCCCCAAGGCGGATCTTGACAAAAGGACAATATAGACCTAGGTTTCAAGGCATGGGCATTCCAAATCCACGAATAACTCAAACACCCACTTCCTAGAAGTGGACCAACTCAAAAAATCAAGGGGGTGCGATTTGCTCAAGGAGGGTCCAAAAATGGGTTTTGGTGGACCAAATCAAGTCCAATGGCCACAAAAATGTAGATCCAGGATGTTAGTACCCCGATCTATGTTCCTTCAAAGTTTCAAGTGAATCCAATGGCTAGATCTTAGTAGATCTAAGTTTTAAGATGCCAAGAAGGTCAAAAAGGGGGTTTCAACCCCTTAAAACATGGAGAGATGTCCACAAGGTAGTTTTCACCAAAGTAAAGATATGGGTATAGGTTATCAAATGTCTAGATGTCAAATCAAGTGGGATCTCACCTACCCATGTGCTAGATCTAACCCAACAAGCTTCTCTTAGGAAAATCGATTTAGGTTCAAGAAGGCTTTTTGCATTGAAAAGTGTGTCAATTTTTAGCCAATCACCACCAAACTATAGATCCAACTAGGGGTGGATCCTATAGAGGTGGGTTTTTAATATCTTTTCAATTGCAAGGCTAGATCTAAGTAGATCTAAGAAATACCAAAATTGGGGTTTTGATTTAATTAGGGTTTTATGACCAATGAAGATAGAATGGATGAAAGAGGCACATACCTTGTAGATCTTACCTCAATTGCTTATGGCCACCTTGCAAGTTGATAGCATTCTCCTATGTGTATATTCAAGAGTGAGATCCAAGTGCTCCAACCAAATCGCCCTTCTCCAAGATAGCCAAATCGTCCTCCTCCTACAAGACAAGATCAAAGAAACAAGTCAAGCAAGATGATTATGAAAATGGTAGAAAGATGTAATAGAAAGCATCAACTATGTCACGAAGATACAATAATGATACTCCCTATCACAAGATCAACCCAAGAGAGAATATGTGGATCCCTCCAACAATAACCCTCATGAAGTCGCCCTCCTCTCTCCAATTCGACTTTCCTGTCAAAAGGTTAGCAAAAGCACCAAAATCCACAATGATACATAGAAGAGATACTGTATATTCAATATGCAAGAGAATCCACAATGCAAGAGAGATGTGCTCCACAAAAAATCTTCTATTCCAATATTCCAGAGCTCCAAAGGTGCCTTTACAATGAGAGGCTCTCTCCTTTAAATAGGAAGGAGAGGCACCAAAACCCTAACCACTTTTTGAATGAGTGGCTAAGATTAAAAGATACAAATGTCTAATCAATGGTTGAGATGAGCTCAACAATGAAATACATGGATCACTAATAAAATATAATATAAGTGGACAAAATCGCCCTATAAGAGGGGAATCCCACCAAGTCATGATGACAAAATATCATAAGAGGCTTATGGTGGGTCCAAGGGGTAATTTTATCCCTCCTTGGTCAATCCCCATAGCACAATAACCAATAAATAATCATGAAAATACCAAATCGTGCCTCCATAGTGAAGTCGTGGTCCTCAAATAAACCTCAAAAATCCACAGAAAGTGCCATAAGTGATGGATGCGGGCCCCGATGAAGCTGAAACTGCTGGAGAAGTTGTGGAAGGTCCCGATCTATCATCACTGATCATCCCATGCCATAACTTTGCCTCAGTAGCCCAAATCGATTTCCTCAATAGCCATTTCTACCAATCCTGAAATGCCTCGGGAAGCGTGAAACTGCCCCAAACAGCCTCCTGGAGTGCTGGCGCTGTCAAGGTGAGGCACCAATGTGTCCGGGAGGGGGGGTAATATGGTAAAAACAAGTGACTGGACCACCCCCTCCATCATCAGCGCCCTAGGTCAACCGGATAAAAATCAGATCTGCTCCGACAGGGCCTCCGACAGACCAAAACTGCACTAGGACAGCCTACTGAGGCTAAATCATCACTGTAAGTGCCCGGAACTGAAAACAAACTGTCCCATTGGACTCAGAAGGTCCAAATCCATCCAAGATGTGTACTCATACACCATATGAATCTCTGCATGATCAAAATAAATATCCAATATACCGGATCAAGGCCAATAATAATGCGCTGTACATATACAAACACTGCTGTAACCCCAGAATCATCATCATAACCCTGTAGCTGCTGCATAGAGTCCATCATGTATGTATACATAGACCATATATCATCTATCCATATCATCATAAGTTCCAACATCTCATGTCCCATGGTCCTCCATGGTCAAACTAGGTCTAACCAAGGCCAAATATAACTCAGATCATCATCAATAGCTGCTGCAAAGTGTCAAGGTTAATATATGCTCTACAACTTATTCAAATAACAATTATAACACAGAGTAATCATGACTGGCGATCTAAATCCAAATATATAGTGTCGTTTAATTATTATTATTACTCAGACTAGACTTTCAGGATCATACTCATTTCATAGTTGTGATCAATTTGCTAGTGAAGGGTGAAGGCTTAAATTAACTGGCTAGGCTAAGGGATGACTTAACTGTCTTGACTTTGTGACACTTTGGCAAGGGAAAGGGAATACACCATAGTATATACTGAATGAGCAATAACACAGGGAATGGCGGTGTCTCACAAATGGATGAGTTGTTTAAAGAGGGTTTATTCACCTTCACAGATGCGCACAATCCATAATACAAATAAGGCCAGCAATTGTTTAGATATAGCATTTAAGTTCTATTGCTTTGGGCCTGAAGTTTCCATAGCCTTGATCTATGTGTGTTTATAAACACATTGCATAGATTTTACATTTTTTCTTTAGGCTTTCTGCTGCAGGTGTGTTTTTAAGGCACTTGTTTACCTGAGCACTTCTAGGTGTGTAAAAGACAGCTTGTTTACCTAGGTATTTATTTTCCAAAAGATATAACATTTTATTTTCATTGCCATGTTCATTCGGCATGCCTCTCATTCATGTGTGTTTAGAAACACATTGCATGAATGGGCTTTTCATACAAGATATAGCATTTCATTTCTCTAGATTTTGTATTCATGGCAGCACTAAAAGTTTCAGGTTTAGCCAACACAACTTTAGTGACTAGGGGGAATTCACAAGGAACTCCAACTCACCATAGGTAAGTTTTGTCACCAACTCAGAGCCGAGACACAATAAACAGGGAAGCTCATCCAATACAGAGGCTACAGTGGGGAAAAGTCCTCCATGCCACTAGTCAAGTAGTAAGTCAGGGTGATAATCTAAAAGGTAGGCCATGGATGGATGAAGACAATGAAATGATGGAGCCAACACTAGCAAGCCAAAGTATGGTGTAATAATCACCTCTATTCTCCCTAAGGAGGGTATGTACCAATGAGTATGAATAGTGAACTTCTAAGTCTGAGTAGGGACAATATAATATATATAATAGATCAACCAGGTCCATATATCTTTATGATCGCCAGATCATGACACTAAGTGCTAAGACATGCTATAAGAATAAGTATAAAAGCAATCTAACCATAACACCACGATATACCTGCTGAGTCATATACCTGAAAGCTCATCAACCTGTACCATCATCTGTCCTCTGAAACTGCTGCTGTAACTCTGGGCACTACTGTCTGCTCTGTACCAATGGTATAATGGCTACATCGGTCATCTCTCTGAGTGTCCTGAAACTCAGTCATGGCATGGGGAATACAACTGTTGTCCACAATCTGATAGTGATCCAATATAGATGCTCATCTCAGCATCTCAAATGTAAAGGAACTGGCTGAATAGTGTACTGCTCTGATCATGAGTGATCCAAAATATATAGCCATGCTCTGGAATAAAGGAAGCTCTGGAATGTGCAGATATCTGCTGTACAAGAATAGTAGCCCTGCTACTATGGTGTGATAACAGGTGGAATGATCACCTCTATTCTCCCTAAGGAGGGTAAAACCAATGAGTATGAATAATGAACTTCTAAGTCTGAGTAGGGACAATATAATATATATATATATATTAAGATCAACTAGGCCCACATATCTATATGATTGCCAGATCATGACACTAAGTGATAAGACATGCTATAAGAATAAGTATAAAAGCAATATAACCATAACACAATGATATACCTGCTGAGTCATATACCTGAATGCTCATCAACCTGTACCATCATCTGTCCTCTGAAACTACTGTTGTAACTCTGGGCACTACTGACTGCTCTGCACCAATGGTATAATGGCTACATCGGTCATCTATCTGAGTGTCTTGAGACCTAGTCATGGCATGGGGAATATATACTGTTGTCCACAATTTGATAGTGATCCAATATAGATGCTCATCTGAGCATCTCAAATGTAAGGGAACTGGCTGAACAGTGTACTGGAATCAGAAAAATAATGTATGGTAGCCCGGCTACTATATATGTGTAATAACAGTTACATTTCTCCATTATCTTAACATTTTCATTTATAATAGCATTGCTTTGAGAATTGAGTAGATTTCTTGTAGTCATCTGTCTGTTGTGGTATTCCCAAGCCATAGTGAGTTTTCTCCAATACAAAAATGGCGACTCCGTTGGGGAAAACATCCATGTTTGGGAAAATTTTTGAGCATTAGTCCATAATTAGAGTTGCTGTTTATTGAAGCTCTGTGTCACTGATTGGCCGTTAAGATACACTGTAGAAAACTTGCCTTTTCTGAGCCTCTGGACTCTTATTTTCCCATTTCCCTTTCCTCACCCGCGGGGTAGCTTAGTTCTGCCCGCATCTACCCGCCTCTGTTTACTCTACTGCTCGCGGGTACCCGCAGGATTTCCTTTGACAGTAGCGTGTAACTCCGGCTTTTGTTGGTTTATGGCTATTGGTTGTTGTTGGGTGAGTTTGGTTGGTTCCTGAGTCTTTGTTGGCCTCTTTCTTGATTGTTTCATGCCTTGGTTGTGACCGGATCTCTTTGTTTCTCTTGGTTGAGCCTTCTTGGTTTTTTACCAATCTTTGGTTTTAGCCTGTTGGTTTTTTCCTTTTGAGCTCATTTCTTTGGCTGAGTCTTGCTGTTTAGGATCTGCTGGGTTGTCTTACTGATCTTCTCGGCACTTCAGTGACTGAATAGTAGGATTTTGCTTGCATTTTTTCATTCCATTTATATTAAAAAAATACAAAAATATTCATTTAGTTTTTTGCATTTTCCTTCTTGTTTATAAGCGAAAATACAAAAACATTTTACTTTAATGTACTGCATCTTGCATTGAGTGCTTGTTGCCTTCATTTTAGGTTCTTGTGCATTGAAAAGATAAAAGATTGCATCTTTATTTTGGAATTGTTGGTTGACTTTGCATATTAGTGACATTGTTTTATTGGATAGATGAGTCTAGGATTGGACGATGTTGCATACTATTGAGTCTACACATCATTAGTTTCACGATCATATCCCTTGAGTAACCACAACCACTAAAATTAACGCTTAATCATAAAATTGATTAGACTGATTTTATTTATAGGGTACACCAACTAGCATAGGTTTAGAGTCTTGGAATAGATCATTGTGAGTTAACAATCCAAGACTACTAGACGAAACATTAGGTGTCTGACTAGGGAGTGGAGGAATCCATGGTATAGGTCGGTGTTCTCAGGAAGCTCTACTCAATCCAGAGTTAAGCACGAGGTCACGGGAAGTTGGTTGAGGAGATATGCCTCTGATACCGGCTGAACGTGGGAGATATATCCAGGATTTGTTCGTATCTGGGGGGTACCGAAGGTTCATCCTCTTGTGCTTCAGGATTAGCTACCCTGCCCATACGACGGGTCCCACCTGCGACTGTCACCCTGAGCATTGGTTATATTGCGGTGAACATAGTTGCCTTACCTAGGTACCGCACAGGGTACTTGCAGTGGTTATGCTGTTTGTGTCATGAGTCAGATAGGGATTGGACAGCACAGTTGTGTTCGTGCAGTGGACTTGACCCTGTCGACACAGTGAAGCCTAGGTGTCTCTATAACTGATTCTGTTACCTCCAGCTATAGTTTGGGAGTCTCAAGCCTCTCCTAGGCGAGACATACCGGCTCTAGTTTTGGGAGCTCATTTAGCCACTTTGCTTGTCTGCTCTTGGCTGTAGTTTCTCTAGGTGTGTGCTTTTGATTTACTGTTTTTGATCGATAGTTGGCCTTTAGGGGACGTTGTGTCTATCTCTGGAGATAACGTGGCGCGAAGCCCTACTCTCCGCCGATCCCGTTGGTTGGCTAGTTTAAAGCCAGCTTTAGTTATGCACCGTATTGCTAGAGGACGCCGGAGGGCTCCCTTTGAGTCTTCAAATTCTTACGTGACTTATGTTGAAGACTACATGACTGCACATCTCGATATCGGGCAAGACCCTTCTACTCCTTCGGGTAGAGTTGAACATGCTTCCGATCCCCATACTCCTCGAGAGGATTGGGGAGGTGATCCACCTGAGACTCAACCTGGTTCTGTTTGGCCTAATCCACTTGACCGGGATCCGTTTGATCCTTTGAATCCGGATAATTATCTTTACGTGATGCCCAACTTACCCAAGGAAGGAGAACAGGACGAGCCTTTCGTTCCTTCGTTTCCACGCAATTATATATACGGGAGACCTGAGACTCATGATGATACTGGCCCTATGATGAACCCCACCGCACTCTCTTTTGGTATGCCTAGTCACACTACTTTCGAACCTTCCACTATGGTTGGTACTCATGTTGGCACTAGTCAAAGTGTTAGCCATACTATACCCACTGGGGGCACTACGTTGTCCACCCACTCACATAGTATGGGGACTGGTCAGTTTCCTAACAATACTAATGCTGGAACACGACCACCTCCTAGGAATACTCAACCTAACTAAAATGCTGTTCGGAATACAACTCGCCATCCAGAACCTAATACACGTATCGCTACTCATCAACCCAGGACTACTTTTGCACATGATACCGTTCCTCCCAATCACGGGGTTGGACACATACCGCATACTTTTGCGTCCACTGCCGCCATTAGTAATGCTAACGTAGGGGGTGGGAATATTCCCTATCCACATGGACATCACACCACCAACCCTGCTACTAGTCACAACCATATTGGAGCTGGGAATGCTTCTCATGTTTCTGGTCACCACACGATTGCTCAAGCTAATCCTAATGTTCGGGGTGGGAACATACCATACCATTAAGGTCATTACAACACGGTTCCCACTATGAATAGTACATACATGCCCCATACTCATGGTGGCAACCCTTACTATAACACAGTCGGTGTTGGCCACCAGTATCACCCACCACACCAATATGGTGCTCAAAACGCGCATATACCTGCTTACTCTCAAATGGGTCAGGCAGGGGGAGGTTATCCATCTTATGGCCATGGGCAAGCTTACGGGTCGTCAGGTCCTCAGTATCAGCAGTTTAATCCTCATGGTCAAGCTTTTGGTCCATCCTATAACACAGTTCCGTTCAACCAACCTTTTATGGGTGCTTATAATCAAGCTTTCTAGCCTCAGCTCCCGTTCCTTGCACGCTTGAATCTCCTGGATCTTTCGAAGCTCACGAATGATCCGGTGTGTCACGACCCTACTTGGCCCCCGGTCCCTACCAAGCTCCCTGTTATCACACAACTTGTAGTTGCCCCTAGTGGTATCCCATTCGGGACGGTAGAGGAGATGGACGACTAAAGAGGTGACCCAAGAGATGCCACGGTTCCCAATGCAAGGTGGGAGTCACATCAACCGAGGCACTCTTCGCTTTAGATCTAGATAAATCAAGACCTATGGGGAGACCCTATAACCAATCAAAGATGATTGGACCCAAACAAAGGTTCCTAGGGATGAGTAAATGGTAAGTTACGGAAACCAATGCAAGGTAAAGTGGACCTAGAAATTAAAGTATGGTTGAAGGTGGTTTGAGAAATGATTAGTGTTTCAACCAATGTATGATTTAGGCCACATGATTAGTTATGATGACAAGATATAGTACCATATGGTACACAAGTGGGTCATACCCTCTTGGGATATGTGAAATGGCTTAAAGTGGACCCACAAGGTGAAATTAAGGGATGCAATTGGCACTAGAGGATATGTAATGAGTAGATCTATGGATCTAAGTTGAAATTAGGAATACCCACTTGCGGGATCTAAGGTTTGACACAATTCCCAAGGAGTGCGACTTGCCTAAGGAGGACTAGTGCCTTGTTGGATGGGTTAATGGAGTCAAAAGATATGTCAAAGTGTAGATCGGGACACCTAGAGCTCAAGACAAGTGGGCTAATTGAGATAGAGTGGTTGGATCTTGCTAGATCTAGGTTTCATGAAATGACCCAAGTGGACCACAATCCCTTAAAACAAGGAATGCTACTCCCAAGGCAGATCGTCACAAAATGATACTCTAGATATAGGTTCCAAGGTATGCCCGTTCCAAATCCACTGAAATCTCAACTACCCAGGTCCTAGAAGTGGGCAAACTTAGTCACCTAAAAAAGTGCGACCTTGCTCAAGGAGGGCTAAAAGGTGGATAAAGTGGGTCAAATCAAGTCCAGTGGCCACCAAATTGTAGATCTAAGTAGCTTAGGCACCGATCTATGTGGATCTAGAAAATCAAGTCAATTTAAGGGTTAGATCTTACTAGATCTGAGTTTTAAGGTGCCAAGTAATTCAAAAGGAGGGTTTTAATCCCTTAAAATGTGGAATGGTGCTCACAAGGTAGAAATCACCCAAGTAAAAGTCTAGGGGTAGGTTATCAAGTGTGTAGATTGCAAATCAAGTGGGATTTCACCTACCCACATGCTAGATATAACCCAACAAGCCTCACCAAGGAAGTGCGATTTGGTTCAAGAGGGCTATATTGCCTTGAAAAGTGTGTCAATTTTAACTCAATCGCCACCAAACTATAGATCCAACTAGGGGTGGATGCTATAGAGGTGGGTTCTTAAGATCTTTTCAAAAGCAAAGCTAGATCTAAGTAGATCTAAGAAAAACCAAAATGAGGGTTTTAATTAATTAGGGGTTGTGACCAATGAAGAGAGAATGGATGGAAAGAGGCACATACCTTGTAGATCTTACCTCAATTGCTTGTGGCCAACTTGCAAATTGATAGCATTCTCCTATGTGTATATTCAAGAGTGAGATCCAAGAGCTCCAACCAAAACGTCCTCCTCCAAGATAGCCAAATCGTCCTCCTCCTACAAGACAAGATCGAAGAAACAAGTCAAGTAAGATGATTATGAAAATGATAGAAAGATGTAATAGAAAGCATCAACTATGTCACGAAGATACAATGATACTCCCTGTCACAAGATCAACCCAAGAGAGAATATGTGGATCCCTCAAACAATAACCCTCAAGAAATCGCCCTCCTCTCCACCAATTCGACTTTCCTGCAAGAAAACTAGTAGAAGCACCAAAATCCACAATGATACATAGAAGAGATACTGTATACTCAAGATGCAAGAGAATCCACAAGACAAGAGAGATATGCTCCACAAAGAAGTGTTCTATTCCAATATTCCAGAGGTCCAAAGGTGAGCTATACAATAGGGGGTCTCCTCCTTATATAGGATAATAAAGATCAAAACTCTATACCACTCTACAATACTACATCAAATGAGTGGTTGAGATTAAAAGATCTCAATACATGATCAATGGCTAATAATGAATCATAACAAGATATCACATGGGTCATCCAATATGATGATGATGCCCTAACTAAATGGTACAAAGTGAGGATGACGTCATCCACTTGGGGGGGAAAAGTACCAAATCCCACCTCATAATGACTAGGACATGACATATGGAGCACATGGTGGGGCTAGGAGGCATCAATCCTTACTAGCTCATCCCCAAGGCACAATAAAATAATAAAATATGTCCAAGATATTATAAATGATCAAATCTGTCCTCAAAATCTGTGACAGACAAGCAGTAAAAGACCTCCTGTGATCGCTGTGGGCCTACCCACATCGTGAAAACTCGCTGGAAGATAATGGGATCACCCTGGAAGACCTCTGTGAAAACCAAGTGCCAAAACCTTGCCTCAATTGCCCAAATCGAATTCCTCAGTGACCAATTTATCCCATTTTTTAACTACCTCGGTAACTGTGAAAGTGCCTGTTATCACATTTATAGTAGCCGGGCTACCATACATTATTTTTCTGATTCCAGTACACTGTTCAGCCAGTTCCCTTACATTTGAGATGCTGAGATGAGCATCTATATTGGATCACTATCAGATTGTGGACAGCAGTATGTATTCCCCATGCCATGACTGAGTCTCAGGACACTCAGAGAGATGACCGATGTAGCCATTATACCATTGGTACAAAGCAGTCAGTAGTGCCCAGAGTGACAGCAGCAGTTTCGGAGGACAGATGATGGTACAGGTTGATGAGCATTCAGGTATATGACTCAGCAGGTATATCATTGTGCCATGGTTATATTGCTTTTATATTTATTCTTATAGCATGTCTTAGCACTTAGTGTCATGATCTGGCGATCATATAGATATGTGGACCTGGTTGATCTTATTATATATATTATACTGTCCCTACCCAGACTTAGAAGTTCGCTATTCATACTCATTGGTTTTACCCTCCCTAGGGAGAATAGAGGTGATCATTCAACCATACTTTGGCTTGCTAGTGTCGGCTCCATTATTCATTGTCTTCATCCATCCATGGCCTACCTTTTAGTCTATCACCCTGACTTACTACTTGACTAGTGACATGGAGGATCTTTCCCCCACTGTAGCCTCTGTATTGGATGAGCTTCCCTGTTTATTGTGTCTCGGCTCTGAGTTGGTGACAAAACTTGCCTATGGTGAGTTGGAGTTCCTTGTGAATTCCCCCTAGTCACTAAAGTTGTGTTGGCTAAACTTGAAACTTTTAGTGCTGCCATGAATACAAAATCTGGAAAAATGAAATGCTATATCTTGTATGAGAAGCCCATTCATGCAATGTGTTTCTAAACACACATGAATGAAAGGCAAGCCAAATGAAAATGGCCATGAAAATAAAATGTTAAAGCTTTTGGAAAATAAATACCTAGGTAAACAAGCTGTCCATGACACACCTAGAAGTGCTTAGGTAAACAAGTGCCTTAAAAACACACCTGCAGCAGAAAGCCTAAAATAAATGTAAATCTATGCAATGTGTTTATAAACACACATAGATCAAGGCTATGGAAACTTCAGGCCCCAAAAGCAATGGAACTTAAATGCTATATCAAAACAATTGCTGGCCTTATTTGTATTATGTATTGTGCGCATCTGTGAAGGTGAATAAACCCTCTTTGAACAACTCATCCATTTGTGAGACACCGCCATTCCCTGTGTTATTGCTCATTCAGTATATACTATGGTGTTTATTCCCTTTCCCTTTGCCAAAATGTCACAAAGTTAAGTCAGTCAAGTCATCCCTTAGCCTAGCCAATTATTTCAGCCTTCACCCTTCACTAGCAAATTGATCACAGCTATGAAGTGAGTATGATCTTGAAAGTCTAGTCTGAGTAATAATAATAATAATTAACGACACTATATATTTGGATTTAGATCGCCAGTTATGATTACTCTGTGTTATAATTGTTATTTGAATAAGTTGTAGAGCATGCATTAACCTTGGACACTTTGCAGCAGCTTATGATGATGATCTGAGTTATATTGGGTCATGTTGACTTGGTTAGGCCTAGTCTGACCATGGTCAACCAGAGGACATGAGATGGTTGGACCTTATGATGACATGGATAGATGATATATGGTCTATGTATACATACATGGTGATTCTATGCAGTAGCTACAGGGTTATGATGATGATTCTTGGTTTACAGCAGTGTTTGGTTATTTACAGATTATTATTATTGGCCCTATTCCGGTATATTGGATATATATTTTGATTATGCAGAGACTCATATGGTGTATGAGTACACATCTTGGATGGATTTGGACCTTCTGAGTCCAATGAGACAGTTTGTTTTCAGTTCCGGGCACTTACAGTGATGATCGAGCCTCAGTAGGCTATCCCAGTGCAGTTTTGGTTTGTCGGAGGCCCTGTCAGAGCAGATGTGATTTTTATCCGGCTGACCTAGGGCGCTGATGATGGAGGGGGTTGTCCAGCCACTTGTTTTGACCATATTACCCTCCTCCCGGACACACTGGTGCCCTCATCTTGACAGCGCAGGCACTCTAGGAGGCAGTTTGGGGCAGTTTCACGCTTCCCGAGGCATTTCAGGATTGGTAGAAATGGCTATTGAAGAAATCGATTTGGGCTACTGAGGCAAAGTTATGGCATGGGATGATCAGTGATGATAGATCGGGGTCATCCACACCTTCTCCAGCAGTTTCAGCTTCATCGGGGCCCGCATCCATCACTTATGGCATTTTCTGTTGATTTCTGAGGTCTTTTTGAGGCCTACGATTTGACTATGGTGGCACGATTTGGTACATTGATGATTATTTATTGATTATTGTGCTATGGGGATTGACCAAGGAGGGATAAAATTACCCCTTGGACCCACCATAAGCCTCTTATGATATTTTGTCATCATGATTTGGTGGGATTCCCCTCTTATAGGGCGATTTTGTCCACTTACATAATATTTTATTAGTGATCTATTTATTTTATTGTTGAGCTCATCTCAACCATTGATTAGACACTTATATCTTCTAATCTTAGCCACTCATTCAAAAAGTGGTTAGGGTTTTGGTGCCTCTCCTTCCTATTTAAAGGAGAGAGCCTCTTATTGTAAAGGGGACTTTTGGCTCTGGATTATTGGAATAGAAAATTATTATTGCATCTATCTCCAGTGTTGTGGTGAATGTTTTTGGGGTTTGTTCGTTGGTTCTTCCTTTGCACTGAGTTATTGGAGATCTTGTTTGCCATATCTTTTGTACCACGATTTTGCATCTACAGGTGGAGGCCGATTTGTTTTGAGGAGGAGGTATTGGTAGGGGAAGACTCTCCCTACTTCTTCTTTGGAGCTCTTCGTTGGTAACAGGGAGTATTACTGTCCTAGGACCTTCTATTTCATGTTACTATTGCATTTCTCTTGTATTTCTTCCATACTTGATCTTACTGATTGAATCGCTATTCCTTGGTTTGACAGGTAGAGGAGGTCGCACTTGTGGGCTAGGGCATCAAATTGGCAAGCAAATCAACAATTTCTCATTTGATCTCTGCGGGAATCTTCCTCAACATCAAGACATCTCATTCACATCACTCAGGTATGATCTCAAGGTAAGTTCTATCTCCATGATCTATCCAATTGTCTAAAATATTTAAAACCCTAAATATTTCAAAACCCCATTTTACATTTTCTCAGATCTACTTTGATCTAGTGGGTTGTTGGGCATAATATTGAAAACCCACCTCTATAGCATCCACGGCATCCCGGATCTATAGTTTGGTGAGGATTGGCTTCCGTTTGACCCCTCTCCCAAGCCAACTTTGCTTCTCCCAAGCAAGGCGCACTTCCTAGTTTGAGCAAGTTGACCTAGATCTAGTACATGGGTGGTTGAGATTCCACTTGATTCGTCATCTACACATCCAATAACCTACCCCTAGATTGTTACTTTTTTATTTTCACCTTGTGGGCCCTATTCCACATTTTGAGGGATTTAATCCCCTTTTTGGACCACTTGGTGCATTCAAACTCAGATCTAGTAAGATCTAGCCATCGGATTACCGTGAAATTATAGATCCATACTCCTACTTGACTAACCTACCCGGATCTAAAGTTTGGATGCCATCCGACTTGTCTTGACCTATTTAACCCTCATTTTTGGCCTCCTTGGGCAAAGTCGCACCACCTTGGAGAAGTGAGTTGACTCACTTCTAGGACATGGGTACTTGAGATTTTTGAAGATTTGGAACCAGAATAATTCAAAACCTAGGTCTAGAGTATCACTTTGTCAAATCTTGCCTTGGGGATAGCATTCCTTATTTTAAGGGATTGTGGTCCACTTGGGTCAAACCTAGATCTAGACACATTCATCCATCAAGACCTCTATTGCCCACTTGTCCCATGTACTAGGAGTCCTAAACCACAAGTCAGCCCTACTTTGACTCCACTTCCCAATTCCCAAGGCACTGGTTTCTCTCCAAGTCAATTCGACTTTCCTAGATTGTTGGATTAACTTGTGGTTTGACCTTTGCATGGTGAACTAAACCCTTGAAGCCATCATGTATCATGGTCAAGCTTGTCACTTGTACTAGTTAGCCCCAATTTACCCCTAAACTACCCTGCATTGGACACGGTTCCCAAGGCAGTGGATTTTCCAACATTGAACTAGTACTCTAATCCTAGATCTCATTTCAAACATTTTAAGTCACTCTCACATCGACTATGGACCAAAGCTATACTTATTGAACCCCTCACTTGGCTTGTGACTTCATCCTAAGGTCTAGGATAAACCATACACCTTACTTCACTTAGAAACAACTTGATTTGGTGTCTTGGTTTTGATCTCTCCTGTCGGGAGTAGATCGGGTCTCCCCCTTTGTTGTCTGGGCTAGATAACATAAAGTGAAGGTTGCCTCGACTGGCGTGACAACCATATATTGGAGGTCGAGGTGATCGTGGTTGCACCTTCTGAGTTTCCCTTCCCTATTGCCATCCATGACTGGATACATCCATAGGGGTAACTACAGTTTAGGTGATAACAGTGCCAAAACTGCCTCCCAGGGCATCTGCGCTGTCCAACTGAGCCCAACAAGCTCTCCAGAAGGGGGGGGTAAATGGTAAAAACAAGTGGCTGAACCACCCCCTCCTCATACAGCGCCCTAGGTGAACTGGCCTCTCCTGGCCCTTGCTGCTCAGGCTGGGAAATCAGCCCCAAATCTGGTCAACAAGTGTAAAACTGCATCAATCACTGTCAGAAGTGCCCGGAACTGAAAGATAAGTGTCTCATTGGATCCAGAAGACCCAAATCCACTAGGAATGTGTACTCATACACCATGGGTTTCCCTAATGGGCCAGCTGTAGGGTCCACCATATATGGACAGTGCATAATCTGATGATCTGAAGTAATAATAAAACTTGTTGAACTGCATTAATCATCATCTGAACCATATGTCCATCATATGACATCATCATCAAGTATGTGGGATCATCAATCATCATCAATAGGTTTAGATATGGCCCACATCATCACGGATCCCAATAATATACAACCAAGGATAAATCACATCAGTAGACTAAGACATGTTTCTCTAATCATTCTCACAGCCAGGCTCAAAGTATAACATCCATTCAGTGGCATTATTCAAGTTAGCATATTCCTTTGTTATAAAATTACTTGCACAATAGTTCAAATGACAAACTCACCCATTGGACATGGTCAAACTACTAGTAAAGGATGAAGGCTAGGAACAAGGTTGGGCCAAGGGGTTGACTTGTCTTACTCAACTCAAAAATACTTTGGACTGGGAAAAAGGGGAAAGCTACAAACTCTGTGCTTGGACAAAATAACACGGGGGATGGCTGTGCCTTACAAATGGATAAGTTGTTTAGAGAGCGCTTATTCAACTTAGGCATCATGTCTACATCAAGTTGATCCAAGTTCATTAGGATCATTCAATTTCATTTCATGGCATTTTTGGCCTACATAACCCTTCGGATCTCAGGTGTGCTGATAAGCACAATTAGTTGCAGCTTGCATCTAGGGCATGTTTTCATATACATATAAGGTCAGCAATTGTTTAGATATAGCTTTTAAGAACCATTGCTTTTTGGACCTTTCTTATACTCTTCGAGGAGTATTTTTAGCTGTTCATCGCTCTTGCCCTTTTTAGTTTCCATGGGCGAATTTATAAGTTTCCATAAGTAGAACATGAGCTTTCAGTTTTTGCCAACAACATCTCAAGTGACTAGGGGGAGTTCGAGCCAATGCCAAACATCGGGACAACCGACCAGAATGATTTAGGCCTACAATCCAACTCACCAAAGGCAAGTTTTGTCACCAACTTAGAGCCAAGACACTGAACATACAGGGATGTGGTCGAAACACAGAGGTAGAAAAATGGGGAAGTCCTCAATATCAGAAAGTTAAATGGGACAGGTCAAGGTTTAAAGTCAAATAAGGAAAGTCATGTATGGATGGAGTCAAGTGAATATGGAGCCTAAACTAGCAAACAACTGGTGTCAGGAAAGACCATATCTATGTAAGGCGGTAAACCAGTGGGTTTTGTCAAGCAACCTAAATGTGCAAGTAAATGTCCATTTTATAATTTACAGTTCATTTTAAACAGTTTGCCACATCAGGAATAATATACCAAGCAGATGCTGTGATCATGACTAAATTAACAAGATAATAATCCAGAGTCAATGATAAAATATCCATAGGTCATATAACATCATCACAATAATAATCATCATATATCATCTAAAACACTGCTGCAATACATCTCTAAGCACTGAACTGAAACTGCATGGGATAAAGGGTCACATCGGTCATCAAATCTGAACTCTCAAGGCTCAGCCTTGACACAAGGTCTAACATAAGTCTGAATAATACACTGCTCTGATCATGAGTGATTTCAAAATATACAATCATCATAGCCAAGCTCTGAATAATGGAAGCTCTGTAATGTGCAGATATCTGCTAAACAAGAATAGTAGTCCTGCTACTATGGTGTGATAACATCTGGCTCCAGCTGGGACAAGTGCTCTAAGGGAGAGAGCGCTTGAGAACCTCAGAATCTCTGGTCTCGATCTGCTCTGCATCAATCTTCAATCTAGCACTGCACCATCCTTGCTTTCAGCTTTTATTTTGCACCTGTACCTGCACTCACAAACACTAGAATACCTCATGGAGCATGTATGGGAAAAATATAAAATAAAACTGAAACTGAAATCTACTCTAAAGCATAATCTTAAATGGATAAAAGAAACTTTAAATCTAACATGGCATATATCATTTATTCATCATTCATTATTTTTATTACTGTGCAGGAGGAAAAGAGAACTTTTTCAAGCAGGCAATCTCAACTTGCATAGGCAGCCAAAAATGTAAAAGGAAATTAAAATTCTTCAATATATGCAGGAGAAGAGACAAGCTTAGGAAGGAGCAAGGCTCAACTCAATCAAAAACAAAAACAAGCAGACACTCCAAGAAGAAAAGAAAAGGGGGCAATACTCAGCACACAGTAAAAGAGAAAGGCACACAAATCTTACTGCTCAAGTGAGCTTATTCAAAACCTACCTACCCTACTCTAACCAGTTAGCACAAATGTTAGGTAAAATCAGAAATCCAATGCAACCATTCATCAAATAGGTTAATGATTCTTATTTGATTTTTGTTGATGAAGCAAGTCAAGATTGAATTAAGGAGTACTGAGTTTGTAAGCACAATCTTCCTGACTTGTTCATCAATTGAAGAAGGATTTGAATGGTGCAAAATGAGATCAAGCCAAAGGGAATATTTGTTGAGGCCAACATTCTCCATCCAAGAATTTATAGGATCAATAAATTCATGCAAGCTAATCTTTGAAATGAATGGGGGAAAAACATAAGGTATGCGACTTAAATCCTTTTCCCACAAATTACCCTCCTTATTCATTGCTCTCATATATTCAATTTGGTTTAAATGATGATCATTGACAAGACAAATTGGTAACAAATCATAAATTAACAGCCTAATAAACAAGATTAACCCAACTTGTTGTTCTATAACAGAGAAAAAGTGAAATTGATTTTTATAAAGTTTCTCAATTAAGCAACAGATGGAGTAAAATGGAGATGATAGGATAACAGAATAAAATGTTACAAAATAAATCAGATGGCAGCCCATAAAACCATGCCTCAGAATCTCAGAAAAATTATTCAGGCACAAAACCAAGCAAAAAGATTTAAACAAATGGGAAGAGAGGGTGGATTGAAAACTTATGTTGCTTCTCACATGACCAATGATAGCAGATCTGGAAATTTTAAATGATTGAGAGGCATTAACAATACCCTTGATTTCAGACAGAGTTTCCAAGATCATTATATGAGGACAGATTTTAATGGAACTATCCAACCCAAAATATTTAACTAACTTGCCCTGATTAATGATGGAATCAGATGGCACAGGAACACTTAAAGATTTATCATACAAAGTTGGACAATGATTCAAGCATCTGATTTGATTTTCTAACTCAATCTGACCTTGAGACTGTTCTTTTACTGATTTATCATTAAATTCATGCGAGGACAAATGACCACTATCTATGGATTGATCAGGGGAAAAATTTACAAGTTTATTTCTTATGTCTTGATTATTGATACAGTGATCAAGTTCTCAAGAGGGTCTTGGCTTATGTCCTCATTTTCTTCTTCTTCAAAAAGATGATGAGAAATTAAATGATTGTTAATGATAGAATGATTAAGGACTTTTTCTGAAGGATCCACAGAATCAGAAATTTCTTCAAGGTCAGAAGAGGGGCTACTCAAGGACTGATTTGAAGTGTCATTATTATCATCATGGTCCCTATCAAATTGATCTTCAACAATACACTTATTGCTTGATGGCTCTGTTAAGAATTCTTCAACATTACAACCCCATTTATTCTTTAATAACCCAGCAAACATATCATACCCAGTGATGGATCTCGGGGCTAAACTATCAAACCATAAACCGGCATTTCCACCTAATGTCTCACCCAGGGCCCGTATATCAACATCTTCATCATCAACGCCCCTAACTTCCATATAATCCCAAAATATTTGTAAGTGATTTTCAATTGACTCAAAATAATTTCCATAGAAACGAGGCAACCTTTCAGAGTAATTATTTGGCATAAGATGAGGTGCCCCATGAATTTCAGAAAAGTCAAAAGGAGATGGCTTAGCTGGATTTCTAATAACTCTGGCCATTCTACTAGGGATTAGTTATGGATGTCTAACTGGAATACTAGAGTCATTTGACCGAATGCTTTGGTTGGAAGGCCTTGATTGAGATTGAATTTTGTTTGAATTAATTGGGTTAATATTTTTACTTGAAGAATGAAAAGAATGATGAGAGTCATAAGAATTATGTACATAATCATTCCCATATTGATATGTTGACTGGCTTTCATTACTTTCTTTAAATTGCCCTCTATAGCGAGATAGATTCTCATATATTTCATTCATACACCTTGTCATTTGGAAGAAAACGTTTGAATTCATTTATGCTTTACAAATTACAAAATTGAAAGATGGGAATGGGGCCGATCCTCAGCAGAGTCACGAATTGGAGTCGCCAGGTAGATTTTTAAACTCTTCTACCAAGATGTATGTCGTTTGAAATGCAGGGAGAGAGTGAGACAAAATAGGTATGTTGAACCAAGGTAGGCCTCTACCTCCCCGGCAGCGGCGCCAAAAATGTTGGCAAAGAGAACGAGAGTAGGGCTTGAAAATATATGTCGAACCAGGGTAGGCCACTACCTTCCCCGGCAACGGCGCCAAAAATGTTATCACACAACTTGTAGTTGCCCCTAGTGGTATCGCATCCGGGACGGTAGAAGAGATGGACAACTAAAGAGGTGACCTAAGAGATGCCACGGTTCCTAATGCAAGGTGGGAGTCACGTCAACCGAGGCACTCTTCGCTTTAGATCTAGATAAATCAAGACCTAGGGGGAGACCCTATAACCAATCAAAGATGATTGGACCCAAACAAAGGTTCCTAGGGATGAGTAAATGGTAAGTTACGGAAACCAATGCAAGGTAAAGTGGACCTAGAAATTAAAGTATGGTTGAAGGTGGTTTGAGAAATGATTAGTGTTTCAACCAATGTATGATTTAGGCCACATGATTAGTTATGATGACAAGATATAGTACCATATGGTACACAAGTGGGTCTTATCCTCTTCGGATATGTGAAATGGCTTAAAGTGGACCCACAAGGTGAAATTAAGGGATGCAATTGGCACTAGAGGATATGTAATGAGTAGATCTATGGATCTAAGTTGAAATTAGGAATACCCACTTGCGGGATCTAAGGTTTGACACAATTCCCAAGGAGTGCGACTTGCCTAAGGAGGACTAGTGCCTTGTTGGATGGGTTAATGGAGTCAAAAGATATGTCAAAGTGTAGATCGGGACACCTAGAGGTCAAGCTAAGTGGGCTAATTGAGATAGAGTGGTTGGATCTTGCTAGATCTAGGTTTTCATGAAATGACCCAAGTGGACCACAATCCCTTAAAACAAGGAATGCTACCCCCAAAGCAGATCGTCACAAAATGATACTCTAGATATAGGTTCCAAGGTATGCCCATTCCAAATCCACTAAAATCTCAACTACCCAGGTCTAGAAGTGGGCAAACTCAGTCACCTAAGGAAGTGCGACCTTGCTCAAGGAGGGCTAAAAGGTGGATAAAGTGGGTCAAATCAAGTCCAATGGCCACCAAATTGTAGATCCAAGTAGCTTAGGCACCGATCTATGTGGATCTAGAAAATCAAGTCAATCCAAAGGTTAGATCTTACTAGATCTGAGTTTTAAGGTGCCAAGTAATTCAAAAGGGGGGTTCTAATCCCTTAAAATATGGAATGGTGCCCACAAGGTGGAAATCACCCAAGTAAAAGTCTAGGGGTAGGTTATCAAGTGTGTAGATTGCAAATCAAGTGGGATCTCACCTACCCACATGCTAGATCTAACCCAACAAGCCTCTCCAAGGAAGTGCGATTTGGTTCAAGAGGGCTATATTGCCTTGAAAAGTGTGTCAATTTTAACCCAATCACCACCAAACTATAGATCCAACTAGGGGTGGATGCTATAGAGGTGGGTTCTTAAGATCTTTTCAAAAGCAAGGCTAGATCTAAGTAGATCTAAGAAAAACCAAAATGAGGGTTTTAATTAATTAGGGTTTGTGACCAATGAAGAGAGAATGGATGGAAAGAGGCACATACCTTGTAGATCTTACCTCAATTGCTTGTGGCCACCTTGCAAATTGATAGCATTCTCCTATGTGTATATTCAAGTGTGAGATCCAAGAGCTCCAACCAAAACGTCCTCCTCCAAGATAGCCAAATTGTCCTCCTCCTACAAAACAAGATCGAAGAAACAAGTCAAGTAAGATGATTATGAAAATGATAGAAAGATGTAATAGAAAGCATCA
This sequence comes from Larix kaempferi, assembly GCA_027924585.1. NCBI lineage: Eukaryota > Viridiplantae > Streptophyta > Pinopsida > Pinales > Pinaceae > Larix > Larix kaempferi. Next base: position 8,915,782 of record BSBM01000129.1, on the reverse strand, counting down.
ACTATGTTACGAAAATACAATAATGATACTCCCTGTCACAAGATCAACCCAAGAGAGAATATGTGGATCCCTCAAACAATAACCCTCAAGAAATCGCCCTCCTCTCCACCAATTCGACTTTCCTGCAAGAAAACTAGTAGAAGCACCAAAATCCACAATGATACATAGAAGAGATACTGTATACTCAAGATGCAAGAGAATCCACAAGACAAGAGAGATGTGCTCCACAAAAAAGTGTTCTATTCCAATATTCCAGAGCTCCTAAGGTGAGATATACAATAGGGAGTCTCCTCCTTATATAGGATAATAAAGACCAAAACCCTATACCACTCTACAATACTACATCAAATGAGTGGTTGAGATTAAAAGATCTCAATACATGATCAATGGCTAATAATGAATCATAACAATATATCACATGGATCATCCAATATAATGATGACACCCTAACTAAATGGTACAAAGTGAGGATGACGTCGTCCACTAGGGGGGTAAAAGTACAAAATCCACCTTATAATGACTAGGACATAACATAAGAAGCACATGGTGGGGCTAGGAGGCATCAATCCTTACTAGCTCATCCCCAAGGCATAATAAAATAATAAAATATGTCCAAGATAATATAAATTATCAAATTTGTCCTCAAAATCTGTGACAGACAAGCAGTTAAAGACCTCCTGTGATCACTGTGGGCCTACCCACATGGTGAAAACTGGCTGGAAGATAGTGGGATCACCCTGGAAGACCTCTGTGAAAACCAAGTGCAAAAACCTTGCCTCAATTGCCCAAATCGAATTCCTCAGTGACCACTTTATCCCATTTTTTAACTGCCTCGGTAACTATGAAAGTGCCAAAACTGCCTCCCAGGGCATCTGCATTGTCCAACTGAGCCCACCAGGCTCTTCAGAAGGGGTGGTAAATGGTAAAAACAAGTGGCTGGACCTCCCGCTCCTCATACAGTGTCCTAGGTGAACTGGCCTCTCATGGCCCCTGCTGCTCAGGCTGGGAAATCAGCCCCAAATATGGTCAACAAGTGTAAAACTGCATCAATCATTGTCAGAAGTGCCCGGAACTGAAAGATAAGTGTCTCATTGGATCCAGAAGACCCAAATCCACTAGGAATGTGTACTCATACACCATGGGTTGCCCTAATGGGCCAGCTGTAGGGTCCACCATATACGGACAGTGCATAATCTGATGATCTGAAGTAATAATAAAACCTGCTGAACTGCATCAATCATCATCTGAACCATATGTCCATCATATGACATCATCATCAAGTATGTGGGACCATCAATCATCATCAATAGGTATAGATATGGCCCACATCATCACGGATCCCAATAATATACAACCAAGGATAAATCACATCAGTAGACTAAGACATGTTTCTCTAATCATTCTCACAGCCAGGCTCAAAGTATAACATCCATTTAGTGGCATTAATCAAGTTAGCATATTCCTTTGTTATAAAATTACTCACACAATAGTTCAAATGACAAACTCACCCATTGGACATGGTCAAACTACTAGTAAAGGATGAAGGCTAGGAACAAGGTTGGGCCAAGGGGTTGACTTTTCTTACTCAACTCAAAAATACTTTGGACTGGGAAAAAGGGGAAAGCTACAAACTCTGTGCTTGGACAAAATAACACGGGGGATGGCTGTGCCTAACAAATGGATAAGTTGTTTAGAGAGCGCTTATTCAACTTAGGTATCATGTCTACATCAAGTTGATCCAGGTTCATTAGGATCATTCAATTTCATTTCATGGCCTTTTTGGCCTACGTAACCCTTCGGATCTCAGGTGTGTTGATAAGCACAACTAGTTGCAGCTTGCATCCAGGGCATGTTTTCATATACATATAAGGTCAGCAATTGTTTAGATATAGTTTTTAAGAACCATTGCTTTTTGGACCTTTCTTATACTCTTCGAGGAGTATTTTTAGCTATTCATCGCTCTTGCCCTTTTTAGTTTCCATGGGCGAATTTATAAGTTTCCATAAGTAGAACATGAGCTTTCAGTTTTTGCCAACAACATCTCAAGTGACTAGGGGGAGTTCGAGCCAATGCCAAACATCGGGACAACCGACCTGAATGATTTAGGCCTACAATCCAACTCATCAAAGGCAAGTTTTGTCACCAACTTAGAGCCAAGACACTGAACATACAGGGATGCGGTCCAAACACAGAGGTAGAAAAATGGGGAAGTCCTCAGTATCAGAAAGTCAAATGAGACAGGTCAAGGTTTAAAGTCAAATAAGGAAAATCATGTATGGATGAAGTCAAGTGAATATGGAGCCTAAACTAGCAGACAACTAGTGTCAGGAAAGACCATATCTATGTAAGGCGGTAAACCAGTGGGTTTTGTCAAACAACCTAAATGTGCAAGTAAATGTCCATTTTATAATTTACAGTTCATTTTAAACAGTTTGCCACATCAGGAATAATATACCAAGCAGATGCTGTGATCATGACTAAATTAACAAGATAATAATCCAGAGTCAATGATAAAATATCCATAGGTCATATAACATCATCACAATAATAATCATCATATATCATCTGAAACACTGCTGCAATACATCTCTAAGCACTGAACTGAAACTACATGGGATAAAGGGTCACATCGGTCATCAAATCTGAACTCTCAAGGGTCAGCCTTGACACAAGGTCTAACATAAATCTAAATAATACACTGCTCTGATCATGAGTGATCTCAAAATATACAATCATCATAGCCAAGCTCTGAATAATGGAAGCTCTGGAATATGCAGATATCTACTAAACAAGAATAGTATTCCTGCTACTATGGTGTGATAACATCTGGCTCCAGCTGGGACAAGTGCTCTAAGGGAGAGAGCGATTGAGAACCTCAGAATCTCTGGTCTCGATCTGCTTTGCATCAATCTTCAATCCAGCACTGCACCATCCTTGCTTTCAGCTTTTATTTTGCACCTATACCTGCACTCACAAACACTAGAATACCTCATGGAGCATATATGGGAAAAATATAAAATAAAACCGAAACTGAAACTGAAACTGAGGACCTGGGAGATCATGTCACGACGTTTCACCTTTGGTGCTCCTCCAACTCTTTGAATCATGATTCCATTTGATTACGACTATTTCAATGCATCCTCACAGGGGCAGCCGTGAAGTGGCATGTCGAGTTGCCTGGAAACACCTATAGAGGATTCAACGAGATTGCTTTGGTTTTCTTAGACCATTTCCAGTCAGAATAAGGCCACACATATTTCTTACCACGTTCAAGAGTGGCGTTGGCGGAAGAGATTATTGAAATCCAACATTCCTCCAGAGTTCCTATTGGAATGGTTCCTCAAGTCTTTACTTCCATACATTGCTAAGGATGTTTCGATGTCCGTCATTGTGACTGAGGAACAAGCTATCTTGAAAGTCCAACAGTTAGATCTTCTGTATTCTCAGTCTGGCATTTTGTATGACATTATTCCTGATGCACCGAGAACAAGACATGAGCCTACGTTAGTTCCTGGACCACATGCCGATGGCATCGTGGGGTCCGCATGCACTCACCTTGTAGACTTTGTAGCTAATCAAATGCAAAATTTGTCGCTAAACCAGTCTGCTCCTGGACAGGTTCACACCTTGTCCACTTCCAGTCCGTCGTCTGATGTACATAATGTGCAATCAACGAAACCGTTGGGTAACCAGCAACTTGGTGGTAAGAAAAAGGGGAGAAATAATCGTAGGGGTGGAAACAATGGAAGTAATAATATTAGCAATCGTAATACTTCTTGTAAAGAGAATGCCAACCCTTCTCGGGAAGGTGGTAATGCTGGCGAGGATCGTAAACCTAGGTGTAAGGTGAAATTCCCTTGCAAGCTTGTGGGGAGGATCATCCTACTCACTTATGTCCTCGAATTGAAGAAGCATTCAAGCATTTGGCACAGAGCCCAGCTATGTTGAAGGATCCCGTTCCTCATCATCAAAACATGGCTTTGCATGCTCCCACCACTGGTTATGGTACTAATGAAACGACCTCTTCCAATACTAGTGGTTATGGATGTGTGAATATGGTTCAGTCATAGGTTTGTGTTGCTACTCGTCAACGCGATTATGGTGCACCACAACCGAATTTGGGGAATGAGCCTCCCCCTCCTCTTGATAATTCCTTGCATATCGAGAAGCCTTCCATTATGCCGCGGATACCGAAAGGTGTTCTTAAGCGCTCCACGCATAATCCTAATGCTCGAGCCGCCCAAAACTACTCCATCGTAGAATATTTGGGCCAAACTTCGTGTGCCATGTCGGCTCTTGAGGTTTTACAAGCCTGTCCTTCGCAAAAGCATTCCCTTTTGAGTGCATTAGGAGTTCAGGATGGGGGAAGTCCTAGTGTTATCAAGTTCGATACTACTGATGTCCAGCCTCGCTTACCTTACCACGTGGCTTTTCAAATCCAGGTGGTTTTCCTTAAGGGCTTTGTCAAACGTACTATGGTTGATGAAGGTGCCTCTGCGTCAGTAATGTCGTTAGCTTGTTTGAAAGCTTTTGGCTCTCCTCCTCTACTCGCGTCTAGAACTACACTCACTGCATTCGATGGTAGATCTTTTACGCCGCATGGAATTATCCCTTCCCTTGTTGTCTCCTTGGGAGGTAAGTCCGTGCCTGTTGAAGTCGAAGTGGTTGATGCGCCCATCGACTAAAACCTTTTACTGGGACGGAATTGGATGTACGCTATGAAGGCTGTCGCGTCTACTGTGTTTCGAGTTATTTGCTTTCCCCATGAAGGCAAGATTGTGATGATCGATTAGCTGGATTTTGTGGGTACTCCTTCCACAGCATCCATGGGATCTATAGTCCCACAAGTTTCTGATTTTCAGCCGGCAACTGGGAACATAGGTGTTGGGATGTACCCCTCATTGATGGGAACTTTTAACCATTCTGCAGCTTGAATTTTATTGGAACCATTTCCGATAGTGCGCCTCCTCCTTCGAATAATATGCCATTCCGGACTTACTATTGTAATGATCCATGGATTTTACCAATCCGCGGATTCTATGTCTGGAGACATTGTGCACGTCGGGATGTCTATGCCTTTATCTGTAGCAGAGCTCGCTTACGATCACATCCAACAAACCATTGCAGACCTGGATCTCTCTTCTTCCTAGACAGTTGAAGAAGATCCCGTTACGCTGCTAGTTTGGGAAGCCAACTCATCTTGTTCACACGATTGCCTTGATGATACTTTGCCATTTGATAAAGCTATCCTCGAAGCCATGTGTGGTAGTGAGAGGCCTTGGGAAGATATGCACCATCGCTCTTATTTCCTTCCCAACCTCGAGCTCATTGAGTAGGAGAGTTTAGGATGACTCTAGCTGAGATGGTTGGTCACCCTATGGCTCTTTTGCAGTCGCATGATGTTTTCTTGGAGGGGAATATGGTCAATATTTCCCCAACCACTTCGATCAACATCTCCCGCACTCCCGGAAAGGTTGAGAATGTTTACGTCGGTGCCAATTGCACTTCTGAGGAGATTGCTATTTACACTGACTTGTTTACTGAACTCCGGGAAGCTTTCGCTTGGTCATATGAGGAGATGCCAGGAATAGACCCTCGCATTGTTGAACACGAGATTAGAACGTATCCTGATGCTAAACCGGTTCGACAACGCTTACGTGCTGTGAACCCTAGGAAGGCAGCTGCTATTAAGGCCAAGGTGGAGAAACTGCTCAAAGCTGGTTTCATCTACCCCGTTCCCCTTACCGAATGGGTGTTAAACCTCGTTCCTATGGATAAGAAGCAGGGAACGATCCGTGTATGCACTGATTTCAGAGATTTGAACCATGCATGTCCGAAAGACAACTTCCCCACGCCATTCATTGATCAAATATTGGATGCGTGTGCGGGGAGTGAGATTTTTTCATTCATGGATGGATTCTCAGGTTATAATCAGATTCAAATCAGACCCGCGGACCAACATAAGACGACATTTATTTGTCCATGGGAAACATTTGCATATTGGAAAATGTCCTTCGGCCTCAAGAACACCGGAGCTACTTTTCAGCGAGCCATGACCTATGCCTTTCACTATCTTAAGATGATTATGGAAATTTTCTTGGATGATCTTGCTGGCCATTCTTGCAAGAGAGTGGACCATCCCAAGCACCTCCGTATGATTCTCGAACGATGTATCCACTACAAAATTCGATTGAATCCAAACAAATGCAACTTTGCTGTTAGGACTGGTTGCCTTCTAGGATTCATAGTTTCGAGGGAGGGTATTAGAGTCGATCTTCTCAAAGTTGAGGCAATACTTCAGTTGCCTCCTCCGCATAATCTGTTACAACTTCAGATCCTCCAAGGGAGAGCTACTTTTCTGCGTCGGTTTATAGCTAACTATGCCAGTATTACTAAAGGTTTCGCACGCCTATTGAAGAAAGACACACCTTTTATCTGGGATGAGCGAGCCCAGCAGTCTTTCGATGCCCTTAAGAAAGCTTTGGTATCGGCCCCCGTGTTGAGTCCACCAGACTTTACATGAGATTTCATTCTTTATGTGCCCGTGTCTCAAGAGACTATTGGCATGGTCTTGGTTCAGGTAGATGATGCGCTCATCGAGCATGTTATCTATTATCGTAGTCGAAAATTAGTAGACGCTGAGCTGAGGTACACCCACGTAGAAAAGTTGGCACTTACAACTGTCCTCGCAGTCCAGCGGTTACGGCATTACATTTTGCTTCGAACAATCATTGTGGTAGCTCACATCAATCCGTTTCAGTTCGTGCTATCACGATGCTTTATCGGGGGTAAGTATAATAAATGGATTGTGATCCTTCAGGAATTTGACCTTGATTTTGCTTTTGCAAAATCGGTGAGGCTTAACCAGAGCATAGGCTTGTTTTTCAGTGGTTGTATAATTTAGCTCCGCGTCTCTGAGATTTTTACTCATGAAAGCAACAGGTTGCTCATGATTGTCTTCGTTCTTTTGCAACAAGACACCTGCTATGGTGTCCTCAGAGGCAGATGAATAATTCATAAAAGCTTTATTATAATCAGGGCATACTAAAACAGGGGGGGAGGAAATGGCTTTCTTCAAAGCCTCGAATGATTCATTACATTTCTTGTCCCAGATAAATTTTACATCCTTCTTTAACAGGGCATTTAAAGGCTTGGCCAATTCGGCCAAGTTAGGGATGAACCTTCTCACAAAGTTTATTTTTCCGAAAAATGATCTTAGTGAGCTCACATCCTTTGGAGGGTCTATGGCGTGAATTCCTTGCACTCTTTTAGGGTCAATTCTAAGGCCTTCTTTGGAAACAATGTGTCCCAATAACTTTCCCTCATCAACATCGAAGGTAGATTTCTTAGGATTTAAAGAGATTCCAAACTTTCTACACCTCTCAAATACTCTCTTCAAGTGTTTTACATGATCGCTTCTTTCTTTGGAGAACACAGTTAAATCGTCTTGATAAATTACTATAATTTGCCAATTAGACCTTCAAATGCATGGTCCATTGCTCTTTGAAAAGTTGAGCCTGTAAATATTTGATCCAGAGATCACTACTCCCTCTAGATTGCCTTGAGATCTCAAGCGGTATGAGTCTCGATATTAATACAACATTAACATGAAGTCAAACAACTAGATTTGCATTTACCAACTGAACAATATAGATGCAATCATACATAAACACTAAATGTACCCTGGAACCCTTTCGGGAGAAACAAGCAAACTATGGGGCTATCTTCTTTCTCGAGCCCAGAGCATATAGGAAAAGAGACAAGTACAATATAGGGTTACCTCAGTAATCTTTTCAGGCGAACTCAAGATTTGCATGCATCCAGCTGATGCATGCACGGAAGAGATGAGCCCTAACTGGAAAACTGGATCTGAGTGTCCCTGTATCTGCCTCTGCCTGATCTATCTGTCTCTATCCTCGGATCTGCTCTGCTCGCTCTGAAGATTGCCCTGTGACTGAAAACATCCTCTCTCTGCATGCACAAGTGCACCCTCCCTCCAACAATGGAAGACTCGTACTGAATCAGATCTCAGTAGATCTGAGCTCTGATTGTCACTGATCTTCCTCAATCTCTGAGACAAAGATACTCTGTAAGTTACAGACAGTCAACTGCTCTATCGGATGTGGTATGAGCTTCTCCCTCCTTGAAGAATGCGCCCTCCTTCACATGAGAAGTCGTCCTCCTCTCACTTGATCTATCTTAGATCAATGTTCTCACTAATGATGACAGTCACCTCCTGTCTTCCTGATATCATCTCACTGTGAGGTTAGGTTTACCAAAAACCTAAAAGTAGGTGCATGCAAACCTCTTGCATGCATTTCTCTCCGGTCATTTTCCTGGTTAATATTTTAACGGAGCCCACGTCTAAAAGGCTAAATGGCATCCTTATATATTCATATGTTCACCAAGGGGTGGTAAAAGTTGTCTTTCCACGGTCTTCCTTTTTTATTTGAACTGGGTTATATCCTGAAAAACCATCAAGAAGAGACAACACACCTGCACTAGTCATACTTTACAATAAGTTCTCCATGTTGGGCAAAGGATAATTATCTTTTAAAGAAGCTTGGTTAAGGTTTCTGAAATCGATACAAATTCTAATTTCCCCACTCTTTTTCCTTACAATCTGTTTCTTGCCGATGTGCACACCAGCAGCAGAAATATTTCGAAAGCTGTTTCCCAAGTGGGAAAGGTGTGGCCTTGGGGGCAAGCAAAGTGTCAGGGGCTATCACCTGATCCCGACTCCTCCGTTTAGGCTAACTTCTAACGAAGCCAAGGGGGGTATACCCTACAAAGAGTTTCTAAGGCTCTTGTGTTTTAAATGTTTTTTGAAAGGTGATGTGATGCGGATGGGTGTTGTTTAGGAGTTTTTTGATTCACAATAATATTTATATAATCCAAAGATACACTTGCAAAAAGAGAGAATTTAAGATGCATAACAAGTGATACTTAATCAAGATATCCACAGCATAAATTAAGGCATGTAAATGTATGATCCAGATATAAATAAAACAGATAAAATGAAGGACCAGTGCCTTATGGAGTCAAAGTGCTGGGGTTGCTTGATACAAGTGTTCTTGTGTGCTTGAGAACTGTTTTGCAATTGTTCTTTGTAAATTTTATTGTGTATTTTATGGTGATCTTGATTATTATGGCTAAAGGAATCTCCAAGATATACCCTAAGGTGCTGGAAATATGTTCGGAAAATACTCTAGGTGGCTCCGTACGGAGACATGTTGGCTGCCAAAGTCTCAAGAGCGTGTTCAACACTACACCAAACAAGGATGTAGCCTAACGGTTCCCCCAAGATCTAAGTACAGTGATCCAGCGTCCTGGGCAGAATTTGCCCACTTTCGAGTATTGCGATCAACGCCATATTTTCGCTGGTTATGGGGTATGAATTTAATTTATGGTTGGAATTGGAATTAATGTGAAAAATTAAAGAACCTATATCGTTTCTGTGTATCCCAAAACTAGGTAGAGCATACGCGGCATAAAAAATAATAAATTCCAATTTTAGGGGATATGTTTGTGAAGAATCAAAAAGAAACTCTCCGACAGAGAGCACTCTTGATCCGCCTTATGGCGAGATTCAAGAGATTTATGATGCACGGAAATAAATACTGAAAATGAAATCTAAACTACCCAAGAGTCTCTTTCAGGTCAAAGACCATACTCGGGAAAGCAAGGGGGTTTGTAAAATCTTAAAGCAAAAAGCAAGTAAACGCTCCGATAGAGAGCACTCTTGATCCACCTTTTAGTGAGATTCAAGAGATTTTGGGTTCTTTTTATGTTTGACAAATTATATCAAGAAAATGAAAATTAATTAGAACTGAAAAATGAACTATACTACTTGCTTCTAGCAATTATTGGAAATGAAAACTACTTTATCAATATAAAAAACTAAGCAAAGTATAAAAATGAAAACTAATCTAAAGTAGTTAATGAAAATGAAAAGATGACTAAGCTAGAACAATAAAAGACAAAGACAACCCTACAAGCTTCCCCTAAATGGGTGAAGTAGGATGTGGGAGCCGTAATCCCACTTGCTCTTTATTATGGAGTTACAATACTTAGGGCTTTTTAATCCCTTGAAAAACTTTAAGAAAGGAAGAGATGAAGCTTAAATGCTTCTACAAAAAGGGTGTCTTCTTGATGGATCTTCTTGTTTGAGTCTCTTTTTGTTCTTCCAAGTCTTAAGGTTGTCCTCTCTTAGTTGATCTCCTTCAACAACCTGAAACTAAGAGCTTTAAACAAGCGGTAGTTAAGGTTAACAAAATAAAAAAAAACAAATATGAGATCTAAATAAACTGAAATGAAACAAACTTTGATTTATGAAATGCTAACTCAATGCAAACTTTAAACTTGAGAAAAGAATCTAGATGCAAACTTAATTTATGAAATGCTTAACTAAATGCAAGATGAAACTTAGAAATAAACTAAGTGCAAACTAGAATTATAAAATGCAAACTTGAGAATGAAATGTAAACTGGACTAGCAAGCTTTAAACACAAATGAAATCAAACTAAACTAACCCTAAGATCTAACAAATAAGCAAGCAAAGGGAAGAAGCAAGCAAACCAAGGCAATGAGAGCAAGAAAGGAGACAGGACGAGACCAAGAGGAGAAGAAAACAAAACTAGGATGACGATGAGCGAAAGCAAGGGATAAAAAAAGAAGGTAAGTAAGGGGACTAACAAGCCAAAGATGGCTGCAAAAGAAGTGGATTGGACAGCCAACAAGTGGCTGCAAACACAAGGAAAAAGGAGCAGCAAACAGTGGTAGAAGTGGGCAGCCAAAAGAAGGAAGAAAGGAGGGCTGGAAAAAGGTAAGAAGAGGCTGGAAAATGGGTAAAAAATCAGAGGTAAAAGAGGTCAAAACAGTGAGCGAAATCAAAGAGGAAAAGAGGAACAAAACAGTAGGCAAAGTAGGGTAAAAATCAGAGTTGAAAAAGACTAGAAAAGGGCAATAAATCAGACTTCAAAGAGAAGGTACAAAGGTCAAAATCAGACCTATAGAAGCTGAAAATGATAGACAAAATCAGAGATTGAGAAGACTGAAAATGAGTGTGAAGAAGAAAAAGAGATGGGAAAGAAGACAAGGAGCTAGGGAAAAAGCCAAAAGATGAACTTGAAAATTAGGGCTTTGTTATCACATATATAGTAGCCGGGCTACCATACATTATTTTTCTCATTCCAGTACACTATTCAGCCAGTTCCCTTACATTTGAGATGCCGAGATGAGCATCTATATTGGATCACTATCAGATTGTGGACAGCAGTTGCATTCCCCATGCCATGACTGAGTTTCAGGACATTCAGAGAGATGACCGATGTAGCCATTATACCATTGGTACAGAGCAGTCAGTAGTGCCCAGAGTTACAGCAGCAGTTTCAGAGGACAGATGATGGTACAGGTTGATGTGCATTCAGGTATATGACTCAGCAGGTATATTACGGTGTTATGGTTAGATTGCTTTTATACTTATTCTTATAGCATGTCATAGCACTTAGTGTCATGATCTGGCGATCATATAGATACATGGACCTGGTTGACCTATTATATATATATACTACTGTCCCTGCTCAGACTTAGAAGTTCACTATTCATACTCATTGGTATTTACCCTCCTTAGGGAGAATAGAGGTGATCATTCAACCATACCTTGGCTTGCTAGTGTTGGCTTCATCTTTTCATTGTCTTCATCCATCCATGGCCTACCTTTTAGATTATCACCCTGACTTACTACTTGACTAGTGGCATGGAGGACCTTTCCCCACTGTAGCCTCTGTATTGGATGAGCTTCCCTGTTTATTGTGTCTCGGCTCTGAGTTGGTGACAAAACTTACCTATGGTGAGTTGGATTTCCTTGAGAATTCCCCCTAGTCACTAAAGTTGTGTTGGCTAAACCTGAAACTTTTAGTGCTGCCATGAATACAAAATCTGGAAAAATGAAATGCTATATCTTGTATGTGAAAGAAATGCCAATTGAAAATGGCCATGAAAAATAAAATGTTATATCTTTTGGAAAAATAAATACCTAGGTAAACAAGCTGTCCATGACACACCTAGAAGTGCTCAGGTAAACAAGTGCCTTAAAAACACACCTGCAGCAGAAAGCCTAAAGAAAAAATGTAAATTTATGCAATGTGTTTGTAAACACACATAGATCAAGGCTATGGAAACTTCAGGCCCAAAAAGCAATGGAACTTAAATGCTATATCTAAACAATTGCTGGCCTTATTTGTATTATGGATTGTGCGCATCTGTGAAGGTGATTAAACCCTCCTTAAACAACTCATCCATTTGTGAGACACCGCCATTCCCTGTGTTATTGCTCATTCAGTATATACTATGGTGTATTCCCTTTCCCTTGCCAAAGTGTCACAAAGCCAAGTCAGTCAAGCCATCCCTTAGCCTAGCCAGTTAATTCAGCCCTCACCCTTCACTAGCAAATTGATCACAACTATGACGTGAGTATGATCCTGAAAGTCTAGTCTGAGTAATAGTAATAATTAACGACAATATATATTTGGATGTAGATCGCCAGTTATGATCATTATGTGTTATAATTGCTATTTGAATAAGTTGTAGAGCATGTATTAACCTTGACACTTTACAGCAGCCTTGGATGATGGACTGAGTTATATTTGGTCATGGTTAGACCTAGTTTGACCATGGAGGACCATGGGACATGAGATGTTAGACCTTATGATGATATGGATAGATGATATATGGTCTATGTACACATACATGATGATTCTATGCAGCAGCTACAGGGTTATGATGATGATTCTTGGGTTACAGCAGTGTTTGGTCATTTACAGATCATTATTATTGGCCTTGTTCCGGTATATTGGGCATTTATTTTGATCATGCAGAGACTCATATGGTGTATGAGTACACATCTTGGATGGATTTGGACCTTCTGAGTCCAATGGGACAGTTTGTTTTCAGTTCCGGGCACTTACAGTGATGATTGAGCCTCAGTAGGCTATCCCAGTGCAGTTTTGGTCTGTTGGAGGCCCTGTCGGAGCAGATGTGATTTTTATCCGGTTGACCTAGGGCGCTGATGATGGAGGGGGTGGTCCAGCCACTTGTTTTTACCATATTACCCCCCTCCCGGACACATTGGTGCCCTCACCTTGACAGCGCCATCACTCCAGGAGGCTGTTTGGGCAGTTTCACGCTTCCCGAGGCATTTCAGGATTGGTAGAAATGGCTATTGAGGAAATCGATTTGGGCTACTGAGGCAAAGTTATGGCATGGGATGATCAGTGATGATAGATCGGGGTCTTCCACACCTTCTCCAGCAGTTTCAGCTTCATCGGGGCCCGCATCCATCACTTATGGCATTTTCTGTGGATTTTTGAGGTCTTTTTGAGGACCACGACTTCACTAGGGAGGCACGATTTGGTACTTTCATGATTATTTATTGGTTATTGTGCCATGGGGATTGACCAAGGAGGGATAAAATTACCCCTTGGACCCACCATGAGCCTCTTATGATATTTTGTCATCATGATTTGGTGGGATTCCCCTCTCCTAGGGCGACTTTGTCCACTTATGATATATTTTATGTGTGATCCATGTATTATGTTGTTGAGCTCATCTCAACCATTGATTAGACATTTGTATCTTTTAATCTTAGCCACTCATTCAAAAAGTGGTTAGGGTTTTAGTGCCTCTCCTTCCTATTTAAAGGAGAGAGCCTCTCATTGTAAAAGGACTTTTGGCTCTGGATTATTGGAATAGAAAATTATTATTGCATCTATCTCCAATGTTGTGGTGAATGTTTTTGGTGTTCGTTCGTTGGTTCTTCCTTTGCACTGAGTTATTGGAGATCTTGTTTGCCATATCTATTGTACCACGATTTTGCATCTACAGGTGGAGGCCGATTTGCTTGGAGGAGGAGGTATTGGTAGGGGAAGACTCTCCCTACTTCTTCTTTGGAGCTCTTCGTTGGTAACAGGGAGTATTACTGTCCCAGGACCTTCTATTTCATGTTACTATTTGCATTTCTCTTGTATTTCTTCCATACTTGCTCTTACTGATTGAATCTCTATTCCTTGGTTTGACAGGTAGAGGAAGGCGCACTTGTGGACTTGGGCATCAAATTGGCAAGCAAATCAACAATCTCTCATTTGATCTCTGCGGGAATCTTCCTCAACATCAAGGCATCTCATCCACATCATTCAGGTATGATCTCAAGGTAAGTTCTATCTCCATGATCTATCCAATTGTCAAAAACACTTAAAACCCTAATTAATTAAAACCCCAATTTTGCATTTTCTTAGATCTACTGAGATCTAGTGGGTTGTTGGGCATGATACTGAAAACCCACCTCTATAGCATCCACGGCATCCCGGATCTATAGTTTGGTGAGGATTGGCTTCCGTTTGACCCCTCTCCAAAGCCAACTTAGCTTCTCCCAAGGAAGGCGCACTTCACCATTTGAGCAAGTTGACCTAGATCTAGTACATGGGTGTTTGAGATTCCACTTGATTTGACATCTACACATCAAATAACATACACCCAGGTTGTCACTTTTCTGAAATTGACCTTGTGGGCCCCATTCCACATTTTAAGGGATTTAATCCCCATTTTGGACCACTTGGAACACTTAAACTCAGATCTACTAAGATCTACCCAGTGGATTGCCACGAAATTATAGATCCATACTCCTACCTGACCGATCTACTAGGATCTAAAGTTTGGATGCCATCCGACATGATTTGACCCACCTAAACCCCAATTGAAGCCTCCTTGGGTAAAGTCGCACCACCTTGGAGAAGTGAGTTCACTCACTTCTAGGAACTGGGTACTTGAGATTATTGCAGATCTGAAACCGGAATAATTCAAAACCTAGGTCTAGACTATCACTTTGTCAAGTCTTGCCTTGGGGACTGCATTCCTTGTTTTTAGGGATTGTGGTCCACTTGGGTTAAACCTAGATCTAGACACATTTAACCATCAAGACCTATACTGTCCACTTATCTCATGTTGTAGGAGTCCTAACCATAAGTCAACCCCATTTTGACTCCACTTCCCAATTCCCAAGGCACTGGTTTCTCTACAAGGTAATTCAACTTTCCTAGATTGTTGGATTGACTTGTGGTTTGACTTAGGCATGGTAAACTATACCCTTAAAGCTATCATGAATCATGGTCAAGCTTGTCTTATGTACTAGTTATCCCCAATACATCCCTCAAAACTATCCTGCATTGGACACAGTTCCCAAGGCAGTAGATCTTTTGACATTGACCTAGTACACTAGCCCTAGATCTCATTACAAACATTATAAGTCACTCTTACATCAACAATGAATCAAAGCTATACCTATTGAACCCCTCACTTGGGTTGTGACTTTACCCTTAGGTCTAGGATAAACCTGTTATCACATATATAGTAGCCGGGCTACCATACATTATTTTTCTCATTCCAGTACACTATTCAGCCAGTTCCCTTGCATTTGAGATGCTGAGATGAGCATCTATATTGGATCACTATCAGATTGTGGACAGCAGCTATATTCCCCATGCCATGACTGAGTTTCAGGACACTCAGAGAGATGCCCGATATAGCCATTATACCATTGGTACAGATCAGACAGTAGTGCCCAAAATACAGCAGCAGTTCCAGAGGACAGATGATGGTACAGGTTGATGTGCATTCAGGTATATGACTCAGCAGGTATATTATTGTGTTATGGTTAGATTGCTTTTATACTTATTCTTATAGCATGTTTTAGCACTTAGTGTCATGATCTGGCGATCATATAGATACATGGACCTGGTTGACCTATTATTTATATTATATTGTCCCTACTCAGACTTAGAAGTTCACTATCCATACTCATTGGTACATACCCTCCTTAGGGAGAATAGAGGTGATCATTACACCATACTATGGCTTGCTAGTGGTGGCTCCATCATTTCATTGTCTTCATCCATCCGTGGCCTACCTTTTAGATTATTACCCTGATTTGCTACTTGACTAGTGACATGGAGGACCTTTCCCCACTATAGCCTCTGTATTGGATGAGCTTCCCTGTTTATTGTGTCTCGGCTCTGAGTTGGTGACAAAACTTACCTATGGTGAGTTGGAGTTCCTTGAGAATTCCCCCTAGTCACTAAAGTTGTGTTGGCTAAACCTGAAACTTTTAGTGCTGCCATCAATACAAAATCTGGAAAAATCAAATGCTATATCTTGTATATGAAAGAAATGCCAAATGAAAATGGCCATGAAAAATAAAATGTTATATCTTTTGGAAAAATAAATACCTAGGTAAACAAGTTGTCCATGACACACCTAGAAGTGCTCAGGTAAACAAGTGCCTTAAAAACACACCTGCAGCAGAAAGCCTAAAAATAAATGTAAATCTATGCAATGTGTTTGTAAACACACATAGATCAAGGCTATGGAAACCTCAGGCCCAAAAAGCAATGGAACTTAAATGTTATATCTAAACAATTGCTGGCCTTGTTTGTATTATGGATTGTGCGCATCTGTGAAGGTAAATAAACCCTCTTTAAACAACTCATCCATTTGTGAGACACCGCCATTCCCTGTGTTATTGCTCATTCAGTATATACTATGGTGTACATTCCCTTTCCCTTGCCGAAGTGTCACAAAGTCAAGTCAGTCAAGTCATCCCCTAGCCTAGCCAGTTATTTCAGCCTTCACCCTTCACTAGCAAATTGATCACAACTATGAAGTGAGTATGGTCCTGAAAGTCTAGTCTGAGTAATAATAATAATTAACGACACTATATATTTGGATTTAGATCGCCAGTCATGATTACTCTGTGTTTTAGTAGCTATTTGAATAAATTATAAAGCATGTATTAACCTTGACACCTTGCAGCAGCCATGGATGATAGTCTGAGTTGTATTTAGTCTTGGTTAGACCTAGTCTGACCATGGAGGACCATGAGACATGAGATGTTGGACCTTATGATGATATGGATAGATGATATATGGTCTATGTACACATACAGGATGATTCTATGCAGCAGCTACAGGGTTATGATGATGATTCTTGGGATACAGCAGTGTTTGGTCATTTACAGATCATTATTATTGGCCTTGTTCCGGTACATTGGATATTTATTTTGATCATGCAGAGATTCATATGGTGTATGAGTACACATCTTGGATGGATTTGGACCTTCCGAGTCCAATGGGACAGTTTGTTTTCAGTTCCGGGCACTTACAGTGATGATTTAGCCTCAGTAGGCTGTCCTAGTGCAGTTTTGGTCTGTTGGAGGCCTTGTCGGAGCAGAGATGACTTTTATCCGGTTGACCTAGGGCGCTGATGATGGAGGGGGTGGTCCAGCCACTTGTTTTTACCATATTACCCCCCTCCCGGACACATTGGTGCCCTCACCTTGACAGCGCCATCACTCCAGGAGGCTGTTTGGGCAGTTTCACGCTTCCCGAGGCAGTTCAGGATTGGTAGAAATGGCTATTGAGGAAATCGATTTGGGCTACTGAGGCAAAGTTATGGCATGGGATGATCAGTGATGATAGATCGGGACCTTCCACACCTCCTCCTGCAGTTTCAGCTTCATCGGGGCCCGCATCCATTACTTATGGCACTTTCTGTGGATTTTTGAGGTCTTTTGAGGACCACGACTTCACCTTGGAGGCACGATTTGGTACTTTCATGATTATTTATTGGTTATTGTGCCATGGGGATTGACCAAGGAGGGATAAAATTACCCCTTGGACCCACCATGAGCCTCCTATGATATTTTGTCATCATGATTTGGTGGGATTCCCCTCTCCTAGGGCGACTTTGTCCACTTATGTTATATTTTATGTGTGATCCATGTATTATATTGTTGAGCTCATCTCAACCATTGATTAGACTTTTGTATCTTATAATCTTAGCCACTCATTCAAAAAGTGGTTAGGGTTTTGGTGCCTCTCCTTCCTATTTAAAGGAGAGAGCCTCTCATTGTAAAGGGTCTTTGGCTCTTGGATTATTGGTATAGAAAAATATTCTTGTGGAAATTCTTGTGGTCTCCTTTGCATCTGGTGTTCTTAGATGGTGATTGGAAAGTCTATTGCAACCTAGCATTTGGAAATTGTGGTAAGATCTATCTTTTGGAAATCATTGTTTGTCTACAGGAGGGCGACTTCAACAAGGGCGATTTTGCAAGGCTTCTTCAAATCGACTTTCTTGGCATTCGCTTGTATCAGGGGGTTATCATTAGTATCATTGTGATCTATGCTATCTTTCTGTTACTTCTTTTGTGGCATTAGTCTTATCTCTTGATGCATCAAATCTGATATTGTTGACGTTTGTTGTGCAGGAGAGAGGGCGCATTGGCTTCTTGGACTAAATCGATTTGCATAGAGACTACCTCAAAGCTTCCAAATTGATCGGGATTGCATAGATCATCATCATCAAGGCATCTACAAGGTTATCCAGGTAAGATCCACAGGTTTGTTTCTCTTTCCTTTATCCAATCCATTGACATAATTCATAAATTGTTAAAACCCTAAATAATTCAAAACCCCCTTTTTACATTTTGTCAGATCTACTTAGATCTAGTGGGTTGTTGGGCATGATATTGAAAACCCACCTCTATAGCATCCACGGCATCCCGGATCTATAGTTTGGTGTGGATTGGCTTCCGTTTGACCCTTCTCCCAAGCCAACTTAGCTTCTCCCAAGGAAGGCGCACTTCACCATTTGAGCAAGTTGACCTAGATCTAGTTGATGGGTGTTTGAGATTTCACTTGATTTGACATCTACACATCAATTAACATACACCCAGGTTGTCCCTTTCTTGAAATTCACCTTGTGGGTCCCATTCCACATTTTAAGGGATTTTATCCCCATTTTGGACCACTTGGAACACTTAAACTCAGATCTACAAAGATCTAACCGGTGGATTGCCACGAAATTATAGATCCATACCCCTACTTGACTGATCTACCCGGATCTAAAGTTTGGATGCCATCCGACATGATTTGACCCACCTAAACCCAAATTGAAGCCTCCTTAGGGAAAGTCGCACCACCTTGGAGAAGTGAGTTCACTCACTTCGAGGAACTGGGTACTTGAGATTTTTGCAGATCCGGAATCAGAATAATTCAAAACCTAGGTCTAGACTGTCACTTTGTCAAATCTTGCCTTGGGGACTGCATTCCTTGTTTTAAGGGATTGTGGTCTACTTGGGTCAAACCTAGATCTAGACACATTTAACCATCAAGGCCTATACTGTCCACTTATCTCATGTTGTAGGAGTCCTAAACCATAAAGTCAACCCTACTTTGACTCCACTTCCCAAGGCACTGGTTTATCTCCAAGACAACCCACTCTCCTAGATTGTGGGATTGACTTGTGGTTTGACTTTTGCATGGTGAACTATACCTTTGAAGACATCATGGACCATGGTCAAGATTGTCTCATGTACTAGTTAGCCCCAATCTGACCCCTAAACAACCCTGCATTGGACACGGTTCCCAAGGCAGTGGATCTTTTGACATTGACCTAGTACACTAGCCCTAGATCTCACTTCAAACATTATAAGTCACTCTCACATCAACTATGAACCAAAGCTATACCTATTGAACCCCTCACTTGGCTTGTGACTTCATCCTTAGGTCTAGGATAAACCATACACCTAACTTCAACTAGAAATACCCTGATTTGGTGTCTTGGTTTTGATCTCTCCTGTCGGGAGTAGATCGGGTCTCCCCCTTTGTTGTCTGGGCTAGATAACATAAAGTGAAGGTTGCCTCGACTGGCGTGACAACCATACATATTGGAGGTCGAGGTGATCGTGGTTGCACCTTTTTGAGTTGCCCTTCCCTATTGCCATCCATGACTGGATCTATCCATAGGGGTAACTACATCTTAGGTGATAACAAAACCATACACCTAACATCACTTAGAAATACCTAGATTTGGTGTCTTGGTTTTGATCTCTCCTGTCGGGAGTAGATCGGGTCTCCCCCTTTGTTGTCTGGGCTAGATAACATAAAGCGAAGGTTGCCTCGACTGGCGTGACAACCATACATATTTGGAGGTCGAGGTGATCGTGGTTGCACCTTTTGAGTTGCCCTTTCCTATTGCCATCCATGACTGGATCCATCCATAGGGGCAACTACATCTTAGGTGATAACAATTTTGGCGCCGTTGCCGGGGAGGCAATAGCTTGCCCTAGTCCTTCCCGCATATATAAACGACACATATCTTGGTAGAAGAGTTAAATCTACCTGGCGACTCCCAATCGTGACTCCGCTGAGGAGCGAGCTCATTTACATCCTTAAAACACTCAGAACTATGCTTTGTGTCACTAATTCAGAGAACGATATGATTTTGAAAATGATGACCGAAATGAGTGGTTTAATCCAGAACCTCTGAGGGTGTGTATACCAATGAATGTCATCAAACTAAGCCCACTTCTGATGGCAGAGTAGTAACTAGGTCTCAGGCGAAGAACAACACGAAAGACACAGATAAGAACAAAACCAGTCTGAAAGAAAATTCACTGGACCAAAGAAATACTACTCGTAGGGTTCCCACTCAAACTCCAAACATTTCTCCTAAGGGAATTTTAAAGAAAAATGATCAACCCAGAAGGTTATCCCCTCAAGTCACCAAGAAGGTAATAAGTTCAAATCCTGCTAAACCCCATGCTAGGGATCCAATACAACGAAAACAAGAGAATACTCCTAGCAAAGAGATATCTCCTATAACACAAGAAAAGTTAAATTCAAACATATTGGGAAAACTCTCAGGATCTTCTGTCATGGTGTCTTTAAAAGATTTGGTAGTTATTCCTTCCGTTAGAACACAGGTAATGCATTTATTGGGTTTAAAAATGAATACCAAGGACAAAGAAAAGGCTTGCAACTTAAAGATTGATTTGAGCAATTTCGTATCCAAACCAAATATCCCTGTGCCCTTGGAAGAACTTCTGAAAATCCCTTCATACTTCGATCAAGCAACTAAATTCCTGGGAATCGAGCCTAAAATCAAGGATCCTGTGAAAGTGACAGTTGAGGATGATCCCCCCATCATGATCCAAAGTGTGATTGATAAAGGTAAGGGTCACCCCCCCTTTTATATTGCTTTGGAGATAAATCAATTGATATTGCACAACTGTATGTTAGACTCAGGAGCAGAAGTAAACATTATGCCTCTTAAGGTCATGGAACAATTGGAGTTAAAACCATCCAGAGAATATAGAAATGTGTGCGGGATGGATTCCAGGCCTGTTAAGTCAAAAGGTATGATTGAAAACCTCAAAATGAAACTAGCTGCTTACCCTGCAATTGAAATAAGTATGAATGTCCTAGTTTTAGACATTCCTGACGCATGGGGAATGTTGCTATCAAGGGAATGGGCTGCCAAATTAGGAGGAAGTATCCAAATGGATTTATCTTACGCAACCATCCCTATAGGAGAAAAGGCCACTTATAGATTGATAAATGAAAAACCTATGACAGAACACGTAGAAACACCCGACTACTTGTTTGAAGATGCTATGCGTCCCACTGAGGAAGTTGGAAATTATATGGTGATGGCCAATTATTGGGAAGAACCCCGACAGCACCCTTTCCCTCCTAGTCAAGTTTGGAAAATGCATTTTGATGGAGCAAAGTCTAGGCACGGTGCTGGAGCTGGGATTGTCCTCACATCTCCTTCTCGTGAAGAAAAATTGTTTGCATACCGTCTGGAATTTGATTGCACAAACAATGTAGCTGAGTATGAGGCATTGCTTTTAGGTCTAGAAATTTGTCGTGAACAAAAGATCAAATGTCTAAATGTAACTGGAGATTCTGATCTGATTGTATCCCAAGTGAAGAACCAGTTTGCAGCCAAAAACAATAGGCTTAGGGATTATCGAAATGCTGTTTGGGACACTATAGAAATGTTTGATGCTTTTGCAATACGAGCAGTCCCAAGAGAAGAAAACACCCTGGCTGATGCATTATCAGTAATAGCTTGCACCTTTGAAACTCCTGATCATCTTAAAAATAAAGAGTGTAAGGTTGAAGTAATATTTAGACCTTCCGTTCCTGATAATCAAGATCATTGGCAAGTCTTTGATTCTGATGCACAAATCATTGCATTCTTACAAAACCATGAAAGTTTTCAAAATTGCAATGTGAATTTAGAAGACAAATCAAACGGTTCCTCCATTCAAGATCTTGATGTTAGGAAATTAGCAATACCCCTGGAGAAAAATTTCAACAGGCATGATGAATACAAAGGTAAGAGAGCTGAACCGGTAGACGAGGTTATAGAGATAAATATTGGAACTTCAGTTTCTCCCAGAATAATTAGGATAGGAAAGAATGCTTCCCCAGAAGAAAGAAAGGCGATTGTAAATCTGATTAGGAAGTATCGAGATATTTTCGCTTGGGCTTATGACGAACTCAGAACATTTGACCCTGAAATTATTGAGCATACTATCCCATTGCATGAAGGAGCTAAACCTTATAGGCAAAAGTTAAGAAATGTCAATCCAAAACTTGCTCCCTTAATTAAGAAAGAGCTTGAGAAAATGCTAGCAGCCGGAATTATCCAACCTGTCCGACACACTACTTGGGTGTCTAACCCGGTGATTGTGAGAAAGAAAAGTGGTGAAATCAGAATATGTATTGATTTCAGAAACCTAAACCAAGCATCCCTTAAGGACATGTTATCACCTAAGATGTAGTTGCCCCTATGGATGGATCCAGTCATGGATGGCAATAGGAAAGGGCAACTCAAAAGGTGCAACCACGATCGCCTCGACCTCCAAATATGTATGGTTGTCACGCCAGTCGAGGCAACCTTCGCTTTATGTTATCTAGCCCAGACAACAAAGGGGGAGACCCGATCTACTCCCGACAGGAGAGATCAAAACCAAGACACCAAATCTAGGTATTTCTAAGTGATGTTAGGTGTATGGTTTATCCTAGACCTAAGGGTAAAGTCACAAGCCAAGTGAGGGGTTCAATAGGTATAGCTTTGATTCATTGTTGATGGAAGAGTGACTTATAATGTTTGTAATGAGATCTAGGGCTAGTGTACTAGGTCAATGTCAAAAGATCCACTGCCTTGGGAACCGTGTCCAATGCAGGATAGTTAAAGGGTTGTATTGGGGCTAACTAGTACATGAGACAAGCTTGACCATGGTTCATGATGTCTTCAAAGGTATAGTTTACCATGCCTAAGTCAAACCACAAGTCAATCCAACAATCTAGGAAAGTTGAATTACCTTGTAGAGAAACCAGTGCCTTGGGAATTGGGAAGTGGAGTCAAAGTGGGGTTGACTTATGGTTAGGACTCCTACAACATGAGATAAGTGGACAGTATAGGTCTTGATGGTTAAATGTGTCTAGATCTAGGTTTAACCCAAGTGGACCACAATCCCTAAAAACAAGGAATGCAGTCCCCAAGGCAAGATTTGACAAAGTGACAGTCTAGACCTAGGTTTTAAAATATTTCGGTTTCAGATCTGCAATAATCTCAAGTACCCAGTTCCTAGTACGCAAGAATAGCCATTTGTAGTCTTCAACTTGGTTATTTATGCAAAGTCTGTCAAGATCTAAATGAACAGGAAGAAGTCAGTTATACCATTGTTGATCTAATCTTGATTTTCCTAGCATACTAGTACTATTGATCTCACTTGTTTCTTGAGTTGCATGTGTTTTGGTTAGGTGTTGCCAAAGGTGAAGAAGGGTGTGAGCTCAGCTGCATCTATTCCATGTTTCATCATCAAGAGTTTTTATTTTAACATTTTTGTGGTTACAGGATCTACAAGTGCTCGAAATCTCATCCAAAGAAGAAGCTAAAGAGAGATCTTCTTATCATCTCATCAGAAAACAACTACTTCAAACTCCTTGGTTACTGGTTACATTTGCAAAAAGCCTGTTATCACCTAAGATGTAGTTGCCCCTATGGATGGATCCAGTCATGGATGGCAATAGGAAAGGGCAACTCAAAAGGTGCAACCACGATCACCTCGACCTCCAAATATGTATGGTTGTCACGCCAGTCGAGGCAACCTTCGCTTTATGTTATCTAGCCCAGACAACAAAGGGGGAGACCCGATCTACTCCCGACAGGAGAGATCAAAACCAAGACACCAAATCTAGGTATTTCTAAGTGATGTTAGGTGTATGGTTTATCCTAGACCTAAGGGTAAAGTCACAACCCAAGTGAGGGGTTCAATAGGTATAGCTTTGATTCATTGTTGATGTAAGAGTGACTTATAATGTTTGTAATGAGATCTAGGGCTAGTGTACTAGGTCAATGTCAAAAGATCTACTGCCTTGGGAACTGTGTCCAATGCAGGATAGTTTTGAGGGATGTATTGGGGCTAACTAGTACATAAGACAAGCTTGACCATGATTCATGATAGCTTTAAGGGTATAGTTTACCATGCCTAAGTCAAACCACAAGTCAATCCAACAATCTAGGAAAGTTGAATTACCTTGTAGAGAAACCAGTGCCTTGGGAATTGGGAAGTGGAGTCAAAATGGGGTTGACTTATGGTTAGGACTCCTACAACATGAGATAAGTGGACAGTATAGGTCTTGATGGTTAAATGTGTCTAGATCTAGGTTTAACCCAAGTGGACCACAATCCCTAAAAACAAGGAATGCAGTCCCCAAGGCAAGACTTGACAAAGTGATAGTCTAGACCTAGGTTTTGAATTATTCCGGTTTCAGATCTGCAATAATCTCAAGTACCCAGTTCCTAGAAGTGAGTGAACTCACTTCTCCAAGGTGGTGCGACTTTACCCAAGGAGGCTTCAATTGGGGTTTAGGTGGGTCAAATCATGTCGGATGGCATCCAAACTTTAGATCCTAGTAGATCGGTCAGGTAGGAGTATGGATCTATAATTTCGTGGCAATCCACCGGTTAGATCTTAGTAGATCTGAGTTTAAGTGTTCCAAGTGGTCCAAAATGGGGATTAAATCCCTTAAAATGTGGAATGGGGCCCACAAGGTCAATTTCAGAAAAGTGACAACCTGGGTGTATGTTATTTGATGTGTAGATGTCAAATCAAGTGGAATCTCAAACACCCATGTACTAGATCTAGGTCAACTTGCTCAAATGGTGAAGTGCGCCTTCCTTGGGAGAAGCTAAGTTGGCTTGGGAGAGGGGTCAAACGGAAGCCAATCCTCACCAAACTATAGATCCGGGATGCCGTGGATGCTATAGAGGTGGGTTTTCAGTATCATGCCCAACAACCCACTAGATCTCAGTAGATCTAAGAAAATGCAAAATTGGGGTTTTAATTAATTAGGGTTTTAAGTGTTTTTGACAATTGGATAGATCATGGAGATAGAACTTACCTTGAGATCATACCTGAATGATGTGGATGAGATGCCTTGATGTTGAGGAAGATTCCCGCAGAGATCAAATGAGAGATTGTTGATTTGCTTGCCAATTTGATGCCCAAGTCCACAAGTGCGCCTTCCTCTACCTGTCAAACCAAGGAATAAAGATTCAATCAGTAAGAGCAAGTATGGAAGAAATACAAGAGAAATGCAAATAGTAACATGAAATAGAAGGTCCTGGGACAGTAATACTCCCTGTTACCAACGAAGAGCTCCAAAGAAGAAGTAGGGAGAGTCTTCCCCTACCAATACCTCCTCCTCCAAGCAAATCGGCCTCCACCTGTAGATGCAAAATCGTGGTACAATAGATATGGCAAACAAGATCTCCAATAACTCAGTGCAAAGGAAGAACCAACGAACGAACACCAAAAACATTCACCACAACATTGGAGATAGATGCAATAATAATTTTCTATTCCAATAATCCAGAGCCAAAAGTCCCTTTACAATGAGAGGCTCTCTCCTTTAAATAGGAAGGAGAGGCACTAAAACCCTAACCACTTTTTGAATGAGTGGCTAAGATTAAAAGATACAAATGTCTAATCAATGGTTGAGATGAGCTCAACAACATAATACATGGATCACACATAAAATATAACATAAGTGGACAAAGTCGCCCTAGGAGAGGGGAATCCCACCAAATCATGATGACAAAATATCATAAGAGGCTCATGGTGGGTCCAAGGGGTAATTTTATCCCTCCTTGGTCAATCCCCATGGCACAATAATCAATAAATAATCATGAAAGTACCAAATCGTGCCTCCCTAGTGAAGTCGTGGTCCTCAAAAGACCTCAAAAATCCACAGAAAATGCCATAAGTGATGGATGCGGGCCCCGATGAAGCTGAAACTGCTGGAGAAGGTGTGGAAGACCCCGATCTATCATCACTGATCATCCCATGCCATAACTTTGCCTCAGTAGCCCAAATCGATTTCCTCAATAGCCATTTCTACCAATCCTGAAATGCCTCGGGAAGCGTGAAACTGCCCAAACAGCCTCCTGGAGTGATGGCGCTGTCAAGGTGAGGGCACCAATGTGTCCGGGAGGGGGGGTAATATGGTAAAAACAAGTGGTTGGACCACCCCCTCCATCATCAGCGCCCTAGGTCAACCGGATAAAAATCACATCTGCCCCGACAGGGCCTCCAACAGACCAAAACTACAGCTATGGATGATAGTCTGAGTTGTATTTGGTCTTGGTTAGACCTAGTTGACCATGGAGGACCATGGGACATGAGATGTTGGACCTTATGATGATATGGATAGATGATATATGGTCTATGTGCACATACAGGATGATTCTATGCAGCAGCTACAGGGTTATGATGATGATTCTTGGGATACAGCAGTGTTTGGTCATTTACAGATCATTATTATTGGCCTTGTTCCGGTACATTGGATATTTATTTTGATCATGCAGAGATTCATATGGTGTATGAGTACACATCTTGGATGGATTTGGACCTTCTGAGTCCAATGGGACAGTTTGTTTTCAGTTCCGGGCACTTACAGTGATGATTTAGCCTCAGTAGGCTGTCCTAGTGCAGTTTTGGTCTGTTGGAGGCCCTGTCGGAGCAGAGATGACTTTTATCCGGTTGACCTAGGGCGCTGATGATGGAGGGGGTGGTCCAGCCACTTGTTTTTACCATATTACCCCCCCTCCCGGACACATTGGTGCCCTCACCTTGACAGCGCCATCACTCCAGGAGGCTGTTTGGGCAGTTTCACGCTTCCCGAGGCATTTCAGGATTGGTAGAAATGGCTATTGAGGAAATCGATTTGGGCTACTGAGGCAAAGTTATGGCATGGGATGATCAGTGATGATAGATCGGGACCTTCCACACCTCCTCCAGCAGTTTCAGCTTCATCGGGGCCCGCATCCATCACTTATGGCACTTTTTGTGGATTTTTGAGGTCTTTTGAGGACCACGACTTCACCTTGGAGGCACGATTTGGTACATTCATGATTATTTATTGGTTATTGTGCCATGGGGATTGACCAAGGAGGGATAAAATTACCCCTTGGACCCACCATGAGCCTCTTATGATATTTTGTCATCATGATTTGGTGGGATTCCCCTCTCCTAGGGCGACTTTGTCCACTTATGTTATATTTTATGTGTGATCCATGTATTATGTTGTTGAGCTCATTTCAACCATTGATTAGACATTTGTATCTTTTAATCTTAGCCACTCATTCAAAAAGTGGTTCGGGTTTTGGTGCCTCTCCTTCCTATTTAAAGGAGAGAGCCTCTCATTGTAAAGGGACTTTTGGCTCTGGATTATTGGAATAGAAAGTTATTATTGCATCTATCTCCAATGTTGTGGTGAATGTTTTTGGTGTTCGTTCGTTGGTTCTTCCTTTGCACTGAGTTATTGGAGATCTTGTTTGCCATATCTATTGTACCACGATTTTGCATCTACAGGTGGAGGCCGATTTGCTTGGAGGAGGAGGTATTGGTAGGGGAAGACTCTCCCTACTTCTTCTTTGGAGCTCTTCGTTGGTAACAGGGAGTATTACTGTCCCAGGACCTTCTATTTCATGTTACTATTTGCATTTCTCTTGTATTTCTTCCATACTTGATCTTACTGATTGAATTTTATTCCTTGGTTTGACAGGTAGAGGAAGGCGCACTTGTGGACTAGGGCATCAAATTGGCAAGCAAATCAACAATCTCTCATTTGATCTCTGCGGGAATCTTCCTCAACATCAAGGCATCTCAACCACATCATTCAGGTATGATCTCAAGGTAAGTTCTATCTCCATAGTCTATCCAATTGTCAAAAACATCTAAAACCCTAATTAATTAAAACCCCAATTTTGCATTTTCTTAGATCTACTGAGATCTAGTGGGTTGTTGGGTATGATATTGAAAACCCACCTCTATAGCATCCACGGCATCCCGGATCTATAGTTTGGTGAGGATTGGCTTCCGTTTGACCCCTCTCCCTAGCCAACTTAGCTTCTCCCAAGGAAGGCGCACTTCACCATTTGATCAAGTTGACCTAGATCTAGAACATGGGTGTTTGAGATTCCACTTGATTTGACATCTACACATCAAATAACATACACCCAGGTTGTCCCTTTCTTGAAATTCACCTTGTGGGCCCCATTCCACATTTTAAGGGATTTAATCCCCATTTTGGACCACTTGGAACACTTAAACTCAAATCTACTAAGATCTAACCGGTGGATTGCCACGAAATTATAGATCCATACTCCTAATTGACCGATCTACTAGGATCTAAAGTTTGGATGCCATCCGACATGATTTGACCCACCTAAACCCCGATTGAAGCCTCCTTGGGTAAAGTCGCACCACCTTGGAGAAGTGAGTTCACTCACTTCGAGGAACTGGGTACTTGAGATTCTTGCAGATCCGGAACCAGAATAATTCAAAACCTAGGTCTAGACTGTCACTTTGTCAAATCTTGCCTTGGGGACTGCATTCCTTATTTTAAGGGATTGTGGTCCACTTGGGTCAAACCTAGATCTAGATACATTTAACCATCAAGACCTATACTGTCCACTTATCTCATGTTGTAGGAGTCCTAACCATAAGTCAACCCCACTTTGACTCCACTTCCCAATTCCCAAGGCACTGGTTTATTTCCAAGACAACCCAACTCTCCTAGATTGTTGGATTGACTTGTGGTTTGACTTTTGCATGGTGAACTATACCCTTAAAGCAATCATGAATCATGGTCAAGCTTGTCTTATGTACTAGTTAGCCCCAATACATCCCTCAAAAAACTATCCTGCATTGGACACAGTTCCCAAGGCAGTGGATCCTTTGACATTGACCTAGTACACTCATCCTAGATCTATCTTCAAACATTATAAGTCACACTTACATTCAACTATGAACCAAAGCTATATCTATTGAACCCTCACTTGGCTTGTGACTTCATCCTTAGGTCTAGGAAAAAACCATACACCTAACTTCACTTGGAAATACCCTGATTTGGTGTCTTGGTTTTGATCTCTCCTATCGGGAGTAGATCGGGTCTCCCCCTTTGTTGTCTGGGCTAGATAACATAAAGCGAAGGTTGCCTCGACTGGCGTGACAACCATACATATTGGAGGTCGAGGTGATCGTGGTTGCACCTTTGAGTTGCCCTTCCCTATTGCTATCCATGACTGGATCCATCCATAGGGGTAACTACATCTTAGGTGATAACAGTACCCTAGTCATTTGACTAGGGTTCCTGGTCAAGTTACCAGGCAGAGTATGAGTAAGACCCTAGAAGGTACCCTAGGGCCCCCAGCTGTCTCCTGGGGTTCTTGGTCGAGGACCAAGCAGATTGATGCCATGGAAAAGTCCCTAGCATGTGGCTAGGGCCCCTATTTGTCTCTAGGGTATTCTGGTCTAGAACCAGACGGTTTCTTGGTCATGATGACCAAGCAGATCCTGCAGGTTGAGACAGAGACTTCCTAGGTCCTGCAGATGGTTGATCAACATTCAGCCTAGGACTGAATGCTCAGTTTGAGGCTGAGGACCATTCTCTGGGAGAATGGAGATCCTGGTCATGGACCAGATGGTTGATCAACATGTCCCAGTCTACGACTGAGATTCAGCCTTGAGCTGAAAGCCATTCATTAAGAATGGAAGATATTGTTGTCCCCTCTCCTAATCGGTTATTGCTAGGTTGCTTCTCAAGGGACTGGCCACCCCTTGGCGATGTCTCTAGTACCTAACCATTAGGAGCAGCGTTAAGGACAAAAGGATTGCACCACCCGTTTGGATCTTCTCCCTTATACAGTGATGACAAAAATATATAAACTATGTATCTTAAGAGAGAGAAAAGTTTTTGGTCTTGATGGTCCTATTTGATTGCTTGCCCACCTTGGTCTTGTGGTTGTTGACTCATGGTCATTCTCTTACTTGGTTCTAGCACTCTCACTCATGTGCTCACTTGACCCTGATGATTCCTACTTTATGGAATTTATTAAAGACCATTGGACCATGTATTATTATGTTTTGTCTTAGGGCTTTGTCCCACTTATGTTTTTGGTCTTTTTACTTTATGTTGGACTTTTGGTTTTTCACTTTATGATAAATTCATTAAATATTTATTTTAGTCTTATTAATAAAATCTTTATGATTTTATTAATAAAGACTTTATGAGTTTATTAATAAAGTTTTTTTTTATTTTTATTATTTTAAAGTCTTACTTTTATTTATTTAAAATTCCCTTGGACCATTGGTCCGTACTTTTATTTTATTTATTATTTATTTATTCCTTATTTTTTAATCCTAAATTTTTATTATTATTTTATTCCTAAGATTTCTAAATCTAAAACTATATAAAAACTTAACTCAATTTCAACAAATGAAATATATCGTGAGCTTAATCTTTACTCGCATCATTTGTGTTGGGCAGACTGTCTCACGGTTTATCTCTCAGCATTTGTTGTTTTAGGTTGTCTCAGCATTCAGCATTTTTTTTATTTCGATCTGCCTTCACGGTTTCATTCTCACGGATCTGCTTTCACGATTTTACTCTCTCGGGTTTCCTTCACGGATTACTGTCACACGGATTACTGTCACGGGTTTATACTTTGGTTTCTCTTCACGATTTTACTGTCACGGGTTTATCCTTCAGTTTGATTTCCTTCACGGATTACTGTCACGGGTTTATACTTTGGTTTCTCTTCACGATTTTACTGTCACGGGTTTATCCTTCGGTTTGATTTCCTTCACGGATTACTGTCACGGGTTTATACTTTGGTTTCTCTTCACGATTTCCCTGTCACGGGTTTATTCTCTCACGTGATCTCCTTCACGGCTGCTCTCCTTCATAGCTGTCACAGGTTTATTCTCTCACGTGATCTCCTTCACGGCTGCTCTCCTTCATAGCTGTCACAGGTTTATTCTCTCACGTGATCTCCTTCACGGCTGCTCTCCTTCACAGCTGTATCCGTGTCATGGGTTTATTCTCTTGCTGATCTCCTTCACGGCTTCATTCGTGTCATGGGGTTATTCTCTTGCTGATCTCCTTCACGGCTTCATTCGTGTCATGGGGTTATTCTGTTGCTGATCTCCTTCACGGCTTCATTCGTGTCATGGGGTTATTCTCTTGCTGATCTCCTTCACGGCTGCTCTCCTTCACAGCTGTATCTGTGTCATGGGTTTATTCTCTTGCTGATCTCCTTCACGGCTTCATTCGTGTCATGGGGTTATTCTCTTGCTGATCTCCTTCACGGCTTCATTCCTGTCACGGATTTATTCTCACGCTGATCTCCTTCTCCTTCACGGCTGCATCCCTTTCACTCCTTCACGGCTGTTTTATTTAACTGTCTTTAATATTCAGCAGTCTCACAGTTTCTTCATTTTGACTGTAGCATGCAGCAGTCTCACAGTTTCTTCATTTTGACTGTAGCATGCAGCAGTCTCACAGTTTGTTCATTGTGACTTTAGCATACAGCAGTCTCACAGTTTCTTTATTCTGCCTGTAGCATTCAGCAGTCATCATTATAATTGAACTCTGAGTGAGTGTCTGCTTACGTGCTTGACCTTTGTAGTCTGCAACACCTGTGTGTCTTTCTTACTACTATCATTTTAATTGAAGAACTTGAGGTCTGTTTTATTCTACCTGAACCTTCTCTCTCTTAAGGTACGTATATGGTTTATCTAGTTTGACTTGTCCTTTCAGTGACAAGATCAAAACTATCTGAGTATAAGGCTGATCCAAATATTGGTTATAATTCGTTAATGCTACTTCTCATGTACATGACATTGGAAATTTAGTTTACTATTCATGTCACTTGAAATTTATTTTATATTGTGCATTTGATGATTCTCGAGGACCAACTCTAATGCAGTGACCAATTGGAGCATTAAGTTGAAAGAGATGAAAATTATGTTTTAAATCAGTTTGAATTTAAATTTTGCAGTACAATTGTTTACTTATTCTTGTGTCAAGTTTTTATATATGCAATAAAATGTACATAACCTGGAATTTCAACAGAGCCCACGTGAGGAGAGACCCATGCTCACACATGCTTACGTCATCCTAATAATACAATTCGTAACCTTAAGTTTTATTTTGGAATGTGCCTTTTATCACTTAAGTGGTCGTACACCCTTCATGAAACATTATCCACCCTTTTCCAAAGTTTAAATAATCAATTTTTTTATTTTAAAATTTTTGTATTTGATGCAAATTTTTTTTTTTTTTAATCTGGCAATTAAATGCCAATTTGTAGCATCCTTAGTGAAAACTGCTTCCAGAGGCGACGTAATCGCCTGGAACTTGAGAAAAGAGAGCGCTAGGGTAAAGAGGACGCTCTGAGCATCAAAACGATCCTCCCCACGTCAAATTCCGCCTCCAAATGACACTTTTATCACATTTTGAAAATTTCCGTTTAAACCATTAAAAATGGTTTAAATTACGGAAAAAAATATTTTCTTTGGAATGAAACGAAACTCTTAGGGGACCTAGTGCATGTTCATATGACTCAATCGAGATGGCTAACACGGAAAAAATCCTAGACACAAGACTCTAATAACCACCTTTAGGTTCGACCACTATGGTAAATACTCCAGCTTTGGAGGTATGAGTGAAAAACTCAAGAATTATACACGACTGAAGCGCAATGCATAATTCCTAAGGAAAAAACACTCTAGAGTATCCCCCTGACAGTTAAACCTAAGGATAGTCGAGTCTTTTATAAAAGGACCCCGTTTAGACCAATTTTTTACAATTTCCCCATGGGGATATGCACATGCAGTTATTTCAAATGGGGCAGAATTGCCCTTAAAATGACTTCTGAACTTCTGAACACTGATGATGAATATTGAACATGTTCATGAAACTGGCGGCTCAAGAAATTAAGCTATTGTACAAAATAGCTGGTAACACAATCATAGGGTTGGACACCCAAGTTGTATGTCTGACAGGTCTAATGATGCCTGCAGCCAACATATTTTCCAATTCCTTTTTGACCAATGGAGCTAACTTAGGGTTTACATTACGTAGCTTTTGAGGATAAGTTTTGGCTCCTTCTTTCAGAGGAATTGTGTGCTCAATAACAGATTGGTTATAAGTCTTTAAATCATCATAAGTCCAAGCAAAGACATCTTTATACTCTCTAATTAATTCTTCGATTTTCCTTCTTTCTTCATCAGAGGCATTTTTCCCTATTTTGATCATCCTGGGGGAGCAAGGGGAACCTATGTTGATCTCGAGGACTTCATCAATTTGTTCAGACCGTCTACCCTTAAACTCATCGTGCCTGTTAAAATTTTTCTCTAAAGGAAAAGTGATTTCTGTTATGTCCATGCATTCTATAGAACTTCCCTTCATTTGATCTTCAAAATTTACCATAGGGGTCTGGGAAGCAATTAAGAATTGGATGATTTGGGCGTCATCATCAAAGACTTGCCAATAATCCTGGTTGTTGGGAACTGAGGGTCGAAATAAGACTTCAACGTTGCAATTTATTTGCTTCAAGGACTTAGAGGCTTGGAGGGTACTGGCTATGACAGACAATTCATCAACCAAAATGTTTTGTTTGCGAGGGACTGCTTTAATACCAAAGGCATCGAAACATTCAATGGTATCCCAAACTGCATTTCTGTAATCTCTAAGTCTGTTGTTTTTAGCAGCGAACTGATTCCTAACTTGGGATACAATGGTATCAGAATCACCTATGACAGTTATCGACTTGATGTTCCTTTCTCGGGCAATCTCTAATCATAGGAGCAAGGCTTCATACTCAGCTACGTTATTCATGCAATCAAATTCTAGTCGAAAGGAAAATAAACTTGCTTTCCTAGATGGCGAGGTTAAGACAATCCCAGCCCTTGCACCATGTCGGGAACGAACCCCGTCATAATGCGTCTTCCAAACATGGTCGCTAAAACCATGAATTTCCCAATTTCATCGCTTGAATACATGGCCTCATTAAACAAGTGTTCAGGAGTCTCAACATGCTCTTGCATAGGCGGTTCATTGAATAGAGTTATAGATGAACCATTTTCGGTTGGGATCGTAGCATATGTGAGATCCATTTGGACACTCCCACCTAGTCTAGTTGACCATTCCCTAGACAAAAGCATTCCCCAAATATCAAGGACATCAAGGACTAGGATATTCATTGAAAGCTCAATATCCGAACATGTAGCCAATCTAACAGGCAATTTTTCTATTATTCCAATGGCCTTTACTGTACTAGAGTCCATTCCACATACGTTCCTATAGGGCCTTGTGGGTATTAGTTCAAGTTGTTCCATAACTCTTAGGGGCATAACGTTTACCTCAACTCCTGAATCTAACATGCAGTTGTGCAAAATCAACCCATTTACTTCTAAAGCTATGTAAAAGGGAGGGCAACCCCCAAAGTTATCACCAGAGATGTTCTGGATCATGACAGGGTAATCCTTAGGTTCTAAAGTAACTTGTTTTGTCATTTGCTATCTTGTTTGGATTCCCAGATGGGTGGTAGCTCTTTTATGGAAAGAGGGGATTTTGAAAATTTCACAGAAGGGAATGTTATCAACTGTATCTGTACAATAGTTGAAACCTCATTGAGCCGCCAGTGTTGGAACACATCAGTGTTCACTTCCAGAGTATTTGGGTTTCATATATTTGGGTCTAGCCAGTTTTGGCTAGCCGGTTTTGTTTTTGAGTCGACATGACCATGGCCCCATGGGGGTTTGTAACAAAGTGTGCTAGTAGGGTCTGAGTGGCTCGGTTCCCCATGACTTGATTAAGCAACTAAGGTATTCCATGGAGTTTTTTCCCTTGTCAATTATACTTTGCTTAAGGAAATATATAATTGATGAGGTTTTCTCCCGCTTCCTCCAAAGCTGGAATGCCCGATTTTGAAAATCTGAGCCGTGGGGGGTTATTAGAGTCCAACTAATATGTATAAACCTACTAGACACTATTAGAATAGGTTTTGGTCATGTCCTAAGTCTCTAGGACCCCCAGAAAAAATTTCGAAAATTTTTTACCGGACGCGTTGGATTTGGGGTTTTTAATTTTTTAATTATTTTTAAATTTTAATTAAAGTTCTCTATAGTTTAAATAGAAAAATTTGAGTCTGTAATATGTCAGTCATCTGGGGTCCGAATTTAGTGATTGATGGCTCGTTTCATAAGCCAAAAATCACACATAACCCATGGACCAGCTAAACCCAACTTTCAGATGTCAATTCAGCCTCATAATTAATATTTTCTCTGAAAAGTCATTTACAAAGAAATTATTAATTAAATTAATAAATTTGAATATTTTGGAGATATCCAAATCTCTCCAAAATAATCAGAAATGAATAAAATAAAAGGCTAAATGACATGGCAATAGACATTTATGAAGATTCCAATCAACTCCAGTCACCTGCAAGAGATCCACTTAAGCTAATTCGCCCTTCTTCATGCAAAACTCGATTTAGTGAGTTGTCAACTGGTAAATGGGTTGGTTGATGTGCATTCAAGTCTATGGTAGGCGCCCTCATGACTCATCAGATCACAAAGCTTGGCTCTTCTTGCAAATTCGAGTTAGTACCTACCACCACTCCACTTGTCACCTACCAACCCACTCGCCTCCCTCATCAAGCTCACGTCATTCCTCATTATCCTCACATGTATCCTAGTTGGAGTTTGCCCATTGGATGGGTGGACTTTCCCATGCAACCACCAAAGTCGAGCTTGCCACCTATCCATTCAACCTACCAACAAGTGCGAGTTGTCCATTGAGTTAGCTCTCCAAGCTTGGTTTAGATTGGAATTCAATTCATGTCTATTGGTTATTGGCTCTCACTCATGCCAAATTCGACCTAGGGTTTTAGCTATTGGTTTTACTATAAAGAGAGGCCCATTTGGGTTATTATCTCATGGAGAATTTTGGGCAAACTTACTCTGCCAGATTGTAGATGTGTTATAGCTTTTGCTAATTGAAATAAAGTGACTTTGGAGGTCTATATGGTGTGTTGATCTTGTTCATGGGAATTGCTTCAAATTAATCAAGGTGATCTTGTTCTATGTTTTTGCTTACATGTTCATTGTTTTGATCAAATTTGTTAAAGCTTAGAAGACTTTTTAAGTCCATAGGATGGGCATTTGAGTTCAATTTGTCCATTGATGTTGGGTTGTTTGTGATTTGGAAGTAGTGAATTGTAGTCGGAAATACTAACACTCTTCTAGTCTCTTTCAATTTTGCATACTATATTTGATCAAAACTTGTTTGTAAGTGATACATTTTGCAGATCTCATAGGTTTGAAGAGGAGTTGGAACTCGGTTGTCTCCTCCATCTCTTCAAAGGACCCATTTTTTCCTAACATTTGTGCATTGCAGGATCTCCCAAAGTCGATCTCATAACATCAAAAATTTGGCAAGAAGTATTAGATTCAAGGATCCATCCATTATTCAAAAAGACTCTTAAATTGGTTACTTTGTTCCTAAGGCTAACTTCCTCAAGCCTCTCTTGTCTTCTCCTTGAATCCCTTTGCATTGCCTTGCTAGCCCTTTCATCCATCTTCTTTTCTTCTCCATTCGTCCTATCTCTTTGAGATTCCCTCTCCCATTCGTTTTTTCCCTCTCTTTTTGCTCTCGTCCACCCTAGAAAAACTACCTTCTTCCTCTCGTCTTACCCCATTTAGTGCCTTCTTCCTCTTCTCTTTAGCCCTACCTTCTCCTTCCTTTCATCCCATCTCTTTAGCCCTACCTTCTTCCTTTCGTCCTGTTACCCCCTATTTTTGCAAGGGTATCCACAGCAGCAACAACCTACGAATTACAGTTTTTTGCAGCTTCTCCATGAAATGTTTTTACTACTATAGGAAAGATGCAGCAGTTGGAGTATTGGTTTCCTTGTGGCATTTATTCACAAACAAACCAATAGTACCCGGATGCGCAGGGGTAGAACAATTGCAAATTATTTAAGCCCTGCTGGCCATCATAGAAGATGCCGAGGCTGGAATCATTAATGGACCGATGCTGGTTTATATTGAATATCCTTTTTGAAACTTTGAGGCAACTAAAAGCAGAAATTTTTTGATCTTGACAGGGGTTGTAAATTGTTTCCAGCGGTAGAGAAAAAGGTTCAGCAGCAAAGAAAGCATTTACAAACAGCTTGTGGAAGCTCGCTGGGTTTTCTGGGACAAAGTGCAGAAGGCTGTTGTGGATTCCAAATGCTTGCTGCTGTTTATGGAGTTGGCATTTGTGCTGAGTTTGGTGGATTCAAAGTCAAGCCTATGATTGGAGAGGCACTTTCCAAGTTGAACACAGTTACTAGTCAACCCAGTGCTCATGACACTTCCAACATATTGGCAACAGACAATACAGTCTCTGCAATAGGAAAAATTTGTCAGTTTCATCGGGACAGTATAGATGCATCACAGGTTTTATGTGCTGGCAAAGACCTTGTAACTGCTCAAACTACAGGTTGAATGGTGAGCCTGTTGAGACGGTTACAGCAGACACTTCCTCCATCAGCCCTGGCATCTACATGGTCTGCCTTATAGCCTCAGCAACATCTAATACTAGGTAATAAAAAGCCTATGGACCTAGGAAGCATCAGAGATCGGATGGAGGCAACAGATGGTTCAGGTTACAGTAAATCATTATTTTGGGTATTCTCAAGATTTTCCCATTAAATCCCTCAGGGTAGTGACTTAGTCATTTTTTCCCTAGCACCTCTATCCTGGATCCTGTACATTATCTTGTAGTCATCAAATTAATCGTTTTGGATTGTCTTCTCAATTCCTTTAAGCCTCACAATCTAAGATTTTCATCCTTGGTGGCTATCTCTAGTTGGTCTAGGGTTTCGTTTGCTATACACCCTATAGCTATAGTTTGATTTGGTGTCTTAGCTTTATGTCTTTCCTTCTAGGTTAGATCAGGGTCTGCCCCTTTGTCACTCCGCTTCAAGTGGCATAAAGTGAAGAGAATCTTGATCGATGTGACAACCAATCCATTTCGGGGATCAGGATCCTCTAAGGCCACATCTTTAGTTGCCTAGCTCCTCTACCATCCTGATTAAGATCATCATAAAAGGGGCAACTACAAGTTGCGTGATAACAGTAACATGCACAGCTAAAACAACCTTACACAAACAAGATGAAATCTGGTATACTCTACCGGCAGAGATTAAGAGAGCATAAAATATAACCGACTATAGTATGCTAGTCCTAGATCTCTAAAGGTAAAGACGAGATGAAATCTGGTATACTCTACCGACAGAGATTAAGAGAGCATAAAATATAACCGACTATAGTATGCTACTCTTAGATCTCTAAAGGTAAAGAAATAAACAAGTAAATTGAAGCTTCAAATACCTGCTCTATGAGCTGATAACATCCTTCTAAGCCAGAAAGATCTACAAGTTTATAACAAAGAAGAAATAACTAGCATGATATTACCTCAATACAGACCAAAGCATTCACAAGAGACATTGATGCACCATATGGACCTACAAAGTCTTCTTATTCAAATGATAGAACAATACAAAATACAAGAGCATAGGTTTGACCTTCCATCCTCAATTGAGTGAAGGAGCCTTGCTTAAATAGCAAAACTGAGCACAGGGGGGCGCATTTTCCTTTGGAGTCAAGGGCGACTAAGCTTGAGTTGAGTGAGGTGATTGAGGGATTGAGTTTGAGATTCACTCAAATGAATGGCACCATCTCTCATGAAGAGATGCGCCCTCTCCTTTGGAGATATCATTAACCAACACCAAGCTGCCACATAGGAAATGTGCCCCTCTCATGAGGGAGGGCGCCCCCTCTTCTAGAGATGAACTCGCACTCCTAGAGCCTAGGTTGATGCCAATCCTTCTTTAGTTAACTCGATTTGATCCTTAGCTAACTATGCCACCACTGAGATCCTGTCTCCAGCATGTTCTCTTTGATTTAGGAATGCCGAATTTGACTTTCTTATGTCTTTTTTGGCCATCTATTTGGTATTTTTGGCCATTTTCGAGAGAAAATTAATTTAAGTGATAAATAATTACTCAAATTATTCTCAAAGTGAGTTTAGGGGTATAGTGGGTGCTCTGAGTTAAAAAACGAGCACCCCCATGGAAAAATCCACTTCCTAACCACACTTTTATGACTCTTTTTATTTTTACAATTAAACAATAAAAAAATTGACTAGTTTTATGGGAAATATTTTTATTTGCGGAAATTAAAATAAACATAGAGGGGACTTAGTGCATGTTCATAATGACTCAAAATAGTGAATAGCATGGTAATTAACATTGAAACATACAGTTTAACAACCTTGTAAGGCCTTGTTATCACATATATAGTAGCCGGGCTACCATACATTATTTTTTTGATGCCAGTACACTATTCAGCCAGTTCCCTTACATTTGAGATGCTGAGATGAGCATCTATATTGGATCACTATCAGATTTTGGACAGCAGTTGTATTCCCCATGCCATAACTGAGTCTCAGGACACTCAGAGAGATGACCGATGTAGCCATTATACCATTGGTACAGAGCAATCAGTAGTGCCCAGAGTTACAGCAGCAGTTTCAGAGGACAGATGATGGTACAGGTTGATGAGCATTCAGGTATATGACTCAGCAGGTATATCATTGTGTTATGGTTATATTGCTTTTATACTTATTCTCATAGCATGTCTTAGCACTTAGTGTCATGATCTGGCGATCATATAGATATATGGACCTGGTTGAGCTTATAGTATATTGTCCCTACTCAGACTTAGAAGTTCACTATTTATACTCATTGGTATTACCCTCCTTAGGGAGAATAGAGGTGATCATTCCACCATACCTCGGCTTGCTAGTGTTGGCTCCATTATTCATTGTCTTCATCCATCCATTGCCTACCTTTTAGTTTATCACCCTGACTTACTACTTGACTAGTGGCATGGAGGACTTTCCCCCCACTATAGCCTCTGTATTGGATGAGCTTCCCTGTTTATTGTGTCTCGGCTCTGAGTTGGTGACAAAACTTACCTATGGTGAGTTGGAGTTCCTTGGAATTCCCCCTAGTCACTAAAGTTGTGTTGGCTAAACCTGAAACTTTTAGTGCTGTCATGAATACAAAATCTGGAAAATGAAATGCTATATCTTGTATGAAAAGCCCATTCATGCAATGTGTTTCTAAACACACATGAATGAAAGGCATGCCAAATGAAAGTGGCCATGAAAATAAAATGTTATATCTTTTGGAAATGTAAATACCTAGGTAAACAAGCTGTCCATGACACACCTAGAAGTGCTCAGGTAAACAAGTGCCTTAAAAACACACCTGCAGCAGAAAGCCTAAAATAAATGAAAATCTATGCAATGTGTTTATAAACACACATAGACCAAGGCTATTGAAACTTCAGGCCCAAAAAGCAATGGAACTTAAATGCTATATCAAAACAATTGCTGGCCTTATTTGTATTATGGATTGTACGCATCTGTTAAAGGTGAATAAACCCTCTTTGAACAACTCATCCATTTGTGAGACACTGCCATTCCCTGTGTTGTTGCTCATTCAGTATATACTATGGTGTGTATTCCCTTTCTCTTTGCCAAAGTGTCACGAAGTTAAGTCAGTCAAGTCATCCCTTAGCCTAGCCAGTTATTTTAGCCTTCACCCTTCACTAGCAAATTGATCACAGCTATGAAGTGAGTATGATCCAGAAAGTCTAGTCTGAGTAATAATAATAATTAATGACATTATATATTTGGATTTAGATTGCCAATAATGATTACTTTGTGTTAGAATTGTTATATGAATAAGTTGTAGAGCATGCATTAACCTTGACACTTTGTAGCAGCTTCCGATGATGGTCTGAGTTATATTTGGTCATGTTGACTTGGTCAAACCTAGTTTGACCAAGGTCAACCATAGGACATGAGATGGTTGGACCTTGTGATGATATGGATAGATGATATATGGTCTATGTACATGTATATGATGATTCTATGCAGCAACTACAGGGCTATGATGATGATTCATGGTTTACAGCAATATTTGATCATTTACAGATTATTATTATTTGCCCTGTTCCGGTATATTGGATATATATATTGATCATGCAGAGACTCATATGTTGTATGAGTACACATCTTGGATGTATTTGGACCTTCTGAGTCCAATGAGACAGTTTGTTTTCAGTTCCGGGCACTTACAGTGATGATTGAGCCTCAGTAGGCTATCCCAGTGCAGTTTTGGTCTGTCAGAGGCCCTGTCAGAGCAGATGTGATTTTTATCCGGTTGACCTAGGGCGTTGTGCTTGGAGGGGGTGGTCCAGCCACTTGTTTTTACCATATTACCCCCCTCCCGGACACACTGATGCCCTCACCTTGACAGCGCAGGCACTCCAGGAGACAGTTTGGGGCAGTTTCACGCTTCCCGAGGCATTTCAGGATTGGTAGAAATGGCCATTGAGGAAATCGATTTGGGCTACTGAGGCAATGTTATGGCATGGGATGAGCAGTGATGATAGATTGATGTCTTCCACACCTCCAGCAGTTTCAGCTTCATCGAGGCCTGCATCCATCACTTATGGCACTTTCTGATAATTTCTGAGGTCTTTTGAGGCCTACGATTTGACCATGGAGGCACGATTTGGTATATTGATGATTATTTTATGACTATTGTGCTATGGGGATTGACCAAGGGTGGCTAAAGTTACCCCTTGGACCCACCATAAGCTTCTTATTATATGTTGTCATCATGATTTGGTGGGATTCCCCTCTTCTAGGGCGATTTTGTCCACTTATATTATATTTTATTAGTGATCCATGTATTTTATTGTTGAGCTCATCTCAACCATTGATTAGACATTTGTATCTTTTAATCTTAGCCACTCATTCAAAAAGTGGTTAGGATTTTGATGCCTCTCCTTCCTATTTAAAGGAGAGAGCTTCTCATTTGTAAGGGGTCTTTGGCTCTTGGATTATTGGTATAGAAAAACTTTCTTGTGGAAATTCTTGTGGTCTCCTTTGCATCTGGTGTTCTTAGATGGTGATTGGAAAGTCTATTGCAACCTAGCATTTGGAATTTGTGGTAAGATCTATCTATTTTGGAAATCATTGTCTTGTCTACAGGAGGGCGACTTCAACAAGGGCGATTTTGCAAGGCTTCTTCAAATCGACTTTCTTGGCATTTGCTTGTATCAGGGGGTTATCATTAGTATCATTGTGATCTATGCTATCTTTCTGTTACTTCTCTTGTGGCATTAGTCTTATCTCTTGATTGCATCAAATCTTATATTGTTGACGTTTGTTGTGTAGGATAGAGGGCGCATTGGCTTCTTGGACTAAATCGATTGCATAGAAAACTACCTCAAAGCTTCTCAAATTGATCGGGTTTGCATAGATCATCATCATCAAGGAATCTACAAGGTTACCCAGGTAAGATCCACAGGTTTGTTTCTCTTATCTTGATCCAATCCATTGACATAGCTCATAAATTGATAAAACCCTTATTTCTTCAAACCCTCATTGTTACATTTTCTCAGATCTACTTAGATCTAGTGGGTTGTTGGGTATAATATTGAAAACCCACCTCTATAGCATCCACGGCATCCCAAATCTATAGTTTGGTGAGGATTGGCTTCCATTTGACCCTCTTCCCAAGCCAACCTAGCTTCTCCAAGCAAGGGCGCACTTCTTGGTGAGGGTGAGTTGACCTAGATTTAGTTGATGGGTTGTTGAGATCCTGCTTGTTTCATGATCTACACATCCAATAACCTACCCCCAGATTGTCACTTTTCTGATTTCTACCTTGTGGGCCCTGTTGTCCGCCAGAATTGCACACCAGCAGCGCAAATATTTCGAAAGCTGTCTCTACACTACAAGTGAGAGAGGTGTGGCCTTGGGGGAAAGCAATGAGCCAGGTACTGTCTCCTGAATCCCAGCTCCTCTATTTAGGCAAACTCCTAACGAATCCAAGGGGGGTAGTCCCTATAAAAGAGTTGTCTAAGGCTCTTGTGTGTTTAAAATGTATTTTAGGTGCTGTGATGCGGATGGGTGTTGTTTAGGAGTTTTTTGAAGGTGAGAGACAGAATAATACTTAAAATGAGACCAAGATAACGCAATCCACGTTGCAAAAGAAGATGAGGGATACACTTGAATCAGATATAAATCACTTTACGAAAATTAAAACAAATACTCCAATATTGATAATAAGCAAATAAAATATTGTGATTCAGGACCAGTGCCTTTATGGAGTCAAAAGATGTATAAGTGATTGCAATGTTTGATATAAGTGTTTCGAAAGATAAGTTTGTGAGATCGTTTTGCAGTTTATCTTGGTAAATTTAAGATTTTAGTGGTCTGGATTATTATGGCTAAGAACAAGGATAATAAAAAAAGTGGAACCTTAACCAAGAAAAATAAACTGGCAACCTTTTAGGTGATAGGTCGGGAGCACCCATATTGCAAAGAGGGAAAGTGTGCTTATGGCTTGACTGCCCTCGAGTCTGACAGTGGATTCCCGGCACCACCTCTTCAGGAAGTTCTCAGTTATTTTGCCTTGGTTGGGGTTTTGGGGTAAAATTTTAATTAATGTTATCACTTGTGAAATTAAACAAGTCTTACACCTTTCTGAGTACTAGCCCAACCGTTTCCGGTTGGCAGAGCATACGGGTGTAGGACACGAGACCAAGATAAATTAATTAAAAGGGAAAAATGTGTGGAAATTTTTTATTATTAGAGCACTTTGTTCAACTCTCCGACAGAGAGCACTCTTGACTTGATCTTATGACCACAGTTCAAGAGGCTTGCTAATTAACAAATGCCTAATGCGGGGAAAATGCAAAACTAATAATGCCCTCCGATAGAGGGTGCTCTTGACTTGGATTTGGCCAAGTTCAAGAGACTTTGGTTCGTTTTAAGAAGCAAATAGTATTTTGTAAAAGCAATATACTTCAACTTGAAATGATTTAAACAACGTGATAGATCAATGAGATATGGAATATTGCTAATAATACTACTTGCAAAAATAAAATAAACTGAAAAATATAGTGTTCTACCACACAAATTCTAATCTAATAGGTGGGATCAACCTCCGAACAAGGTCAACCACTTAGAAGCCACCAGTCCTGGAAACCTTCCAGCTAGCTGGATGTCCACAAGAAGCTGATG
Source organism: Larix kaempferi (assembly GCA_027924585.1). Taxonomy (NCBI): domain Eukaryota; kingdom Viridiplantae; phylum Streptophyta; class Pinopsida; order Pinales; family Pinaceae; genus Larix; species Larix kaempferi. Next base: position 8,871,365 of record BSBM01000129.1, on the reverse strand, counting down.
GGGGAACGAGTAGCTACCACAAAGTTATGTGGCCTTTGGGATACGATCCCAAATTTAGCTCTACTCTGGTCAAGGTTTGGAAGAGAAAATACAAGATGAAAAGTAAAGTACTAAACAGAAAATAAACTCTAATCTACCCAAGAATCTCTTTCAAGTCAAAGACCGTACTCGGGAGAGCATGGGGGTAAGTAAATCGGAAAATATAACAAAAATAACTTATTGAAATGAAAACTAATCTAAGAGCATATCCAAGATCTAAACTAGAAAATCAAACCACTCAATGAAGACTACAAGACTTCCCCAAATGGGGAAGTGAATGTGGGGGCTTAAAAACCCCACTTGCAACTTTATTATGAGAGTACAATTGCCCTTGGGAATGATACCCTTTGTAGGGACTTTGAAAGAAATAACTTGGAAAATATTTAAAACAAACTTCTAAGAGCTATTACAAAGGATAGATACTAGTCTTTTGGTTTGGATCGCCCTTTTGTCCTCTTGAAAACTTCTTGTATTTGAAGCTTCTTTTTGTTTATCAAAGCTCTTCTTTCTCAAGGAAAGATCTATCACAGATGAGCAACTCAAATACCCATTAGATGTTAGACAACCAAAACTTTGAAACTATCAAGTCTAAAAAACTTAATGATATCAAAAGCCTAAAGCAAACTATGATAGTATGGAAAAGAGATTCTAATATGCAACTGGCTAAGCACTTCAAAGAGACAATGCAAGTTTTTTACCCTTTTCAATGAGATCTATATGATGCAAACCAACTACCAACTAGCAAAGTATGAGATCTAAACTAATAACTTTGAAATGATGCAACTAACTATTAGAACTTAACAAAACTACTACTAACAATCTTTTGTGTTTGCTTTTGTTGTATTTTAGGGCCAAAGAGAGGATGGACGAGAAGGGGAGAAGGAGCAACCTAAGGGCAAAAACGAAGAGAAAAGGAGCTAGCAAAATGGAGTTGGACGAAAGGGAGGATGTAGCTAAGGAGTAGGGCAAAAGGAAGGGTTTGAAGGTTTTACTAGGGTGGACGAGAGATAAAAGAGAGGATAAAAACGAATGGGAGAAAAAGCCAATGAGGAGAGGGGATGAGAGCCAGAAGGAATGGGCTAGCAAGCAAATCAAAGGGATTTCAATGAGAAGACAAGATGGCTTGAAGAATGGGAAGCCTAGGGTAACAAAGTAACGAATTTTAAGGGTATTTTTCGATAAATGGATGGATCTTGGAGCAAAACTCTTTGTGCTTCTTCTTGGAACAACCTCAACCCCTATAGATCCTGGAAAGACAACAATGTTAAAAATCACTTGTGATGATGAAGATGGGCTAGATGCAGCCGAGCTCACACCCTCCTACACTTGGAAAAACCTATTCAAAGACAACCAACTCAATGCAAAGTGAGATCAAATATATGACTAGTATGCTACGAAAACCAAGGTTATATCAATGCTAGTATAACTGAGTATGCCCCATTCATATAACTCATTGATCAATATTGCATAATAAACCAAATTGCAAACCACAAATGGTAGATCTTATGTTCTAGAATATAGACTTCTAAAGCTAGTTACTTGATCAATCACATAAGCATTTAAATTGAAAGCATAGAAAGAAGTCACCTCACAAGAGAAGTATTCATCAATGTTGCACAAATCACATGGACCTCCAAAGTCGAATTTTATTTCAAGATAGCAATTGCTATGATCTAGTACAAATTTGCCAGAGTAATGGTGCACAAAAATTCTATGAGATAATAACCCAAAAGGGCCTCTCTTTATAGTAAAACTACTAGCTAAAACCCTAGGTCGAATTGGCATAGACATGAAGGTCGAATTCCAATCAAACACAAGTTTGGAGAGCTAAACAATGGACAACTCGACTTGTTGGTAGGTGATAAGAGGATAGGTGGCAAAACTCGACTTGGGTGATTGCATGGGAAGTATCACCAACCAATAAACAAACTCCAACAAGGATATACGTGAGGATAATGTAGATATGCGTGAGCTTTAGAGGAGGATGCGAGTTGGTTGGTAGAGGACAAGTGGAGTGGTGGTAGGCACTAACTCGTGTTTGCAAGGAGAGCCAAGCTTATGGTAATTGATGAGTCATGAGGGCGCCTACCTTAGGCTTAAATGCACACCCACCAACCCAATTACCACTTGCCAACTCATCAAATCGACTTTTGCATGGGAGAGGGCAAATTAGCTTGAGGAGATCTCTTGCTGGTGACTGGATAGTTGACTTAAGCCACTTGGAGTTGATTGGAATCCTCATAAATGTCTATTGCCATGTCATTTAGCCTTTTATTTTAATCAAATTGATTAATTTTGGAGAGATTTGGATTATTTCCAAAATATTCAATTTTATTATTTTAATTAATAATTTCTCTGTAAATGACTTTTTAGAGAAAATATTAATTATGAAGCTGAATTGACATCCGAAAGTTGGGTTTAGCTGGTCCATGGGTCATGTGTGATTTTTGGCTTATGAAACGAGCCATCAAACACTAAATTCGGACCCAGGATGACTGACATATTACAGACTCAAATTTCTCTATTTAAACTATAGAGAAATTTAATTAAAATTTAAAAATAATTAAAAAATTAAAAACCCCAAATCCGACGCGTCCGGTAAATTTTTTTTGAAATTTTTTCTGGGGGTCCTAGAGACTTAGGACATGACCAGAACCTATTCTAATAGTGTCTAGTAGGTTTATACATATTAGTTGGACTCTAATAACCCCCCATGGCAAAAAATTTCAAAATCGGGCATTCCAGCTTTGGAGGAAGCGGGAGAAAAACCAAGAGATTATATCTCGCCTAAAGCAAAGTATAATCTGACAGTGAAAAAACTCCCCGGAATACCTTAGTTGTTTAATCCAGTCATGGGGAACCGAGCCACTCAGACCCTACTAGCACACTTTATTACAAACCCCCATGGGGCCATGGTCATGTCGACTCAAAAACAAAACTGGCTAGACCCAAACATCTGAAACCCAGATACTCTGGAAGTGAACACTGATGTGTTCCAACACTAGCGGCTCAATAAGGTTTCAACTATTGTACAAATCAGTTGATAACAGGCCCTATTCCACATTTTAAGGGATTTAATCCCCATTTTGGACCACTTGGTATCTTCAAACTCAGATCTAGTAAGATCTAGCCATCGGATTGCCTTGAAATTGTAGATCCACACTCCTACTTGACTAACCTACCCGGATCTAAAGTTTGGATTCCATCGGACTTGTCTTGACCTACTTAACCCACATTTTAGCCTCCTTGGGTAAAGTCGCACTACCTTGGAGAAGGGAGTTGTCCCACTTCTAGGACATGGGTACTTGAAATTTTTGTGGATTTGGAACGGGAATAATTCAAAACCTAGGTCTAGTAGGTCACTTTGTCAAATCTTGCCTTGGGGATAGCATTCCTTGTTTTAAGGGATTGTGGTCCACTTAGGTCAAACCTAGATCTAGACCTATTCATCCATCAAGACTTTAATTGCCCACTTGTCTCATGCAATAGGAGTTCTTAACCACAAGTTAACTTTACTTTGACTCCATTATCCCAATTCCCAAGGCACTGGTCTCTCTCCAAGTCAATTCGACTTTCCTAGATTGTTGGATTAACTTGTGGTTTGACCCTTGTGTGGTAAACTAAACCCTTTGATGCCATCATACTGCATGATCAAGCTTGTCACTTGTACTAGTTAGCCCCAATTCAACCCCTAAACTACCCTGCATTGGACACGGTTCCCAAGGCAGTGGATTTTCTCACATTGAACTAGTACTTTAATCCTGGATCCTATTTCACAAATCATAAGTCACTTTCACATCAATAATGAACCAAAGCTATACTCATTGAACCCCTCACTTGTCTTGTGACTTCATCCTAAGGTCTAGGATAAACCATACACCTTACTTCACTTAGAATTAACTTGATTTGGTGTCTTGGTTTTGATCTCTTCTGTCGGGAGTAGATCGGGTCTCCCCCTTTGTTGTCTGGGCTAGATAACATAAAGTGAAGGTTGCCTCGACTGGCGTGACAACCATATATTGGAGGTCGAGGTGATCATGGTTGCACCTTTTGAGTTGCCCTTCCCTATTGCCATCCATGAGTGGATACATCCATAGGGGTAACTATAGTTTAGGTGATAATAGGCCTAACCACCAAGACGACCACTCCAGCTTTGGAGGAGGGAGTGAAAAACTCGAACATTATAAGTCGCTGAAAAGCAACCTGTAATTAACAAAGAAAAAACACCCTACAGTAGCCGGATTGATGTCTAGGTCCTAGGAAAGCCAAGTCTTTTACATAAATTCATCATTCTACGACACTTTATTACAATTCTCTATGGGGTATGAACATGCAAAAAAGTAAAAAAAGAGGGCCAAAATGGCCTGCTGAACTTCTGAAAATTACAAGTTGCTGAAAAAAACCTATAATTAACAAAGAAAAAACACCCTATGATTAAAAAACTCGAAAATTATAAGTCGCTGAAAAGCAACCTATAATTAACAAAGAAAAAACACCCTATAGTAGCCGGATTGATGTCTAGGTCCTACGAAAGCCAAGTCTTTTACATAAATTCTTCATGCTACGTCACTTTATTACAATTCTCCGTGGGGTATGAACATGCAAAAAAGTAAAAAAAGAGGGCCAAAATGGCCTGCTGAACTTCTGAACACTGATGTTGACCAAGTGACTTGTTCAAATCCTTGGCGGCTCACTGGAAATCCAACTAAGTACAACTTAGTGGATACCACCTCCCACAACCTATGAGCTACAATACCAAGCCAAATCATGCCTTTCAAGGGGACTGTACAGCGGAGAGAAAGGGCTGTAAGGTTATAGTCATCTACAGCTATCGGGGACGCCAACGAGAAGATATTATCAGCTGGTTAAGAGCAAGTCATCCTTGTCTCACTTCCAGGTTTGAAAGACAATAATAAATTTGATTTATTTGGCTCTCATAGCCTGATGTCACAGTGGGTCTAAGTCTGATATCCATTGCAAATATTATTTCTGCTATTACAGCCATAGTGTGTTCTCTATATTTAATTCATGGTGAACTGTTCATCTTTCCTGAGCATGAAATTTCAACAGAAATCAATTCTGGGTTTGCATTCTCTATGGTACATGTCATATGAGGAATGAAATAAACACTCTAAACCCACACCAAACCGATTACCAAACCAGTCCAAACAGTTCTGGAGCATTTCAGTGGCAACATACCACAGTAAGCTAAGTGTTTGACAAAAGTTCTCAACTAGTCAACTTAAACAGTAACAAAAAATAAGCTCAGTTTGGTAAGAGTCATTACACCGAAGTTTCTTACATTCAATAAACTATAATGGATAGGAGTGAAAGGTCATCTTTTCCATCTTGTTTTCATTTATGTTGTCGCAGAATGTTTATATACATGTTCTTGAATAAAAGCTATTGACACGTTGCTTCACTATATCGGTTTTAGGAAGAAGGTGTTAATGTGACTGCAAATTCAATTCATCCAGGACTTGTACCCACTAATATTCTGCGTTATAGAAGAACTATTCTTGGTATGTTTTTCTCTTTTTAAAATTGATGACGTAATTTCTATTTGCTTGGTTATTGATTTATTTTTATAAATGGGTTAAAAGACACAAGTTATGTAATTTGCCTAGAGTGCTGGACTATTCGGCAACCTGCTTTGCTACCAAGCTGCTGGAATAAATTTGTTTCAATTCCATAGATTTTTCAAATTTGTTTCCTTATATTTTTTTTCTCATTATGCAAAAACCTTAAATCATCTTTTTTTCATGATAACATCCTTACACAACTATTTAATCAAACAACATTTGAAATATGAAAAATATGGACTTAATTTTTGAATTTAGAATGCATATAGAATTTGAGCCCACCACCAGCCAATTGACCTGTTATCACACCATAGTAGCAGGGCTACTATGCTTGCTTAGCATATATCTGCACATTCCAGAGCTTCCATTATTCAAAGCTTGGCTATGATGATTGTATATTTTGAGATCACTCATGATCAGAGCAGTGCATTATTCAGACTTATGTTAGACCTTGTGTCAAGGCTGAGTCTTGAGAGTTCAGATTTGATGACCGATGTGACCCTTTATCCCATACAGTTTCAGTTCAGTGCTTAGAGATGTATTGCAGCAGTGTTTCAGATGATATATGATGATTACTATTGTGATGATGTTATATGACCTATGGATGTTTTATCATTGACTGTGGATTATTATCTTGTTGATTTAGTCATGTTCACAGCATCTGCTTGGTATATTATTCCTGATGTGGCAAATTGTTTAAAATGGACTATTAATTATAAAATGGACAATTACTTGCACATTTAGGTCATTTAACAAAACCCACTGGGGTTCCACCTTACATAGATATGGTCTTTCCTGACACCAGTTGTCTGCTAGTTGAGGCTCCATATTCACTTGACTCCATCCATACATGACTTTCCTTGTTTGACTTTAAACCTTGACTTGTCTCATTTGACTTTCTCATACTGAGGACTTCCCCATTTTTCTACCTCTGTGTTTGGACCGCATCGCTGTATGTTCAGTGTCTCGGCTCTAAGTTGGTGACAAAACTTGCCTTTGGTGAGTTGGATTGTAGGCCTAAATCATTCTGGTCGGTTGTCCCAATGTTTGGCATTGGCTCGAACTCCCCCTAGTCACTTGAGATGTTGTTGGCTAAAACTGAAAGCTCATGTTCTACTTATGGAAACTTATAAATTCGCCCATGGAAACTAAAAAGAGAAAGAGCGATGAATAGCTAAAAATACTCCTCAAAGAGTATAAGAAAGGTCCAAAAAGCAATGGTTCTTAAAAGCTATATCTAAACAATTGCTGACCTTATATATATATGAAAACATGCCCTGGATGCAAGCTGCAACTAGTTGTGCTTATCAGCACACCTGAGATCCGAAGGGTTATGTAAGCCAAAAAGGCCATGAAATGAAACTGAATGATCCTAATGAACCTGGATCAACTTGATGTAGACATGATTCCTAAGTTGAATAAGCACTCTATAAACAACTTATCCATTTGTGAGGCACAACCATCCCCCGTGTTATTTTGTCCAGGCACAGAGTTTGTAGCTTTCCCCTTTTTCCTAGTCCAAAGTATTTTTGAGTTGAGTAAGACAAGTCAACCCCTTGGCCCAACCTTGTTCCTAGCCTTCATCCTTTACTAGCAGTTTGACCATGTCCAATGGGTGAGTTTGTCATTTGAACTATTGTATAAATAATTTTATAACAAAGGAATATGCTAACTTGATTAATGCCACTGAATGGATGTTATACTTTGAGCTAAGCTGTGAGAATGATTAGAGGAACATGTCTTAGTCTACTGATATGATTTTTCCTTGGTTGTATATGGACCTAGTCAAACCTAGTTTGACTATGGTCATTTCATGGGATCCGTGATGATGTGGGCCACATATGCTTATAGATGATGATTGATGGATCCACATACTCTTGATGATGATGCCATATGATGGATATTGGATGCAGATGATGATTGATGCAGTTCAACAGTTTTATTTATTACTTCAGATCATCAGATTTAACATTGTCCATATATGGTGGACCCTACAGCTGGCCCATTAGAGCAACCCATGGTGTATGAGTACACATTCCTAGTGTATTTGGGTCTTCTGGATCCATTGAGACACTTATCTTTCAGTTCCGGGCGCTTCTGACAGTGATTGATGCAGTTTTACACTTGTTGACCAGATTTGGGGCTGATTTCCCAGCCTGAGCAACAGGGGCCAGGAGAGGCCAGTTCACCTAGGGCGATGTATGAGGAGGGTGTGGTCCAGCCACTTGTTTTTACCATTTACCCCCCCTTCTGGAGAGCCTGGTGGGATCAGTTGGACAGCGCAGATGCCCTGGGAGGCAGTTTTGGCACTTTCACAGTTACCGAGGCAGTTAAAAAATGGGATAAAGTGGTCACTGAGGAATTCGATTTGGGCAATTGAGGCAAGGTTTTGGCATTTGGTTTTCATAGAGGTCTTTCAGGGTGATCCCATTATCTTCTAGCGAGTTTCCACCATGTGGGTATGCCCACAACGATCACAGGAGGTCTTTTACTGTTTGTCTGTCACAGATTTTGAGGACAGATTTGATCATTTATATTATCTTGGACATATTTTATTATTTTATTGTGCCTTGGGGATGAGCTAGTAAGGATTGATGCCTCCTAGCCCCACCATATGCTCCATATGTCATGTCCTAGTCATTATGAGGTGGGCTTTGGTACTTTTACCCCCTCTAGTGGATGACGTCACCCTCCAAGATTATTTTTAGACTATGACGTCATCCCTTTATGAGTGATCCATGTGTTATGTTATTATGGTTCATCTTAGCCATTGATTGTATGATGAGATCTTTTAATCTCAACCACTCATTTGATGTAGTGTTGTAAAGTGGTATAGGGTTTGGGTCTTTATTATCCTATATAAGGAGGAGACACCCTATTGTATAGCTCACCTTTGGAGCTCTGGAATATTGGAATAGAACACTTCTTTGTGGAGCATATCTCTCTTGTCTTGTGGATTCTCTTGCATCTTGAGTATACAGTATCTCTTTTATGTATCATTGTGGGTTTTGGTTCTACAACTATTTGTCTTGCAGGGAAGTTGAATTGGTGGAGAGGAGGGCAATTTCTTGAGGGTTATTGTTGGAGGGATCCACATATTCTCTCTTGGGTTGATCTTGTGACAGGGAGTATCATTATTGTATCTTTGTGACATAGTTGATGCTTTCTATCACATCTTTCTATCATTTTCATAATCATCTTTCTTGACTTGTTTCTTTGATCTTGTCTTGTAGGAGGAGGATGATTTGGCTTGGAGAAGCAAAATGACACTCTTGAATATACACATAGGAGAATGCTATCAATTTGCAAGGTGGCCATATGCAATTGAGGTAAGATCTACATGGTATGTGCCTCTTCCATTCATTCTTTCTTCATTGGTCACTAACCCTAATTAATTAAAACCCTCATTTTGGTTTTTCTTAGATCTACTTAGATCTAGCCTTGCTTTTGAAAAGATCTTAAGAACCCACCTCTATAGCATCCACCCCTAGTTGGATCTATAGTTTGGTGGTGATTGGGTTAAAATTGACACACTTTTCAAGGCAATATAGCCCTCTTGAACCAAATCGCACTTCCTTGGAGAGGCTTGTTGGGTTAGATCTAGCATGTGGGTAGGTGAGATCCCACTTGATTTGCAATCTACACACTTGATAACCTACCCCTAGACTTTTATTTGGGTGATTTCTACCTTGTGGGCATCATTCCACATTTTAAGGGATTAAAACCCCCTTTTGAACTACCTGGCACCTTGAAACTCAGATCTAGTAAGATCTAACCCTTGGATTGACTTGATTTTCTAGATCCACATAGATCATTGCCTAAGCTACTTGGATCTACAATTTGGTGGCCATTGGACTTGATTTGACACACTTTATCCACCTTTTAGCCCTCCTTGAGCAAGGTGACACTTCCTTGGGTGATTGATTTTGCCCACTTCTAGGACCTGGGTAGTTGAGATTTCAGTGGATTTGGAACGGGCATACCTTGAAACCTATATCTAGAGTATCATTTTGTGACGATTTGCCTTGGGGGTAGCATTCCTTGTTTTAAGGGATTGTGGTCCACTTGGGTCACTTCATGAAATCCTAGATCTAGCAAGATCCAACCACTCTATCTCAATTAGCCCACTTGACTTGACTTCTAGGTGTCCCAATCTACACTTTGACATATCTTTTGACTCCATTAACCCATCCAACAAGGCACTAGTCTTCCTTAAGCAAGTCGCACTCCTTGGGAATTGTGTCAAACCTTAGATCTAGTAAGTGGGGTACTCCTAATTTCAACTTAGATCCATAGATCTACTCATTATATGCCCCTTAGTACCAATTTTATCCCTTAAATTCCACCTTGTGGGTCCCCTTTGAGCCATTCACATATCCCAAGGAAGTGGGTCCCACTTGTGTAACACTTGTACAATATCTTGTCATTATAACTAATCATGTGGCCTAAATCATATATTGGTTGAAACACTAATCATCTCTCAAACCACCTTCAACCATATTTCAATTTCTAGGTCCACTTTACCTTGCATTGGTTTCCGTAACTTACCATATACTCATCCCTAGGAACCTTTGTTTGGGTCCAATCATCTTTGATTGGTTATAGGGTCTCCCCCTAGGTCTTGATTTATCTAGATCTAAAGTGAAGAGTGCCTCAATTGACGTGACTCCCACCTTGCATTGGGAACCGTGGCATCTCTTGGGTTACCTCTTTAGTTGTCCATCTCCTCTACCGTCCCGGATGGGATACCACTAGGGGCAACTACAAGTTGTGTGATAACATGACTCTATGTTGTATTGAAAGTAATCTTATGGTATGCCCTTAGAAATTGGTTTAAGGGAAGATTGGAACCTTCATGAGTCATAACTATTGCTATAGATATACACCCCTTGAGCACACACTTTCATAAACATGTAATTACATAGATTTTATATTGAATAAAAGAGAGTCAATATTATTTGGGGTTGGTTTCCCTTGACCTTGTAACACAACTTTATATATATATAGAAGTTGAAGTGTAGGATGAGTCAGAAGGGCATCTTCTTCTAATGTAATCTTTGGGTTCTGTAAATTTCCTTAAAATCCAACTAGGGCTAGATGCATGCCAAATTAATTTCTAACAAATAACCACACACGGATTTCTTCACTATGCAGTTGAAAATAAATATTGAAAGAAATATAGCAGCAATCACATCAATCGAGACAACACTATCTTTTTGGGTATAAACCCTCAGACAAAACCCAGAATGGGAAAACCGGTGCAGCAATATGAGATCTTTATTTTATTGAGAAAATATGGAACAATTACAAATCAGAATTGAATATGCCCAATAGGCAAAATCACACCTCACAGAAATATTGAGAAAAACCTGTTAGATTGGCACAAGACCTGATGCAGCTGATCTGCTGCAGCTGTACGGCCCTGCTGTACGGATTCCGTACGGACTGTCCTGCTGGCTGCTGTACGGTCACCCTCAGCCTGTCCTTCCTGTCTCTCTCTTTCCTCTATGCTGTCCTCTTCCTTGATTCGCTGCTCCTCCGTCTTCTTCTCTAAAAACTTCTCTCTCACACTCCTTCTCTTCCGTTTTTGTCGGAATGCAATTGTGTGTCCTCTCCACCAATTGATCTTTCTTTTATAACTCAATGCTAAGCGAATAACCTAATCTCACTATAGATCTAAGGTTAAGATTCTCCGATGAGAATGAATGGCCAAGATTAGATCTTGCCATTACTTTAATTTTTCACTCATATTGTATAAAAAAAGTATTTCATTAAGTCAATAATTAATTAGATCACTTTAATTAATTTTCCAAAGTAAACATAGGAAAAGTTAATTAAATACATTTTATTGGCTTCTCCAATTAATGTCTTCTGCATGCAAGGACACATGCATGCAGGAAGACCTTCCTTCGTTGTCACTTTCTAACACTCCCTCTCAACGAGGAAGGGATTTGGTAACAACCCCAACTTGTCTCTGAACTTCACAAACTTGAGTTTGCAAAGTGATTTGGTGAATATGTCTGCTACCTGCTCATCTGTCTGAACGTACTCCAACCGAATGGTTCCTCTCTGAACACAATCTCTGAGGAAGTGATAGCGGATGTCAATGTGCTTACTCCTGTCAAGAAACACTGGATTCTCAGAAAGGTTGATACCACTCTGATTGTCACAGTGAACTATAGTAGTCTCTAGCTCACTCTTGAATAATATTGATAGCAACTTCCTCAGCCACATCCCCTCACATGCAGCCATGTTGGCTGCCATGTACTCAACCTCAATTGAGCTCAATGCAACTGACTTCTGCTTCCTGTTGAACCAAGAGACAACTCCTGACCCAATGCTGAAGCAGCAACTTGAAGTGCTCTTCCGATCCTCTACACATCTGCCCAGTCAACATCTGTAAACCTTGCCAACTGAAAACTCCCACTTAGCTCATTAACGAATCCATACTCCACTGTACCTCTAATGTAGCGAAGTATGTGCTTCGCAGCTGTCCAGTGTACTCTTCGAGGGTTCACCATGAACTGGCTCAACTCCAAAGCTAATGTCTGGTCGAGTGTTGACCAGATACATAAGCGACCCAATAAGCTGCCTATACAGTGTAGGATCAAACTCCTCTGATCCCGATACATCAATCTTCCTCCAGTTGGAAACTAGAGGTATGGCCATAGGTCTACAGTCCTCCATCCTGAATCTCTTCAAGATTTCCACTGCATACTTCCCCTGTCCACTGAAGAAGCACCCATCTCTCTGCCAAATCTCCAGACCTAGGAAGTAATGCATCAACCCAAGGTCTTTCATCTCAAACTCTACTGCAAGATTGGACTTGCAGTCCCTGATCAACTCCTCATCTCCTGTAAGAAAGAGATCATCCACATATAGAACCAGTATGAGAGGTACTGTTATCACACAACTTGTAGTTGCCCCTAGTGGTATCCCATCCGGGACGGTAGAGGACATGGACAACTAAAGAGGTGACCCAAGAGATGCCACGGTTCCCAATGCAAGGTGGGAGTCACGTCAACCGAGGCACTCTTCACTTTAGGTCAGGATGAATCAAGACTAAGGGGGAGACCCTATAACCAATCAAAGATGATTGGACCTGTTTTCACCTAAACTGCAGTTACCCCTATGGATGTATCCACTCATGGATGGCAATAGGGAAGGGCAACTCAAAAGGTGCAACCACGATCACCTCGACCTCCAATATATGGTTGTCACGCCAATCGAGGCAACCTTCACTTTATGTTATCTAGCCCAGACAACAAAGGGGGAGACCCGATCTACTCCCGACAGGAGAGATCAAAACCAAGACACCAAATCAAGTTAATTCTAAGTGAAGTAAGGTGTATGGTTTATCCTAGACCTTAGGATGAAGTCATAAGACAAGTGAGGGGTTCAATGTGTATAGCTTTGGTTCATTGTTGATGTGAGAGTGACTTATAATATTTGAAATGAGATCCAGGATTAGAGTACTAGTTCAATGTGAGAAAATCCACTGCCTTGGAAACCGTGTCCAATGTAGGGTAGTTTAGGGGTTGAATTAGGGCTAACTAGTACAAGTGACAAGCTTGATCATGAAGTATGATGGCATCAAATGGTTTAGTTCACCATGCAAGGGTCAAACCACAAGTTAATCCAACAATCTAGGAAAGTCGAATTGACTTGGAAAGAGACCAGTGCCTTGGGAATTGGGATAATGGAGTCAAAGTAAAGTTAACTTGTGGTTAAGGACTCCTATTGCATGAGACAAGTGGGAAATTAAAGTCTTGATGGATGAATAGGTCTAGATCTAGGTTTGACCTAAGTGGACCACAATCCCTTAAAACAAGGAATGCTATCCCCAAGGCAAGATTTGACAAGGTGACCTACTAGACCTAGATTTTGAATTATTCCCGTTCCAAATCCACTGAAATCTCAAGTACCCACGTCCTAGAAGTGGGACAACTCCCTTCTCCAAGGTGGTGCGACTTTACCCAAGGAGGCTAAAATGTGGGCTAAGTGGGTCAAGACAAGTCCTGTTCAGATATCCACATCATCTTTTTCAGGATCTTGCATGCAATTAGGGTTTGCATGCAAAATCTAGGGTTTGCATGCACCTGCATGCACTTGCATGCATCCCAGTCACCAGTTTGATGCCTTCAGCACCTTAGCCACCTCATTCTAGCACCCGGGAGCCACTTACTACAGAGTTTTAGCCCTCCTAGGCTGAAAGGTGCCCACTTCTCACCTACTGCCAGAGAAGGGCGCACTTGTTCACCTACCACTGCAGTTCCACTTCAGTTACATTCAGTTAGCTCCGATTCTCCCTGATTTGAGGCTAGTTTCACTCTCGACTGACTGTTTCACTTCCGTTGGACCTCCAGATTGACTAGATGACTTGTTCTGACTTCAGTTAGCCTCCCATGCGCCCCCTACTGAGCCTCCTTCCCTTAATCAGTGCTACACACTTCAGTTACACATGACACACTCAGTTAGACTCAGATTGACACCTGGATGACTGGTTCTTGTGCATTGATGACCACCACCGATTGATGATGAGGACTTCTAGTTGGAGTCAAGCTACTCCATTCAGTGATTCGAATGGCCTACTTAGTCAATTCGAATTGCTCATTGACATATATTGTATTCTATTGTAATTCATTCACCCTTTCTGGGATATTGAGCACTGCTGCATGTTTTGCACAGTTTTACACCATATTTTCTATATTCATCTGTGGTGATTGATTTACTTGTTCATTAGATCTGCTGTGACTAATTTTACATGGTATCAGAGCCATTGTAGGGACAAGATCTCTTTTCTACAGGTGTTTGTACAAGAAGATTTGACTGAATTGCTCAAATTGCAAAAAGTTTTGGCATGAGATATCTCAAGGGCATTCGCTCCTGTGCATGCAACGCTTAAAAATACTTCCAATACCACTCCAGAAGCTTGAGTTTCCACATAATTCCTGGATCTGATACATTGGACCCATTCAACATTGTTTGATCTCCAATCCCAGGTGTGATGCAACTCTAAAAGGGTGGATTGTTCGACCTTACGGTTCTTGGTTTGATTGTGATTTGCAGGTTATCAAGCTCCTCTTTTGCATTCGCTACACTGTGCATGCAAACTCCTCTTTTGCATTCGCTACACTCTGCATGCAAGCTCATCTACATCAGTTTGACTCGCTCCTAGCAATGGAATACTCTTCTTCAAAGCCTATCATCACCCCATTCAATTATTTTGATTGGAAAGATGATATGGAGATCATATTACGTTCAAAAGGTTACTACCGAGTCACTCTTGGTCTTGAATTGGAGCCAAACAATGTGTCAGATCGAACCAAACACTACAACAAGCTTGATGAAGCTTATGGTCTTCTTTGTCTCTCCATCTCCAAAGATTTCACTTCCATCTCAGCGGATTGAAGACTCCAAAAGCCATATGGGAGCAACTTGAAACACTATTTGGCAAGTAGGATGAGCTTAGGGCTTTTCAATTAGAGAAGGAATTGATTGGCCTTAATCCTGAGAATTTCGAGACCATCAATGAATTCTTCACAAAATTCAAGAACTTGAACTTGCAATTGAAGAACAGTGGAGTTATCAAAGAGGATAAACAATTGATCCTCTCCATTCTAAGCAAGCTTGGGAAAGATTATTCGATATTTGTCTCTACTTTCAATTCCGGTCGGATAACTACCCCGAATTGGAAGATGCCTACCTTGAATGCCTTCATTGAGTCCGTCACAAAAGAGCATGACAAGTTGATTCAAATGGGGTCCATAAGCTCCAAAGATTCAGCCCTATATGTTCAAGGACCCAAGATCTCGAATGGTAAAGGAAAGCAAAAGAAGGAGAAGCCCAAATTCGAACCTCACAAGCAAAAAGACAAAGGCAAACAAACGGATGCACCATCCAGTTTGAAGTTCAAGCAAAAGGGCAAAGAAGGTAACCAAAAATCTAAATGTACTTATTGCAATCGTGGCTTTCATCCCGAAAGTTCATGTATGGAGAAGACTATAGATCAAATGGCCCTCCTTTTGGAAAAGAACAACATAACTCTTCCCGACGGTGCAAGGAAGAAGGATAGGAATGATGATCATGAAAGAGGACAAGCACTCATGGCAATGGTTTCGAAGCCCACTACTCTCTTGATAGATTCGGGTGCATCAAATCATATGGCTGCAAATATTGATTCTTTTTCCTCATTCGATCCAAACAGCTCCATCCCCATCCATTTGGGAGATGACTCAAAAATTTCTTCAAAGGGAAAAGGTACGATTCATGTAGAACATGGAAGCTTTCAGAATGTTCTCTATGTGCCTTCCTTGGCTTCAAATCTCCTTTCTGTATATCAAATGACACACACTGGTGAACCAAAGCAAGTTACATTCAGCCCTAATACAGTTGAAATTTCTGATATCAAAAGTGGAAGACTAGTTGCAGTCGGAAAGGCAAACCACACTGCAAAATGCTATGAGTTTTCACACTTTATTCCGCTTGCAAAGCCCACTGCTCTTCGCACACATGGTAATGAGGTTAGTAGGCTTTGGCATGAAAGATTTGGACATCTTAATTATAAGTATTTGCTGCTGCTATCAAACAAATCCATGGTAGATGGCCTTCGACAACTCAGTTCCTCGAAGGGAATATGCACCGGTTGCATCATTGGGAAGCACCCCGAGCACAGATTCGACCGCGGCAAAGCTAGCAGAGCTTCTACTATTTTGGGGTTGATCCATTCTGATATCAGTGGTCCGCTGCCCCATATGTCATTAAATGGTTCAAGGAATGTTTTGACATTTATTGATGATTTTTCCCGCTTTACATGGGTATTCTTTCTCAAAAACAAGTCAGAAGTGCTTGGAAAATTCAAGGATTTTAAGGCTTCTGTTGAGACCGCCACTGAGAGCAAGATCAAAGCTCTTAGATCTGATAATGGTGGAGAATATATAAAATCCGAGTTGCTGCAACTTTGTCCCCAAAGCGGAATTCAGATCCAACATACAGTTCCCTACACACCCCAGCAGAACGGTGTAGCGGAAAGGAAAAACCGGTCACTGAAAGAGATGGCTACATGCATGATTGAATCAAAAGGTTTGGCTGCAAATATTTGGGCTGAAGCAATCAATGTTGCTGCATACATACAGAACCGAGTTCCACATTCATCCGTGAAAGGTATGACTCCTTTCGAAGCATTCTTTGGTCACAAACCGGATGTGTCAAATTTGAGAGTTTTTGGCTCTACTGCATGGGCTAGAATTCCTTCTGAGAAGAGACGAGCTTTGGATCCACAAAGTACCGAGTGCATACTGATAGGATATGGGGAAGAATCAAAAGCATATAAACTCATGGATATCAGATCTAAAAAGATATTCATAGAGCGCAGTGTGCAATTTGAAGAACCGCTTCAAGAATTGCAACTAGTCGAGGAAAAGACTGCCGATTCACCGCCTTCACCAGAAGAAGATCCGTGTAGCGATAATGAAGGTATGAGTTTTGATATTTTTGATATTTCAGCAACATATGATGATCATGACATATCAGGTTCGGAATTCGACCATTATGATCCTCCTCAGTTACCAAAGTGGGCCCAAAACACTCTCCAATCTGCTGGTTCGAACCTTGGAAATCCTGCTGATCCGAGACGAACAAGAGCAGACTTTCAAAGAGCAGGTATGGCACTATCTATTGCTGATCCATTACTTCCTGAGATTTGTTATTTGATGGCTGGTTCAGATCCCACATCATACTATTCTGCTCACTGAGATCCGAGATGGCAAAGTGCCATGGATGAAGAGTACAGTTCTCTTCAAAAGAACAACACATGGGAGCTAGTTTCTCTTCCACCTGGAAGAAAATTAGTGAAGTGTAAATGGGTCTTGTTATCACACTATAGTAGTAGGGCTACTATTCTTGTACAGCAGATATCTGCACATTCCAGAGCTTACATTATTCCAGAGCATGGCTATATATTTTGGATCACTCATGATCAGAGCAGTATATTATTCAGATGTATGTTAGACCTTGTGTCAAGGCTGAGCCTTGAGAGTTCAGATTTGATGACCGATGTGACCCTTTATCCCATACAGTTTCAGTTCAGTGCTTAGAGATGTATTTCAGCAGTGTTTCAGATGATGCATGATGATTATTATTATGATGATGTTGTTTGATCTATGGATATGTTCTCACTGACTGTGGATTATTATCTTGTTGATTTAGTCATGATCACAGCATGTGCTTGGTATATTATTCCTGATGTGGCAAACTATTTAAAATGAACTGTAAATCATAAAATGGACAATTGCTTGCACATTTAGGTCATTTAACAAAACCCACTGGTTTTTCACCTTACATAGATATGGTCTTTCCCGACACCAGTTGTCTGCTAGTGTAGGCTCCATATTCACTTGACTCCATCCATACATGACCTTCCTATTTGACTTTAGACCTTGATCTGTCTCATTTGACTTTCTGATACCAAGGACTTCCCCATTTTTTTACCTCTGTGTTTGCACCGCATCCCTGTATATTCAGTGTCTCGTCTCTGAGTTGGTGACAAAACTTGCCTTTGGTGAGTTGGATTGTAGGCCTAAATCATTCTGGTCGGTTGTCCCGATGTTTGGCATTGGCTCGAACTCCCCCTAGTCACTTGAGATGTTGTTGGCTAAAACTGAAAGCTCATGTTCTACCTATGGAAACTAAAAAAATTCGCCCATGGAAATAAAAAAGGGGCAAGAGCGATGAACAGCTAAAAATACTCCTCGAAGAGTATAAGAAAGGTCCAAAAAGCAATGGTTCTTAAAAGCTATATCTAAACAATTGCTGACCTTATAAATATTTGAAAAACATGCCCTGGATGCAAGCTGCAACTAGTTGTGCTTCTCAGCACATCTGAAATCCGAAGGGTTATGTAGGCCAAAAAGGCCATGGAATAAAATTGAATGATCCTAATGAATCTGGATCAACTTGATGTAGACATGATGCCTAAGTTGAATAAGCACTCTCTAAACAACTTATCCATTTGTGAGACACAGCCATCCCCCGTGTTCTTTTGTCCAGCACAGAGTTTGTAGCTTTCCCCTTTCTCCCAGTCCAAAGTATTTTTGAGTTGAGCTAGACAAGTCAACCCCTTTGCCCAACCTTGTTCATAGCCGTCATCCTTCACTAGCAGTTTGACCATGTCCAATGGGTGAGTTTGTCATCTGAACTATTGTGCAAGTAATTTTATATAACAACGGAATACGCTAACTTGATTAATGCCACTGAATGGATCTTGTACTTTGAGCTAGGCTGTGAAAATGATTAGAGAAGCATGTCTTAGTCTACTGATGTGATTTATCCTTGGTTGTATATATTATGGGGATCTGTGATGATGTGGGCCATGTATAGATGCCTATTTGATGATGATTGATGGTCCCACATGCTTGATGATGATATCATATGATGGACATATGATGTAGATGATGATTGATCCAGTTCAGCAGGTTTTATTACTACTTCAGATCAGCAGATTATACATTGTCCATATATGGTGGACCCTACAGCTGGCCCATTAGGGCAACCCATGGTGTATGAGTACACATTTCTAGTGGATTTGGGTCTTCTGGATCCATTGAGACACTTATCTTTCATTTCTGGGCACTTCTGACAGTGATTGATGCAGTTTTACACTTGTTGACTAGATTTGGGGCTGATTTCCCAGCCTGAGCAGCAGGGGCCATGACTGGCCAGTTCACCTAGGGCGCTGATGATGGAGGGGGTGGTCCAGCCACTTGTTTTTACCATTTACCCCCCCTTCTGGAGAGCCTGGTGGGCTCAGATGGACAACGCAGATGCCCTAGGAGGTAGTTTTGGCACTTTCACAGTTACCGAGGCAGTTAAAAAATGGGATAAAGTGGTCACTGAGGAATTCTATTTGGGCAATTGAGGCAAGGTTTTGGCATTTGGTTTTCACAGAGGTCTTCCAGGGTGGCATCACTACCTTCCAGTCAGTTTTCACCATGTGGTCATGCCCACATTGATCACAAAAGGACATTTACTGCTTGACTGTCATGGATTCTGAGGATAGTTTTGATCATTTATATTATCTTGGACATATTTTATTATTTTATTGTGCCTTGGGGATGAGCTAGTAAGGATTGATGCCTCCTAGCCCCACCATGTGCTTATATTGTCATGTCCTAGTCATCATGAGGTGGATTTTAGCACCTATTCTTCTCTAGTGGATGACGTCACCCCTTCTTTGTACCATTTAGTGGGGGCGCTATTATTATATTGGGTGATCCATGTGATATATTGTTATGGTTCATCTTAGCCATTGATTGTATGATGAGATATTTTAATCTCAACCACTCATTTGATGTAGTATTGTAGAGTGGTATAGGGTTTTGGTCTTTATTATCCTATATAAGGAGGAGACCCCCCCATTGTAAAGCTCACCTTTGGAGCTCTGGAATATTGGAATAGAAGATTTCTTTGTGGAGCACATCTCTCTTGTATTGTGGATTCTCTTGCATATTGAATATATAGTATCTCTTCTATGTATCATTGTGGATTTTGGTGCTTTTACTAATCTTTTTACAGGAAAGTCGAATTGGTGGAGAGGAGGGCGATTTCTTGAGGGTTATTGTTGGAGGGATCCACATATTCTCTCTTGGGTTGATCTTGTGACAGGGAGTATCATTATTGTATCTTTGTGACATAGTTGATGCTTTCTATTACATCTTTCTACCATTTTCATAATCATCTTGCTTGACTTCTTTCTTTGATCTTGTCTTGTAGGAGGAGGACGATTTGGCTATCTTGGAGAATGACGTTTTGGTTGGAGCTCTTGGATCTCACTCTTGAATATACACATAGGAGAATGCTATCAATTTGCAAGGTGGCCACAAGCAATTGAGGTAAGATCTACAAGGTATGTGCCTCTTTCATCCATTCTATCTTCATTGGTCATAAAACCCTAATTCATTAAAACCCCAATTTTGGTATTTCTTAGATCTACTTAGATCTAGCCTTTCTTTTAAGAAGATCTTGAAAACCCACCTCTATAGCATCCACCCCTAGTTGGATCTATAGTTTGGTGGTGATTGGCTTAGAATTGACACACTTTTCAAGGCAAAAAGCCCTCTTGAACCCAAATCGCACTTCCTAGAGAGAGGCTTGTTTGGTTAGATCTAGCATATGGGTAGGTGAGATCCCACTTGATTTGCAATCTAGACACTTGATAACCTACCCCCAGATTCTTACTTTGGTGAATTCTACCTTGTGGACATCATTCCATGTTTTAAGGGGTCAAAACCCCCTTTTGAATTTCTTGGCACCTCAAAACTCAGATCTACTAAGATCTAACCCTTGGATTGACTTGATTTTTGAGATCTACATAGATCGGGGTACTAGCTACTTGGATCTATAGTTTGGTGGCCATTGGACTTGATTTGGTCCATCAAACCCTCATTTTAGCCCTCCTTGAGCAAAGTCGCACCCCCTTGGGTAGGGGAGTTTGTCCACTTCAAGGAGGTGGGTGGTTGAGATTTTTGGGGATTCGGAACGGCCATACCTTGAAACCTAGGTCTAGAGTATCTTTTTGTCACGATCCGCCTTGGGGGGTAGCATTCCTTGTTTCAAGGGATTGTGGTCGACTTAGGGTCATTTCTTGAAAACCTAGATCTAGCAAGATCCAACCTTTAGATCTCATTTAGCCCACTTGACTTGGCTTCTAGGTGTCCCGATCTACACTTTGACATACTTTTTGACCCCATTAGCCCATCCAACAAGGCACTAGTCCTCCTCAAAACAAGTCGCACTCCTTGGGATTTGTGTCAAACCATAGATCTAGTACATGGGTACTCGTAAAATCAACTTAGATCTATAGATCTACTAATAACTGAACATCTAGTACCAATTCCATCCCTAACTTCACCTTGTGGGCCCACTTAAAGGCATTTCACACATCCCAAGAAAACAAGACCCATTTGTGTAAACATATGGTACTACACCTTCTCATCATACCAAATCATGTGGCCTAAACCATACGTAGGTTGAAATACTAACAATCTCTTACACCACCTTCAACCATACCTCAACTCCTAGGTCCACTTAGCCTTGCATTGGTTTCCGTAACTCCTCATTTACTTACCCTTAGAAACCTTTGTTTGGATCAAATCAACTGTGATTGGTTATAGGGTCTCCCCCTAGGTCTTGTTTCACCTTGATCTAAAGCGAAGAGTGCCTCGGTTGACGTGACTCCCACCTTGCCTTGGGAACCATGGCATCTCTTGGGTCACCTCTTTAGTTGCCTATCTCCTCTACCGTCCCGGATGGGATACCACTAGGGGCAACTACGAGTTGTGTGATAATAGGTCTTGTTATCACATATATAGTAGTCGGGCTACCATACATGATTTTTCAGGTTCCAGAGCACATTTCAGCCAGTTCCTTTACTTTGAGATGATGAGATGAGCAGCTATCTATGGATCACTATTAGATTTTGGACAGCATATGTATTCCCTATGCCATGACTGAGTCTCAGGACACTCAGAGAGATGACCGATGTAGCCCTTATACCATTGGTACAGAGCAGTCAGTAGTGCCCAGAGTTACAGCAGCAGTTTCAGAGGACAGATGATGGTACAGGTTGATGAGCATTCAGGTATATGACTCAGCAGGTATATCATTGTGTTATGGTTATATTGCTTTTATACTTATTCTTATAGCATGTCTTAGCACTTAGTGTCATGATCTGGCGATCATATAGATATGTGGACCTGGTTGATTTTATTATATATATATTATTGTCCCTACTCAGACTTAGAAGTTCACTATTCATACTCATTGGTATTACCCTCCTTAGGGAGAATAGAGGTGATCATTCCACCATACCTTGGCTTGCTAGTGTCGGCTCCATCATTCATTGTCTTCATCCATCCATTACCTGCCTTTTAGTTTATCACCCTGACTTGCTACTTGACTAGTGACATGGAGGATCTTTTCCCCACTGTAGCCTTTGTATTGGATGAGCTTCCCTGTTTATTGTGTCTCGGCTCTGAGTTGGTGACAAAACTTGCCTATGGCGAGTTGGAGTTCCTTGTGAATTCCCCCTAGTCACTAAAGTTGTGTTGGCTAAACCTGAAACTTTTAGTGCTGCCATGAATACAAAATCTGGAAAAATGAAATGCTATATCTTGTATGAAAAGCCCATTCATGCAATGTGTTTCTAAACACACATGAATGAAAGGCATGCCAAATGAAAATGGCTATGAAAATAAAATGTTATATCTTGTGGAAAATAAAAACCTAGGTAAACAAGCTGTCCATGACACCTAGAAGTGCTCAGGTAAACAAGTGCCTTAAAAACACACCTGCAGCAGAAAGCCTAAAATAAATGTAAATCTATGCAATGTGTTTATAAACACACATAGATCAAGGCTATGGAAACTTCAGGCCCAAAAAGCAATGGAACTTAAAAGCTATATCTAAACAAGTGCTGGCCTTATTTGTATTATGGATTGTGCGCATCTGTGAAGGAGAATAAACCCTCTTTAAACAACTCATCCATTTGTGAGACACCGCCATTCCTTGTGTTATTGGTCATTCAGTATATACTATGGTGTATTCCCTTTCCCTTGCCAAAGTGTCACAAAGTCAAGACAGTTAATTCATCCCTTAGCCTAGCCAGTTAATTTAAGCCTTCACCCTTCACTAGCAAATTGATCACAACTATGAAGTGAGTATGATCCTGAAAGTCTAGTCTGAGTAATAATAATAATTAACGACACTATATATTTGATTTAGATCGCCAGTCATGATTACTCTGTGTTATAATTGTTATTTGAATAAGTTGTAGAGCATATATTAACCTTGACACTTTGCAACAGCTATTGATGATGATCTGAGTTATATTTGGTCTTGGTTAGACCTAGTTTGACCATGGAGGACCATGGTACATGAGATGTTGGACCTTATGATGATATGGATAGATGATATATGGTCTATGTATACATACATGATGACTCTATGCAGCAGCTACAGGGTTATGATGATGATTCTGGGGTTACAGCAGTATTTGTATATGTACAGCGCATTATTATTGGCCTTGTTCCGGTATATTGGATATTTATTTTGATCATGCAAAGACTCATATGGTGTATGAGTACACACCTTGGATAGATTTGGACCTTCTGAGTCCAATGGGACAGTTTGTTTTCAGTTCCGGGCACTTACAGTGATGATTGAGCCTCAATAGGCTGTCCCAGTGCAGTTTTGGTCTGTTGGAGGCCCTGTCGGAGCAGAGATGACTTTATCCGGTTGACCTAGGGAGCTGATGATGGAGGGGGTGGTCCAACCACTTGTTTTTACCATATTATCCCCCTTCCGGACACATTGGTGCCCTCACCTTGAAAGCGCCAGCACTCCAGGAGGCTGTTTGGCTTAGTTTCACGCTTCCCGAGGCATTTCAGGATTGGTAGAAATGGCTATTGAGGAAATCGATTTGGGCTACTGAGGCAAAGTTTTGGCATGGGATGATCAGTGATGATAGATCGGGACCTTCCACACCTTCTCCAGCAGTTTCAGCTTCATCGGGGCCCGCATCCATCACTTATGACACTTTCTATGTATTTTTTTGAGGTCTTTTGAGGACCACGACTTCACTATGGAGGCACGATTTGGTACATTCATGATTATTTTTTGGTTATTGTTCTATGGGGATTGACCAAGGAGGGATAAAATTACCCCTTGGACCCACCATAAGCCTCTTATGATATTTTGTCATCATGATTTGGTGGGATTCCCCCCTTATAGGGCGATTTTGTCCACTTACATTATATTTTATTAGTGGTCCATGTATTTTATTGTTGAGCTCATCTCAACCATTGATTAGATCACGAGATCTTTTAATCTTAGCCGCTCATGTAAAAAGTGGTTAGGATTGTACTCTCTCCCCATCCTATTTAAGGAGGGAGCCTCTCATTGTAAAATTCATCTAGAGATTTTTGGCTCTTGGCTCTTGGAATAAAATTTCTGTCTTTTGGAGTACATGCTTGGATTGGAGTGGATGTTGGTTGTTTCGATTGTAAATGCTATTGTCCATTGCACTGGAGGATCTATTGCAGCTATCTTGCATATTTGCCATACTTTATTTGCAGGTGAAGAGGACGATTTTGACAAGTGCGAATTGGTGGGGAGGCTTGCCATTCAAGCTTGGAAGAAGTCGTTTTGGGTTTAACAGGGAGTAGTTTTGCCTTTGTGTCAACTATTCTATGTTTCTCTCTCTCTCTTGCTTGTATCTACCTTCAATTTGTTAAACTGATTGATGCTTTGCTCCTTGGCTTGACAGGTTAGAAGGAATCACATGTGGCTTGGAAAAATCGATTTGGCAAGAGGGCTTCAACAATTCTCCATTTGATCTTTGGCAAAGTAATCCTCGCCTCAACTAGCATTCATCTCTTCATCCAGGTATGTTCCAAGAGGTATGATCTTCTCTTCCTTGAATCTTCCATAATTTCTAGATCACAAAAACCCTAATCAAATTAAAGCCCTTGTTTTTGGTATTTTTTAGACCTACTTAGATCTAGCCTTGTTCTTGAAAAGATATTGAAAATCCACCTCTATAGTATCCACCCCTAGTTGGATCTATAGTTTGGTGGAGATTGGCTAAGAATTGACCCATTTTTCAAGGCAAAAAGCCCTCCTTGACCCAAATCGCACTTCCTAGAGAGAGGCTTGTTGGGCTAGATCTAGCACATGGGTAGGTGAGATCTCAATTGATTTGGATTCTAGACACTTGATAACCTAAACCCATATCCTTACTTTGGTGAAAACTACCTTGTGGACATCTTTCCATGTTTTAAGGGGTTGAAACCCCCTTTTGATCTTCTTGGTACTTTAAAACTCAGATCTACAAAGATCTAGCCATTGGATTCACTTAAATTTTTGAAGATACATAGATCGGGGTACAAGCCACTTGGATCTACAGTTTGGTGGTCGTCGGACTTGATTTGGTCCACCAAACCCATCTTTTGCCCTTCCTTGAGCAAGTCGCACCCCCTTGAAGATTTGAGTTGGTCCACTTCTAGGAAGTGGGTGTTTGAGTTTTTCGTGGATTTGGAATGCCCATGCCTTGAAACCTAGGTCTATACTGTCCTTTCGTCAAGATCCGCCTTGGGGATTGCATTCCTTGTTTTAAGGGATTGTGGTCCACTTAGGGTAATCACTTAAAAACCCAGATCTAGTAAGATCCAACCATTAGATCTCATTCAACCCACTTGACTTGGCTTCTAGGTGTCCCGATCTACACTTTGACATCCTTCTTGACCCCATTAGCCCACTTAACAAGGCACTAGTCCATCACCAAGCAAGTCGCACTCCTTGGGATTCGTGTCAAACCCTAGATCTAGTACATGGGTACTCCTAGAACCCATTCAAACTTATAGATCTAGCTTATATCTAACCTATAGTACCATCCTCACACCTAACTCCACCTTGTGGGTCCACCTAGAACCATTTCACACTTCCCAAGGAAACAAGACTCACTTGTGCAAACACATGGTACTATACCTAGTCATCATACCCCATTATGTGGCCTAAACCATACATAGGTTGAAACATTAACAATCTATTATACTTCCCTCAACCATACCTTAACCCTTAGGTCCACTTAGCCTTGCATTGGTTTCCGTAACTCATTACTTACCTACCCTTAGAAACCTTTGTTCGGGTCCAATCAACAGTGATTGGGGTATAGGGTCTCCCCCTTGGTTTAATTACACCTTGACCTAAAGCAAAGAGTGCCTCGGTTGACGTGACTCCCACATTGCATTGGGAACCGTGGCATCTCTTGGGTCACCTCTTTAGTTTCCTGTCTCCTCTACCGTCCCGGATGGGATACCTCTAGGGGCAACTACAAGTTGTGTGATAACAGGTCTACTGCATGAAAGTTGTTGCTGATGGCTCTATCAGCAAATACAAAGCAAGGTTGGTGGCAAAAGGTTTCTCCCAA
Source organism: Larix kaempferi (assembly GCA_027924585.1). Lineage (NCBI taxonomy): Eukaryota > Viridiplantae > Streptophyta > Pinopsida > Pinales > Pinaceae > Larix > Larix kaempferi. Next base: position 8,844,761 of record BSBM01000129.1, on the reverse strand, counting down.
GTCCAAGGAGTGGACTACACTGAGACTTTTGCATCGGTTGCAAAGATGGATTCCATCCGCCTTGTTTTAGCTGTTGCCGCATCCAAGCACTGGGAAGTGCACCACATGGATGTGAAGAGTGCATTTTTACATGGAGACCTTGCTGAAGAGGTATATATGCAGCAGCCAGAGGGCTACACATCAGATCCATCATTAGTTTGCAGATTGAAGAAATCTTTGTACGGGTTAAAACAGGCCCCAAGAGCTTGGTACGCAAAGATGGACTCCTTCCTTCTTTCTCAGAATTTCCAAAGATGCAAATCTGATCCGAATGTGTATCTTCAGCGAGTTAAAGGTAATTTGTTGGTTATTGTACTTTATGTTGATGATCTTCTCATTACTGGTAGCACACTTACTTCAATAAACAAGCTAAAATCAGCCTTAAATCTAGCTTTTGACATGAGCGATTTGGGCTTGCTGAGTCACTTTTTGGGCTTGGAGATAGCTCAAAATTTTGATGGGATCACTATATCTCAGCAAAAATATGCTTCCGACCTGTTATTGAAGTTTAATATGGCTGAATGTAAGGCAGCCCCATTCCCATTCCTCTCAGGAATCAGTCTTGAGGATGGAGATTCTACACCGCTTGCAGATTGCAGTATGTATCGACAGTTGATTTGTTCACTACTTTATTTGACACACTCACGGCCTGATATCTCATATGCCGTGAGTGCCGTGTCAAGATATATGCAGCAGCCACATGAGCTTCATTGGCGAGCAGCCAAGCAGATCTTGCAGTATGTGCAAGGTACGAGACAGTTTGACATACATTATGCTACAGATTCTGAGCTAGATTTCATTGGTTTTACTGATTCAGATTGGGCAGGTGATAGCATTGATCGGAAGTCCACTTCCGGTTATGTTTTCATGATTGGTCATGGTGCTATTTGCTGGTCCAGCAAAAAGCAAGCAGCCATTGCACTTTCTTCAGCAGAGGCAGAGTATCGAGGGGCAGTCAATGCCTGCATTCAGGCAGTTTGGTTGCAGGGTATTCTTTCCGAGTTTGGTTTTGGTGGCACTACTTCGACTGTCCTATTTTGTGACAATCAAAGTGCTATCAAGATCTCCACAGATCCAGTTCAGCGGCAGAGGACCAAACACATTGAGATTCATATGCATTACATTCGACAGTTGGTGCATGACCGCACCATCATTCTGCAATATTGCCCTACTGATGAGCAAATTGCAGACATCTTCACCAAGAGCTTCACTGAGAAGAAGTTCTCTTACCTCCGTTCACTGTTGGGGGTGAGTTCCATCATGGTGGAGACAGATTGATTCATTATTATGCTTTAGCTTGAGGGGGGGCTTTCTTCCCACTGGGTTTTCCCTCTTTCCTCACTTAGTTATTTTCAGCATTTTTTGGATTATTGTATTGGGGTGACCTTTGGTCTTAGTTACCAGGGCCCCACATTATTTTTTGCACATCATAGTCTAGCTTGAGGGGGGGTGTTCGGATATCCACATCATCTTTTTCAGGATCTTGCATGCAATTAGGGTTTGCATGCAAAATCTAGGGTTTGCATGCACCTGCATGCACTTGCATGCATCCCAGTCACCAGTTTGATGCCTCCAGCACCTTAGCCACCTCATTCTAGCACCCGGGAGCCACTTACTACAGAGTTTTAGCCCTCCTAGGCTGAAAGGCGCCCACTTCTCACCTACTGCCAGAGAAGGGCGCACTTGTTCACCTACCACTGCAGTTCCACTTCAGTTACATTCAGTTAGCTCCGATTCTCCCTGATTTGAGGTTAGTTTCACTCCCGACTGACTGTTTCACTTCCGTTGGACCTCCAGATTGACTAGATGACTTGTTCTGACTTCAGTTAGCCTCCCATGCGCCCCCCCACTGAGCCTCCTTCCCTTAATCAGTGCTACACACTTCAGTTACACATGACACACTCAGTTAGACTCAGATTGATACCTGGATGACTGGTTCTTGTGCATTGATGACCACCACCGATTGATGATGAGGACTCCTAGTTGGAGTCAAGCTACTCCATTCAGTGATTCGAATGGCCTACTTAGTCAATTCGAATTGCTCATTGACATATATTGTATTCTATTGTAATTCATTCACCCTTTCTGGGATATTGAGCACTGCTGCATGTTTTGCACAGTTTTACACCATATTTTCTATATTCATCTGTTGTGATTGATTTACTTGTTCATTAGATCTGCTGTGACTAATTTTATAAGTCCGATGACATCCAAACTTTAGATTCGGGTAGGTTAATCAAGTAGGAGTGTGGATCGACAATTTCAAGGTAATCCGATGGCTAGATCTTACTAGAACTGAGTTTGAAGATACCAAGTGGTCCAAAATGGGGATTAAATCCCTTAAAATGTGGAATAGGGCCCACAAGGTAGAAATCAGAAAAGTGACAATCTGGGGGTAGGTTATTGGATGTGTAGATCATGAATCAAGCGGGATCTCACCTACCCACATACTAGATCTAGGTCAACTCACCAAACTAGGAAGTGCGCCCTTGCTTAGAGACGCTAAATGCCTTGGGAAGAGGGTCAAATGGGAGCCAATCCTCACCAAATTATAGATCCGGGATGCCGTGGATACTATAGAGGTGGGTTTTCAATATCTTACCCAAGAAGCCACTAGATCTTAGTAGATCTGAAAAAATGTAAAATGAGGGTTTTGAAGAAATTAGGGTTTTATCAACTTATGAGCTATGTCAATGGATTGAATCAAGATAAGAGAAACAAACCTGTGGATCTTACCTAGGTAACCTTGTAGATGCCTTGATGATGATGATCTATGCAAACCCGATCAATTTGAGAAGCTTTGAGGTAGTTTTCTATGCAATCGATTTAGTCCAAGAAGCCAATGTGCCCTCTCTACTGCACAACAAACGTCAACAATATCAGATTTGATGTAATCAAGAGATAATACTAATGCCACAAGAGAAGTAACAGAAAGATAGCATAGATCACAATGATGCTAATGATAACCCCATGATACAAGCACATGCCAAGAAAGTCGATTTGAAGAAGCCTTGCAAAATCGCCCTTGTTAAAGTTGCCCTCCTGTAGACAAGACAATGATTTCCAAAATAGATAGATCTTACCACAAATTCCAAATGCTAGGTTGCAATAGACTTTCCAATCACCATCTAAGAACACCAGATGCAAAGGAGACCACAAGAATTTCCACAAGAAAGTTTTTCTATACCAATAATCCAAGAGCCAAAGACCCCTTACAATGAGAAGCTCTTTCCTTTAAATAGGAAGGAGAGGCATCAAAATCCTAACCACTTTTTGAATGAGTGGCTAAGATTAAAAGATACAAATGTCTAATTAATGGTTGAGATGAGCTCAACAATAAAATACATGGATCACTAATAAAATATAATATGAGTGGACAAAATCTCCCTAGAAGAGGGGAATCCCACCTAATCATGATGACAAAATATAATAGGAAGCTTATGGTGGGTCCAAGGGGTAATTTTAGACACCCTTGGTCAATCCCCATAGCACAATAATAATAAAATAGTCATCAATATACCAAATCGTGTCTCTATGGTCAAATCGTAGGCCTTAAAAGATCTCAGAAATCATCAGAAAGTGCCATAAGTGATGGATGCAGGCCCCAATGAAGCTGAAACTGCTGGAGGAGGTGTGGAAGACATCAATCCATCATCACTGATTATCCCATGCCATAACATTGCCTCAGTAGCCCAAATCGATTTCCTCAATAGCCATTTCTACCAATCCTGAAATGCCTCGGGAAGCGTGAAACTGCCCCAAACTGCCTCCTGGAGTGCCTGCGCTGTCATGGTGAGGGCACCAGTGTGTCCGGGAGGGGGGTAATATGGTAAAAACAAGTGGCTGGACCACCCCCTCCAAGCACAACGCCCTAGGTCAGTCGGATAAAAATCACATCTGCTCTGACAGGGTCTCCGATAGACCAAAACTGCACTGGGATAGCCTACTGAGGCTCAATCATCACTGTAAGTGCCCGGAACTGAAAACAAACTGTCTCATTGGACTCAGAAGGTCCAAATCCATCCAAGATGTGTACTCATACACCATACGAGTCTCTACATGATCAATATATATATCCAATATACTGGAACAGGTTAAATAATAATAATCTGTAAATGATCAAACACTGCTGTAAACTATGAATCATCATCACAACCCTGCAGCTGCTGCATAGAATCATCATGTATGTGTACATAGACCATATATCATCTATCCATATCATCATAAGGGCCAACCATCTCATGTCCTATGGTTGACCTTGGTCAAACTGGGTCTAACCAGGTCAACATGGCCAAATATAACTCAGACCATCATCAGAAGCTGTTGCAAAGTGTGAAAGTTCAATGCATGCTCTACAACTTATTCAAATAACAATTATAACACGAAGTAATCATTACTGGCGATCTAAATCCAAATATATAATATCATTAATTATTATTATTACTCAGACTAGACTTTCAAGATCATACTCACTTCATAGCTATGATCAATTTGCTAGTGAAGGGTGAAGGCTAAAATAACTGGCTAGGCTAAGGGATGACTTGACTGACTTAACTTTGTGACAGTTTGGCAAAGGGAAAGGGAATACACACCATAGTATATACTGAATGAGCAACAACACAAGGAATGGCTGTGTCTCACAAATGGATGAGTTGTTCAAAGAGGTTTTATTCACCTTTAACAGATGCGCACAATCCATAATACAAATAATGCCAGCAATTTTTTTGATATAACATTTAAGTTCCATTGCTTTTTGGGCCTGAAGTTTCCATAGCCTTGGTCTATGTGTGTTTATAAACACATTGCATAGATTTTCATTTATTTTAGGCTTTCTGCTGCAAGTGTGTTTTTAAGGCACTTGTTTACCTGAGCACTTCTAGGTGTGTCATGGACAGCTTGTTTACCTAGGTATTTACTTTTCCAAAAGATATAACATTTTATTTTCATGGCCATTTTCATTTGGCATGCCTTTCATTCATGTGTATTTAGAAAACACATTGCATGAATGGGTTTTTCATACAAGATATAGCATTTCATTTTCCAGATTTTGTATTCATGGTAGCACTAAAAGTTTCAGGTTTAGCCAACACAACTTTAGTGACTAGGGGGAATTCCAAGGAACTCCAACTCACCATAGGTAAGTTTTGTCACAAACTCAGAGCCGAGACACAATAAAGAGGGAAGCTCATCCAATACAGAGGCTACAGTGGGGGAAAGTCCTCCATGCCACTAGTCAAGTAGTAAGTCAGGGTGATAAACTAAAAGGTAGGCAATGGATGGATGAAGACAATGAATAATGGAGCCAACACTAGCAAGCCAAGGTATGGTGGAATGATCATCTCTATTCTCCCTAAGGAGGGTAAAACCAATGAGTATGAATAGTGAACTTCTAAGTCTGAGTAGGGACAATATAATATTTATAACAAGATCAACTAGGTCCACATATCTATATGATCGCCAGATCATGACACTAAGTGCTCAGACATGCTATAAGAATAAGTATAAAAGCAATATAACCATAACACAATGATATACCTGCTGAGTCATATACCTGACTGCTCATCAACCTGTACCATCATCTGTCCTCTGAAACTGCTGCTGTAACTCTGGGCACTACTGACTGCTCTGTACCAATGGTATAATGGCTACATTGGTCATCTCTCTGAGTGTCCTGAGACTCAGTCATGGCATGGGGAATATAAACTGTTGTCCACAATCTGATAGTGATCCAATATAGATGCTCATCTCAGCATCTCAAATGTAAGGGAACTGGCTGAATAGTGTACTGGCATCAAAAAAATAATGTATGGTAGCCCGGCTACTATATATGTGATAACAGGACCTGTTATCACGCAACTTGTAGTTGCCCCTAGAGGTATCCCATCCGGGACGGTAGAGGAGATAGGCAACTAAAGAGGTGACCCAAAAGATGCCACGGTTCCCAATGCAGGTGGGAGTCACGTCAACCGAGGCACTCTTCGCTTTAGGTCAAGGTGTAACTAGACCAAGGGGGAGACCCTATACCCAAATCACAGTTGATTGGACCCAAACAAAGGTTTCTAAGGGTAGGTAAGTAATGAGTTACGGAAACCAATGCAAGGCTAAGTGGACCTAAGGGTTAAGGTATGGTTGAGGGAGGTGTAAGAAATTGTCAATGTTTCAACCTATGTACTGTTTAGGCCACATGATGGGGTATGATGACTAGGTATAGTACCATGTGTTTACACAAGTGGGTCTAGTTTTCTTGGGAAGTGTGAAATGATTCTCGGTAGGCCCACAAGGTGAAGTTAGGTGTGAGGTTGGTACTATAGGTTAGATATAGGCTAGATCTATGATTTTAAGTCGATTATAAGGATACCCATGTACTAGATCTAGGGTTTGACACAAATCCCAAGGAGTGCAACTTGCTTGGTGATGGACTAGTGCCTTGTTAAGTGGGCTAATGGGGTCAATAAGGATGTCAAAGTGTAGATCGGGACACCTAGAAGCCAAGTCAAGTGGGTTGAAGGAGATCCAATGGTTGGATCTTACTAGATCTAGGTTTTTAAGTGATTACCCTAAGTGGACCACAATCCCTTGAAACAAGGAATGCAACCCCCAAGGTGGATCGTGACAAAAAGACAGTATGGACCTAGGTTTCAAGGCATGGGGATTCCAAATCCACAAAAATCTCAAACACCCACCTCCTAGAAGTGGACAAACTCAAATTTTCAAGGGGGTGCGATTTGCTCAATGAAGGCCCAAAAGTGGGTTTTGGTGGACCAAATCAAGTCCAATGGCCACCAAATTGTAGATACGGGATGCTAGTACCCCGATCTATGCATGTCCAAAAGATCAAGTCAATCCAAGGGCTAGATCTTAGTAGATCTAAGTTTTAAGGTGCCAAGAAGATCAAAAAGGGGGTTTTAACCCCTTAAAACATGGAAAGATGTCCACAAGGTAGTTTTCACCAAAGCAAGGATGTGGGGGTAGGTTATCAAGTGTCTAGATTTCAAATCAAGTGGGATCTCACCTACCCATGTGCTAGATCTAACCGAACAAGCCTCTTACAAGGGAGTGCGATTTGGGTCAAAGAGGTCTTTTTGCCTTGAAAAATGGGTTAATTTTAAGCCAATAACCACCAAACTATAGATCCAACTAGGGGTGGATGCTATAGAGGTGGGTTTTCAATATTTTCTCAAGAGCAAGGCTAGATCTAAGTAGATCTAAGAAATACCAAAATTAGGGTTTTGATTAATTAGGGTTTTATGACCAATGAAGATAGAATGGATGAAAGAGGCACATACCTTGTATATCTTACCTCAATTGCTTGTGGCCACCTTGCAAGTTGATAGCATTCTCCTATGTGTATATTCAAGAGTGAGATCCAAGTGCTCCAACCAAAACGTTTTTCTCCAAGATAGCCAAATCGTCCTCCTCCTACAAGACAAGATCAAAGAAACAAGTCAAGCAAGATGATTATGAAAATGGTAGAAAGATGTAATAGAAAGCATCAACTATGTCACGAAGATACAATAATGATACTCCCTGTCACAAGATCAACCCAAGAGAGAATATGTGGATCCCTCCAACAATAACCCTCATGAAGTCGCCCTCCTTTCTCCAATTCGACTTTCCTGTCAAAAGATTAGCAAAAGCACCAAAATCCACAATGATACATAGAAGAGATACTGTATATTCAATTTGCAAGAGAATCCACAATGCAAGAGAGATGTGCTCCACAAAAAAAATCTTCTATTCCAATATTCCAGAGCTCCAAAGGTGACCTTTACAATGGGGGGTCTGCTCCTTATATAGAATAATAAAGACCAAAACCATATACCACTCTACAATACTACATCAAATGAGTGGTTGAGATTAAAAGATCTCATCATACAATCAATGGCTAAGATGACCCATAACAATATATCACATGGATCACTCAATATAACAATAGCGCCCCCACTAAATGGTACAATAAGAGGGTGACGTCATCCACTAGAGAAACATAAGTACCAAAATCCACCTCATGGTGACTAGGACATGACAATATAAGTACCAAAATCCTTACTAGCTCATCCCCAAGGCACAATAAAATAATAAAATATGTCCAAAATAATGTAAATGACCAAAACTGTCCTCAGAATCCATGACAGTCAAGCAGTAAATGTCCTCCTGTGATCAATCTTGGCATACCCACATGGTGAAAACTGACTCGAAGATAGTTATGCCACCCTGGAAGACCTCAGTGAAAACCAAATGCCAAAACCTTGCCTCAATTGCCCAAATCGATTTCCTCAGTGACCACTTTATCCCATTTTTTAACTGCCTCGGGAACTGTGAAAGTGCCAAAACTGCCTCCTAGGGTGCTAGCGCTGTCCATCTGAGCCCATCGGGCTCTCCAGAAGGGGGGGTAAATGGTAAAAACAAGTGGCTGGACCACCCCCTCCATCATCAGCGCCCTAGGTGAACTGGCCTCTCGGGGCCCCTGCTGCTCAGGTTGGGAAATCAGCCCCAAATCTGGTCAACAAGTGTAAAACTGCACCAATCACTGTCAGAAGTGCCCGGAACTGAAAGATAAGTATCTCATTGGATCCAGAAGACCCAAATCCACTAGAAAAATGTACTCATACACCATGGGTTGCCTTAATGGGCCAGCTGTAGGGTCCACCATATATGGACAATGTATAAACTGATGATCTGAAGTAGTAATAAACCTGCTGAACTGGATCAAACATCATCTGCATCATATGTCCATCATATGATATCATCATCAAACATGTGGACCCATCAATCATCATCAATAATCATCCATACATTGTCCACATCATCATGGATCCCAAGAATATACAACCAAGGATAAATCACATAAGTAGACTAAGACAATGCTTCTCTAATCATTCTCACAGCTAAGCTCAAAGTATAACATCCATTCAGTGGCATTAATTAAGTTAGCACATTCTTTTGTTATATAAAATTACTTGCACAATAGTTCAAATGACAAACTCACCCATTGGACATGGTCAAACTGCTAGTGAAGGATGAAGGCTAGAACAAGGTTGGGCCAAGGGGTTGACCTGTCTAACTTAACTCAAAAATACTTTGGACCGGGAGAAAGGGGAAAGCTACAAACTCTGTGCTGGACAAAAGAACACGGGGGATGGCTGTGTCTCACAAATGGATAAGTTGTTTAGAGAGTGCTTATTCAACTTAGGCATCATGTCTACATCAAGTTGATCCAGGTTCATTAGGATCATTCCATTTTATTCCATGGCCTTTTTGGCCTACATAACCCTTCGGATTTCAGATGTGCTGAGAAGCACAACTAGTTGCAGCTTGCATCCAGGGCATGTTTTTCAAATATTTATAAGGTCAGCAATTGTTTAGATATAGCTTTTAAGAACCATTGCTTTTTGGACCTTTCTTATACTCTTCGAGGAGTATTTTTAGCTGTTCATCGCTCCTGCCCCTTTTTTTATATTTCCATGGGCGAATTTTTTAAGTTTCCATAGGTAGAACATGAGCTTTCAGTTTTAGCCAACAACATCTCAAGTGACTAGGGGGAGTTCAAGCCAATGCCAAACATCGGGACAACCGACCAGAATGATTTAGGCCTACAATCCAACTCACCAAAGGCAAGTTTTGTCACCAACTAAGAGTCGAGACACTGAATAAACAGGGATGCGGTCCAAACACAGAGGTAGAAAAATGGGGAATTCCTCGGTATCAGAAAGTCAAATGAGACAAGTCAGGGTTTAAAGTCAAACAGGAAGGTCATGTATGGATGGAGTCAAGTGAATATGGAGCCTACACTAGCAGACAACTGGTGTCGGGAAAGACCATATCTATGTAAGGTGAAAAACCAGTGGGTTTTGTTAAATGACCTAAATGTGCAAGCAATCGTCCATTTTATGATTTACAGTTCATTTTAAATAGTTTGCCACATCAGGAACAATATACCAAGCACATGCTATGATCATGACTAAATCAACAAGATAATAATCCACAGTCAGTGATAACATATCCATAGATCATACAACATCATCGTAATAATAATCATCATGCATCATCTGAAACACTGTTGAAATACATCTCTAGGCACTGAACTGAAACTGTATGGGATAAGTGGTCACATCAGTCATCAAATCTGAACTCTCAAGGCTCAGCCTTGACACAAGGTCATACATAAATCTGAATAATATACTGCTCTGATCATGAGTGATCCAAAATATATAGCCATGCTCTGGAAGAATGGAAGCTCTGGAATGTGCAGATATCTGCTGAACAAGGATAGTAGCCCTGCTACTATAGTGTGATAACATCTGGCTCCAGCTGGGACAAGTGCTCTAAGGGAGAGAGCGCTTGAGAACCTCAGAATCTCTGGTCTCGATCTGCTCTGCATCAATCTTCAATCCAGCACTGCACCATCCTTGCTTTCAGCTTTATTTTGCACCTGTTCCTGCTCTCACAAACACTAAAATACCATCATGGAGCATGTATGGGACAAATATATAAAATAAAACTGAAAATGACTTCTACTCTAAAACAGAAACTGAAATGCGCCAAAATATAAACTAACATGGCATATTATATTTATTCATCATTCATTATTTTTATTACTGTGCAGGAGAAAAAGAGAACTTCTTTTAAACAGGCAATCTCAACTTGCACAGGTAGCCACACATAAATGATAACTAAAATTTCTTAAGTGTATGCAGGAGAAGAGACAAGCTTAGGAAGGAGCAAGGCTCAACTCAATAAAGAAGCAAAACAAGCAGACACTTCAGGCAGAAAAAGGAAAAGGGACAATACTCATCACACAGAAAAAGAAAAAGCACACAAATCCTACTGCTCAAGTGAGCTTATTCAAGACCGACCTACCCTACTCTAACCAAATAGCACAAATGTTAGGTAAAATCATAAATCCAGTGTAACCATTCATCAAACAGGTTAATGATTCTTATTTGATTTTTGATAATAGAACAAGTCAAGATCGGGCTAAAGATTAACAAATTTGAGGGCACAATCTTCCTGACTTGTTCAAACATTGAATAATGGTTTAAATGACGCAATATGAAATTATGCCAAGGAGAAGACTGTCTGATGCCAACATCCTCCATCAAAGAACTGATAGGATCATAAAATTTATGCAAGTTAAACTTAGGGATGGATGGAGGGAAGACATAAGACATGTGATTCGATTCATTTTCACACAAATTAACTTCTTCATTTACTTCTCTCACATATTCAATTCGATTCTCCCTGGGATTGATGATCAAATAGAAACCAAGCGGAGACAACTCAAAGCTTAGAAGACGAAAAATCAAAGTCAGACCCTCTTGATGCTCAAAAATGGAGAAAAGATGGAATTTATCTTTAAACACCTTTTCTAGCCACCCATAATGATTAATAACTTGACAACAAGCATTATGGTTCAAAAGTGACTGAAAAGGGAAATGAAGTGCTTTTTCTCCAAACATGTAATCATGCTCATACTTTCTGTTGAAAATTTCAAAAGCAAAAGATTGACTAGGCCACCAACCCCAAAAAGATTGAAAAGGATGGGTAGGGAGGGTGGAAGCAATTTCTCCCAGATGGATAGAAAGATTTGGCCTTGGAATTTGACAAAAGGAAAGGCCTTCTAAAACAATATTGTTTGTTCTAGGAATGATTCCAAGATTTTTATGAAGTCTAATATTTACAGCCTGAGTACACGATTGACCACAACTATCTAACTCTAAGCTACCTTGATTAAAGATGAAAAAAGGAGAATTTAAAGATTCATTATAAGAAGTGGAACAAAGATTAGAGCATCGAGTGTGATTCACTAATTCATCCTCCTCTGTTGATTCATCATTAAATTCATATGAGGACAAATGATCATTTTTATTTAGTTTGTCAGGGAGAAAATTAACAAGCTCATTTAAAATATCCTAATTATTTGCACCATGATCATGTGAAATCACCACTAACGGATCTTGGTCCATGTCCCTACTTTCTTCTTCTTCAATAAGGTGATAAGGAATTGGATGATCAATAAAGCTAGAATGACTAATGAGTTCCTCCGGAGGAAGAACTTCAATAGACTTGTTGACTAAAGGCTCATCCTCAGAAATTTCCTCAAGATCACGACTAGGGCTACCTAAAAATGAATTTGAAAACTTATGATTTATACAATGATTATGGATTTGACTTTCAATTGACTCAAAACTGGAAGACTTATCCTCAAAAGAAATTGGGCAGGAGGGGTCATCTTCGGATGTTGACAATTCACTTGATGTTTCATTATTAACAGATTCAACAATAGGATCAAAAAGGGGAAGGTTTTGATTTGAAAAATATATATCATCGGATTCACTTCCCCATCTTTCTAAGAAACTTTGCTCAAACATGTCATACCCGGAAATGTTATTGGGCTTCAAATTTAAGAACCGTATCTCAGCTCTTTCTTTGAAGGACGAAGCCAATAGTTTCATACACACATCCTCATGGGTTATGGATAAATCTTTAATAATTTCCCTAAAAAGTTCAAGGTGTCTTTTAGCAGATACTTCATGACTTCCATCAAATTTAGACAACCTTTCACGGGCTTGATGAGGGATGTGATGAGGATACCCAACAATTTTTGAGAAGTCAAAAACTTTCAAACGACCAAAAGTCCTAGGCCGCTTAGAAGCAGCCATGGATGGAAAAAATTTATTTATTTTTATTTTTTTTTACTTTTTAAATCAAGAACCTAAATACAAAATGATGCACCCCATAGGTTCTAGATAATGATAGGATCGATCACCAGTGGAGTCGCTTATGTGGAGTCGCCAGGTAGATTTTAAAACTCTTCTACCAAGATGTATGTCGTTTAAAGTGCAGGGAGAGAGTGAGACAAAACATATGTTGAACCAAGGTAGGCCTCTACCTTCCCGGCAGCGGCGCCAAAAATGTTATCACGCAACTTGTAGTTGCCCCTAGAGGTATCCCATCCGGGACGGTAGAGGAGATAGGCAACTAAAGAGGTGACCCAAAAGATGCCACGGTTCCCAATGCAGGTGGGAGTCACGTCAACCGAGGCACTCTTCGCTTTAGGTCAAGGTGTAACTAGACCAAGGGGGAGACCCTATACCCCAATCACAGTTGATTGGACCCAAACAAAGGTTTCTAAGGGTAGGTAAGTAATGAGTTACGGAAACCAATGCAAGGCTAAGTGGACCTAAGGGTTAAGGTATGGTTGAGGGAGGTATAAGAAATTGTCAATGTTTCAACCTATGTACGGTTTAGGCCACATGATGGGGTATGATGACTAGGTATAGTACCATGTGTTTACACAAGTGGGTCTAGTTTTCTTGGGAAGTGTGAAATGATTCTAGGTAGGCCCACAAGGTGAAGTTAGGTGTGAGGTTGGTACTATAGGTTAGATATAGGCTAGATCTATGATTTTAAGTCGATTATAAGGATACCCATGTACTAGATCTAGGGTTTGACACAAATCCCAAGGAGTGCGACTTGCTTGGTGATGGACTAGTGCCTTGTTAAGTGGACTAATGGGGTCAATAAGGATGTCAAAGTGTAGATCGGGACACCTAGAAGCCAAGTCAAGTGGGTTGAAGGAGATCCAATGGTTGGATCTTACTAGATCTAGGTTTTTAAGTGATTACCCTAAGTGGACCACAATCCCTTGAAACAAGGAATGCAACCCCCAAGGTGGATCGTGACAAAAACACAGTATGGACCTAGGTTTCAAGGCATGGGGATTCCAAATCCACAAAAATATCAAACACCCACCTCCTAGAAGTGGACAAACTCAAATTTTCAAGGGGGTGCGATTTGCTCAATGAAGGCCCAAAAGTGGGTTTTGGTGGACCAAATCAAGTCCAATGGCCACCAAATTGTAGATCCGGGATGCTAGTACCCCGATCTATGCATGTCCAAAAGATCAAGTCAATCCAAGGGCTAGATCTTAGTAGATCTAAGTTTTAAGGTGCCAAGAAGATCAAAAAGGGGGTTTTAACCCCTTAAAACATGGAAAGATGTCCACAAGGTAGTTTTCACCAAAGCAAGGATGTGGGGGTAGGTTATCAAGTGTCTAGATTTCAAATCAAGTGGGATCTCACCTACCCATGTGCTAGATCTAACCGAACAAGCCTCTTACAAGGGAGTGCGATTTGGGTCAAAGAGGTCTTTTTGCCTTGAAAATTGGGTTAATTTTAAGCCAATCACCACCAAACTATAGATCCAACTAGGGGTGGATGCTATAGAGGTGGGTTTTCAATATTTTCTCAAGAGCAAGGCTAGATCTAAGTAGATCTAAGAAATACCAAAATTGGGGTTTTGATTAATTAGGGTTTTATGACAAATGAAGATAGAATGGATGAAAGAGGCACATACCTTGTAGATCTTACCTCAATTGCTTGTGGCCACCTTGCAAGTTGATAGCATTCTCCTATGTGTATATTCAAGAGTGAGATCCAAGTGCTCCAACCAAAACGTTTTTCTCCAAGATAGCCAAATCGTCCTCCTCCTACAAGATAAGATCAAAGAAACAAGTCAAGCAAGATGATTATGAAAATGGTAGAAAGATGTAATAGAAAGCATCAACTATGTCACGAAGATACAATAATGATACTCCCTGTCACAAGATCAACCCAAGAGAGAATATGTGGATCCCTCAAACAATAACCCTCATGAAGTCGCCCTCCTTTCTCCAATTCGACTTTCCTGTCAAAAGATTAGCAAAAGCACCAAAATCCACAATGATACATAGAAGAGATACTGTATATTCAATTTGCAAGAGAATCCACAATGCAAGAGAGATGTGCTCCACAAAAAAAATCTTCTATTCCAATATTCCAGAGCTCCAAAGGTGAGCTTTACAATGGGGGGTCTGCTCCTTATATAGGATAATAAAGACCAAAACCCTATACCACTCTACAATACTACATCAAATGAGTGGTTGAGATTAAAAGATCTCATCATACAATCAATGGCTAAGATGACCCATAACAATATATCACATGGATCACTCAATATAACAATAGCGCCCCCACTAAATGGTACAATAAGAGGGTGACGTCATCCACTAGAGAAACATAAGTACCAAAATCCACCTCATGGTGACTAGGACATGACAATATAAGCTCATGGTGGGGCTAGGAGGCATCAATCCTTACTAGCTCATCCCCAAGGCACAATAAAATAATAAAATATGTCCAAAATAATGTAAATGACCAAAACTGTCCTCAAAATCCATGACAGTCAAGCAGTAAATGTCCTCCTGTGATCAATCTGGGCATACCCACATGGTGAAAACTGACTCGAAGATAGTCATGCCACCCTGGAAGACCTCAGTGAAAACCAAATGCCAAAACCTTGCCTCAATTGCCCAAATCGATTTCCTCAGTGACCACTTTATCCCATTTTTTAACTGCCTCGGGAACTGTGAAAGTGCCAAAACTGCCTCCTAGGGTGCTAGCGCTGTCCATCTGAGCCCACCGGGCTCTCCAGAAGGGGGGGTAAATGGTAAAAACAAGTGGCTGGACCACCCCCTCCATCATCAGCGCCCTAGGTGAACTGGCCTCTCGGGGCCCCAGCTGCTCAGGTTGGGAAATCAGCCCCAAATCTGGTCAACAAGTGTAAAACTGCACCAATCACTGTCAGAAGTGCCCGGAACTGAAAGATAAGTAACTCATTGGATATAGAAGACCCAAATCCACTAGAAAAATGTACTCATACACCATGGGTTGCCCTAATGGGCCAGCTGTAGGGTCCACCATATATGGACAATGTATAAACTGCTGATCTGAAGTAGTAATAAACCTGCTGAACTGGATCAAACATCATCTGCATCATATGTCCATCATATGATATCATCATCAAACATGTGGACCCATCAATCATCATCAATAATCATCCATACATGGTCCACATCATCACGGATCCCGAGAATATACAACCAAGGATAAATCACATAAGTAGACTAAGACAATGCTTCTCTAATAATTCTCACAGCTAAGCTCAAAGTATAACATCCATTCAGTGGCATTAATTAAGTTAGGACATTCCTTTGTTATATAAAATTACTTGCACAATAGTTCAAATGACAAACTCACCCATTGGACATGGTCAAACTGCTAGTGAAGGATGAAGGCTAGGAACAAGGTTGGGCCAAGGGGTTGACCTGTCTAACTTAACTCAAAAATACTTTGGACCGGGAGAAAGGGGAAAGCTACAAACTCTGTGCTGGACAAAAGAACACGGGGGATGGCTGTGTCTCACAAATGGATAAGTTGTTTAGAGAGTGCTTATTCAACTTAGGCATCATGTCTACATCAAGTTGATCCAGGTTCATTAGGATCATTCCATTTTATTCCATGGCCTTTTTGGCCTACATAACCCTTCGGATTTCAGATGTGCTGAGAAGCACAACTAGTTGCAGCTTGCATCCAGGGCATGTTTTTCAAATATTTATAAGGTCAGCAATTGTTTAGATATAGCTTTTAAGAACCATTGCTTTTTGGACCTTTCTTATACTCTTCGAGGAGTATTTTTAGCTGTTCATCTCTCCCGCCCCTTTTTTTATATTTCCATGGGCAAATTTTTTAAGTTTCCATAGGTAGAACATGAGCTTTCAGTTTTAGCCAACAACATCTCAAGTGACTAGGGGGAGTTCAAGCCAATGCCAAACATCGGGACAACCGACCAGAATGATTTAGGCCTACAATCCAACTCACCAAAGGCAAGTTTTGTCATCAACTCAGAGCCGAGACACTGAATAAACAGGGATGCGGTCCAAACACAGAGGTAGAAAAATGGGGAAGTCCTCGGTATCAGAAAGTAAAATGAGACAAGTCAGGGTTTAAAGTCAAACAGGAAGGTCATGTATGGATGGAGTCAAGTGAATATGGAGCCTACACTAGCAGACAACTGAT
This sequence comes from Larix kaempferi, assembly GCA_027924585.1. Taxonomy (NCBI): domain Eukaryota; kingdom Viridiplantae; phylum Streptophyta; class Pinopsida; order Pinales; family Pinaceae; genus Larix; species Larix kaempferi. The sequence continues at coordinate 8,827,824 of BSBM01000129.1, read as the reverse complement.
GTCGGGAAAGACCATATCTATGTAAGGTGAAAAACCAGTGGTTTTTGTTAAATAACCTAAATGTGCAAGCAATCGTCCATTTTATGATTTACAGTTCATTTTAAATAGTTTGCCACATCAGGAACAATATACCAAGCACATGCTATGATCATGACTAAATCAACAAGATAATAATCCACAGTCAGTGATAACATATCCATAGATCATACAACATCATCGTAATAATAATCATCATGCATCATCTGAAACACTGCTGAAATACATCCATAGGCACTGAACTGAAACTGTATGGGATAAGTGGTCACATCAGTCATCAAATCTGAACTCTCAAGGCTCAGCCTTGACACAAGGTCATACATAAATCTGAATAATATACTGCTCTGATCATGAGTGATCCAAAATATATAGCCATGCTCTGGAAGAATGGAAGCTCTGGAATGTGCAGATATCTGCTGAACAAGGATAGTAGCCCTGCTACTATAGTGTGATAACAGGACCCAAACAAAGGTTCCTAGGGATGAATTAATGGTAAGTTATGGAAACCAATGCAAGGTAAAGTGGACCTAGAAATTATAGTATGGTTGAAGGTGTTTTGAGAGATGATTAGTGTTTCAACCAATGTGTGATTAAGGCCACATGATTAACTATAATGACAAGGTATAGTATCATGTATTACACAAGTGGGACCTGTTATCACACAACTTGTAGTTGCCCCTAGAGGTATCCCATCCGGGACGGTAGAGGAGACAGGCAACTAAAGAGGTGACCCAAGAGATGCCACGGTTCCCAATGAAAGGTGGGAGTCACGTCAACCGAGGCACTCTTCGCTTTAGGTCAAGGTGTAACAAGACCTAGGGGGAGACCCTATAACCAATCACAGTTGATTGGACCTAAACAAAGGTTTCTAAGGATGAGTAAATGATGAGTTACGGAAACCAATGCAAAGCTAAGTGGACCTAGAAGTTGAGGTATGGTTGAAGGTGGTGTAAGAGAATGTTAGTGTTTCAACCTATGTATGGTTTAGGCCACATGATGGGGTATGATGACCAGGTATAGTACCATATGTTTACACAAGTGGGTCTTGTTTTCTTGGGAAGTGTGAAATGGTTCTAGGTAGGCCCACAAGGTGAAGTTAGGTGTGAAGTTGGTACTATAGGTCGGATAAAGGCTAGATCTATGAATCTAAGTTGATTCTAGGAGTACCCATGTACTAGATCTAGGGTTTGACACAACTCCCAAGGAGTGCGACTTGCTTTAGAGAAGGACTAGTGCCTTGTTAGATGGGTTAATGGGTTCAAAAAGTATGTCAAAGTGTAGATCGGGACACCTAGAAGCCAAGTCAAGTGGGTTAAATGAGATCCAATGGTTGGATTTTGCTAGATCTAGGTTTTCAAGAAAAGACCTGTTATCACATATATAGTAGCCGGGCTACCATACATTATTTTTCTCATTCCAGTACACTATTCAGCCAGTTCCCTTGCATTTGAGATGCCGAGATGAGCATTTATATTGGATCACTATCAGATTGTGGACAGCAGTTATATTCCCCATGCCATGACTGAGTTTCAGGACACTCAGAGAGATGCCCGATATAGCCATTATACCATTGGTACAGAGCAGTCAGTAGTGCCCAGAGTTACAGCAGCAGTTCCAGAGGACAGATGATGGTACAGGTTGATGAGCTTGCAGGTATATGACTCAGCAGGTAGATCATCGTGTTATGGTTAGATTGCTTTTATACTTATTCTTATAGCATCTCTTAGCACTTAGTGTCATGATCTGGCGATCATATAGATATTTGGACTTGGTTGATCTATATATATATTATATTGTCCCTACTCAGACTTAGAAGTTCACTATTCATACTCATTGGTGTGTACCCTCCTTAGGGAGAATAGAGGTGATCATTACACCATACTTTGGCTTGCTAGTGTTGGCTCCATCATTTCACTGTCTTCATCCATCCGTGGCCTACCTTTTAGATTATCACCCTGACTTACTACTTGACTAGTGGCATGGAGGACTTTTCCCCACTGTAGCCTCTGTATTGGATGAGCTTCCCCGTTTATTGTGTCTCGGCTCTGAGTTGGTGACAAAACTTACCTATGGTGAGTTGGAGTTCCTTGTGAATTCCCCCTAGTCACTAAAGTTGTGTTGGCTAAACCTGAAACTTTTAGTGCTGCCATCAATACAAAATCTGGAAAATGAAATGCTATATCTTGTATGAAAAGCCCATTCATGCAATGTGTTTCTAAACACACATGAATGAGAGGCATGCCAAATGAACATGGCAATAAAAATAAAATGTTATATCTTATGGAAAATAAATACCTAGGTAAACAAGCTGTCCATGACACACCTAGAAGTGCTCAGGTAAACAAGTGCCTAAAAAACACACCTGCAGCAGAAAGCCTAAAAATAAATGTAAATCTATGCAATGTGTTTATAAACACACATAGATCAAGGCTATGGAAACCTCAGGCCCAAAAAGCAATGGAACTTAAATGTTATATCTAAACAATTGCTGGCCTTGTTTGTATTATGGATTGTGCGCATCTGTGAAGGTGAATAAACCCTCTTTAAAACAACTCATCCATTTGTGAGACACCGCCATTCCCTGTGTTATTGCTCATTCAGTATATACTATGGTGTGTATTCCCTTTCCCTTGCCAAAGTGTCACAAAGTCAAGTCAGTCAAGTCATCCCTTAGCCTAGCCAGTTATTTCAGCCTTCACCCTTCACTAGCAAATTGATCACAACTATGAAGTGAGTATGGTCCTGAAAGTCTAGTCTGAGTAATAATAATAATTAACGACACTATATATTTGGATTTAGATCGCCAGTCATGATTACTCTGTGTTTTAGTATCTATTTGAATAAATTGTAAAGCATGTATTAACCTTGACACCTTGCAGCAGCTATGGATGATAGTCTGAGTTGTATTTGGTCTTGGTTAGACCTAGTTTGACCATGGAGGACCATGGGACATGAGATGTTGGACCTTATGATGATATGGGTAGATGATATATGGTCTATGTACACATACAGGATGATTCTATGCAGCAGCTACAGGGTTATGATGATGATTCTTGGGATACAGCAGTGTTTGGACATTTACAGATCATTATTATTGGCCTTGTTCCGGTACATTGGATATTTATTTTGATCATGCAGAGATTCATATGGTGTATGAGTACACATCTTGGATGGATTTGGACCTTCGGAGTCCAATGGGACAGTTTGTTTTCAGTTCCGGGCACTTACAGGGATGATTTAGCCTCAGTAGGCTGTCCTAGTGCAGTTTTGGTCTATTGGAGGCCCTATCAGAGCAGAGATTGCTTTTTATCCGGTTGACCTAGGGCGCTGATGATGGAGGGGGTGGTCCAGCCACTTGTTTTTACCATATTACCCCCCTCCCGGACACATTGGTGCCCTCACCTTGACAGCGCCATCACTCCAGGAGGCTGTTTGGGCAGTTTCACGCTTCCCGAGGCATTTCAGGATTGGTAGAAATGGCTATTGAGGAAATCGATTTGGGCTACTGAGGCAAAGTTATGGCATGGGATGATCAGTGATGATAGATCGGGACCTTCCACACCTCCTCCTGCAGTTTCAGCTTCATCGGGGCCCGCATCCATCACTTATGACACTTTCTGTGGATTTTTTGAGGTCTTTTGAGGACCACGACTTCACCTTGGGGGCACGATTTGGTATATTCATGATTATTTATTGGTTATTGTGCCATGGGGATTGACCAAGGAGGGATAAAATTACCCCTTGGACCCACCATGAGCCTCTTATGATATTTTGTCATCATGATTTGGTGGGATTCCCCTCTCCTAGGGCGACTTTGTCCACTTATGTTATATTTTATGTGTGATCCATGTATTATATTGTTGAGCTCATCTCAACCATTGATTAGACATTTGTATCTTTTAATCTTAGCCACTCATTCAAAAAGTGGTTAGGGTTTTGGTGCCTCTCCTTCCTATTTAAAGGAGAGAGCTTCTCATTGTAAAAGGACTTTTGGCTCTGGATTATTGGAATAGAAAATTATTATTGCATCTATCTCCAATGTTGTGGTGAATGTTTTTGGTGTTCGTTCGTTGGTTCTTCCTTTGCACTGAGTTATTGGAGATCTTGTTTGCCATATCTTTTGTACCACGATTTTGCATCTACAGGTGGAGGCCGATTTGCTTGGAGGAGGAGGTATTGGTAGGGGAAGACTCTCCCTACTTCTTTTTTGGAGCTCTTCGTTGGTAACAGGGAGTATTACTGTCCCAGGACCTTCTATTTCATGTTACTATTTGCATTTCTCTTGTATTTCTTCCATACTTGATCTTACTGATTGAATTTCATTCCTTGGTTTGACAGGTAGAGGAAGGCGCACTTGTGGACTTGGGCATCAAATTGGCAAGCAAATCAACAATCTCTCATTTGATCTCTGCGGGAATCTTCCTCAACATCAAGGCATCTCATCCACATCATTCAGGTATGATCTCAAGGTAAGTTCTATCTCCATGATCTATCCAATTGTCAAAAAACATCTAAAACCCTAATTAATTAAAACCCCAAATTTTGCATTTTCTTAGATCTACTGAGATCTAGTGGGTTGTTGGGCATGATATTGAAAACCCACCTCTATAGCATCCACGGCATCCTGGATCTATAGTTTGGTGAGGATTGGCTTCCGTTTGACCCCTCTCCCAAGCCAACTTAGCTTCTCCCAAGGAAGGCGCACTTCACCATTTGAGCAAGTTGACCTAGATCTAGAACATGGGTGTTTGAGATTTCACTTGATTTGACATCTACACATCAAATAACATACACCCAGGTTGTCCCTTTCTTGAAATTCACCTTGTGGGCCCCATTCCACGTTTTAAGGGATTTAATCCCCATTTTGGACCACTTGGAACACTTAAACTCAGATCTACAAAGATCTAACCGGTGGATTGCCACAAAATTACAGATCCATACTCCTACCTGACCGATCTACTAGGATCTAAAGTTTGGATGCCATCCGACTTGTCTTGACCTACCTAAACCCCATTTTAAGCCTCCTTGGGCAAAGTCGCACCACCTTGGAGAAGTGAGTTGACTCACTTCTAGGAACTGGGTACTTGAGATTTTTGCAGATCCGGAATCAGAATAATTCAAAACCTAGGTCTAGACTGTCACTTTGTCAAATCTTGCCTTGGGGACTGCATTCCTTGTTTTAAGGGATTGTGGTCCACTTGGGTCAAACCTAGATCTAGACATATTTAACCATCAAGGCCTATACTGTCCACTTATCTCATGTTGTAGGAGTTCTAAACCATAAAGTCAACCCTACTTTGACTCCGCTTCCCAATTCCCAAGGCACTGGTTTATCTCCAAGACAACCCACTCTCCTAGATTGTTGGATTGACTTGTGGTTTGACTTTTGCTTGGCGAACTATACCTTTGAAGACATCATGGACCATGGTCAAGATTGTCTCATGTACTAGTTAGCCCCAACACTGACCCCTAAACTACCCTGCATTGGACACGGTTCCCAAGGCAGTGGATCCTTTGACATTGAACTAGTACACTAGCCCTAGATCTCACTACAAACATTATAAGTCACTCTTACATTCAATTATGAACCAAAGCTATACCTATTAAACCCCTCACTTGGCTTGTGACTTCATCCTTAGGTCTAGGATAAACCATACACCTAACTTCACCTAGAAATACCCTGATTTGGTGTCTTGGTTTTGATCTCTCCTGTCGGGAGTAGATCGGGTCTCCCCCTTTGTTGTCTGGGCTAGATAACATAAAGTGAAGGTTGCCTCGACTGGCGTGACAACCATATATTGGAGGTTGAGGTGATCGTGGTTGCACCTTTTGAGTTGCCCTTCCCTATTGCCATCCATGACTGGATCTATCCATAGGGGTAACTACATCTTAGGTGATAACATTTTGGCGCCGTTGCCGGGGAGGCAATAGCTTGCCCTAGTCCTTCCTGCATATAAACGACACATATCTTGGTAGAAGAGTTTAGATCTACCTGGCGACTCCCAACCGTGACTCCGCTGAGGAGCGAGCTCATTTACATCCCTATAACACTAGAATTTAGACAGATCTTATCATGGGGTGCATCATTTTGTTTTCAGGTTCTTGAATTTAAAAAATATATAAAAATATAAAAATATAAAAAAATAAAAAAATTACCCATGGCTGCTTCTGAGCGACCTAGAACTTTCGGTCGTTTAAAAGTTTTTGACTTTTCAAAAATTGTTGGGTATCCTCATCATATTCCTCATCAAGCATGTGCAAGGTTGCCTATTTTCGATGGAAGTTATGGAATCTCTGCTAAAAGACACCTCGAACTTTTTCGGGAAATTATTAAAGAGTTATCCATAACCCATGAGGATGTGTGTATGAGACTATTGGCTTCATCTTTCAAAGAAAGAGCTGGACTCTGGCTTTCGAATTTGAAACCCAATAGCATTTCTGGTTATGACATGTTTGAAAATAAATTCCTAGAAGAATGGGGAAGTGAATTCGATGATATGTATCTTTCAAATCAAATCCAAGATCAAAACCTTCTCCTTTCCGATCCTATTGTTGAATCATTTAACAATCAAATATCAAGTGATTTGTCAACATCCGGAGATGACCTTTCCTGCCCAATTTCTTCTGATGATAAGTCTTCTACTTTTGAGTCAATCGAAAGTCAAATCTTTAATCATTGTACAAACCGTAAGTTTTCAAATTGCTTTTTAGGTAGCCCTAGTCCTGATCCTGAGGGAATTTTTGAGGATGAACTCTTAGTTAACAGGTCTACTGAAATTCCTCCCTCAAAGAGACTCGTTAGTCATTCTGTATTTAGTGATCATTCAATTCCTTATCACCTTATTGAAGAAGAAGGTAGGGACATCGACCAAGGTCCTTTAGTGGTGACTTCACATGATCCTTGTGCAAATAATCAGGGTGTTTTAAATGAACTTGTTAATTTCCCCCCTAACAAATTAAATAAAAATGATCATTTATCTTCATATGAATTTAATGATGAATCAATAGAATTGCAATCTCAAGATGAAGATGAAATAATGAATCACACTAGATGCTTTAATCATTGTTCCACCTCTTATAATGAGTCTTTAAATTTTTCCATCCTTAGTCAAGATAGGGTCATCGATTTCTTAGAATTAGAATCTTGTCCTCAGGTTGTAAATATTAAATTTGATCAAAAGTTTGAAATTATTCCTAGAATAAAGAATGTTTTTCAAAATCCAAGGTCAAACTTGTCTATCCATTTGGGAGAAATTTCATATTTGCAATCCACCCTCCTTTCCCAATTTTTTCAATCATCTTCGGGTTGGTGCTCTAGTCAATCTTTTGCCTTGGAAATTTTAAATAGGAAGTATAAGCATGATTACATGTTTGGAGAAAAAGCACTTCATGTCCTTTTTCAGTCACTTTGGAACCATAATGTATGTTGTCAAGTTATCAATCATTCTTGGTGGCTAGAAAAGGTGTTTAAAGATCAATTCCATATTTTCTCCATTTTTGAGCATCAAGTGGGTCCGACTTTGATTTTCCGTCTTTTAAGCTTTAATTTATCCCCACTTGAATTTTTGATCATCAGTCCCAAGGAGAATCAAATTGAGTATGTGAGAGAAGTAAATGAAAAAGTTAATTTGTGTGAAAATGAATCGAATCACATGCCTTATGTCCTTCCTCTATCCATCTCTGAGTTTAACTTGCATAAATTTTATGATCCTATCAGTTCTTTGATGGAGGATGTTTGCACTAGTCAGTCTTCTCCTTGGCATAATTTCATATTGCATCATTCAAACCATTCTTCAATTTATGAACAAATCAAGAAGACTGTGCCCTTAAATTTATTGATCTTTAGCCCAATCTTGACTTGTTCTATTATCAAAAATCAAATAAGAATCATTAACCTATTTGATGAATGGTTACACTGGATTTATGATTTTACCTAGCATTTGTGCTAACTGGGTAGAGTAGGGTAGGTAGGAAAACGAATAAGCCTAATTAGGCAGTAGTTAGTCTTTTCAGCCATTGAGTCTGGCACCTTCTTAGTCTCTAAGCTCCTTTGTAAGCTTCTAGTTTAACTGAGTACCTGTCACTTTTTCTTTTCCTGCACAATAAATTTCAAATTTTGCAAATTATGTTAGTACTTTAATTTACTTTCTGCATTTATACTTTACGCATTTATATTTCTGACATAGAGTAGATTTTATTTCAGTTGATTTTATATTTTTCCCACACATGCGGCATGAGGTATTTTGTTTAGATGTTTGTGAATGCAGAAAATAGGTTGCAAGAATAAAAGCTGGAAATAAAATGGTAGAGTGCTGGATCGTGGATTCGAGTAGCAGAGTTCGAGGACCAGAGATTCTGAGGTTCTCAAGCGCTCATTTCAGCAGAGCACTTGTCCCAGCCGGAGCCAGATGTTATCACATATATAGTAGCCGGGCTACCATACATTATTTTTCTCATTCCAGTACACTATTCAGCCAGTTCCCTTGCATTTGAGATGCCGAGATGAGCATTTATATTGGATCACTATCAGATTGTGGACATTTTTTTATTCCCCATGCCATGACTGAGTTTCAGGACACTCAGAGAGATGCCCGATATAGCCATTATACCATTGGTACAGAGCAGTCAGTAGTGCCCAGAGTTACAGCAGCAGTTCCAGAGGACAGATGATGGTACAGGTTGATGAGCTTGCAGGTATATGACTCAGCAGGTATATCATCGTGTTATGGTTAGATTGCTTTTATACTTATTCTTATAGCATCTCTTAGCACTTAGTGTCATGATCTGGCGATCATATAGATATTTGGACTTGGTTGATCTATATATATATTATATTGTCCCTACTCAGACTTAGAAGTTCACTATTCATACTCATTGGTGTGTACCCTCCTTAGGGAGAATAGAGGTGATCATTACACCATACTTTGGCTTGCTAGTGTTGGCTCCATCATTTCACTGTCTTCATCCATCCGTGGCCTACCTTTTAGATTATCACCCTGACTTACTACTTGACTAGTGGCATGGAGGACTTTTCCCCACTGTAGCCTCTGTATTGGATGAGCTTCCCCGTTTATTGTGTCTCGGCTCTGAGTTGGTGACAAAACTTACCTATGGTGAGTTGGAGTTCCTTGTGAATTCCCCCTAGTCACTAAAGTTGTGTTGGCTAAACCTGAAACTTTTAGTGCTGCCATCAATACAAAATCTGGAAAATGAAATGCTATATCTTGTATGAAAAGCCCATTCATGCAATGTGTTTCTAAACACACATGAATGAGAGGCATGCCAAATGAACATGGCAATAAAAATAAAATGTTATATCTTATGGAAAATAAATACCTAGGTAAACAAGCTGTCCATGACACACCTAGAAGTGCTCAGGTAAACAAGTGCCTAAAAAACACACCTGCAGCAGAAAGCCTAAAAATAAATGTAAATCTATGCAATGTGTTTATAAACACACATAGATCAAGGCTATGGAAACCTCAGGCCCAAAAAGCAATGGAACTTAAATGTTATATCTAAACAATTGCTGGCCTTGTTTGTATTATGGATTGTGCGCATCTGTGAAGGTGAATAAACCCTCTTTAAAACAACTCATCCATTTGTGAGACACCGCCATTCCCTGTGTTATTGCTCATTCAGTATATACTATGGTGTGTATTCCCTTTCCCTTGCCAAAGTGTCACAAAGTCAAGTCAGTCAAGTCATCCCTTAGCCTAGCCAGTTATTTCAGCCTTCACCCTTCACTAGCAAATTGATCACAACTATGAAGTGAGTATGGTCCTGAAAGTCTAGTCTGAGTAATAATAATAATTAACGACACTATATATTTGGATTTAGATCGCCAGTCATGATTACTCTGTGTTTTAGTAGCTATTTGAATAAATTGTAAAGCATGTATTAACCTTGACACCTTGCAGCAGCTATGGATGATAGTCTGAGTTGTATTTGGTCTTGGTTAGACCTAGTTTGACCATGGAGGACCATGGGACATGAGATGTTGGACCTTATGATGATATGGGTAGATGATATATGGTCTATGTACACATACAGGATGATTCTATGCAGCAGCTACAGGGTTATGATGATGATTCTTGGGATACAGCAGTGTTTGGACATTTACAGATCATTATTATTGGCCTTGTTCCGGTACATTGGATATTTATTTTGATCATGCAGAGATTCATATGGTGTATGAGTACACATCTTGGATGGATTTGGACCTTCGGAGTCCAATGGGACAGTTTGTTTTCAGTTCCGGGCACTTACAGGGATGATTTAGCCTCAGTAGGCTGTCCTAGTGCAGTTTTGGTCTATTGGAGGCCCTGTCAGAGCAGAGATTGCTTTTTATCCGGTTGACCTAGGGCGCTGATGATGGAGGGGGTGGTCCAGCCACTTGTTTTTACCATATTACCCCCCTCCCGGACACATTGGTGCCCTCACCTTGACAGCGCCATCACTCCAGGAGGCTGTTTGGGCAGTTTCACGCTTCCCGAGGCATTTCAGGATTGGTAGAAATGGCTATTGAGGAAATCGATTTGGGCTACTGAGGCAAAGTTATGGCATGGGATGATCAGTGATGATAGATCGGGACCTTCCACACCTCCTCCTGCAGTTTCAGCTTCATCGGGGCCCGCATCCATCACTTATGACACTTTCTGTGGATTTTTTGAGGTCTTTTGAGGACCACGACTTCACCTTGGGGGCACGATTTGGTATATTCATGATTATTTATTGGTTATTGTGCCATGGGGATTGACCAAGGAGGGATAAAATTACCCCTTGGACCCACCATGAGCCTCTTATGATATTTTGTCATCATGATTTGGTGGGATTCCCCTCTCCTAGGGCGACTTTGTCCACTTATGTTATATTTTATGTGTGATCCATGTATTATATTGTTGAGCTCATCTCAACCATTGATTAGACATTTGTATCTTTTAATCTTAGCCACTCATTCAAAAAGTGGTTAGGGTTTTGGTGCCTCTCCTTCCTATTTAAAGGAGAGAGCTTCTCATTGTAAAAGGACTTTTGGCTCTGGATTATTGGAATAGAAAATTATTATTGCATCTATCTCCAATGTTGTGGTGAATGTTTTTGGTGTTCGTTCGTTGGTTCTTCCTTTGCACTGAGTTATTGGAGATCTTGTTTGCCATATCTTTTGTACCACGATTTTGCATCTACAGGTGGAGGCCGATTTGCTTGGAGGAGGAGGTATTGGTAGGGGAAGACTCTCCCTACTTCTTTTTTGGAGCTCTTCGTTGGTAACAGGGAGTATTACTGTCCCAGGACCTTCTATTTCATGTTACTATTTGCATTTCTCTTGTATTTCTTCCATACTTGATCTTACTGATTGAATTTCATTCCTTGGTTTGACAGGTAGAGGAAGGCGCACTTGTGGACTTGGGCATCAAATTGGCAAGCAAATCAACAATCTCTCATTTGATCTCTGCGGGAATCTTCCTCAACATCAAGGCATCTCATCCACATCATTCAGGTATGATCTCAAGGTAAGTTCTATCTCCATGATCTATCCAATTGTCAAAAAACATCTAAAACCCTAATTAATTAAAACCCCAAATTTTGCATTTTCTTAGATCTACTGAGATCTAGTGGGTTGTTGGGCATGATATTGAAAACCCACCTCTATAGCATCCACGGCATCCTGGATCTATAGTTTGGTGAGGATTGGCTTCCGTTTGACCCCTCTCCCAAGCCAACTTAGCTTCTCCCAAGGAAGGCGCACTTCACCATTTGAGCAAGTTGACCTAGATCTAGAACATGGGTGTTTGAGATTTCACTTGATTTGACATCTACACATCAAATAACATACACCCAGGTTGTCCCTTTCTTGAAATTCACCTTGTGGGCCCCATTCCACGTTTTAAGGGATTTAATCCCCATTTTGGACCACTTGGAACACTTAAACTCAGATCTACAAAGATCTAACCGGTGGATTGCCACAAAATTACAGATCCATACTCCTACCTGACCGATCTACTAGGATCTAAAGTTTGGATGCCATCCGACTTGTCTTGACCTACCTAAACCCCATTTTAAGCCTCCTTGGGCAAAGTCGCACCACCTTGGAGAAGTGAGTTGACTCACTTCTAGGAACTGGGTACTTGAGATTTTTGCAGATCCGGAATCAGAATAATTCAAAACCTAGGTCTAGACTGTCACTTTGTCAAATCTTGCCTTGGGGACTGCATTCCTTGTTTTAAGGGATTGTGGTCCACTTGGGTCAAATCTAGATCTAGACATATTTAACCATCAAGGCCTATACTGTCCACTTATCTCATGTTGTAGGAGTTCTAAACCATAAAGTCAACCCTACTTTGACTCCGCTTCCCAATTCCCAAGGCACTGGTTTATCTCCAAGACAACCCACTCTCCTAGATTGTTGGATTGACTTGTGGTTTGACTTTTGCTTGGCGAACTATACCTTTGAAGACATCATGGACCATGGTCAAGATTGTCTCATGTACTAGTTAGCCCCAACACTGACCCCTAAACTACCCTGCATTGGACACGGTTCCCAAGGCAGTGGATCCTTTGACATTGAACTAGTACACTAGCCCTAGATCTCACTACAAACATTATAAGTCACTCTTACATTCAATTATGAACCAAAGCTATACCTATTAAACCCCTCACTTGGCTTGTGACTTCATCCTTAGGTCTAGGATAAACCATACACCTAACTTCACCTAGAAATACCCTGATTTGGTGTCTTGGTTTTGATCTCTCCTGTCGGGAGTAGATCGGGTCTCCCCCTTTGTTGTCTGGGCTAGATAACATAAAGTGAAGGTTGCCTCGACTGGCGTGACAACCATATATTGGAGGTCGAGGTGATCGTGGTTGCACCTTTTGAGTTGCCCTTCCCTATTGCCATCCATGACTGGATCTATCCATAGGGGTAACTACATCTTAGGTGATAACATTTTGGCGCCGTTGCCGGGGAGGCAATAGCTTGCCCTAGTCCTTCCTGCATATAAACGACACATATCTTGGTAGAAGAGTTTAGATCTACCTGGCGACTCCCAACCGTGACTCCGCTGAGGAGCGAGCTCATTTACATCCCTATAACACTAGAATTTAGACAGATCTTATCATCGGGTGCATCATTTTGTTTTCAGGTTCTTGAATTTAAAAAATATATAAAAATATAAAAATATAAAAAAATAAAAAAATTACCCATGGCTGCTTCTGAGCGACCTAGAACTTTCGGTCGTTTAAAAGTTTTTGACTTTTCAAAAATTGTTGGGTATCCTCATCATATTCCTCATCAAGCATGTGCAAGGTTGCCTATTTTCGATGGAAGTTATGGAATCTCTGCTAAAAGACACCTCGAACTTTTTCGGGAAATTATTAAAGAGTTATCCATAACCCATGAGGATGTGTGTATGAGACTATTGGCTTCATCTTTCAAAGAAAGAGCTGGACTCTGGCTTTCGAATTTGAAACCCAATAGCATTTCTGGTTATGACATGTTTGAAAATAAATTCCTAGAAGAATGGGGAAGTGAATTCGATGATATGTATCTTTCAAATCAAATCCAAGATCAAAACCTTCTCCTTTCCGATCCTATTGTTGAATCATTTAACAATCAAATATCAAGTGATTTGTCAACATCCGGAGATGACCTTTCCTGCCCAATTTCTTCTGATGATAAGTCTTCTACTTTTGAGTCAATCGAAAGTCAAATCTTTAATCATTGTACAAACCGTAAGTTTTCAAATTGCTTTTTAGGTAGCCCTAATCCTGATCCTGAGGGAATTTTTGAGGATGAACTCTTAGTTAACAGGTCTACTGAAATTCCTCCCTCAAAGAGACTCGTTAGTCATTCTGTATTTAGTGATCATTCAATTCCTTATCACCTTATTGAAGAAGAAGGTAGGGACATCGACCAAGGTCCTTTAGTGGTGACTTCACATGATCCTTGTGCAAATAATCAGGGTGTTTTAAATGAACTTGTTAATTTCCCCCCTAACAAATTAAATAAAAATGATCATTTATCTTCATATGAATTTAATGATGAATCAATAGAATTGCAATCTCAAGATGAAGATGAAATAATGAATCACACTAGATGCTTTAATCATTGTTCCACCTCTTATAATGAGTCTTTAAATTTTTCCATCCTTAGTCAAGATAGGGTCATCGATTTCTTAGAATTAGAATCTTGTCCTCAGGTTGTAAATATTAAATTTGATCAAAAGTTTGAAATTATTCCTAGAATAAAGAATGTTTTTCAAAATCCAAGGTCAAACTTGTCTATCCATTTGGGAGAAATTTCATATTTGCAATCCACCCTCCTTTCCCAATTTTTTCAATCATCTTCGGGTTGGTGCTCTAGTCAATCTTTTGCCTTGGAAATTTTAAATAGGAAGTATAAGCATGATTACATGTTTGGAGAAAAAGCACTTCATGTCCTTTTTCAGTCACTTTGGAACCATAATGTATGTTGTCAAGTTATCAATCATTCTTGGTGGCTAGAAAAGGTGTTTAAAGATCAATTCCATATTTTCTCCATTTTTGAGCATCAAGTGGGTCCGACTTTGATTTTCCGTCTTTTAAGCTTTAATTTATCCCCACTTGAATTTTTGATCATCAGTCCCAAGGAGAATCAAATTGAGTATGTGAGAGAAGTAAATGAAAAAGTTAATTTGTGTGAAAATGAATCGAATCACATGCCTTATGTCCTTCCTCTATCCATCTCTGAGTTTAACTTGCATAAATTTTATGATCCTATCAGTTCTTTGATGGAGGATGTTTGCACTAGTCAGTCTTCTCCTTGGCATAATTTCATATTGCATCATTCAAACCATTCTTCAATTTATGAACAAATCAAGAAGACTGTGCCCTTAAATTTATTGATCTTTAGCCCAATCTTGACTTGTTCTATTATCAAAAATCAAATAAGAATCATTAACCTATTTGATGAATGGTTACACTGGATTTATGATTTTACCTAGCATTTGTGCTAACTGGGTAGAGTAGGGTAGGTAGGAAAACGAATAAGCCTAATTAGGCAGTAGTTAGTCTTTTCAGCCATTGAGTCTGGCACCTTCTTAGTCTCTAAGCTCCTTTGTAAGCTTCTAGTTTAACTGAGTACCTGTCACTTTTTCTTTTCCTGCACAATAAATTTCAAATTTTGCAAATTATGTTAGTACTTTAATTTACTTTCTGCATTTATACTTTACGCATTTATATTTCTGACATAGAGTAGATTTTATTTCAGTTGATTTTATATTTTTCCCACACATGCGGCATGAGGTATTTTGTTTAGATGTTTGTGAATGCAGAAAATAGGTTGCAAGAATAAAAGCTGGAAATAAAATGGTAGAGTGCTGGATCGTGGATTCGAGTAGCAGAGTTCGAGGACCAGAGATTCTGAGGTTCTCAAGCGCTCATTTCAGCAGAGCACTTGTCCCAGCCGGAGCCAGATGTTATCACATATATAGTAGCCGGGCTACCATACATTATTTTTCTCATTCCAGTACACTATTCAGCCAGTTCCCTTGCATTTGAGATGCCGAGATGAGCATTTATATTGGATCACTATCAGATTGTGGACAGCAGTTATATTCCCCATGCCATGACTGAGTTTCAAGACACTCAGAGAGATGCCCGATATAGCCATTATACCATTGGTACAGAGCAGTCAGTAGTGCCCAGAGTTACAGCAGCAGTTCCAGAGGACAGATGATGGTACAGGTTGATGAGCTTGCAGGTATATGACTCAGCAGGTATATCATCGTGTTATGGTTAGATTGCTTTTATACTTATTCTTATAGCATCTCTTAGCACTTAGTGTCATGATCTGGCGATCATATAGATATTTGGACTTGGTTGATCTATATATATATTATATTGTCCCTACTCAGACTTAGAAGTTCACTATTCATACTCATTGGTGTGTACCCTCCTTAGGGAGAATAGAGGTGATCATTACACCATACTTTGGCTTGCTAGTGTTGGCTCCATCATTTCACTGTCTTCATCCATCCGTGGCCTACCTTTTAGATTATCACCCTGACTTACTACTTGACTAGTGGCATGGAGGACTTTTCCCCACTGTAGCCTCTGTATTGGATGAGCTTCCCCGTTTATTGTGTCTCGGCTCTGAGTTGGTGACAAAACTTACCTATGGTGAGTTGGAGTTCCTTGTGAATTCCCCCTAGTCACTAAAGTTGTGTTGGCTAAACCTGAAACTTTTAGTGCTGCCATCAATACAAAATCTGGAAAATGAAATGCTATATCTTGTATGAAAAGCCCATTCATGCAATGTGTTTCTAAACACACATGAATGAGAGGCATGCCAAATGAACATGGCAATAAAAATAAAATGTTATATCTTATGGAAAATAAATACCTAGGTAAACAAGCTGTCCATGACACACCTAGAAGTGCTCAGGTAAACAAGTGCCTAAAAAACACACCTGCAGCAGAAAGCCTAAAAATAAATGTAAATCTATGCAATGTGTTTATAAACACACATAGATCAAGGCTATGGAAACCTCAGGCCCAAAAAGCAATGGAACTTAAATGTTATATCTAAACAATTGCTGGCCTTGTTTGTATTATGGATTGTGCGCATCTGTGAAGGTGAATAAACCCTCTTTAAAACAACTCATCCATTTGTGAGACACCGCCATTCCCTGTGTTATTGCTCATTCAGTATATACTATGGTGTGTATTCCCTTTCCCTTGCCAAAGTGTCACAAAGTCAAGTCAGTCAAGTCATCCCTTAGCCTAGCCAGTTATTTCAGCCTTCACCCTTCACTAGCAAATTGATCACAACTATGAAGTGAGTATGGTCCTGAAAGTCTAGTCTGAGTAATAATAATAATTAACGACACTATATATTTGGATTTAGATCGCCAGTCATGATTACTCTGTGTTTTAGTAGCTATTTGAATAAATTGTAAAGCATGTATTAACCTTGACACCTTGCAGCAGCTATGGATGATAGTCTGAGTTGTATTTGGTCTTGGTTAGACCTAGTTTGACCATGGAGGACCATGGGACATGAGATGTTGGACCTTATGATGATATGGGTAGATGATATATGGTCTATGTACACATACAGGATGATTCTATGCAGCAGCTACAGGGTTATGATGATGATTCTTGGGATACAGCAGTGTTTGGACATTTACAGATCATTATTATTGGCCTTGTTCCGGTACATTGGATATTTATTTTGATCATGCAGAGATTCATATGGTGTATGAGTACACATCTTGGATGGATTTGGACCTTCGGAGTCCAATGGGACAGTTTGTTTTCAGTTCCGGGCACTTACAGGGATGATTTAGCCTCAGTAGGCTGTCCTAGTGCAGTTTTGGTCTATTGGAGGCCCTGTCAGAGCAGAGATTGCTTTTTATCCGGTTGACCTAGGGCGCTGATGATGGAGGGGGTGGTCCAGCCACTTGTTTTTACCATATTACCCCCCTCCCGGACACATTGGTGCCCTCACCTTGACAGCGCCATCACTCCAGGAGGCTGTTTGGGCAGTTTCACGCTTCCCGAGGCATTTCAGGATTGGTAGAAATGGCTATTGAGGAAATCGATTTGGGCTACTGAGGCAAAGTTATGGCATGGGATGATCAGTGATGATAGATCGGGACCTTCCACACCTCCTCCTGCAGTTTCAGCTTCATCGGGGCCCGCATCCATCACTTATGACACTTTCTGTGGATTTTTTGAGGTCTTTTGAGGACCACGACTTCACCTTGGGGGCACGATTTGGTATATTCATGATTATTTATTGGTTATTGTGCCATGGGGATTGACCAAGGAGGGATAAAATTACCCCTTGGACCCACCATGAGCCTCTTATGATATTTTGTCATCATGATTTGGTGGGATTCCCCTCTCCTAGGGCGACTTTGTCCACATATGTTATATTTTATGTGTGATCCATGTATTATATTGTTGAGCTCATCTCAACCATTGATTAGACATTTGTATCTTTTAATCTTAGCCACTCATTCAAAAAGTGGTTAGGGTTTTGGTGCCTCTCCTTCCTATTTAAAGGAGAGAGCTTCTCATTGTAAAAGGACTTTTGGCTCTGGATTATTGGAATAGAAAATTATTATTGCATCTATCTCCAATGTTGTGGTGAATGTTTTTGGTGTTCGTTCGTTGGTTCTTCCTTTGCACTGAGTTATTGGAGATCTTGTTTGCCATATCTTTTGTACCACGATTTTGCATCTACAGGTGGAGGCCGATTTGCTTGGAGGAGGAGGTATTGGTAGGGGAAGACTCTCCCTACTTCTTTTTTGGAGCTCTTCGTTGGTAACAGGGAGTATTACTGTCCCAGGACCTTCTATTTCATGTTACTATTTGCATTTCTCTTGTATTTCTTCCATACTTGATCTTACTGATTGAATTTCATTCCTTGGTTTGACAGGTAGAGGAAGGCGCACTTGTGGACTTGGGCATCAAATTGGCAAGCAAATCAACAATCTCTCATTTGATCTCTGCGGGAATCTTCCTCAACATCAAGGCATCTCATCCACATCATTCAGGTATGATCTCAAGGTAAGTTCTATCTCCATGATCTATCCAATTGTCAAAAAACATCTAAAACCCTAATTAATTAAAACCCCAAATTTTGCATTTTCTTAGATCTACTGAGATCTAGTGGGTTGTTGGGCATGATATTGAAAACCCACCTCTATAGCATCCACGGCATCCTGGATCTATAGTTTGGTGAGGATTGGCTTCCGTTTGACCCCTCTCCCAAGCCAACTTAGCTTCTCCCAAGGAAGGCGCACTTCACCATTTGAGCAAGTTGACCTAGATCTAGAACATGGGTGTTTGAGATTTCACTTGATTTGACATCTACACATCAAATAACATACACCCAGGTTGTCCCTTTCTTGAAATTCACCTTGTGGGCCCCATTCCACGTTTTAAGGGATTTAATCCCCATTTTGGACCACTTGGAACACTTAAACTCAGATCTACAAAGATCTAACCGGTGGATTGCCACAAAATTACAGATCCATACTCCTACCTGACCGATCTACTAGGATCTAAAGTTTGGATGCCATCCGACTTGTCTTGACCTACCTAAACCCCATTTTAAGCCTCCTTGGGCAAAGTCGCACCACCTTGGAGAAGTGAGTTGACTCACTTCTAGGAACTGGGTACTTGAGATTTTTGCAGATCCGGAATCAGAATAATTCAAAACCTAGGTCTAGACTGTCACTTTGTCAAATCTTGCCTTGGGGACTGCATTCCTTGTTTTAAGGGATTGTGGTCCACTTGGGTCAAACCTAGATCTAGACATATTTAACCATCAAGGCCTATACTGTCCACTTATCTCATGTTGTAGGAGTTCTAAACCATAAAGTCAACCCTACTTTGACTCCGCTTCCCAATTCCCAAGGCACTGGTTTATCTCCAAGACAACCCACTCTCCTAGATTGTTGGATTGACTTGTGGTTTGACTTTTGCTTGGCGAACTATACCTTTGAAGACATCATGGACCATGGTCAAGATTGTCTCATGTACTAGTTAGCCCCAACACTGACCCCTAAACTACCCTGCATTGGACACGGTTCCCAAGGCAGTGGATCCTTTGACATTGAACTAGTACACTAGCCCTAGATCTCACTACAAACATTATAAGTCACTCTTACATTCAATTATGAACCAAAGCTATACCTATTAAACCCCTCACTTGGCTTGTGACTTCATCCTTAGGTCTAGGATAAACCATACACCTAACTTCACCTAGAAATACCCTGATTTGGTGTCTTGGTTTTGATCTCTCCTGTCGGGAGTAGATCGGGTCTCCCCCTTTGTTGTCTGGGCTAGATAACATAAAGTGAAGGTTGCCTCGACTGGCGTGACAACCATATATTGGAGGTCGAGGTGATCGTGGTTGCACCTTTTGAGTTGCCCTTCCCTATTGCCATCCATGACTGGATCTATCCATAGGGGTAACTACATCTTAGGTGATAACAAGACCCTAAGTGGACCACAATCCCTTGAAACAAGGAATGCAACCCCCAAGGTGGATCGTCACAAAAAGATAGTCTAGACCTGGGTTTCAAGGTATGGCCGTTCCAAATCTCCAAAAATCCCAAACACCCACTTCTTCAAAGTGGACAAACTCACCTTCCCTAGGTGGTGCGACTTTGTTCAAGGAGGGTTAAAAGGTGGGTTTGGTGGACCAAATCAAGTCCAATGGCCACCAAACTATAGATCCAAGTAGCTAGTACTCCGATCTATGTATGTCCCGAAAATCAAGTCAATCCAAGGGCTAGATCTTAATAGATCTGAGTTTTGAGGTGCCAAGAAATTCAAAAGGGGGTTTTAACCCCTTAAAACATGGAAAGATGTCCACAAGGTAGTATTCACCAAAGTAAGGATCTGTGGGTAGGTTATCAAGTGTCTAGATTGCAAATCAAGTGGGATCTCACCTACCCATATCCTAGATCTAACCAAACAAGCCTCTCTCTAGGAAGTGCGATTTGGGTTCAAGAGGGCTTTTTGCCTTGAAAAGTGTGTCAATTTTTAGCCAATCACCACCAAACTATAGATCCAACTAGGGGTGGATGCTATAGAGGTGGGTTTTCAATATCTCTTCAAAAGCAAAGCTAGATCTAAGTAGATCTAAGAAATACCAAAACAAGGGTTTTAATTGATTAGGGTTTTTATGATCTAGAAATCATGGAAGATTCAAGGAAGTAAAAGATCATACCTCTTGGAACATACCTGGATGAAGAGATGAATGCTAGTTGAGACGAGGATTACTTTGCCAAAGATCAAATGGAGAATTGTTGAAGCCCTCTTGCCAAATCGATTTTCCCAAGCCACATGTGATTCCTTCTAACCTATCAAAACCAAGGAGCAAAGCATCAATTAGTTTAACAAATTGAAGGTAGATACAAGCAAGAGATAGAGAGAAACATAGAATAGTTGACACAAAGGCAAAACTACTCCTTGTCAAACCCAAAACGACTTCTTCCAAGCTTGAAGGGCAAGCCTCCCCACCAATTCGCACTTGTCAAAATCGCCCTCTTAACCTGTAAATAAAATATGGCAAATATGCAAGATAGCTACAATAGATCCTCCAGTGCAATGGACAAAAGCATTTACAATCGAAACAACCATCATCCACTCCAATCCAAGCATGTACTCCAAAAGATAGAAATTTTATTCCAAGAGCCAAGAGCCAAAAATCTTTAGATGATTTTACAATGAGAGGCTCCCTCCTTAAATAGGATGGGGAGAGAGTAAAATCCTAACCATTTTTTACATGAGTGGCTAAGATTAAAAGATCTCAAGATCTAATCAATGGCTAACAATAAATCAAAACAATACATCACATGGATCACCCAATATCATGATAGCGCCCCCACTAAGTGGTACAATAAGAGGGTGACGTCATCCACTAGAGAAACATAAGCACCAAAATCCACCTCATGGTGACTAGGACATGACAATATAAGCTAATGGTGGGGCTAGGAGGTATCAATCCTTACTAGCTCATCCCCAAGGCACAATAAAATAATAAAATATGTCCAATATAATATAAATGACCAAAACTGTCCTCAGAATCCATGACAGTCAAGTAGTAAATGCCCTCCTGTGATCAATCTGGGCATACCCACATGGTGAAAACTGACTCGAAGATAGTGATGCCACCTTGGAAGACCTCTGTGAAAACCAAATGCCAAAACTTTGCCTCAATTGCCCAAATCGATTTCCTTAGTGACCACTTTATCCCATTTTTTAACTGCCTTGGGAACTGTGAAAGTGCCAAAACTGCCTCCTAGGGTGCTAGCGTTGTCCATCTGAGCCCACCAGGCTCTGCAGAAGGGGGGGTAAATGGTAAAAACAAGTGGCTGGACCACCCCCTCCATCATCAGCGCCCTAGGTGAACTGGCCTCTCAGGGCCCCTGCTGCTCAGGCTGGGAAATCAGCCCCAAATCTGGTCAACAAGTGTAAAACTGCATCAATCACTGTCAGAAGTGCCTGAAACTGAAAGATAAGTGTCTCATTGGATCCAGAAGACCCAAATCCACTAGGAATGTGTACTCATACACCATGGGTTGCCCAAATGGGCCAGCTGTAGGGTCCACCATATATGGACAATGCATAATCTGCTGATCTGAAGAAGTAATAAAACCTGCTGAACTGGATCAATCATCATCTGCATCATATGTCCATCATATGATATCGTCATCAAGCATGTGGGACCATCAATCATCATCAACAAGCATCTATACATGGTCCACATCATCATAGATACCAATGATATACAACCAAGGATAAATCACATCAGTAGACTAAGACAATGCTTCTCTAATCATTCTCACAGCTAAGCTCAAAGTATAAATTCCATTCAGTGGCATTAATCAAGTTAACATATTCCGTTGTTATATAAAATTACTTGCACACTAGTTCAAATGACAAACCCACCCATTGGACATGGTCAAACTGCTAGTGAAGGGTGAAGGCTAGGAACAAGGTTGGGCCAAGGGTTTGACTTATCTAACTTAACTCAAAAATACTTTGGACTGGGAGAAAAGGGGAAGCTACAAACTCTGTGTTGGACAAAATAACACGGGGGATGGCTGTGCCTCACAAATGGATAAGTTGTTCTGAGTGTGCTTATTCAACTTAGGCATCATGTCTACATCAAGTTGATCCAGGTTCATTAGGATCATTAAATTTTATTCCATGGCCTTTTTGGCCTACATAACCCTTCGGATTTCAGATGTGTTGAGAAGCACAACTAGTTGCAGCTTGCATCCAGGGCATGTTTTTTCAAATATATATAAGGTTAGCAATTGTTTAGATATAGCTTTTAAGAACCATTGCTTTTTGGACCTTTTTTTTTTTTTTATACTCTTCGCGGAGTATTTTCAGCTGTTCATCGCTCTTGCCCTTTTTTGTTTCCATGGGCGAATTTTTTAGTTTCCATAAGTAGATCATGAGCTTTCAGTTTTAGCCAACAACATCTCAAGTGACTAGGGGGAGTTCGAGCCAATGCCAAACATCGGGACAACCGACCAGAATGATTTAGGCCTACAATCCAACTCACCAAAGGCAAGTTTTGTCACCAACTTAGAGCCAAGACACTGAATACACAGGGATGCGGTCCAAACACAGAGGTAGAAAAATGGGGAAGTCCTCGGTATCAGAAAGTCAAATGAGACAAGTCAAGGTTTAAAGTCAAACAGGAAGGTCATGTATGGATGGAGTCAAGTGAATATGGAGCCTACACTAGCAGACAACTGGTGTCAGGAAAGACCATATCTATGTAAGGTGAAAAACCAGTGGTTTTGTTAAATGACCTAAATGTGCAAGCAATTGTCCATTTTATGATTCACAGTTCATTTTAAACAGTTTGCCACATCAGGAATAATATACCAAGCACATGCTGTAATCATGACTAAATCAACAAGATAATAATCCACAGTCAGTGATAACATATCCATAGATCATACAACATCATCAAAATAATAATCATCATGCACTATCTGAAACACTGCTGCAATACATCTCTAGGCACTGAACTGAAACTGTATGGGATAAAGGGTCACATCGGTCATCAAATCTGAACTCTCAAGGCTCAGCCTTGACACAAGGTCAAACATACATCTGAATAATATACTGCTCTGATCATGAGTGATCCAAAATATATAGCCAAGCTCTGGAATAATTGAAGCTCTGGAATGTGCAGATATCTGCTGTACAAGAATAGTAGCCCTGCTACTATGGTGTGATAACAGGACCCACTTTCTTTGGATATGTGAAAAGGCCTAATGTGGACCCACAAGGTGCAATTAAGGGGTGCAATTGGCACCAGAGGATATGTAATGAGTAGATCTATGGATCTAAGTTGAAATTATAAGTACCCACTTACTGGATCTAAGGTTTGACACAATTCCCAAGCAGTGCGACTTGCTTAAGGAGGACTAGTGCCTTGTTGGATGGGTTAATGGAGTCAAAAGATATGTCAAAGTGTAGATCGGGACACCTAGAGGTCAAGTCAAGTGGGCTAATTGAGATAGAATGGTTGGATCTTGCTAGATCTAGGATTTCATGAAATGACCCAAGTGGACCACAATCCCTTAAAACAAGGAATGCCACCCCCAAGGCAGATCGTCAAAAAATGATACTCTAGATATAGGTTTCAAGGTATGCCCGTTCCAAATCCACTGAAATCTCAACTACCCAGGTCGTAAAAGTGGGCAAACTCAGTCACCCAAGGAAGTGCGACCTTGCTCAAGGAGGGCTAAAAGGTGGATAAGGTGTGTCAAATCAAGTCCAATGGCCACCAAATTGTAGATCCAAGTAGCTTAGGGTTGATCTATGTAGATCTAGAAAATCAAGCCAATCCAAGGGTTAGATCTTACTAGATCTGAGTTTCAAGGTGCCAAGTAGTTCAAAAGGGGTTTTAATCCCTTAAAATGTGGAATGATGCCCACAAGGTAGAAATCACCCAAGTAAAAGTCTAGGGGTAGGTTATCAAGTGTGTAGATTACAAATCCAGTGGGATCTCACCTACCCACATGCTAGATCTAACCCAACAAGCCTCTCCAAGGAAGTGCGATTTGGTTTAAGAGAGCTATATTGCCTTGAAAAGTGTGTCAATTTTAACCTAATCACCACCAAACTATAGATCCAACTAGGGGTGGATGCTGTAGAGGTGGGTTCTTAAGATCTTTTCAAAAGCAAGGCTAGATCTAAGTAGATCTAAGAAAAACCAAAATGAGGGTTTTAATTAATTAGGGTTTGTAACCAATGAAGAGAGAATGGATGGAAAGAGGCACATACCTTGTAGATCTTACCTCAATTGCTTGTGGCCACCTTGCAAGTTGATAGCATTCTTCTATGTGTATATTCAAGAGTGAGATCCAAGAACTCCAACCAAAACGTCCTCCTCCAAGATAGCCAAATCGTCCTCCTCCTACAAGACAAGATCAAAGAAACAAGTCAAGTAAGATGATTATGAAAATGATAGAAAGATGTAATAGAAAGCATCAACTGTGTCACGAAGATACAATAATGATACTCCCTGTAATAAGAATAACCCAAGAGAGAATATGTGGATCCCTCCAACAATAACCCTCAAGAAATCGCCCTCCTCTCCACCAATTCGACTTTCTTGTAAGAAAACTAGTAGAAGCACGAAAATCCACAATGATACATAGAAGAGATACTGTATACTCAAGATGCAAGAGAATCCACAAGACAAGAGAGATATGCTCCATAAAGAAGTGTTCTATTCCAATATTCCAGAGCTCCAAAGGTGAGCTATACAGTAGGGGGTCTCCTCCTTATATAGGATAATAAAGACCAAAACCCTATACCACTCTACAATACTACATCAAATGAGTGGTTGAGATTAAAAGATCTCAATATACAATCAATGGCTAAGATGAGCCATAATAACATAACACATGGATCACTCATAAAGTGATGACGTCATAGCCTAAAATAATTGTGGAGGGTGACATCATCCACTAGAGGGGGTAAAAGTGCCAAAGCCCACCTCATAATGACTAGGACATGACATAAGAAGCACATGGTGGGGCTAGGGGGCATCAATCCTTACTAGCTCATCCCCAAGGAACAATAAAATAATAAAATATGTCCAAGATAATATAAATGATCAAATCTGTCCTCAAAATCCGTGATAGACAAGTAATAAAAGACCTCCTGTGATCGCTGTGGGCCTACCCACATGGTGAAAACTGGCTGGAAGATAGTGGGATCACCCTGGAAGACCTTTGTGAAAACCAAATGCCAAAACCTTGCCTCAATTGCCCAAATCAAATTCCTCAGTGACCACTTTATCGCATTTTTTAACTGCCTCGGTAACTGTGAAAGTGCCAAAACTGCCTCCCAGGGCATCTGCGCTGTCCAACTGAGCCCACCAGGCTCTCCAGAAGGGGGGTAAATTGTAAAAACAAGTGGCTGGACCACCGCCTCCTCATACAGCGCCCTAGGTGAACTGACCTCTCATGGCCCCTGTTGCTCAGGCGGGGAAATTAACCCCAAATCTGGTCAACAAGTGTAAAACTACATCAATCACTGTCAGAAGTGCCCAGAACTGAAAGATAAGTGTCTCATTGGATCTAGAAGACCCAAATCCACTAGGAATGTGTACTCATACACCATGGGTTGCCCTAATGGGCCAGCTGTAGGGTCCACCATATATGGACAGTGCATAATCTGATGATCTGAAGTAATAATAAAACCTGCTGAATTGCATCAATCATCATCTGAACCATATGTCTATCATATGATATCATCACCAAGTATGTGGGACCATCAGTCATCACCAATAGGTATATGTATATGGCCCACATCATCACGGATCCCAATAATATACAACCAAGGATAAATCACATCAGTAGACTAAGACACGCTTCTCTAAT
Source organism: Larix kaempferi (assembly GCA_027924585.1). Lineage (NCBI taxonomy): Eukaryota > Viridiplantae > Streptophyta > Pinopsida > Pinales > Pinaceae > Larix > Larix kaempferi. The sequence continues at coordinate 8,801,368 of BSBM01000129.1, read as the reverse complement.
CATTCTCACAGCCAAGCTCAAAGTATAACATCCATTCAGTGGCATTAATCAAGTTAGCATATTCCTTTGTTATATAAAATTACTTGCACAATAGTTCAAATGACAAACTCACCCATTGGACATGGTCAAACCGCTAGTGAATGATGAAGGCTAGGAACAAGGTTGGGCCAAGGGGTTGACTTGTCTAACTTAACTCAAAAATACTTTGGACTGGGAGAAGGGGGAAGCTACAAACTTTGTGCTGGACAAAATAACACGGGGGATGGTTGTGCCTCACAAATGGATAAGTTGTTTAGAGAGTGTTTATTCAACTTAGGCATCATGTCTACATCAAATTGATCTAGGTTCATTAGGATCATTCAATTTCATTTCATGGCCTTTTTGGCCTACATAACCCTTCGGATCTCAGGTGTGATGATAAGCACAACTAGTTGCAGCTTGCATCCAGGGCATGTTTTCATATACATATAATGTCAGCAATTGTTTAGATATAGCTTTTAAGAACCATTGCTTTTTGGACCTTTCTTGTACTCTTCGAGGAGTATTTTTAGCTATTCATCGCTCTTGCCCTTTTTAGTTTCCATGGGCGAATTTATAAGTTTCCATAAGTAGAACATGAGCTTTCAGTTTTAGCCAACAACATCTCAAGTGACTAGGGGGAGTTCGAGCCAATGCCAAACATCGGGACAACCGACCAGAATGATTTAGGCCTACAATCCAACTCACCAAGGACAAGTTTTGTCACCAACTTAGAGCTGAGACACTGAACATACAGGGATTTAGGCCTTCAATCCAACTCACCAAAGGCAAGTTTTGTCACCAACTTAGAGCCGAGACACTGAACATACAGCGATGCGGTCCAAACAGAGAGGTAGAAAAATGGGGAAGTCCTCAATATCAGAAAGTCAAATGAGACAGGTCAAGGTTTAAAGTCAAATAGGAAAGTCATGTATGGATGGAGTCAAGTGAATATGGAGCCTACACTAGCAGACAACTGGTGTCAGGAAAGACCCTATCTATGTAAGGTGGAAAACCAGTGGGTTTTGTTAAATGACCTAAATGTGCAAGCAATTGTCCATTTTATGATTTATAGTTCATTTTAAATAGTTTGCCACATCAGGAATAATATACCAAGCCAATGCTGTGAACATGACTAAATCAACAAGATAATAATCCACAGTCAATGATAAAATATTCATAGATCATACAACATCATCATAGTAATAAACATCATATATCATCTGAAACACTGCTGCAATACATCTCTAAGCACTGAACTGAAACTGTATGGGATAAAGGGTCACATCGGTCATCAAATCTGAACTCTCAAGGCTCAGCCTTGAGACAAGGTCTAACATAAGTCTGAATAATACACTGCTCTGATCATGGGTGATCATTAAAATATACAATCATCATAGCCATGCTCTGAATAATGGAAGCTCTGGAATGTGCAGATATCTGCTAAGCAAGAATAGTAGCCCTGCTACTATGGTGTGATAACAGGTACTTCACCTGCCAAGAAGTACAGGTTATGGTCTGCCTCACTCCGTTGGAAACCCATCTCTCGTAGATAGCTTTCAATCCTCGAGTACCATGTTCGAGGTGTCTACTTGAGCCCTGTTATCCACTAAATTGCACTTAGTGGATTCCGAGTGAACCGTTGAAGTTGTGAACATGTTCAATGTTCATTATCAGTGTTCCGAGATCCATCAGGGCAAAATTTTTTGACCCTTTGTAATTTTTGCATGTCCAGACCCCTGCAAAGGAATTGTAATAAGTTGGTCTAGCATGTTCTTTTAAAAAAAAACATGGTCTACCTTAGGTTTGCTATCATAGGGATACTCTAAAGTGTTTTTTCCTTAGGAATTATGCACTACTCGTTAGTGGTGTATAATCTCTGAGTTTTTCACTCACACCTCCAAAGTTGGAGTATTCACATGATGGTCGAACTTAGGGAGATTGTTAAAGCTTGTATGTACGTATTTTTTAAACATGTTAGCCATCAATAATGAGTCATATGGACATGCACTAGGTGCCCTAGGATTTTTGAGTCATTCTAAGAATTTTTTTTTTCTCAATTTATGAGATTTTTTAATAATTTAATTAAAAAAATCGAAAAGTGATAAAAGATGGGTTAGGAGGTGAAATTTGGTATGGGGGTGCTCGTTTTCTAACCCAAAGCACCCATAAAACCCCTAAACCCACTTTTCCTAAGTTTTGAGTGAATAATATTCACTTATGAAACCCCTAAACCCACTTTTCCTAAGTTTTGAGTGAATAATATTCACTTAAATAAATTTCTCTCCAAAATATTAAAAATGAATTATTTAATTCAAGAATAATGTATTTGGAGAAAATCCAAACTCTTATTTTAGTGGATGTTTGTCTAGGGAGTTGGCTCTAATGAGTTGGCATTGTCATTTAAGGAGGATTCCAATCAAATATTGAGCAAATCAATCAAGGATTAGACTTGTGTGAGGTGTCCCTCCTTGGGAAATGCACCTTCCTCCTCCTCTTGGGCGAATTCATGATGTGGCATCATCTCAACTCTTGGGTGGAGATCTCTATGTTGGGAGAGGGCGCCCTCCTTCGGTGGCAGCCCTCTTATTAAATGGAACACAAGCTACTACATCAATCAAGGAGATTGGGATCTCCACTTGTCATCTATCAAACCCTAGTTAGCTCTCCTTCACTAATTGGAATTCCTGTTGGAGAGTTCTATAAAAGCTAGGCTCTTGCTCCATTTTTCACATGGATGCATTGAATCTCTGGTACTTTGTATATTGCTATTATTGAATAAGATATTGAAAGACTTTGGAGGTCTTAATGATGTTTTAAATTGTAAAATGGACATATTACTTGCACACTTAGGTTTTCTGACAAAACTCACTGATTGCATTACCCTCCTATGAGCATAGATATGGTCTTCCTTGACATTCTTGTTTGCTAGCCTAGGCACCACATTCATTTGACTCCATCCATCCATGACCTTCCCGATTTGGCTTTCACCTTTGACTTGTCTTTCTTGACTCTTCGATACCGAGGACTTCCCTATTACTACTTCTGTGTTGGATCGCATCCATGTTTGTTTAGTGTCTCGGCTCTGAGTTGGTGACAAAACTTGCCATTGGTGAGTTGGATTGTAGGCCTAAATCATTCTGGTCGGTTGTCCCGATGTTTGGCACTGGTCGAAGTCCCCTTAGTTACTTGAGATGTTGTTGGCTAAAAATGAAAGCTCATGTACTACCTATTGGAAATCTTTATCAATTCGCCCATGGAAATTGTAAACTCTAGAATGTGTTTCTTAACACACGTGAGTAAAGGGCAAGAGCAATGAAATGCTAAACATACTCCTCGAAGAGTATAGAAAAGGTCCAAAAAGCAAATGTTACTCAAAAGTTATATCTATTATTGCTGACCTTGTATATGTATAAACATGCCCTGGATGCAAGCTGCAACTAGTTGTTTTTTTTAGCACATCTGAAATCCAAAGCGTTATGTAGGACAAAAAGGCCATGAAGTAAAATTGAATGATCCTAATGAACTTGAATCAGCTTGATGTAGACATGATGCCTAAGTTGAATAAGCATTCTGTTGTCTCTCAAAACTGGCATGCATGTGTTTGAAGCCCAAAATGTAAACACACCCGCTGGATGACAACTCTTAGGAGAGAGGCCAATGTCACCACACTCCTCTCCTCTTCGCTTCAGGTTGGCTCTTCTCCAACTCAAGGGGGTATCCCTAAGATAGGATCGCTAAGGCAGGTGCAACGGAGGGCAAGGTGAACTGAAGAGGCTGCCTTAGAGAAACAAATGTAACGGAAAATGAGTTTTTAATAGGGGCATGGAAAGACGGGAGGATCAGTCCTCGAGGGAAGGCCAGTGCCAGTATGTCAGAGGGGCGAATGGAGTCAAAAGAGAGATCAAAGGGCCTTGTGTCATATGTGACTGAGGGGGAAAGATCTCATCATTGAGCAAGCCCCGCTCAGTCTAGTGTTTGGGAATCGAAAATAGTACTTCTTCTTCTCTATCTGCGGGAGGTGTGCTATGCAAACCAAAAATCAATATTGCACAATCAAACTAGATTAAATGCAAACATCAATACCTGAGTATGCACGCTCACAAAGGGAAGAAGAAAGCAAAATGCCAAGAGTCCTTTGCCAAAGGGGAAGAAGAAGGAAGCGGCTAAGAGTTCTTCACCTTCCAACATGGTGGATTGTCACCCTTCTATGGCCTCTTACACGAAGAAAATAGGAAGCAGAAACTAGAAACGCTCACATTCATGTAAAAATCACAAGCTCACACCACATAAATATTCAGTTTATCCAAAAAGGCCCATATCAATTTTCATTAAGCTCATGGGAAGAAAGAGCTCCCAAATTTTTTCCATCTACACAATGGAGAAGGATGGCTCCTTAAAAAGACCAAAAACCTCTCATACCTTGAAAAAGGAAAAAGAAAATAATAAAATATTCAGAAAAAGGTGGGATCCTAGATCCCCCTTTTCTCTCCAACGAATACACCACTAACGCTTTTTTATTAATGAAATTCCTACTTTATTAATGGAACACCCACATCAAAAGCTTGAGCTCCGAGCTCTTGGCTGCCAACACATTGCCACGTAACATAGAAGACACCCCCACGCTGCTGTTAAAACACTGAAATTGTGGAAATGTACAGGCCGCCACTTCAAACACTAAATTGAGACTCGCTGAGCTGCCACTTTTGGTGATACGAACTGAGTGATAACATTAATTGGCCGATGAGTGAAACTGCGAGTTTAATCTCCATGTATCGACTTTAACAATCAACGTGGAACTCCATTGATACTCGGCTGTGGGTCATATGAACTTGCTGTCAAAAGGAATCGACTCTTTGAAAAAACTCCAACAACACCATGAGACCGTGAATCCATCCCCGAGCAGCTGTCATGGATAGTTGTGAAGTTTACCACCGATGCAATCTTGATTTTCGGTTACCGTCATCAGAAATGGCTCTCTTCAAACAGCAGGTTGAACGGTGATGACCACCGATGAGGGCTCGTTACTCTAGTCACAGCTGTCAACCAAAGTCTAGTTGACCTGTCCATGTGAAGCCGGTTGATAGGAAAATCACCACCGGTGTCATGTGTGAGAGAAAGAAAAGTGTGCCATGCAAGAAGTAAATCTGAAATTTGGCCATTCGTTGAAACCTTTAACCGGTCCAGAACTCCACGTATCGTCTGCCATAGGAGATTGACGCCATACATCTGTCAAACACAGGATCTAAAGCTGGCCGCCGATGTAATTGGATCCTTTTAAAAAACTCGAGTTAGCGACCCTTGGTGAACAGATTCCACAGTGTTCCGACTTAGTTCAAGTGTAGAAGCATTCCGTGGATACCGGTATACTTCACGCTGAATACGAATTCAGCTGTCACGAATTCAAGCTCGATTCAAAACACCTGCCATGCTCTGTTAGTGACCCGATCAACGTTGCTTTCTTTTATTTAATTTTAAAGAGTACCGAGCGGGTTCCATAACCCACGATTCTCTAGCAATTTCCGGCAGGGTCTCAATATGTTTTAGCATAAAAGCCCGTAGCTAAGATTTCCATAGGTAACTAAGACTTGCTTGTAGAGTCTTTGATATTCAAAACTTGTTCTAACTCTTTTTAACCACGGATTTCCGTGTTTGTTGCAAAATACAGAGGAGCCCAATCAGTTGGGACAAATGCCAAAAATACCAACAAAAAGGTCTGTGATCTTATGTATGAACACGACTTCAACGCACAGCAGTGGATCGATCCAATAATTTATCAAACTATGTGTCATGAGATATGAACGGTTCTTCAACAAGATTTCCATAGGTAACTAAGACTTGCTTGTAGAGTCTTTGATATTCAAAACTTGTTCTAACTCTTTTTAACCACGGATTTCCGTGTTTGTTGCAAAATACAGAGGAGCCCAATCAGTTGGGACAAATGCCAAAAATACCAACAAAAAGGTCTGTGATCTTATGTATGAACACGACTTCAACGCACAGCAGTGGATCGATCCAATAATTTATCAAACTATGTGTCATGAGATATGAACGGTTCTTCAACAAGCTGCGGCTACCTTCCTTGGTACTTTGCGAAGAGAAACTACCCGCGTAACCTTGGAAATCAATAACCAAGCTGTCGCATTGATGTATGAACACGATTTCATGCTTCAACTATGGCAATGGTGAAACCACAAGTGGATTGTCACACACGCTGCTGAATTTTGTGTAAAATAAGACCCGACTTCAAAGACCATTTCCCCAGCTTTCTGTTTCAACCTTCAAACGCCTGTCAGAAACCTTCAAATTTGTGCTGCAGATACAATGGAATTTGACTTGGAAATTGGACATATCTCAACACTTTGAAAGGTTGAACTTAACTTGAGGTCCCTCCAAATAAAATACAACCCTCTCAGGAATAACTTCCAAAGCAAATGTCCTGTTTTGCTGGTATTTGCCAAAAATCAACACTCGGTACATATGAGATGTTTATAGAACCTGTAATTCTGAAGATGGTGTCTGTATATTCCGAGCTAATAACAGTGGGATCTTCAATGGTTCGTCCTTATTTTATTTTCAATATAAGACAAAAATGCTGAGTATAGATCAATTCTGCCCGAACAGGAACTGCTTCTGACTTCTTTTCAAATGACAGGGTGCCCAGAATCTTTAAACAAAATGCAAAAGCATTTTAGAGAGGTAACACACTCTCTAAACAACTTATCCATTTGTGAGGCACAACCCTTCCATGTGTTATTTGTCCGTCACAGAGTGTAGCTTCCCCCTCTCCCGGTTCAAAGTGTCATCTAGTTGAGTTTAGGCAAGTTATCCCCTTTTCCCAGCCTTGATTCTTAGCCTTCATCCTAAGCTAGCAGTTAGACCATGTCCAATGGTGAGTCTGTCATTTAAGCTATTGTGCAAGTAAATATAAATAACAATGGAATATGCAAACATGATAAATGCCACTGAATGATGTTTATACTTTAAGTTAAGCTGTGAGTATGATTAGAGGAACATGTCTTAGTCTATTGATATGATTTGTCCTTGGTTGTATATTGACCTAGTTAAACCTAGTTTGATTATGGTCATTCTTGGGATCCGTGATGATGTGGGCCATGTATGCTTATTGATGATGATGGATGGTCCCACATACTCTTGTTATTGATACTATATGGTGGACATATGATTCAGATGGTGATTGATGTAGTTCAACAGGTATTATTATTATTTCAAATCATCAGATTATGCACTGTCCATATATGGTGGACCCTACAGTTGGCCCATCAGGGAAACCCATGGTGTATGAGTACACATTCTTAGTAGTTTTGGGTTTTCTGGATCCAATCACACTTATCATTCAGTTCCGGGCACTTCTGACAGTGATAGATGCAGTTATCCACTTGTTGACCAGATTTGGGGCTGTTTTCCCAGCCTCCAGTAGGGGCCATGAGAGGCCAGTTCACCTAGGGCGCTATAAGAGGAGGGGGTGGTCCAGCCACTTGATTTTAACATTATACCCCCCTTCGGGTGAGCTTGGTGGACTCAGTTTGACAGCGCAGACACCCTAGGTGGCAGTTTCAGCAGCTTCACAGTTATCGCGGCAGATTAAAAATGGAATAAAAGGGTCACTGAGGAATTCGATTTGGGCAATTGAGGAAAGGTTTTGGCACTTGGTCTTCACAGAGGTCTTCCAGGGTGAACCCCTCATCTTCCAGCCAGTTATCATCAGTCAGTGGGGTCCACAGAGGCCACAGAAGGCCATTTACTGCATGTCTCTCACAGATTTTGAGGACAGGATTTGATCATTTGTATTATTTTGGACATATTATTTTATATTATTGTGCCATGGGGATGAGCTAGTAAGGATTGATGCCTCCTAGCCCCACCATGAGCTTCTTGAGTCATGTCCATGTCATGTGAGGTGGGCCCATGTGTCTTAGCCCCCTTTAGAGGATGGCGTCACCCTCACTTAGTCACTTCTAGTTATGGCGTCACCTCTATTTTGAGTGATCCATGTGATATTTTATGTTGGCTCATCTTAGCCATTGATTATGTTGTGAGATCTTTTAATCTCAACCACTCATTTGATAAAGTGGTTTTGAGATCTAGGGTTTTGGTCTTTATTATCCTATATGAGGAGACCCCCTCATTGTAAAATTCATCTAGAGATTTTTGGCTTTGGCTATTGGAATAAAAATACTTTCTGGGCATCTTGGATCTTGGAGTTGGAATGCTTGTGGTGATTGTAAATGCTTCTTCCTCTGCACTGCTAGATATTGGTGGCCATCTTGATTTTATCTTCAACTAACATTGTTTTGTAGGCAAAGAAGACGTTTTGGAGGAGTGCGAATTGGTGGGGAGGCCTACTGTAAATATTAGATCTAGAGATCACTACTCCCTCTGGATCGCCCTGAGATCTCAGGTAGTTTGAGTCTCGATGTAAGTAAATACTCATACAAATGTAAACCTAACAACTAGATCTCTTTAACACTTTAACACACATACATTCATACACATAACAACTGATATACCTTAGAACCCTTTCGGGAAAAACCAACAATCTGTGAGGCTATCTTCTTTCTCGAGCCCAAATCATAAAAGAAATGAGACAAGTACAATAAAGGGTTACCTTAGAAGTAACTCCAACAAATTCTAGATTTTGCATGCATCCAGCTGATGCATACATTGGAAGCATGTGCCCTAACTGGAAAACTGGATCTGAGTATCCCTGCAAGCACCTCTGCCTCATCTGTCTCTTTCTATCCTCTGCTCTGATCTGCGCTGCAACTGAAGAAGTCTGCTATTGAAAACGTCCTCTTCTGCATGCACAAGTGCGCCCTCCCTCAAACAAAGAATGACTCGTACTAAATCAGATCTCAGCAGATCTGTGCTCTGATCGTCACTGATCTTCCTCAATCACTGAGACGAAGATACTCTGCATGTTACAGACACTCAATCGCTCAACCGGATGTGGTACAAGCTTCTTCCTCCTTTGGGAATGCGCCCTCCTTATCTAGGAAAGTCGTCCTCCTCTCAATTGATCTATCTCAGATCAATCATCTCGATGAATGAGACAGACCCCTTCTGTCTCCTTATAACATCTCACTGAAAAATTAGGTTTACCAAAAACCTAAAAGTTGGTGCATGCAAAACTCACTTTTGCATGCATGCATGCAAACCCTAGCATGCATTTCTTCCCAAACATTTTCCTGGTTAATATTTTAACACTGACCCTTCAAGCTTCAAGAGGACGTTTTGGTTGACAGGGAGTTGTTTTGTCTTTGTACCAACAATTCATGTTTTTCATCTCTTTGTTTGCATCTCTTTCCATTCTTGATTGATTGATTGATCTTTGTGTCATTGATTGACAGGGATAGGGAAATCGATTTGGTTGAAGGAGACAAAATATTGGCAAGAAGGGCTCACCCAAGTTTGGCATTTGATCTTTGTGGGAAGTAATCCTCGTCACAAGCCTCTTCCATCCTCATCTTCCAGGTATGTTCCAAGAGGTATGAAATTCTTCTATCTTATCCATCTATTCTCTCAGATCTAAAAACCCTCATTTTTCACTTTTTCCTAGATCTACTTGGATCTAGCTTGTCTTTGGGAATAATAAAAAGAACCCACCTCTATAGCATCCATGGCAATTCAGATCTATAGTTTGGTGGCAATTGGGCTTCATTTAACACATTTTCCGAGGCACATAGCCTTCCTTGGGTGAGGTCGCACTCCTTGGTTGGGTGAGTTTTGCTAGTTCCAAGACTTGGGTAGGTGAGATCCCACTTGATTTGCACTCCTCTCACTTGATAACCTACCCCTAGTGCTTCATCTCTTTGATTTTTTCCTTGTGAGCCCCATTCCTCATTTTGAGGGTCGTGCCCCACTTGGGTCATTGGGTGATGCATTTTCAACCTTAGATCTATGGAGATCTAGCTTCTCTTTGGGCATGCCATCCTAAACCCACTTTGATATTTGCCTTAACTACCCCGATCTACATTTTGGCATAATTTGGACTCCATTTGCCCCTCCATCTAAAGGCACTATTCTCCTTGGGTCAATTCGCACTCCTTGGGGATTGTGTCTTTTGCACTTTTTGCAACTTTGATGACAGCAATTCCTCTTTAAAGCATCAGAATTTTATTGAAGTATGCAGAAGCTTCATTATAGACTCGCAGATCGGCTTCGGAGGGCGAAGCTCATCACTGCAAAACTAAGTGTGTCTAGCTACAACATCTCAGGCTCATTTAGCAATTCGAACCAGTACCATTAGAACATCCTGCAAGCTTCTTGGAGGCACTGAGATATAGCCACTAACACCCTAACAGACAGACATTACAGACTGCAATTTACAGAACGAGCTTGGGCTTCTGATGCAATATTATACCACTAAGGCAATTCGCAGAGCATACACCTTCGGCTCTAGACTCCTAGAGACTCCTAGACACTTGCAGAGCTCCAACTACTGGAACACTCGCAGACTCAACTCCGAATGAATGAAATGAGAGTCAGACCTCTCTTATATAGCACACTAGCCAATCAACCGGTAACACAAAACTGGCACTAACAGGTCATAAAGGAGAGAATCCGGGGTGATGGTGGGACCACACCATCATTATCTCGTCCCTTGGAGGCTACGCCATATGGGGACCTGGATACGACACTAAAGCAATGGCCGACAGCATAAAATAATGGGGCCAGACTGACACTAGCGGGAGACAGAATCCCGACAACCTTTAGAGTACAAAGTGGATGCTATTATTACCGGCCCACCACGGCTTTCAATAAATGACATAAAGAAAATATGTACATCAATCATCTCCAGAGCGACAAACACAAAATAAGGATTCATTTCCCGGAGGGCCAACAGGTTGTCCACCACACGGACAATCAAAATCTTCATCTGCAAGAAAATCTTCAAGCTCACGGGCAGCAATGATGGAATCAATATCTTGTGAATCATCGAAGTAAGGAGCATCAACTTCTGGCGGTGGAGGAGGATAAATCCATGGTCCAAAACACCGTTCAATGTCAGAACCAAAGAGAGTCTGATTGGCTTCGCACAGGAAATCACTTTCAAACATAGACTCAACACGAAAATCCAGAGGTAGAGTTCTTGAATAGATTTTGGTATCAATACGGTTACCATTGGAATCCCGTTTGATATACTTCTGGTTCACAAACACACAGTGTTTGAGTCTTATGTATCTTCCACCTTGATGCCTGAGAAGAAACTTAAACCATAAATTATTTTGATCGGCCACTTGCATATCTGCTTGCAGATGCAGAATGAAGTTGGCACGCCTGTTCGTCCAATCTACTCTTGGGCAGAACTTATCCAAAAGTATCTCGATCCATCCTAACCAAGATTTATTCCTAAGATTACTTGGATCTCCGCAGATAACCACTAACCTTTCTTCACGGCAAAACTTCAATATCAGGTTGTAACTTGTCCATGTCAAGTTACCTTTGCCGATGTCCACGTACCACACTGGACCACCTTCTTCATCGTTGCAGTCGATCCAGAGTTCTTTGCAATGTTTCAGCTTTTCACGAGCACTGCTGAAACCTCTAAATGCAGTCCTTTCCCATCGTTCCATTATATGCAATTTCAAGGGACTCGATTGAATTTGCTTGATAAGGGTGAGATCAAGATATCTCTCAGCTTCATGCCTTTGGGCATAATCAAGCAACTGCTTTCTGTCTTTTTCTGGAATGGAATCATCCCAGGGCTTGAGGAAAAGGGCATTTCTTGGCGGCTATAGAAGCTGCTGAACTGGAGCTTTACCTTTGTCTGTGTCCGAGCTTGAGGCACCCGCCGAAAACATATTTAATGCAACTGGTTGAGACTGCTGCACTGTCTCACGAGTTAACATGTCGGTGAGACAATTGAGATACCCTAGTTTATATACAATCTCAAAATCAAAGTTAGACAACCATAAAAACCATTTTAATATCCTACTGCTATTTTCAGCCATTAAACTTTCATTTTTAAAGATACCAGGCATAATCTTTAAATTTGTCCTGATTACAAACTTGACTGGTTTTAAAAACAAAATGAAGTGTTGGACAGTTTTCTTCACAGCAAGGATTTCTTTATGGCTGCTGGGGTAATTAAGTTCGGCTGATTTGAAGGAACCCGAGCCATAACCACAGATGTTCTCTTTTCCAGAGATTTCTTCAAGTAACACACCATCCCAAGTGGTAGCAGAGGCATCTGTTTCTATAATCAACTTCCCTAATCCTTGTGGCAGGAAAAGAGCAGGCAGATCATGGACTTTGGCTTTGATCTTCTTAACAGCCAAAAACATCTCATCAGACCATTTGGGCGGATTCTTTTTCAACCTTTGTTGCAACACATGAATGTCTGAGGCTTGCCCTCTGTAAAATGGTCGAATATAATTCAAACAACCTAAGAATCTTTGCAATTGAGTCTTATCCAAAATCTGATCAGGAAAATGTTTAAAAGAGATTAAAACATGTTTCTGCAAAACAACCTGACCTTTCTGGATCTTGAATCCAAGGAAATCCATTTCAGATTTACCTATCTCCATTTTGGACTCAGATAAGACTAAACCATGTTTGAATACCAGATCATAAAACCTCTGAAGATGTTTTAAGTGATCTTGCAGATTCTTAGAACAAATCAAAATATCATCAATAAAGACTAACAACCATGGAATGTCTCTGAAAATATCTTCCATTCTTTTCTGAAACTCTGAAGGAGCATTATTAATGCCAAATGGAAGGACTTTCCACTGATATTGGCCATGGGGAACCACAAATGCAGTTTTATACCTATCTTTTGCATCGATCCCTATTTGATAAAATCTAGATTTTAAATCGAACTTACTGAAGATTGTACAACCTGCAATTCTCTGCAACAGGCTGGCTTTATCTGGAAGAGGATAACGGACTTTCTGCAAAACTGCATTGAGAGGCTTATAATTTACAACTAATCTCGGCTTACCTCTCTTTTGTTCAGAGTGCTTATTCACAACAAAAGCACGACATGGCCAAGGACTCTTGGATGGTTCAATTAGACCTTTATTGAGAAGATCTTTAATCTCCTTTACACAAAACTCTCTTTCAGATGGAGACATAAGCCTGGCAGAGGCTTTCATGGGCTTTATTTGTTGTAGAGGGTCATATGGCAGAGAGACAAAATATTTTTCTCTAGTCCAGAATGTATTTGGGCTTTCAGAGCAACAATTTTTTATCAACTGCTCTGAAATGGAGGCTAGAGTTTTTTCTTTATGAGCATCTGCATAGGCTATACAACGATCCATTTTATGCAGATCACTAATCTTTGGGGACTTGACTGGGATTGACTCAACAGAAGACTTACATTTATATACAGGGTTGAAGGTTAACGGACACACAACAGATTTTGAATTTATAGTACAGGCAAAGAACATCTTTGCTGAATCTACAGAAAAAGGTCTCATCCGTTTAAGGAATTTAGAACCTAAAACACAGTCTTCTTTCAAACTATCAAGTCTATACAAAGAAATGGAACTAGAACAATCAACAATCTTAATTGGGAAATCTTCTACTTTACCAGCAAGAGAAACGGGAGTACCTTCTATTGCTGAACCATAGTCTTTACATTTTTCCCAATAGAAAGGAGGAAGGGCAGATCCCTTTGCTACACTGAACTGACAACCGGAATCAATCAAACAATGCAAACTATATGGTACATACTCAAGAGCACAAAACAAAACTTGAATAAACAATTTTGGACCTTGAAAGCCACCTAATAGACTGGGGCCTTGAGACTGAGGAGAACTGGGTGAATGAGGAGGAGTAGACGGAGGAGACTCTTCCTTTCTCTCAGGGTTTGACAAAGCTTGCTCTAAATGTTTAGATAGGTCATCATCAGAGGATTGGTCTTTTTCTGCAACCAAGACTTTCACCATGTCTTTCAACTCTTCAATTTTTCTGACAAGCTTTTTCAGTTCTTTCTACTTATCTTTGATCTGTAGCCTTAAGAGTTTTTCTCTATCCCTTCTATGGTTCTGTTTGTCATCATGGTCATCAGGGTAATCTCTGTAGAGCTCAGTAGGATTATACTTTGTAACCATTTGAGGAGAGCTTATCTTTCCTTTACCCTTGACATCTTTCTGTTTTTCCAAAAGAATTAATAATCTTGCCTTTTCTGCTCTGAGATCTTGTCTTTGGATATACTGATAGATAGGAACTGTTGTTAACTGTAAATCAATTTCAGCTAACTGTTTTTCAATGGAATAAACTGGATTAACTGAAAACATATTCAGGGAAAAATCAAACTCAGGCAGCGTACACCCCCCTAAATTTGATTCCTGGCTATCTGAGCTAGCGCTGTAGGAAGAATCACTATCATAGACAGGGGCAAATTTCGCTAAAGTAGCAGAATCATAATACTCAGAATCACATTCGGATTCATCCAAAAAAATAACTTCTCCAGAAGGAGGAGGAGACTCAACAGAAACTTCAAATAGATCCCACCAGTGTGGATCAAAGCTGGCACACAAGGCTGCAAGCCTTGGACGAGACTTTCTCTCTGGACACTTACCTGCCCAATGACCAGGTTTTCCACAGATAAAACAAACATCCTTTTTTCCTTTCTCAGTTTTTCTTTTAACAAACCTGCAACTCTTGAACTGAGACTTATGCCTTTTGTAAGACTTATAACCATGTTTTGACTTATGTTTATAAGGCTTATCATGATGATACCTTGGGCTGGAGGAATAGAATCCTTTCTTCTTTTTCTTGTGACAATTACAAGATTCTTTCAAATGTCCACGATTATGAGCACCACAACCCCAATCGCGCATTCCTGCAACATCTTTGCAGAAGGAAGCAGAAAACATTTTTTGGTGTCTCTTAAAATCTTTGCTAACCCTGCGCTCTAAACAATGTTCTTGCCATGTTTCAAGAATATGCGCATGCAACTGGGCTAGTGACAAACTTCTTAGCTCGACCTTTTTGTCTTTTAGAGCTTGTTCAACAGCATAAGGAACATGTCCTGGGAAACTTCTTAAATAGTGCTTCAAATAAGCTGGATTTCCAGATTTACCAGAGGAAATCAACAATTTTTGCATGTAACAAAAATACTCTTCACTTTTGCTGAGGTTACAGAGTCTGGCTGACATAAAAAGTGAAGCAAGATGGTCATAGTCTTCACCATCTTTAGGACCATAAAATTCTCTACCTAGGACCTTAAGTATTTGGTCATCTGCATCATCTGCAGCTAACATCTCATTCCTAGATTCTTGGGGTAACCATCTCCACCAATCATAAGCTAGGCCGGACAGACCTGCAACTAACTGGGTACCCAACATTTGCCCTGTGAGATTATTGTCCTGCTGTTTTTTATATAGAATCCATTGTCCTAACAACTGTATGGCATTTTTTATGTCTTGTCTTGACTGACATTGGATGTTCAGTACTGGATGCTCTGGCATTGAGACAAGAGATTATTCATGTTATTTATACCATAATGGATTCTAGGAATTGTGGCAACTGATGCACTGGCATCAGGCATATGCGTATCAAAGACAGGATTTTGTAGAGGTTGGCCTCTGTTGGAAGACTGCGCTTCATGGAAACCAATTTCAAGTGCATTAAGACTAGCAGCATGCTTTGGATCTAACACAGGTTTGAACTTTTTGAACTCTGAGATCCAAGCATCTACTTCAGCTTTTTCAGCATCGCTTTCTCCAAAGTCCCATACTGGTTTTTCATTCTCAAGAACAGAGAACTGACTTAAGGACTGACTCTTATGATGCTGAGGTTTTACCTTATGTCCTTTTGCTGCAAGAGCAATTACATGGTCTAGAACCACATACGATTTATGCTTAAGATTCTCTGTTTTCTTAGAGATATCCTCTAGGACACTTTGCCTTCTTTCAAGCTTTGCTGAAGCTTCATTTATGGCTATCTTAATTTCTGTTGAATCATGCAGAAGGTGATTTAGTAAACCAAACTTTGTTTCCACATCATTTATTTGCTGTCTTTGTTCTGCTATCTGGGATTTCAAGAAAATAATATCTTGAGCCATGTCGTCAAGATTTCTTATTGAATGGACTTGCTGCAAATTTCCCCAATTTGCAAGTTTGATCTCATCAGAGACCTGTTGATCAGGAGCAGAGGATTTGCTTGGCAAGAATTCTCTTTTTGTTTGGCCATCTTGGGAGAATTGTCGAAAAAGTGTTTCAGGAAGATTTCTACCAGGGATGAAAGACCTATTTCCGGCTTGGACAACTTCTATTCCAGTACCGCTTCTTGGAAGGGAAAACATTCCTAAGGAAGGAAAATATTTTTGTTTGTTTTGGTGCTGGAGACGTTGTATTATTTTCTTACAGGCTTGACATTCAGCATGTTGTGGCCACGATGTTCTGAATCATAAAGACCGGAAAAGGAAGAAGAAGGATCTGAAGTATTTACAGAATTAGAAGTAGCTTGATGCTGGGCATTATCATAGGAAGCAGTAGATACAGATCTAATGAGAGGAAGTTGGAATCTACAAGTAGGCTGCTCAGCAGGAACTTTGAAGGAACTGGTAGCTTCATCGAATGTCAAAGGCTTGGCATTATAGGCAGAAACTATTCTATCATTATTTCTCAATTCAGAATACCTAATTTCCCATTGCTTTGGATACTTTATTCCTGTCCAATCGAAAGTAATTGGAGTAGCGTTTTTGGATTTCTCTCATTCCACCACGCTGTGATGTGCAGAACTCTGATGCACATCAGATCGGAGAGCAGGTAAAGTATCATTACCAAAATGGACAACTACACCCCCTTTTCACTGAATAATATGAGATCCAGTATCCATATTAAACCCATTAGGTAAGACATAAGCTTTTAAAAGATCATAGATATAAAGATCTTTAAGGCTGACTGAAAACTTGGGGTAGATAGTTCCAAAAGATGGGCCATCATGGAGAGGAGCAGTAAACCCACCGACAACAACATCGGCAAAATTCCTATGACGAGTATCAACAACAACACACATAGAAGAAACTTGAAGACGAGGACGGACAAGCGGACCTAAACCAAGTTTAACTGCACCTAAGTGTGCATGCTTAAACCCTTGAGCTTTCGCCCAATCTATCTGACATTTATCAAGAAGATTAATATGAACAGGTTCATCTTTACCAGAGAAAGACACATCTATACTAGACACTTTAATTTGAGTAGCAGCAGTGATGTTCCACCAGGGAAGACGATAGACTTCTTTAGGCAAGATTTGAGGTAATTGCCAATTTTCAGATGGATTTGTGTCATCTATATGGATTTGTGTCATCTATAGGATTGAAGGAAGACCTACGCTCTGCTAGAGATACTTCAGTATCATTGGCTGACTCACATTCTAAATGGGTGAGCTCAACTGAATCCATTGCAGGGTCCATAACTTAATGAGGATGAGTGCTCACTTCTGATGGTCTCCGGTATTTCTGAGGACTTACCCAACGCCCAACCACGGCTCAACTGCCTCCCTGACTTCGGACAACCCTACTTACACCCTCGTACGTCTTGCAATTCGCTCAACGGTCATTTCCACCGTCTACAGGATTTGGTTGTAGAATGTAAAGACAATCAAATAACACAGAACTACTGCAGCAGATTTTAGAGATATAAATTTGCATCCATATACATCAGAAAAATATAGTAAAAATTATACCAGAATAAAGTTGTTTCTGGCTCTGATACCAAGCATGCCAGAGATCGACTTTTTGCAACTTTGATCACAGCAATTTCATAGATCTACATCATCAAACACCCCTTAGTGCCATTCCACCCCTAACTTCACCTTGTGGGTCCCATTTGGGTCATTTCCATACTGTAAGGAAGTGGGTCCCACTTGTGTATTTCATGGTACTAGATCTATCTATTTGATCTCCCTAAGTGGCCTAACTCATTCATTGGTTGAAACACTTGTCACATCTTAAGCCTCTTCAACCATACTTAAACTCTTGGGCTCACCTAAGCTTGCATTGGTTTCCGTAACCCAACTTCCACATCTCCCTAGGAACCATTGCTTTGGCTAATCTTTTGTTGATTGGCTATAGGGTCTCCCCCTTGGTCTTCACTTGTCTAGATCTAAAGTGAAGAGTGCCTCGATTGTCGTGACTCCCAGCTTGCATTGAAAACCGTGGCATCTCTTGGGTCACCTCTTTAGTTGTCCATCTCCTCTACCATCCTGGATGGGATACGTTAGGGATAACTACAAGTTGTGTGATAACAGGGCCTTCACTTCATTACTTGTATCCTTTCCAAGACCCAAAGCAAAAATGAGTTTTTGATGTCATGTTGGATCCAAAATGCACAGCCCCCCCCCGCCCTCGCACATGCCACTTCTGAAAATTTATTCATCTTTTAAGGAATAATTGAAGAAATTAAGTATTGTATAATATATGAAATTGGATGTATTAGCGGTTTTCAGGTCCTATTTAGGGCAAGTCTCACAAGAAGATACATTAAAATAATTTTGGATAGTTTTACCTTGATTTGACAAACGTTTCAGTTAAAGAATCTACTTAGGTTCAATGTCATCCAGTGTGTACAACTTTTTACAGTACTTGTTGCTGTAGTTAGTTTTATCTTATAGCCAAAAGTTGGCCAATGGGACAGCAAAAAATATAATGATAATTGAACACTAAGTATCTCCATGCAAACTACAAAAGTACAAAAAAAGAGTACATTGGGAGTGCTTAAAGCATCTCTAAAAAACCATTATTCTGCTTCACTCGTTTTTTTTTGCAAAAGGATTTTAATTCATTTTTCTCTCACAAATTAGGCAGTGTGAAATGGCTTTTATTTACTTGCAATTATATTTCTTGTGTTGATGTGCAGGATCTCTAGCACAAATTATAAAGTTTTCTCTCAAGAGTATTCCACAGGTAAGTAACAATGTTTAGTGTTGTATGTCTAGTATAATTGTTTCTTTAGCAGTATCTGTTGTTTTCAGTATGTAGGCATGTAACTGAATAAATTGGGAACCTTGTTGAAATAATTATGGTACGCTGTTTAAATACCTCAGGGTGCATCAACACAATGCTATGTGGCATTGCATCCCCGGCTTAAAGGAGTTGGTGGGAAATATTTTTCAGATAATAATGAAGCGACCCCTAGCTCGCAAGCCACGAACACAGAGCTAGCAAAGAAGTTGTGGGAATTCAGTGAGAAAATCATTTCCTAATTTGCCTCCACGATTTCAATGAATTCAGTCCGTACTAATCATATGATCATAGATTCTTCCATAGTGAATTTCTTAACTATATATTGATAAACAATTGTTTAGTTTAAAATTCTGCACATTTTCCTTCATTCTTTAAGCAAGGATCTTTGCATCTTTGCTGCCATAGAACTTAGATGTTGTGTATGTTAAATTTTTAAATCAGAGAACGTATGCAGAAGATAGACACAATGAATGAAGAAGAAATTATGTATTATTAATGATCTTCAAAGTACATGAGTGTGTTGTATATATCTCTATTTAATAAATGCTATTTATGACTTAACCTGTCATTTGTAACTTGTGACAATATTACAAAGTACATACTTGGGAAATAAACATTACAATATCCAACACCCCGTCTTAATGTTTATTTCGGACGGTGGGAATTTGGACCTTGTTACTCTGATTATTTGAAAATGCAAATGCCCATTGGTCTATATGTCTCAGCTAGGCCTAGGATTACAACTTCTTTGTGTTATTTCCACTTTGGTTGATGCCAAACCTTGAACCAAGAATACTTTGGCTTCTTCATCTTCACCTTTTTTGCTGCTATGTGATGAACTTCTTCTTGTACTTTATGTTCCAAACTTTCAGGCTTTCAATTCTTTTCTCTTTCTTCTTGCTACTACTTGGCTTCAACCATTTCTTCTTCTTGAATCTGGGAGGTGCAAAACTGCATTGTTTATCTTCAGTTTCATAACTCCGCTTGTAAAAACAGTGATCTTCACCTTCTTCAATGACATCTTCATTATCATTCAATCAAAACACTGAATGCCCTTCACACCATGGGCTGCAATCTCAATCTTCAAATGCTGTAATGTGGGCATACATGAAACCCACTTATTGTTCTCATAATGTGCCATATTTTCATCCTTGTCACAACTCAGCAACTGCTGATAGAACCGGATCTCTTCAAGACTCCATCTCCTAAAGATATTTGAACAGGATTTTCAAAAGCAAGATTACAATATATCTTCATACCATCTTCCTCTATTGCAGCATCTTCAATTTGGCTACAGTCTTCATCTTCTATGCATGTCATATGTTTAGTGGCTCCCGAATCGATATACCAAATAAATTGAGAAGCATAAATACCAGTATGAGAAGCCATAAATAAATAATCAATTTTAGGTTCATTCTGTTGAACCACGGCACAACTCTCTACAAAATGACTATGATGACTTCCTCCTATTTGAAACTCATTCGAGGTCTCATACAAACTTTCCAACTTTGTCCAAACATCAACGGCTATTTTAATATTACAAATATGAGGCAAAATATAATCTTCCAAGGCAAACATGGGGTCCTGTTCCATTTTCTGTTTCCAAGCAGGGTAATTATTTCCATAAGTTATTGATGCTGGCCCATTTCTTCTAAATCTTGTTTTCCTTTCGATCAACAGCGAAGGAATAAAAATGGTGGCTAGTAAACTTTAATAATTTCAAATTTGCACGGGCTTAGGGTTATAAACCCATGGCTCTTGAATCTGTTGTATAGCAGCTCTAAGTCTTCAACACTTTGGCGTGCCAGCTTTCTTTTTACTTGAGGCCCTGTTTGATAGTGACTTGAAATAATCAGATTTCATAGTTAAAAAAATTGCAGCCGACTCTATTCTTATCTTCCATAGACTTCCAATGGTGGCTACACCTTCTCGCGAGTAGCTTCACACAGGTTCTCTGCATGTAATTTTTCACCACCTTCTCATGGGTTCTCTTACGATTGATTGAAATGGCGGCTTCATTCCTTTGTGAGAGCACAATTCTTCACTCTCTTCTTCGACCAATTAAAAACGACGACCTCCTTTCTATTGCTTGGCCTGGGGGTTTCAGACGCCTCACTTTGTTAAAATATTAACCAGGAAAATGATTGGAGAGAAATGCATGCTAGGGTTTGCATGCATGCATGCAAAAGTGAGTTTTGCATGTAGCCATTTTAGGTTTTTTTTGGTAAACCTAACTTGATAGTGAGATGTAATAAGGAAGACAGGAGGTGACTGTCTTCAGTAGAGTGTTCATTGATCTGGGATAGATCAAGAGAGAGGAGGACGACTTCACATGTGAAGGAGGGCGCATTCTTCAAGGAGGGAGAAGCTCGTACCGCATTCGGTAGAACAGTTGAGTGTCTGTAACTTGCAGAGTATCTTCGTCTCAGAGATTGAGGAAGATCGGTGACGATCAGAGCTCAGATCTGCTGAGATCTGATTCAATACGAGTCTTTCATTGCTGGAGGGAGGGCGCACTTGTGCATGTAGAAAGAGGACGTTTTCATTCACCGGGCAGTCTTTAGAGCGAGCAGAGCAGATCTGAGGATAGAGACAGATAGATCAGGCAGAGGCAGATATAGGGACATCCAGATCCAGTTTTCCATTTTTAGGGCTTATCTCTTCCATGCATGCATTAGCTGGATGCATGCAAATCTTGAGTTGGCTAGAAAAGATTACTGAGGTAACCTGTATTGTAGTAGTCTCTTTTCCTATATGCTCTCGGCTCGAGAATGAAGATAGCCCCATAGTTTGCTGGTTTCTCCCGAAAGGGTTCCAGGGTAAATTTGGTGTTTATGTATGATTGCATTTATATTATTAAGTTGGTAAATGCAGATCTAGTTGTTTGAGTTCATGTTAATGTTGTATTGATATCGAGACTCATCCCACTTGAGATCTCAGGGCGATCCAGAAGGAGTAGTGATCTCTAGATCAAATATTTACACGCTTTTGGTGGCTTGTTGTAGCCTCGTCTCTCTTCAAAATGGTCTTCTTGAATGCGTATCTCCAGACTCTCACTCCTACGTCTTGATTAAACTCAGCATGCGGCTCTTTCTTCACAAGGTGCAAAACTTGAACTTCTCTTCTCTTTTTTTGTGTCGACTCTTACTTACGAAGACTTTGGCTTGACTGTTCTGTTATCACACAACTTGTAGTTGCCCCTAGTGGTATCCCATCCGGGACGGTAGAGGAGTTAGGCAACTAAAAAGGTGACCCAAGAGATGCCACGGTTCCCAATGCAGGTGGGAGTCACGTCAACCGAGGCACTCTTCGCTTTAGGTCAAGGTATAACTAGACCAAGGGGGAGACCCTATACCCCAATAACAATTGATTGGACCCAAACAAAGGTTTCTAAGGGTAGGTAAGTAATGAGTTACGGAAACCAATGCAAGGCTAAGTGGACCTAAGGGTTAAGGTATGGTTGAGGGAGGTGTAAGAGATTGTTAATGTTTCAACCTATGTATGGTTTAGGCCACATGATGGGGTGTGATAACTAGGTAAAGTACCATGTGTTTACACAAGTGGGTCTAGTTTCTTGGGAAGTGTGAAATGGTTCTAGGTGGACCCACAAGGTGAAGTTAGGTGTGAGGATGGTACTATAGGTTAGATATAGGCTAGATCTATGAGTTTGAGTTGGTTCTAGGAGTACCCATGTACTAGATCTAGGGTTTGACACGAATCCCAAGGAGTGCGACTTGCTTGGAGAAGGACTAGTGCCTTGTTGAATGGGCTAATGGAGTCAAGAAGTATGTCAAAGTGTAGATCGGGACACCTAGAAGCCAAGTCAAGTGGGTTGGATGAGATCCAATGGTTGGATCTTACTAGATCTAGGTTTTTAAGTGATTA
This sequence comes from Larix kaempferi, assembly GCA_027924585.1. NCBI lineage: Eukaryota > Viridiplantae > Streptophyta > Pinopsida > Pinales > Pinaceae > Larix > Larix kaempferi. The sequence goes on along the minus strand of BSBM01000129.1, from coordinate 8,778,522 downwards.
TCCTAAGTGGACCACAATCCCTTGAAACAAGGAATGCAACCCCCAAGGCGGATCGTGACAAAAAGACAGTATAGACCTAGGTTTCAAGGCATGGGGATTCCAAATCCACAAAAATCTCAAACACCCACCTCCTAGAAGTGGACAAACTCAGATTTTCAAGGGGGTGCGATTTGCTCAAGGAAGGCCCAAAAGTGGGTTTTGGTGGACCAAATCAAGTCCAATGGCCACCAAAATGTAGATCCGGGATACTAGTACCCCGATCTATGTATGTTCAAAAGATCAAGTCAATCCAAGGGCTAGATCTTAGTAGATCTAAGTTTTAAGGTGCCAAGAAGATCAAAAGGGGGGTTTTAACCCCTTAAAACATGGAGAGATGTCCACAAGGTAGTTTTCACCAAAGTAAGGATGTGGGGGTAGGTTATCAAGTGTCTAGATTTCAAATCAAGCGGGATCTTACCTACCCATGTGCTAGATCTAACCCAACAAGCCTCTCTTAGGGAAGTGCGATTTGGTTCAAGAGGGCTTTTTGCATTGAAAAGTGTGTCAAATTTTAGCCAATCACCACCAAACTATAGATCCAACTAGGGGTGGATGCTATAGAGGTGGGTTTTCAATTTTTCTTCAAATGCAAGGCTAGATCTAAGTAGATCTAGGAAATACCAAAAACAAGGGTTTTAATTTAATTAGGGTTTTTATGACCAATGAAGATAGAATGGATGAAAGAGGCACATACCTTGTAGATCTTACCTCATTTGCTTATGGCCACCTTGCAAGTTGATAGCATTCTCCTATGTGTATATTCAAGAGTGAGATCCAAGTGCTCCAACCAAAACGTCCTTCTCCAAAATAGCCAAATCGTCCTCCTCCTACAAGACAAGATCAAAGAAACAAGTCAAGCAAGATGATTATGAAAATGGTAGAAAGATGTAATAGAAAGCATCAACTATGTCTCGAAGATACAATAATGATACTCCCTGTCACAAGATCAACCCAAGAGAGAATATGTGGATCCCTCCAACAATAACCCTCATGAAGTCGCCCTCCTCTCTCCAATTCGACTTTCCTGTCAAAAGATTAGTAAAAGCACAAAAATCCACAATGATACATAGAAGAGATACTGTATATTCAATATGCAAGAGAATCCACAATGCAAGAGAGATGTGCTCCACAAAAAATCTTCTATTCCAATATTCCAGAGCTCCAAAGGTGAGCTTTACAATGGGGGGTCTCCTCCTTATATAGGATAATAAAGACCAAAACCCTATACCACTCTACAATACTACATCAGATGAGTGGTTGAGATTATAAGATCTCATCATACAATCAATGGCTAGGATGAACCATAACATAATATCACTTGGATCACCCAATATAACAAAAGCGCCTGTTATCACCTAAATTGTAGTTACCCCTATGGATGGATCCAGTCATGGATGGCAATAGGGAAGGGCAACTCAAAAGGTGCAACCACGATCACCTCGACCTCCAAAATATGGTTGTCACGCCAGTCGAGGCAACCTTCGCTTTATGTTATCTAGCCCAGACAACAAAGGGGGAGACCCGATCTACTCCCGACAGGAGAGATCAAAACCAATACACCAAATCAGGGTATTTCTAAGTGAAGTTAGGTGTATGGTTTATCCTAGACCTAAGGATGAAGTCACAAGCCAAGTGAGGGGTTCAAGAGATATAGCTTTGGTTTATAGTTGATGTGAAAGTGACTTACAATGTTTGAAGTGAGATCTAGGATGAGTGTACTAGGTCAATGTCAAAAGATCCACTGCCTTGGGAACTGTGTCCAATGCAGGATAGTTTTAAGGGATGTATTGGGGCTAACTAGTACATAAGACAAGCTTGACCATGATTCATGATAGCTTTAAGGGTATAGTTCACCATGCAGAAGTCAAACCACAAGTCAATCCAACAATCTAGGAAAGTTGGGTTGTCTTGGAGATAAACCAGTGCCTTGGGAATTGGGAAGTGGAGTCAAAGTGGGGTTGACTTATGGTTTAGGACTCCTACAACATGAGATAAGTGAACAGTATAGGTCTTGATGGTTGAATGTATCTAGATCTAGGTTTAACCCAAGTGGACCACAATCCCTTAAAACAAGGAATGCAGTCCCCAAGGCAAGATTTGACAAAGTGACAGCCTAGACCTAGGTTTTGAATTATTCCGGTTTCAGATCTCCAAAAATCTCAAGTACCCAGTTCCTAGAAGTGAGTCAACTCACTTCTCCAAGGTGGTGCGACTTTGCCCAAGGAGGCTTAAAATGGGGTTTAGGTAGGTCAAGACAAGTCGGATGGCATCCAAACTTTAGATCCTAGTAGATCGGTCAGGTAGGAGTATGGATCTGTAATTTTGTGGCAATCCACCGGTTAGATCTTTGTAGATCTGAGTTTAAGTCTTCCAAGTGGTCCAAAATGGGGATTAAATCCCTAAAATGTGGAATGGGGCCCACAAGGTGAATTTCAAGAAAGGGACAACCTGGGTGTATGTTATTTGATGTGTAGATGTCAAATCAAGTGGAATCTCAAACACCCATGTTCTAGATCTAGGTCAACTTGCTCAAATGGTGAAGTGCGCCTTCCTTGGGAGAAGCTAAGTTGGCTTGGGAGAGGGGTCAAACGGAAGCCAATCCTCACCAAACTATAGATCCGGGATGCCGTGGATGCTATAGAGGTGGGTTTTCAATATCATGCCCAACAACCCACTAGATCTCAGTAGATCTAAGAAAATGCAAAATTTGGGGTTTTAATTAATTAGGGTTTTAGATGTTTTTTGACAATTGGATAGATCATGGAGATAGAACTTACCTTGAGATCATACCTGAATGATGTGGATGAGATGCCTTGATGTTGAGGAAGATTCCCGCAGAGATCAAATGAGAGATTGTTGATTTGCTTGCCAATTTGATGCCCAAGTCCACAAGTGCGCCTTCCTCTACCTGTCAAACCAAGGAATGAAATTCAATCAGTAAGATCAAGTATGGAAGAAATACAAGAGAAATGCAAATAGTAACATGAAATAGAAGGTCCTGGGACAGTAATACTCCCTGTTACCAACGAAGAGCTCCAAAGAAGAAGTAGGGAGAGTCTTCCCCTACCAATACCTCCTCCTCCAAGCAAATCGGCCTCCACCTGTAGATGCAAAATCGTGGTACAAAAGATATGGCAAACAAGATCTCCAATAACTCAGTGCAAAGGAAGAACCAACGAACGAACACCAAAAAACATTCACCACAACATTGGAGATAGATGCAATAATAATTTTCTATTCCAATAATCCAGAGCCAAAAGTCCTTTTACAATGAGAAGCTCTCTCCTTTAAATAGGAAGGAGAGGCACCAAAACCCTAACCACTTTTTGAATGAGTGGCTAAGATTAAAAGATACAAATGTCTAATCAATGGTTGAGATGAGCTCAACAATATAATACATGGATCACACATAAAATATAACATAAGTGGACAAAGTCGCCCTAGGAGAGGGGAATCCCACCAAATCATGATGACAAAATATCATAAGAGGCTCATGGTGGGTCCAAGGGGTAATTTTATCCCTCCTTGGTCAATCCCCATGGCACAATAACCAATAAATAATCATGAATATACCAAATCGTGCCCCCAAGGTGAAGTCGTGGTCCTCAAAAGACCTCAAAAAATCCACAGAAAGTGCCATAAGTGATGGATGCAGGCCCCGATGAAGCTGAAACTGCAGGAGGAGGTGTGGAAGGTCCCGATCTATCATCACTGATTATCCCATGCCATAACTTTGCCTCAGTAGCCCAAATAGATTTCCTCAATAGCCATTTCTACCAATCCTGAAATGCCTCGGGAAGCGTGAAACTGCCCAAACAGCCTCCTGGAGTGATGGCGCTGTCAAGGTGAGGGCACCAATGTGTCCGGGAGGGGGGTAATATGGTAAAAACAAGTGGCTGGACCACCCCCTCCATCATCAGCGCCCTAGGTCAACCGGATAAAAGTCATCTCTGCTCTGACAGGGCCTCCAATAGACCAAAACTGCACTAGGACAGCCTACTGAGGCTAAATCATCCCTGTAAGTGCCCGGAACGGAAAACAAACTGTCCCATTGGACTCAGAAGGTCCAAATCCATCCAAGATGTGTACTCATACACCATATGAATCTCTGCATGATCAAAATAAATATCCAATGTACCGGAACAAGGCCAATAATAATGATCTGTAAATGTCCAAACACTGCTGTATCCCAAGAATCATCATCATAACCCTGTAGCTGCTGCATAGAATCATCCTGTATGTGTCCATAGACCATATATCATCTACCCATATCATCATAAGGTCCAACATCTCATGTCCCATGGTCCTCCATGGTCAAACTAGGTCTAACCAAGACCAAATACAACTCAGACTATCATCCATAGCTGCTGCAAGGTGTCAAGGTTAATACATGCTTTACAATTTATTCAAATAGCTACTAAAACACAGAGTAATCATGACTGGCGATCTAAATCCAAATATATAGTGTCGTTAATTATTATTATTACTCAGACTAGACTTTCAGGACCATACTCACTTCATAGTTGTGATCAATTTGCTAGTGAAGGGTGAAGGCTGAAATAACTGGCTAGGCTAAGGGATGACTTGACTGACTTGACTTTGTGACACTTTGGCAAGGGAAAGGGAATACACACCATAGTATATACTGAATGAGCAATAACACAGGGAATGGCGGTGTCTCACAAATGGATGAGTTGTTTTAAAGAGGGTTTATTCACCTTCACAGATGCGCACAATCCATAATACAAACAAGGCCAGCAATTGTTTAGATATAACATTTAAGTTCCATTGCTTTTTGGGCCTGAGGTTTCCATAGCCTTGATCTATGTGTGTTTATAAACACATTGCATAGATTTACATTTATTTTTAGGCTTTCTGCTGCAGGTGTGTTTTTAAGGCACTTGTTTACCTGAGCACTTCTAGGTGTGTCATGGACAACTTGTTTACCTAGGTATTTATTTTTCCAAAAGATATAACATTTTATTTTTCATGGCCATTTTCAATTGGCATTTCTTTCATATACAAGATATAGCATTTCATTTTTCCAGATTTTGTATTGATGGCAGCACTAAAAGTTTCAGGTTTAGCCAACACAACTTTAGTGACTAGGGGGAATTCTCAAGGAACTCCAACTCACCATAGGTAAGTTTTGTCACCAACTCAGAGCCGAGACACAATAAACAGGGAAGCTCATCCAATACAGAGGCTACAGTGGGGAAAGGTCCTCCATGTCACTAGTCAAGTAGCAAATCAGGGTAATAATCTAAAAGGTAGGCCACGGATGGATGAAGACAATGAAATGATGGAGCCAACACTAGCAAGCCAGAGTATGGTGTAATGATCACCTCTATTCTCCCTAAGGAGGGTATGTACCAATGAGTATGAATAATGAACTTCTAAGTCTGAGTAGGGACAATATGATATAAATAATAGGTCAACCAGGTCCATGTATCTATATGATCGCCAGATCATGACACTAAGTGCTAAGACATGCTATAAGAATAAGTATAAAAGCAATCTAACCATAACACAATAATATACCTGCTGAGTCATATACCTGACTGCACATCAACCTGTACCATCATCTGTCCTCTGGAACTGCTGCTGTAACTCTGGGCACTACTGACTGCTCTGTACCAATGGTATAATGGCTATATCGGGCATCTCTCTGAGTGTCCTGAAACTCAGTCATGGCATGGGGAGTATAACTGCTGTCCACAATCTGATAGTGATCCAATATAGATGCTCATCTCAGCATCTCAAATGCAAGGGAACTGGCTGAATAGTGTACTGGAATGAGAAAAATAATGTATGGTAGCCCGGCTACTATATATGTGATAACAGCGCCCTCACTAAATGGTACAATGGAGGGTGACGTCATCCCACTAGAGGGGTAAAAAGTACAATGATCCACCTCATGATGACTAGGACATGATAAAATAAGCACATGGTGGGGCTAGGAGGCATCAATCCTTACTAGCTCATCCCCAAGGCACAATAAAATAATAAAATATGTCCAATATAATAAAAATGACCAAAACTGTCCTCAGAATACATGACAGTCAAGCAGTAAATGTCCTCCTGTGATCAATCCGGGCATACCCACATGGTGAAAACTGACTGGAAGATAGTGATGCCACACTGGAAGACCTCTGTGAAGACCAAATGCCAAAACCTTGCCTCAATTGCCCAAATCGATTTCCTCAGTGACCACTTTATCCCATTTTTTAACTGCCTCGGGAACTGTGAAAGTGCCAAGACTGCCTCCTAGGGTGCTAGCGCTGTCCATCTGAGCCCACCAGGCTCTCCAGAAGGGGGGATAAATGGTAATAAAAAGTGGCTGGACCACCCCCTCCATCATCAGTTCCCTAGGTGAACTGGCCTCTCGGGGCCCCTGCTGCTCAGGCTGGGAAATCAGCCCCCAATCTGGTCAACAAGTGTAAAACTACATCAATCACTGTCAGAAGTGCCCGGAACTGAAAGATAAGTGTCTCAATGGATCCAGAAGACCCAAATCCACTAGTAATGAGTACTCATACACCCTGGGTTGCCCTAATGGGCCTGCTGTAGGGTCCACCCTATATGGACAATGTATAATCTGCTGATCTGAAGTAATAATAAACCTGTTGAACTGGATCAAACATCATCTGCATCATATGTCCATCATATGATATCATCATCGAACATGTGGGCCCATAAATCATCATCAATAATCATCCATACATGGTCCACATCATCACGGATCCCAAGAATATATAATCAAGGATAAATCACATCAGTAGATTAAGACAATGCTTCTCTAATCATTCCCACAGCTAAGCTCAAAGTATAAATTCCATTCAGTGGCATTAATCAAGTTAACATATTCCATTGTTATATAAAATTACTTGCACAATAGTTCAAATGACAAACTCACCCATTGGACATGGTCAAACTGCTAGTGAAGGATGAAGGCTAGGAGCAAGGTTGGTCCAAGGGTTTGGCTTGTCTAACTTAACTCAAAAATACTTTGGACTGGGAGAAGGGGGAAGCTACAAACTCTGTGCCGGACAAAAGAACACGGGGGATGGATGTGCCTCACAAATGGTTAAGTTGTTTAGAGAGTGCTTATTCAACTTAGGCATCATGTCTACATCAAGTTGATCCAGGTTCATTAGGATCATTCAATTTATTCCATGGCCTTTTTGGCCTACATAACCTTTCGGATTTCAGATGTGCTGAGAAGCACAACTAGTTGCAGCTTGCATCCAGGGCATGTTTTTCACATATTTATAAGGTCAGCAATTGTTTAGATATAGCTTTTAAGAACTATTGCTTTTTGGACCTTTCTTATACTCTTCGAGGAGTATTTTTAGCTTTTCATTGCTCTTGCCCCTTTTTTTTTTGTTTCCATGGGCGAATTTTCAAGTTTCCATAGGTAGAACATGAGCTTTCAGTTTTAGCCAACAACTTCTCAAGTGACTAGGGGGAGTTCGAGCCAATGCCAAACATTGGGACAACCGACCAGAATGATTTAGGCCTACAATCCAACTCACCAAAGGCAAGTTCTGTCACCAACTCAGAGCCGAGACACTGAATAAACAGGGATGCGGTCCAAACACAGAGGTAGAAAAATGGGGAAGTCCTCAGTATCAGAAAGTCAAATGAGACCAGTCAGGGTTTAAAGTCAAACAAGAAGGTCATGTATGGATGGAGATAAGTGAATATGGAGCCTACACTAGCAGACAACTGGTGTCGGGAAAGACCATATCTATGTAAGGTGAAAAACCAGTGAGTTTTGTTAAATGACCTAAATGTGCAAGCAATTGTCCATTTTAAGATTTACAGTTCATTTTAAATAGTTTGCCACATTAGGAATAATATACCAAGCACACGCTATGATCATGACTAAATCAACAAGATAATAAATCCACAGTCAGTGAGAACATATCCATAGATCATACAACATCATTATAATAATAATCATCCAGTATCATCTGAAACACTGCTGTAATACATCTCTAGGCACTGAACTGAAACTGTATGGGATAAATGGTCACATCAGTCATCAAATCTGAACTCTCAAGGCTCAGCCTTGACACAAGGTCATATACAAATCTGAATAATGTACTGCTCTCATCATGAGTGATCCAAAATATATAGCCATGCTCTGGAATAAAGGAAGCTCTGGAATGTGCAGATATCTGCTGTACAAGAATAGTAGCCCTGCTACTATGGTGTGATAACATCTGGCTCCAGCTGGGACAAGTGCTCTAAGGGAGAGAGCGCTTGAGAACCTCAGAATCTCTGGTCTCGAACTGCTCTGCATCAATCTTCAATCCAGCATTGCACCATCCTTGCTTCCAGCTTTTATCTTACACCTGTTCGTGCTCTCACAAACACTAGAATACCATCATGGAGCATGTATGGGACAAATATAAAATAAAACTGAACTGAAATCTAATCTAAAGCATAAACTGAAATGCACCAAAATATAAATATAACTAACATGGCATATATTATTCACTTATCATTTTATTACTGTGCAGGAGGAAAATAGTACTTTCTTCAAGCAGACAATCTCAACTTGCACAGGCAGCCAAAAATAGAAATGCTAACTACAATTTCTTAAATGCATGCAGGAGAAGAGACAAGCTTAGGAAGGAGCAAGACTCAACTCAGGCAGAAAAAAGAAAAAGGACACTACTCAGCACACAGAAAAAGAAAAAGCACACACATCCTACTGCTCAAGTGAGCTTATTCAAGACCTACCTACCCTACTCTAACCAGGCAACACAAATGCTAGGTAAAATCATAAATCCAGTGCAACCATTCATCAAATAGATTAGCGATTCTTCTTTGATTTTTATTAATGAAGCAAGTCATTATTTGATTAAAGATTAGAGAATTTGATAACACAATCTTTTTGGCTTGTTCAAACATTGAAGAAGGGTTTGAATGGTGCAAAATGAAATCATGCCAAGGGAAAGATTGACTGAAGCCGACATCCTCCATCAAAGAACTGATAGGATCATAAAATTTATGCAAATGATTGTTTAAATTTGATGGAGAGAAAATATATGGTATTTGATTTAATAAACTCCTTTCCTCATTCACTTCACTTGCATATTCAATTCGTTTCCCCTTGGGTCTGATGATCAAATAAAAACCAAGTGGGGACAAATCAAGGCTTAAAAGACGAAAAATCAAAACTAGGCCCACTTGATGCTCAAAAATGGAGAAAAGATGAAATTGATCTTTAAACACCTTTTCTAGCCACAAAAAATGATTGCTAATTTGACAACAAGCATTATTGTTCCAAGGTGACTGAAAAGGGAAATGATGTGCTTTTTCTCCAATTATGTAATCGTGCATATACTTCCTATTGAAAAATTCCAAGACAAAAAATTGACTAGAGCACCAACCCAAAGATGATTGAAAGAGTTGGGAAGGGAGGGTGGATTGCAAATATGAAAATTTTCCCAAATGAATAAATAAGTTTGACCTTGGATTTTGACAAAAGAAAGCACTCTTTACTGTAGGAATGATTTTAATCTTTTGATCAAGATTAATATTTACAATCTGAGGACAAGATTGACCATGGCTATCTAACTCTAAGTTGTCTTGATTAAGGATGGAAAAAATTAAAGACTCATTATAAGAAGTGGAACACAGATTAGAGCATCTAGTGTGATTCACTAATTCATCCTCATCTTGAGATTGACCTTCTATTGATTCATCATTAAAATTATAAGAGGATAAGTGATCATTTTCATTTAATTGATCAGGGGGGAAATTAACAAGCTCATTTAAAATATCCTGATTATTTGCACAATGATCATGCGAAAGCACTACTAAAGGGTCTTGGTCAATGTTTCCATCTTCTTCAATAAGGTGATAAGGAATTGAATGATCACTAAAGATAGAATGACTAATGAGTTCCTCCGAAGGAGGAACTTCAATAGACTTGTTGACTAAAGGCTCATCCTCAGAAATTTCCTTAAGATCAGGACTAGGGCTACCTAAAAAGAAATTTGAAAAATTATGATTTATACAATGATTATGGATTTGACTTTCAATCGACTCAAAAGTGGAAGACTTATACTCAAAAGAAATTGGGCCGGAGGGGTCATCTCCGGATGTTGACAATTCACTTGATATTTGATTATTAATTGATTCAACAATAGGATCAAAAAGGGGAAGGTTTTGTTTTGAAAAATATATATCATCGGATTCACTTCCCCATCTTTCTAAGAAACTTTGCTCAAACATGTCATACCCGGAAATGCTATTGGACTTCAAATTTAAGAACCAGATCTCAGCTCTTTCTTTGAAGGACGAAGCCAATAGTTTCATACACACATCCTCATGGGTTATGGATAAATCTTTAATAATTTCCCTAAAAAGTTCAAGGTGTCTTTTAGCAGATACTTCATGACTTCCATCAAATTTAGACAACCTTTCACGGGCTTGATGAGGGATGTGATGAGGATACCCAACAATTTTTGAGAAGTCAAAAACTTTCAAACGACCAAAAGTCCTAGGCCTCTCAGAAGCAGCCATGGATGGTAAATTTTTTATTATTATTATTATTATTAAATCAAGAACCTAAATACAGAAAGATGCACCCCATGGGCTCTAGATAATGATAGGATCGATCACCAGTGGAGTCACTTATGTGGAGTCGCCAGGTAGAGTTTAAAACTCTTCTACCAAGATGTATGTCGTTTGAAGTGCAGGGAGAGAATGAGACATAAAGGTGTGTTGAACCAAGGTAGGCCTCTACCTCCCCGGCAATGACGCCAAAAATGTTATCACACAACTTGTAGTTGCCCCTAGTGGTATCCCATCCGGGACGGTAGAGGAGTTAGGCAACTAAAGAGGTGACCCAAGAGATGCCACGGTTCCCAATGCAGGTGGGAGTCACGTCAACCGAGGCACTCTTTGCTTTAGGTCAAGGTATAACTAGACCAAGGGGGATACCCTATACCCCAATAACAGTTGATTGGACCCAAACAAAGGTTTCTAAGGGTAGGTAAGTAATGAGTTATGGAAACCAATGCAAGGCTAAGTGGACCTAAGGGTTAAGGTATGGTTGAGGGAGGTGTAAGAGATTGTTAATGTTTCAACCTATGTATGGTTTAGGCCACATGATGGGGTGTGATAACTAGGTAAAGTACCATGTGTTTACACAAGTGGGTCTAGTTTCTTGGGAAGTGTGAAATGGTTCTAAGTGGACCCACAAGGTGAAGTTAGGTGTGAGGATGGTACTATAGGTTAGATATAGGCTAGATCTATGAGTTTGAGTTGGTTCTAGGAGTACCCATGTACTAGATCTAGGGTTTGACACGAATCCCAAGGAGTGCGACTTGCTTGGAGAAGGACTAGTGCCTTGTTGAATGGGCTAATGGAGTCAAGAAGTATGTCAAAGTGTAGATCGGGACACCTAGAAGCCAAGTCAAGTGGGTTGGATGAGATCCAATGGTTGGATCTTACTAGATCTAGGTTTTTAAGTGATTATCCTAAGTGGACCACAATCCCTTGAAACAAGGAATGCAACCCCCAAGGCGGATCGTGACAAAAAGACAGTATAGACCTAGGTTTCAAGGCATGGGGATTCCAAATCCACAAAAATCTCAAACACCTACCTCCTAGAAGTGGACAAACTCAGATTTTCAAGGGGGTGCGATTTGCTCAAGGAAGGCCCAAAAGTGGGTTTTGGTGGACCAAATCAAGTCCAATGGCCACCAAAATGTAGATCCGGGATACTAGTACCCCGATCTATGTATAATCAAAAGATCAAGTCAATCCAAGGGCTAGATCTTAGTAGATCTAAGTTTTAAGGTGCCAAGAAGATCAAAAGGGGGGTTTTAACCCCTTAAAACATGGAGAGATGTCCACAAGGTAGTTTTCACCAAAGTAAGGATGTGGGGGTAGGTTATCAAGTGTCTAGATTTCAAATCAAGCGGGATCTTACCTACCCATGTGCTAGATCTAACCCAACAAGCCTCTCTTAGGGAATTGCGATTTGGTTCAAGAGGGCTTTTTGCATTGAAAAGTGTGTCAAATTTTAGCCAATCACCACCAAACTATAGATCCAACTAGGGGTGGATGCTATAGAGGTGGGTTTTCAATTTTTCTTCAAATGCAAGGCTAGATCTAAGTAGATCTAGAAAATACCAAAAACACGGGTTTTAATTTAATTAGGGTTTTTATGACCAATGAAGATAGAATGGATGAAAGAGGCACATACCTTGTAGATCTTACCTCAATTGCTTATGGCCACCTTGCAAGTTGATAGCATTCTCCTATGTGTATATTCAAGAGTGAGACCCAAGTGCTCCAACCAAAACGTCCTTCTCCAAAATAGCCAAATCGTCCTCCTCCTACAAGATAAGATCAAAGAAACAAGTCAAGCAAGATGATTATGAAAATGGTAGAAAGATGTAATAGAAAGCATCAACTATGTCACGAAGATACAATAATGATACTCCCTGTCACAAGATCAACCCAAGAGAGAATATGTGGATCCCTCCAACAATAACCCTCATGAAGTCGCCCTCCTCTCTCCAATTCGACTTTCCTGTCAAAAGATTAGTAAAAGCACAAAAATCCACAATGATACATAGAAGAGATACTGTATATTCAATATGCAAGAGAATCCACAATGCAAGAGAGATGTGCTCCACAAAAAATCTTCTATTCCAATATTCCAGAGCTCCAAAGGTGAGCTTTACAATGGGGGGTCTCCTCCTTATATAGGATAATAAAGACCAAAACCCTATACCACTCTACAATACTACATCAAATGAGTGGTTGAGATTATAAGATCTCATCATACAATCAATGGCTAGGATGAACCATAACATAATATCACTTGGATCACCCAATATAACAAAAGCGCCCTCACTAAATGGTACAATGGAGGGTGACGTCATCCCTCTAGAGGGGTAAAAAGTACAATGATCCACCTCATGATGACTAGGACATGATAAAATAAGCACATGGTGGGGCTAGGAGGCATCAATCCTTACTATCTCATCCCCAAGGCACAATAAAATAATAAAATATGTCCAATATAATAAAAATGACCAAAACTGTCCTCAGAATACATGACAGTCAAGCAGTAAATGTCCTCCTGTGATCAATCCGGGCATACCCACTTGGTGAAAACTGACTGGAAGATAGTGATTCCACCCTGGAAGACCTCTGTGAAGACCAAATGCCAAAACCTTGCCTCAATTGCCCAAATCGATTTCCTCAGTGACCACTTTATCCCATTTTTTAACTGCCTCGGGAACTGTGAAAGTGCCAAGACTGCCTCCTAGGGTGCTAGCGCTGTCCATCTGAGCCCACCAGGCTCTCCGGAAGGGGGGATAAATGGTAATAACAAGTGGCTGGACCACCCCCTCCATCATCAGTGCCCTAGGTGAACTGGCCTCTTGGGGCCCCTGCTGCTCAGGCTGGGAAATCAGCCCCCAATCTGGTCAACAAGTGTAAAACTGCATCAATCACTGTCAGAAGTGCCAGGAACTGAAAGATAAGTGTCTCAATGGATCCAGAAGACCCAAATCCACTAGGAATGAGTACTCATACACCCTGGGTTGCCCTAATGGGCCTGCTGTAGGGTCCACCCTATATGGACAATGTATAATCTGCTGATCTGAAGTAATAATAAACCTGCTGAACTGAATCAAACATCATCTGCATCATATGTCCATCATATGATATCATCATCCAACATGTGGGCCCATAAATCATCATCAATAATCATCCATACATGGTCCACATCATCACGGATCCCAAGAATATATAATCAAGGATAAATCACATCAGTAGATTAAGACAATGCTTCTCTAATCATTCCCACAGCTAAGCTCAAAGTATAAATTCCATTCAGTGGCATTGAGGCAAATTTTTGGCATGGGATGATTAGTAATGATGAGTGGGATGTCTTCCACACCTTATCCAGCAGTTTCAGCTTCATCGGGACCCACATCTATCACTTATGGCATTTTATATTATTTTTTGGAGCCTCCCAAGGCCCATGACTTTCCCAAAGAGGCATGATTTGGTGTCTAGATCATCTATTCTTGGATATTGTGCCATGGGGATTGACCAAGGGTGTTAGAAATTATCCCTTGAATGCACCATGAGCTATTACTTATGTTTTATCACTTCATTTTGGTAGGACCCCCTCTCCTAGGGCGATATGGTCCATGTGATGTATTATTTTATTAGTGATACATGTATTGTATTGTTGAGCTCATCTCAACCATTGATTAGATCTTTTGATCTTTTAATCTTAGCCACTCATTCAAAAAGTGGTTAGGGTTCTGGTGCCTCTCCTTCCTATTTAAAGGAGAGAGCTTCTCATTGTAAAGGGTCTTTGGTTCTTGGAATCTTGATATAGAAAAACTTTCTTGTGGAAATTCTTGTGGTCTTTTTTGCATCTGGTGTTCTTAGATGGTGATTGGAAAATCTATTGTATCCTAGCATTTGGGCATTTGTTGGAAAATCTATTTTCGTGGAAACTTTGTCTTGTCTACAGGAGGGCAAATTCATCTTGGGCGTTTTTGCAGGGGGCTCCTCAACTCACTTGGCTTGGCATTCGCTTGTATCAGGGGGTTATCATTAGTATCATTGTGATCTATGCTTTTCTTTTGTTACTTCTTCTGTAACAATAGTCTTTATCTCTTGATGCATTAAATCTGATATTGTTGACATTTATTGTGCAGGAGAGAGGGCACATTGGCTTCCTTGGGTAAATCGATTTCATAGAAAACTACTTCAAATCGCTTCAAATTGATCGGGATTGCATAGAATCATCATCAAGGAATCTACAAGGTTATCCAGGTAAGATCCACAGGTTTGTTCTTCTTGTCTTGGTTCCAATCCATTGGCATATCTACTTCATTGTTAAAACCCTCATATTTCAAACTCTCATTTCACAATTTTTTCAGATCTAGCAAGATCTACGTGGCTTTTGGGTATAAAATTTAAAACCCACCTCTATAGCATCCACGACAATCCGGATCTATAGTTTGGTGAGGATTGGCCTTCATCCGACCCATTTTCCAAGGCAAAGAAGCTTCTCCAAGGGAGGTCGCACTTCCTAGGAGGGGTGAGTTTGCTAAGATCTAGCCCCTGGGTAGGTGAGATCCCACTTGATCCTTAATCTACACACTTGATAATCTACCCCTAGTGTGTCACTTTAGTGATTTTCACCTTGTGGGCCCCATTCCTCATTTTGAGGGTTGAGCCCCACTTGGGTCACTTTGTGAGACACTTTAATCTCAGATCTACTGAGATCTAGCCATTGGATGATCCTAATTTTCAAGATCCACCTAGCTTGACACCTCAACATCCCTAATCTACAGTTTGGTGGACATCCGACTCCATTTGGCCCATTTCCCAAGGCACTAATCTTCTCCAAGCCAATTCGACTTTCTTGGATTGTTGGGTTAGCGTGTGGTTTGATCTTTGTCTTGCATGCTTGAACACCTAAACACTGTCATATCCATTCATCAAGCTCATCTGTTGTATTGGTTAGCCCGAATTTGGTCCTTAACTACCCTGCATTGGACATGGTTCCCAAGGCAATGGATTTTCTCATCTTTGACTAGTACCCTGATCTTAGATCTAATCTTACATTTCATAAGTCACATACATAACCAAGTTGGACCAAATCTACATTGCTTAAACCTGTTGATCCAACCCATTACCCACTTGGTGACTTCATCCATAGATCTAGGGTTTACCATACACCCTACGTACTTCATCCATACTTGATTTGATCTGGTGTCTTGGTCTGATCTCTCCTATCGGGAGTAGATCTGGGTCTCCCCCTTTATTGTCTTGGGCTAGATAACATAAAGTGAAGATTGCCTCAATTGGCCTGACAACCATCCATTGGGAGTCGAGGCTATCTTGGTTGCACCTCTTTGGTTGCCTATCCCCTCTGCCATCCATCTTGGGTCCATCTCTA
The DNA here is from genome assembly GCA_027924585.1 of Larix kaempferi. Classification (NCBI taxonomy): domain Eukaryota; kingdom Viridiplantae; phylum Streptophyta; class Pinopsida; order Pinales; family Pinaceae; genus Larix; species Larix kaempferi. The sequence goes on along the minus strand of BSBM01000129.1, from coordinate 8,762,516 downwards.
GGGGCAACTACAAGTTAGGTGATAACATTTTGGCGCCATTGTCAGGGAGGTAGAGGCTTACCTTCGGTGTCTGCAAGTGTCCGTGTGTTAACCCATATCTTATCGCATCCGGTATTTTTCCTTGGTGATTGTATTTCAAATCTTATAATTATCCCAATCATCATTTTAATTAACACTCATCTCACCTGTCCTACGACATATTTCTTTTCAGTGAATTACTTGTGTGGTTCACCTGGCGACTCCACCCCACGACTCTATTGAGGAACAAATCCAACGTATAAATCTTAAAATCTTAAATCGTGACTCTGATGGGAAGCCAACCCATGTATATACTCCACTAAGAATCTTAATAATTCATAATGGACCTAGATCTTCTTTGAGATCTTAAACAAAAATTGAAAATTATAACAGAGATTATTGAAAGAAATTTGAAATTTAGGTATGAGGATAATTATCAAAATAATTATGGGTATGAACCTACATATCAAGATGCTTATGATATCCATCATTCACCTCATCCATCAAATAATTTTTCCTCGAATATCCCGAGTAAGCCAATTAAAAGAGACCAAACTCCTACCAGAAGAGTCAGGGAAGTTAGAAAACAAGCAAAACCATCTCCCTTTGACTTCTGTGAAATTTATGGGGCACCTCACCCTATGCCAGGAAATTTTGATCAAAGATTACCTTGTTTCAATGGAAGCGATAGTGTTTCAATTATAAATCATTTGTATGATCTCTGGTATTATATGGATAGTTTAGGAACAACCGAGGAGGATGTTTTAATGAGGGCTCTTGGGTCATCTCTAGAGGGCAATGCTTGGGTATGGTTTGATTATCTAGAACCAGGATCCATCACCGGTGACATGTTCCAACAGTTGTTAGTAAGTGAATGGAAAGAAACAATTGATGAATCTATCGAAGGGCAATCAGACGATCGCCGTCTTGATGAAAATCAACTTGACGAAGGTGATCAACTAACGATTGTCCTTATCAAAGTGATTCCTCTTTTCCCGAGCCAATCGAGTCTCATGATGAGGTAATGTATGACACTGAGCAAATTTCAATCCCTCAATATTATTGCCTTAATATTGACATAAGAGGGGAACTTATGAGAGTTTTGTCATCATTACCTGAAGAAGTATCAGATGAAGAGGATGATATAAATGATTTCCATCAGGAAGCATCCATGGTTGAGTCTTCCATTAATGAATCCTTAGAAAATGCTCTTGAGATCTCCTTTCACAATCCTTGTGTAATTAATGGTATTTCTGATCATGACATTGAAGAAGTAGAAAGTAGGGACAACAACAAAGTTTCTTTAGAAACCAATGATCATTATGTTTTTAGAGATCAATATTTTGAAAATGATCAAGTGGTTGATTATCAGTTTGTTGATGAAATCCCTGATAAATTATCATCATATGAAATCAATGATAAATCAATTGAAGAGAAATATCATGATGAAGATGGGTGGGTGAATCAAACTAATCAAGAGTTTTCCTTAATTAAATCCTCAAACCAATATCTAAATGTTTATGGTAAGCTCGGAAATAATCCCTCACTTGACCCATCGTATTGTTATATTTTTTCCAATTCAATTTCTGATCAGGGTTGCCTTTTGCAATTTTTGGGTTTGGTTGCTCGCAATAAGTTCTTTTCTTTTTGGCAAAATTCAAAGTCAATCAATTTTCAAACCACCCTCCCATCCCAACTTTTTGAATCTTCTTTGAGTTTGTGGTCTGGTCAATCTTTTACTTTTGATTTTTTCACTCAAGAGTCTATATATTGTCGCATGAATGGAGATAAAGTGTTTCATTTTCCCTTTCAGTCATATTTGATAAGTAACATTCTTAAATCTTCTTGGTGGTTGGAAGGGGTATATAAAGATCAATTCCATCATTTCTCCATCCTTAAACAACAAGTGGGGCTAATCTCGATCCTAATTCTATTTCACAATTTATCCCTACTTGGTTTGTGCATCATTCCTGGAGTGGTCAGAATTGAATGTCCTAGTTAGGTAAATGAGGAAAGTAATTTGAAACAAGGGGAGTTGAATTTGTTATCACATCTTTTCCCTCCATACATGTTGAATAATAACTTGCATAAATTTTATGATTCGATTAATATTCTGATGGAGGATGTTTACATTAATCAAGCTCCCCCTTTGCATGTTTTCATTTTGCACCATTCCAATGCATTCTCAAATTTTGAACAAGTCAGGAACGTGTTGATTTTAAATTCGTTAAGTTTTAATATAATCCTGATTTGTTTTGTTAAAGAACATCAAAGAAAAATCATTAATAAATTTGATGAATGGTTGCACTGGATTTATGCTTTTACGTAGTGTTATGACTTTTCTAGTAAGTTAGAGTAGGTAGGAACTGAATAAGCCTGCTTGGGCAGTAGTTAGTATTTTCGGCCATTGAGTCTGGCGCCTTTTGTTTGTCTTCTCTTAAGCTCCATTTTGAAGCTCCTAGTTTAAACTGAGTACCTGTCATTTTTCTTTTCCTACACAATAAAATCTCAAACTTTGCAAGTAATGTTAGTAGGTTAAATTTATTTTCTGCATTTATATTTCATGCATTTTAATTTTTGTTATAGAATAAATTTTATTTCAGTTGGATTTTATATTGTTCTCATACATGCTGCATGAGGTATTTTGATGTTTGTGAGTGCAGATACAGGTGTGTAATAAAAAAAAAAAGAGCTGAAAGCAAAATGGTAGAGTGCTAGATCGAGGATTTGAGTAGAAGAGTTCGAGGACTAGAGATTCTGAGGTTCTCAAGCGCTCTTTTCAGCAGAGCACTTGTCCCAGCCAGACCCAGATGTTATGACATATATAGTAGTCAGGATACCATACATTTTTTGTCAGATTCCAGTATACTATTCAGCCAGTTCCCTTACATTGAGATGCTGAGATGAGCATATATTATGGATCACTATTAGATTATGGACAACAGTTCTATTCCCCATGCCATGACTGAGTTTCAAGACACTCAGAGAGATGAATGATGTAGCCATTTAGCCATTTGTACAGAGCAGTCAGTAGTTCCCAGAGTTACAACAACAATTTCAGAGAACAGATGTTGGTTCAGATGATGAGCATTCAGGTATATGACTCAGCAGGTATACTTTGGTGTTGTGGTCATATTGCTTTTATATTCATTCTTGTAGCATGTCTTAGCATTTAGTGTCATGATCTCGCGGTCATATAGATATGTGGACCTGGTTGTACTTATATATATATCATATTGTCCCTACTCAGACTTAGAAGTTCTTGACCTATACTCATCGGTTTTACCCTCCCTAGGGAGATTATAGGTGATCATTCCCACCATACTTTGGCTTGCTAGTGTTGGTCTCATTATTCACTATCTTCATCCATCCATGACCTACCCAGTTTGTTCATTACCTTGACTTACTACCTGACTAGTGGCATGGAGGACCTTCCCCCACTATAGCCTCTGTATCGGATGAGCTTCCCTGTTTATTGTGTCTCGGCTCTGAGTTGGTGACAAAACTTACCTTTGGTGAGTTGGCTTAGTCCCCCTAGTCTCTAAAGATGTTGTTGGCTCAACCTGAAACTTTTAGTGCTGCCATGAATACAAATTATGGAAATAAAATGTTGTATCTTGTATGAAATCCCATTCATGCAATGTGTTTCTCAACACACATGAATGAAAGGCAAGCCAAATGAAAATGGCTATGAAATATCAAATGTTATATTTATTGTGAAATGTAGATACCTAGGTAAACAAGCTGTCTATGATACACCTAGAAGTGCTTAGGTAAACAAGTGCCTTAAAAAGACACCTGAAGCAAGAAGCTTTATGAAATGTAAATCTATGCAATGTGTTTATAAACACACATAGATCAAAGGCTATGGAAACTTTAGGCCCAAAAAAGCAATGGAACTTAAACTCTATATCAAAAATATTGTTGGCCTCATTTGTATTATGGATTGTGCGCATCCGTCAAGGTGAATAAACACTCTTTGAACAACGTACCATTTGTGAGACACCGCCATTCTTTATGTTATTGCTCATTCAGTATATGTTATGGTGTGTATTCCCTTGTCAATTTCCAAAGTGTCATAGTGTTGAGTTAGTAAGTCAATACCCTTAGCCCAGCCATTACAGTCTAAAGCCTTCACCCTTCACTAGCAAATTGATCACAACTATGAAGTGAGTATGGTTTTGAAAGTTTGGTCTGAGTAATAATAATAATTAATGACTTTATATTTGGATTTAGATCGCCAGTGAAATGATTACTCTATGTTATAATTGTTACTTGAATGAATTGTAGAGCATGCATTAACCTCTAACACATGCAGCAGCTTTGATGATAGCCCGAGTTATATTTTGGTCATGTTGACTTGGTCAAACCCAGTTTGACAAAGGTCAACCACAGGACATGAGATGGTTAGACCTTATGATGATGCAGATAGATTGTATATGGTCTATGTATAGGTACATGATGGTTCTATGCAGCAGATACAGGTCTATGATGATGATTTGTGGTTTTCAACATTATTTGATCATTTACAGATTATTATTATTTTATCTGTCCGGGCATAATAGATATATTATATGATCATGCAGAGATCCATATGGTGTATGAGTACACATTTTAGATGGATTTGGACCTTCTAAGTCCAATGAGACAGTCTGTTTTCAGTTATGGGCTGTTATAGTGATGTTTTAGCCTCAGTTGGCTATCTTAGTGCAGTTTTGGCCTGTCAGAGCAGAGCAGAGTTTTGATTGGGTCACCTAGAACGTTATTGATGGAGGGAGTGGTCTAGCCACTTGTTATTACCATATTACCCCCTCTCAGACAACCTAGTGGTCTTACTTTTTGGAGCCAAGCACTCCAGGAGGCAGTTTGGGCTACTGGGGCAAAGTTTTGGCATGAGATGATTAGTGATGATGAGTGGGATGTCTTCCACACCTTATCCAACAGTTTCAGTTTCATCGAGACCCACATCCATCACTTATATCATTTTATATGATTTTCTGGAGCCTCCTAAGGCTCACGACTTTCCCATAGAGGCACGATTTGGTGTCTAGATCATTTATTCTTGGATATTGTGCCATGGGGATTGACCAAGGGTGTTAGAATTACCCCTTGGACCCACCATGAGATATTACTTATGTTTTAACTTGATTTTGGTAGGACCTGTTATCACCTAAACTGTAGTTACCCCTATGGATGTATCCACTCATGGATGGCAATAGGGAAGGGCAACTCAAAAGGTGCAACCACGATCACCTCAACCTCCAATATATGGTTGTCACGCCAGTCGAGGAAACCTTCACTTTATGTTATCTAGCCCAGACAACAACGGGGGAGACCCGATCTACTCCCGACAAGAGAGATCAAAACCAAGACACCAAATCAAGTTAATTCTAAGTGAATTAAGGTGTATGGTTTATCCTAGACCTTAGGATGAAGTCACAAGACAAGTGAGGGGTTCAATGAGTATAGCTTTGGTTCATTATTGATGTGAAAGTGACTTATGATTTGTGAAATAGGATCCAGGATTTATGTACTAGTTCAATGTGACAAAATCCACTGCCTTGAAAACCGTGTCCAATGCAAGGTAGTTTAGGGGTTGAATTGGGGCTAACTAGTACAAGTGACAAGCTTGATCATGACACACGATAACATCAAAGGGTTTAGTTCACCACACAAAGGTCAAACCACAAGTTAATCCAACAATCTAGGAAAGTCGAATTGACTTGGAGAGAAACCAGTGCCTTGGGAATTAGGATAATGGAGTCAAAGTAAGGTTAACTTGTGGTTAAGGACTCCTATTGCATGAGACAAGTGGGCAATTAAAGTTTTGATGGATGAATAGGTCTAGATCTAAAGATTTGATGTTTGACCTAAGTGGACCACAATCCCTTGAAACAAGGAATGCTATCCCCAAGGCAAGATTTGACAAGGTGACCTACTAGACCTAGGTTTTGAATTATGCCCGTTCCAAATCCACAAAGATCTCATGTACCCATGTCCTAGAAGTGGGCCATCTCACTTCTCCAAAGTGGTGCGACTTTACCCAAAGAGGCTAAAAAGTGGGATAAATGACTAAAAACAAGTCCAATGGCATCCAAAATTTAGATCCAAGTAGTTTAAGCAAGTGAGAGTATGGATCTACAATTTCAAGGCAATCCGATGGCTAGATCTGAGTTTAAAGATACCAAGTGGTCCAAAATTGGGATTAAATCCCTTAAAATATGGAATAGGGCCCACAAGGTAGAAATTAGAAAAGTGACAATCTGGGGGTAGGTTATTGGATGTGTAGATCATGAAACAATCGGGATCTCAACTACTCATCAACTAGATCTAGGGTAACTCACCTTCCCCAAGGAGTGCGACCTCACTTGGAGACGCTAAGTTGGCCTGGGAAGGGGTTCAAATGGAGTCCAATCCTCACCAAACTATAGATCCAAGATGCCGTGGATACTATAGAGGTGGGTTTTCAATATTACACCCAACAACCCACTAGATCTTAGTAGATCTGAGAAATGTAACAATGAGGGTTTCAAGAAATAAGGGTTTTATCAATTTATGAGCTATGTCAATGGATTGGATCAAGATAAGAGAAACAAACATGTGGATCTTACCTGGTAAACCTTGTAGATGCCTTGATGATGATGATCTATGCAAACCCGATCAATTTGAGAAGCTTTGAGGTAGTTTTCTATGCAATCGATTTAGTCCAAGAAGCCAATGCGCCCTCCCTCCTGCACAACAAACGTCAACAATATCAGATTTGATGTAATCAAGAGATAAGACTATTACCACAAGAGAAGTAACAGAAAGATAGCATAGATCACAATGATACTAATGATAACCCCCTGATACAAGCAAATGCCAAGAAAGTCGATTTGAAGAAGCCTTGCAAAATCACCCTTGTTGAAGTCGCCCTCCTGTAAACACGACAATGATTTCCAAAATAGATAGATCTTACCACAAATTCCAAATGCTAGGTTGCAATAGACTTTCCAATCACCATCTAAGAACACCAGATGCAAAGGAGACCACAAGAATTTCCACAAGAAAGTTTTTATATACCAATAATCCAAGAGCCAAAGACCCCTTACAATGAGAAGCTCTCTCCTTTAAATAGGAAGGAGAGGCATCAAAATCCTAACCACTTTTTGAATGAGTGGCTAAGATTAAAATATACAAATGTCTAATCAGTGGTTGAGATGAGCTCAACAATAAAATACATGGATCACTCATAAAATATAGCATAAGTGGACAAAATCGCCCTAGAAGAGGGGAATCCCACCAAATCATGATGACAAAATATAATAAGAAGCTTATGGTGGGTCCAAGGGGTAATTTTAGCCACCCTTGGTCAATCCCCATAGCACAATAATAATAAAATAGTCATCAATATACCAAATCGTGCCTCTATGGTCAAATCGTAGGCCTCAAAAGACCTCAGAAATCATCAGAAAGTGTCATAAGTGATGGATGTGGGCTCCGATGAAGCTGAAACTGCTGGAGGAGGTGTGGAAGACATCAATCCATCATAACTGATCATCCCATGCCAAAACATTGCCTCAGTAGCCCAAATCAAATTCCTCAATAGCCATTTCTACCAATCCTGAAATGGTCGGGAAGCGTGAAACTGCCCCAAACTGCCTCCTGGAGTGCCTGCGCTGTCAAGGTGAGGGCACTAGTGTGTCCGGGAGGGGGGTAATATGGTAAACAAAAGTGGCTGGACCACCCCCTCCAAGCATAACGCCCTAGGTCAACCGGATAAAAATCACATATGCTCTGACAGGGTCTCCGACAGACCAAAACTGCACTGGGATAGCCTACTGAGGCTCAATCATCACTGTAAGTGCCCGGAACTGAAAAAAAACTGTCTCATTGGACTCAGAAGGTCCAAATCCATCCAAGATGTGTACTCATACACCATATGAGTCTTTGCATGATCAAAATATATATCCAATATACCGAAACAGGTCAAATAATAATAATCTGTAAATGATCAAATATTGTTGTAAACCATGAATCATCATCATAACCCTATAGCTGCTGCATAGAATCATCATATACATGTACATATACCATATCCCATCTATCCATATCATCACAGGGTCCAACCATCTCATGTCCTATGGTTGACCTTGGTCAAACTAGGTTTGACCAAGTCAACATGACCAAATATAACTCAAACCATCATCGGAAGCTACTGCAAAGTGTCAAAGGTTAAGGCATGCTCTACAACTTATTCAAATAACAATTATAACACAAAGTAATCATTACTGGCGATCTAAATCCAAATATATAATGTCATTAATTATTATTATTACTCAGACTAGACTTTCAAGATCATACTCACTTCATAGCTGTGATCAATTTGCTAGTGAAGGGTGAAGGCTAAAATAACTGGCTAAGCTAAGGGATGACTTGACTGACTTAACTTTGTGACACTTTGGAAAAGGGAAAGGGAATACACACCATAGTATATACTGAATCAGCAACAACACAGGGAATGGCGGTGTCTCACAAATGGATGAGTTGTTCAAAAAGGGTTTATTCACCTTTAACATATGCGCACAATCCATAATACAAAGAAGGCCAGCAATTGTTTAGATATAGCATTTAAGTTCCATTGCTTTTTGGGCCTGAAGTTTCCATAGCCTTGATCTATGTGTGTTTATAAACACATTGCATAGATTTACATTTATTTAGGTTTTCTGCTGTAGTTGTGTTTTTAAGGCACTTGTTTACCTGAGCACTTCTAGGTGTGTCACAAACAGCTTGTTTACCTAGGTATTTACATTTCCAAAAGATATAACATTTTATTTTCAGGGCCATTTTCATTTGGCATGCCTTTCATTCATGTGTGTTTAGAAGACTTTGTATTCATGGCAGCACTAAAAGTTTCAGGTTTAATCAACACAACTTTAGTGACTAGGGGGAATTCACAAGGAACTCCAACTCACCATAGGTAAGTTTTGTCACCAACTCAGAGTCGAGACACAATAAACAGGGAAGCTCATCCAATACAGAGGCTAAAGTGGGGAAAAGTTCTCCATGCGACTAGTCAAGTAGTAAGTCAGGGTGATAAACTAAAAGGTAGGTAATGGACAGTGGACCTCCTCCTCTTTCTTTCGTTCCTCTTCCTCCTGCTCCCTTATTAATGCATCATGTTGTTCTTGCTTCACAATTCTTTCCAATCTAATTCTTTCTTATTCTTTCCTCCTTGCCTCGGCTTCGGCTGCTAGGATTCTCAAGTTCTCTTCTTCCAAGCATCTATCTTCTTCAATTTTCTTTGCTTTCTCTAGGAGCCTTAGTTCTTCTACGTCATCCTTTTCTCTCTGTGAACCTGTTTTCCCCACAACATTAGAGCTCGAGCTGGCCCCTTCTTTGCCCATTTGGAAAATCTATAGCTCAGTCATATTGCTGATTCCCCTATATGCTTCCTCTTGTGGATCAAAAAAGTTGGCATACTCACAGGGAGTGGAGAGTTCTTTGCATTGTTGTGCAATTTTGCCCTGTCGATCATTCATGTGAAAAATCCTTTCTCCAAAATGAAAGCTCCTCAATTCTGCCACAAACTCTTTCACGGTTGCAATTCCTGAAAACTTGTAGGCCCCGACATAGAAGGGTAAGGGTGGAAGAGTGGCTTTCTTGGCCTTATATAGGTTATTACCCATTCCATTAATGAATACCTGCCTTACCATCTCTTTGTGGACTATATAATCCGTAGCGTATCTTGGTAGAATATACGGGGTTTTGGAACCTCCGTACATCCTTATGTAGGTACCTTCTGGAGAAAAATAGAAATCACCATACCTCTCCAAAGCTTCCATGGCGTTCTCATACAAGCAGTTGGGTTATTCATTAAATATTAATTGATAAAGGGGCATGATGAACTCCTCGCAAATGAGCTTGTAATCCCTCTTGTAATTTTGGGCCCAGAAGATTTTGTATGCAATGAACACCGAGCCCTCTACCGAGTTCCACATGCATCCCAATTTGGGAAAGGGACATTTTTCCATGATACAATCTATCAGGTAAGAAGCCATATAAAACTCTTCCTCCCTTTCCACCAACCCTTCTTGCGCCATTGTTATAGCTAATGACAGACTGTCTGAGATGATATCAGCCCAGTTGAAGATTGTCCCTTTGAAGGCTATGTAGTGTATGATAGGGACCCATTGTAGCATAAAAATCATCCCATCGGGTCTCCCGAAGATTCTACTTAACATGAGAGCGATCAGTCTGAAAGGAGGCCTCAGATTTTGAACCTCATACTCCTCACTGTCTTTTCTCCTGATTTGCTTGCCTGCAATTAACATCCTTCTCACCATGTTTAGATTATCCATATGGATTCCTTCCAACCATGCATCATCAATCTGCTGCTGTGCTTTGGGTAATTTGTAGGCCGTTGAGATATAAGACGGGTGAAATGAAGCAAAGGCTTTTCCTTTGCTATCTGCTATGACACTTGTCTCGGTATTTACATGTTGCAACACCCATCCAATTACTTCTGAGCACGGGAAGAGTTCTGGACATGTGGCCACCTTGGATATACATGAGTTTCGGATGTTTTGATATAAACATTCATCCTCAAGAAGAGCCTCAGGGAAGTCCCGATCTCTTATCATGTGGTAAACATCTCCCCACTTTACTTATAGAGGTACGCCTGTAGAGCACTTGGTATCTTGGAACGTTGTTTCTACTCTTGTGCTCTCGTCGATTGCCTTTGATTTTCTCTTGCCACCTTTAGCCATTTTGAAAATCCTGTTTAACAATTTAAACATGAATAAGCAAGTATGACATGATGTTGACAACCCAAACTAGTGTCTTTTTGATAATATCTCCATTTCCACCAAAACTCCGAAAAATGTTTCCTTCAAATACCAGTTTATAATCTTGTGAAAGTATTAATTAAGTTACCTTTGCAGTTTCTATTGCGATTAGGAACCATGACAGCAAATGGACAAGGGTTGGTTCGGGTACCTTAGTCCGACCGGTATGTAAGCGCGAAAGGCGTAAATTCTATAGATGCGGAAACGCCTACGATTTGTTAAATTTTCCGAATTTACTTCAATATGATCTAGGATCTTAACTGAGAGAACAACATATACAGCATATCTACAACATATCAATCATGGAGACAATAATGCAAGCATACAAGAGACACAAAGATTTACTTGGGGAAAACCATAAAGGTGAAAAACCCCAATAACTTCCTCAGAGATAGATAGAGCAACGATACAACCAACCAAGAGAGATAGCCATAACCTAGTAGCAGATCCTCCTCCTCCATAAGTGCGCCACTCCTCCTTGAGTGCATGTGTGAGAAGTGAGTGAGTAAATAGAGTGCCTCCCGCACTCTATTTATACTTGACTTGACTTGCCTTTTTACCTAACTCATGTAGGCTCGAACTTAACCACATAATATAATGTTGACTGGGCCGACCCCCAATAGGGTGGTCTAATAACCGTTTGACCCACATGGCCGACCCCCAATAGGGTGGTCTAATAACCCTTTGACCCACATGACTTATACAAGGTCGACCCCAAACAAGGTGGTCTAATAACCCATCAAGTATAAGTTACGACACTTACAATATAAATGACGACACTTCCTTATAGAGGAATAATACCATCTCTATAGGAATACAATATACATATATGTGAAATACATTCCGAAGTTACATATACATCAACACTCCCTCTTAACTAGGAAGGTATTTCTCAGTACAGTTCTTCTAGCACAAGTCATATTCTCTGGATCATCGTCACTGGATAATCATCATCGAGTCATCATCATCGTCATTGCTGCTGCTATCTCAATCAATCTCTGAATCTACGCGTCATAGGAAGTTCTATAGAGCCAGTCCTTTTTCATACTGGATGTAGGCCCACCACCTGCAGGTCTTCATCATCAATGGCCATACTGTGGAATCCTTAGGACTTATTACGTGCATCACAAAACCTGGCTGCAGCATCCCAGGCTATTACGAGCACACAGCTCTACCTGTAGGATCTCCCAGGAGCACATTACATGTGACCCATCACAAAACCTGGCTGAAGCATCCCAGGCTGTTACGAGCACGCGGCTCTACCTGTCGGATCTCCCAGGAGCACATTACATGTGATCTCACCACAAAACCTGGCTGAAGCATCCCAGGCTGTTACGAGCACACAGCTCTACCTGTCGGAACTCCCAGGAGCACATTACATGTGGTCCACCACAAAACCTGGCTGAAGCATCTGAGGCCTTTTTCATCCTGTCCAGATCTCCCAGGAGCAAATTACATGTGGTCATGGCAAAACCTGGCTGAAGCATCTGAGGCCTTTTTCATCCTGTCCAGATCTCCCAGGAGCAAATTACATGCCATAGGACAAAACCTCGCAAGAGCATCTCAGGATGTTACGGGTACACAACTCCGACCTAAAATCTCTCAGGGCACAAATTACATGTCCTCCCAGAGCAATGTCTCGAAAGAGCATCCCAGGCTGTTACGGGTAAACAACTCCGACCTATAGGATCTCCCAGACATGCTCATCTGCACAACCTGATCCACGACCACAGAGTATCAACCTTGATACTCACCATACATCATCCTAATGTACTCGTGATCATCCTGATCATCATCACTGCAACGTCCTGCTGCATGTCATCTGGAGCAACATCCTGAAGCTCATCATCCATGATCATCCTGATCATCACTGCAACATCCTGCTGCATGATCCACCTGATCATCAATGCATCCACCTGATGCATACCAAGTATCTACCTGATACATATCATCATACATGATCCTCCTGATCATACAATGTATCCACCTAATACATGATACATATCACCATACATGATCCACCTGATCATACAATGTATCCACCTGATACATATACAGATACATGGTCCAAGCATCCAACATGATGCATATACAAAATACATACACATGATCCAACTGATCATATCCATCATCCAACATGATGCATACATACATAAATGATCCAACTGATCATATCCAGCATCCAACATGATGCATACATACATAAATGATCCAACTGATCATATCCAACATCCAACATGATGCGTACATACATAAATGATCCAATTGATCATATCCAACATCCAACATGATGCGTACATACATAAATGATCCAACTGATCATATCCAAGCAGAAACCAGAACATCATCCTGATGCCCATTATCCAGCGCTTACATCCACAGCCATGTGAAGGATCCTCCTTCCAACATGCTTGGAATGGCTTCAGCAAATGTGTCCATCACTTCTTCCTCGAAGTGTTCTCGATCTGAAGAACGCCAAGCCTCTCTCTGAAGTACTCGAACTTCACTCTGGCTAGTGGCTTCGCCAGCACATCTGCAATCTGCTCGTCCGTCGCAACATACAGAAGCTTCACAGCTCCTCTCTGCACCATATCCCTGATATAGTGATATTTGATCTCTATGTGTTTCGACATGTCATGAAACACTGGGTTCTTGAACAACTTCACACAACTCTGGTTATCACAGAAGATACCAGTAGCCTCCAACGGGAGATCAAATAACTCAGACAATAGCTTCCGTAGCCATACTGCCTCACAACTAGCTGAACAGGCTGCAACATACTCTGCCTCAGCTGTACTCAGTGCTACGCAGGACTGCTTCTTGCTAAACCAAAAGATCACACCTGATCCCATACTGAAGCAACACCCAGATGTGCTCTTCCTATCTGCAGCACTGCCAGCCCAATCTGAATCAACATAACCCTGCAGGTTAAACTTTTGATTCGCCTCATACCTGAGCCCATAATCCACTGTACCCTTCAGGTACCTCAGAACATGCTTTACAACAACCAGGTGAACACAACTCAGATCCGTCAGGAACTGGTTCAATGTGTTCACAGCAAAGCAAATGTTTGGTCTTGTGTTCGTCAGGTACATCAAGGACCCAATCATCTGACGATACATAGAGACATCAACCGGCTCAGATGAAGCATCACATAGAAGCTTCAGATTCGATGTCATAGGTGTGGCCATGGCCTTGCAGTCCATCATCCCGAACCTCTTCAGGATCTCTACTGCATACTTCCTTTGTCCAAGGAAGATTCCATCACTCTGCCACACCTCCATGCCAAAAACAAATAGTGCATCATCCCCAAGTTCTTCATCTCGAACTCGGCAGTAAGCTTCCGCTGCATGTCGGCAATCAATCTATCCTCACCTGATACAAACAGGTCATCCGCATACAAAAGTAGTATCACTGGATTGCCTTCCTCAACCTTGTAGTAAAGGTTGGAATCCACTTTACTCTTGGTAAAGCCCAAACTGGATAGAAAGCTGTCTATCCTACCATACCAAGTTCTGCACACATATATGACTACACCATGCTGTCTTGGAATTCATCTGGTGCATCTTCTATTTCATCACTTTTATATTTCTCAATGCTGCCATCTGCAACATGCTTGATCTGAAAGTTCCATTTGGAAGTCATAGCAAACTTCCCTTCATGTCTTGGGATTACATCCCAAACATCATTCTTCATGATCGACGGATCATGGCATTTCATTTCTTCATCCCAAATCCTAGGAACTTCAATATCTTCAATATCTTCAATAGATATCTTTGTTGTTGGAACAAATGTTGTAGTTCTTCTTTTGTAGGAGATGGCATACGATCTTTCCTACACAACAAGTTAAATTGCATGATTAGAAAACATCTCATAGTTTTCAGAACAAATTCTTACACATAAAGAAATATGCCATACAGTCATGCAATTATCTTAGCCAATGCTTCAATACAACATTTATCCATATTTCGTAACTTTCTAGATGCCTTCCAATCTCTACCAGAACATTGTTAAGAGTGTGCACAACTCCCAACATGTCAGCAAAGAGGTTTCATTCTAGATAAGTAGCAATGGAATGTTGTACAGTGCCATAGGCCACTTACCCATGCATATTAGGAGTATACTGTTCATCAATGCAATTATTGTAATATGCATAATACACAACCTAATTCTAGGAACATCAGTATATACATTATTGAACAGTATTATTTAAGAAATGACAATTCAAATACTTATCTTTGTTTGTTCGTTGGGTGGAGTCCCTCTGAGTCTTCGCTTCCTTGCAGGAGCTGCTGGAGTCCTAATCTGAAGTAGCTTCTTCTACACCTTTCTATTGTGGGATGTAGAGAGATGGTCAACTCCCTCTGAATATCTGCATCCTTGCATAAACCACTGGAGTGTACTCCCTCTTGATCTTTGCTTCCTGGATTACCTGTTCTTGAATCTCATATTCATCCTTGGTCCCTATGCATGCTTATTAGTATCATGAATGTGTTATCCTTGTGATCTCATATAAAATCATACATTCATTAGTATACTATTAAAACACAATAATCTCAAGCATGTATAGTCATGATCATTTCAAACAGAAATAATAAGCATTAGCATTCAAGGTTTATGTAGGATTCTTATGGTTAGTCAAATCATAAGAAACATAACATGTCTAAACCTATAATTACTCAAACCTATGACTCGTCAAGTTAGTTGAATCATCAATCAAGATAAGAGATATAATATGCATAAAACCTGTGATTATTCAAACCTATAGCTTCATGATTCTTTTGGTTAGTCATATCATCAATGATGGCAATAAACATAATATGCATACAACCATGATTATTCAAAACTATGACTCTTCAGGAATAATCATTATCAACAACAGTATAAGATCCTAACACAAGGTAGGATTCTATCTTGATATCGGAAAACATACCTGGATTAGCATGCTAGTTAGTTATGTCTAACATACTCACATGATGTCTTCTTGTTCTTCTTCAATGACTTGTGCTAGTAACCTGTATATCTCATAGGTTAGCCATTACAAAACCAAGTTATACATACCTCGTAAATGGATCTTCTATGAGATCCATGACAATGGATGAGTCTTTATCATCATGTCATCATGATCATATGTTATTGAACTGGAACATGATTTGTATTTCTTGGTGTACCTTTCATGTTAGTAGACAACATAAACCTCATACAACACCATAATGCATTAGTGCAATTATAAGTGTCAACACCCTAACCAATGAATATCTTCTATCATGCATTCATAATTTTGTTAAGGTGATACGACAAATCTAAAATCAAGATTGTACTAACCATAATAACATGAAGACAAACATACCATAAACTTAATCAAGAACAAATCTCAAAACATATCTCGATGAGTCATACCTGTCGAGATCGCTTGTAATCTCCTTATGTAAAGCCTTAGCCTTATCTCCCTCTGAAATAGGAACTTCTTCACTCATGCAGATGATCAATCCATCTTCTTCTAGGATTAACCCAATCCACTTGATTTGTAAGAACTGGACCTGGAGCTAGATATGGGTTTGTCAGAGAAACCCAAAAAATTCAAACTTTTAATTTCAAACTTCTGAAAGGATAGAAATATGCGCCTTGATGAGCTGATCAAACTGATATATTCAGAATTTGAAAACTGCAAAGTTTCACTCCTCAATTTTGCCTTTGAAACTTCCGGATTCACTGGACGTGACCCTGAACTGGGGTTTGATGAAGCCCACTCTTTTGCCCCATCAAAAGGTTTGATCCAAAGCTCTAAGCTTCTATTTTTCTGAGGAGCTTCCAGCTGTGGTCACAGATTGCAAAAATTCCCATTTTTACAGAAACCCTAGTTTTCCACTTTTCTGATCAAAGTCCCGAACTAGGGTTTGATCAAGCCCGGCCTTTTTCCCAACCAAAAATTCTGATCTTGGTCTCTAAATTTCTATTTTGATGAGTAGCATCCAGCCGTGGTCTCTGATTACAAAAATTCCAACTTTCTACAAAGCCCTAAATTCCGGAAGCCATGAATGAAGGTACTCAAAAATAATTCTGTTTTGACAGAAATATGTACCTGATTGTTTCTAGTGTTAACTCCAAACTTTTCGATCCACAGGGTCTGAATTTTTTTTTTGAGATAGCCTGACCTGTTATCTTTCAATCCTGACAGGTCTGACCTCAATTGGATTCTCTGAGAGAGAGTTATTCCAAATGTCGCAACGTGACTTGTTTTGGGATAATTCAGGAGAGTGAACTTGTACGGCGTGCCACATGTCACTAGTTCAACTTCGGCCTCTGAAAAAGTTTTTTGAGATAGTACAGACTGTGTACTACCTGTCACTTTTTACGAAATTTCATTTGGAGCTTCCTAGCCGAAGATATGACCTTTTTCCCAAGGTCACCTGATTTTGACTCAGATCTGGAAGAGGCAGAAACCCTATATTGTACAGATCATAAATCACAAAGTACAATGAATTAGAGGTTGTCCTTTGGAAACAAGGTACCTGGAGATTTAATATTCGTCCTGTAACAATTTCAGATCCAAAAACTTCGCCAAAACGGATTTATAGCGAAAGTGCTACGATGACTGGTTTTTGCTATATCAAGCCCTAGCATCGTAAGTGCAACAAGTGTCATACATGCCATATCATGCCTTCTTTCAGGCTAGCTCTGATACCATGTTAAATTTTCTGAATTTACTTCAATATGATCTAGGATCTTAACTGAGAGAACAACATATACAGCATATCTACAACATATCAATCATGGAGACAATAATGCAAGCATACAAGAGACACAAAGATTTACTTGGGGAAAACCATAAAGGTGAAAAACCCCAATAACTTCCTCAGAGATAGATAGAGCAATGATACAACCAACCAAGAGAGATAGCCATAACCTAGCAGCAGATCCTCCTCCTCCATAAGTGCGCCACTCCTCCTTGAGTGCATGTGTGAGAAGTGAGTGAGTAAATAGAGTGCCTCCCGCACTCTATTTATACTTGACTTGACTTGCCTTTTTACCTAACTCATGTAGGCTCAAACTTAACCACATAATATAATGTTGACTGGGCCAACCCCCAATAGGGTGGTCTAATAACCGTTTGACCCACATGGCCGACCCCCAATAGGGTTGTCTAATAACCCTTTGACCCACATGACTTATACAAGGTCGACCCCAAACAAGGTGGTCTAATAACCCATCAAGTATAAGTTACGACACTTACAATATAAATGACGACAATTCCTTATAGAGGAATAATACCATCTCTATAGGAATACAATATACATATATGTGAAATACATTCCGAAGTTACATATACATCAACACAATTAGGTGTGAGAAAAGGCAGAAAAGGTCTAATGGGTGACGGGTAGGTGCATCATTCTTCTAATTATTTTGAAAATGCGAGAGCCTTGAGTCCTTTTACGCCCATGCTTAGGGTTGCTTAACAAACGTCTCTTAGGTTGGGAGTAATAAGTCGCCTGAGACTATGAAGAACAATCTCCAAAGCTATTAATGATAGGAGGAGGCTCACCGAAATAACGGAACGACTTGAATAATCAGAATGGCTCTAAACTTAACTGTGACTAAGAAGAAAAGACTAGGCGGGATGGTATTCTGAGTCAGGCGCACCATGGGTTGACGATAAGCACAATTGTTCCAGAAAAAATGCCATCGCTAGAAAGGAAATGACGGATCATATCATTTTAAGTAGGAAAACACATCATAATAGGGCCTATGAATGTACTTACCTGGAAGTGATGGCGTGGTGTCGACGTTTGTCGAAGGGTATGTGAATCTGCGCCTATGATTATGAACGTGCTTCGTGGTTCAAACGGAACGGGAAACACTCCGGTCAACGGAAAATAATGAAATGTTAACGGGTTTCACCCCAATATATTCAACTTGGTATGTGCGGACCATTAATATGGTGGTTGCAAAGTCATAAAACAGGATTTAAGGCATGTACGGGCGGTTCTCATCAAGTCTATTTTCAATAAATACGACCATCAAAATCAGGCAGGTTAGGTTAAGGCTTCCGACTCCTGCGGAAAGAAAAGTCGAGTTTTGCCTGCCATTGCGGGAGAATTGTTCAAACGCTTTCGCGGGGAAGCCGTGTGCGGCGGCAAATTTATGTGATTTCATGCGCTTTCACGGGAGAGTTAGCCAAGTTCTTCCGATTATGTGCCAACGTTTGTCGAAGCGGAGACGATAGATGATTCTTTCCGCGAAAAACTTGTTGATATGCTTCCGATGCTTGCGGAAGAGTTAGATGAAAGATTCCGCCGCGGCAGAGAGACTTGAGGAATGTTTTCTGCCGCGGGACCGTTTGACCGAAATTTTTTCCTTTGTGGAGGTTTTAAGATAACTTTTCCGTCGCAAGACTGCTTAATTGAAAGTTTTTCCCTTTCGGAGACTTTAAGGTAACTTTCCCTCCACGGGCTTGACTTATCCATTTATTTCCGCGGTTTTGGAAAGCTTGGACTAACTCTTCCGCCATGGCGGCACGATTAGCTCAAAGCTTCCGCCGTTGCGGCCTGAAACTCTGAGTTTTACTTAGGAAAAAACATGACTCAAAAAAAACTTTAAGGCAAGTTGAGACTCTTTTTAGGGGAAAGCTAAGGGAAAATTAATGACTTCCGGATAACCTTGGGTAGATTTTCCCTTCTTTTCAAAAGCAGAGGAGGGGCCCCATATATTTTTTTCAAAAAATCTAAGGGGGGGATGTTGTACAAACAACAAATGGCGATTCGCTGGCGAACACAGATCTCTGAAACAAACTCATCTGGAAGTCAGGAAACTTTCAAAGTGTTGATTACATGTGCAACCAGATGTCTCCGTAGTTCAGTTTCAAAGAATGCATTGATGACTCTTATCGTGATGGTGATAAAAAGGAAAATGTACCATTGATTCATTTTTCTTTAAAACTCTCTAAGGGATGGATTGTGGGAATTTTTAGAAGAAAACAGTCTTTCAGAAGTTAAATAGTGTAGGACTCCACAGGATCGTGACAAAATCTCACAGAGACATTCGTTTGTTCCTCATTCCCATGCTTCTACATCTTTTTAGATGTTTCTTTAAGTTCTGAGTTTTAGCTGTTTTGAGCCTTCTAGAAATAAGTTTCTCCTACTTTCAACGTCTTCATATAAGTTCTTCAATCCAAAATGTCCTTTTGTGTGAACAGAAGATTTGATTTCATGATTCATGGACGGAGAAGAACTTTTGTTGGGCTGATTTATTAGACAGCTCCCTTCAGCTTTCTTGGGTTTACTTTTATTTCTCAACCATGCTTTGATTGAGGCGAGAATTTCTGGAAACCAGAATCCTTGAGATATGCCTTTTAGCTTTATTTGTAGCATGGGATCATTTAAATACCATGTATCTGTGAGACATGTTTCCTTTCCATGGGTCCTGCCATACTTAACTTCTTGAGACAGCCGCTGATGTTAAAGTGAATGGGCCCTAAGATAGTCAAAAGGAAATACAAAATTAGAGCTATTTGACAGGGGTTATTTTGACCAACAAGAAGGAGGATCACTGCATTCTAGGAGACCAATCATTGAAGACGAGGTTACAAATATTCATATCTTTATTGATGGGCTTCTTATGACCATCCTGCTGAGTTCTATGGAGTCTTCTTCATTCAGCTACACCACAATTGGATTTTGGCTTTATTTCAAGTAACGAACCTAAAAACTTAATCAAAAAGGCAAACAAAGCAAAATAAGAGAAAATGGGTCAAACTGACTAGCAAACCAAAGGTAACCAAAGTAAAAGGAAAGAAAAGACAAATCAAAACAAAGAAGCAGAGTTTTATTTATGTACAAGAACCTTTCATAAATCATGCAAAGTATTGTTTTAGGGTGAGGCCATTGAGAGGGAGATTTAGTTCCTCTCCTTGTAAATCCTTCACTTTATAGGTTGATGGACCAATGTTTTTAGAAATTTGATAAGGTTTGAGCCATAGGTGTTGAAACTTCGTGTGCATTCCCTTACCGTCGTGTTGGTGGTCCCATTTGAGGACTAAGTCTCCTACTTCGAAATTTCTCTTCCTGGATTTTCTTTTATCAAACCATCGTTTGACTATGTCTTGGTGATGATGAAACCGTTCCTTTGCCTTTTCCCGTGATTCTTCTAGTTTTAGCAGGGTGTCAATTCTAGACTATAGGGATTGACTGCTAGAACCTCGGGAGGATTGGGCCAACTTCAAGGATGGGAGTAATATATTCGGAGGGAGAATGGCTTCTTTTCCACAGACCAGGTTGAAAGGAGAAGCTCCTAAGGCATTTTTGGGCATTACCCTGTCTTCCCATAAGGCGTGAGGGAGGGCTGTGTTCCAGCTTCTTTGATTTTTGATCACGGTATTTTTTAGGATTCGGATGAAGTTTTTATTGGTCGACTCAGCTAAACTGTTTCCCTGAGGATAGTAATTGGATGAATAATGTAATTTGATTCCCCTTTCATATGCGAATTCATTAATCTTTATTGATGAAAAATAAGGTGCATTATAAAAAATTAGGGAAATTGGAACCCCAAACCTGGTTATGATGTTCTCTTCCAAAAATTTGATGACTCTATCTTCATTAGCTTTCCATAGGGGAATAGCTTCTGCCCATCTTGTAAAATAATCCGTAGCGGTTAGAATGTATCGGTGCTACAACGAAGAGTTGGGGTTTATTTCCCCAATTATATCTATGCCCCACTGCTCGAATGGTTCAGTAATGATAACTGGCTGCAAGGGACCTGCTGCTTTAGGTAGTTTTCCAGTGCTTCTTTGGCATACATCACAATTTTTGACATAAGCATGGGCATCCCTGAAGAGAGTAGGCCAGTAATAACCCGCCCTTAGGATTTTGTGGGCTGTAGTGTCCCCAGAATAATGTCCTCCAGCAGGTCCGTCGTGTAGTTCTTTGACCATGTTAGTAGCATCTTCCTTTTCTAAACACCTAAGATAGATGCCATCGTAATTCTTCCTGAAGAGTATTCCTTCAATAATCTGATAAGCCGTTGAGTTAAGATGGAGGGCCCTCCTTTGCGTCGAGCTCCAATGTTCTGGTAAGTAACCTGACTGTAAGTAATGTACTAGGTCTCTGTACCAAGACTCTGGGGCCGTAAAAATTGGACATACGTCTATCGCATTCAGCTCGGCTTCATTCCTCCAATCTAGTTCTTCGTCAGTTTGGCTTTGAGTGAGTAGTTTGCATAGGCCTTGACCCTTAATGATGCTAGCTGGCTTGAATTCTAAGTCGTACTCCTAGAGAACAGTGACCCAATTCCCTCTCCTTTCTCCCAATTCCTTTTGGAAGAAAAGAGACCTGATAGCGGGATGAGGGATTATGACTTTAGTCCTATTTTTCAGAATATACGGGTTGAACTACTTTACTGCATTGAAAACTGCATATGCTTGTTTATCTACCACAGGATAGTTTAGTTCAGCGCCTTGCAAACCAGTGCTCATGAAAGAAATTGGGTATTCATCTCCTGATTCCGTCTTCTGAGTAAGCACAGCTGCAAGAGAGTCATCAGAAGAGAATTTATACATTATAAAATCTTTATCAAAATTTGGACTTCTTAAAGAGGGTGCCTTGGCTATAGCAGTTTTAATTTCTTTGAATGCAACCTTCTCCAAATCTGTCCACTTAAATTGTACATTCTGCTTAACCATTTGTTGCAAAGGTTTAACGATCTGGGCGAAATCCCGCATGAACTTTCGGACAAAATTTATGGTGCCCATGAATGATTGCATAGACTTCTTGCTATGGGGCATGGGAATCTTATTGATAACTTGAATCCTTTCTTGATCTATTGAGATTCCTTCCTTGGAAATGATATGACCGAGAAGCTTTCCCTCGAGAACAACAAAAACGCTTTTCTTAGGATTTAGAGAGATGTCATACTTCCTACAACGATCAAAGATTTGCTTTAGGTGAGAAACATGGTCTTCTCTCTTCTTTGAAAAGACCGTCACATCATCCAAGTATACTACTACACATTGACCGCCCAGTCCTCGGAAAGCAATGTCCATGGCTCGCTGAAAAAGTATATCCTGCATTAATTAAGCCAAAAGGCATTCTCCGGTACACGAAAGTTCTCCACTTTGTGCGAAAAGTGGTTTTGATTCGGTCTTCCTCTGCTACTAGCACTTGGTTGTAACCAGAAAAACCATCTAGTAGGGAAAAGAGTTCTAATCCTGATACCATCTGCAATATCTATTCCATTGGGGGCACGGGATAGTTGTCTTTATCAGAAGCTTTGTTTAAGTTCCGAAAATCTACACACAGCCTGATTTCTCCTGATTTCTTCTGCACGGGGACTAGATTAGCCACCCATTCAAAATGTCGTACTTTAAAAATAATCTTGGCCTCCGGCAATTTTTTTAATTCCTTCGGTATTAGAGGTTCAAGTGTCGGATGCATCCTCCTTAGTTGTTGCTGAAAAGGTTTGACTCCTTCCTTCATAGGTATTACGTGTTGAATGATGCAGGTGTCATATGTCTTCAAATCATCATAGGTCCAAGCGAGCACATATTTATATTGCTGGAAAAGTTTAATGAATCTACTTCTCTCTTCCGGCGTACAACATTTTCTCAAATTGACATACTTTGGTTCAGCTTCTGTGCCCAAGTTTATTAACTCGTATTGCAGGGACGAGCTGTGGGTTGTGGCATTCACAGATCTCCTGAATTTGTTTTGCAAATCGAAGAGGGCCTCTAGCGTTCTCACTCCCTTAGGCATGAAGTTGCCTTTCACAGTGTCTTTATTTTGTAGATTAGTCATGCTCTTCTTCCTCTGTGATGGCCTCCTGAAAATCATCTTCATTGGTTAAGAAACTAATGATCTGATCGTCGTCGTCAAATACTCTGAAATTTGTGATTTTGTCTAGAACAGAAGGCCTGAAAATTAATTCAATGGAACATTTATTATTAGTGGGTACTAATCTGGAAGCGGAATTAGCTAATAGATCAACTGCAGCGTTTTGTAATCTTAGGACAGAATTGATGTCAAAAGCATCAAAACACGAGATTAAATTCCAAATTTTTACTTGATAACTTTTTAAATGCAGTGAAAGACAATGAATCGTATTTCTTATTTTCCTAACAACAATTTCAGAATCACCGAAGACTTTAAAAAACTTAACATTAAGACCAATGGCTTTCTTCAAACCCTGAATGAGAGCTTCATATTCTGCGGTATTATTAGTACATTCAAACTCTAACCTACATGATAAAAAATATTTATTCCTGTTAGGATCAATTAAAATGCACCCGGCTCCGAATCCTTCCTGAGTTTTGGAGCCGTCAAAATAGAGAGTCCAAAAGATATTGTCTTCTTTAACTAGGTTAGTATGATTTCTGCCTAAATTAGTGACTAAGCCTACTATATTACAATCAATATCATCAGCCTGTGAAAATTGAAGGAGATCGGGCTGTTTGTTTGAAATATGGCTAACTTCTTCTGATTTGTAGTTTCCAGGTTCAATTTCTAAGAAGTAATTTCCTAAAACTGAAGAGGAAAAAACCACGATTTCATTTTTTCCCTCTAATTGAGTAACGTTTTGTTTCATGTGTGGCTCCCTTAATATCTTGATCTGATTCTGGTGATTCTGATGAGGCAGCCATAGATGAGACCAATCTGTTGCAAAATATCCATTGAGTTTCGTAGACCAGTCCCTACTCAAAATTAGACCATATGCCTCAGGGATATCGACCACCATTATATCAATGAATTGACATACTCTGGGATCGGATGACAACCTAATAAGTACATCCTTTAGTTCACCAATAACCTTGACAGTGGTCCTATCTAATTGAATGATTTGAGATGGTGATGGGATCGGCTATCCATTTATCTTTTTACAAATTGACAATGGCATGACATTTGAACTAGCGCCTGAGTCTACCAAACAATTATGCACATTGTGATTAAAAATCTCAAAAGTTAAGAGAAAAGGAAGAGTTTGAGATTTCGATTTTCCACCGATACTTGCTTCATTAATTTCTGGGTTCTCCTTAGTGTTTTCTATTGGGACAGCCGTTTGCGGATCTAAGGCTTCCATCAATTTCTTCCTTTGTTGCGGTAAGCTGCACATATAAAAAATGGAAACATTTGCTTTCGTTTTCTTAATATCTTCAATTATATCATAGCTCATGTCACATCCCTTTGAAATCTTTGATTGATTTTTTGTTTTGTTTAAAGGAGTTGGCGGCTGTTTAGTTTTTTCTGAGTTTGGTTCTTTAGTTACCGTAGGAGCAACCACCGGGCTCGTCTTGGGTTGGGGCGGAATGACAGTTATGTGTCGCCTCAGTATTTGCTTAGACCTTGCCTTAGGTGATTCTATTGCTGGTACAATTACTAGGTCTTTACTCCTAGTAGTGATGTTAACAGATGTTGTCTGTACCTCGTCTGCGAGTTCTTCACAAGACAGTTCTTGGGTAGGAGTCCAATCCCAAAGGATCATCGTAGTGTCGGGAGCTGGTTCTTCACTGTCAAGAATTTTTTCTTGTTGGGGAATCGTTTGCCCGGGCATTTGTGCATATAACATTTGGTTTATTACTAAGCTCATTGAGTTGATCCATTGTGGACAACCTTTTTCTAAGTGTTGTTCTTGGTGAAAAGTGCAGAAGTAGTCCATCCCTATTTAATTCAGATTTAGTACAGCAGAATTATTTACTGGCGGGGTTGGCTGTCCATTATCTTCTTTCTTTTTATAGAAAGGTTTGAAAGGAGGTCTCGAAGAACTCGTTGCTTTATCTTTTTCTAGATCCACAATCTTATTGGAGAGTTTCTGCATCATTTTAATGACATTTTCTAAATCTGGTGCAGTTTCTTCATTTTAATGACAAAAAAGGTTTCTTAGCAGCTGCCGGTTTACCCTCTATATCTAAAGCATGTTTCGTGATGTTGTCTTGTTCTTCTTCTACCTTCTTGGTTTCTTCAAATTTTTTGTGAGGGCAGGGTTTTTTGTTCTCTTGACGAATATAGCAAGCGGGGATTTAAGAGCTGTTGTATACTATTCTACTAAGCATTCCTCAGCGGGCTTTGTTGCATCACTGAAATTATTTAACAATGTTGTGAATCTTTGGTTAAACTCTTGAACTTTTTTATTCTTTTCCATTCTCATAGACAATAATTCTTTCATGAGAGTGGTTACAGTTTTCTGATTGCCATATTTTTTAAGAAAACATTTCTCAAAATCTTCCCAACTTGTTATCGAACCAGCTTGAAAACTAAAGTACCAGGAAGATACTTTGGGCTCGAAAGTATAAGGGAAGAGACAACAAACCACATCCTCATGCTCCACATTTAAAAGATTTAGAGCTAGATGAAAACTTTTAAGGTGATCTTCGGCAGAAACTCCTTTGCTAGGGTCATACTTAGGAAAAACCTTTTTTGGGTTTTTTGGCAAATCATGGAATGGTCCGACTACATTTAATGCTCCCCTAGCTCTCCATGCAGGTACGGCCATGACTCTCGGGGGAGAGCGTGGTGGTGAGTGCAGTGGTGATTTAAGAGGAGTATCCCTTGGAGCGTGTTGCTCTGGGTCTGTAGGGGTCTCTGGTCTAATTTCGTCGAAAGGTTCGGTGATCTCTTCTAGAGATAAATCTACTAATTCTTCTAGACTTTGAACAAGAACAAAATCCCTTGTACACTGAGGATTTTTTCGAGGAGCTCTGGTTCTGGGTAATAGAGGAACTGTGGTTAGTCCCCCAAGACTTCTCACGTATGAGCGAGTATGTCTCTTGAATTGATTTACTTCTTCAAAAGGGACAGCATACACTATTTCTGACTGTTCGGTTTCAGGGTTAGGATCTTCTTGATTTCTTGATTCCAGATCTAGAAATTCTGGGATGACTGTTTCAGATGGGTTTTTAGTGGAATTTTTACCAACAAAAGAATCCCTTCTGCTAGCCATGCACTAGTGGCCCTCCTTCTAGCACCAAAAACTATCGATGCCTCGAATATTGCTGCATCAATTAGCAAGGGATTATCTCCAGTAAGCGATCATAACTAGATCTCCCACCATTTGGTGTGGGGAATCCGTCTGGTTAACGGTTTCGGCTACTGTGAGTTTTAAAGATTTGCTTGTTTTACCAATTGCGGCCTGATCCACCAGTTATATATTTTGTATTTTAATATGATATGCACGTGACCTAAATTAAATGCATGTGGGAAGAAAATCTATGCTAATTTAATTTAATCTAAATTATCCTATCCTTATAAGGAGCAGATTTAAAGAATGAGTAATAAATTGGAAAACACACCCAATAATTCCACAGATAGCTGTTAAATTGAAAGGAGCATTTACAGCAGAAATAAAGATTATCCAAGATAGCTCAGATAAATGTAAGCATTCAATTACCCATTTAACACAGAAAATTTGCAAAGAACATGAAACCATTCACAACAAAGAATTAATTCATAAGAGCTAGGAAAGATCTCACAGGAAATGTATGAAAATGTAGAAATAGTTCACCAGTTAATCAACAAAACTCCAAGCAAAAAGTTGTGCCAGCTTCCACAGGCAAAATCGATTTCTCTATTCATGTAGCAGAAATAGTTCATTTACAGGACAGAAAAAACTTTCACCTGCCAAAAGTCCTTTCTACTCCCTCTAATCAGCTTTATATAGCTTTACAAAATGGGCCAAGAGTTGCCACCTATACCCTAACCGTTTCTATTATTCTAATTTGTCTTGTAGTGTTGACATTACAAAAATAGGAATATCTCAAATAACTTTGCAAAAAATGCTAGCACAAGTCATTTTAATATTACAAAGGTATATGCATAAACTATTAATCCAAGCGACACGTTGATGAAGGCAAGCTATCCCTGATCTGGTGCGTTGGATGACTTAGGCGTTTCTGGGACTGCTGGGGCTTCTTCTATAACTATTGCAACAGCTGGGCCACTTTCTGATGTGGTAACTTGACAAGCTTCCAATGCCCTATCTACTTCTACAATATAATTTCCCCACTGATTTGTTTCTTTTACTATATTCATTCCAACCAGGGAAATCATAAATCTGAGGGACACTCTTTGCTTGGCGAGTTCTTCTGCTAAAACAACTATTTCTACCATTGTGGCCCTAAGACTTTCTTCTAAATGGTGCTTATGAATAGCTGCTTTGCTGATAAATTGGTGCAGGTCTTCTAAAGTCAAGACATCTAGCTTTTGCACATATTCATTTTCTGCCTTGAGTTCTTCACTTAGCTTAGATAAACGTTGTGCTTTATCCGGGAATTCTTCTAAATTTGGAGGCATGGCTATATGACAACTTTCCTGTGTGGATCGTATTTGGGAATACAGATTCTTGCACCGCTCATAAGTAGCTAAGGTCACAGTGGCCAACTTTACTCTACAATCCTTAGAATAATCTAGAGTGTGTATATCTACCATGTACTCAACAACAGACTTAAGGGGAATATTTGTCGAGAACTCTAACCTCCCTTCCCTCCATTTGATGTGTTTTTTAATCTCTCCCCTGATGCATGTGTGCTTCTTCCTGACCCGAGTGGCTTTGACATTGATTTCCTTAACCTGGGCCATTATTGCTTTTAGCTTGTATATCTCCTCTAATAGAAGTTCTTGTATGCAATAGGTCTCTCTTAGAATTTCACAGGCTTGCTCGTGGAAGGGGCTAATGTCTCCCATTTTTCTATCTAACAATTCGTTGTCTCCTTGTAACTTTTCAATGTGTTCTTTTAGGTCAACAATCTCTTGAATGTTGTCAAACTTTTTTGATTCAAGCCTCATATTTTTTCCTTCAAGCTCTCCCTTTTCTTCCTCTAACATCCTTACTTGTATTGCCAGAGCTCTCCTGTCAGCTTCCAGTTGTTGGATAATTTCTTTTAACTCTTCCTTCTGAGATGTGAGGGCATCATTCTTCTCGATCATCAAATTTGTATAGTTCTTCTCTTTAACTAAATTTTCCTGCAGCTGACGTGCTTTCTCCTTTTCTTCACTCAATTTATCCCCTAGTATGTTGACATTATCTGTCGTTGTTGTGACCGTGGCTACGGAGATGGATACCAGGAGTTTAGCAGCCTCTTCTTTGTTCCGCATGACCGTAGTCTCGTGTGTAGTGACGATGTCTGGCCGAAAAGGTCTTTTCAATTTGGAGCCTATCTCTTTGACAATGGTTTTTCTCTTCTTGTTGTAAGCGAAATTTACCTAATTAGAAACTGTATTGCCTTTGTAGGGTGTAAAAGGGACAATGGGAAAATCTCTTATGGGGGAACCCATATCTAAATTTTGCAAGTCTGGGCTTTTGGGATTAATATCATCTTGAGACTTCTTTTCCTCCTCCTCTTTCTTTTGTGCCTCTTCCTCCTGCTCCCTTATTAATGCATCATGTTGTTCTTGCTTTGCAATTCTTTCCAATGTAATTCTTTCTTATTCTTTCCTCCTTGCCTCAGCTTCGGCTCCTTTTATTCTCAATTTCTCTTATTCCAAGCATCTATCTTCTTCAATTTTCTTTGCTTGCTATAGGAGCCTTTGTTCTTCTATGGCATCCTTTTCTCTCCGTGAACCTATTTTCCCCACAACATTAGAGCTCGAGATGGCCCCTTCTTTTCCCATTTGGCAAATCTGTAGCTCGGTCATATTGTTGATTCCCCTATATGCTTCCTCTTGTGGATCAAAAAAGTTGGCATACTCATAGGGAGTGGAGAGTTCTTTGCAATGTTGTGCAATTTTTCCCTGTCGATCATTCATGTGAAAAATCCTTTCTCCAAAATGAAAGCTCCTCAATTCTACCACAAACTCTTTCATGGTTGCAATTCCTGAAAACGTGTAGGCCCCGACATAGAAGGGTAAGGGTGGAAAAGTGGCTTTCTTGGCCTTATACAGGGTATTATCCATTCCATCAATGAATACCTGCCTTACCATCTCTTTGTGGACTATATAATCCGTAGCGTATCTTGGTAGAATATACGGGGTTTTGGAACCTCCGTACATCCTTATGTATCTACCTTCTGGAGAAAAATAGAAATCACCATACTTCTCCAAAGCTTCCATGGAATTCTCATATAGGCAGTTGGGTTTTTCATTAAATATTAATTGATAAAGGGGCATGATGAACTCCTTGCAAATGAGCTTGTAATCCCTCTTGTAATTTTGGGCCCAGAAGATTTTGTATGCAATGAACACCGAGCCCTCTACCGAGTTCCACATGCATCCCAACTTGGGAAAGGGACATTTTTCCACGATACAATCTATTAGGTAAGAAGCCATATAAAACTCTGCCTTCCTTTCCACCAACCCTTCTTGCGCCATTGTTATAGCTGATGATAGACTGTATGAGATGATATCAACCCAGTTGAAGATTGTCCCTTTGAAGGATACATAGTGTATGATAGGGACCCATTGTAGCATAAAAATCGTCCCATCGGGTCTCCCGAAGATTCTACTTAACATGAGAGCGATCAGTCTGAAAGGAGGCCTCGGATTCTGAACCTCATACTCCTCACTGTCTTTTCTCCTAATTTGCTTGCCTGCATTCAACATCCTTCTCACCATGTCTAGATTATCCATATGGATTCCTTCCAACCATGCATCATCAAGCCGCTTTTGTGCTTTGGGTAATTTGTAGGCTGTTGAGATATAAGACGGGTGAAACGAAGCAAAGGCCTTTCCTTTGCTATCTGCTATGACTCTTGTCTCGGTGTTCGCATGTTGCAACACCCATCCAATTACTTCTAAGCACGGGAAGAGTTATGGACGTGTGGCCACCTTGGATATACATGAGTTTCAGATGTTTTGATATAAACATTCCTCCTCAAGAAGAGCCTCAGGGAAGTCCTGATCTCTTATCATGCGATAAACATCTCCCCAGTTTACTTATGGAGGTACGCCTGTAGTGCACTTGGTATCCTGGAACGTTGTTTCTACTCTTGTGCTCTCGTCGACTGTCTTTGATTTTCTCTTGCCACCTTTAGCCATTTTGAAAATCCTGTTCAACAATTTAAACATGAATAAGCATGTATGACATGATGTTGACAACCCAAACTAGTGTCTTTTTTATAATATCTCCATTTCAACCAAAACTCCAAAAAAATGTTTCCATCAAATACCAGTTTATAATCTTGTGAAAGTATTAATTAAGTTACTTTACAATTGCTATTGTGATTAGGAACCATGATAGCAAATGGACAAGGGTTGGTTCAGGTACCTTAGTCTGACCGGTATGTAAGCGCGAAAGGCGTAAATTCTATAGCTGCGGAAACGCCTACGATTAAGTGCGAGAAAAGGCAAAAAAGGTCTAACGGGTGATGGGTAGGTTCATCATTCTTCTAATTATTTTGAAAATGTGAGAGCCTTGAGTCCTTTTACGCCTATGCTCAGGGTTGCTTAACAAATGTCTCTTAGGTTGGGAGTAATAAGTCGCCCGAGACTATGAAGAACAAGCTCCAAAGCTATTAATGATAGGAAGAGGCTCACCGAAATAACGGAACGAATTTGAATAATCAGAATGGCTCTAAACTTAACTGTGACTAAGAAGAGAATACTAGTCAGTATGGTATTCTGAGTCAGGTGCACCACGGGTTGACGATAAGCACAATTGTTCCAGAAAAAATGCCATGGCTAGAAAGGAAACGACAGATCATATCATTTTAAGTAGGAAAACACATCATAATAGGGCCTGTGAATGTACTTACCTAGAAGTGATGGCGTGGTGCCAACGTTTGTCAAAGGGTCTGTGAATCTGCGCCTATGATTATGAACGTGCTTCGCAGTTCAAACGGAACGGGAAACACTCCGGTTGACGAAAACTAATGAAATGTTAATGGGGTTCACCCCAATATATTCAACTTGGTACGTGCGAACCATTAATATGGTGGTTGCAAAGTCATAAAATGGGATTTAAGGCATGTACGGATGGGTCCCATCAAGTCTATTTTCAATAAATACGACCGTCAAAATCGGGCAGGTTAGGTTAAGGCTTCCGACTCCTGCGGAAAGAAAAGTCGAGTTTTGCCCGACGTTGCGGGAGAATTGTTCGAATGCTTTCGAGGGGAAGCCATGTGCGGCGGAAAATTTATGTGAGTTCGTGTGCTTTCACAGGAGAGTTAGCCAAGTTCTTCCGATTATGTGCCAATGTTTGTCGAAGCGGAAACGATAGATGAGTCTTTCTGCGAAAAACTTGTTGATATGCTTATGATGCTTGTGGAAGAGTTAGATGAAAGCTTCTGTCATGGCGGAGAGACTTGACGAATTTGTTCCGCCGCGGGACCGTTTGACCAAAAGTTTTTCCTTTGCAGAGTTTTTAAGATAACTTTTTCGTCGTGGGACCGCTTAATTAAAAGTTTCTCCCTTTCAGAGACTTTAAGGTAACTTTCCCGCTGCGGGCTTGACTTAGCCATTTATTTCCGCGGTTTCGGAAAGCTTGGACTAACTCTTCTGCCGTGGTGGCATGATTAGCTCAAATCTTCCGCCGTTGCGGCCTGAAACTCTGAGTTTTACTTAGGAAAAAACATGACTAAAAAAAAACTTTAAGGCAAGTTGAGATTTTTTTAGGGGAAAGCTAAGGGATAATTAATGACTTCCGGATAACCTTGGGTAGATTTCCTTTTCTTTTCAAAAGTAGAGGAGGGGCCCCATATATTTTTTTCAAAAAATCTAAGGGGGGGATGTTGTACCAACAACAAATGGCGATTCGTTGGCGAACACAGATCTCTGAAACAAACTCATCTATAAGACAGGAAACTTTCAAAGTGCTGATTAAATGCGCAACCAGATGTCTCCGCAATTCAGTTTCGAATAATGCATTGATCAGTCTTATCGTGATGGTGATAAAAAGGAAAATGTAGCGTTGATTCATTTTTCTTTAAAACTCTCTAAGGGCTTGATTGTGGGAATTTTTAGAAGAAAATAGTCTTTCAGAAGTTAAATAGTGTAGACCTCCACAGGATCGTGACAAAATCTCACAGGGACATTCGTTTGTTCCTCATTCCCATGCTTTTACATCTTTTTAGATGTTTCTTTAAGTTCTGACTTTTAGCCGTTTTGAGCCTTCCAGAAATAAGTTTCTCCTGCTTTCAACGTTTTGATATAAGTTCTTCAATCCAAAATGTCCTTTTGTGTGAACAGAAGATTTGATTTCATGATTCACGGACGGCGAAGAAATTTTGCTGGGCTGATTTATTAGACAGCTCCCTTCAGCTTTCTTGAGTTTACTTTTATTTCTCGACCATGCTTTGATTGAGGCGAGAATTTCTGGAAACCAGACTCTTTGAGATATGCCTTTTGGCTTTATTTGTAGCATGTGATCATTTAAATACCATGTATCTGTGAGACATGTTTCCTTTCCATGGGTCCTACCATACTTAACTTCTTGAGACAACCGTTGATGTTAAAGTGAATGGGCCCTAAGATAGTCAAAAGGAAATACAAAATCGGAGCTATTTGACAGGGGTTATTTAGACCAACAAGAAGGAGGATCACTGCATTCTAGGAGACCAATCATTGAAGACGAGGTTACAAATATGCATATCTTTATTGATGGGCTTCTTATGACCATCCTGCTGAGTTCTCTGGAGTCTCCTTCATTCAGCTACACCACAATTGGAGTTTGGCTTTATTTCAAGTAACGAACCTAAAAACTTAATCAAAAAGGTAAACGAAGCAAAATAAGAGAAAATGGGTCAAACTGACTAGCAAACCAAAGGTAACCAAAGTAAAAGGAAAGAAAAGACAAATCAAAACAAAGAAGCAGAGTTTATTTATGTACAAGAACCTTTCAGAAATCACACAAAGTATTGTTTTAGGGAGAGGCCATTGAGATGGAGATTCGGTTCCTCTCCTTGTAAACCTTCACTTTATAGGTTGATGGATCAATTTTTTCAAAAATTTGATAAGGTTTGAGCCATAGGTGTTGAAACTTCGTGTGCATTCCCTTACCGTCGTGTTGGTGGTCCCATTTGAGGACCAAGTCTCCTACTTTGAAAGTTCTCTTCCTGGATTTTCTTTTATCAAACCATTGTTTTACTATGTCTTGGTGATGATGAAACCGTTCCTTGGCCGTTTCCCGTGATTCTTCTAGTTTTAGCAGGGTGTCGATTCTAGACTGTAGGGATTGTTTGCTAGAACCTCGGGAGGATTGGGCCAACTTCAAGGATGAGAGTAATATATTCGGAGGGTGAATGGCTTCTTTGCCATAGACCAGGTTGACAGGAGAATATCCTAAGGCATTTTTGGGTGTTACCCTATCTGCCCATAAGGCGTGAGGGAGGCCTGTGTGCCAACTTCTTTGATTTTCGATCACGGTCTTTTTCAGGATTTCGATGAGGTTTTTATTGGTCGACTCAACTAAACCGTTTCCCTGAGGGTAGTAATTGGATGAATAATGTAATTTGATTCCCCTTTCATATGTGAATTCATTAATCTTTATTGATGAAAAATAAGGTGCATTATAAAAAATTAGGGAAATTGGAACCCCAAACCTGGTTATGATGTTCTCTTCCAAAACGTTGATGACCGTATCTTCATTAGATTTCCGTAGGGGAATAGCTTCTGCCCATCTTGTAAAATAATCCGTAGCGGTCAGAATGTACCGGTGCTGCAACGAAGAGTTGGGGTTTATTTCCCCAATTATATCTATGCCCCACTGCTCGAATGGTTCAGTAATGATAACTGGCTGCAAGGGACCTGCTGCTTTAGGTAGTTTTCCAGTGCTTCTTTGGCATACATCACAATTTCTGACATAGGCATGGGCATCCCTGAAGAGAGTAGGCCAGTAATAACCTACCCTTAGGATTTTTTGGGCTATAGTGTTCCTAGAATAATGTCCTCCAATAGGTCCGTCGTGTAGTTCTTTGACCACGTTAGTAGCATCTTCCTTTTCTAAACACCTGAGATAGATGCCATCATAATTCTTCCTGAAGAGTACTCCTTCAATAATCTGATAAGCTGCTGATTTAAGACGGGGGGCCCTCCTTTCCTTCGAGCTAGAAAGGAAATGACGGATCATATCATTTTAAGTAGGAAAACACATCATAATAAGGCCTACGAATGTACTTACCTGGAAGTGATGGCATGGTGCCGACGTTTGTCGAAGGGTCTGTGAATTTGTGCCTATGATAATGAACATGCTTCACGGTTCAAACGAAACGGGAAACACTCCGGTCGACGAAAAATAATGAAATGTTAATGGGGTTCACCCCAATATATTCAACTTGGTACGTGCGGACCATTAATATCGTGGTTGCAAAGTCATAAAACGGGATTTAAGGTGTGTACAGATGGGTCTCATCAAGTCTATTTTCAATAAATACGACTGTCAAAATCGGGCAGGTTAGGTTAAGGCTTCCAACTCCTGCAGAAAGAAAAGTGGAGTTTTGCTCGCCGTTGCGGGAGAATTATTCGAATGCTTTTGCGGGGAAGCCATGTGTGGCAACAAATTTATGTGAGTTCATCCGCTTTCACGGGAGAGTTAGCCAAGTTCTTCCGATTATGTGCCAACGTTTGTCGAAGCAAAAACGATAGATGAGTCTTTCCTCAAAAAACTTGTTGATATGCTTCTGATGCTTACGGAAGAGTTAGATGAAAGCTTCCGCTGTGGCGGAGAGACTTGACGAATTTGTTTCGCCGCGGGAACGTTTGACCGAAAGTTTTTCCTTTGCGGAGGTTTTAAGATAACTTTTTCATCGTGGGACCGCTTAATTAAAAGTTTCGCCCTTTCAGAGACTTTAAGGTAACTTTCCCGCCATGGGCTTGACTTAGCCATTTATTTCCGCGGTTTCAGAAAGCTTGGACTAACTCTTCCGCCGTGGCGACATGATTAGCTCAAAGCTTCCCCCATTGCGGCCCAAAACTCTGAGTTTTACTTAGGCAAAAAAATGACTCAAAAAGAACTTTAAGGCAAGTTGAGATTATTTTTAGGGGAAAGCTAAGGGAAAATTAATGACTTCCAGATAACCTTGGGTAGATTTCCCTTTCTTTTCAAAAGCAGAGGGGCCCCATATATTTTTTTCAAAAAATCTAAGGGGGGGATGTTGTACCAACAATAGGCCAATGGCCAAGTGGAGAGTTCAAACAAGGTCATTGAGGCTATTTTGACAAAGACAGTGAAAAGCCATCGTAAAGATTGGGCTGAGAGACTTCTAGAGGCACTATGGGCCTATCGCACTACATGGCGTAACACCACTGGTTTTCCCCCCTATGAATTGGTATATGGTAAGAATGTTTTTTTCCCAATTGAATTTGAAATTAGAACCTTGAAAACAGTTGTAGAAGCAAACCTTGATCTATCAAAAGCACAGAGGAACCGACTGAATCAGCTTAATGAATTAGAGGAAAAGTGCACAGTAGCAGTAAATCATACAACTTTAATCCAACAACAATGCTCTAAGTGGCATGGCAAATTCATAAATAAGAAAGTCTTCCAGGAAGGAGACTGGGCTCTGTTATATGATTCACGGTTTAAGAGGGATTTCAAAGGAAAGCTACGCACTCATTGGTTGGGACCTTATCAAATAGATTGTGTATTTGACAATGGAACAGTCTAATTGATCACCATTGATGAAAACAAGACACCATTATTCGCAAATGGTCATCAGCTGCGACTCTATCACAAAATGATCTCGAAGGATGCTTTCGTTTCACTGGTTGTAGCAGATCCAAACTATCAATTAATGCCAGGGCAGATCCTCCTGTTACTCATTTTGCATAGCTGCGACTCCTCACCTTGCTCATTCTTCCTATTTTCGCAGCTGTAACTCCGCCATTTTTCCATTCACTTCATTTTTTCTAGTAGCTTTGACTCTGTTATTCTTTCCTATTCTGCTAATTCTAGCAGCTGCGACTCCGCTATTCCCATTTCATTTTCTCTTTTTGCCAACAGCTGCGACTCCTCCATTCTTTCCTATTCCGCTAAGTCTAGCAATTGCGACTTCGCTATTTTCATTTCATTTTCACCTTTTGCCAAATAGCCACGACTCCGCTACTTTTTCCTACTCTGCCAAGTCTAACAGCTGCTATTCTGCTATTTTTGCTCTTTCTCTGAATTTTTGCAACTTGAACTCCTCCATATGTCGCCGAACTCTGCTCAATCCTCTTATTCATCATCTGCAACTCCGCCAGATGGTCTGTCTTTTGGAATAGTCTCGCTATCAATAATCTAACCCGGCTTGAATTTCAATGATTACTCCAGAGCTCGAATCGCAATCTGCCAAGAAACCTGTCAGCATGAATGCACGTATTAATTTGATTGGCGGTGTCCAACTCATCTTGGCACATGCGTATTCTACCAGAGATGCGACTGTGAAATATCATTCCATGAAAGAATGGCGGCTTGAGAATTCAATCTTGAAGGTACATATTCTAACTATAATCATGATTAAGCACCAAATTAATTGTGGCAATTATGAGCATATCTTGTCCTTTGTCGCCATCAGCGTTTTGTACACACTTAATCATCAAAGAATGTGTCGGAGTAACAACCTGGCCATCATTTTACCCGATTCGTAGCAAAATTTCCCAATTTCACCATCTTTCCTTAACTGTATCATCTATCGTAAAGTTGAAAACTGCACCATCTTTCCTAAATTACCAAGTTTCAAATCCCGGTTATTCCCATGAATGTTCGAAGGCTGCAACTTCCACGTTTGAACTGATAAGGGCTATATCTGCTGTTTGAATTGAAAGGAGGTTGATATGGGTAAACCGGTTAGGCATGAACCTGAAAATACGAAAGCTCTGTGTGCCAATGCGGAAGTGTTTTCCATTTTTGCAGTAGCAGGGTGGACTGAATATTTCCAATGTCTAAACGGTTTTCATACTGAAACGACATTACAATTCATTTTTAACTTGACTGATACTCATTCTGAAGTCAAGGGGGTACGCATTGAGGTTACATAAGCCATTATATCTAAGGTTACTGGCTTACCCCAGGTTGGGAAGAAATTGTTTGGACGGAAGGTGCCGAATTCGACTGCGATAAGAGAATTTCTCGCAGTTGGGGAGAATGTTCACCCAAAAGGCCATGGATTTGCACTGAACTCGTTACCTTGTCCATGGGATCAAGTGGCAGTTTTTCTGAAGAAGTATATCTCTTGTGAAGGTAGGTACCAGACTGTCTATCTTTCTGAATTCCCTCTTTTATCTCATCTACGCCATGGAAACCTAGTTAATATGTCGTTTTATCTCTTTAAGACAAGACCCTGCAAAATATGGCTGGTTATGCAAGAACGGCCCGACACCCAGCTTCCTCCCTCACCAATCATGGCCTAATTAAATTGATTATTTTGAGGGCAATTACACGTCAGAATTTGACCTAGGCTCAATTTCTTGTTGGAGCTAGGATAATTAGAGAACCTACATTGGAATCGGGACGTATTGCAGAAGAGGAAAAGGACCGGAGTTCCTCAAGTCCAGTTGGGGGGGAGGATAAAAACCTAAATGAAAGGGAAGAAGAAGTAGACATAGGGGAAGCCACAACAGCAGCGAACCTTGTCATCAAGGAGATATTAGTGATGGAAGCCTCAGCAAAAGAGGTTGGAACTAGAATAGTTGTTGAAGCTACGACAGTAGAAGCTGCAACTGTGGAAGGAGGTATGCAAGAAGGCAAGCACCAGGAAGAGGCAGAAGAGGAGGAATTCGATTTTCCCTCTAGAAATTTGAAGACCCCTGTATTACAAAAGAAAAGAAAAAGAACAGGGAACAAGGGCCAGACAACTACTTCAACAAGGAAGAGAAGATCTATAGCTGCTTCAGCGGCAGCAAGCAGTGTTGATCAGCCATCAGAAGGGGTGAAAAGAAGAAGGACTAGATCTATGGTAGTAACTTTGACAGCAGGTGAAATTAGGGAAAATATGGAATTACCCTCAGTTGAGATAGCAGGAGAAATTGGGGCAAATAGTGAAGTACCTTTAGCAAAAGCAGAGTGTGTAACAGGGATAGGCATAGAAATCCCTACCTTAAATCCCAAAACACCTACTGACATACAGGAACCTATTGTGAATGAACCCCAGATTGAAAATCTCCTGTATGAAAATGAACTATTAAAAGAAGAGGTGCAAGCACTTCGGAATGATTTTGAGAAATGGAAGGAAATAAGCAAAGAGGAGTCTGGATATATTAGTGGAGGCTGCAGATCAAGTGGAAAACTCATCCCCCGATTTGAGTTATGAAGAGCAAGGAAAAGTGATATGCCCAAAATGTGGAGATGTATACAAAATGGCAGGGCATAAAGTCATATTGGTGTACCTTGTTGCACAATCACCTGAATGAGCAACGCAAGAAGGAGAAGTGCAAACAGTTGAGTTGATGAGGGAAGATGAACCAGGAATGGACTTAATCTCGGATTTGGAACCAAAAGAAGAAGGAGATATACAAACTTAGACATCCAAAGATACAGAACTACTCATGGAACACTCTCATTGATCAACAGACATTGAGATAGTCCAAGAACCTTTCCAGCAACTTGGAGAAATTAGGGAAAAGGATGATGTTACACAAGAACCAACGTCCTTGGAAATGCTTATTGAAGTTGCAACTTGGAATGAAGTTGTTGAAGGAAAAATCCAAGAAGAGAATGCTGTCACATAAGAACCAGCATCCCCAAAAGTAACCACTGATGTTGTTGAATTAGAACTGGAGGGACAGGATGCTTTTACACAAGAACCAGCATCCCCAAAAGCAGCCACTGAAACTTCAACACAAGCAGAGTTCACTACAACATCAATGGAACATGGGGTTGCTGCACCTTTAATCCATGAAGTGGAAGCTGGAACATCTGCTGATGAGGTGAGAATGCTACCTTATCAAGGCATCATTTATTTAGATTATGATGATGAAAAGGATGTGAAGAAGGGGAGAATGCAATTATTAGAGAAGAAGATTCCCTGGTTGAATCTTGAGTTAGACAAATTGCAAAAATTCATTGCTCAGTGCAGAACAGGGATGATCTCTCTCCATACATAGAAATATCATCAGGGAGTTGAGAGAAAAATGGGCTGAGGAGCTATTCTTCCAGAAAATCCAGTGGGAAAAATTTCAAGAAAGGTTGGAAGAATTGAAGAAACTCAAAACCCTGCAACAAGAAAAAGACCAAATGTATACTCTTTCCCTAGAATTACTAAGTTGCAGGGTCCAATCCTCCTCTTACCTTGTCTTTCTTCACGAGCAGACCACTTTATTTAAATTGAGGGCTCTAAAGAAAGGAAGATCATTTGATCTAGCAACAGCTAGCCAATTTCTAGAAACTTTTTTGTGGAGTGATTTTGAGGATCAACATTTGTTATGTGAATTATATTTACATAATAGGGCGTGTTACATTGACTCTCCCTCCAATCCTTTGCCTTGTTTGGGGGATATTCAGCTGAGGCATTTGCCTCTTTTCTCATCAACCATGTAGAATGGCGAAATGCTTTCCAAACTATCACAAAGACAGAAGAAAATTCTACTTTCTGGATTAGGGATGAACCTCAGGATCCAAAAGAACTCATAGGAAATCATGTTGGATTTCTCAGGGTTCCTGCAATTGCCCAATACTATGAAATTCTACGAGATAAGATCCTCACTACCTGTGTCCCGATGATTTTTAAAATGCAGCAGAGTGCTCTGTAAGGTAGTGAATACATATGGCTATATTCTTCTTCGTCTCTAAGGAAAGGGGATCCACACTGCTTCGAGAATTTCAAGCAAGCCTTGACAAGGGCTCCTAGGTATGTGCAGTGCATGAAAACATTGGGACCTTGGTGGATTGGATTGAGATTCAGATTTCCCCTCATATGGATGCCTGTGAGTAATTATAGGAACAGCTATGTTTTGACTAAGGAGGAGGAGAATATGTGTTGGGAGAGATGGACAGCCTGCTATGGGTTTGTGCCTTATGGGGAACCACCAGAACCTTCCTACAGTCTCACTAATCTTCACACATACAGCTTGGACTTAGATTCGGACTAGTGGAGGTTGTTGCATGAGGACATGCAAATGGATAGTTGGGGGGAGATGTTGGGCTTTGGAAATGTCCCTTTTTTACTATACCTATTACATCATTTTGCTCGGTTACACCTTACATTCATAAACCATATACATGCCTTTTTCCATATTAATTAGCAGTCCTGACAAGGTATACATCATTATTGTTTCATTTAATTAAATGCCTAAGATTGTTATGGTTATGAATTCTACCTTTCAATTTATGCTAACTTGTGATGATTTCATTAAGTTAAGATTAAAGCACAGGTGTATCAACTGCAATGCCTTGGGAAAGAATCATACGTGGGGCCAGTTGTTACTCTCCTAACTCAATTCCTCATACTTTCAAGGGACAACGCATCTCTCCACGTGAAGCTGTAATGGGTCGCTGAAACAAAGCATAGCTGCAACAGACAGGATGCCTCCCGATTGGTTGAACCGTTGATCCATTTGTTAAATTTTGAGCATTAATTGACAATACTCTAGGATATTTACTGAGAGAATAACATGTACATTATATCAATGCATATCAATCATAACAAGCATGTCAATCATCACAAGAAGCAAAAGCATGAGAGACAAGAGACAGAGTTTCTGTGGGGAAAACCCTAAGGTGAAAAACCCCACAACTTCCTCAGAGATAGAGAGAGCAATGGCTCAACCAAAGTACAACCAAAATACACAGAGATAGTCTCCTAGTAGCAGATGATCCTACTCCTCACTAGTGCGCCATTTTCTGAGTGAAGGAAGAATGAGTTTCCGAGTGATGCAAATAGAGATCTCCCGATCTCTATTTATACTTGTTCTGTTTGCCCAGTGACCTTATGGGGCTGACTTGTCTAGTTAGGTACATCAACCATATATTACATAAAATAAGGGCCCAGCCCACACATGCTGGTCTAATAACCCATCGGCAAGTTCACACACTTGCGACACTTGTCAATACACATGACGACACTTTCGTATAGAGGAATGACACATCTCTATAGGAGTACAATAATATATAAATTAAATACATGGATGAAATACATTCTGAAGTTACATAAACATCAACACTCTCTCTTAACCAGGAAGGTATTTCTCGACACAGATCTGCTAGCACAAGTCTTCTTCTCTGGATCATCATCATCGATGCATCGTCCTCAAATCATCATCATCATCACTGCTGCTGCTATCTCAAACAATCTCTGTATCTACTTTTCATAG
Organism: Larix kaempferi; assembly: GCA_027924585.1. Classification (NCBI taxonomy): domain Eukaryota; kingdom Viridiplantae; phylum Streptophyta; class Pinopsida; order Pinales; family Pinaceae; genus Larix; species Larix kaempferi. The sequence goes on along the minus strand of BSBM01000129.1, from coordinate 8,720,536 downwards.
GAAGTTATACAGAGCCAGTCCTTTTTCATACTGGATGTAGGCCCACCACCTGCAGGTCTTCATCATCACTGGCCATACTGTGGAGTCCTCGGGACTTATTACGTGCATCACAAAACCTGGCGGTAGCATCCCAGGTTGTTACGAGCACACAGCTCTACCTGTCGAATCTCCCAGGAGCACATTACATGTGACCCATCACAAAACCTAACTGAAGCATCCCAGGCTATTATGAGCACACAACTCTACCTGTTGGATCTCCCAGGAGCACATTACATGTGATCTCACCACAAAACCTGGCTGAAGCATCCCAGGCTGTTACGAGCACACAGCTATACCTATCGGATCTCCCAGGAGCACATTACATGTGGTCCACCACAAAACCTGGCTGAAGCATCTGAGGCCTTTTTCATCCTATCCAGATCTCCCAAGAGAAAATTACATGTGGTCATGGCAAAACCTGGCTAAAGCATCTGAGGCCTTTTTCATCCTGTCCAGATCTCCCAGGAGCAAATTACATGCCATAGGAAAAAACCTCGCAAGAGCATCTCAGGATGTTATGGGTACACAACTTTGACCTGAAGATCTCCCAGGGCACAAATTACATGTCCTCCCAGAGCAATTTCTCAAAAGAGCATCCCAGGCTGTTACGGGTACACAACTCCGACCTATAGGATCTCCTAGACATGCTCATCTGCACAACCTGATCCACGGCCACAAAGTATCATCCTGATACTCACCATACAACATCCTGATGTACACATGATCATCCTGATCATCATCACTGCATCGTCCTGATGCATGTCATCTGGAGAAGCTCGTCATCCACGATCATCCTGATCATACAATGCATCTACCTGATGCATACCAAGTATCTACCTGATACATATCATCATACATAGTGTATCTACCTGATACATACATAGATACATGATCCACACAATGTATCCATCAACATACATGATCTACCTAATCATACCTGATATATATACAGATACATGGTCCAAGCATCCAACATGATGCATACATACATAAATGATCCAACTGATCATATCCAGCATCCAACATGATGTGTACATACATAAATGATCCAACTGATCATATCCAGCATCCAACATGATGCGTACATACATAAAAAAGTAAATCATCCAACTAATCATACAGAGCAGAAACTAGAACATCATCCTGATGCTCATCATCCTGTGATCATCCTACGCTTACATCCACATCCATGTGAAGGATCCCCCTTCCACCATGCTAGGAATGGCTATAGCAAATGTCTCCATCACTTCTTCCTCTAAGTGTCGTCGATTCAAAGAACACCAAGCCTCTCTCTGAAGTACTCTAACTTCACTCTGGCTAGTGGCTTCGTCAACACATCTGCAATCTGATCATCTGTCGCAACATACGAGAGCTTCACTGCTCCTCTCTGCACCATATCCATGATATAGTGATATTTGATCTCTATGTGTTTCGACCTGTCGTGAAACATTGGGTTCTCAAACATCTTCACACAACTCTGGTTATCACAGAAGATACCAGTAGCATCCAACGGGAGATCAAATAACTCAGACAGTAGCTTCCGAAGCCATACTGCCTCACAACTATTCGAACAGGATGCAACATACTCTGCCTCAGCTGTACTCAATGCTACGCAAGACTGCTTCCTGCTAAACCAAGAGATCACACCTGATCCCATACTGAAGTAGCACCTAGATGTGCTCTTCCTATCTGCAGCACTACCTTCCCAATCTGAATCAACATAACCATGAAGGTTAAACTTTTGATTCACTTCATACTTGAGCCCATAATCAACTATACCCTTCAGGTACCTCAGAATATGCTTTACAGCAACCAGGTGAACACTCCTCGGATCCGTCAGGAACTGGCTCAATGTGTTCACCGCAAAGCAAATATCTGGTCTCGTGTTTGTCAAGTACATGAAGGACCCAATCATCTTACGATACATAGAGACATCAACCGGCTCAGATGAAGCATCACAAACAAGCTTCAGATTCGATGCCATAGGTGTGGCCATGGCCTTGCAATCCATCATCCCGAACCTCTTCAGGATATCTACAGTATACTTCCCTTGTCCAAGGAAGATCCCATCTGTACTCTGCCACACCTCCATACCTAGAAAATAGTGCATCATCCCCAAGTCCTTCATATCGAACTCGGCAGCAAGCTTCCTCTTTGTATCGGCAATCAATCTGTCATCTCCTGTTACAAATAGGTCATCCAAATACAGGAGTAGAATCACAAGATTCCCTTCCTCAACTTTGTAGTAAAGGTTGGAATCCGCTTTACTCTTGGTAAAGCCCAAACTAGATAGGAAATTGCCCATCCTACCATACCAAGTTCTGGGAGCTTGCTTCAAGCCATACAAGGCTTTCCTCAATCTGCACACATATGATTCCCTGTCATGTGTTTCAAAACCGAGTGGCTGCTCCACATACACTTCCTCTTCAACTACACCATTCAAGAAGGCAGTCTTGACATCCATCTGGTGTATCTTCCATTTCATTGTTGCAGCCAGGGAAAGTACTGTTCTGATGGAAGTGTACCTGGCTACAGGAGCAAAATTTTCTTCATAACCTATTCCCTCTTTCTGAGAGAAGCCACGAGCTACGAATCTTACCTTGTACTTTTCTATGCTTCCATCTGCAGCATGCTTGATTTTGTAGATCCATTTGGAAGTCACAACAGACTTCCCTTCAGGTCTTGGGACAACATCCCAAACATCATTTTTCATTATTGACTGGTATTCGTCGACCATGGCATCCTTCCATTCTTTCTTTTCCGTTGCTTCTTCATAACTGGAAGGTTCTTTATTCATGATGTCACAAAGTAAAGCAACATAGCTGGTATGTGATCTGGTTCTCTTCTTTGCTCTGTGTTCTTCTTCTGGAATGCCAAATCTCTCTGCATCTTGAATGAGCTCTCTAGCCCATGTAGGTTTCCTCTTGTGAGAGTCCTTCTCACGAGGTGGATCTGCAGATTCTCGTGGATCTTCAATTTCACGAACAACATTTAGAATTGCTTCAATCATGGTAGTGTCTTGAAATCTAGTTTCCTTGGGTTCTTCATAATCTTCAACAGGGGTCTTCCTTGATTTGATGAATGTTGAGTTTTCATCAAATGTCACATCCCTGCTGACATCAATCTTCTTGAACCCTGGAAAGTATATTCTGTAAGCTTTCGATCTTTCACTGTAACCCACAAAGATACCCTTTTTTCCTGAAGGATCCAGCTTGGTCCTCTTTTCCGTTGGGACATGTGTATATACTGGACAACCAAATATTTTGAGATGGCTGACTTCAGGTTTCTTACCAGATAAGACCTCTTCTAGTGTCTTGTTGTCCAATATCTTGTGGGGTGTTATGTTCTGCACATATACAACTGTTCTAGCTGCTTCTTCCCATAGATGCATAAGTAGATCCTGGTCATGCAGCATTGCCCTTGTTGCTTCCATGATTGTTCTATTCTTTCTTTCTACAACTCCATTCTGTTGTGGATTGTAGGGAGCAGTCAACTCCCTCTTAATCCTTGAATCACTGCATAACTTCTTGAAGTCACCTGAGGTGAATTATCTACCATTGTCGGATTTGAATGTTTTGATCTTCTTATTAGTTTGGTTCTCCATCAAGGTTTTGAATTCCTTGAACTTATCAAATACTTCATCTTTATTCTTCAAGAAGTAAACCCAAGTCTTCCTGGAGAAGTCATCAATGAAAGAGACATAGTAAACATACCCACTCAGAGAACTAGATGACATCGGACCGCATACATCGGAGTGGATAATTTCCAAGATACCTTTTGCCTTGCTTTCACTGCTTGAGAAAGCCTTCTTAATGTTCTTACATTTTGCACATCTTTTGCAAACACCTTCATGTTTGGTCTTGATTTCAGGAAGACCCTCTACAGCCTTGCTTGCAATTGGAAGTGCCCTATAGTGCATATGAGCAAGTCTTCTATGCCAAAGTTCACTTGGCTCCATGGATTCATGCACCATGGCATGTTCAGGTTGTCCCTTTAGTTTATACAATCCTCCCTCTTGCTCTCCAATCACTACTGCATCATCAATAGTTTTACCTTTTGGCCACATTAGGATTTGGCCATCCACAAATGCAACCCTCATACCTTTTGCATCTAATGCTGATATGGAGAGTAGATTCTTCTCGAGCCCAGGTACATACAAAACATCTTTCATCGTCAAAGACTTCCCAGAGTCTAGATTGTAGGATGCCTCACCACTTCCTTTGATAGGGTATTGGTAGTCATCCCCAAGTTTCACCTTATGGGGTGACTCATGTTTAGATAGATTAGCAAAGGATTCTTTAAACCCTGTCATGTGTTTTGAAGCCCCACTGTGAATAATCCAATCATTACAACCATGGGATATGGTACCTATGAGAGCATAGATTAAACATACTCTTGTTCGCTTGATGAGTTATCACACTTTCTTCTCTAGCCTTCTTCTTGGGAGGTTCATCATCCTCGGTAGCATGAGCATGATACCTTCTTTTGCTGCCCTTCTTCTTCTTGTTGAAGTTGTTGTTGTCCTTCTTGTTCTTGGGACAATTTATGGCAATATGTCCTTTTTCATTACAGGTGAAGCATATTCTTCTTTCTTTATAGTGATGTGAATATTTCTTGGAGTGAGATGGCTCTCTCTTGGACTTCCCTTTCTTGGTGTGAGTTGTGAGAGCTTGATCTTCATTCCCCATATTTTCTTCTCATGCCACAAGCCTTGCTTATTCTTGTGAGCATTCTTCTCGTAGTCTGCTGAAGGATACCAACTTCTTTCTTGCACAGATTCCTTGAATAAAGGAGTCCCATGACCTAGGTAGGCCATTTAGAGTGGTCATGACAACTTCACCATTCTCCACCATTTCATCCATTCCTTCTAGTTGTTCCTTGATCTGGGAGAACCTAGAAAAATAAGATTGAATGGATTCTCCAGTCTAAAGTTTTACCCCTTTCAATTGGTTCCACAGAGTCATCTTCCGATTTATGTTCTTCCCTTTAAATAGCTTGGATAGTGAATCAAACATCTCTTTGGGTGTCTTCAGAGATGACACATGGGGGATGAGATGGTCCTTGATAGAATAAAAAATGATTCTCTTTGCCTTGACCAAGTTCTTCTTATGCAATATCTTAGCCTCTTCATCCTCTGGGATAGGGATGTCTTCTTTTACATATGAGTCCAACTCATTCTCTTCCAGGATTAACGCAATCCTATACTTCTAGGCTCGAAAGTTATCAGCCCCTTCAAGCTTATCCTCAATCTTGGTGTGGTGAGACATCTTTAAAGAGTACTTCAAATGGAAATAGAAAAGATTTAGGTCTTACCACTTGATTGGCTGAAAACTGGATCTGGTCCTGGATTATGGTTTGTCGGAAAAACCCTAAAAATTCAAAATATGAATTTCAACTTTCTAAAAGGGTAGAAAGATGCACCTTGATGAGTTGATCAGCCTGGTGTATTCAGAATTTGAGATCTGCAAAGCTTCACCCTTCATAAATGCATTTTTGTCTTCCCAGGTTCACTAAGGAGGACCTTGAATTAGGGTTTGAGTTTCCCAGAGATCTACCCAGCCAAAAATATCGATCCAAAGCTCTAAAATTTGAGTTTTTCAAGGAGCTTCCAGCTATGTTTTCAGATTCCAGAAATTCCTATTTTTGTGGAAACCCTAATTTTTAGGGCCAAATCTGAAAAATGCTCAAAATTGAATTCTGACTGGACAGATAGATTCTCCTTGATGAGTAGAATCAATATACTATACTGCTTTTCCAAAATCTGTGGAGAAAAACCCAATAAACAAGAAACCCTAGTTTCCGTCACTGCACAGTGTCTTCTTCTCAGGTTAGCTCTGATACCATGTTACATTTTGAGCATTAATTCACAATACTCTAGGATCTTTACTGAGAGAATAACATGTATAGTATATCAATGCATATCAATCATAACAAGCATGTCAATCATCACAAGAAGCAAAAGCATGAGAGACAAGAGACACAGAGTTTCCGTGGGGAAAACCCTAAGGTGAAAAACCCCACAACTTCCTCAAAGATAGAGAGAGAAATGGCTCAACCAAAGTATAACCAAAATACACAGAGATAGTCTCCTAGTAGCAGATGATCCTCTTCCTCACTAGTGCGCCACTTTCTGAGTGAAGGAAGAATGAGTTTCCGAGTGATGCAAATAGAGATCTCTCGATCTCTATTTATACTTGTTCTGTTTGCCCAGTGACCTTATGGGGCCGACTTGTCTAGCTAGGTACATCAACCATATATTACATAAAATAAGGGCCGACCCCACACATGGTGTTCTAATAACCCATCGGCAAGTTCACACACATGCAACACTTGTCAATACACATGACAACACTTCCGTATAGAGGAATGACACATCTCTATAGGAGTACAATAATATATAAATTAAATACATGGATGAAATACATTCCGAAGTTACATATACATCAACACCATTGACTTCCAGTGTAACAACATCCTTCATGACTAACGACCTCATTCATTATGGTTGTAACAGTTAGGTGTAACTCTGCGGCATGAAGATCGTAGATCTTCATTGCTGCACGAAATTAGTGGATCACGAAATGTATTCCTCATGTATAAATTCAGGAAGGCTTTCTAAGTCTGGGGTTGGATAATTATCATTTTGTATGGGTTGTAACAGAGGCTGATACTATGGATTACCATCTTTTAATGAAGAGCAGAGTTATTTCCATTTCTGTGTCTTAATTTGTGGTAGTTCACGGCGTCTCTCTTAAAAGGCCAGGGCCCGCCTTCTCACAAAGATTGTCGAGTTAAGTAGGTAGTTAGATTATTCATTTCATGTTGTGTGTTGTGGAATTGCATTAGGTGTATTTCTGATAGCTGCAACAGAGAGTTTATGATTGCATTCTTTATTGGTAGTTTATTCTTTGCATCCTAAATAGCTGTAACTGAGTGGTGTGACAGTCAACTGTGTAGGTTAGTTTGATTAATGCATGTGTGTTCAATAGCCGTTACAGCCAAGCTCAGCTCCATTCCTTTCAGTCATTTATGCTTTCTAGGATTTCCAATAGTTGTCAATTTAGAGTTCAAGCTTATGTTTAATTTCTAGTTGCAGTTGTATCTTCAATTCCTTCATTAGAGTAGGCAGATTTTGATTGAGTAATAGTAGCTGCTAGATGGATCATTTTGGTAAATATTGAATACTGTAGTTTGATAATTATAGGATTTAACTTCTTGCCAAAGTAATCTAGTTCATTTATATCTTGGATCAATAAGTTCGATTTCTGTAGGAAGGTAGTTGCACTTTGAATTCCTAGATGTATGAGTTAGATTAGTTTTCTTTATGGAATGAGTTTGGCTGAGCAGATAGGTAGGATTATTATCTCCATTTACTTGATCAACTACTGAAAGTGCTTATGCATAGATTGTGCTTGTTTCCATTGAAATAAAATACCTCCTTGGGTTTGACAATTTATATTGAGCATTCTATATGTTAGTTGTAATTAATTGGCATATAGAGTGACCAACTGAGTGGAAGGTTCCATTAATAGAATAAGAAGAGGCCATGCAGCAAGAAAAACTAGGCAAGTCAACACCCATAGTGGAGGAAACTATCAACATAGAAACTCCTCCTACGCAGCAATTTGCACAAGTCGAGAAGAGAAAATAAACGACACAACATGAAGGGCCTTCAAAGAAGAAAATAAAAGCATCCAAACCTAGCTCTTCTCAAACATTGACGACATATGACCTTGAGCAAACTGGCATGGAAGTCAGGAATGCTACTGAAGAAGCTATTGAGAATGTAATCACGAAAAGTGAGATTGAAGAACTTGCTTCATAATAAGAAGGAATCCTGATAAAAATTGATGAAAAGTTTGTTGCAATGAAGAAATTGATGAATAGGGGTGAACAAAAAAGTATTGAGGAAGCTCCGAGCAGTTCAAATCACACCCCATTTCGTAGATCAAGGAAATCGAGTCACACCAAAAACTGAATATCTCATCTACGACCTTGACGCTTCCTACTCAAGCGATGTAGAATGCAGTAAGTCATGTAGAATTAAATTTGTTATGCTTATCTTTGAATGAGTTGCATGCACTGCATTCATCTATTGCATAGGAAATCTGATGGAGGCATGTGGTTGTTATAGTTGATTTGTGCAAAATTCAGAGTGAGAAAGAAGCTCTACAAGAGGAATGTTCTAGGATGAAAACAGAAAAACAAATGACTAAGCAAAAGAAATTGAAATTGGAAGAGGAAGAAAAAGAAGCAGTGACAAGAGGCAATCATTTGGAGCAGGAAGTGAAGAAATCACAGTAAGACACCTCGAAGTTACAAAGGGCAATAAAAAAATTGTTCTACACCCTTCTATAGGTTCAATACAATGAAAACACTTCTCTAGAAGTAAAATTGGTAAAGATAGGAGAGGTTATTCAAGGGATGCAAATAAGAATTGATGAACTATCACCAAAACAACCTCTAGGAACACCTCCATAAGTCAAAGCAGAACGGGAAAGCAGACTAGAAAGGCTAAAAATTGCAATAGAAACCATTAAGATCTTGGAGTTGAAGTGTATAGAGTTGCATGAAGAAAGCATTCAACTGTGGACAAAATTGGTCGAAGATGAGCAGCTAAAGGAAGTAAACCAGAGTCTACAATCTGCACAAGAATTGGAGCAAAAGATCCGTGACAGTTTGGTCTCCTTACTTGCTATTGAAAAGATGAGCAAAATGGGAGAATGCAAGAAGAAACAACAAGAAAGAAACAAAATTTAGGAAGAACAATGGAAATTAATTAAAAGGATTGGATCCCTACAGGAAGAAGCCTTCAGCATCACAAAATCCTTCTTGCAGTTACAAGGGGAAATCAAAGAATTGATTGATGACTGCCTAGAGACTCTAGAATCAGTCTCTGGTGAAAAGACGAAAGAAACCATTATGGCCAAAGAAGAGGAACTAAAAAGAAAATTTGCAGCCATAAAGAAAAATATGCAAAAGGTCAAGACTATTGTTCATTCAAGAACATAACCAGAAAATAATTCCAATGAGAGAATAGAGCAAGAAGACAGGGGGATTTGTCCCCATAAGAAGATGAGTGAAGGCCAGTGCAAAAAAAAAAAAAGGAGAACCTATAGTTGCGCAGTATTGGCACCTCTTTTTCATTGATGTCAAAGGGGAATAAATAGCATGAAGCTAATTGATGCAGGGGCATCAATGCTAAGTCAGCAATGTGATTGCATGTTCACATGTTGTGACTAGCAGGAGGACGAGCTGTCATGAAGGGAATTCGTTTTGTTAAGTGTTTTGAATAACTGCAAATATGTAACCAAATAATATGTGTCAGTTTTTTAGAAGGTAGAGCATAGTGGCGAGTTGATGCTCCCTGTGTGGAGATCAATCCAGTTAGCCAGTTAGTTGAGTAATGATAGTGACTCCTTCAGTGGTGGAGGAGAATCTGTTAGTTAGTTTGTTCAGCCATTCTGTTTTGGGGGATATTTTTGAATGGATAAAATAGGGGAAGAGAGGAACTTAGAGGGGGGTTCGGAAGTCGGTCAGCAGAAGTGAGAGCTCTGCGTAAGGAAGAGTCGGTGGGATATTTTCCTGCACACCAGAGGAAAATACGATTGTATAGATACTTTTGCTTTCACTTAATGAAATCATCAAGTCTGCGTGTTAATGGTGTTACTGTGCCATTGAATAAGAGATAAGCCTAGATTCTATTAGGTGGAGTTGTGTGTGAATGTTAACCTGATTTCTGTGTGAATTAATCTTTGTATTTGTGTTTGTATGAATAGTAGGAACACGCAAGTCCTTTGTAAATAGACCATTAATGTGTAGCACTGTTAGTTTTTCGTCATCTTTAGTTTCTCATCAAGTCTCGACGAAGACCGAGCTGAATTGATGAATTTTCTGATCAATCCACGAGAAAATCACAGAGTCACGGTCGATTCAAATTAACAGAGGTTGGATGGCTCAGATCCAATCCGAAAGGAATATCGATGGCGGGGAAGCATCGATCAAGTGAACATGCACTGGAGTTAGCATCTCCATAAGCCAAAGCGCAATGTTTTGCACTGACCAAATATCAACGGACGAGATTTCATCCGCAAAATATCGACGGTCGATAATGCGTTCCACGAAAGGAAAGAGCCCGGGAGTTAACGGCTCGAGTTGTGGAAACTGCATTGTGGAAATCTCTTTCAAGAAAACACGAAAGACGCACCCGCAATCTACAACCCGCAAGCTGCGGAAAGGAGCGTGCAGAAATTTTTTTTGTGGAAGTCGCATTGCAGGAAGGCGATTGTGGAAGGTTCATTGCGGAAGGTACTATAATTGCAGAAGGAAGTTGTTTCCGCAAGATAGTTGCGGAAGGTCAATTCTAACTATCAGGAGGTTGCGGAAAGCCCATTTTGGAGAGAAGGGATGCCATTGGGAAGGACCTAGTTGGTTTTTAGCTAAGGCTAGTGGTTTGATTTAAGGAATCACCCTAATTATTGGGAAGGTGCGGGTTGGACGGGCTATGGTCATTCCATCCGATACCATATTTGGTGTCAGTGTAAGGATTTTCTCAACGCAGCAGAGGAAATACATGGCGATACATGTGGGCCGAGCAAGAGGTCATGACCAAGGAAGACCAGCAATGAATGAAGAGGTCATGGAGGAAATGAGAGAAATGCGAGCACGTATAGAAGCTGTGGATATGGGTAGACGAAGAGACCTAGAAGCAGGGGACGTGAGTGAACCTTGAGAAGAGGAACAAAGAGAAGAAGCAACACCCATGTGAGAGACACCTGAGCTAAGATACTTTCGGTCAATTCTGGGAGCAATTTCGAGGCCAAAACCTGAGTTACCGACCTATGAGGGAAGTCGCACTACTGAACACCTTATTGATTGGATCAACGAGTTAGACAAGTACTTTGAGTATGATGAAGTTGAAGAGAACAAGAAGGTCAGGTTTGCAGTGACAAGATTGAAAGGACATGCGTCGTTATGGTGGGATAGCGTGCAGGCTGAAAGGAGAAGGAAGAACAAATCATTGATAAAGAGATGGGATAGGATGGTAGCTAAGATGAGAGCCAAATTCTTACCCAAGGATTATGAGCTGACATTGTACGGACAAATGCAGAACCTTAGGCAAAGATTACTGACTACAGGAGAGTATACTAAAGAGTTTTACAAGGTGAACCTAAGGGCAGGTTATGTGGAAGAATCAACAGAGAAAGCTTCTAGATATGCCAATGGTCTCAGGAGGGAGATTCAGGATGAGATCAGCATGATATCACCAAGAACCATGGAAGAGGCATACCAATGTGCCTTGAGAGCAAAAGAAAAATTAGTGAGAAAGCAAAACTTCAATAGGGGAAGAGGTTCAGCCAGGGGAAGGGGGAAAATAGCTGGAAGAGGAAGGTTTATAGCCCAAGGAGGAGGACCCAGTAACTTAAACCAGCAGGAGCACCAAGGTAGAGGAGGTGACCCAAGAGGGATAAGACCTTACCAAGGGGGTATAAGTATAGGAAGAGGCAGAGAAGCTGTCTACAGATGTTACAAGTGTAACAAATTGGGGCACAGATCCTTTGAATGTCCATAGAAGGAAGACATAAGACAGAGAGGAGCCTATGTAGCTCAGACTAAGCAACATCAAGAGTAGATGATAGTGGTCGAGAATATGCCAAAGAAGGGAGAGTCTTTGATGAGGAACAAAGTCTTATTGAAACCTGAAAAGGAGGAAGTGGAACTGGCTCAAAGGAAGGCTTTATTCAAGACCATGTGTAAAGTCAGAGGGAAGTGTTGCAAGATGGTGATTGACAGTGGGAGCACTGACAATCTTGTTTCCACAGAGATGGTGGAGAAATTGAGTTTGGAGAAAACCAAACACCCTGTTCCATACAAGGTATCTTGGTTGCATAAAGGACATCAAATCCTGGTAAGTGAACAATGTGAAGTTGATTTTCAAGTAGGAACATATAAGGACAAGATTATATGTGATGTTATGCCCATGGATGTTTCCCATAGTCTTCTAGGGAGACCATGGCAATTTGAAAAAATGGTAGTGCATGATGGTAGGAGGAACTGTCATAGTTTCGTGCAAGATGGGATAAAACATATTCTTCATCCTTTGCAAGGAGAGAGTTCGATAGAGTAGCAAGCATTTAAGTTCCTGATGTAAACAGGGAAAGACTATTTGCAGCAAATTGATGAGAAGGAACTGAAATATGTTGTGGTATGTAATCCTAGAGTGGTAGTGATGAAGACTAATATTACAGACCTACCTGAGGAGATTCAGGGGATGCTAGGAGAGTTTAGTGACATTGTGGTAGACGATTTTCCCAATGAGTTACCACCGAAGTGTTAAATTTTGAGCATTAATTCACAATACTCTAGGATCTTTGCTGAGAGAATAACATATACAGTATATCAATGCATGACAATCACAATATGACAAGCATCACAAGAATCAAAATCATAAGAGACAAGAGACACAGAGTTTCCGTGGGGAAAACCCTAAGGTGAAAAACCCCACAACTTCCTCAGAGATAGAGAGAGCAATGGCTCAACCAAAGTACAACCAAATAACACTGAGATAGTCTCCTAGTAGCAGATGATCCTCCTCCTCACTAGTGCGCCACTTTCTGAGTGAGAGTGAGTTACTTTTTCGAGTAAGTAAAATAGAGATCTTCGATCTCTATTTATACTAACCTTTTTGCCCAGTGACCTTATGGGGCCGACTTGTCTAGCTAGGTACATCCATATTATAATATATATAATTCAGGGTCGACCCCACATGGTGGTCTAATAACCCATCGGCAAGTACACACACTTGCGACACTTGTCAATCCACATGACGACACTTCCTTATAGAGGAATGACACATATCTTATAAGGGTACAATAAATATATATAAAAATACACAGATGAAATACATTCCGAAGTTACATATACATCAACACTCCCTCTTAACTAGGAAGGTATTTCTCGACACAGTTCTGCTAGACAAGTCTTCTTCTCGGGATCATCGTCATCATCATCGTCACTGCTGCTGCTATCTCAATCAATCTCTGACTCTACTCGTCATAGGAAGTTCTACAGAGTTAGTCATTTTTCATACTGGATGTAGGCCCACCACTTGTAGGTCTTCATCATCACTGGCCATACTATGGAAACCTCAGGACTTATTACGTGCGTCACAAAACTTGGCTGCAGCATCCCAGGCTATTACAAGCACACAGCTCTACCTGTAGGATCTCCCAGGAGCACATTACATGTGATCCATCACAAAACCTGGTTGAAGCATCCCAGGCTGTTACGAGCACACGACTCTACCTGTCGGATCTCCCAGGAGCACATTACATGTGATCTCACCACAAAACCTGGCTGAAGCATCCCAGGCTGTTACGAGCACACGGCTCTACCTGTCGGATCTCCCAAGAGCACATTACATGTGGTCCACCACAAAACCTGGCTAAAGCATCTGAGGCCTTTTTCATCCTGTCCAGATCTCCCAGGAGCAAATTACATGTGGTCATGGAAAAACCTGGCTGAAGCATCTGAGGCCTTTTTCATCCTGTCCAGATCTCCCAAGAGCAAATTACATGCCATAGGACAAAACCTCGAAAGAGCATCTGCCAGATATCCCAGGGCAACGAATTACATGCCATAGGCAAAACCTCAAAAGACTATCTACAGATCTCCCAGGGCCAAATTATATGTCCTCCCAGAGCAAAACCTCGAAAGAGCATTTTCCAGATATCCCAGGGCACCGAATTACATGCCATAGGCAAAACCTTGAAAGACTATCTGCAAATCTCCCAGGGAAACGAATTACATGCTCACCTGCACTACCTGTTCCACGGCCACAGAGTATCATCTGATACTCATCATACATCATCCTGATGTACACATGATCACCCTGATCATCATCACTACAACATCCTGCTGCATGTCATCTGGAGAAGCTCGTCATCCACAATCATCCTGATCATACAATGCATCCATCTGATGCACACCATGTATCTACCTGATACATATCATCATACATAGTGTATCCACCTGATACATAGATACATGATCCACACAATGTATCCATCAACATTCATGATCTACTTGATCATATCTGATACATATCAATATACATGATCTACCTGATCATACAATGTATCCACCTGATACATATACAGATACATGGTCCAAGCATCCAACAAGCTGCATATACAAAAATACATACACATTATCCAACCGATCATATCCAGCATCCAACATGATGCGTACATACATATAAATGATCCAACTGATCATATACAGCATCCAACATGATGCATACATACATACATAAAAATGATCCAACTGATCATATCCAGCAGAAACCAGAACATCATCCTGATGCTCATCATCCAGCGCTTACATCCACATCCATGTGAAGGATCCTCCTTCCAACATGCTTGGAATGGCTTCAGCAGAGGTGTCCATCACTTCTTCCTCGAAGTGTCCTCGATCTGAAGAACACCAAGCCTCTCTCTGAAGTACTCGAACTTCACCCTGGCTAGTGGCTTCGTCAACACATCTGCAATCTGCTCATCCGTCGCAACATACAAGAGCTTCACAGCTCCTCTCTACACCATATCCCTGATATAGTGATATTTGATCTCTATGTGTTTCGACCTGTCATGAAACACTTGATTCTCGGATAGCTTCACACAACTCTGGTTATCACAGAAGATACCAGTAGCATCCAATGGGAGATCAAATAACTCAGACACTAGCTTCCGTAGCCATACTGCCTCACAACTAGCTGAACAGGTTGCAACATACTCTGCCTCAGCTGTACTTAGTGCTACGCAGGACTGCTTCCTGCTAAACCAAGAGATCACCCAGATGTGCTCTTCCTATCTACAACACTGCCAGCCCAATCTGAATCAACATAACCCTGTAGGTTAAACTTTTGATTCGCTTCATACTTGAGCCCATAATCCACTGTACCCTTCAGGTACCTCAGAACATGCTTTACAGCAATCAGGTGAACACTCCTTGGATCCGTTAGGAACTGGCTCAATGTGTTCACAGCAAAGCAAATGTCCGATCTCGTGTTCGTCGGGTACATCAAGGACCCAATCATCTGACGATACATAGAGACATCAACCGGCTCAGATGAAGCATCGAGCTTCAGATTCGATGCCATAGGTGTGGCCATGGCCTTGCAATCCATCTTCCCAAATCTCTTCAGGATATCTACTGTGTACTTTCCTTGACCAAGGAAGATCCCACCTGCACTCTGCCACACCTCCATACCTAGGAAATAGTGCATCATTCCCAAATCTTTCATATCGAATTCAGTAGCAAGCTTCCTCTTAGTATCTGCAAAAAGTCTGTCATCTCCTGTTACAAATAAGTCATCCACATACAGGAGTAAAATCACAGGATTTCCTTCCTCAACCTTGTAGTAAAGGTTGGAATCCGCTTTACTCTTGGTAAAGCCCAAACTAGATAGGAAACTATCCATCCTACCATACCAGGTTCTGGGAGCTTGCTTCAAGCCATACAAGGATTTCTTCAATCTGCACACATATGACTCCCTGTCATGTATTTCAAAACCGAGTGGCTGCTCCACATATACTTCCTCTTCAACTACACCATTCAAGAAAGCAGTCTTGACATCCATTTGGTGTATTTTCCATCTCATTGCTGCAGCCAGGGCAAGTACTGTTCTGATGGAAGTATACCTGGCTACATGTGCAAAAGTTTCTTCATAATCTATTCCCTCTTTCTGAGAGAAGCCACGAGCTACGAATCTTGCCTTGTATTTCTCTACACTGCCATCTGCAGCATGCTTGATTTTGAAGATCCATTTGGAAGTTACAACATACTTCTCTTTAGGTCTTGGGACAACATCCCAAACATCATTCTTCATTATTGATTGGTATTGCTCGACCATGGCATCCTTCCATTCTTTCTTTTCCGCTGCTTCTTCATAACTGGAAGGCTCTTTGTTCATAATGTCACAGAGTAAAGCAACATAGCTGGTATGTGATCTGGTTCTCTTCTTTGCTCTGTGTTATTATTCTAGAATGCCAAATATTTCTACATCTTGAATGAGCTCTCTAGCCCATGCAGGTTTCCTCTTGTGAGAGTTATCCTCACGGGGTGGATCTATAGGTTCTTGCGGATCTTCAAACTCATGAACAACTTCTGGAACTGCTTCAGTCATGGTAGTGTCTTGAAATCTAGTTTCCTTAGGTTCTTCATAAACTTCGATAGGTGCCTTCCTTGATTTGATGAATGTTGAGTTTTTATCAAATGTTACATCCTGGCTGACATCAATATTCTTGAACCCTGGAAAGTATATTCTGTAAGCCTTCGAGATTTCACTGTAACCCACAAAGATACCCTTATTTCCTGAAGGATCTAGTTTAGTCCTCTTTTCTTTTGGGACATGAGTGTATACTGGACAAGCAAATATTCTGAGATGGCTGACTTCAGGTTTCTTACCAGAAAAGACCTCTTCTGGTGTCTTGTTGTCCAATATCTTGTGGGGTGTTCTGTTTTGCACATATACAGTTGTTCTAGCTGCTTCTGCCCATAGATGCATAGGTAAATCCTGGTCATGGAGCATTGCTCTTGCTGCTTCCATGATTGTTCTGTTCTTCCTTTCTGCAACTCCATTCTGTTGTGGATTGTAAGGAGTAGTCAACTCCCTCTTAATCCCTGAATCACTGCAAAGCTTCTTGAAGTCACCTGAGGTGAATTCTCCACCATTGTCGAATCTGAATGTTTTGATATTCTTGTCAGATTGATTCTCCATCAAGGTTTTGAATTCCTTAAACTTATCAAACACCTCATCTTTGTTCTTCAAGAAGTATACCCAAGTCTTCCTGGAGAAGTCATCAATAAATGAGACATAGTAAACATACCCACTTAGAGAACTGGATGGCATAGGACCACATACATCTGAGTGGATGATCTCCAGGATGTCTTTTGCCTTGCTTTCACTACTTGGGAAAGCCTTCTTAATGTTCTTACCTTTTGCACATCCTTTGCAAACACCTTCATGTTTGGTCTTGATTTCAGGAAGACCCTCTACAGCCTTGCTTGCAATTGGAAGTGCCCTATAGTTCATATGAGCAAGTCTTCTATGCCAAAGTTCACTTGGCTCCATGGATTCATGCACCATGGCATGTTCAGGTTGTCCCTTTAATTTATACAAACCTCCCTCTTGCTCTCCAATCACTACTGCATCATCTATGGTCTTTCCCTTTGGCCACATTAGGACTTGACCATCCACAAATGCAACCCTCATACCTTTTGCATCCAATGCAGAGATTGAGAGTAAGTTCTTCTTGAGCCCAGGTACATAAAGAACTTCTTTCATCTTCAAATATTTTCCAGAATCTAGGTTGTAGGAGGCTTCACCAATTCCTTTGATTGGGTATTGATAATCATCCCCAAGTTTCACCTTATGGGGTGATTCATGTTCAGATAGATTCACAAAAGATTCCTTAAACCCAGTCATGTGTTTGGAAGCCCCACTATCAATCAACCAATCATTACAACCATGGGAGATGGTACCTGTGAGAGTAGAGATTAGAACATACTCTTCTTCACTTGATGAGTTATCATCACTTTCTGCCCTAGCCTTCTTCTTGGGTGGTTCATCATTCTCGGCAGCATGAGCATGAAACCTTCTTTTTCTGCCCTTCTTCTTCTTGTTGGAGTTGTTGTTGTCCTTCTTGTTCTTGGGACAATTTATGGAAATATGTCCTTTCTCATTACAGGTGAAGCATATTCTTCTTTCTTTGAAGTGATGTGAAGATTTCTTGGAGTGAGATGGCTCTCTCTTGGACTTCCCTTTCTTGGTGTGAGTTGTGAGAGCTTGATCTTCATTCCCCATCTTTTCTTCTCGTGCCACAAGCCTTGCTTCTTCTTGCGATCATTCTTCCCGTAGTCTACTGAAGGAGATCAACTTCTTCCTTGCACAAATTCCTTGGATAAATGAATCCCATGACCTGGGTAGGCCATTTAGAGTGGTCATCACCACTTCACCATTCTCCACCATTTCATCCACTGCTTCTAGTTGTTCCTTGATCTGGGAGACCCTTGAAAAATAAGATTGAATGGTTTCTCCATTCTGAAACTTTACTCCTTTCAATTGGTTCTGCAGGGTCATCTTCCGATTTATGTTCTTCCCTTCAAATAGCTTGGTCAAAGAGTCAAACATCTCCTTGGGTGTCTTTAGAGAGGACACATGGGGTATGAGATGATCTTTAATGGAATCAGAAATGATTCTCTTTGCCTTGACCAAGTTCTTCTTATGCAATACCTTGGCTTCTTCATCCTCTGGGATAGGGATGTCTTCTTTCACATATGAGTCCAACTCATTTTCTTCCAGGATTAACCCAATCCTATACTTCCAAGCTCGGAAGTTATCAGCTCCTTCAAGCTTATCCTCAAGCTTGGTGTGGTGAGACATCTTAAAGAGTACTTCAAATAGAAATAGAAAAGATTTAGATCTTACCACTTGAAATGCTGAAAACTGGATCTGGTCCCGGATTAGGGTTTGTTAGAAAAACCCTAAAAATTCAAAATGTGAATTTCAAATTTCTGAAAGGATAGAAAGATGCGCCTTGATGAGCTGATCAGCCTAGTGCATTCAGAATTTGAGATCAGCAAAGCTTTACCCTTCAGATTTGTCCCTTTTTCCTCTCGGGTTCACTAGGGAGAGCCCTGAATTAGGGTTTGAGTTTCCCAGAGATATACCCAGCCAAAAATCTCGATCCAAAGATCTAAACTTTGATTTTTGCAAGGAGCTTCCAGCTGTGCCTTCAGATTCCAGAAATTCCTATTTTTGTGGAAACCCTAATTTTTAGGGCCAAATCTGAAAATGCTCGGAATTGAATTCTGATTGGACAGATAGATACGCCTTGATGAGTAGAGTCAATCTACTATACGTATTTTCAAAAATTTGTGGAGAGAAACCCAATAAACAAGGAACTCAAGCTTTCGTCACTGCAAAATGTCTTCTTCTCAAGTTAGCTCTGATACCATGTTAAATTTTAAGCATTAATTCACAATACTCTAGGATCTTTGCTGAGAGAATAACATATACAGTATATCAATGCATGACAATCACAATATGAAAAGCATCACAAGAATCAAAAGCATAAGAGACAAGAGACACAGAGTTTCCGTGGGGAAAACCCTAAGGTGAAAAACCCCACAACTTCCTCAGAGATAGAGAGAGCAATGGCTCAACCAAAGTACAACCAAATAACACTGAGATAGTCTCCTAGTAGCAGATGATCCTCCTCCTCACTAGTGCGCCACTTTCTGAGGGAGAGTGAGTTACTTTTCCGAGTAAGTAAAATAGAGATCTCTGATCTCTATTTATACTAACCTTTTTGCCCAGTGACCTTATGGGGCCGACTTGTCTAGCTAGGTACATCCATATTATAATATATATAATTCAGGGCCGATCCCACATGGTGGTCTAATAACCCATCGGCAAGTACACACACTTGCGACACTTGTCAATCCACATGACGACACTTCCTTATAGAGGAATGACACATCTCTTATAAGGGTACAATAAATATATATAAAAATACACAGATGAAATACATTCTGAAGTTACATATACATCAACATGAAGAGGGATATAAGTCACCATATCTATTTTATTCCTGGACCAAGATTACCAAACAAGGAAGCATACAGATTGACACCTCAAGAGAATGAAGAAGTTAGAAAGCAAGTACAAGGATTGTTAGACAAGGGGTTGGTTCAGAAAAGTCTAAGTCCATGTGCAGTACCAACAGTTCTTACCCCAAAGAAGGACGGTGAATGGAGGATGTGTGCTGACTCCAGAGCAATTAACAATATTACCATCAGATACAGATTTCCATTACATAGGATGGATGACATGATGGATTTCCTGAGTGGGGCAACATGTTTTTCAAAATTGGATCTAAAGAGTGGATACCATCCGATCAGGATTCGAGAAGGAGATGAGTGGAAGAGAGCCTTTAAGACCAATGATGGGTTGTATGAGTGGTTGGTTATGCCATTTGGACTATCCAATGCACCAAGTACTTTCATGAGATTAATGAATGAAGTCTTGAGATATTTCATAGGTAAGTTTTTGATAGTTTACCTTGATGATATTCTGATTCTCAGTAAAACAGAAAAAGAACACCTGAAGAATCTAAGATGTATCTTGGATAAATTACAAAAGGAAAATTTGTTGGTGAATGTGAAGAAGTGTACATTTATGAAATCAGAACTCGTGTATTTGGGTTTTTATCAAGAGATGGATTGAAGATGGATCCAGAAAAGGTTCAAGCAATCATTGATTGGCCTTCACCTCAGAGCATATTTGAAGTAAGAAGTTTCCATGGATTGGCAAGTTTTTACAGAAAGTTCGTAAAGAATTTCAGTGGTATTTGTACGCCAATCATTGAAACAATTAAAAGGACAAATGACCATTTAAATGGACAACAGAGGCTGAAAGTAGCTTTCAGTTTTTGAAGAAGAAGATTACTAAGCAACCGGCATTGAAATTACCAGATTTCAAACATCATTTCCAAGTGAAATGTGATGCCAGTGGAGTAGCAATTGGAGTTGTACTCAGTCAGGAAGACAGACCTATAGCATATTTCAGCGAGAAACTGAATGAGTCAAAACAAAAATACTCATCTTATGACAAGGAATTCTATGCTATTGTCCAATCACTGAAGCATTGGAGACATTATCTAATCCCTAGAGAGTTTGTTTTGTTATCTGATAATCATGCATTGCAGTACATCATGCAACAACCTAAATTGAATCAGAAGCATGTCAAGTGTGTTGAGTTCATGCAAAACTTTACCTTCGTGATAAATCACGTTAGTGGGAAATCAAATCGAGTAGTTGATGCCTTAAGTACGAGACAATTAGTTGTGCAAGAAAATCAGATGCGAGTCTTAGCATTTGAACATTTTAGAGGTTTGTATGAGACTAACATTGATTTTCAAGATGCATACAGAGTTTGTAAGAATCCTATGGAAGTGGACAGAGAGCCATGGATGGAGTATATGTTGCAAGATGGTTTACTCTTTAAAAATAATAAAATTTGTATTCCCAAATGTTCCATGAGAGAGAATTTGATACAGGAGAAACATAATGGAGGGATGGCAGGTCACATTGGAAGTGATAAAACCTTTGGACAGCTGAGCCATTTCTATTTTTTGCCAAAGATGAGGTCTGAAGTTGAGAAATTTGTGAGCAGATGTAGGATATGCTAGCATGCCAAGGGAAGAAGCCAAAACATAGGCTTATACACACCATTTCCTATTCCAACTAGGCCTTGGGATTCTGTGAGTATGGATTTCATTTTGGGTTTGCCAAAAACTCAGAAGGGAAATGATTCTATTTTTGTATTTGTGGATATATTTACTAAGATGGCACATTTCATTCCATGTTATAAGACTAGTGATCCCACACACATTGCTAGTTTTTTAATGAAGTTGTGAAACTACATGGTTTACCTAAGAGAGTTGTATCTAACAGAGATGTAAACTTCAAAGGTCATTTCTGGAGGACCTTGTGGAAGAAGTTGGGAACCAAGTTGAACTTCAGTTCAGCATATCATCCACAGTCTGATGTCTAGACTAAGGTGGTGAATAGAAGTTTGGGTAACATGTTGAGAAGTATAATTGGACAAAATACAAAGCAATGGGATAAAGTGCTAGCTCAAGCAGAATTTGCATATAATGACTCACAAAACCAAAGTACAGGAATGAGTCCATTCCAAATTCTGTATGGAATGCACCCAAGAGGAGTTTGTGAACTTAGTGATTTGGGTCAAATGGAGAAGAGAAGTGCAGATGGGGAAGAGTTTGCAACAAGGATTAGTGAACTACAAGATCAAGTTAAAGCAAGGTTGCAGCAGAGTAACAATAGTTACAAAACCAGAGCAGATTCCAGGAGAAGAGAGAAAAACTATGAGGCAGGAGATTTGGTTTTAGTAAACCTGAGGAAGGAGAGTGTCATGTCCCAAATTTGGTATTGGGTCAAAATGGCCTAATCACATTGGCCCTATTCATTAGAGTTTGTCAAATTGATGCTAAAGGTCAAATAATTGCCAAGGAGGAAAATTACTAGTTTCCTAGGTTTAGGGTGGAAGCTTTGGGATTTGGAATAATGGGGATAATAAATGATGTTTGAACATTAGAATGGCATAAATATTTAATAAAGGAGATAAATAAATATATACAAGTGAAAATCAAAGTGGCATTTCATCATGAAGACACATGGAGGAAGTGGGACCCACATATGGTTAGATTTCCCCACTACACTTGGCATCATTCTCTCACCAATTCGAATTCAAGGTGAATGGTAACATACTTGGGGGAGTCCAAAAGGTATTATTCATTGCATTACTCATCCAAGGTCGAAATATAGAGGAAGAGTAACTCCCATGGAAGAGGAAGAGGCAATTTGGAGCTAGTGAGACACTTGGGCTAGATTCCCTAGCTCTATGACAACAATGATGAAGATGCTATGACACCTATGACACAAATCAGACCTGAATGCTGACATATGACATATATGACATGTCAGGGCTAAAAATAGACTCCAAGAGGGCGCTCAAGGGTGTTAGGGCAGCTAAGATGCTTCCACATGTGATTTGGTGGAAGTGGGAGACTAGGAATTGTTGTACAAGTGGCGTTCTTTGGAATCTCTTCCCAACTTGAGTTGGCATGAGTCTCTTGGAAGGAATTCGACCCATGGAGGACATTAGAAGTTTATAAATGTCAATAACAAAGAATGAAACCAGCTTTTGATCATTTGTAGAATTTTCAATTGCATTTGTGAAGAGGGAGAGCTAGTGGATGACTAGTTTCTTGCCTTAGCCAATTTCGAGGGTGAAAGATTCCCATCCAAGTTGGCAATTGGAAAGGCCATTCAGACCTTTCATTTGGAGCTTTAATGGAGTCTTTATTTGCAGGTTTAAGCTACAGGGCAGCTCATGGTTTCTTCTATTGCAGCTCGCTCCTTCAACCATTTCCAGTTTTGATGGCATATTCTTGATCCTTGAGGGAGGGCGTTTTTGGTGAGATATTGTACACTTTGGGGGAGCTTCTAATACCCCATTTCTTTTTTAATATGAAGTAAATACTCTGTTCTTCATCTCCAGAAAGTTTCAGGTCGAAATTCCAAGTAGAAATGTATAAATCTCATTTTTAATGGAAGAACAATGCCATTTCCCCACTACCTTGTTGTGAACCAATGTATTGATGATGATTTCGAATAAATGGATGATTCTATGATGGATTTGTGATTAATGGACTGCCATGGATGTATTTTACAAGTTTCATGTACTGTACTTGAGCATTTGAAGTATTTTTACTCAGTTTAATTGCATTGGGAGAAGAAATAGTGCCATTTCCCCAAGGGTCGAATTGGTGATTTTTGCAGTTGAATGGGAGAGGGTGAGAATAGTTGTAATAAACCATTAATGGTGCATATGAGACCTTAATAACATACTTAACACATTACATACCTCTGTTCATAAATTTGAGTGGGTTTGGAGGCATTTGGGAAGCCGTTTTCAGTACTTAACTTAGGGAGATTTGAACCCCAAATTACTAGTAAAATTGCATACTTGGTCCAGAATCTTAAGAGAGTTTGCAGAGGTCTTTTGGTGGCCATATGTTATCCATGAACATCATATTCAATTCCTAATATCATTCATACACTTTCCTTGAATATTTGAAGGCATTTGGAGTCAATTTGAGACCTAGAGACCAATACTAGTCAAAGGGAAATCACTAGTAAAGTTACCTACATTGACCAGAATTGAAAGAGTATTTGCAGAAGTGTTTTAAAGGTACAAAGGCATCCCTAAAACACATATTTATGTTCTAATATCATTCATATACCTTCTCAGAAGATTTGGGATCATTTGGGGCAAATTTGGGACCTAGAGATCGAAACTAGTCAAAGGTCGAACCAAGGAAAAAAAGTGGAAAATTGCAATTTTAATAAAATTCCTAACAAGGGACGTTACAGAGAGATTTACAAAAGGAGAGTACAACAAGCTGAAAATGAAAAAGATTGGACCTTGTAGGATAATCAGAAAGTTTTCATCAAATTCCTATGAACTGGAAATTCCAACAGGGATTGGTATATCACCTATTTTTAATGTTGCAGACCTGTATACTTATGTGAC
Source organism: Larix kaempferi (assembly GCA_027924585.1). Classification (NCBI taxonomy): domain Eukaryota; kingdom Viridiplantae; phylum Streptophyta; class Pinopsida; order Pinales; family Pinaceae; genus Larix; species Larix kaempferi. Next base: position 8,696,316 of record BSBM01000129.1, on the reverse strand, counting down.
AGATGATACAGGACAAGTGCCAGAAGTGGGAGATCTTCAGTGGCTGAAGTAGATTCCTATGGCCCAGTCATCAGAAGCTAAGTCAATCTTGGATACTAGAGTGGAAAAGAATGCCATACAGAGAGACTACTTGGAGTACTTGATCAAATGGAAAGGACATCCTGTAGAAGATTCTACATGGATGGATGCTAAAGAATTGGAGGAAAAGGGTTTCTCAGTAGCTGATTTATTGAACATGGGTTCAGAATTTTAACCTTTGGCGTCTGATGCAGGGCATCAATGCTAAGTCAGCAATGTGATTGCATGTTCACATGTTGTGACTAGCAAGAGGACAAGTTGTCATGAAGGGAATTCATTTTGTTAAGTGTTTTGAATAATTGCAAATATGTAACCAAATAGTATGTGTCAGTTTTTGAGACGGTAGAGCATAGTGGCGAGTTGATGCTCCCTGCATGGAGATCAAGCCAGTTATCCAGTTAGTTGAATAATGATAGTGACTCCTTCAGTGGTGGAGGTGAATCCGTTAGTTAGTTTTTTTAGACATTCTGTTTTGGGGGATATTTTCAAATGGATGAAATAGGGGAAGAGAGGAACTCAGAGGGGGGTTCGAAAGTTGGTCGGCATAAGTGAGAGATCTGCGTAAGAAAGAGTTGATGGGATATTTTCCTGCACACCAGAGGAAAATACGACTGTATAGATGCTTTAGCTTTCACTGAATGAAATCAACAAGTCTACATGTTAATGGCGTTACTGTGCCTTTGAATATAAGATAAGCCTAGATTCTATCAGGTGGAGCCGTGTGCAATTGTTAACCTAATGTCTGTGTGAATGAATCTTTATCTTTGTGTTTGTATGAACAGTAATAACACCCAAGTCCTTTGTAAACAGACCATTAATACGTAGCAGAGTTAGTTTTTCGCCATCTTTAGTTTCTCATCAGATCTCAATGAAGACCGAGCTGAATTGATCGATTCTCTGATCAATCCACGAGAAACTCGTAGAGTCACAGTCAATTCAAATTAACAGAGGTTGGACAGCTCAGATCCAAGACGAAAGGAAGATCAATGGCGGGGAATCATTTATCAAGTGAACGTGCACCAAAGTTAGCATCTCTGCAAGACAAAGCGCAATGTTCCGCACTGATCAAAGATCAATGGACGAGATTCCATTTGCAAAATATCGACGGTCGATATTGTGTTCCACGAAAGGAAAGAGCTCGGTAGTTAACGGCTTGAGTTGCGAAAACTGCATTGCGGAAGAGTCTTTGTAGAAATCTCTTTCAAGAAAACACGAAAGATGCACCCACAATCCGCAACCCGCAAGCTGCGGAAAGGAGCGTGCGGAAAAGGAAGTTGCAGAAGTTGCGTTGTGGTAAGGCGATTGCGGAAGGTACTTTAATTGCGGAAGGAAGTTGTTTCCGCAAGATGGTTGCGGAAGGTCAGTTATGACTGTCAGGAGGTTGCGGAAATCTCATGTTGGAGAGAAGGGCCGCCATTGGGAAGGACCTAGCTGGTTTTCAGCTAAGGCTAGTGGTTTGATTTCAGGAATCACCCTAATTCCTGGGAAGGTACGGGTTGGATGGGTTGTGGTCATTCCAACCGGCACCACTCATCATGCAGCAGCATATTGAGAAATAACATGAAGTTGATCATGAAGCATGGAGCAGTGCAGTGGAGAAAGAGCGAATAAGATCATGAAGAGAATGAAGATAATCATGAAGCATGCATCATTGCAATGAGAATGCTCAATAAGCATGCGATCTACACAGAAGCAACGTAAAGCAGAACAATCATTGACAACAAAATGTGTAGATGAAAAAGGATTAAACTGGCAAAGAACATAGGGGTAGTACACACAGGTGGAGTATTGTGACAAGCATAAATGAAGCATACAATATTCAAGAGAGAATTATGCACAACTTCATAAGGTCTTGACATTAATGCCAAAGGGGGAGATTCTTGAACTTTGGTTTTCATTGATTTCAACTAATTCAGTTTGTGTCATTGATGTTAATTGATGTCAAAGAGGAATTAGTATTCTTGTGCTAGTTTGAAGAAATATAGAAATGCCACTTTGAAGAAATATATGCGCAAGCAAGATGAAGAAATGTATGGATGCCATTATGAAGAAATATATGAAAGATAATTTGAAGAAGTATATGGATATCTAGAGGAACATCAAGCTTATCCAGTTTAAAGAAGTACATAAGCAATACATCTAGTACACATGGTACATGAGCAAGACTCAAGTCCATCAAGTCATAATTCCTCAAGCTAAAAGCTAAAGTTGATTGGACAAAGGTTTTGGAGTGCACTAGTAATCCAAAGAGCTAATTGGAGTGGGCAAGAAAGTCAAATATTTGATTGAACAAAGTTAGGGTTTGCTCAAGAATCTGGTAATAAGAAATGGTTGAAAATTTATGCAAGTCCCAAAAGTGCTCAAGTCTCACCAATTAGAAGAAGCTATCATTTGTTGAAGTGCGCATAAGTATGAAGAAGGGTGTGGCGGTTGAAGATGGTATAAGTGCAAATTCCACAGGAAATGGTACATGAAGGGTCCAAGACTACACCACAAGTCTTAAAGTCCCACTAATTTGAGGAACATGTATGCACAAGACCCACAAGAAAGGACACATCATCGACACAGAATATGACATGTGGCAGAAGCATAAACCGTGAAGCAAAGAAGAAGGAAAGCCACAACCAACTTGTGGACATACAATCTGTGCAGGACATGTATAAATAAGAAGCAAGTTGGAGATTTGAAGCAAGCTTGAAGAATGAAGATCTTGTGAGTGGAAAGCTGGAAGATACAAATTTATAGTTTTCGAGGCATCAAGGGCTCGAGGAATCAGAACATCATGATCTAGACAAAGAGTCAAGTGTGCACAAGCAGAGTAATGAGATAGCTGAAAGTGCGCATAATGATGTTGTAGATATGTGACGGTTGTGCGAAGATAGAAAGGAAGAATACAGAGTATGCACAAGTTTGTGAGGACTGAATGACAGTATCGCATACAAAATGCAACAAGTCACAGATGTTCTAAGACAGAAGCGCAAAGACAGATTCAATGTATATTTTGTGATGCGCGAAGTAAAGAAGTTTTTTCTGAAGCACTAACACTGAGTTGAAGTGTGCGAAGTAAGGAAGTCCATCAGATGCGCAAAGACAGATTTACAACACAGTGAGAGATGTGCGTCATGATGAGGATGATCTGAGACAAGTGTGTTAAACCGAAAGGATGAATCATATGATTCTCAAAAGGTCGTATATTTTATGAAAGATTTTGGCACCTAAACAAAACAAACATATATTTGAGGGTGCGTAGTTCCATTTGATACTAGTGTGTAAAGTCAGAACAACAAGTTATCAATTGATGCACAATATCAGTTGATATTGTAGACACGCAGTTGCATAACGGAATATTGAATATTGGCGTAGACTGCAGTAATTGAAGCAACACATAGTATATGAAGTGCGATGTCAGTTGAAGTGAAGTGTTGAATTTGAAGTGAAGTGTTGAGGTTGAAGTGAAGTAATGCATGCATCACAGTGAAATCAATATTACATCATACATAAGGTGCGCACATCATAAAGAACAATAGTATATCTGAACTTTGGGCAGATCATAAGTTTAGTAGTGCAACAATATCTTATTCTTATATATTTGGGCGGCAGGACGGGGCAAGGAATAGGGGGTCGTAGCCTCTTTCCATTTGGTGCTGGAAAAATTAGGGAGTTGTAGATTCCTTCAAGTCGGTGCCTGTAAAACTAGGGGGTTGGTGCCTCCTTCCAGTTGGTGCTGGTAAACATAGGAATTCAGTGCTTCCTTGAATGTAATCTTTTCATTATAAAAGAGAATTATGTGGTTTTCTCCCATTTTGGTTTCCACGTAAAATATCTTTGCATTCCTTGTTCTGTGTTTTCATGCATATGTGGATGAATACTCTGTTTATGATGGATGATCAAGATTAAGTTCAAATTAATCTATTAAAGAATTTAAAATTGTTCAAAATTGCACTAATACTGATTCACCCCCCTCTCAGTATTAAATAGATTCCAACGATAGCAGTATAGGCTCCCTTAGATGATGACTCATATGTAGTAAGAGTTGGAAGAGAAGGAAGTACCATTAGAAAATCCACAAGTAGATGTTAAAGAGAATCAGGAAGTAAGGCGACCTTGTATTGCCATTGTTGAATCCAACACCATGATTGATATTGGCATGGTAAGCTCATCTTGTTTAGACCCTTCCCAAGAAACTTTTGGTGATTTTGAAAAGCATACAACAGGAATTGGCTCCAAGCTACTAAGGAATCTAGGCTATGATAGACAACCTATGCTAGCAAGAGAAAACAAATCATCATGAGCCTCATTGTAGTTGAAATTAAGGTCAATCATGAAAGCCTAGATTTCAATGGTAGAAAGGGAATAATCACAAACACCAATATTTGTGAAGGAAAAAGACATGCCAAAATTAACCTATTCATCAGAAGAAAGAGCAACAACAAAGAGGGAAGCACACTCTCACTCCATGATTATTGTGGCAGATTGCAAAATGGAAACAATGAGGAAAGTGAAAAGACTCAACTTGCACCAACACTTGGAATAAGTGGGAATTCAATTAGATAGGACAAGAAGCAGAAGAATAAGAATTAACATCAAATAAGGCTTTGCATGTTTGTCACTACTACAAGAAGAAAGGTCATAGCATTGTCTATTGTTGGTACTTATAGGCATGTTCTTTCTATGGGGAGAAGGGCCATCATTGTTAGGATATTTAGACACTTAGGAGTTAGTTAAGATCAACTTGTGTAATAGATCCATTAGGTAAAGTTTGTTTCTTTAGTATGCATTAGTATGCATTTGTAAATACTTAATTCGACAGTCATGATATGTTCCCGACATAAAGTGATCCGACGCCTCAACTTCCCTTAGGTCTTACCTACCCTTGATCTATGGCTTAACACCCGATTGGTCCATGATCTCTATTTAAAAAGCATGGAGGGTCATTGGAAAGTTGATCGATTATGAGAAACTCATTTGTAACTTTCTTTCTTTGCATAATAAATTGTCCCGTAGAAGCTATTTGGCCGAGGCCGTGGAGTGTTTCCCTCACAAGGATTTAAACCACGTCAAAAACATTGGTGTATCGATCTGTGATCTGTTTGTGTGAAGTGGTTTCTCTAGGTGTTTGGTCTTTTGGGAGTACCCTGTGTACCCGAACATGGTATCAGAGCTTTTATGAAGAGCCGCTTCCAGTTATGATCTAGATCTTGAAATGTTGTTGCCGAAACTTGAAAGGGTTTCTAGTTCTAGTATTTATGTACATTTATGGGCTGTGGGAGGTGTTCCATTGCATCCGGAGTGTCGTTTCCATTGGGAAATAGTTTTCGTTTGATCGAAAACAATTCCCAGTTGCTTCAGAAACGCGTATTTCATCAGATCTGGAGGTATAATGTTACAGTAACGCATTTTTTTATTTTATGTTTTAAAAGAAAAAAATCTCATATTTTATCAGCTTTTAATATTAGATTTTTTTGTTTCATATTGTTGCTTTCCCTATCTACGTATACTCTTTTCCATGCACCTTGAGCGATCTCAGCAAATCAGGAACAGAAAGGGAAATGGTTTTTCTCGGCTGCGTATGCTCTTTACCGTGCACCTTTGCGTGATCTCGGCAAATCAGAAATAGCGAGAAAACGTAGACTTTCCAGGAAAGCTAACTATTTAACTCCACAATTGTGGAATTTTTTTTTTGTTTCGGTTTGTGGTGTGATTTGCAGGAAAAAAGGCAAACACGGAAACCGAACAAGAAGAGTAAAAAAAAAGCCCCCTTCCTCATTCCCATATTTTGCATACATTTTAATCTAGCTCACTTGGTTCAAAGTTGCTTTATTCATTAATAGGTCTTGAGTTCAAGTCTTAGGAAGTTACTTTTAAAAGAAAAGAACATGCAATTTCTATTTTCAAGATACTTTATTGTAAAAGTGCATCTCACTTATATAATAAAAAAAAAACAAATAAAAAGTGAGTCACTTAAGTTCTTTTTTATTGTTGCACTATTTAAAAGTAATATCATTGTAAAAGTGAAATCACTTATTTTACAAAAGTGATTCACTTAAAGCAACATTCTTGTAAAATGATTGTCAAAAGGTTCATCTTGGGAAGAGGGGGGTTTTTTTTTTTTAGCTGGTCATTTTCTATCTGCCACGTCACTATTGGGGACATCTTCAATAGTTTATTTGTTCAAGCATAACTTCATCATACGAAGTCAATTTTTAGTGCCGTTTTTTTTTAAATGCCTGTTTTTTCGAGCTCTTCGCATCCAGACTATTGGTTTTTGATTTTACAACCATTAATTTACAAATATGGCCACCTCTTGTGATATTCTACTTACTAGTTCCAACTATTTCTCATGGAAATCTCGTATGGAGGATGTTCTACGAAGTAGAGGACTTTTCAGAATTATCTCGGAGAAAAAAATAGAACCTACTGATGATGATAAGAAAATCAAATGGAAAAATAGATGTGATGAAGCTCGTGGATTGATTGGAATGTCAATCTCTACTGATTTGCGATTCCACATATATGGAATTGATGAACCTGATGCTGCTTGGGACAAGTTGGAATCTGTGTTTGGTAAACACAATGAAATTCGAGGTCATCAACTCGAAAATGAGTTGATTTATTTAAATCCAAGTGATTTTTCATGCATTCAAGATTATTTATCTAAGTACAAAACTCTTAAACTCTTATGTGTAGAATGTAAGATTAAGAGGGAAGACAAACAATGCATCTATCATATTCTTTCAAAACTTGGACCTGCATATTCTGTTTGTGTATCTACATTTTACTCCATGAAAGAATCATTGAATGTAGCTAGCTATCAAGAGCCTAGTCTTGAATCCTTTTGTGATTCCTTGACTAGAGAGAAAGATAAACTCATCCATCTTGGAATAATCAACAATGCAGATACATCTAAGAAAGCCTTATTGTCCCAATAGAAAGAAAAGTCCAAGCCTTCCAAGAAACAAAATTTTCGCAATAATAAGTCAAACAAGGGTCCCAAACCCTCTTAGTCAGCTCCTTCTTTGAGAAATGACAAAGGATCCAAGCCAAAAGTCAAGAAGACTGAGCGTCATTGCAACTATTGTGGGAAAGATAATCATGATAAATCTAAGTGTTTCAAGAAGATGGCAGCCTTGGAAGCAATAATGAAGAAGCACCACATCAGCCTAGATTCACCTTCAGAATCTACCTCTCATGGACATGCACTTTGTGCTTCTGGTTATTCTTATAATGCATCTTCTTCTTCTACTTCAAATGAATGGCCCATTGATTCTGGAGCATCTTATCATATGGCTAAGGATCAAGCCATCTTTTCTACTATGCATGAATGTAACACCAAACAAATATTTGTTGGTGATGATAAATCTCTAAGTGTTGTAGGAGCTAGAACAATTCCAGTAGATAATGGCCATTTCAGTGATGTACTATGTGTTTCAAGAATTTCCTACAATTTGTTATCAGTCTATCAGATCACTCATTCTGGTGAAGGTAAAATTGTAACGTTTACACCTCACCATGTTGTAATCACGGATTTTAAATATCCTCAATAGGTCCTAGCTACCGGAATTATTGATGATATTACCAGGTTGTACAAGTTTAACAACTTTGGGTCATCACCTTTCCCTTTAGGTTTTGTTGCTCATAGTGATAACTTAAGCAAACATTGGCATGAGTGATTTGGTCACTTAAATTATCGCTCATTGCAACAACTATGTAAAGACAATATGGTGACAGGTCTTCCAATGGTATCTTATAAGGATGGTGTTTGTTCCGGTTGTGTACTCGGAAAACGTCATTGGGACAGTTTTGACAAACGTGCCTCTTGGCATGCCTCGGTTCCCTTGGAGCTTGTGCATGGTGACTTGTGTGGTCCTCTTCCGTCTGCTTCCTTTTCTGGTTTCAAATATTTCTTAACTTTCATTGATGATTACACCAGGCGCACTTGGGTTTATTTTCTAAAACTTAAGAGTGAAGTATTTAACATGTTCTTGGCCTACAAGGCCCTTGTTGAAAAACAATCTGGTCATCAAATTATTAAGTTAAGATCTGACAATTTCGAAGAATATGTTAACAAAAAGTTCACTACTTTCGGCACTAAACAAGGCATCCAACTATAGCACACTGTTCCATATACACTACAACAAAATGGCGTAGCTGAGTGAAAGAACCGCACTTTAAAAGAAATGGCTAATTGTATGATCCAATCTAAGGGACTAAGTCTTCAATTTTGGGCTAAAGCCATTAATTGTACAAACTACATAGTTAATCGCACCCCCACTAAAGCATTACAAGGTATCACACCAGAAGAAGCATGGAGTAAAACTAAACCTGATGTAAATCACTTTCGTGTGTTTGGTAGTGAAGCATGGGCTCACATTCCGGATGAAAAACGGAAAGCATTGCAACCTAAAAGTGAAAAGTGCATATTTGTTGGATATTCTGAAGATGTAAAAGGTTATAGACTTCTTCAACCACATTCTCATGATATAATCATTAGAAGAGATGTTAAATTTGATGAAAATCTCTTGGCCTGCGAGCCTAACTCAGCAATTGTGCCATCTTTGGCATGTGAGCCTGATTCGGCGTTTGTGCCTTCTTCTTCTTCTTCCAACTTCCTTAACAGGTTTCCAACTCCAGTTTCTGATGATGACAGTGAGGATGAAAATCCACCTTCGCCTGCTCATGTTCCTCCAGCTGCACCAGCACAAGTGTTTCCTCAATGGGTCCATTCAACATGTGAAGCAGCTGGTGATCTTGTCGGTGATCCTAGAGATCAACGTTGAACATGTTCTCAGTTTCAGCGAGCCTCTTCTCTTTTGGCTCAAGTTTCCGAGAATCATGATCCAGAAACCTTTGCAGAAGCTTCAGGAAATCCAGATTAGGATGCAGCTATGGATGAAGAATATCGTTCCTTAATGGCGAACGATACTTGGGATCTTGTACCTCTTCCAAAAGGAAGAAAACTTGTCAGATATAAATGGGTCTACAGAACTAAGTATGCATCAAATGGAAGTGTTGAAAGACTTAAGGCAAGGTTAGTTGCCAAAGGTTTTTCCCAAGTTGAAGGGATTGACTATAATGAAACCTTTGCTCCTATCGCAAAAATGAACTCCATCCGCGTTGTTCTTTCTCTTGCAGCCTTACACAACTGGGAAGTCCATCAAATGGATGTCAAGTCTGCCTTCTTACATGGTGATTTACAAGAGGAAATTTACATGGAACAACCTCCTGGATATGTTTAGAATAACTCTAGCCTTGTCTGCCGCCTTAAGAAATCCTTATATGGCCTTAAGCAAGCTCCTAGAGCTTGGTACGCCAAAATGGATAGCTTTCTCCTTGACACTAATTTTTCTAGATGCAATTCTGACCCCAATGTCTATGCCAAGAAAGTAGGAAACCATCTCATCATACTTGTTCTATATGTTGATGACCTTATTCTTACTGGTAGTGACCCTAAGCTTATAACCCATGTAAAATCCAGTCTTAAGCAAAATTTTGAAATGTCAGACTTAGGACATTTGCATTATTTTCTTGGTTTCCAAGTCCTACAAGCCAAAAAAGGAATATTTCTTTCTCAGTCTAAGTATGCTTGTGACCTTCTTCGTCGCTCTCACATGGACGATTGTACACCAGCCCCTTCTCCCTTCCAGTCCGGAGTCAAACTTTTTGCCACTTTTACTTCACCTGAAGTCGATGCCACCTTGTATCGTCAGCTTGTTGGTAGTCTCTTATACTTGACTCATTCCCGTCCTGACCTTTCCTTTGCAGTTGGTTGTGTTGCCCGTTATATGCAGACACCTCATGAAAGTCACTGGAAAGCATCTAAAAGAATACTTTGATATATTCAAGGTACAATTCAGTTTGGGATTCATTACAGTATAGGGGGGAAACCTTTGTTGGTTGGTTTCACTGATTTAGATTGGGCCGGCGATCCTGATGATCGAAAGTCTACTGCAGGTTATGTTTTCAGTCTGGGATCTAGACCTATCACTTGGGCTTGTAAGAAACAACAAGCTCTTGCTCTTTCTTCAGCAGAAGCGGAATATCGAACCACAGTTAATGCCAGTCAGGAAGCTTTATGGCTTCGACAGATCCTTTCAGAGTTCAGATTCGAGCAGCAGCAGCCTACTCCACTTTGGTGCGACAATCAAAGTGCCATCAAGCTTGCCAAATATCCAGTTCTACAACAACGCAGCAAACACATTGAGCTACATATGCACTTCATCAGAAATCTTGTTCATGCTCGTGTTCTTGAAGTGCTCTTTTGCCCTACAGATGACCAAGTTGCAAACATCTTCACCAAGTCTCTTACAGAAGCGAAGTTTTCTAAACTTCGATCTATGTTAGGAGTTCAGGAACTTGTCATTAAGGGGGGATAGGCTCTAATGCCTCCTTCCTTCTCCTAATAGTGTCACTTTTGTAAATCCTTCAATCCTATCCCAAGTTGTTCTTAAGGGGGGATGTTAGGATATTTAGACACTTAGGATTTAGTTAAGATCAACTTGTGTAATAGATCCGTTAGGTAAAGTGTGTTTCTTTAGTATGCATTAGTATGCATTTGTAAATACTTAATCCGACGGTCACGATATGTTTCCGACATAGAGTGATTCGACGGCTCAACTTCTCTTAGGTCATACCTACCCTTGATCCATGGATTAACACCCGATTGGTCCATGATCTCTATTTAAAGAGCATGGAGGGTCATTGGAAAGTTGATCGATTATGAGAAGCTCATTTGTAACTTTCTTTCTTTGCATAATAAATTGTCCCGTAGAAGCTATTTGGCCGGGGACGTGGAGTGTTTCCCTCACAAGGGTTTAAACCACATCAAAAACATCGGTGTATCGATCTGTGATCTGTTTGTGTGAAGTGGTTGCTTTAGGTGTTCGGTCTTTTGGGAGTACCCTATGTACCCGAACCATCATGAGGTAGCTCACTACATGAAGAATGCCACATGCCATAAGATAGACTTTTTTAGAGAAAGAATAGAAATAAGAATTCCCAAAACCAATAGAAAATTCAAGGGAACACGGAGAATACAATCATCTCAAGCATCCCATCCAACTCCATGAATATTTTCCGTCACTACAAGTTGAGTGGAAATTGGAAATAAAAGTGTTGGAGGATTGATCTAGATATTCACCCAAAAAACCACATAGCTAAGAGAAGAGTGTTGAGAGTGAAGAGTAAAGAGGATGAAGAGTTTCCTGCATATCCAATCCAAGGAGAATAAGTTGTACAAGGGGTTGTAGAAAAACAAGAGGTTTTCTTCACCATTGAAGAGGATAGTAAATTGATGTTAACAAGGAAGGCATACCCACTCTAGTTGTTGCCTTTGATTTTCCCGAATAAGATTCCCTTCTTAGATATAAACTAGATATTGGTGCACGGAGTTCAATGAACTTGGGGGTTAGCTACTCCAATGACCTTGGGGGTTAGGTATGTGTTATATTATTTGCATGAGGGTAGTTCCAAAATACAACGTTGGTGATTAGGGAAACAACTTGATTTTATTTTGTTTTGTTTTTTATGGAAAATGTGTAATTTAATCCCAATTAATGGGTTAGGTTGTAATCTAACCAGAGTTATTGGATTAGTTTTTTGGTTGCTACAAAATACCCAAATATTATATCACAAATGGTTGAAAATATACAATGAGAAAGTAAGAGGAATAGCTCTAAGTTTTGTTGGTTTTCCTAAGTAAGGGTTTCCAAGGTAAATCTCTGTGTATTGTGTGTGACAATGTTTTAATCTATATTTTGTTTAAGAATATGTATCCACTATTTCACTTCATAGGTTTAAAATTTCATGCAGTATCATAGCTTGATTATTGGCCCAAGGGGACACCTTTGTCTCTAAGGGTTTGGCTCGTTTGATAGTGAAATTTTATCTTGGGTCCGTGATAAACCTGGGTTTAGTGGGAGCTTTACAGTCATGATTTGTGTGTTGAAATAGAATGGTGAGAAGTTTTAGAATTGATATTGATAATTTTAATGGTCATAGATTTGAGCTATGGTAGCTGAAAATGGAAGATATATTTTTAGATTAAGAACAGTGGGATTTTTTGGACCTAGGTACACAACCTATTGCTATGGAAAAAGAAGAATGGGAATTATAAGAATAATTGTAGATCCAAAAATGTTTATAAAGTGAAGGGATCTGATGATGCCCCTTCCACAAAGGTGAATACCTCCTCATAGGAAGGAGGGTATGTGTACCTAGCCTCTATAGGTACCCATTTAGATTGTGAGGTATGGTTTATTGACGTAGATGTGTATTTCATATGATTCCTCACAGGGACTAGTTTTGTGAATATGAGAACTACAATGGAGGTGATGTTTTCGTAGGAGATGACTTGAAGGACAGAACAATAGGACACAGAATATTTAAGTTCCTACTCAAGGATGGGAGTATTATAACTCTCCCTGATGTTTTTGACATTCCAAATATGGATAGAAACTTGATAACCATCAATAATATCTGTAATGCAGGTGTATAGATTGTGCTTGTAAAATAAACATGGAAAATGGTTCGAGGATCAATGGTATTGAAGAGGGGAGTCCAGAATGGAAATTTGTAAAATCTATTGGGAATCACTATCACTTATGGGGTGTAATAGTTCCATTGTTCATGAGGGTGGAAAGAAGACAGAACCCCTATGGTCTCTAGAGAGAAGACAATGTTATGGACTCAAATACTAGGAAATATTAGAGAGAAGAGCCTTCAAGGATTACATGGGAAATGTATGGTTGAAGGTATGTCTAATTTCACACTAGATTTTGATTTTTGTGAACATTGTATATATGGAAATTAGAATCTAGAAATATATGCATTTGGTGATATAAGAGCAAAGGAAATTGTAGATTTATTACACAATTATGTGTTTGGACCTGTGCATGTTCCATCATTGGATAAAGTTGTGTATTATGTTTCATTTATACATGATTTCTCAAGGAACACATGGATTGATTTCATGCGAAAGAAATATGATGTATTTAATAAATTTTAAGAATTTAAGGCTCTTGTAGAGAATCAGACAGAGAATAAAATAAAAATGTTGAGATTAAATAATGGTGGAGAGTTATGTGGAAGCGAATTCGATGAATTTTGTAACAAATGTTGAATAACAAGGAAGAAGACTACTTCATGCATGCCTAGAGAATGGACTTGTGGAAAGAATGAATATGACGTTGATGGAAAGGGCAAGGATCATGCTCAATGGTGCTAGGTTAGGACAATAATTCTAGGTAGAGGCAATGTATATTGTGTGTTACTTGGTAAATCAATCACCCACATCGGCATTGGTTGATAAAACTCCACATGGAATGGTAAGAAAACCTCTCTTAAACATTTGATTTTTTTTGTGTGTGGTGCTTATGTACATGTTCCAAAGGAAAAAAGGAGTAAGTTGGATAATAAAGATGAAAAATGTATCTTTATTGGTCATAAAGATGGTGTGAAAGGGTTTAAAATTTGAAGCCTAGTTACTAAGAATATTGTTTACAGTTGAGATGTTGTTTTTAGAAAGGTTAAAGATGTTTTAAATAGGAATTTGTACCAAGGGAAAAGGAACCAAAGAATATAGAATTTGAGTTGAAGGTCAAGAATATGAATCCATATTTGAGGAGACCATCTCCAAAAAGAAGGCAACCAGAAAGGTATTTCCCACTCGATTTTTGTTCTTGTTTTTCTTTATCAAGTACTGGTGATGATCCTTGAACTATTAAGGAAGCAATGGACTTAGAGGATATATGTAAAATCTAGAATATGACCATGGTTGAAGAAATGGATGCCAACTTGGATAAAAATGAAGTTGGTATCTAGTTGAGTTTTTGGTTGGGAGAAAAAAAATTGGTAGCAAATGGTTGTTTAAGAAAAAGTTGAATGCATAAAATAAAGGGCATAAGCATAAATCCTACTTAGTAGAAAAGGGATATTCCCATGTAGAGGAAATTGATTTTGGTGAAATATTCTCCCCCATTGTTAAATTAACTTCTATCATATTTATTTTGTCTATAGTTGTTTCTTTTTATATTGAAGTAGAGCAGATGGATGTGAAGAAAAAATTCCTACATGGGGATATTGAAGAAAAAATCTACATGAAACAACCAGAAGGTTTTACAATAAAGGGAAGAAAAGAGCTAGTTTGCAAGCTAAATAATTCCCTTTATGGTCTAAAGAAATCGCCTAGGATGTGTTACCAAAAATTTGATGCATACATCCTTCGAATGGGTTTTGTGAGATGAAAGGATGGTCATTGTGTATATTCCAAGCATGTTGGAAACCAATTCATCAATATAGTGTTGTATGTTGATGAATTTTGTTGATTGTAAACAACATGAATGCCATAAAGGAGGTGAAATTGGAAACATCCTCCAAATTTGGCATGAAGGATCTTAGTGTTGCTAACTTCATTATGGGGATGGAGATTAAAAGAGATTGTGCAAACAAGAAAATTTGGTTGAATCAGAGAAAATATGTTGAGACGATATTGCAAAGATTTAGTATGCAGGAATGTAAACCAGTCCAGGTTCTTATGCTTGTAAGTGTAAAGTTATCTGCATATTAGTGTCCCAAGACAAAGTAAGAGGAAGAAGACATGTCACAAGTTCCATATGTTAGTGTTGCCGATAGTTTGATGTATGCAATGGTATGTACTAGACCTCGAATTTCCCATGCAGTGGGAATTTTTAGGAGATATATATTAAAAACAAGGAAGAGCACTTGGTATCTATAAAGAGTGTATTCAAGTATTTGTGTGGAACCACATTGTTGAGATAAATAATTACCTTGGTAATTAAAGAGTTCAAACATTAATTATCAATCCAGGGTCCACATGCTTGTAAGATTTCGTCCACTATATATGCATGCTACATTGCTTATTTTGAATTGATTTATCTAATATGATATGCAATGAAGTAAAATGTTCAATTCAAATGTAAAGGAAGAAAAGTAGCTTAATCAAATTAACTAAGAAACATCCTTTAGTATTTTCTCAACAGGCTTAACATAAAGTTTGTCTCTTAGTCAATATTGAAAGCTTTCCAATACACACTTCATAAATTAGAGTTAGCTCAATCACTTATGGCAAACTCTGATACAAACACACCACACTTGCAAGAAAATAAATCACACTTGCAGAAATTAAATAAATTCAAATAAAAGGCAATCTACACTAAGAAACGCTCTATTCTCCTGATACGGGCCCTTGATGTCATAGAACAGGGAGCTAATGATAGTTTACAACCTACATAAATTAATCTAATGACACATTACATGAATTATAAAACTACAATCTAAATGAAAACAAAATCTCATTAAAAGAATAGTTATTCCATCATAAATTGGGCTTGTGCTCTGAGAGTCCTCTACCATAGAATGGAAAATGAACTCCCTTTTATACATGAGTTTGCCTGAAACTAAAATAACAAATAATAAATGTAGATACAAAATATAATCAAATGGTATTGGCCAATTTGCTAATACTTAGGATCTCAAAACCAACTCATGGCTAATTCCAAGATCTTTACTAACTCCCTTTAAATTTAGTATTCATTTGAAAGTCAAATTCGAATTTGGAGTTGTGGATTATAATAACAAGCCCAAAATACATCCCAAAAGACATTTAATGATGTTTGAATTCTTGGATCCATAATATATTTGATGGATATCTTCAAATCTTGTAGAAAATCAATTCTAAGCTCATATCCACCACCAATTTGTCCTCTTTACCTTCAAACCATAATTTGGAATATATAAGAAAGGTAGAATAATGGATTTATAAAAATGAAAACCATAATTATGCTTTGAATATATTTTCCAAAGTGGCTACATGGTTGGTGGTGCTCGACTCCTGCATTTGCAGGACGTGGATCTAAAGCAATCCCCAAATTGAGTCATTATTCAAAAGTAAATAAAAAATACGGTAATTCTTCATAATGTTAATCATAATTCATTAAAACATTAAGAAATGCAATGGAAATCACTTTGAACCAAAATATCATAAATAAACACTAAAATGGACTGATACAATGTTACCTACAAGTGAAAAAGGGATTAAAAATAGGGAAAAGAGGATATAAATAGATGACGATCACATGGCCCAACACACATATTATTCAATATGCTACCAAGGAAGACCTGGACCATATAGAGTGATAGATGTATAAGGCTTTGTTGATGTAGTATAGACTAAAGATCTTGATCACATAATATCTACAAGTGGTTATGTGTTTAAACTATTTAGAGGATCTATTGGTTGGATGAATAAGAGACAGGTTACAATTGCACCCTCAACTATTGAACTTGTATTCTTGTAGAGATTGTGTTCGAGTATTGGGTTTGTACATAAAGTTGTAAAATTATATTGTGATATACGGAGTGAAATTTTTATATAAAAGAACCTTGCTTACTATGCTAAACCGAAGCATATTGATGTACACTACCACTTTGTGAGAGATATGGTTGAAGACAAGAAGGTGTTGTTGGAGAAGTTTGTCACTTTCAAGAATGGTGTAGAATCATAAACAAAGTATATTAGTATTGAAAATTTCTCTTGGTGTAGAGAATCTATGGGCATCACTGCCTTGAAATTGTGATATAATTAGAGCATGGCCCATTGTTTTGAAAAGAAAACAACAAGTGGGAGAATGTTGGGTATGTCTTATATTATTTACGTGAGGGTAGATCCAAACTACGACAAGTGGTTTTGGGAAAATGTGTAATTTAATCTTGATTAAGGGATTGGGGTTGTAATCTAATATGGGTTGATGGATTAGCATTTTGGATGCCCCAGAAAACCTAAATATTGTATTGTAAATGGTTAAAAATATACAATGAGAGAGTAAGAGTTGTGACTCTAAGTCTCATTGATTTTCCCAGTTAATGTTTTCCAGGGTAAATCTATGTGTTTTGTGTGTCTTCCATTGTTTTAATATATGTTGTTAATGTTGTAACTATCATTCATAATTATTATATTAGTTAAGGTTAGGTTGCCTCAATATTAGGTTACATAATCATCACTTCAACTCCTATTTACAATAAAGGAGATTCATTTGTATAATCATATAATTGTCTTGTGAATTGGATACACTGTATAAGGAGGTTGTTCCCCCAAAGAGGCTTCTTATTCATATCTTTTATTCATTCTTAAGGCATTGGATTACTCTCTCTTACTTATTTTATGCTCTTTTGGGAATTTGGTGTATGACATTTGGTATCAATGCTTGGACGCTTCCAAAATGAGTCATCTTTCAATTTTTTCTATAAATTTTTTTTCAAGGATGTTTTAGATAGTGAAACTTAGAGGGGCCTCATAGATCATAATGAAATATATCGAATATGAATTTCAGGTCCTAATTCATTATAGATTAGGATTTATTCCCTGTGGAAATTAGGGTTTTTTACTAGTCCAAAAACAAGTCTCAAAAAGGTGTTATGGATAAAATTGTTATATATTAATATTAAGAGATTGAAATTGAGTGAGACTTGTTGCATTGGAAGGAAGACTGATCATAGTTTTTTTGGTAACAGTTTTAGAATCAGAGCTAGAAAATTGGACACACGTCTGGTTGTACAATTTTTATCTCCTGAAAGACACAAAAAATATAGGTTTTGGTAAAATCACTATAAATATTTCTTGCAACATCAGAAGTTGGTGAGACCTATGGTATTGCAGAGAAGACATATAAGACTACTATAGGATAAAATTTTAGACTCAAAGGTACACAAATTTCAAATTTACCTTAGTTGGAAGGTCATCCAACAAGACAACCTCTAAACCAAGTTTTTTAAAGGTATGTTAACATGAAACTTGCATAACTTTTGATTGGAATATCTATTTTGGGTAATTCAAAAGTTGCAATAAAGAGTAAATAGAGAATAATTATAGTACGTATCATTTGGATTAAATGGAAAAATGTGTAACAAGAAATTATGCACCCATTAAACCTTATGAAGGCTCATTGGTAACACAAGAAGAACATGATAATTTGAACTTTATGATGACCAATCTTACCATTAGAGTGGGTGACATTGAAAATACAATGCTAAAAAATGGGGGATATCATGAATATGGTAAATAAGGATGAATTCCAAACATTCAAAGGAGATATGCAAGCTGTATTCAAAAAATTCAAAGCGGATATGGAAATTGAATTCCAAACATTCAAAAGGGATATGGAAATTGAACTCCAAACATTGAATTCCAGGTTGAAGGATATAACCAACCTACTTAACCAAAAGTCAACATATCCATAAGATGATAAGAAGAACAATAGGGACTTTTTCTAGTCATGGCTAAGAAAATTGAGAAGCGATTGGAGAATAAGAGGTTTGAGTCCCTGACAATTGATAATCCACATTATCATGGGTTCAATTTCGGACCAAGGAACTACTTCATTCCCAAGGTTGAATTTGGAAAGTTTGATGGAACAAATGTGTTTACATGGGTGAACCAAATAAAGCAATTCTTTGAATTGCATAATATTATGGATGATAAGCAAAAGATTTCCTTAACTACATTGTATTTTGAGATAAAACCCAATGATTCAATGGTATCAATGGTAGTTAAAAGGAATCCTCCTAATTAATATTATACTTGGAGTCTATTTAGAATATACCTCGAAGATGAATATGGTAAAGTTTGGAAACAATATTAATTTAGTCAATTGATAGGAATCAATCACTTAGGTGGCATGGAAGATTATAATTTAGAATTTCAAGTATTTTCCATAAGGGTAAGCAACATATGTGAGTAGCATTTGTTAGAATATTACATGGGTGGATTAAAAGAAGACATTACACATTAAATTTTCTTTAAAAAACCTGAAAATGCTATGAAAACTACACAATATTCTCACCATATTCAAGCCAAAAACAAGGCTAAACAAAAGTATACGATCGAAATATATGCAGGAAGCATAGATAGGAGTTTGCCTAATATGGAAACACCACCTCAACCCACTTGAATATCACATAAGGAAATGGATGAAAAAATTAAAAAAGACTAGGTTTTGGTTGTAATAGAAAATGGTCTAAAGGGCATAAATGTCAAGAAACAAAACTATTCACTTTGGAGAATAATGAGGAGGAGGAAATAGATGCATAAACACAAATATGTGAGGAAGAAATTTTGGACCAACAAAAGTAAGGAAAAGATGTAGAAATTTTGCACAACATAGATCTAGACCAATGTGAAATATCAGTCCATGCCTTGTCAGGTGTGTCAGCACCCCAAACCCTCAATATTGCAGGTTACATTAAGAAGAAAAGGGTCATAGTACTAATCAATTCAGGTAGTACACATAATTTCATTAATAGAAAATTATCAAAGCACCTCAATTGTTTTGTGTATCTAGTGATATTTTTTCAAGTATTGGTTGCTAATGGGGTAAGCATTGACTGTGGAGGGAAATTCCATAATATTAAACTTATCATGGGAGACTATAATCTATCAAGCCCATGTATGTTATTACCATTGCAAGAGTAGATGTTGTTATAGGGATTCAATGGTTGAGAACCTTGGGTGTAGGTTCTACAAACTACAATTAATTATTCATGAAATTTGAATTGGAAGGAATTCAATATGAAATCAAAAGGTTAAAATCTCCACCCTCTCATATCATCATCTCTCATAGAATGGAAAAGCTTCTAAAAAGGGGTTGTGGTGGAGTTATTGGTAGAATTTACTCTATGGAAGTGGATCACGAAGATTAAAAATATTCCAGATGACTTAAAATGTATCTTGGAAAAGCACCATACAGTCTTCCAATATATTCATAAAGGACAACCTCCATCTAAAACTCATGAACATCAAATTGAACTCATTCTAAAAATTACTCCTAATAAAATGCCCTATGGATATCCACATCAACAAAAAGGAGAGATTGAGAAAATGGTATAAGATATGTTGGATGTAGGTATTACTCAACCAAGAAGGAGTTCCTTTTTAGCACCATTAGTGATGGTTAGAATAAAACACAATGATTGCAGAATGTGACTCGATTACAGAAATCTAAAAAAAATCACTATCAAGGATAAATTTCCTAATCCAAATATTGATGAGCTATTAGATGAGATTCATGGAGTGGCTTACTTCACAAAGTTAGATCTAAAATCAGGATTCCATCAAATCAAATTAAGAGAAAAATAAATTCCCAAAACAACATTTAGAACACATGAACGGTACTATGAGTTCTCGATGATGCATTTTGGATTAACTAATGCTACCTCTAACTTTGAAAGCCTTATGAACAAAAAAAATTGAACTTATCTTCAAAAAGATGTCCTGGTTTGCTTTGATGATATGCTTATCTATAGAAAATCATGGTAAGAACACATTAAACATGTGGTTTGATTCGTACCAATTCTTGAGAACAATCAATTGTATGTAAAAATATCCAAATCTGCTTTTGGGAAAAATTAAGTAGAGTCATTGGGTCATATTGTTTCAAGAAAAATGGGTCAAGGTGGATCCTCAAAGATTGAAGCCATCACAAAGTGGCCTATTACTAAGAACATCAAGATTCTTAGAGGATTTTTATGTCTTACAAGGTATTATGGGAAATTTGTTAAAAATTATGCATTGCAGGTCCACTCACATCTCTGTTAAAGACAAATTCATTTCTATGGAATGAAGAAGCTACCTTGGCATTCTCATTTCTAAAGGATGCTATGTCTTCTACACCAGTATTATCAATACTTGACTTTAGTAAAACATTCATAGTCAAATGTGATGCATCGAGACAAGGAATTGGAGCAGTATTGATGCAAGAAGGGAGGCCATTGGCATTTGAAAGTAAACAATTCAAATGGAATAACATGGTGAAATATACATATGAAAATAAATGGCAACGATATTGCATGAGGTAAAAAATGGTGACAATATCTCATTGGGAGACACATAAAGGTCAAGATAAACCATGACATCCTAAAGTATTTTTTGGAACAAAGAGTGTCATCAGAAGAGACACAAAAATGGGTATAAAAAATGCAAGGGTTTGATTTTGAAATAATATACGAAAAAGGGAAGGAAAATGTGGTAGAAGATTCCCTATCCATAATAGAAGAGTATCATAAGGAAAATTGAATGCATTGCCAAGGGAGTATCATAACTCTCCAATGGAAGGACTTTAAAGTTTCCTTAAAACTTATGAAAGGATCAAACAATAATGTTTTGGGGAAGGAATGAAGAAAGGTATCCAAACATTTGTAAGAGAATGACATGTGTTCCAAAGAAATAAAGTTGAGACAATCAATCCTCTAGGGTTAATTCGACCTTTGTACACACCTAATCAAAGTTGGGAAGAGATATCATCAAACTTCATCACAGGTTTACTAAAACCACAAGGTAAGGATTCCATTTTTGTGGTTGTGAATAGACTCATAAAATATGCACATTTTTATGGAATTCAAAGTGCATACATTGCAAGCCAAGTGGTCAAAGTGTTCATGGAGGAAATTCATAGACTTTAGAAATCCCCTAAAGTAATCAGCAATGACATAGATCCAAATTTCATAGAATTTTTTTGGAAAGAGATATGGAATATAAAGGGAATAACATTGGCTATGAGTTCAACATATCACTCACAAATAGATTGAAAAACATAAATTGTTAACAAATAAATGATTAGGATGTTAACTCCATTGGTTTTCTTCAAACAAGCAATCTCAATGGGTCAAGTGGCTTCCTTTAGTAGAATGGTGGTATAATACCACCTATCACACATATACAAAGATGACTCCATTTGAATTTGTTTATGGTTATCCAGCTCCTAGTATGAAATCCTTTTTGCGGGATCAATCCAAAGTATAGGAAGTGGATGCACATATAGAAAAGACTAAAGAAACTTTGCAAATCCTTAAAGAAAACCTTCAATTTTCCCAGATCGGGATGAAGCAATAAGCGGATCAACATAGACGTGAAAGAAAAATTGAGTAGAGTGACTAGGTGTATTTGAGACTACAACCTTATAAGCAATCTACTCCCAAAGAGAAGAAGAATAAAAAATTAGCTCCAAAATTTTATGGACCCTACAAGATTATTTGCAAGATTGGAGAAGTGTCATATGAGTAAGGTTTTCTTTCCTCCCACATTCATAAGTATTTTCATGTATCTCGATAGTTCAAATGAAACTACCATAATTATATGTAGAAAGGAAGTTGATTCTAGAACCAGAAAAAGTTATTGATATACATTCTCTATCTATTCGAAAGAGAACCATTATGGAGTACCTAATAAAGTGGAAGAATATGTTGCCAGAAAAAGAAACATGAGAAGATGAGCAATTCATGAAGAAACACCCTCAATTAAAAGATTTGAGGGAAAATCGTTTTTAAAGAGTGGGGCTATGTTAAATCCCTAACCATCATTCTTTATTATTATATTAGTTATGCATTAGAGAAAATTTGAGGTCTAAAATAGGCCTCCTAAGGAAAATAATAAAATAATATTTATGAATTTTGGAGGAAAAGAGAAACAAAAACTTTTTTCTTCTTATTTTCAACATATATCCCGGTCGTTTTACTCAAATTTCAATAGGGAGCACTCGTTGGATGGATAATTAAATTCCAGTAACACGTTTTTTTGATGTATTTCTCATTTTTCATGGGGTGGGGTACCTCAAAAGTATGTAGTGTGAGTACTCATTAGATGCGAAATTTAATACCACATCCAACGAGTGCCCCCCCTTTAAATTTGAAAAAAAAATGACAAGGAGATATGTTGAAAATACAAATTTAAAAAAAATAGTTTTTTTTAATATCAAATATGTTATGTCAACCATTATGGTTGACTCTTTTCTTGAAATTCTATTGGTTCTTGAATTCAATGGCTCTTTTTCTTATGAGGTAGCTCGTTTTTTTTACAAGGTGTCTCATATTCTTATGAGGCCCATTAGGTCGGCTCAATATAGGTTACATAATCATTACTTCATATCTTATTTATAATAAGAGGAGATTCATCTATATACTCATATCATCTTGTCTTATGTATTTGATACATTGTATAATGAGGTTACTCCCTCAAAGATGCTTCGTATTCATCTCTTTTATTCATTCTTAAGTCATTGGAATACTCTCTCTTTCTTATTTTATGCTCTTTTGGGAATTTGGTGCATAACATATGTTTTGCTTAAGAATCTGTATGCATTGTTTCACTTCATAAGTTTAAAAATTACAAGGTACTCCATGACATCCACTAAACAAAAACAAATGTTGGATAACTTATGTATATTGTGTTGAACACAAAGGATGTCAATTGATAATTACACTATTGATCTAAAAATGACAGTATCTTTATAACCATTATATGCATGTGAAATTTTGAATGCTTAAATCCACTAAAAAGGCTTTAAATGATAAAACTAAAGAGCATAATTGAAGCATATAAAACACATAAAAGATATGCAAACCATGAAATTTGTAGGCAAGAACTGATAATGGAGTTCACCCTCCTTGGGCTACATCTCTGGTCCACTTCCAATGAGAAGGCCGATCTTATCTAGTCTTCAAAGCTTAAAAATATGATTTTTCTTGAAACACTTATGTTTTCTGTCAGTTATTAGCAAAAACAGATAGCACCACTATGATCCTCTCGAAATTTCAAGAAAAATGAGTACAAATTTGACTATATATGCATGAGGCCTCCTTTGGCATGCAAATTGAGAAAAATCTACCTACATAAAAGACAAAACAATACGGACTGTACGGATTCCACCTCGGGATCCATTCCCATTAATGGTTGTATGAACTTTGGGAACTGTTCCAAAACCACCTCAGAAACTATGCCAAATCCACCTTGGGATCTGTGCAAAACCATCTTGGGATTCTTGCAAAACCACCTTGGGAACTATACAAAACTACCTCGGGAACTGTGCCAAAACCATGGTCTCCACTGTCTCGAAATCCATGCAAAATTGTGGTTTTTATAAGGTTTTTTGGAGTGGTTTTGGGTTGTTTTTGGGCACGGATTTGAGGGCCACGCGCCCATTTTCTTGACCCAAAAAACTGCCTTCCATTCATAACCAAATCATGCCACTAATTGTCTAACGGTCGGGCTTTGGCCCAATGGCAAGGTGTGGATATGAGGAAGCGAAGGTCCCGGGGTCAAACCCACAGGCCTCCCGCTTCTCCTCTTTTACCGTGATACCCTGTTATGTGGCAAGGATATGTTGTGGTGGCATTGTGACTTGGCTGGTTGTGTTGGTGTTTTTTATGTTGTATAATATGGTTTGTTTGATTCCACCATTTGGAATATGATATGGAGTTTGGCCTCGGTGTTGGCCATGGGATCGAGGGTGTAGCCCTCGATCCTGCCCCTTTTCCAAACTAAACTCTCCATCAACTTAAAATACAACATCTACCCTATACATGTTAAGAAAAATTGGCGGGACCTGTGGTTAGGCGGGCTCCGTGAAGGCTTTGGCGGGCTTGGAGGTCATGGGTTCGATCCCCATGGAATCCCCAATTTTTTTATGAAACGTACAATTAGTGGCCAACAGGGCTACCACATGGCAGTCCCTGATTGGTCCACGTATATACCATGTTGTACAAACCTGTCCATGTGGAACCCAGTGAGGATGCCACGTGTAAATTATGATGACTTGTCCATTCTACGTGGCACCTTGTGGGTGTGCCACGTGGCCCCCTTTTTTTACCCTTTTTACATCAAATTTCACCTTTTTGCCGAAACTTTGAAACTCAATAACGTTTGCATATGGAGGTCATTTTACCCAAAATGAGTGTTGTCGAAAATCTGTTAACGCGCTCTACACATCTGTAAGATTTATTTTACTATTTGAATCAAGGAAACTTTTAGGGCTAATATTAGCCCATAGGCTAAACTTAGGGGTTTTAAATTTCTAATGGGCTAATTTTTTATTAAGCACATGTTAGGTATGATTATCCCACATTTTATTTATTTATTTTTAATGAATAGGAAGTTAGCCCCATTGAATTTAAAAATGGGAGCCAAGATAAAACAATTTAGCCCTTCTAAAAATGGATTTAAGCCTTTGTTATCCCAAAAAAATCACTAGGAATCTCCCATTCGCCCCTGATTTCCAGAAATGGCAGTTGCTAGAGGCTCTTTCACCTTCTATCGATCATGGAAATCGAAGACAAAGTTACATCCGTCCATATTTTTTGGGTTGAATATCATTTTGAAACTTGCTTAATGTCCACAGGAGAAGTGCAATTGATATTTGCTATAAGGCATTATAGTGACCCATTTTCATCTAGGAGGGTTCTGAATCCCATCGCCTAAGATCCAGGGTTTCCCTAAGAAACATGGGGATTGTGAGCATTGCGATCGATGATGCGGAAATAATGTTTTTGTGGGTGTTTGGGGCATCATGCTTGGGGTTGGGACTTCATTTATAGCCTTGCAATTGGGAATGCAGGGGGCCATGAATTTCCAATAAGAAACTTGCTGAAAGATTCACCAAGACTTCACAAGGTTTCATTATTACTGAAAGCTTCGCTAATATTTTACAATGTTTTATTATTTAGTGAAATATTCGCAAATAATTTACAAAATTATATAATTCAATTAGAGATTCACCAAAAATTATATATACACAATATAACATTGATAAAATAGCCTTCATATTTTCCTATATATCATGGGGATTCACCCATTTATTATGCATAGAAATTTAGGGGGGCTCTTAAAATTTTCCATGGTTTGAATACTTATATACTGATCGATCTCTAAATATCCTCCTGGATCAACTGTTGTAGAGGTGGAGTGATGGTAAGCACATGCAAATAACATAAGGTTGTTTCCATGCTAGGAAGTAATTGATCCTAACATAAGAAGGCATTCCACACTTCCTCATGTGGATTGGATGAGTGATGGTGTTGATTGTTGGGATCTCATTGTTGAATGAGTGCTACATACATTCAACAATGAGAGAGAGAATACCATAATTGGAAATGGCTTCATTGATTGCCAAGATGAATTATCACCAAGACTGAGAATACCTAGACTTGCACAATAAATATGAGAATGAATTATGTTCGAAGAGTTCATATCTGAAGATTGCTCAGAACTAATATTTAGTGCATTGTGTGACTAAGCGATCCAAAACCAAATCCATATACATAGCCATAAATAACCAATATTCAGGGTTGCAAGCCATAAGGTAAATCCATCCCCATAACCATAGCAAGTAGCTAGAGCCATATATTTAGCTAGGAGCCAAAGTCAAAACTGTTGAATTTTTTTATCCTAATGCGGAATTATAGTAGTAATTGAAATCAAATGAATAATCAACTAGCATAATCATTCACATGAGACATAGTATTTACCCTATGGAAACCCTCTACTACTTGAGGGAGAAAACCCCAACAAAATCTTCCTTAGAATATTGATAGATAACATAGAATGTCTTTACAATGAGTAGATTACATCAAGCACCCCTTGTGCATTATCAGATAGAAATACCAAGCACCCCTGGTGCAATCACAAAGAAGGAGAGAAGATGGAAGAATAGAACTCAGAATAATATCCTACACAAAACCAATTCATTGATTTTGGTCACATGCACAAAGAAAACGAATTGCCTTCAAGAGTGAAGAGAATTTGTTCTCACATTGAATTCATCAATCCTGCATAACATATCTATACCATACTTCTCATGTTGTGGCTTCTATTTTTATCTTTTGACTTCAGGATGAACTCACCCTTCATATGGATGTTATA
This sequence comes from Larix kaempferi, assembly GCA_027924585.1. Lineage (NCBI taxonomy): Eukaryota > Viridiplantae > Streptophyta > Pinopsida > Pinales > Pinaceae > Larix > Larix kaempferi. The sequence continues at coordinate 8,669,540 of BSBM01000129.1, read as the reverse complement.
TCACTTAGTTAGGTGGCTAACTCAAGTGTTGTCATGCAAGTGTCGTAACTCAAGTGTCGTAACTCAAGTGTCGCAACTCAAGTGTCGTAACTGAAGTGATGTCTTTTAGTTAACTGGCTCTTCTTTATTAACACTTAGTTAACTCTTTTAACTGAAGTCCTTCTTGATAACATCACTGAAATGAACAATTTGATTTCTCCTTTAAATAACTAAAGTCTTTCTTGTTAACATCACTGAAGTTTAACAATTCAAGTTCTCTCTTATTTAACTGAAATCTTTATCATTACCGAAGGGATAAAATTGATTTCTCTCTTATCTTATCACATCTTATCTTTATCTCTTGTCTTATCTACATGGTCCACATGTGCCAACTTTAATTTATCTATCATATCAAATATAATTAGGATATTTTTCTAATGATGTGATCATCTTGTTCTACTATAATTCCAAGTGGTCATATGCTAAATTAATTCACTCTAGAGGTGGTCAGTCTCTAGAGGAGACTTAATATCTCAACCATGGTTAGTAGTACATCACACACCATTCATGCTTCGACATGCAAATCATTACCTCAACAAATGAGGCACCACCTCAACACATGAGGATCCGTCTTGACACACAAGACCTTAGTCTTGAGAAACAAGACTGTACAACACCATCACTTTGACGTACAAAGCACTTACCTCGACACATGTGGCTTATTCATTCTTGATTCCAAATAAATGTTCTTCTCCAAGTTTCCTGAGTCCAACTTAGCCTCCTATAAGGCACTACCTCGACACACGAGGCTCAATATTGACACACAAGATTGACTTGGAGAATGAATCATGATGTTGTAACTTTAACACTCCCTCTTAGCAAGGGAGGCATTCTCTGCCATACCAAGATTGTCTCGAAATCACCTATACTTTGTTAAGGATAGAGGCTTAGTCAACATATCTTCTATCTTCTCATCAATAGAAATGTATTGAAGTCTTACGGCACATCTATGAACAATGTATTTGATGTAGTGGTATTTCATCTCAATGTCCTTTGATTTGTCATGAAACACAAGGTTTTCTGAGAGCTTAATGTGGCTTTGATTGTCAGAGCGAATGATAGTAGTCTCAAGATTCTCATCGAACAACCTAGCAAGTAGCTTCATAAGCCATGCATCTTCTCAGCAGGTGGTACTAGATGCAATATACTCTACTTCTATAGTACTCTGGGATACGAATCCCTGCTTCCTACTGGACCAAGAGATCATAGTTGATCCCAAGATAAAACAAAATTCGGATGTACTTTGTCAGTCCACAATACTACCACCCTAGTCACAGTCAACATAACCAAGTAGTTTCACTCCTCCACTAGAAGCATATCTGAGTCCATAACCAATAGTACCTCGAAGGTATCTAAGCACATGCTTGGAAACAACCCAATGTCTATGTCTTGGCTCAGACATGAAATGACTCAAGATACTCACTGCATAACATATGTCTGGTCTACTATGTATCAAATACATCAACAAACCAATGAGTTGTCTATTCATGGTAAGATCCACTAGATCCGATCCGGAATCTGACTCCTATAGTTTCTTCATATTAGAAACCGTTGGTGTAGACATGGATTAACAATCCATTGTACTAAACATGCGCAACACATCAACTATGTACTTTCCTTGTAAAAGAAAGATCTCATCTTTCCTTTTCCAAACTTCTAGACCAATAAAATAGTTCATAAGACCCAAGTCTTTCATTTCGAACTCAAAAGTGAGCTCCCTCTTGCACTGAGCTATCTGTTTTTCCTCTCCAGTAAGGAACAAGTCATCAACATAGAGAACCAAGATCAATGGTTTGTTCTTCACAACCTTGAAGTACAGGTTGGGTTCAGCTTCAATTTTGTAGAATCCCAAGCTCTGAAGATAGTTTTCAATCCTTGAATACCAAGCCCTCGGGGCCTGCTTAAGCCCATACAAGGATTTCTTAAGTTTGCATACATAGGACTTCTTCCCATGAACTACAAACCCCTTAGGTTTTTGTATCTATACTTCTTCCTCAACTTCACCATTGAGATAGTCTATCTTCACATCCATCTGGTGAAGCTTCCACCCTAAAACCGAGGCAAGTGAAATTATGGCTTGAATAGTAGTGTGGGCCTGGACATAGGAGAGAATGTCTCATCATAGTCTATTCCTTCTTTCTGTGAGAAACCATGAGCCACAAATATTGCTTTATATTTTTCAATATTTCCATCAGCTACATGTTTGATTTTATAAAACCACTTGGAATTTACTATTGACTTCCCTTCAAGTTTAGGAACCACTTCCCACACATCATTCTTCATTATGAATTTGTATTCTTCCACCATGGCATCTTTACATACTTGCTGCTTAGTATCTTCCTCATAGGTGGTGGGTTCTGAATAATTGATGTGACTCATTTTTGCTACATATCTTGAATATATTTCAGGTCTCCTTCGCTCTCTGGATGTGCCTGATGGTACTCCATTTTTTATGCCTCTTGCTGAATGTTTCGACACTAGGCATATCTCCTCTTAGTTGGAGGTTCATCAAGTGATCTTTCTACCATTTCTACTAGATCTTCAGGATCAAGCGGATCTAAGGACTCTTATGGATTCTCCCTCTCAACATCTGAAAGGGGAGAACCAGAACCTGGATCCACCATCATGGGAGTCTCATGCTCCTCCATATCTCAATCACATTGAATTTCTTTAGAGCACTTGAGAGAAGCCTCTTCATGAAATGTTTCATATCTGCTGAATTCAATGTGCCTTTGACCTAGAAAATATATTCTATAAGAATTGGAGGATTCGTTATATCCAACAAATGTGCATTTCTTTCCGTATGGCTCCATCTTTGTCCTCTTCTCTTTTGGCACATGAATGTAGATAGGACAACCGAAAATATTCAAGTGTCCAACATCTGGTTTTTCACCAGAGAAAACTTCTTCAAGAGTGTTCTCTCCCATGATAGCATGTGGGCTTCTGCTTTGAATATAAACATCAATTATGGAGGTTTCTTCCCATAAGTAGGTGGGAAGATACTGATCACACATCATAGATTTTTTAGCCTCATAGATTTCCATGTTCTTTCTTTCAGCCACCCCATTCTATTGGGGGTTGTAAGGTACAGTTAGATTTCATCTTATCCCTACCCCTCGGAAGAATTCATTAAACTCATGAGACTCTAACTCTCCTCCATTATCATATCTCAAAGCACGAATGTTCTTTCCAGACTAATTCTCAACCAATGCTTTAAACTCTTGAAACTTGTTGAAAGTTTCACTCTTTTCCTTTAGAAAATAGATCCATGACTTGAGAGAGAAGTCATCTATGAAAAACACATAGTACAGATAGCTACTCAAGGATGGTGCAGACATGGGATCACATAGATTTGAATGGATCAAGTCCAGGATCCATTTATATCTTTTAGTATTGTTTGGAAATATTTTCTTGATGTTCTTACCAAGAGCACAACCTCTACAAATAATGTCATGCTCAGATTGAAATATAGGCATACCTTTTACCATATTCTGTAATCCAGGTAGCACTTTGCAATGAACATGACCAAGCCTCATATGCTACAGTTCACAAGGACTGATTGTGTCATGGATCATGGATTTAATGAACTTTCCAGGAATTTTGTGGAGACCTCCCTCTCTAACTCCAATCACAACTACATAATTCAAGTCTGAATTCTTAGGTCACAAGAGCACTTTGTTGTCCATAAAGATTACTCTGAAACCTTTATCTTCTAGAATTGAAACAAACAGGAGGTTCTTCTTCAGACCAGGAACATACAGAATATCATCAACATGGAGTACATCACTTGAATTCCACTGAAAGGAAGTGGATCCAACTCCTTGGATCGAATAGGTGGTATTATCTCCAAGCTCCACTTGAAAGGAGAACTTCTTTTCCTTCAGATCTGTGATAGTGCTCCTATATCCAGTCATGTGTTTTGATGTGCCACTATACACCAGATTGTGACTCTCAACACTAGTGGTAATGGATCCATCTAGTGCTGAGACAAGATAGTACTCCTTCCTTGTCTCTTGATCATTAGAAAAATTCTTTCTTGTAGGTTCATCTTCTGTAGTAGTAGAAGCATGAAATATACCCTTGAACTTTAATCTTTGCTTTGCACGACAGTCTCTTGCAAAGCGTCCTTTCTTATTGTAGTTGAATCATTTGAATTTAGAATTATCAAAGTTCTTGTTGTATTCTTTTTCATTTTGATGAGGAAACTTCTTCTGAGAAAAGGATTTCTTTCCTCTCTTTGTCGGTGTTGCAAGAGCAAGGTTATCTTCTTTGGAGGAAGTATATTTTCTCTGGAATCACCCTTCTTCTTGTAGGAAATCACAACACAGTCTTTCAAAGTTTGGTTTCACTTCTCGACCGTTTACTATAGCCAAGAATATATTCCATGAAGATAGAAGGCCATCAACAACAGTCTGTATGAGATCATCATCATCAACCATCACACCAATGCTCATGAATTGATCTCTTACTTGAGAGATCCTTGTGAAGAAGGAAGCAAAATCACCGACATCAAATTGTCTTTAACATAATCATAAATGATTCTCTTTGCTTTGGCTTGATTCTTCTAATGCACCCACCATTAGAAGTAGGATATTCAACAACATTGGATATGTATCCATCTAGATCATGCTCTTCCAAGATATTCAGAATCCCAACCTTCCAAGTATTGAAGTTCGAAGTTCCTTCAAGTCAATCTTCTGGTCTTACTGAGATTGAAGCCATTATTCTTCAAGTACTATGCTCAACGTTTGCCACTCAGGATCAAGGTACGCTCAATCTTGACTGCAAAACTTAGCTCATACACACCCTAAGCTATGATAATACGTTGATTTTCTTGATCTTATTTTGGAATTACAGTAGTACTTGAAACCAAATGAATAATCAACAAGCATAAGCATTCACATGAGACACGGTATTTACCCTGGGGAAACCCTCTAGTACTTGAGGGAGAAAACCCCAACAAAATCTTCCTTAGAATATTGAAAGATAGCAGAGAATGTCTTTACAATGAGTAGATTGCATCAAGCACCCATGGTGCATTATCAAAGAGAAATACCAAGCACCCTAGTGCGATCACAAAGCAAGAGAAAAGATGGAAAAATATAACTCGGAATAATATCCTGCACAAAACCAATTCGTTGATTTTGGTCACATGCACAAAGAAAACAAATTTCCTTCAAGAGAGAAGAGAATCTGTTCTCATGCTTTGGATTCTATTTTTATCTTCTTACTTCAGGATGAAATTGCCCTTCATCTAGATGCTAGATCACCTAGTTAGGTGGCTAACTCAAGTGTTGTCATGCAAGTGTCGTAACTCAAGTGTCACAACTCAAGTGATGTGTTTTAGTTCAAGTTAAGAGTTGACATGCAAAACACTTTAGTTAACTAGATCTTCATTATTAACACTTAGTTAACTCTTTTAACTAAAGTCCTTCTTGATAATATCACTGAAGTGAACAATTCTATTTTTCCTTTAATTAACTGAAGTCTTTCTTGTTAACATCACTGAAGTTTAACAATTCAAGTTCTCTCTTATTTAACTGAAATATTTATCGTTACTAAAGTGATCAAATTGAGTTCTCTCTTATCTTATCACATCTTATCTTTATCTCTTGTCTTATCTGCATGGGCCACATGTGCCAACTTTAATTTATCTATCATATCAAATATACTAAGGAGATTTTTCCAATGATGTAATCATCTTGTTCTATTATCGTTCCAAGTGGTCATATGCTAAAGTAATTCACTCTAGAGGTGGCCAGTCTCTGGAGGAGACTTAATTGCTCAACCATGGTTAGTAGTACATCACACACCATTCATTCTTTGAAATGCAAAGCATTACCTCAACACATGAGGCACCACCTCAACACGTGAGGATCCATCTTGACACACAAGACCTTAGTCTTGACAAACAAGACTATACAACACAATCACTTTGACATACATAGCACTTATCTCAACACATGTGGCTTATTCATTCTTGAGTACAACTCAAGATTCTTCCCCAAGTTTCTTGAGTCCAACTCAGACTCCTATAAGACACTACCTCGACACACAAGGCTCAATCTTGACACAAACGATTGACTTGGAGAATGACTCATGATGTTGTAACTTTAACAAAAACAATGTTCCAGAGAAGGAGACGGAAGGAACATTGGTCTAGATAAGTTTCCTCTAAATTTTTGAAGACCTAAAATCCTCTCAATGGGGAGTTGTTATCCAAAATGGATTGAAACCAAGACAATGGTTGTAAGACTCAATATCTAACTGCAATTCGACAATCAATGAGGTTAGCTAAAAACATTACAAATAATGCAAATGTAAAAGTAAATGCGACAAAAACTAATTAAATAAAATGAAAAAATGAAAATAGGAGAATAATAGAAAGAGAGGAATGGGAACTCAAAGGTCAGTCTCTTGGCCATCGCATTACCCTCCATCTTTCTTATAGCTTCTTGTATTTTAAATCTCAAAGGAAATTCTGTTAATTTGCTAGCCAAGAGAGTGGGAAACACATAGAGCCATGAATTGCATTATAACAAGAAGTTGCTAGAATAAGATTGAGCAACCATTGAATGTTGGTTTTTCCGTTTGGGTTTCTAGTGTAAATATTGTGTTCCAGTGTGATGAAATTATGTTGATGTTGTGTTAATTTTGTATGTGAACTTCAATGGAATCTACTTTGTGTTTAATCACAACCTAGTTATGGCTACAATTTGAATTCTATGTTGATTGCATATGTATGCTTCATTTAGGAAAACCTACTTTCCATGAAAGAATTATAAACAATTGTCTATTGTACCTCTTGTGAAAGCATTACATGAGAATGTGTTGAGTATGAATTTGTTTTTTTTCATACAAAAAAAAAAACAACTTATATTAATAAAAATTGTATAAAAAATGTACAAAAAGATAAGGAGGGCGAGCTGCCCACACTTATGTTCTTCTCTAGAAAAAACAAGACGATCTTACAATATCTCCAATACAAAAAAAAAGACTTCCATGACTGGGCTTGAGAAACCACTATGCTAAATCCAACCACATAAATGATACAATCGCAATATCAGTGTACAAAGGAAATGGTGGTCGCATTGAATAAGGATCCACTTCTATACTCTTCCACATACATGACTCCATCCAGATCACCCAAAGCTCTTTTAGAAAGAAGATCAACATCCTTGTTGGGTTCTCTATAGATATGCAAAAAGGAAATGGAGGCGAAAGATGATATGATATTTTGAATCCTCTTCATCCAACTACTCAGCTCTATAGAGTGTAAACATTCCCTTCCATCCGCCCAATTGATCACACATTGTGAATCTCCCATAATAGAGAGAATGTGGATGCCCAATCCCATGGAAAACCATAGTAAACCCCACAAGGCTAAGAGTTCTACTCGGGTGTTTGAACAATTCCCAACTCCAAAATAAAGATGGTACACATGATCCTGCGACAATTTCAAATTCGATCCAGCTCCACAAAGTCCAGCCTGAACTACTCCATCAAAATATCCCACACGGAAACTAATATCCAATTCCGAAAAGGGTTTAGAATGACGAATCTTCCTATTGGAGACCGTGTTGTTGACAGAGATGTAGTCCACAATCCTAGCAACAAGTAGAAAGGAGGGCGTTTTCCGATCCTGGAAAATAATGTGATTACGGGTCTTCGAAACTTCCCACACTATATAGCAAATAAGGATCGGATCAATAGGTTGTTTGTCAAACCAAGCAACAAGGTTCTCTTCAAAAGAAAATCTGTTCCAAGGGAAATGAAAATTTAGAGCTCTTTCCAATTCCGACCAGAGGGTCTGAAAGAAAATACAGTTTCCAAACAAATGGTCCACCTTCTCATTACGGGACTAGGGATTTCTTGAGAACGATGATCTTTTTATAAGACTAAGAGTAGAGAACCAAATTAATTCCAATGATCTTTTTAGTAGAGTGCATACTTCGATGAAAATGAGTTGCAAGTATTAGCAACTGAGGGAATCTCGGGCGATGAAGTCAAAATTGGCTGCCTAAAAGGACTGATGTTTCATGACGATGAAGGCGTGAAAGAGGTTGCTATTGCGAAACGTTGGACGTATCCGCAGAGGGAATCGTGGGAGGGGAAGTCCAAATCTGTTGTTCTCTTCATGACGATGAAGGCGTGAAAGAGGTTGCTATTGCGAAAGGTTGGACGTATCCGCAGAGGGAATCGTGGGAGGGGGAGTCCAAATCGGTTGGTCTCTTCATTTATAAAACAAAGTCAATAAAGCATGGTATGTCTCTCCATCGTACAAAGCGAATGTCGAGGCTTTAGGCTTACAACTCAATCACTCTATAAATATATATTTTCTCCACAATCAGTATATATATATATTCTCCACATATTTGGTATAAAAAAATTTATAAGAAGCTATTACTTGATTGATTTTCTTGGTTTTTTCCCAATAGGGATTTGTGTCCATGATTGTTTGAGAGGAGGTAAAGCCTATTCCATTTTCTTCATGAAAGGGTCATGAAAGCATGGCATGGCATTGAGGTATGTGAGGTTTGGGCAAAGTTTATTTTATCTAGGTTAAGTGGATCTTGAGTTTATAAGACTTATGCATTGGTTAGTAACAATGAGGTTGAAGTGTGCAAGAAAATAAAATAATCAACATTTTTCATAACAGTCGTGGGTTGCAATTCCTATTTAACAGATAAGCTATTAAGAGTAATTCAGCCAGCAAAAGGGTTGTCATGAATGTGCTTGCTAAGAGTAGGTTATTGGTTCAATCCAAATTGACAACTGTGAGTTGGTTGCGACGTTATTTTTAGGATATTTAGTTATATAGTATACTTGCTTGAGTAGTATCGTAATATTCTCTTTGAGAGGTGGATCCATAGTAATAATGAAATGTGTGTATGTGTGTACCATGAGAAACAACATTGTAGGTGCTACATTTCAGCTATGGACTAATTTTGCATGCTTTTACAAATAATATTCACCAATTTCCATTTTTATTCTAAAATGATTTGTCCACATTCTATAGGATAAAAGTATTTTACTATACAAATTTACAAAATTTTCTAGAAACTATATAAAATCCTTAAAAGAATTGAATATTTTTACAAAAATATGGCCAAGCATTTTATGGTTGGTATTTTAAGAATTAGTAAGATTAACCAAGATTACAATACTTTAAGATAAGTATAAATGCTTAAAAAAATTTATGCAAAGCATGCAACAAACAATATAGCAACTAAGTCTTTTCCTACTACTTCCTTCCAACATCATACAGTACTTGAGCTACACTTACTCCTTAAAAAGGAATTAGGTGATTTTGGAAAAATTGATGCCCAACTCAACATAGTTATGAATCATGGGTTGTACGGAATGTCAAAGGGACATGCCCTTCTTTAAGGATAACCCTAGTTAAAGGTCAAATTTGTATTATATGTTTAATAAATTGAATTGTTGCATGTTATTCATTGGAGGATAGATACAATTGACAAATAGTAGAATAATATTGACAAATCATGTGGAGCCCATTTGTACTATTTTTCCAATGTTATTTTGATAATACATAGTTGTCATACACATAGAGACGTCAAACTGTTAATATTATCACATAAAATATATGCAACGTCAAGCCATAATAAAAAATATTTATCCATGTATAGTTGAAAGTGACCCTTAAAATAAGTTAACAAATGAACAAACTCCACCATTTTTCCATTAAATTTTTTCTTTATATCATATAGAAATTTTGTTAAAAGTTATCATTTCACTTGATTGATGTGAATATTAACCATATAATTATATCCTTAAATATTTTAGTCCATTTTAATACCCTAATCATCGAAAAATAAATGAAAATGAAACTTTACCTCTTTAAAAAATAAATTAAAAAAAACTCACTAAATTTCTCCACCTTTTAAAAATACAATATATAAAATTTGTAAAATGGTGAATGGCCTTTTCTAACTAATAATTCTCTTGGAATGTAACCAAGCATATCATGGGATTTCATTTTACTTTAAATATTACATATATATTAAAGAAATAATTGTGAAAAGAAAAGTAATTTGTGATGTATGATAATTATTAAAAGATTTTATCAATCTATGAGTTAATTTTATATAATAATAAAATTGTGATTTTTTCCAGGTAATTATTTTAGACAAATCTCCAAGCACTTCTTTTAATTTTGAGGATGGTATCCTAGGAAAATCCTAGATTCTTTGGGGTATAAGGCTGAGTCAACAATAATGTTCAAAGGCATTACAATCATATTCTCATTATGATTTGACAACATGTCACTCGGGAGAATAGAACCTAAGTGGGGAGCATAACACTCCATCCCACAGCTAGTACTCGACCTAAGACCAATTGATAAAAAAAATAGGATTTTTATTTAAATGATATTATACTTATACTTGTTAATTGTTATTTAAATGATGTTATACTTAAAGATGTCTAGGTAATACTTGTAAATCAATAAATATTTGTTTTGGGATCAAAAGAAACATATCTTTATGAATCTAGTTACTCATATTATCTCATATGGTTTTGAAGTTTAGAGTTGCAACATCTCTAGAGAATCATGGAAAATGATAGAAGAAATCCAAAATCATTTTATAAATTATAATCTAAAAATTAAAGACAATACACCCTAGCTTATCCTTCTCATAGAAAAGAGCCTCTCCCCCATTAAGGGCATGGTTATGACTAGTACCTAATGTACGAAAACAAGATAAACAACATGGGAGACAAAAGGATTCTTAAGATTGCTTTAATCTCTAGTCAAAACCACCTACAACTCAAGTGAGGTTGTCATAAAAATGCCAAGTCTTGGATAAATCATTAGGGAGTCAAGGAAGAGCTCATTGTATAATAGTGATAATAATACATCTAAATGTAAGGAAAATTTGTGGTGTGCTAAAGAATTAGAGGATAAGATGTTCGACTAACGCAGGATATTTCCAGAAGATCGAACACGAGTCTAGAAACCGCTTACACAAACAAATCACAGATGAACACACTAATGTTTTACGTGGTTAAAACCCTTAAAGAGGGAAACAATCCTTGACCTCATCCAAATAGCTACTTGAGGTAATATATTATGCAAAGGAAAAAGATTTTGCATATGAGTTTCTCACAAATGATCATTGATCAAATGACTCTCCATGCTCATTAAATAGATATCATGGACCAATTGGGTGTAAAGTCACAAATCAATAGTCATCAAGATAGACGTGAAGATGAACAGTCGGGTCACTCTATGTCTAGAACATATTGTGACCATCAGATTACATAGGTACAAATGCATACTAAAGAAACACACTTTACCTAAAGACACATTATACCAAGTTGATATTAACTAACTCTTAACTGTCCAAATATCATTACATAAGAGAAAATTAAGATACTATAAGGAGATTATCAACCCTAATTTAGAAGATTAATTTAAGTATCTATCTGTTTTAACTAGCGTAAAGATGAAAATCAACATTGCTAAAATAAGAACAAACTCCCATGAGTTACATAGTGAAAAACATAGTTACCAAGTTGATGATATATCTCCATAGTTTTTATTTTTTCATAGGTTGTATTTAGTAGTTGTTTTTACCCCTGAATAAAAATGTGGTGCTATCGAAAGCACAAAAAAAATTTTGAGGTTAAAATTACAACTTTTTTCCACCATGGCCTTAATTCCTCAAAACAAAAACCTTAAAATTGACCCTTGAATAAAAAATTGGTGCTTCTACTGTCACCCTCTATTTTTGGGGGGATTAAAAATACAACTTGTTTGAAATCATGGCCTTGACAAATGATGTTTTAGACAAATGCCTTAAAATCAACCCTCAAATAAAAAGGCAGGTGCTATCAGTAGCACTTCTTTCTTTCGGGTTAATGTTCATAATTGGTCCAAAGATTAAAAAAATTAAAACTATTTTTGGAGGGGGCATTCTAATAATTGACCTCCCCTAATTAAAAAAGAATAAAAATGTAATTTAAAAAAACAAACAAATTATTGAATTTTCTTTATTAAAAAAAATGGAAAATTTTGAATAAGAAACACAATTAAAATAAATAAATAGACAAAATTATTAACCCCCCAACCCCAAAAAAACACATTTAAAAAAAAATATTGGAAAAATAATATATTTTAAAAAATGAAATAAAAAGAGGAAGGGGAGGATTTAGAAACCCTGCCCCCCACCACCATCCATACTGGTATGGTGGGGGGTGAAATATTCCCATAATAATCCCCCCTCTCCCCTCCCTTTCCCCCCCATAAACGATGCCCTGTAGCATTGTAGGGGGGCATGGGAGGGGGGTGGGTGAGGGAGGTGGGGGTGGGGTTGGGGTTGGGGACATGGGAAATGGATGAATGAAAACAGGATGGGTAAGGAGAGGAAAAATCCAAAATCCCCTCCCCCACCCTCTTCCATTTGTTTTGTTTGTGTTTTTTTGTTTTTTTATTTTATTTTATTTTCCAATAATGTGTTTATATTTATATTTATTCTTTTTTTCTTGATAATTTTCTTGTTTTTTTCAATAATTTGTGTCTTTTTTAATTTTTTTAATTGCATTAAAAAAATAATTTTTGCGGGGGTGGGTGGTCGAATATGAGAAATGCCCCTACAAACACATTTTTTTTCAAACTAGTTCTAAAACCTTTTTATTCAAGGGTCGATTTTAAAGATTTTGTCCAAAACGATACCATTTGTCAAGGCCATGATTTCAAAAAAGTTGTAATTCTAATCCCGATACTAGGAGCACTACTTTTTTATCCATGGATCAGTTTTAAGTTTTTTTTAAGGAATTAAGGTCATATTGGTGGGGAAAGGTTATAATTTGAACCTTGAAAAAAAGGGGCATGCTGTTAGTAGCACCACTTTTCTATTCGAGGGTTGATTTTTATATTTTTATTGTAAAAATATGGGTTTTAGAGCTAGAGTTTTTGTTTTGAGGTCACATTTCTCGTCAAGCTGGTAACTATGGTGAAACGAGGCATTGGAAAATTCGTAAAATGTCATGGGAAAAAATAATTTGTCATCTTTGTGACTTTAAGATGGTTGAAGATTAAAATAATATTATCTTATAATATATTGCATACATCCACATTAAAACACAATTTTAAAATATTTGTTACAATACTAACCTCCCTATCCTTTTCACTCATCACAACTACGGTGATCTAGGAATGCTTCTCGTAAATATTTTCGAGAACATAAATAAAATTCTAAAGCAAGCCAAGTTATTCCTTACCATTTTTAAGGTCTGATAAACCAAAGTTGGCCTCAATGGATGTTAATAACCATCATCACCATAATCATCATCAACAACAATTATTATTGATGAATGTTTTGTTGTAGGCATATATGCTTGTGTTTGTGTTCCTTCTGTTCATTATTAAAGTTGATAGTTATCACATATGCATTACACAACTTGGACCAAAAGCACATATATTCTCTACATCCCTAGCATGGCCTCTTAGTAGACATGGATTTCTAGTGTTCTATTGTGGGTATATATGTTTGGATCTACCTCACTTCTATGTGGTTCCTCTATCCTTGTTGCTAATTATCACATATGCATCCCATAATTGACAGACAAAGCATGTACATGCTCTATGTCCCTAACCACTTAGCAAACATTTCCTTATGTGATTATTTTGTAGTTTTTTACTATCGGTAGATGCTTGTTTGTATTTCCTTTACTCTTAATTTGAAATTTTCTACTAGTTGTCATTTTTATACACAACCTTCATAGCCATTTGTAATATTATTCTCTATTATTTTACTCTTTGTTGTCATTGTTACACACAACCTTCATAGTCATTTTCAATACTGTTCTCTATTATTTTTCTCTTTGCTTTGATAATGAGTGAATAATTTACTTAAAAAAAATTAGCTAAAATCATTTCTTAGAATGGAATTCAAACCCTAATTATCTTCTCAAAGTATTTCTTAGATCGATTTTTATCTTGAGATAATCATCCCTCTCATATTCCATGATTTAATGATTCTCACTTAGCTTCCGGGATTTACAAGCTCTTGTACATAAGATTTAAATTTGTCCCTTCATCCCCAAGGAGATATCAATTGGATTTTGCAATAGGACACTACAATTCAAAGAATTGGAAAGTCCATTCATGGTTGGGATAGAATGATTGCTCAAAAACACTAGTGTAAACTAAAACATGCCAGAAAAAAAAATGTGGAGGCTTGACACTTTCAAAAGAATATCTACTTAATACAACTTTTCAAAAGGAGGTACCAAATTAGAACACTTCATCACATGTGAAAAGGAACACATTGCTGAGGGAGCTTAGGTCAACACCTATTTTAATTGGGATCACTAGGGTGATGAGCCCTACAAACATTATTTTGAATTCTTAAAAAGGAAAAAATATTTAAATATGATCTTAGGTCTTACAAGATTGGATTTCAGTGTTTCACAAAATAGATTGACTTATTTGGTGGCAAAGAATATGTTTATCATGCATTTTCAAAACATATTCTCTTCTTATCATGATACTAGTATAGTGAGAAAGAGTGTTTTAAGGTTGTCTCTACCACAATTTCTACTTCGGAAAGGATTATGTTCAATACAGAAGCCTTGAAAAAAAGTTATTTTCAACCCTTAACAAAATGAAGAACAATTTGTCTCCAAGTCTTGATGGTCTCCTTTGTGAATCATAAAATGCATTTATAGAACAAGTTTTGAAAAAATAGTTGCTTTCAACCCTTAACAAAATAAGAATAACATGTCTCCAAGTATTCATGGTCTCCATTATGAATCACAAAAGGCATTTTATTAGGGTAAGTTGTTGGAATTTCTAAATCAATCACTAACTAAATTAATCCCTAAGCATTCAACAAGATACACCATTGGTAGTTTATGGCCTATCATGTTGTGAAATGTCTCTTATAAGAAATTCACAAAGGCTCCCTCCTTGCACATTCAAAAAGTAGCATCTCAATTTGTCCATGTTAAAAACACAAGATTTGTAGGGAATATTGATTCTCTGTACAATTATTGTTACTTGGAAGCAATGGACTAGAAAAGAGAGGCGTGCCAAGGATCCTTGATACTTAAGATTAACATCAACAAATAATATGAATATATGTATTAGGGATTCAATGGTGGGGTTTTCCCCTTGTTTCACAAATATGGTTATAACACTTCTTTGTTGTTGTAGTGAATGGGTCCTTTAAATTTCAGATTGCATTGTATTATATTGATTTATTAGACTGGGTTATCAAGAACACAAGAGAACATGTCATTGAAAGAAAGTAAGGTCAAAGATAAATAAAAATCAATGAAAACCCAAGCTCATGCATCTCCCCTAATGGAAATGGTTTGCATGCAAATGGTGTTAAAAAGGGGAAAAAATGAGCAACATATGGAAGTGAGTGAAAGGGTTCATAACCATGTTCAATAGAACCAATACTAACAAAATATTAAAATAGAAGAAACAATGGCACATTTACACACATTATACACAAGATTCACCCTAGAAACATGATTGTTACACCTAAATCTTGCCATCATGAGACTCAGTGTAAACATTCCCTGAAGTTCCTTGACTAAGTCATCAACCTTGAAGAGATACAAACCTTTTCCTACTAGGTTTCGAGAGGTTGTTGTAGGTTGTCCTAATGCAACCTACGACGTCGCAGGTTTTCCTCTTATAGACTGCAACGATGTCAGTTAATTGACTAAAATAGATTCTTCGATTCCATTCTCGAAGGTAGATGATGTGTATCCCTATCCCTATCCTTTTGGGGAAGCTTGCATTCGGTTCCTAACCTCTTGGAAGGATTCCCTAACTCTCTCCTACCATATCGTAACCTACCATATCTACTTAGTCCTATATAAGTGAAGCTCACTCCCATTCCAGGGGGAGGAAGTCTATGGTATCTACATGCTGGTGAAATTAGCTTAGGAGAGATCTCTACTCATCCCTTGAGAGATCCATCATCCCTTTGGAGGCTTTGGCATTGGCTTGATAGAAGAAGGATTTCTACGTTAAGTCATTGGTTGTAATCACTTCCTTCTATGTACTTTCCCTTTAATAGAGTAATATAAATGCTTTCCACCAAATCTCATTGTATTGATGATATTTTGTGTAGTTTGCCTACTTAACTGCTTACTTAGATCTATTATTGTGTAGATGCATTTTACTACTTGTGTTGTTGTGTTGTCTTGAAAGGTTTTGCAGCTGAGATCTAAAGACCATCAAGCTTGGAGTAGCATTCAAGGAGAAAGGATCAGCGACCTGATAGGTAAAGCATCTAGTTCCTTGATCTCTAATTAGATCTAGGAGAGTTATTTATATTCTATCTCTATTTGTTCTAGACTTACGTTAAGCTAGGGAGATCAAGCCTTGAGTCCGCTCTTGGTAGATCATCAAACAAATCTGGCGACCATACTAGGGAAGATACATTGTTTAGTTTTCATTTGAATTCCATGTTCATTTGATTTCTTTTGAAATCCATCTTATTTGCCTCCTAAGTCTTTTTCACCATCAGATCTTCACTTTGAAGAGTCTCTAGTCCTCTTATGAGTCTGTACTCATACTTTTCAAGCCATTTTATTGCTCATTTCTTGGAGATCTATTGATCCTAGAGCTTGGATATCGCCCGTCGCACCTGGGCAGTGCAACCAGAGCATTGATTTGACCTCTGTTCTCTATCTTTTTTCCTATCGTCGCAACCTATACACTGGTGTACTGCGACATCGTCGCATTTCCCCAACTGGTGACTTGCAACGGTCGCTCTGTGTATGAACACAGACTGTGCCGATCTATTAGAATTGGTATAAGGGCATTCCCCCTCCATCTTTTGATTTGATTTTTGATGTGGTGTGCAGACACTCTTTGTACTGCAAGATCCAGTCAGAGACTTTCTTTGATTCATGTGTTGAAAGTGTTTGGTTTTTGTGTGGATTTGTATTGGGTCCCATTCTTGATGAGCTTAAGCTTGGTGGTGGTGGACAGTTTGAGTTCCCCATATTCATCCACTTAACCTTGTCATCCCTCCTCTCCTCACCCAATTTGATCTTTGCATTGGATCAGATCCCAAACTCCTTTTTGCACTTGCCATTTAACTTTGTTTGCATTCAATTGCTTGATTGAGTGTTTTGAGTGTTTAGAAGTGTTTTCAGTCCATTTGAGTGCTTGTCTTTTGCTTGAGATTTCCTGAGTGTTTAGAGTGCTACAAATTAATTTTCTTTTCAGTTATCCATGCTTAAAAATATCACTATTATCAAGTTGTTATCTTGGCATATCATTGGAAATTGAAAGTGCATCATTTTTACTGTTTTCAAGTACATTTGGAAATTATTGTAGAAATTACTTCATGCATTGGGAATTGTCATTCATTAATCTTTTGGAAAGTTTGAAGAAAAATTAATCATTTGTGCTTTTCGGAAACTATGAATCTTTCATTTTCTTAAAGAATTCAAATGAGATCAAGTTTTTACAAAAGTGACTCCATGCTTGAGGAAGTTGTATGCATTTTTTGCTTTTAGTGTTTTTAAGCTATCATAGTGAAATTGAAAAGTTAGAGTGCTCTAGATAGGAAATTTCTCTCTTTTCATTTCTTAAATTTTGATTCGAAAAGACAAAAGAAAAATGTTTCGATTTGGTTTACATGCTTGTTGATTTTTTGAGGTTTGCTTGGAAAAAATGAAAAAGCGAAAAGAATGTTTTTTATCAAATTTGGTAGATGTTGCGATTATGTTGCATTGTGTTGCTTTGGTAAAATCACTTGGAAAGAAATTTCTCCTTCCCATACATAGAGTTCATCAAACGAAAAGTACATTTTTTGCATGTAGTTAGGGCCTGCATTATGTTTACATTTATGTACTCACTTCATGTATTCACCTAACCGTCTAGATAAAATTAATGGTAGAACTAGGGTAAAATTTTTAGTAACTTGTGTGTTAATTTAGATATGTGTTCCAGTGTCGTAAAACGTGGCAGTTGTCGTTACTTGCCAGCACTGTATTTCGGGGGTATTGTAGTCTTCCACGTACTTATCGGTATATCGAAGCTCTTTCACGTACCAACCAAGAATATCGAAGCTCTTTCACATACCCACCAAGTACTTCGTGTGCTTGGCGTATATCGAAAGGTGTTTCACGTACTTGGCATATATAGAAAGGTGTTTCACATACTCTGTAGTATATAGGAAGGTCTCGTGCCGTATGGTTGGTAATTAGACAACACCACTATGGATTTGAGCTCCCACGTACCTTGAGTATATCGGGAGACACCATTAGGATTCCTTAAACCAACTGAGTTAACCTTTTGGCCGTCTTGGCAGAGCAATACACCGAGAACAGCACTTGGGGAGATTACTAAGCACGTACCATCCAGGTAATCAGGTATTCAAGCAAGGGTACAGTCCCAATCCTCCTTGTCACGTTTTACTATTGGACCCTGCGGTATATAGCGATTTGCGAAGCCTTGACAATCCTGTGAGGTTCTAGACTTTTAAATCCACTCCTATCACATAAGTTTGCTTGTGGCCTTAGTTTGTGTAGGATTTTTCTAGACTGCTTTTCTTTTGTTTAGCTTTCCCTAGGAGAAACTTTTGTTTCAGTCACTTTGGCTAACTTTCCTTGGAGAAGGTCCCATAGGATTTAGAACTTACCACTCAAATATCCCCTTAACCAGGAGGTAATTTCGAGGGTAAGGATGGACCCACAAGCCACGGTCGTGTCACCTGAAGTCGAAAACCCTACTTTAAATGTTGGAGCACATATGTTTCCTCCAGATTCACCTACCTCCAACCCCCCACAGGGTGAAGAGGCACAAAATTTTACTTCACAAGACATACCTTTCGTTTTACCGGGAGAGCCTGGATCGGTGGAATCGTTAAATTCACCTCAGGATGGCCCTGCAGCAGCTGTTGGTCCAGCAACAGCTTATTGGACATCATCTCTAGGCCACCCAGTGGCTCATTTTGTTGTTGCATCCCCACCTATTTGGGATACTCCCGACAACCACCTGGCACCTTATCGTGAACAATTGAATCGATTACGTGCCATGGGTGAGAAGTTTCGAAGACAAAGTCTTCTACGAATGGTGAAAGACCCGACGTTACCTCCTTATCACAATCGGTATTTATCTTATGCTTCACCGGAATCATCCACGCAACACGTGACCACGTCTGAGTCTGGTCAACCCTCAACTCCTTAAAATACATGTCCTAGATAGGAGACCAATCCTATACCTCAGATGACTCAACCCGTTGAAGGACAATAGTCCAAAACACCTGTTACTACCACGGTTAATTTACCCATTCCTTCCCCACCTTAAAACTCGAGGGGAGGATACTCTTTACCTCCCACCTCCCATTGGAGGCGGCGGGCCCCACACAACTCCAGTGGCGGCGGACCTCTACCTTTTGGTGGAGGAACATCTCATTCCGGATTTCATGGCCCACCACCTCCTGGTGGCGGAGGTAGAGGCCCTCCCCCTTTAGGCGGAGGTGGAGGACCATCCCATCCCTGTGGTTGCGGACCATCCCATCCTAGCGGTGGTGGTGGAGGACCATCCTATACTCATGGTGGTGGTGGCAGACCATCCCATCCTGGTGGTGGTGGTGGAGGAACACCCTACTATGGTGGTAGTGGTGGAGGACCATGCGTTCCCCAACCTTGGGGTTCGGGGTAGCGTCACGAAGAAGGGGGTTCGGGGGAAACTCCCCCAAATTTTTTTTTGGGTTGTTTCGCCAATAGATTTCGGGCCCATGGTTTTGGGTATCCCGTGGTATTTTCCCATTGTATTTCCCCTATAAAAAAAAGACATTGTAATACGACCAGGGCAAGAGATGTATTAGGTATTATGCATTGCAAAGATCTCTAAGATCGGAAGAGAGACTGTGAGACAATGAAGAGGAAGTGCAGTGGTTGTGCTGCAGGTTGTATCCATTCACTTTGTTGGATGGCATAATAATAAGGACTGGAAAATTCAGTGTAGACATAGCCCATCTTGGGTGAACCACGATAGATTGGTGTTTCTCTTGTAATGTGTATGTGTGATTATATTTGCATTTCTGTTTATTGTTATTGCTCTACAGTCATGTTTTTCCAACAAGATTTTTAGCTAGGATCCAATGTCAAAACTGTTGAATTTTTTTATCTTAATCAAGAATTCTAGTAGTACTTGAGATCAAATTAATAATCAACAAGCATAATCGTTCACATGAGACACAATATTTACCCTATGGAAACCCTCTATTGCTTGAGGGAGAAAACCCCAACAAAATCTTCCTTAGAATATTGATAGATAACAGAGAATGTCTTTACAATGAGAAAATTACATCAATCACCCCTTGTCCATTATCAGATAGAAATACCAAGCACCCCTGGTGCAATCACAATGAAGGAGAGAATATGGAAGAATAGAACTCAGAATAATATCCTGCACAAAACCAATTCATTGATTTTGGTCACATGCACAAAGAAAACGAATTGCCTTCAAGAGTGAAGAGAATTTGTTCTCACATTGAATTCATCAATCTTGCATAAAATATATATACCATACTTCTCATGCTTTGGCTTCTATTTTTATCTTATGACTTCAGGATGAAATCTCCCTTCATCTGGATGCTAGATCACTTAGTTAAGTGGCTAACTCAAGTGTCGTCATGCAAGTATCGTAACTTAAGTGTCGCAACTCAAGTGTCGCAACTCAAGTGTCGTAACTCAAGTGATGTCTTTTAGGTCAACTTAAATGTCGACATGCAAAACACTTTATGTAACTAGATCTTCTTTATTAACACTTAGTTAACTCTTTTAACTGAATTCCTTCTTGATAGCATCACTAAAGTGAACAATTCGATTTCTCCGTTAATTAACTGAAGTCTTTCTTGTTGACATCATTGAAGTTTAACAATTTGAGTTCTCTCTTATTTAACTTAAATATTTATCATTACCGAAGGGAGAAAATCGATTTCTCCCTTATCTTATCACATCTTATCTTTGTCTCTTGTCTTATCTACATGGTCCACATGTTCCAACTTTAATTTATCTATCATATCAAATATACTTAGGATATTTTTCTAATGATGTGTTCATATTGTTCTACTATCATTCCAAGTGGTCATATGCTAAAGTAATTCACTCTAGAGGTGGCCAGTATCCATAGGAGACTTAATAGCTCAACCATGGTTAGTAGTACATCACACACCATTCATGCTTTGACATGAAAAGCATTACCTCAACACATGAGGCACCACCTCAACACATGAGGATCTGTCTTGACACACAAGACCTTAGTCTTGAGAAACAAGACTGTACAACACCATCACTTTGACATACAAATCACTTACCTCAACACATGTGGCTTATTCATTCTTGAGTCCAAATAAATATTCTTCTCCAAGTTTCCTGCGTCTAACTCAGTCTCCTATAAGGCACTACCTCGACACACAAGGATCAATCTTGACACACAAGATTGACGTGGAGAATGACTCATGATGTTGTAACTTTAACACTCCCTCTCAGCGAGAGAGGCATTCTCTGCCATACCAAGCTTGTCTTGAAATTAGCTATACTTTGTCAAGGACAGAGGCTTAGTAAACATATATGTTATCTGCTCAACAATAGAAATGTATTTAAGTCTTACAGAACCTCTCTAGACAATGTCTCTGATGTAGTGGTATTTCATTTCAATTTCCTTCGATTTGTCATGAAACACAAGGTTTTCTGAGAGCTTAATGCAGCACTGATTATCAGAGCGAATGACAGTAGTCTCAAGATTTTCATCGAACAACGTAACAAGTATCTTCATAATCCATGCATATTCTCAGCTGGAGGTACTAGCTGCAATATACTCTACTTCTGTAGTACTCTGGGATATGAAGCCCTACTTCCTGCTGGACCAAGAGATCATAGCTGATCCCAAGCTAAAACAAAATCTGGATGTACTCTATCAGTCCACAATACTACCACCTGATTTAGAGTCAATATAACCAAGTAGATTCACTCCTCCACTAGAAGCATATCTGAGTTCATAACCAATTGTACCTCGAAGGTATCTAAGCACATGCTTGGAAACAACCCAATGTCTATGTCTTGGCTCAGACATGAACTAACTCAAGATACTCACTGCATAAAATATGTCTGGCCTACTATGTATCAAATACATCAACAAACCAATGAGCTATCTATTCATGGTAGGATCCGCTAGATCCGATTCGGAATCTGACTCATGTAGTTTCATCATATTAGAAATCATTGGTGTAGACATGGATTAACAATCCATCATACCAAACCTGCGCAACACGTCAACTATGTACTTTCATTGTGAAATAAATATCGCATATTTCCTTTGCCAAACTTCTAGAGCAAGAAAGTAGTGCATTAAACCCAAGTATTTCATTTCGAACTCAAAAGTGAGCTCCCTCTTGCACCGAGCTATCTGTTGTTCCTCTCTAGTAAGGAACAACCCATCAACATAGAGAACCAACATCAGTGGTTTGTTTTTCACAACATTGAAGTACAGGTTGGGTTCAGCTTCACTTTTGGAGAATCCAAAGCTCTGAAGATAGTTGTCAATCCTTGAATACCAAGCCCTCGGGGCATGCTTAATCCCATACAAGGATTTCTTAAGTTTGCATACATAGAACTCCTTCCCATTAACAACAAACCCCTTAAGTTTTTGTATGTATACTTCTTCCTCAACTTCACCATTGAGAAAGTCGATCTTCACATCCATCTGGAGAAGCTTCCACCCTCAAACTGAGGCAAGTGAAATTATGGCTCGAATAGTAGTGTACCTAGACACAGGAGCTAATGTCTCATCATAGTCTATTCCTTCTTTCTGTGAGAAACCATGAGCCACAAATCTTGCTTTATATTTTTCAATACCACCATCAGCTACATGTTTGATTTTATAAAGACACTTGGAAGTTACTATTGACTTCCCTTCAGGTTTAGGAACCACTTTCCACGCATCATTCTTCATGATGAATTTGTATTCTTCCACCATGGCATATTTCCATACTTGCTTCTTGGTAGATTCCTCATAGGTGGTGGGTTTTGAATAACTAATGTGACTCATTTGTGCTACATATCCTGGATATATTTCAGGTCTCCTTCTCTCTCTGGATGTGCCTGATGGTACTCCATGTTTTTCTGCCTCTTTCTGAATGTTTCAACACTAGGAAGATCTCCTCTTAGCAGGAGGTTCACCAAGTGATATTTCTACCAGTTCTACTAGATCTTCAGGATCAAGCGGATCTAAGGACTCTTATGGATTCTCCCTCTCAACATCTGAAAGGGGAGAACCATAACCTATATCCACCATCATGGGAGTCTCATGCTCCTCCATATCTCAATCACATTGAATTTATTTAGAGCGCTTGAGGGAATCCTATTCATTAAATGTTTCATCTCTACTAACTTCAATGTTCCTTTGACCTGGAACATAGATTCTATAAGCGTTGTAGGATTCGTTATATCCAACAAATGTGCCTTTCTTTCTGGATGGCTCCATCTTTGTCCTCTTCTCTTTTGGCACATGAATGTAGATAGGACAACCGAAAATATTCAAGTGTCCAACATCTGGTTTTTCACCAGAGAAAACTTCTTCAGGAGTGTTCTCTCTCATGATATCATGTGGGATTTTGTTCTAAATATAAATAGCAGTTATGGAGGTTTCTTCCCATAAGTAGGTGGGAAGATCCTGATCACACATCATAGCTTTTGCATCCTCATAGATTGTCATGTTCTTTCTTTCAGCCACCCAATTCTGCTAGGGGTTGTAAGGTACAGTCAGATGTCATCTTATCCTTGCCTCACGGCAGAAGTAATTAAACTCATGAGACTCTAACTCTCCTTCATTATCAGATCTCAAAGCACGAATGTTCTTTCCAAACTAATTCTCAACTAGTGCTTTAAAATCTTGAAACTTGTTGAAAGTTTCACTCTTTGCCTTCAGAAAATAGATCCATGACTTGAGAGAGAAGTCATCTATGAAAAACACATAGTACAAATAACTACTCAAGGATGGTGCAAACATGGGACCATATATATTTGAATGGATCAAGTCCATGATCCATTTATATCTTTTAGTATTGTTTGGAAATATTTTATGGATGTATCTACAAATAATGTCATGCTCAGATTGAAATATAGGCATACCTTTTACCATCTTCTGTAATCCAAGTAGCGCATTGAAATGAAGATGACCAAGCCTCATATGCCACAGTTCAAAAGGACTGACTGTGTCATGGATCATGGATTTAATGAACTTTGTAGAGACCTCCCTCTCTAACTCCAATCACAACTGCAGAATTCAAGTCTGGATTCTTAGGCCACAAGAGCACTTTGTTGTCCATAAAGATTACTCTGAAACCTTTAACTTCTAGAACTAAAGCAGACAGGAGGTTCTTCTTCATACCAGGAACATACAGAATATCATCAACATGGAGTACATCACTTGAATTCCACTGAAAGGAAGTGGATCCAACTCCTTGGATCGAATAAGTGGTATTATCTCCAAGCTCCACTTGAAAGGAGAACTTCTTTTCCTTCAAATCTATGATAGTGCTCCTATATCTAGTCATGTGTTTTGATGTGCCACTATCCGCCATCCATGTCTCAACACTAGTGGCAATGGATCCAGCTAGAGCTGAGACAAGATAGTACTCCTTCCTTGTCTCTTGATCATTAGAGAAATTATTTCTTGTAGGTTCATCTTCTGTAGTAGTAGAAGCATGAAATATACCCTTGAACTTTCATCCTTGCTTTGCACAGCAATCTCTTGCAAAGTGGCCCTTCTTATTTTAGTTGAAGCATTTGAATTTAGAATTATCAAATTTCTTGTTGTATTCATTTTCCTTTTGATGAGGAAACCTCTTCTAAGGAAAGGATTTATTTCCTCTCTTTGTCAGTGCTGCAAGAGCAAGGTTCTCTTCTTTGGAGGAAGTATATTTTCTCTGAAATTGCCCTTCTTCTTATAGGCAATTATGACACAATATTTCAAAGTTTGGTTTAACTTCTCGACCATTTACTGTATCCAATAATATATTCCATGAAGATAGAAGGCCATCGACAACAGTCTGTATGAGATAATCATCATCAACCGTCACACCAATGCTCATGAATTGATCTCTTACTTGAGATATCCTTGTGAATAAGGAAGCAACAACTTCATCCTTCTCCATATTTAGATTACGAATCTTATTCTTCAATGCTCTCTTATGAATGGGTGTTACACCTAAAATATACCCATCATGAGATTCAGTGTATACACCCCTGAATACATATTGACTAATTAATTTGGCCTAGAAGGATTTGTACCCAGGTGTACTAGGTTTTGAGAGGTCGTCGCAGGTTGCTCTGCTACAACATGCGACGTCGCACCTTGCTCCATTACAGGGTGCGACGAAGTCAATTAGAAGGAAAAAATAGCTTCTTCGAGTTCCTTCTCTAAGCTTGCTGACTTGGGACCTCATCCCTGACCTCATGTGGGAGCTGGCCTTCAATTCCTAACCTATTGGGAGGATCCCCTATCTCTCTCCTACCATATCTCAACCTATCCTATCCATACCCTATCCACTTAGTCCTATTTAAGTGAAGCTCTACCCCTCTCCAAAGAGAGGAAGTCTATGGTGTCTACATGCTAGTGAAATAACTCTTGAGAGATCCCTATTCATCCTTGAGAGACTCAATCTTCCTTGGGAGGAAATGGAAAATGGATTGGATGGAGAAGGGCTGCAACGTTAAGTCTTGGTTGTAGTTCTATGTCTCTACCATGTATTTCCCTATTTACAATAATACAAATGCTTTCCACCAATATTGTTCATGTGTGTAATGATATTGAGTAGTTTACCTGCTTAACTATTTACTTAGATCTCTTATTGTATAGATTCTCTTTACTCGTTTGTGTTTGTTCTTGTGTCTTGACAGGTCTTGCAGCTGAGATCTAACGACCGCGAGATGTGGAGAAGCATTCAGGAGAAAGGATTGCGAAGTAAAAGGTAAGACATCTAGCACTTGATCCTTAAGTAGATCTAGGAAATCCATTTGCAGTATGTTCTATTTTTTCTAGACTCACATTGAGCTAGGGAGATCCGGATCGCATCTGCTCGAATGGATTGTTCGATAAACAAATATGGCGACCATACTGGGGAAAATACTTGTCTCATTCTGTAGTTGTCAATCTGATAGTCATTTTCAGTTGATTGCTTGACACAAGCCTTTTGTTTTTCATTTGCTTCTCAAGTTGATTTCACTGTCAGATCTTCATCTTGAAGACTCTAATCTACTTCCTCTGAGTTCATACTACTCATTCCCAAACTATTTCATGGTCCATTGCCTGGAGATTTGAGCCATTTTTTAACATAGATCTCGCCTGTCACACCTAGTTAGTGAATACAGAGCGACATTGTGTCATTTATGGACTATGTTCTTTACCTGTTAGTCACTCGTCGCAGCCTTTTCATTGGTATATTGCGACGTCGTCGCACTTCCCGCATTGGTGAACTGCGACGTCGCACTATGTACAAGCACAGGGTGCGCCGATTTGTCAAATTTGGCATATAGGCATCCCCTCTCCATCTGTTAATATGAGATTTGGTTTGTTGTATGAACTCCCTCTGTGCTGCAAGATCCAACCAAAGACCTTATCTTTGTATTGTGTGTTGAGTGTTTGGTTTCGCTTGGATTGGTTTTGGGTTCTGTCTTGGACAATTCTGAGAACTGGTAGTGGTGGACACTATTGTCTCGTCTACCTTCATCCGCTCACCCTTGCATTCCCTCCTCTCCTTGACTGATCTGGCCACTATATTAGATCAACCTCCAGACCTCATTTACATTATTTTTTGAGCTTTGCTTGCTTGGTTTGCTTGCTACTGTCTGATTTTGAGCCTTGTGTGTCTTTCAGCTTGTTTGAGTGCTTGTCTTATCTTGAGTTTTCTTAGTGTATTGAGTATTGCAAACAGTGTTTTCTTTTCAGTCATTTGGATC
Source organism: Larix kaempferi (assembly GCA_027924585.1). Taxonomy (NCBI): domain Eukaryota; kingdom Viridiplantae; phylum Streptophyta; class Pinopsida; order Pinales; family Pinaceae; genus Larix; species Larix kaempferi. Next base: position 8,642,531 of record BSBM01000129.1, on the reverse strand, counting down.
TGAAAGCATATTTTTTATCAAGTCAATCTTTTGGTGCATCCATTGAAAAGTTGAAAAGTGCTTCTTTCCCATCATTTCTCAAGCATTGTTGAAGAAATTGTTTGCGCATTGGAATGCTTTGCTTATACATCTGTTGGAAGAACTGAATGAATGTGTGTTCACTTGTGTTTTTCTTGAATTATGAACTTCTCACTTTCTTGAAAGACTCAAAGTGTACTTCAATTTTTGCAAAATTAAGTCCCGTGCTAAGGAAAGGTAGATGCATTTTTTATTTTTTATTGCTTTTAGGCCATTGAAAGTGAAATTGAAAAGCTTGCATACTCCATTTTAGAATTCTCTCTTTTCATTACTTAGCATCATTTTTCGTTTTGAAAGGACAAAAAAAAAGGAAAAGTGTTGTGATTTGGATTAATAGTGTTGTGAATTTTTACGTTTCGACAAAAATGAAAAGAATGCTTTTATAGTCAACTTGTTTGAATTGGGAATTGTTGCATTTGCTTTGGTGAAATTATTGGAAAGAAAAAAATTTCTCCTTCTCATAGGTAGCATTCATCGAAAGAAAAGAATATTTTGTGCATGTAGATAGGGCTTGCATTATGCTTCTGATTATGTACTCACCTCATGCATTCACCTAACCGTCCAGATAAAATTAACGGTAGAACTACGTAAAAAAATTTAGCAACTTGTGTGTAAGTTAGAGACGTGTTCCGACGTCGTTAAGCGTGGCAGCTGTTGTTATTTGCCAACAATGTATCTCGGGGGTATTGTAGTATTCCACGTACTTATCGGTATATTGAGCTCCTTCATGTACCCACCAAGTACCATAATCCGTACTTGGCGTATATCGAAGGGTGTATCACGTACTCGGTAGTATATCGGAAGGTATCTTACTGAACGGTTGTGCATTAGATAGCACCACTACGGATTTGAGCTCCCATGTACTTTGCGTATATCAGGAGACACCACTAGGATTCTTGAAACCAACTGAGTTAACCATTTGGCCGTCTTGGCAAAGTAATACACCGAGAACAGCAATCGGGGAGATGAGAACACACATACTGTCCAGGTAATCGGGTATGCAGGCAAGCGTACGGTCCCAATCCTCCTTGTCATGTCATATTGTTGGACCCTGCAGCATATCGCAGTTTGCAATGCCTTGATAATCCCGTGAGGTTCCAGAATTTGAATCCACTCTATCACATAAGTTTGCTTGTTGCCTTAGTTTGCGTAGGGTTTTGTCTGGTCTGCTTTTCTTTTAGCTTTCCTTAGGAGAAACTTTTCGTTTCAGTCACTATGGCTGACTTTTCTTGGAGAAGGTCCCCTAGAATCCAAAACTTACCACCCAAATATCCCCTTAACCAGGAGGTAATTTCGAGGGCAAGGATGGATCCTCAAGCTAGGGTTGGGTCACAAGAAGTGGAAAACCCCAATTTGAATATTGGAGGACATTTGTTTCCCCATACTCCTCCAGATTCACCTGCCTCTCATCCCCCGCAAGATGAGGAAGCACAGATCCCCACTTCACAACACTTCTCTCCCGTTATGATGGGAGAACATGGATCATTGGAATGCATAAATCAACCCCAGAACGACCCCACAGCAATTGTTGGTCCTTCAGCAGCTTATTGGACATCTTCTACCGGTCACCTAGTGGCCCATTTCGCCGTTGCACCCCCGCCGGATGAGACTACTCCGGATGATACCTTGGCCTACTACTGCAGCCAATTGGCTCACTTTCGATCTATGGTTGAAAGGTGTCATAATTTGAGTCTCCAATGAAGGGTTGAAGACCCCTTGTTACCCCCTTATCAACTAGTCCCAGGTCGCTCTTTATCCTTCGAATCACCAGAATCATCCACACAACACACGACCACTACTGAAATTGGTCAACCATTTATCCCTGCACATACATCTCTTAGCCAAGAGACCAGTTCGGTACTTCCTACTACCCAACTGGTTGAACAAAAACAGTCCAACACACCTGTTACTACCACGGTCACTTTACCAATTCCTCCCCCACCTCAAAATTCGAGGGGAGGATACTCCATTCCCCTAGATTATCTTATTGGTAACGTTACTACTACAGTAGCTAATCAATGATCTATGTTGGTTCAACCTTTGTATAGTAGTAAGCCTGTTGTGGCTGGGGGGAAACCCCCGTTTCCTAACCAAAACATTGGCGGTACAATCCCCAACTGACCTCCCGTTGGACCTTCTCAACCCGCTAGACCATCCACCATGGGATTATCTCATGTTGGGGGAACATCCAATGTAACTCAACCCTCATGGAGTCAAGCGTATCCAGGTTCTTTAAACCCTGCGTCGGGTCAACCTAATCCCAGTGTAGGTAGGGTTTTCACCCTAGCTTGTGCAAATGAGCACCTACTAAGGAGAAGGGACTCCTTAGTAGCAGTTCAGAAAATACAGTAAATAAAAGACAGTACAGTAAAACAGTAAACTACTCTAAGCATGTGCATAAACAGAAAAGACAAGATAGTAAAATGTTTTTTGTATTCATTATACCTCCAATGTGAAGGTTGATGAAGCCTTTGCAGCAGTCCAAGAGGGTTGCTTCCAAGCTCCAGTGTTGTTCCTTTCTCTTTCTCCAAAGGGTTTTGGAAATGGGCCAAAAGGGGCACTCAAAAGTGAAAGTAGCTCAAGGGTGAGCTAGGGTTTCAGGAGTGATTTTGGCAGAGTAGGGGTGTGGTTGACTGTGTATATGAAATGAGGGGCCTCCATCACCTATTTATAGGTTTTTAGTGGTGGAGTGTTGGCCCATGGTTTTGGGCACCATATGGTTTAGGTCAGCTATATAGGGTTTTTGTTTCCTTTTTCCTTCTTTTTCCTCTTTTTGTATTTTTTATTCCCTTTTTAGAGGGTTTTGCTATTTTGGAGGAATTTTGGATTATTTTTGGGGGAAAAGGGGGTTTTTTGGCCTTTTGGAGGCTTTTTTAACGATGTTTTGGCCTTTTTGAGGCTTTTTTGGCCTTTTGGAGGCTTTTTAATGGGATTTTAAGGTTTTTTGGAGGAAAATATGGTAGGAAATATGGACGAATGAGTCATGTAATGGGGTAGATAGGAAAAGGTGCCCCATGGGGTGGTAAAGGTAGTCTTGTACTAATCCTCCTTACAGATCTGAATCTGGTTGTATCCAAAAAAACCGTCCATGAAAGGTAGGACTTCATGCCCCGCACACGCAACGATGAGTTGGTCAATAAATGGCGTGGGGAAGTTGTCTTTGGGACAGGCTCAGTTTAAATCGTGGAAGTCAATACATACTCTGATGGTGCCTTGTTTCTTGTGAACAGGGACGGGGTTAGAAACCCAAGTGGTATATGCGATAAGATAAATGAAAACTGCTTTGCGAGTTTCTCAATCTCTGCTTTAACAGCGGGGAGCTTTGAGGGATGAATGGGGCGTTGTTTCTGGCAAACGGGGGGTACATCGGGCCATGTGTCAATGTGGTGTTCTATAATAGCAGGGTCGAGACCAGGCATTTCGGTATAGGACCAGACAAAGACATCATGGAACTCTTGGAAAAGTTTTTGGTACTCTCCAATCTCATACTCACTGCAGGAAGCTCCTAATGTAATGATTTCAAGAGCACCAGGTGGGTCAGAGATATCGATGTGGATGACGGGTGAGATGTTGGCCATGTTACCCTACTCAAAGGCATCGGGAGCGGGAATGGGACCCTTAAACCAGTCGACTTTGGTGGGAAGGAAATCTTTGGACTCAATCGCAAATTGGGTGGCTGTGGTGGAGGAGGACTCTTCTGGGAGGAAATAGGAACGATGGTGCATGTCTTCCCAGGGATAATATGGGGCAGTGAGGACCTCTAGAATCTCCTCATCATTATGGAAACTTTGAGTTGTCAAATTGGTTGACGAGGAAGTGGTAGTCGAAGAGATCATATAGATGGTGTTAATCTCTCCAGATGAGGGTGATACTAGGGGGGTGGATCTCCTCAATTGTGGGGGCTGTCGTCTCAAGGTCCAAATTATTCATCTCGTAGAGAGCTGCTCTGTAATCTGGGAGATCAGGACAGTGGTGTGAGTAATGGCCGTAAATACCGCATATGACACAAGGGTGGTCGGTACGTAGTGATTTATCACGAGGCTTAGGGATTGGATCGAGTTCGACAACCGGGATGTTGGAGTTGTCGTCAAGCATTTGCATGTGTTCCTGTAATGCAGGTAATTGTGGACATTGATGAGTCGGATGGCCTAACTCATCACACAACGAGCATTTGGGAGGAGCACGAAACACGGGGGGGGGGGGGGGGTTTAACTGCTTTGGGCAGGGGTATAGCAGTGTATGGTTGTGGGCCTCTGCCCCTAGTGTGCTTGATAAGAGGGGGGGATTCGTAGATGACGAAGGGGTAGTGACACCAGGGGGTGGTTGACTAGTAGTGACAATGGGTTGCACCGGTTGTAGGATGACATTTGGTGTCGGCAGGGGAACAGGAGGCGAAATATACCACATGGGTAATCCTAAGGTTAACCCGGGGAGGCTGAGAGTAGCCATAAACAGGGCGCTTACTACGCCCGAGGGAGGGAATAGGAAGGGGATTGTGTGGATGGGTGTAACACCAATGTGACTGGGTACCAATGGTGGTTTGAGTAACAAGGGCGACTGATTGTTGGGTGTTTGTGTATTGTGGGAAAGGGTACATAGGTCAGATACTTCGGTCGTGGGTGACGGAGGTGGAATGGATTTGAATGTTGAGTTCATCGACATATCTGAGTAAACTTCGGGTCCCACGGAGGAAACAAACGAGGTAGTTACACCACAAACAGGTTGTTCAACCATGGGGAGAACATTCTTAGATGCAGCGGGGGCATTGGGATCATAATAGGTGAGTTGGTCGACCTTGACCACGCATCCATCATGGGGGAACATCATGGTATGAAAAACAGATGAGGCAACCGACTGCATGGCATACATGTAGCTGCGGCCAAGTAAGAGGTTATAATCAAGTTGGGCATTGATGACCTCGATGTCAATGAGCACTGTTTTACCAGCTGCCACGTCCCCATTTTGACCCCCTTTTTGCATTAAATCGTAAATGATGTAAATATTGTTATTTAATCATGGTGAGGAGCTCAAGGCCAAGGCCCCACCATTGATTTAGCATTTTATGTATCGACAACTAAATAAAAAATAGATGCCTATGGTTCTTGTGCTAGATAGGCACAATGTAAATTAAGACATCATGTAAATACGAATTTTAATGAAAAACCAACAACTAGCTATGCAATGCAACAAAGAGATGGGGGCATGATTCTATAAGGAATAGGGAGGGAAATTATTCAAACCCTTGAGCCAATGGTGTTAATCCATGTGTCAATGAGAAAACCCATAAACCCTCAACTACCCATTCTGACTTATGCACCCAATCATTTAATTCTTCCAGAAATTGGTTGAGGCAGTTAATGCCTTGGGAATGAAGAGGCATGGCAGCGAATTTTGTGCATGGGCAAGCCATCAACCTGGGAAAACGTACTTTTGCTTCTGGGGGAAAACACCCAAGAAATGGTGCCCAAAGCCATTCTGAACCCATAGTCTTTCCTCTCTCATGCATTTTGAGCTAGCTGGGCTTTCCCCATCATGTTTTTTTACCAATTTCCTGCATTTTTCCATAGTTGGGAGCTCATTTTTGTGTTTCACAGTGGCTGGGAGAAAGGGAGTCACGTTTTGGGGGTTTATAGAGGTCGTTTTTGCCCCTGAAATGCATAAAAACATTTTCTGAAAACGAATTTGCTCTCCCAGGGTTTATTCCCCATCTACCAGTTCGTTTTGGTTGCCCACATTTTTCAGCACTTGTGTTTTGTTGTAGGGTGCATCCCTGTGTTGGTTGGAAATTATGAGCAAGAATTAGGAGTGGAAGTGGACCAGAATTGGCTTGATAAGCCTAGTGAGGAGGTAACCTCTCAAGAGTATCAAAAGGGATGGTTGCTCTTCTATGCACACCTTGAAGAACACTAGAATGGGAGGTATGGCCTGAGGGACTGTGTATTAGTGAAGGAAATACTTCCTTGTGCCAGGTGTGTAGGTATTATGGAGACCAAGCTAGATAGATCTTGCAGAGGGTGCCCATATCTCTATGGATGATCCCACTGGCTTAGCAATTCTTCCTTCCATGGCCTAACAGCCTGATAAACCCAACTGTAGCTTGGCTTAGCTGATTTGGTGTATCTTTGAGCTATGTGTGAGTCTGTTGTTCCCTGATTCCTTGTAGAGATCATGCCCAGCTCAGGGGTGGCAGTGTGTTGAGATATTGATGATCACAACTGGCCTATGGTTGGGTGGAATGTTGCAATTGCATAGCCAGTTGCTTGGGACTACTTTGTTATAAGATAAGTATTCTCTTGTGTTAACTTTGCAATTATTTATTTGATGAATATCTTGAATGTATGATGGATGTGTAATTGAAATTACTTCCGTTGTGTTTTCTTATAATTATACATTTCCATATGTCTTTTTATATTATGTGAATTCTTATTTAATAAGTTCATGGGGCTAGATGCCCGGTTTTAGCATCACGATCCTCTCCATCGCACTGGTATGATGGGAGGGGACGTGACACCAGCCAACTGGACAGGGACATTAGCTAAGAGACCTTGGGGTTGAGCTGAACGGCCGTCATAGGCTCACAACGCAGTGGTGGACTGCTGGAGAGTAGGGGATCCCAACTTCTGCCAAACGAAAGTGGACATAACGCATGTAGAGACACCTTCATCGATAATGCACCGATGGATGACAAGATTCAGAACGGAAACAAAAACTTGGAACGCTAAAGTGGAAGGCATATGTGGTTTGGACTGGTCCAAATCGAAGGCCATCAGTCGTGAATCATTTGGGTCAATAGCACCAATGGCGGAGAGCAAAGTCTTGCGCTATGAAGGACAGTTTTTTAAGACTTCTAACGCAGACATGGTTGCGGGAGACTGGGCTAATTCATCTACAATGTTGTAATTAGACGCAGCGCGAGCATTGGGACTATTGTTGATGCGACGAAGTGGGAAGCGAGGTGCTTTGGAGGCGCCATCTAGTGGATCCGGAGGTATACGTAACGTCTGATCAATGGGATGAGCGTTAGTGTTTTTGTCGGCAGGAGGGGCTTCAAGGGTGGAGCCATATTGGTTCCGACGGGTTTGTAGGTTGACGTCGGCGGATGACATCATTAACAAATGGTGGGTACCTGAGTCTAACATGGGTTGATCAGGAGCGGCATAAGTGATCTACTGTTGTGGTGGCGCGTTTCCTTGAGGGGGAGCCAACGGCTGAGTGTTCACTATGCCTTGGGTTGGTAAGGGGTTTTGTAGCACCAAAGGTTGATGTTGAGGTGGTGGAGGGTTGGGTGGCGCCTAAGGAGTTGCATGCCCTTGGCGATGGGCATCATCAGTCCAAATTTGCCGAGCTCGCTCCAAATGTGGGCAAGCATGTGTGTAGTGGCCATAGACCCCACAAATGGAACAGGGATGGTTTGTTCACAAATTAGGATTTTTGGCCTGCTTGGGCGGTTGATCAAGGTTCTGGTTGGCAGGTGCCACGTTATTGTTGTTTGGGGGATTGGGAGGTTGACTGCCTTGGTCTGGAGGGGGGTTGTTCCCACGGTTACGGCCTTTGCCGCGGTTTTGTTGGCCTTGTTGGAGTTGGTTATTTTGGTTCTGCTACGGATTCTGTTGAGCGTACACTTGCCCTTGGGCAGCAGGTGGGTTATGGGGTTGTGCAGGTGTGGGAGTAGGCTGCGGTGGATAATAAGTAGGTGGAGGTTGCGCATGTGCTAAACCTTGTGGGGGTTGCTGATACGTCTGCGGAACGGGTTGTGGGTTTGCCGCAGGGGCTTCCTGTGGCAGGTAATAAGCAGGTTGGGCTTGAGAAGACACAGGAGCTGGTGCAGTCTGTGGGTGGTAATATGGCTGAGGTGCGACCGGGGGGGCGTAAGCGGGGGATGCATGACCAAAGCACTGAGGTGGACATGAGGTTCCATGGGAATGGTGGTGATGTGCCATGGGAGCATACGAATTGGTTGCTCCGGACTGAGATGTAGCCCGCGAAAGGTCGGGGCCATGGCTAGGACGTGTTATGGAAAAGGGTTGGGGATGCGAGGCAATATGGCCAATGATGCCATTTGCGGCATGGGATGCCCCCGGCGCATCTTGTCGGGAGGAATCGCCGCGAGGGGCGTCAGGTATGATGGAATACAGATAACTGAACTGGGCGTAAATGAGGTCAAATTGTTGGGCTTTGAGGATGGCCTCTTCTTCGGACTGGGGTCATTCGGATGCCACATCCTTGGAAATCACAGGAAGGAGGGATTTTAGAAACCAATCTACGAAGATACGATCGTCTAACTTGATTTTGCAGAGGCTGCGGCGTCGACGCCACTCATGAATGTGGTCAGTGATGTGGGTAGTCGTGTTCTGTCTGCAAGACAGTAAGATCTCAACTCTCACGTCATAGCGGACAGGTAACTGAAAGAACTGCAGGAAAGTCGAGGCAAGGGAAGTAAAGGTGGCATGGGTCCCATGGGGCTGTTCGATGTACCACTTAGCTGCAGAGCTAGTGAGGGTGCATTGTAACAGACGGAGGTGGATAGAGTCGTCCACTATGGAGTTGGAGGAACACCATAGATGGACGGACATAATATGGTTCTGGGGGTCCTCACCTGCCTTGCCCTCAAACTTAGGGATGTCGAAGGGGAGCTTGGTGGGCATGTGAGGCCACGCAGGGTCGTGTCTGATGGGATCGTTAGTTAATCTAGCTAGGTCAGGAAGGTTGAGACTAGACATGAATGGAAAACTAGTAGAAGGATGTGACATACTAGTGGGTGTGACCATGTTGGGGCCAATGCCCCCAAGTGGAGGGGCAGGGTTTGGGATGTTGCCCCCAAGTGGAGGAACGAAAGTGGTATGGGACGGTCCTGGACCGCCAAGGGTAGTGTGAGTCACTGACGGAGTGGAGATAGGTATGTCAGCTACTGGAATGGGTACAGTGATCGGAATGGTAGATGTGGGCCCCATCGAGGGTATACCCAAAGCAGGTGTGGTAGCTGGTGTGGTGGTGGATGCTCCACCAATGGTCCCTACAAAGAAAGGGGTGGAATTCATGCTAGCCATGGGGCTGTTTGGTGCAGTGTAAGTGGGGTTCTCGGACTCTGCCTCAGAATCAGAGGTAAAATAAGGGGCGTCTAGATCGGGTGACAGAGTTCTATGCTGTTGACGAGTGGAGTCAAGTGACAAAGATCGAGATCTAAGATGAGTGGTATCAAGTGATGAAGATCTACGTCTATTACGGGTGATTTCAAGTGAACCATGCTGTGGGGGCTCACCCTGGAGGCACCGAGAATGTCTCGGGGACTCAATGGTGACAGATGGTGTCAAGTATCTAGGGGTTGTGTTGAGTGAAAAACAACTCAAAAACCCTAATGCAACCGAGTGTGCAGAAGGAGAGTGCAAAAAATATGGCACTCAGGACAACAACCAACTCAAAACACTTACTGTAACAGCTGTGCTACAATAAGCGGAGTATCAACAGAAATGGTCAGAATACCAACAAGCAGCTGGTTTCCTAGAAAATAAAAATGGTGGACTCGCTAGACCAAAAGGAGGTAAGGGAGCATGCAAACACCTAGCTAAATAGTATTCTGACTCAACTAGACATATCCTCTGCAAGGTGATGAAATCCAAGTCAGACAATATGGATAGTAGAGACAAGTGGCGAAAGATATCCCCCTACCGGGAGGGACACCGGGTATTCAATCCTAGAAGAAAAGCAACTAAGATACCCCGTTCATGACACGTTCGGTTGGGTGAATCTTTCGTTTTGTTCTATCGCCATTGTATCCCCATACGGGTGATACACCGAGAACTGCGAAAGGTATCCTTCAGTTACTGAATGGATTGCGGTATTCCACTCAGGCTTCCGGAACCAGTCGGCGACTTCAACCCTCCTAGGGGAGAGGCCTTCCCGATAAATTGGTTTTAAACCGTGTCAAAAAAATATTAGGGGATTTTGGTTCCCTAATGGACAACAACTATGTCTCAAGTGTAAGCAACTGAGGAGTGTTATTTGGATGCCTATCCCCCCGATCCTACCTAACTACAAGAGTCTTATGTGTTCCCCAAGTGGGGTTAGAATGTTGGTTGTGTTAAATAGTATTTTAGGGCTCACTTGAATTAGGTGACAGAGTGTGTGCGTGTGAGATGATGAACCCAAGTAAAAGTGCCACGAGGTGGGCAACTTTCTAACTAAAAATATCAATGCGGAATTTAAACTTTAAAATGCAAAATTTTCTTTTTTCAATTTAAAATGCTGAAATTTAAAAAATATTCTATAAATGGAACATAAATAATACTGTAGAAAAAAGGCTGTAGGGAAGAATGGCTGTAGATAGGACATATGGCTGTGCAAGTGCAGAAAATATTGCAGCAAAGTGTTTGGTTCAAAACAATGAAAAAAGGTGCAGAAAATAGACCGCGGGTCTGTGGCAAATCTGAGCGGTTTGACCGCGGGAAACAAGTCAACAGTCACGGATGGGTTGCGGGAATTTAGCCTAAAGATGCAGCCGGACCATGGGAAAAGGGTAGAAAGTCGCAGGCAGGTTGCAGGAAAAGGGCTGAAATCCGCAAGCGGGACATAGGAAAAAGGCCAAAAGACGCAAGCAGGTTGCAGAAAAATGGTTGAAAGCCGCAAGCGGGACGTGGGAAAAAGGCCGAAAGACGCAGGCGGGTTGCAGAAAAATGGCTGAAAGCTGCAAGCGGCCTACGGAAAAATGGGTTAACAGCCACGGTCAGACTGCACAAAACAAGCTGATAGACGCGGTCAAATCACAGGTAACAGACTGGAAACCGCCAGTAGATTGCTAGAAACAGTCTGAGAGCTACGGTCGGATCGCAGGTAAATGCCTGAAAGACGCAGTCGGAATGCAACTGCGGGGGGCAAAAGACGCGGATTACAGTAGCCGAAAGGAAAAAACAGAAAAATATTACAGAAAATTAAAAACGTTTAAAACTTGAAAACTATAACCAGAAATTCAAAGGAACACAAGGGGAGTCGCCAAAACTGTAAGTAGGGTTTTCACCCTAGCTTGTGCAAATGAGCACCTACTAAGGAGAAGGGACTCCTTAGTAGCAGTTTAGAAAATACAGTAAATAAAAGACAGTAGAGTAAAACAGTAAACTACTCTAAGCATGTGCATAAACAGAAAAGACAAGATAATAAAATGTTTTTTGTATTGATTATACCTCCAATGTGAAAGTTGATGAAGCCTTTGCAACAGTCCAAGAGGATTGCTTCCAAGCTCCAGTGTTGTTCCTTTCTCTTTCTCCAAAGGGTTTTGGAAATGGGCCAAAAGGGGCATTCAAATGTGAAAGTAGCTTAAGGGTGAGCTAGGGTTTCAGGAGTGATTTTGGCAGAGTAAGGGTGTGGTTGACTGTGTATATGAAATAAGGGGCCTCCATCACCTATTTATAGGTTTTTAGTGGTGGAGTGTTGGCCCGTGGTTTTGGGCACCATATGGTTTAGGTCAGTTGTATAGGGTTTTTGTTTCCTTTTTTCTTCTTTTTCCTCTTTTTGTATTTTTTATTACCTTTTTAGAGGGTTTTTGCTATTTTGGAGGAATTTTGGATTATTTTTTGGGGGAAAAGGAGTTTTTTGGCCTTTTGGAGGCTTTTTTAATGGTGTTTTGGCCTTTTGGAGGCTTTTTAATGGGATTTTAAGGTTTTGGAGGCAAATATGGTAGGAAATATCGACAAATGAGTCATGTAATGGGGTAGATGAGGTAGTGAGCACTTTTTGGGTGTTAACACCCAGAAATGCACCATACGAGATACCCTATCCCTGAAACCCATACACTCTATCGGGGCAACAGCCTGTTTTACAACATGGACCCCAACCAACTATCCCTCAAGCACCACCACCCCTGATCGGTCCACCCCCACCTCCTGCTGGAGGCAGCGATCCCCCACCCATTTTGGAGGAGGCGAACCTCTCCCCTCCGGTGGAGGTCCACCTCATTCTACCAACAACGGCCCCCACCCTTCGGGCGGTGGTAGGAATGGTCCACCCCCCCCCCCCCCCCCGGGTGGAGGAGGCAGAGGACCACCCTATTATGGTGGGGGAGGACATTTCCCTTCAAGTGGTGGAGGTGGTCCACCACCCCCTCCAGGCGAAGGCGGTGGTGGGTCTAATTATTATGGTGGTAGCGGTGAAGGAGACCCCCATCCTTCCGGCGATGAAGGTGGTGGAGGCCCCTATCCTTCTGGCGGTGGAAGTGGTCCACCACCCCCTCCAAGCGGAGGTGGTGGAAGGCTACCTTATTATGGTTATGGACCCCCACCTCCCCCCGCCAGTGGCAACGAACATCCACCTCCTCCTGGTGATGGCGATGGAACCCCATCTTATTGGAATGGACCGCCCTTTTGTGGTAGACCCCCTTATGGTTCGGGCGGCACACCCCCCTATGGTCATTTTCCTCCGTGGTCACCCTTTAATCAGTCAATACAAGGTCCTACCAGTCCTTACATACCTTATCAGTACTACCAGTACCCGCAACCTAATCAACAGCTTCCCTTCTTGGCTACTTTGTACCTACCTAACCTATCTCGTCTGATGAACGACCCCATTTACCATGGAACTAACTGGCCCCTGATTCTAGTGAAACTCCCATCGGATATCCCCAAGTTTTACGGTAAGCCGGACGAGGATCCCAAACATCATGTGATGACATACCATTTGTGGTGTTCATCCAACTCTTTGCTAGATGACTCGATCTGCCTGAGATTATTTCAATGGACACTCACTAGTTCGGCTGCAAAGTGGTACATTGAATTACCACCTCATTCTTTTCACAATTTCGGGTCTCTTGCTATGAAATTTTTGACCCACTTCCAACTTCCTATACAGTATGAGACTGGTACGAACCTTCTCACCTCTCTCTGCCAGAATACCGCTACTCATATACATGAGTGGCAACGGAGAAGATATTTGATTAAGGCTCCCATTCCAAACCAACTCCTAGCATATTGGTTTACAAAGTCCCTCATTCCCCACATAGCTCGAGACATCGCCATGGGCGGTGCTATCACTGAAGAACAAGCTATCACTTGTACCCATTACCTAGACTTGGTCTACGCTCAATCGGGCACATTGTTTGAAATTCTTCTCGACGCACCCCGCAACACTTATGACCTCACGAAACCTCCTAAGGGACCCCAAACTGATGGCATCATCGGCTCCCTTAACACCCAACCTGTTTCTAATAATGTTGGATCATCGAACCTTCATGGTTCCTCCCCATTACCAACCCAAGTTGGCCACAACACCACCAAATCGACCGCTCCTGATGTAACTGAAGAGGTTAATTATGTCCAATTAAATCCATCTCAGAAGTCCGGCGGCAAGAAGAAGAACAAGGGGAAACCCAAGAATTCTTCCGCCCAGCAAGAACAAAGGAGCACTCCTGATGATACCAAGTAGAAATGGAAGCTAAATTATCCTTGTTTACTGTGCGGAGATGATCACTTCTCCAAAGAATGTCCCCATAGAGACGAAGTTCAAAAGTTTCTTCGTGCTAAACTACCTCCCCCAATCCTCAACGATCCGTTTCCCACTCAGAATCAACAAATGATTTCTCAACCCCCAGCCTAGGGGGAAACATCCAATACCACGCATGTTCTCATGGTGCATAACGAAACGATCAATTTGAGTACTCGCTCGCGATCATACGACTCGGTCCCTTCGAAGGAACCTTCAGGAAGTAATACTGAAAAAGATTCTAACTCCCTGCCTGATGTCACTGTACCAACAGCTTCTCTCACCATTGAGAAGCCATCCTTAGATTCGATATTGAGACTGCCCAAGAGCACGATTCGAAAAGCTGTTTTCAATCCTAATGCTCGGGCAGCACAGAATTATAATATCGTCGAGGACTTGGCTCAAGTTCCTTGTGCCATGTCCACCTTGGAAGTTTTGAAGAATTGTCCTAATCAATGCAAAATGCTCCTTGCAGCAATTGGTGCAGTCGACCCTGATTCTTCGAATACCATCATGTTCCGACTTGACTACTTCAAGCCAAGGATTTCCCAACAGCTCGCATTCCAAGTAGCTGCAAACATTGCTGGGAAAATCGTCCATCGTACCCTTTTGGACGAAGGCATCTCTACTTCTGTCATGTCGATCGCCTGTTGGAGAGCCATTGACTCTCCCGAATTGAATCGTTCTCCTACCACGTTGAAGGCATTCGACGGGCGTGGCTTTCAACCACATGGGATCCTACAAGCTCTCGCAATTGAGTTGGGAAGAAAGACTGTAACCATCAATGTGGAAGTGGTCTCGGCCCCGATAGATTATAATCTCTTGCTTGGTCGCAATTGGTTTTACGCCATGCAGGCGGTAGCCTCTTCAGTCTTCCACATAGTACAATTCCCCCATCGAGGATGAATTGTTACTATTGATCAATTAGATTTTTGCACACCGGACACTACTACACATCCTGGTGACCATATTCCTTCCATTGGACAAACGTCAAAACAGTGTGAGAGTATAGGGGTTGGCCTTTTGAAAGATTCATCTCTCATGGGCGTTTTTCCAATTTCGGACCCCCCTAATCATGTTGCCTCCGTAAACATGATCTCCACAAAGATTTCATCTCGTAAATCGTGGCAGCTGTTGTTACTTGCCATCACTATATTTCAGGGGTATTGTAGTCTTCCACGTACTTATCGGTATATCGAAGCTCTTTCACGTACCAACCAAGTATATCGAAGCTCTTTCACATACCCACCAAGTACTTTGTGTGCTTGGCGTATATCGAAAGGTGTTTCACGTACTTGGCATATATAGAAAGGTGTTTCACGTACTCGATAGTATATAGGAAGGTCTCGTGTCGTACGGTTGGGAATTAGACAACACCACTACGGATTTGAGCCCCCACGTACCTTGAGTATATCGGGAGACACCATTAGGATTCTTTAAACCAACTGAGTGAACCTTTTGGCCTTCTTGGCAGAGCAATACAACGAGAACAGCACTCAGGGAGATTACTATGCACGTATCATCCAAGTAATTGGGTATTCAGGAAAGGGTACGGTCCCAATCCTCCTTGTCGCGTTTTACTGTTGGAACCTGTGGTATATAGTGATTTGCGAAGCCTTGACAATCCTGTGAGGTTCCGTACTTTTGAATCCACTCCTATCACATAAGTTTTCTTGCGGCCTTAGTTTGTGTAGGATTTTTCTAGACTGCTTTTCTTTTGTTTAGCCTTCCCTAGGAGAAACTTTTGTTTCATTCACTGTGGCTGACTTTCCTTGGAGAAGGTCCCGTAGGATTCAGAACTTACCACCTGAATATCCCCTTAACCAGGAGGTGATTTTGAGCATAAGGATGGACCCACAAGCCACAGTTGTGTCACCTAAAGTCGAAAACCCTACTTTAAATGTTGGAGCGCATATGTTTCCTCCAGATTCACCTACCTCCAACCCCCCACAGGGTGAAGAGGCACAAACTTCTACTTCACAAGACATACCTTTCGTTTCACCGGGAGAGCCTGGATTGGTGGAATGGTTAAATTCACCTCAGGATGGCCCTACAGCAGCTGTTGGTCCAACAACAACTTATTGGACATCATCTCTAGGGCACCCAGTGGCTCATTTTGTTGTTGCATCCCCACTTAGTTGGCATACTCCCAACGATCGCCTAGCACCTTATCATGAACAATTGAATCGATTACGTGCCATGGGTGAGGAGTTTCAAAGACAAAGTCTTCTACGAAGGGTGGAAGACCTGACGTTACCTCCTTATCACAATCGCTATTTATCTTATGATTCACCGGAATCATCCACGCAACATGTGACCACGTCTAAGTTTGGTAAACCTCAACTCCTGCACATACACGTCCTAGATAGGAGACCAGTCCTATACCTCAGATGACTCAACCCATTGAAGGACAACAGTCCAACACAACTGTTACTACCACGGTTACTTTACCCATCCCTTCCCCACCTCAAAACTCGAGGGGAGGATACTCTTTACCCCCCACCTCCCATTGGAGGCGGCGGGACCCCACACAACTCCGGCGGCAACGGACCTCTACCTTTTGGCGGAGGACCACCTCATTCCGGATATGATGGCCCACCCCCTCCTAGTGGCGGAGGTGGAGGCCCTCCCCCTTCAAGAGAAGGTGGAGGACCATCCCATCCCAGTGGTGGCAGACCATCCCATCCTAGCAGTGGTGGTGGAGGACCATCCCATCCTGGTGGTGGTGGTGGCGGACCATCCCATCCTGGCAGTGGTGGTGGAGGACCACCCTACTATGGTGGTGGTGGAGGACCACCCTACTATGGTGGTGGTGGTGGAAGACCACCCTACTCTAGTGGTGGTGGTGGAGGACCACTCGTTCCCCAACCTTGGGGTTCGGGGGTAGCGTCACGAAAAGGGGGTTCGGGGGTAACTCCCCTGGAAAAAAAATTTGGGTTGTTTCGTCAATAGATTTTGGGCCCGTGGTTTTGGGTATCCCGTGGTATTTTCCCATTGTATTTACCCTATAAAAAAAAACATTGTAATACGGCTAGGGTAAGAGATGTATTAGGTATTATCCATTGTAAATATCTCTGAGATCGGAAGAGAGACTGTGAGACAGTGAAGAGGAAGTGCAGCGGTTGTGTTACAGGTTGTATCCCTTCACTTTCCTGGATGATATAATAATAAGGACTGGAAAATTCAGTGTGGACGTATCCCATCTTGGGTGAACCATTATATATTGGTGTTTCTCTTGTAATGTGTATGTGTGATTATATTTGCATTTCTGTTTATTATTATTGATCTATAGTCATGTTTTTCTAACAAGATTTTTAGCTAGGATCCAATGTCAAAACTGTTGATTTTTTTTATCTTAATGCGGAATTATAGTAGTACTTGAAATCAAATGAATAATCAAAAAGCATAATCGTTCACATGAGACACAATATTTACCCTATGGAAACCCTCTACTACTTGAGGGAGAAGACCCCAACAAAATCTTCCTTAGAATATTGATAGATAACAGAGAATGTCTTTACAATGAGCAGATTACATCAATCACCGCTTGTCCATTATCAGATAGAAATACCGAGCACGCCTGGTGCAATCACAATGAAGGAGAGAATATGGAAGAATAGAACTCAGAATAATATCCTGCACAAAACCAATTCATTGATTTTGGTCACATGCACAAAGAAAACGAATTGCCTTCAAGAGTGAAGAGAATTTGTTCTCACATTGAATTCATCAATTCTGCATAAAACATATATACCATACTTCTCATACTTTGGCTTCTATTTTTATCTTATGACTTCAGGATGAACTCTCCCTTCATCTGGATGCTAGAGCACTTAGTTAAGTGCCTAACTCAAGTGTCGTCATGCAAGTGTCGTAACTTAAGTGTCGTAACTCAAGTGTCGCAACTCAAGTGTTGTAATTGAAGTGATGTCTTTTAGGTCAACTTAAATGTTGACATGCAAAACACTTTAGTTAACTAGATCTTCTTTATTAACACTTAGTTAACTCTTTTAACTGAATTCCTTCTCGATAGCATCACTGAAGTGAACAATTCAATTTCTCCTTTAATTAACTGAAGTATTTCTTGTTAACATCATTGAAGTTTAACAATTTGAGTTATCTCTGGTTTAACTTAAATATTTATCATTACCGAAGGGAGAAAATCGATTTTTCCCTTATCTTATCACATATTATCTTTGTCTCTTGTCTTATCTACATGGTCCACATGTTCCAACTTTAATTTATCTATCATATCAAATATACTTAGGATATTTTTCTAATGATGTGATCATCTTGTTCTACTATCATTCCAAGTGGTCATATGCTAAATTAATTCACTCTATAGGTGGCCAGTCTCTAGAGGAGACTTAATATCTCAACCATGGTTAGTAGTACATCACACACCATTCATGCTTTGACATGAAAAGCATTACCTCAACACATGAGGCACCACCTCAACACATGAGGATCCGGCTTGACACACAAGACCTTAGTCTTCAAAAACAAGACTGTACAACACCATCAGTTTGACATAAAAATAACTTACCTCAACACATGTGGCTTATTCATTCTTGAGTCCAAATAAATATTCTTCTCCAAGTTTCCTGCGTCCAACTCAGTCTCCAATAAGGCACTACCTTGACACACGAGGCTCAATATTGACACACAAGATTGACTTGGATAATGACTCATGATGTCATAACTTTAACACTCCCTCTCAGCGAGGGAGGCATTCTCTGCCATAACAAGCTTGTCTTGAAATTACCTATACTTTGCCAAGGACAGAGGCTTAGTAAAAATATATGTTATCTGTTATCTGCTCAACAATAGAAATGTACTGAATTCTTATGGCACCTCTCTGGACATTTTCTCTGATGTAGTGGTATTTCATCTCAATTTCCTTCGATTTGTCATGAAACACAAGGTTTTCTGAGAGCTTAATGCAGCTCTGATTGTCAGAGCGAATGACAGTAGTCTCAAGATTTTCATCGAACAACCTAGCAAGTATCTTCATAATACATGCATATTCTCAGCAGGAGGTACTAGCTGCAATATACTATGC
The DNA here is from genome assembly GCA_027924585.1 of Larix kaempferi. Classification (NCBI taxonomy): domain Eukaryota; kingdom Viridiplantae; phylum Streptophyta; class Pinopsida; order Pinales; family Pinaceae; genus Larix; species Larix kaempferi. Next base: position 8,623,927 of record BSBM01000129.1, on the reverse strand, counting down.
TTATGTAGTACTATGGGATATGAAGCCCTGCTTCCTGCTAGACCAAGAGATCATAGCTGATCCCAAGCTAAAACAAAATCCGGATGTACTCTGTCAGTCCACAATACTACCACCCGATTCAGAGTCAATATAACCAATTAGCTTCACTCCTCCACTAGAAGCATATCTGAGTCCATAACCAATAGTACCTCGAAGGTATTTAAGCACATGCTTGGAAACAACCCAATGTTTATGTCTTGGCTCAGACATGAACTGACTCAAGATACTCACTGCATAAAATATGTCTGGCCTACTATGTATCAAATACATCAACAAACCATTGAGCTATCTATTCATGGTAGGATCCACTAGATCCGATTCGGAATCTGACTCATGTAGTTTCATCATATTAGAAATCGTTGGTGTAGACATGGATTAAAAATCCATCATACCAAACCTACGCAACACGTCAACTATGTACTTTCATTGTGAAAGAAATATCGCATCTTTCCTTTGCCAAACTTCTAAAGCAAGAAAGTAGTGCATTAGACCCAAGTATTTCATTTCTAACTCAAAAGTGAGCTCCCTCTTGTACCGAGCTATCTGTTGTTCCTCTCCAATAAGGAACAAGCCATAAGCATAGAGAACCAAGATGAGTGGTTTGTTTTTCACAACCTTGAAGTACAGGTTGGGTTCAGCTTCACTTTTGGAGAATCCAAAGCTCTGAAGATAGTTTTCAATCCTTGAATACCAAGCCCTCGAGGCATGCTTAAGACCATACAAGGATTTCTTAAGTTTGCATACATATAATGCCTTCCCATGAACTACAAACCCCTTAAGTTTTTGTATGTATACTTCTTCCTCAACTTCACCATTGAGAAAGTCGATCTTCACATCCATCTGGTGAAGCTTCCACCCTCAAACTGAGGCAAGTGAAATTATGGCTCGAATAGTAGTGTACATGGACACAGGAGCTAATGTCTCATCATAGTCTATTCCTTCTTTCTGTGAGAAACCATGAGCCACAAATCTTGCTTTATATTTTTCAATACCGCCATCAGCTACATGTTTGATTTTATAAAGACACTTGGAAGTTACTATTGACTTCCCTTCAGGTTTAGGAACCACTTCCCATGCATCATTCTTCATGATGAATTTGTATTCTTCCACCATGGAATATTTCCATACTTGTTGCTTAGTATATTCATCATAGGTGTTGGGTTTTGAATAACTAATGTGACTCATTTGTGCTACATATCCTGGATATATTTCAGGTCTCCTTCGCTCTCTGGATGTGCCTGATGGTACTCCATGTTTTTCTGCCTCTTTCTAAATGTTTCAACACCAGGAAGATATCCTCTTAGCAGGAGGTTCATCAAGTGATATTTCTACCAGTTCTTTTGGATCTTCAAGATCAAGCGGATCTAAGGACTCTTATGGATTCTCCCTCTCAAAATCTGAAAGGGGAGAACCAAAACCTAGATCCACCATCATTGGAGTCTCATGCTCCTCCATATCTCAATCACATTGAATTTATTTAGAGCGCTTGAGGGAAGCCTATTCATGAAATGTTTCATCTCTGCTAACTTCAATGTTCCTTTGACCTGGAACATAGATTCTATAAGCATTGGAGGATTCGTTATATCCAACAAATGTGCCTTTCTTTCTGGATGGTTCCATCTTTGTCCTCTTCTCTTTTGGCACATGAATGTAGACAGGACAACCGAAAATATTCAAGTGTCCAACATCTGTTTTTTCACCAAAGAAAAATTCTTCGGGAGTGTTCTCTCCCATGATATCATGTGGGATTTTGTTCTAAATATAAACAGTAGTTATGGAGGTTTCTTCCCATAAGTAGCTGGGAAGATCCTGATCACACATCATAGCTTTTGCATCCTCATAGATTTTCATGTTCTTTCTTTCAACCACTCCATTCTGCTAGGGGTTGTAAGGTACAGTTAGATGTCATCTTATCATTGCCTCACGACAGAAGTAATTAAACTCATGAGACTCTAACTCTCCTCCATTATCAAATCTCAAAGCACGAATGTTATTTCCAGACTAATTCTCAACTAGTGCTTTAAACTCTTGAAAGTTGTTGAATTTTTCACTCTTTGCCTTCAGAAAATAGATCCATGACTTGAGAGAGAAGTCATCTATGAAAAACACATAGTACAGATAACTACTAAAGGATGGTGCAGACATGGGACCATATATATTTGAATGGATCAAGTCCATGATCCATTTATATCTTTTAGTATTGTTTGGAAATATTTTCTGGATGTATCTACAAATAATGCCATGCTCAGATTGAAATATAGGCATACCTTTTACCATCTTCTGTAATCCAGGTAGCACTTTGAAATGAAGATGACCAAGCCTCATATGCCACAGTTCAAAAGGACTGACTGTGTCATGGATCATGGATTTAATGAACTTTCCAGGAACTTTGTAGAGACCTCGCTCTCTAACTCCAATCACAATTGCAGAATTCAAGTCTAGATTCTTAGGCAACAATAGCACTTTGTTGTCCATAAAGATTACTCTGAAACCTTTATCTTCTAGAACTGAAACAGATAGGAGGTTCTTCTTCATACCAGGAACATACAGAATATCATCAACATGGAGTACATCACTTGAATTCAACTGAAAGGAAGTGGATCCAACTCCTTGGATCGAATAGGTGGTATTATCTCCAAGCTCCACTTGAAAGGAGAACTTCTTTTCCTTTAGATCTGTGATAGTGCTCCTATATCAATTCATGTGTTTTGATGTGCCACTATCCACCATCCATGTCTCAACACTAGTGGTAATGGATCCAGCTAGAGCTGAGACAAGATAGTACTCCTTCCTTGTCTCTTGATCATTAGAGGAATTATTTCTTGTAGGTTCATATTCTGTAGTAGTAGAAGCATGAAATATACCCTTGAACTTTCATCTTTGCTTTGCACGGTAGTCTCTTGCAAAGTGGCCCTTCTTATTGTAGTTGAAGAATTTGAATTTAGAATTATCAAAGTTCTTGTTGTATTCATTTTCCTTTTGATGAGGAAACCTCTTCTGAGAAAAGGATTTATTTTCTCTCTTTGTCGGTGCTGCAAGAGCAAGGTTCTCTTCTTTGGAGGAAGTATATTTTCTCCGGAATCGCCTTTCTTCTTATAGGCAATCATGACACAATATTTCAAAGTTTGGTTTAACTTCTCGACCATTTACTGTATCCAATAATATCTTCCATGAAGATAGAAGGCCATTGACAATAGTCTATATGAGATAATCATCATCAACTGTCACACCAATGCTCATGAATTGATCTCTTACTTGAGAGATCCTTGTGAATAAGGAAGAAATAGTTTCGTCCTTCTCCATATTTAGATTACGAATATTATTCTTCAATGTTCTCTTTTGAATGGGTGTTACACCTAAAATCTACCCATCATGAGATTCAGTGTATACACACCTGAAGACATATTGACTGAGCAATTGACCCGGAAGGATTTGTACCCAATTGTACTATGATTTGTACCCTTTTGTTTGTGATTTGCTTCTCAAGTTGATTTCATTGTCAGATCTTCATCTTGAAGACTCTGATCTACCTCCTCTGAATTCATACTACTCATTCCCAAACTATTTCATGGTCCATTGCTTGGAGATTTGAGCCATTTTTTAACATAGATCTCACCTGTCGCACCTAGTCAGTGAATACAGATCAACACTATGTCATTTCTGGCCTCTATTCTTTACTTGTTAGTCACTCATCACAGCCTTTTCATTGGTATACTGTGACGTCGTCGCACTTCCCGCATTGGTGAACTGTGACGTCGCACTGTGTACAAGCATAGGGTGCGTCGATTTGTCAAATTTGGCATACAGGTATCCCCTCTCCATCTATTAATATGAGATTTGGTTTGTTGTATGAACTCCCTCTGTGCTGCAAGATCCACCCAGAGACCCTATCCTTGTATTGTGTGTTGAGTGTTTGGTTTCGCTTGGATTGGTTTTGGGTTCTGTCTTGGACAAGTCTGAGAACCGGTAGTGGTGGACACTATTGTCTCGTCCACCTTCATCCGCTCACCCTTGCATTCCCTCCTCTCCTTGACTGATCTGGCCACTGTATTAGATCAACCTCCAGACCTCATTTACATTATTTTTTGAGCTTTGCTTGCTACTGTTTGATTTTGAGCCTTGTGTGTCTTTCAGCTTGTTTGAGTGCTTGTCTTGTCTTGAGTTTTTTGAGTGTATTGAGTATTGCAAATAGTGTTTTCTTTTCAGTCATTTGGATCTAAAAGTGTAGTTGTTATCAAGTCAATCTTTTGGTGCATCCATTGAAAAGTTCAAAAGTGCTTCTTTCCTATCATTTCTCAAGCATTGTTGAAGAAATTGTTTGCGCATTGAAATGTTTTGCTTATACATCTGTTGGACGAACTGAATGAATGTGTGTTCACTTGTGTTTTTCTTGAATTATGAACTTCTCACTTTCTTGAAAGACTCAAAGTGTACTTCAATTTTTGCAAAATTAAGTCCCGTGCTAAGGAAAGGTAGAAGCATTTTTTATTTTTTATTGCTTTTAGGCCATTGAAAGTGAAATTGAAAAGCTTGCATACTCCATTTTAGAATTCTCTCTTTTCATTACTTAGCATCATTTTTCGTTTTGAAAGGACAAAAGAAAAGGAAAAATGTTGTGATTTGGATTAATAGTGTTTTGAATTTTTGCGTTTCATACAAAAATGAAAAGAATGCTTTTATAGTCAACTTGTTTGAACTGGGAATTATTGCATTTGCTTTGGTGAAATTGTTGGAAAGAAAAAAAATTCTCCTTCCCATAGGTACCATTCATCGAAAGAAAAGAATATTTTGTGCATGTAGCTAAGGCTTTCATTATGCTTCCGATTATGTACTCACCTCATGCATTCACCTAACCATCTAGATAAAATTAACGGTAGAACTAGGTAAACAAATTTAGCAACTTGTGTGTAAGTTAGACACGTGTTCCGGCGTTGTTAAGCGTGGCAGTTGTCGTTATTTGCCAGCACTGTATCCCGGGGGTATTGTAGTCTTCCACGTACTTATCAGTATATCGAGCTCCTTCACGTACCCACCAAGTACCATAATCTGTACTTGGCGTATATTGAAGGGTGTATCACGTACTCGGTAGTATATCGGAAGGTCTCTTTCCAAACGGTTGTGCATTAGATAGCACCACTACGGATTTGAGCTCCCGCGTACTTTGCGTATATCGGGAGACACCACTAGGATTCCTTAAACCAACTGAGTTAACCATTTGCCTGTCTTGGCAAAGAAATACACCGAGAACAACAATCGGGGAGATTAGCACACACATACTGTCCAGGTAATCGGGTATGCAAGCAAGGTTACGGTCCCAATCCTCCTTGTCGGGTCATATTGTTGGACCCCGCAGTATATCACGGTTTGCAATGCCTTGATAATCCCGTGAGGTTCCAGACTTTGAATCCACTCTATCACATAAGTTTGCTTGTTGCCTTAGTTTGCGTAGGGTTTTTTCTGGTCTGCTTTTCTTTTAGCTTGCCTTACGAGAAACTTTTCGTTTCAGTCACTCTGGCTGACTTTCCTTGGAGAAGGTCCCGTAGAATCCAAAACTTACCACCCAAATATCCCCTTAACCAGGAGGTAATTTCGAGGGAAAGGATGGATCCTCGAGCTAGGGTTGGGTCACAAGATGTAATGTCCCCTCCCATCATACCAGTATGATAGAGAGGACGTGACACTAAATCCGGGCATCTATCCCCATATCCATTAAGTAAAAACTCATTGATAAAAAGACATATACATGTGCATATTATAGAAACATAGCGGAATAAAAAAAATCATGTTTAATATCTAACATACATTCAAAATTTCTATGACAACCATTAAATAAAGACATTGCAGAATTTATAAAAGAGAGTACTTATCTTATAATAAAGTAGTCCCAAGCAATTGGCTATGCAACTGCAACGTTCCACCCAACCATAGGCCAGTTGTGATCATCAATATCTCCACACACTGCCACCCCCGAGCTGGGCATGATCTCTACAAGGAATCAGGGAACAGCAGACTCACACATAGCCAAGCATACACCAAGATGAGCCAAGCCAATCTACAATTGGGTTTATCAAGCTGCTAGGAAATGGAAAGGAAGATTTGCTAAGCTAGTGAGCTCAAGCACAGAGCCAGGGATAACTTTGCAAGATCTATCTAGCTTGGCACCCACAATACCTACACACCTAGCACAACGAAGTATTCTTTTCACTGTTGTACAGTCCCTTAAGCCATACCTTCCCCATATAGTGATCTCAGGGTGTGCATAGAGAGTAGCCAAAGCCCTCTTAATCTTCTTGAGAGGTTGTTTTCCTCACTAGGTTTATCAAGCCCTCTCTGTCCACTACCACTCCAATCTCTTGCTCACAGGTTCAAATCAAAACAGGGATGCACATAACAGCAAAAGTATAAGTGTTGGGCATGAAGAAACATTTTTACAGTGAGATGCCCAAAGATGGGGTTTCTACTAGCCCAGAAAAACGTGGGAAGACCCAAAATGAAATGGCAATTGGGGATTCAACCCTGGAGAGAAAAAAACCGTTTCAGAAAAACGCCCATGGGTATTTTGGGGCAAAAATGACCTCCCTCACAGTCCCAAATCGTGGCCCTCCTCTCCTAGTTGTTGTACAATACAAAAATGAGCTCCCATGCATGGAAAATGTAGGGAATTGGTAAAAAACGTGATGGGGAAAGACCTAGTAGTTTAGACTGCGTGAGAGAGGAAAGACTATATGTTTAGAATGGCTTTGGGCACCATTTCGTGGGTGTTTTCTTGCCCAATAAGCAAAAAATACGATTTCCCAAGTTGGTGGCTTTTCCATACACAAAATTGGCTACCATACCTATTCATTCCCAAGGCATTAACTACCTCAACCAATTTCTGGAAGAATTAAATGATTGGGTCCATAACCCAAAATGGATAGTTGGTGGTTTATGGGTTTTCTCATTGACACATGGATTAACACCATTGGCTCAAGGGTTTGAATAATTTCCCTCCATATTCATTGTAGAATCATGCCCCCATCTCTTTGTTGCATTGCATAGCTAATTGTGGGTATTTTTCATTAAAATTCGTATTTACATTATGTATTATTTACATTATGTATTATTTACATTGTGCCTATTTAACACAAGAACCATAGGCATCTATTTCTTTAATTGCCGATACATAAAACGCTAATTCAATGGTGGGGCCTTGGCCTTGAGCTCCTCACCATGATTAAATAACAATATTTACATCATTTATGATTTAACTGCAAAGGGGGTCAAAATGGGGACATTACATTCCCCTCCCCTTACATTAGCACTGTTCTCAGTGCTCATCAAAATTGAACAAAAATGGATAGGCCACCCTTATGGAATCCTCCAGCTCCCATGTAGCCTCATCGGGACCGTAGTGCTTCCATTGCACCTTTACCTGTCCAATGGCTCGGTTCCGGAGCAATGTTACCTTCTTGTCTAGCATGCGCAATGGATCAGTTTGGAATTCTCCCTTGGGTTCCACCTGGATCACATCCCAATTAATCACATGGTTAGGATCATGTACATATTTCTTAAGCAAATAGACATGAAAAAAATTATGAGCTTTAGTGCTAGCAGGAAATGCAAGTCTATATGCAACTGGCCCTATCCTCTCAAGCACTTCAAATGGCCCACAATATCTAGGTGATAGCTTGGCACAACTCCCAAGCTTCAAGGAACTCTTCCTTGATCTCACTCTAAGATACACATGATCCCCAACATTGAATTCCCTATGCACTCTATGTTTATTTGCATAGCTTTTCTATCTATCCTGGACTGTTTTTAAATTCTGTCTGATCTTGGAAACTTCTTGCTCCATTTCCTTAAGCAATTCTGGCCCAAGCACAATTCTATTCACTGGATTGTCCTAAGTCACTAGTGTCCTACACCTTCTACCATACAAAGCCTCGTAAGGACTCATTCCCAATGATGCTTGTTGTCCATTGTTATATGCAAATTCTACCAAGTGTAGATAATCCTCCCACTTGGATGGTTTGTCCATTACATACATGCGGAGCATGTCTTCAAGCACCTGATTTACTCTTTCTGTTTTCCCATCTGTTTGAGGATGGTATGCGGTACTAAAGCTTAGCTGTGTACCCTAATCTGCAAAGAGACCTTTCCAAAAATTGGAAGTGAACTTGGTATCCCTGTTAGAAATTATTTCCTTAGGCAACCCATGTAATCTAAAAATTTCCTTCATGAAAATATTTGCAATGGCATCGGCTTTATGTGTGGACTTAACTGGTATAAAATGTGCTTCCTTTGTTAGCTTGTCCACCACAACCATGATGGAATCATGTTGTCTCATAGTCATTGGCAATCCTGTAATAAAGTCCATGGATATTACTTCCCATTTCCATTCTGAAATTGGCACTGGGAGTAATAAACCTTCTGGATGTTGGTGTTCACTCTTCACCTGCTGACATTCCATGCACTTAGAAATGTATTCAGCGATGTCCTTCTTCATGCCTGGAAAGAAATAATATTTTCTTGCTGTAGCAATTGTTTTATGATATCCTGGGTGACCAGAGTATGGAGCTTTATGGATTTCATCCATAACAATTCTCCTCAAATCTGCGGCGTTTGGAATATAGGCTCTATTCTTATAAGTAATGAGTCCGCCTTCTTCCAAATGATAGCCTTCATACTTCTTTTCAAGGTTTTGCTGCTGCAATTTGTCCTTTATCTGTACGTACACTTCATCCTCAACAATATGGTTAACAATCTGCTGCTTCAAATCTGGTTGGCAAGTACTAAGTGCTACCACATGCATTTTGTGTACCTTCCTGCTGAGTGCATCAACCACCTTGTTTTCTTTCCCTTTTATGTGTTTGATTTCAAAATCAAATTCACACAAAAATTCCAACCATCTAGCTTGCCTAGCATTTAAAGTTGGTTGATCAAACAAGTATTTCAGACCACAATGGTCTATCCTTAACTCAAATTTTCTTCCCATTAAGTAATGCCTCCACATCTTTAAGGCATGTACTATGGCTACAAGTTCTATATCATGAGTAGCATATTTCTTATCATGCTCCTTCAACTTTCTTGACTCATAGCATATCACATGGTTGTCTTGCATAAGAACTCCTCCAAGTCCTTGATTGCATGCATCGGTACACACCACAAAGTCTTTTTCCAGGTCTGCAATATTCAGAATAGGTGCACTTGTAAGAAGATTATTCAACCGTTGAAAACTTTCCTCACATCTTGGTGACCATTCAAACTTTATCCCCTTCTTTTGCAAAGAAGTGATCGGGTTTGCAACCTTGGAGAATCCTTCGATAAACCTCCTGTAGTAACCAGCAAGGCCCATAAAAGATCTCACATCAGTCACATTCCTTGGAGTTGGCCAATTCATAATGGTTTCAATCTTCTCAGGGTCTACAGATATCCCTTCATCGAAGATGATGTGACCCAAATAACGAATTCTATCTTTATAAAAGTCACATTTGCTCAACTTTGCATACAGCTTATGCTCCCTTAGTAATTGCATTGTCATTTTCAAATGTTCTTCATGCTCTTCTTCATTCTTAGAATATATGAGAATGTCGTCTAGGAATACAAGAACAAACTTGTCCAAATATTTGCTAAAAACATTATTCATGAGACACATGAATGTAGCTGGTGCATTTGTGAGACCGAATGGTACCACTACAAACTCATAGTGTCCATACCTCATTCTAAAGGCAGTCTTATGAATATCTTCTTCTTTGATTCTTACCTGATGGTAACCAGACCTCAAGTCAATTTTTGAAAATACCTTTGCTCCTCTCATTTGGTCAAAAAGGTCATCAATTCGGGGAAATGGGTATTTGTTCTTCACAATGACTTTGTTCAACTGCCTGTACTCAATACATAACCTGAGTGTTCCATCTTTTTTTTTCACAAATAGAACAGGTGCTCCCCACGGGGACACACTTGGCCTAATATATTTCTTTTCCAGCAACTCTTGTAATTGCATTTTCAATTCTAGCAATTCCGGTGTACTCATCCTATAGGGTGTCTTAGACATTGGTGCCGCTTCTGGCACAAGTTCAATTGTAAAGTCAATGTCTCTCTTTGGAGGGAGTCCTGGAATCTCATCAGGAAAAACATCCCTGAATTCTTGCAATACATGGTAGTCCTCCAATTTAAGAGTTTCATTCTCTGCTGCCTCTAAAATGTGGGTTGCATACAATTGACATCCCTTCCTACAGAACTTCTTTAGCTGCATGGCTGAAACCTGTGTAACAGAAGTCACCTTTGGAATTCCTTTTACAACCCTCGGGTTTCCTTCTTCATACATGCATTCAAAGGTCTTATTGTAGCAGTCAAGTTTAACCCTGTGTGCTTCTAACCAATCCATTCCAATGAGAATATCATAGGAACCAAGTGGAAAAATATTCATATCTACATAAGTGAATAGCCCATCCATCTCTAATGGACATTTCTCTACTATTTCACTAACTTTTCTCTTGGTTCCAGTGGCTAGTTAAACTAACCATGATTTACTATGCTTTAATTTCTTGAAAGCACAAATCTCAACAATTCTAGGAGTGACATAACTGTGAGTAGATCCGGGATCAATCAAAATAGAAATAGATTGCTTAGAAATATTACCTTCAACTTCAACCATAGTTGATTGATGATCTACCTGGCGGTCGTCTAGTGCTGCATATATTCTAGGGATTGTCCTTGCCACTTGACCCACAGTTTCAGCTCCTTGGATGTTGTGAACTTGATTTGGATTCTCATTCTGATGTGGACAGTTCCTAAGCATGTGGTCTCCTCCACAACCCCAACATTGAGGTGGTTCTCTTGGCTCCTTTGGATCTCTTGGCTTGTCTCCCATGATCCTAGTTGGCTTAGTCACAACCTGTGATGGTTGCCTTTGCTGATTCCAGAATTGAGGAGGCTTGAACCCCTTCTTCCTTTGATCAAACTTTTCGTTTTTCCTATCCTTCCATGCCTTATGGAATTCCGGTTTGCTTTTGTTTTGATCAAAGCAATACTTGGCCTTTCTTATGGCCTCCTCTAGAGTTCGAGGTTCATCAAACTCAATTCTATCTTTCTATGATTGGGGCAGTCCACTTAGGAAACACTGAATTTTCACCTTATCATATTGAATGTACCTGACATACCTCATCAGCTCCAAGAATTTGTTTGCATATTCTTCCATGGTCAATTGTCCCAATCTCAGCTCATGGAACTCTTTGATCTTACCATCATAGTACCTATCAGAGAGGTACTTCTGCTTGAAGTATTTCTTGAACTGCTTCCACACAATCTTCCTTTCATTGATCTTCTTCACTTGCCTGATGTGTTCCCACCATATAGATGCTCTTCCATTCAAGTTGAAGATGGCTACCCTTGCCTTCATATTTCCCAAGTAGTCTTGGACTTGGAAATACTTTCTCATCCCAAGAAGCCAAGCTTCAGCTTCTTGACCGGACTTTACCTCTCTATCAAATATAGGAGGTTTTGCCTTCTTAAATTCCCCATGTGAATTGCTCTTGTAGTGCTTCTTCCTCTTACTCCCGCGAGATGAAGAGCTTGAAACCTCAATGGATTCTTCAGAGTCAGATGATTCATTAGAAGATTTTTCCAGAGTATATGTTCTGTCGGTAGAAACTCTTCTTGGGCTACTCACCCTCCTACGGGAATTCCTCCTAGAACTACTCCCACACCTTTCTAGGTTTGATGTCTGATGCCCAGAGTTTATTTGCCTTTGGATGTCTGTCAAACTCTGTAGCATGGCTGCATTCAACTAGTTTTGTTCTTCCTGAGCTTTAATCATCCTTTCATTATCTTCCCTACAGCTTTGCAACTCCACCCTTGCGCTTCTCATGGTGGCTGCAATACCTGGAGGAGTCTCTTGATTTCTTCTCCCATTAGATTTTGTTTCATCATTTTCAACATGTATGTTCTCCACCATGGCATCTGTCTCAGGCTCATAAGGATCATGTGCATCTTCCATGATGTTAATTTTCTTGGCCCAACCAAGATCGAGAACTTTCCAACTGTACTATCTAGAAGGATGCCTTGATGTAACTGTGATTCTACAAAATGTGTTCATCCACACAATTGTTAGCTACATTATATTCTCAGAAATTGATAAATTTATTTCATGCACGTGGAAAAATATTATATTAACAATTTGTCAAATCATAGATTTTTCTCACAATCAACGACAAATGAGGGGGGGGACGACGCTGTGTTTCTATAATATGCACATGTATATGTCTTTTTATCAATGAGTTTTTACTTAATTTTTTTTTTTTTTGTAAATCTTTTATTTCGCGCAATCTAGCGCATAAGTTCCATGGCAATTTTTTTCCATTTTCGGCACCTGAAAAATGACTGAAATTCCTTGTTTCGGAGCAACTCAGCGAGTTCTTCCGACCTGTTTCGGGCCAACTTTCTGAACTCTTCTGCGTTGCGGAACAACTTGCGGAATCCTTCCACAGTTTCGGAACAATTTGCTGAACTCTTCCGCATTGAGGAACAACTCGCAGAATCCTTCCGCAGTTTCGGAATGATTCACCAAACTCTTCCGCGTTGCGGAACAACTCACGGAATCCTTCCGCAGTTTCGGAACAATTCACCGAACTCTTCCGCGTTGCAGAACAACTCGCGGAATCCTTCCGCAGTTTCGGAATGATTCGCCGAACTCTTCCGTGTTGCGGAACAACTCGCGGAATCCTTCCGCAGTTTCGGAACGATTCGCCGAACTCTTCTGCGTTGCGGAACAACTCGCGGAATCCTTCCGCAGTTTCGGAACGATTCACCGAACTCTTCCATGTTGCGGAACAACTCGCGTAATCCTTCCGCAGTTTCAGAATGATTCGCCGAACTCTTCCACGTTGCAGAACAACTCGCGGAATCCTTCCACAGTTTCGGAACGATTCGCTGAACTCTTCCGCATTGCGGAACAACTCACGGAATCCTTCCGCAATTTCGAAACGATTTGCCGAACTCTTCCGCGCTGCGAAACAACTCGTGGAATCCTTTTGCAGTTTCAGAACGATTCGCCAAAGTCTACCACAATTTCGGGACGATTTGCCAGAGTCTTCCGTAGTTGCAGGACGATTCGTCGAAGTCTTTCGTAGTTGCGAGATGATTCGTCGAAGTCTTCCGCAGTTGCAGGACAATTCACCGAAGTCTTTCGCAGTTGCGGAATGATTCGCCGAAGTCTTCCGCAGTTGCGGGACGATTCGCCGAAGTCTTCCGCAGTTTCGGAAGAGAATTCCTTCCACAGTTTTGGAAGAGAATTCCTTCCGCAATTTCGGAGCAATTCGCCGAATTCTCCCGCGGTTTTGGAGTAATTCGCCGAATTCTCCTGTGGTTTCGGCGAATATTTCCGAGTTCTTCCCAAAACATACTTAAACAAAAATTTTCAAAAACACTTAAAACAATTTTCGAGTTCCTTCTTTTCCTTCTTCCTATGATGACTGTTGCTCAGCAGGAGGTAACCTTACCTCTGCAAATTATCCAACTTAGCCAGTTTAGGCCCCATGCTGAGACCTGTGGTGATCAGAAAGGGACCTTCCCATGTGACTGTAATTGGATTTGGCCCATAGAGGTCCAATACTGCAACCCGCAGCTCTGATACCAAAATGTAATGTCCCCTCCCATCATACCAGCATGATAGAGAGGACGTGACACTAAATCCGGGCATCTAGCCCCATATCCATTAAGTAAAAACTCATTGATAAAAAGACATATACATGTGCATATTATAGAAACACAGCGGAATAAAAAAAATCATGTTTAATATCTAACATACATTCAAAATTTCTGTGACAGCCATTAAATAAAGACATTACAGAATTTATAAAAGAGAGTACTTATCTTATAACAAAGTAGTCCCAAGCAACTGGCTATGCAACTGCAACGTTCCACCCAACCATAGGCCAGTTGTGATCATCAATATCTCCACACACTGCCAACCCCGAGCTGGGCATGATCTCTACAAGGAATCAGGGAACAGCAGACTCACACATAGCCAAGCATACACCAAGATGAGCCAAGCCAATCTACAATTGGGTTTATCAGGCTGCTAGGAAATGGAAAGGAAGAGTTGCTAAGCTAGTGAGCTCAAGCACAGAGCCAGGGATAACCTTACAAGATCTATCTAGCTTGGCACCCACAATACCTACACACCCAGCACAAGGAAGTATTATTTTCACTGTTGTACAGTCCCTCAAGCCATACCTTCCCCATCTAGTGCTCTCAGGGTGTGCATAGAAGAGTAGCCAAAGCCCTCTTGATCTTCTTCAGAGGTTGTTTCCCCCACTAGGTTTATGAATCCCTCTATGTCCACTACCACACCAATCTCTTGCTCACAGGTTCAAATCAAAACAGGGATGCACATAACAGCAAAAGTATAAGTGTTGGGCATGAAGAAACATTTTTACAGTGAGATGCCCAAAGATGGGGTTTCTACCAACCCAAAAAAACGTGGGAAGGCCCAAAACGAAATGGCAATTGGGGATTCAACCCTGGAGAGCAAAAATCGTTTCAGAAAAATGCCCATGGGTATTTTGGGGCAAAAACGACCTCCCTCACAGTCCCAAATCGTGGCCCTCCTCTCCTAGCTGTTGTACAATGCAAAAACGAGCTCCCAGGCATGGAAAATGCAGGGAATTGGTAAAAAATGTGATGGGGAAAGACCTAGTAGTTTAGACTGCGTGAGAGAGGAAAGACTATATGTTCAGAATGGCTTTGGGCACCATTTCGTGGGTGTTTTCTTTCCCAAGAAGCAAAAAATACGATTTCTCGAGTTGATGGCTTTCCCATACACGAAATTGGCTGCCATACCTCTTCATTCCCAAGGCATTAACTACCTCAACCAATTTCTGGAAGAATTAAATGATTGGGTCCATAACCCAAAATGGGTAGTTGGTGGTTTATGGGTTTTCTTATTGACACATGGATTAACACCATTGGCTCAAGGGTTTGAATAATTTCCCTCCCTATTCCTTGTAGAATCATACCCCCATCTCTTTGTTGCATTGCATAGCTAGTTGTGGGTATTTTTCATTAAAATTCGTATTTACATGATGTCTTATTTACATTGTGCCTATCTAGAACAAGAACCATAGGCATCTATTTCTTTAATTGCTAATACATAAAACGCTAATTCAATGGTGGGGCCTTGGCCTTGAGCTCCTCACCATGATTAAATAACAATATTTACATCATTTATGATTTAACTGCAAAGGGGGTCAAAATGGGGACATTACACAAGAAGTGTAAAACCCCACTTTGAATATTGGAGGACATTTGTTTCCACATACTCCTCCTGATTCACCTGCCTCTCATCCCCCGCAAGATGAGGAAGCACAAATCCCCACTTCACAACACTTCTCTCCCATTATGACGGGAGAACATGGATCGTTGGAATGGATAAATCAACCCCAGGATGACCCCACATCAACTGTTGGTCCTTCAGCAGCTTATTATACATCTTCTACCAATCACCCAGTGGCCCATTTCACCGTTGCACCCCCGCCGAATGAGACTACTCCGGATCATACCTTGGCCTACTACCGCAGCCAATTGGCTCACTTTCGATCTATGGCTGAAAGGTGCCAGAATTCGAGTCTCCAACAAATGGTTGAAGACCCCTCATTACCCCCTTATCAACCAATCCCAGGTCACTCTTTATCCTTCAAATCACCAGAATCATCCACACAACACACGACCACTACTGAAATTGGTCAACCATTTATCCCTGCACATACATCTCTTAGCCAAGAGACTAGTTCGGTACTTCCTACTACCCAACCGATTGAACAACAATAGTCCAACACACCTATTACTACCATGGTCACTTTACCAATTCCTCCCCCACCTCAAAATTCGAGGGGAGGATACTCCATTCCCCCGGATTATCTTATTGGTAACATTACTACTATGGTAGTTAATCAACAACCTATGTTGGTTCAACCTTTGTATAGTAGTCAGCCTGTTGTGGCTGGGGGGAAACCCCCATTTCCTAACCAAAAAATTGGCGGTACAATCCCCAACGGACCTCCCGTTGGACCTTCTCAACCCGCTAGACCATCCACCATGGGATTATCTCATGTTGGGGGGCCATCCAATGTAACTCAACCCTCATGGAGTCAAGCGTATCCAGGTTCTTTTAACCCTGCTCCAGGTCAACCTAACCCCAGAAACGCACCATACGGGATACCCTATCCCGGAATCCCATACACTCTATGGGGGCAACAGCCCGTTTTACAACATGGACCCCAACCAACTATCCCTCAAGCACCACCACCCCCGATCGGTCCACCCCCACCTCCTACTGAAGGCGGTGGGCCCCCACCCACTTTTGGATGAGGCGGACCTCTCCCCTCCGACGGAGGTCCACCTCATTCTAACAACAACAGCCCCCACCCTTCGGGCAGTGGCGGGAATGTTCCACCACCCCCCTTGGGCAGAGGAGGCGGAGGACCATCCTATTATGGTGGGGGAGGAGATTTCCCTTCGAGTGGTGGATGTGGTCCACCACCCCCTCCAGGCGGAGGCTGTGGTGGATCTAATTATTATGGTGGTAGCGGTGGAGCAGACCCCCATCCTTCCGGCGGTGAAGGTGGTGTAGGCCCCCATCCTTCTGGCGGCGGAAGTGGTCCACCACCCCCTCCAAGAGGAGGCGGTGGTGGGCCACCTTATTATGGTTATGGACCCCCTCCTCCCTCCAGCGGTGGCGGAAGACCTTCGTCTCCTCCTGGTTGTGGTGGTGGAACCCCATATTATTGGAATGGACCACCCTTTGGTGGCGGACCCTCTTACGGTTCGAGCGACACACCCCCCTATGGTCAGTTTCCTCTGTGGTCACCCTTTAATCAGTCAATACGAGATCCTACCGGTCCTTACATGCCTTATCAGTACTACTAGTACCCGCAGCCTAATCAACAGCTGCCCTTCTTGGCTACTTTGGACCTACCCGACCTATCTCGTCTGACGAACGACCCCATTTACCACGGAACTAACTGGCCCTCAATTCCGGTGAAACTCCCATCGGATATCCCCAAGTTTGACGGCAAGTTGGACGAGGATCCCAAACATCATGTGATGACATACCATTTGTGGTGTTCATCAACCTCTCTGATGGACGACTCGATCCACCTGAGATTATTTCAACGGACACTCATTGGTTCGGATGCAAAGTGGTACATTGAATTACCACCTCATTCTTTTCACGATTTCGGGTCCCTTGCTATGAACGTTTTGACCCACTTCCAACTGCCTATATGGTATGAGACTAGTACGGACCTTCTCACCTCTCTCCGCCAGAATACCGCTACTCATATCTCTACTCATATACATGAGTGGTGATGGAGAAGACGTTTGATTAAGGCTCCCATTCCAGACAAACTCCTAGCATATTGGTTTACAAATTCCCTCATTCCCCACATAGCTCGAGACGTCGCCATGGGTGGTGATGTCACTAAAGAACAAGCTATCGCTCGTGCCCATTAACTAGACTTGGTCTACGCTCAATCGGGCACATTGTTTGAAATTCTTCCTGACGCACCCCGCGACACTTATGACCCAACGAAACCTCCTAAGGGATCCCAAACTGATGGCATCATCATCTCCCTTTGTAATGTCCCCATTTTGACCCCCTTTGTATTAAACCGTAAATGATGTAAATATTGTAATTTAATCATGGTGAGGAGCTCAAGGCCAAGGCCCCACCATTGATTTAGCGTTTCATGAATCGGCAATTAAAAATAGATGCCCATGGTTCTTGTGCGAGATGGGCACAATGTAAATAAGACACCATGTAAATACGAATTTTAATGGAAAAACCCACAACCGGCTATGCAATGCAACAAAAGAGATGGGGCATGACTCTACAAGGAAAAGGGAGGGAAATTATTCAAACCTTGAGCCAATGGTATTAATCCATGTGTCAATGGGGAAACCCATAAACCACCAACTACCCATTTTGTCTCATGTACCCAATCATTTAATTTTTTTCCAAGAAATTGGTTAAGGCAGTTAATGCCTTGGGAATGAAAGAGTATGGGCAAGCCATTTTCGTGCATGGGCAATCCATCAACTTGGAAAAACGTGTTTTGTCTCCTTGGGCAAGAAACCACCCACGAAATGGTGCCCAAAGCCATGGGGAATGAGTAGTCTTGGGGGATTCACGCAGTTGGAGTTAGCTGGGTCTTTCCATTTACGTTTTTCATCCAAATACTGCATTTTTCCATGCCTGGGAGTCGTTTTTGCAGTATATAACAGTTGGGAGAGGGAGGGCCACGTTTTGGGGACTGTAGGGAGGTCATTTTTGCCCCTGAATGTCCAAGGACGTTTTTCTAAAAACGGATTTGGCTTCCTGGGTTGTTCACCAACTCCCCATTTCGTTTTTGTGGGTTCCCACGTTTTTTCTGGGTTAGTTGAAACCCCATCTCATGCATTCCACTGTGGAAAACGTTTTCCTCATGCCCAGCAAGTGGGGTTCTGCTGTTATGTGCATCCTTGTTCTTGGTTTGAGCCTGTGAGCTGAAGTGTTGGAGTGGTAGTGGATAGAAGTGGCTTGATAAACCTAGTGGGGGAGACAACCTCTCAAAAAGATCAAGAGGGATTTGGTTACTCTTCTATGCATACCCTGAGAGCACTAGATAGGGAAGGTATGGCTTGAGGGACTGCACAGCAGTGAAAAGAATACTTCCTTGTGCTGGGTGTGTAGGTATTGTGGGTGCCAAGCTAGATAGATCTTGCAAGGTTATCCCTGGCTCTGTGCTGGAGCTCACTAGCTTAGCAACTCTTCCTTTCCATCTCCTAGTAGCCTGATAAACCCAATTGTAGATTGGCTTGGCTCATATTGGTGTATGCTTGGCTATGTGTGAGTCTGCTGTTCCCTGGTTCCTTGTAGAGATCATGCCCAGCTCGGGGGGTGGCAGTGGTGCTGCGAGATTGAGGAGCACACTGGCCTATGGTTGGGTGGAACGTTGCAGTTGCATAGCCAGTTGCTTGGGACTGCCTTATTGAGATAAGTATTCTCTTGTGTAAATTGGCAATTATCATTTGATGAATATTTTGAATGTATGTGGATGTATTAAGCGAATTTACTTCTGCTGTGTATTAAAATGATTATGCATGTCCATATGATCTTGTATATTTCTGCACAGATCTTTATTTCATGGCTGTCACAGAATCTTGAATGTGTTTTAGAGATCAACAGCATTTATTTGATTACCGTCGTTTGTCCATAGCATGAACAGATACAGTTCTTTGCACCTATGATTTTAATTAAAACGTTTTGGGGCTAATTTCCCGGACTGAGCACCGCGTCCTCTCTATCATACTGTATGGTAGGAAGGGGACACTACACTATGGTATCAGAGCTGCGTTGCAGCACTGGGCCGATATGGGCCAAAACTGATAGAAATTACAAGGGAAGATTTTAAATTTCCTAAGTCTGTTTTTGAAAATTTCCGTTTTAAGTCTGTTCTGGAAATTTTGGTTTAAGACTGTTTCGGAAGGAATTCCCGAATGCCTTCCGCAACTGCGGAAGCATTCGGCGAATCGTTCCGAAATTTCGGAAGCGTTCCGAGAATTTTTCCGAAAATTTGCGAAGGGAAGTTTTTCGGAAGGAATTCCCTTCCGAAATTGCGGAAGGATTTCTCTTCCGAAATTTGCGGAAGGAATTCTCTTCCGAAATTGCGGAAGGATTCCGCAAACCGCTCTGAAACAGCGGAAGAAAATTCTTTAAGTAAAAAATTTTCTAAGTGTCGGGATTTTTCGGAAAGAATTCTCTTCCGAAATTGCGGAAGGAATTCTCTTCCGAAATTTCGGAAGGATTCCGCGAATTGTTCCGAAACGCGGAAGAGTTCGGCGAGTCGTTCCGAAGTTGCGGAAGACTTCGGCGAATCGTTCCGCAACTGCGGAAGACTTCGCCGAATCGTTCCGCAACTGCGGAAGACTTCGGCGAATCGTTCCGAAACTGCGGAAGACTTCGGCGAATCGTTCCGCAACTGCGGAAGACTTCGGCGAATCGTTCCGCAACTGCGGAAGACTTCGCCGAATCATTCCGAAAAATCACCCGAAATCGAGGAAGCATTCCGCGAATGGCTCCGGAGTTGCGGAAACCTTCGCCGAATGGCTCCGCAATTGCGGGAGCATTCGCCGAATGGCTCCGCAACTGCGGAAGCCTTCGCCGAATGGCTCCGCTCGGAAAATCGCCCCGCCATTGCGGAAGCGTTCGGCGAACTGCTCCGCAATAGCGGAAGCGTTCGACGAACTGCTCCGCAATCGCGGAAGGCGTTGCCGAACCGCGTCGCGCGGAAGCTTATGGCCAACCGCCCCGCAATTTCGGAAGGGTTCCGCCAAACGCCCCGCAATTGCGGAGGGCTTCAGCCAACCGGCCCGCAGTTGCGGAAGCCTATGGTGAAGCGCCCCGCAACGGAGGCAAGCCGGGAACCGCTCCTTGCGGAAGCTTTCAGCCTGCCGCCCCGCAGTTGCGGGAGCAATCTGTGAACCGCCATCGCGGCAGGATTCAGCGAACTGCCCGTTGCGGCAGGATTTCGCGAACCGCCCGATTCGGCGTGTTTCCTACTAAAAAAAAAAAAAAAACTTGACCCCCTTTTTCTTTTTCCCCCTCGTATGTCGTTGTTGTTTGTGATTTGAAAAATTGTCAACGTAATGTTTTTCCCATGTGCATAAAGTAATTTGTGAATTCTGAGAATGTAATGCAGCTAACAATTGTTTTGATAAACACATTTCAGAGAGTCACAGTTACAGCAGGGTAACACTCTAGATAGTGCAGTTGGAAAGTTTTGAATCTTGGTTGGGCCAAGAAATGAACGTCATGAATGATGCACAGGATCCCTATGAGCCTGAGACAGATGCCATGGGGGAGAACATACAGGTTGAGAATGCTGAGACAGAATCTAATGGGAGAAGAAATCAAGAGACCCCTCCAGATGTTGCAGCCACCATGAGAAGCCTAAGGGTGGAGTTGCAAAGCTGTAGGGAAGATAATGAAAGGATGATTAAAGCTCAAGAAGAACAAAATCAACTGAATGCAGCAATGCTGCAGAGTTTAACAGACATCCAAAGGCAAATAAAATCTGGGCATCAGATATCGAATCTAGAAAGGGGTGGGAGTAGCTCTAGAAGGAATTCCCGCAAGAGGGCCAGTAGCCCAAGAAGAATTTCTACAGACAGCACATATAGTCCAGAAATCTCTTCTAATGAATCATCTGACTCTGAAGAATCCATTGAGGGTTCAAGCGCTTCATCTCACAGGAACAAGAGGAAGAAGCACCACAAGAACAGTTCACATGGGGAATTTAAGAAGGCAAAACCTCCTACATTTGATGGAGAAGTAAAGTCTGGTCAAGAAGCTGAAGCTTGGCTTCTTGGGATGAGAAAGTATTTCCAAGTCCAAGACTACTCGGGAAATATGAAGGCAAGGGTAGCCATCTTCAACATGAATGGAAGAGCATCTATATGGTGGGAACACACCAGGCAAGTGAAGAAGATCAATGAAAGAAAGATTGTGTGGAAGCAGTTCAAGAAATACTTCAAGCAGAAGTACCTCTCTGATAGGTACTATGATGATAAGATCAAAGAGTTCCATGAGCTGAGATTGGGACAATTGACCATGGAAGAATATGCAAACAAGTTCTTGGAGCTGCTGAGGTATGTCAAGTATATTCGAGATGATAAGGTCAAAATTCAGCGTTTCGTAAGTGGACTGCCCCAGTCATATAAAGATAGAATTGAGTTTGATGAACCTCGAACTCTGGAGGAGGCCATAAGAAAGGCCAAGTATTGCTTTGATCAAAATAGAAGCAAACCAGAATTCCATAAGGCATGGAAGGATAAGAAAAATGAGAAGTTTGATCAAAGGAAGAAGGGGTTCAAGCCTCCTCAATTCCGGAATCAGCAAAGGCAACCATCACAGGTTGTGACTAAGCCAACTAGGATGATGGGAGACAAGCCAAGAGATCCAAAGGAGCCAAGAGAACCACTTCAATGTTGGGGTTGTGGAGGAGACCACATGCTTAGAAACTGTCCACATCGGAATGGGAATGCAAATCAAGTTCACAACATCCAAGGAGCTGGAACTGTGGGTCAAGTGGCGAGGACAATCCCTAGAATCTATGCAGCAGTAGAAGACCGCCAAGCATATCATCAGTCAACTGTGGTTGAAGTTGAAGGTAAGATTGCTAAGCAATCTGTTTCTATTTTGATTGATCCTGGATCTACTCACAGTTATGTCACTCCTAGAATTGTTGAGATGTGTGCTTTCAAGAAATTAAAGCATAGTAAATCCTGGTTAGTTCAACTAGCCACTGGAACCAAGAGAAAAGTTAGCGAAATAGTAGAGAAATGTCCATTAGAGATGGATGGGCTATTCACTTATGCAGATCTGAATATTTTGCCACTTGGTTCCTATGATATTCTCATTGGAATGGATTGGTTAGAAGCACACAGGGTTAAACTCGACTGCTACAATAAGACATTTGAATGCATGGACGAAGAAGGAAACCCGAGGGTTGTAAAAGGCGTTCCAAAGGTGACTTCTGTTAGACAGGTTTCGGCCATGCAGCTGAAGAAGTTCTGTAGGAAGGGATGTCAATTGTATGCAGCCCACATTTTAGAGGCAACAGAGAATGAAACTCTGAAATTGGAGGACTATCAGGTATTGCAAGAATTCAGGGATGTTTTTCCTGATGAGATTCCGGGACTCCCTCCAAAGAGAGACATTGACTTTACAATTGAACTTGTGCCAGGAGCGGCACCAGTATCTAAGACACCCTACAGGATGAGTACCCCGGAATTGCTAGAATTAAAAATGCAATTGCAAGAGTTACTGGAAAAGAAATATATTAGGCCAAGTGTGTCCCCGTGGGGAGCACCTGTTCTATTTGTGAAAAAGAAAGATGGAACACTCAGGTTATGTATTGACTACAGGCAGTTGAACAAAGTCACAGTGAAGAATAAATACCCATTGCCCCGAATTGATGACCTTTTTGATCAAATGAGAGGAGCAAAGGTATTTTCAAAGATTGACTTGAGGTCTGGTTACCATCAGGTAAGAATCAAAGAAGAAGATATCCATAAGATAGCCTTTAGAACGAGGTATGGACACTATGAGTTTGTAGTGGTACCATTCGGTCTCACAAATGCACCAGCTACATTCATGTGTCTCATGAATAATGTTTTTAGCAAGTATTTGGACAAGTTTGTTCTCGTATTCCTAGATGACATTCTTATCTATTCCAAGAATGAAGAAGAACATGAAGAACATTTGAGAATGACAATGCAATTATTAAGGGAGCATAAGCTGTATGCCAAGTTGAGCAAATGTGACTTCTATAAAGATAGAATTCATTATTTGGGTCACATTATCTCCGACAAAGGAATATCCGTAGACCCTGAGAAGATTGAGACCATTATGAATTGGCCAACTCCAAGGAATGTGACTGATGTGAGATCTTTTATGGGCCTTGCTGGTTACTACAGGAGGTTTATCGAAGGATTTTCCAAAGTTGCTAACCCGATCACTTCTTTGCAAAAGAAGGGGATAAAGTTTGAATGGTCACCAAGATGTGAGGAAAGTTTTCAACGGTTGAAGAATCTTCTTACAAGTGCACCTATTCTGAAAATTGCAGATCCGGAAAAATACTTTGTGGTGTGTACAGACGCATGCAATCAAGGACTTGGAGGAGTTCTTATGCAAGATAACCACGTGATATGCTATGAGTCAAGAAAGTTGAAGGAGCACGAGAAGAACTATGCTACTCATGATATAGAACTTGCAGCCATAGTACATGCTTTAAAGATGTGGAGGCATTACTTAATGGGAAGAAAATTTGAGTTAAGGACAGACCATTGTGGACTGAAATATTTGTTTGATCAGCCAACTTTAAATGCTAGGCAAGCTAGATGGTTGGAATTTTTGTGTGAATTTGATTTCGAAATCAAACACATAAAAGGGAAAGAAAACAAGGTGGCCGATGCACTCAGCAGGAAGGCACGTGAAATGCATGTGGCAGCGCTTAGTACTTGCCAACCAGATTTGAGGCAGCAGATTGTTAACCATATGGTTGAGGATGAAGTGTATGAGCAGATAAAGGGCAAATTGCAGCAGCAAAACCTTGAAAAGAAGTATGAGGGCTATCATTTGGAAGAAGAAGGACTTCTTACTTATAAGAATAGAGTCTATATTCCAAATGCGGCAGGTTTGAGGAGAATGGTTATGGACGAGATCCATAAAGCTCCATACTCTGGTCACCCAGGATATCAGAAAACAATTGCTACAGCAAGGAAATATTATTTCTGGCCAGGCATGAAGAAGGATGTTGCTGAATACATTTCTAAGTGCATGGAATGTCAACAAGTGAAGAGTGAACACCAACATCCAACAGGTTTATTGCTTCCAGTACCAATTCCAGAATGGAAATGGGAAGTAATATCCATGGATTTTATTACAGGATTGCCAATGACTAAGAGACAGCATGATTCCATCATGGTTGTGGTGGACAAGTTAACAAAGGCAGCACATTTTATACCGGTTAAGTCCACAGATAAAGCCGATGCCATTGCAGATATTTTCATGAAGGAAATTTTCAGATTACATGGGTTGCCTAAGGCAATAATTTCTGACAGGGATACCAAGTTCACTTCTAATTTTTGGAAAGCTCTCTTTGCAGATTTGGGTACACAGTTGAGCTTTAGTACCGCATACCATCCTCAAACAGACGGGCAAACCGAAAGAGTAAATCGGGTGCTTGAAGACATGCTCCGCATGTATGTAATGGACAAACCATCCAAGTGGGAGGATTATCTACACCTGGTAGAATTTGCATATAACAATGGACAACAAGCATCGTTGGGAATGAGTCCTTATGAGGCTTTGTACGGCAGAAGGTGTAGGACACTAGTGACTTGGGACAATCCAGTGAACAGAATTGTACTTGGGCCAGAATTGCTTAAGGAAATGGAACAGGAGGTTGCAAAGATCCGGCAAAATTTAAAAGCAGCCCAGGATAGACAGAAAAGCTATGCAGATAAACATAGAGTGCATAGGGAATTCAATGTTGGGGATCATGTCTATCTTAGAGTGAGATCAAGGAAGAGTTCCTTGAAGCTTGGGAGTTGTGCCAAGCTATCACCTAGATATTGTGGGCCATTTGAAGTGCTTGAAAGAATAGGACCAGTTGCATATAGACTTGCATTGCCTGCTAGCACTAAAGCTCATAATGTTTTTCATGTCTCTTTGCTAAAGAAATATGTACATGATCCTAACCATGTGATTAATTGGGATGTGATCCAGGTGGAACCCGAGGGAGAATTCCAAACCGATCCATTGTGCATCCTAGACAAGAAAGTAACATTGCTCCGGAACCGAGCCATCGGACAGGTAAAGGTGCAATGGAATCACTACGGTCCCGATGAGGCTACATGGGAGCTGGAGGATGCCATGAGGGTGGCATATCCATTTTTGTTCAATTTTGATGAGCACTGAGGACAGTGCTAATGTAAGGGGAGGGGAATGTAATGTCCCCATTTTGACCCCCTTTGTATTAAACCGTAAATGATGTAAATATTGTAATTTAATCATGGTGAGGAGCTCAAGGCCAAGGCCCCACCATTGATTTAGCATTTCATGAATCGGCAATTAAAAATAGATGCCCATGGTTCTTGTGCGAGATGGGCACAATGTAAATAAGACACCATGTAAATACGAATTTTAATGGAAAAACCCACAACCGGCTATGCAATGCAACAAAAGAGATGGGGCATGACTCTACAAGGAAAAGGGAGGGAAATTATTCAAACCTTGAGCCAATGGTATTAATCCATGTGTCAATGGGGAAACCCATAAACCACCAACTACCCATTTTGTCTCATGTACCCAATCATTTAATTTTTTTCCAAGAAATTGGTTAAGGCAGTTAATGCCTTGGGAATGAAAGAGTATGGGCAAGCCATTTTCGTGCATGGGCAAGCCATCAACTTGGAAAAACGTGTTTTGTCTCCTTGGGCAAGAAACCACCCACGAAATGGTGCCCAAAGCCATGGGGAATGAGCAGTCTTGGGGGATTCACGCAGTTGGAGTTAGCTGGGTCTTTCCATTTACGTTTTTCATCCAAATACTGCATTTTTCCATGCCTGGGAGTCGTTTTTGCAGTATATAACAGTTGGGAGAGGGAGGGCCACGTTTTGGGGACTGTAGGGAGGTCGTTTTTGCCCCTGAATGTCCAAGGACGTTTTTCTAAAAACGGATTTGGCTTCCTGGGTTGTTCACCAACTCCCCATTTCGTTTTTGTGGGTTCCCAGGTTTTTTCTGGGTTAGTTGAAACCCCATCTCATGCATTCCACCGTGGAAAACGTTTTCCTCATGCCCAGCAAGTGGGGTTCTGCTGTTATGTGCATCCTTGTTCTTGGTTTGAGCCTGTGAGCTGAAGTGTTGGAGTGGTAGTGGATAGAAGTGGCTTGATAAACCTAGTGGGGGAGACAACCTCTCAAAAAGATCAAGAGGGCTTTGGTTACTCTTCTATGCATACCCTGAGAGCACTAGATAGGGAAGGTATGGCTTGAGGGACTGCACAGCAGTGAAAAGAATACTTCCTTGTGCTGGGTGTGTAGGTATTGTGGGTGCCAAGCTAGATAGATCTTGCAAGGTTATCCCTGGCTCTGTGCTGGAGCTCACTAGCTTAGCAACTCTTCCTTTCCATCTCCTAGTAGCCTGATAAACCCAATTGTAGATTGGCTTGGCTCATATTGGTGTATGCTTGGCTATGTGTGAGTCTGCTGTTCCCTGGTTCCTTGTAGAGATCATGCCCAGCTCGGGGGTGGCAGTGGTGCTGCGAGATTGAGGAGCACACTGGCCTATGGTTGGGTGGAACGTTGCAGTTGCATAGCCAGTTGCTTGGGACTGCCTTATTGAGATAAGTATTCTCTTGTGTAAATTGGCAATTATCATTTGATGAATATTTTGAATGTATGTGGATGTATTAAGCGAATTTACTTCTGCTGTGTATTAAAATGATTATGCATGTCCATATGATCTTGTATATTTCTGCACAGATCTTTATTTCATGGCTGTCACAGAATCTTGAATGTGTTTTAGAGATCAACAGCATTTATTTGATTACCGTCGTTTGTCCATAGCATGAACAGATACAGTTCTTTGCACCTATGATTTTAATTAAAACGTTTTGGGGCTAATTGCCCGGACTGAGCACCGCGTCCTCTCTATCATACTGTATGGTAGGAAGGGGACACTACACCCTTAGCACCCATCCTGTTTCTAATAGTGTTGGATCATCGAACCTCATGGTTCCTCCCCATTACCAACCCAAGCTGGCCACAACACCACCAAATCGACCGCTCCTGCTGTAACTAAAGAGGTGAATTTTGTCCAATCAGCTTCATCTTAGAAGTCCGACGGCAAGAAGAAGAACAAAGGGAAACCCAAGAAGTCTTCCGCCCAACAGGAACAAAGGAGCACTCCTGATGATACCAAGCAGAAACAGAAGCTAAAGTATCCTTATTTACTGTCCAGAGATGATCATACTTCTCCAAAGAATGTCCCCATAGAGACGAAGTTCAAAAGTTTCTTCGTGGTAAACCAACTCCCGCGGTCCTCAACGATCCGTTTCCCACTCAGAATCAACAAACAAGTGCTCAACCCCTAGCCCAGGGGGAACCATCCAATACCGCGCATGTTCTCATGGTGCGTAACGAAACGATCAATTTGAATACTCACTCACGATCATACGACTCGGTCCCTTCGAAGGAACCTTCTAGAAGTAATACTGAAAAAGCTTCCAACTCCCTGCCTGATGTCACTATACCAACAACTTCTCTCACCATTGAGAAGCCATCCTTAGATTCGATATTGCGACTGCCCAAGAGCACGATTCGAAAAGCTTTTTTAAGGACCTAATGCTTGGGCAGCACAAAATTATAATATTGTCGAGGACTTGGCCCAAGCTCCTGGCGCGATGTCCACCTTGGAAGTTTTGCAGAATTGTCCTAATCAACGCAAAACGCTCCTTGCAGCAATCGGTGTAGTCGACCCTGATTCTTCGAATACCATCATGTTCCGACTTGACTACTTCAAGCCAAGGCTTTCCCACTAGCTTGCATTCCAAGTAGCTACAAACATTGCTGGAAAAATCGTCCATCGTACCCTTTTGGACGAAGGCGCCTCTACTTCTGTCATGTTGATCGCCTATTGGAGAGCAATCGGCTCTCCTGAATTGAATCGTTCTCCTACCACGTTGAAGGCATTCGACGGGTGTGGCTTTCAACCACATGGGCTCCTACAAGCTCTCACAGTTGAGTTGGGTGGAAAGACAGTAACCATCAATGTGGAAGTGGTCTCGGCCCCAATAGATTATAATCTCTTTCTTGGTCGCAATTGGTTTTACGCCATGCAGGCGGTAGCCTCTTCAGTCTTCCACGTAGTAAAATTCCCCTATCTAGGACGAATTATTACTGTTGACCAATTAGATTTTTGCACACCGGACACTACTACTTATCCTGGTGACCATATTCCTTCGATTGGAAAAATGTCAAAACAGTATGAGAGTATAGGGGTTGTCCTTTTGAAAGATTCATCTCTCATGAGTGTTTTTCCAATTTCGGACCCCCCTAATCATGTTGCCTCGGTAAACATGATCTCCACAGAGATTTCATCTCACTCCACTGATACTTGGCTTGTACCGAACGAAGCCACAACACACCTAATTGGAAATGCAATGCCTCTTTCACCCACTGAATGTATTTACAAGGATATCCAGTCAGCACCGGAGGACCACTTAGTTGTGGCTCCCCCATCCTGTTCTCTACGACGGGCATCATCTCTACCTGATCTCTTACTTCGGACTTTCCATTCAGACGAGTCCATCATGGAAGTTATGAATGTAGATGATGGCCCATTGGATGACCTCCATCATAGGTCGTCTTTTCTTCCTCCTTTGGAATACATAGAGGACAACATTGATACCATCTTTTCACCAGATATCTACCCGTTCCCTCATTCCCCCATACTCACATGTCTATCGAATACTGAGGGAAACCTGGCCAATATTGAGCCTACCACCCCCGTAGAAATTTTGGTAAAACTTGGTATAGTGGAACACATTTGCATAGGCCAGAAGTGTTCCCCTAAAGAGATCACTATTGCTACAGCCTTATTCAAACAATTTCGAGACGTATTTGCTTGGTCCTATGAGGAGATGCCTGGGATAGACCCCACAATTGTTTCTCACGAAATAAAAACCTATCCTGATTTCAAACCTGTGCGTCAAAAGTTGCGACCGGTACACCCCCGGAAGACTGCAGTGATCAAGGCAGAAATTGAAAAGCTCTTAAAGGTTGGCTTCATCTATCCTGTCCCGTTGATGGATTGGGTCTCAAACGTCGTCCCTGTGAACAAAAAACAGGGTACTATTCAGGTCTGTGTTGATTATCAGGACCTTAATAAGGCTTGTCTGAAGGACAATTACCCGACCCCATTCATTGACCAGATTATTGATAATTGTGTCGGAAGCGTCATCTTTTCATTCATGGATGGCTTTTCCGGTTACAACCAAATTAAGATCAACCCAGCCGACCAACATAAGACAGCTTTCATCTGTCCCTGGGGGACATTTGCATATAGCAAACTCCCATTTGGCCATAAAAATGTGGGCGCCACGTTCCAGCGGGCCATGTCGTATGCTTTCCATGACATTAAGGACTTTGTGGAACCTTACCTGGATGATCTCCCTACTCATTCAAAGTAGCGTGAGTTCCACATAGATCATTTGATGGCCATTTTCCTCAGATGTAGATGGTACAATATCCGTCTGAACCCTCATAAGTGTATCTTTTGCGTTGAGTCTAGATGCCTCTTAGGATTCATAGTCTCAAAGGATGGGATCCGCATTGATCCCTTAAAGGTGGAGGCCATTGTTAACCTACCACCTCCCACCACTGTGACGGAACTTCAAAGTCTTCAAGGGAAGGCGACTTGTTTACAGCGTTTTGTTTGCAACTTTGCGGAGAAGACTAAGGGGTATATGAGATTGCTTAAGAAGGACGTCCCATTCATTTGGGATGATCAAGCTCAAAAATCCTTCAACAGCATTAAACATGCCATCACGCATGCCCCTGTGCTCCAACCGCCCAATTATTACCGAGATTACATTCTATATCTCGCTGCTTATGCTACCACTATCTCCATGGTTCTGGTATAGGAAGATCAAAAATCCCAAGAATATGTAATATACTACGCGAGTAAGGGTCTGATTGACGCTGAAACTAGATATTCACATGTCGAGAAGCTTGCTCTCGCGGCAGTCATCGCCATCCAAAAGTTATGACACTATATCTTGCTCTGCACCACCACCATCATCGCAGACTCGAACCCCATGTACCACGTGCTGACACGTCGGGTGCTCAGGGACAAGTATTCACGCTAGATCATGATACTACAAGAATCTGATCTTCTTTTCGAGAAAGCCAAGTCTAAAAAGTCTTTGGTGTTTGCTGAGCTTATCTATGATTTTCCCTGTCCTGATGTAGAAGTTGAGCACAATGACTCTTTTCTAGATGAATCATTGTTTCTCATCAGTATGACTGATCCGTGGTATGGAGATACACAAAGAGCCATGAATTGCATTCTAACAAGAAGTTGCTAGAATAAGATTGAGCAACCATTGAATGTTGGTTTTTCCGTTTGGGTTTCTAGTGCAAATATTGTGTTCTAGTGTGATGAAATTATGTTAATGTTGTGGTAATTTTGTATGTGAACTTCAATGGAATCTACTTTGTGTTTAATCGTAACCTAGTTATGGCTGCAATGTGAATTGTATGCTGATTGCATATGTATGCTTCATTTAGGAAAACCTACTTTCCATGAAAGAATTATAAACAATTGTCTATCATACCTCTTGTGAAAGCATTACATGAGAATGCGTTGAGTATGAATTTGTTTTTTTTTCATATAGAAAAAAACAACTTATATTAATAAAAGTTGTATAAAAAATGTACAAAAAGATAAGGAGGCGAGCTGCCCACACTTATGTTCTTCTCTAGAAAAAACAATATGATCTTACAATATCTCCAATACAAAAAAAAGACTTCCAAGACTGGGCTTGAGAAACCACTGTGCTAAATCCAACCATAGAAATGATACAATCGCAATATCAGTCTACAAAGAAATGGTGGTTGCATTGAATAAGGAGCTACTTCTATACTCTTCCATGTACATGACTGTATCCAGGTCACCCAAAGCTCTTTTAGAAAGAAGATCAACACCCTTGTTGTGTTCTCTGTAGATATGCAAATAGGAAATGGAGGCGAAAGATGATATGATAGTTTGAATCCTCTTAATCCATCCGCTCAGCTCTACAGAGTGTAAACATTCTCTTCCATCCGCTCAATTGAACACACATTGTGAATCTCCCAGGATAGAGAGAGTGTGGATGCCCAATCCCATGGCAAACCATAGTAAACCCCACAAGGATAATAGTTCTTCTCGGGTGTTTGAACAATTCCCAGCTCCAAAATAAAGATGGTACACATGATCCCGCGACAATTTCAAATTCGATCCAGCTCCACGAAGTCCAACCTAGGCTAATCCATCAAAAAATCCCACAGGGAAACTGATATCCAATTCTGAAAAGGGTTTAGAACAACGAATCTTCCTGCTGGAGACCATTTTGTTGACAGAGATGTAATCCACAATCCTAGCAACAAGTAGAAAGGAGGTAGAAAGGAGGGCGTTTTCCAATCCTGGAAAATAATGTGATTACGAGCCTTCCAAACTTCCCAAATTGTATAGCAAATAAGGATCGTGTCAATCGGCTATCTATCAAACCAAGCAACAAGGTTCTCTTCAAAAGAAAATATGTTCCAAGAGAAATGAAAATTGAGATCTATTTCCAATTCCTGCCACGGGGTCTGAAAGAAAATACAGTTTCCAAACAAATGGTCCACCTCCTCATTAGCATTAAAGCACAAGACACATCATCTAGGTCCACTAAAGCCGCGTTTGATCAAATTTTGCCAGGTCAAAATTTTATTATGGACCAGAAGCCACATAAAGCAACGGATTTTCAAGGGATATAGTTGAAAGGCCAAAGTTTCATAATCCACCATTTGCAAGCTTCCCCAACCTCCAATGCCTTAATACAAGCATAAGCAAGGTCCGCAAAGACCTTACCATTTTTCTTTTTGAAATGAATATTGCTTATATTAAAATCTTGAGTTGAAGTCTAAGTTATTTACATTCAGGTTTAATTAGTCAAGCATAAAAATCCAGGTTAGTAAGCAAAGTTTGCACAACAGATTTTTTTGTTGATTGACAACAACACATTGGGTTGACTTTTTATTGAGCACTCACCCGGACCTGCACATACCACAAGAAGGAGTTCTTGGAACCAATTGTAAACCAATTCTCGTAGACCTTGCATATTGATGAATGGAGGCCTAGGGATGATGAATGGAGGCCTAGGGATGATGAATGAAGGCATAGGGATTTCTTGAGAACAATGATCTTTGTATAAGACTAAGAGTAGAGATCTTTGTATAAGACTAAGAGTAGAGAGCCAAATTAATTCCAATGATCTTTTTAGTAGAGTGCATACTTTGATGAAGGCATGGAAATTGTTGTGGACTGCCAAAAGCGTGTGGGAATCTCGACGGAAGGGTTGTTGTGCGAGCTGAAAGGGCACTCAGTCCGCTGTTTTCGTAGGAATGGGGTTTGAAAATGAGTTGCAAGTATTAGCAACTGAGGGAATCTCAATCTCGGGAGATGAAGTCAAAATTGGCTTCCTAAAAGGACTGTTGTTTCAAGACGATGAAGGCGTAAAAGAGGTTGCTATTGCGAAACGTTGGACGTATCCGCAGAGGGAATCGTGGGAGGGGGAGTCCAAATCGGTTGGTCTCTCATCTACAAAACAAAGTCAAGCCTATTACTTGATTGATTTTATTGGTTTTTTCCCAATAGGGATTTGTGTCCATGATTGTTTGAGAGGAGGTAAAGCCTATTCCATTTTCCTCATGAAAGGGTCATCAAAGCATGGCATGGCATTGAGGTATGTGAGATTTGGGTAAAGTTTATTTTATCTAGGTTAAGTGGATCTTGAGTTTATAAGACTTACGCCTTGATTAGTAACAATAAGGTTGAAGTGTGCAAGAAAATAAAACAATTAACATTTTTCATGACAATCGTGGGTTGCAATCCCTATTTAGCAGATAAGCTATTAAGAGTAATTCAACCAGCAAAAGGGTTGTCATGAATATGCTTACTAAGAGTAGGTTTTGGTTCACTCCAAATTGACAGCAGTGAGTTGGTTGCGACGTTATTTTTAAGAAATTTGGTTATATAGTATACTTGCTTGGGAGGTGAGTAGTATCGTAATATTCTCTTTGAGAGGTGGGATTCCATAGTAATAATGAAATGTGTGTACCATAAAAAACAACATTATATGTGCTAAATTTCACCTATAGACTATTTTTGCATGTTTTTCCAACTAATATTCACCAATTTCCATTTTTATTCTAAAATGATTTGCCCACATTCTATAGTATAAAAGTATTTTACTATACAAATTAACAAAAGTTTCTAGAAACTATATAAAATCCTTAAAATAATTGAATAGTTTTACAAAAATATGGTCAAATATTTTATGATTGATATTTTAAGAATTAGTAAGATTAACAAAGATTTCAATACTTTAAGATAAGTATAAATTCTTAAAAATTTCCATGCAAAGCATGCAACAAACAATATAGAAACTAAGTCTTTTCCTACTACTTCCTTCCAACATCATACAGTACTTGAACTACACTAACTCCTTAAAAAGGCATTAGGTGATTTTGGAAAAATTGATGCCCAACTCAACATAGTTACGAATCATGACTTGTAGACAATGAAGGGCCATGCCATTCTTTAAGGATAACCCTAGTTAAAGGTCAAATTTGTATTATATGTTCAATAAATTAAATTGTTGCATGTTATTCATTGGAGGATAGATACAATTGACCAATAGTAGAATAATGTTGACAAATCATGTGGAGCCCATTTGTACTTTTTTCTAATGTTATTTTGATAATACATAGTTGTCATACACATGGAGACGTCAAAATGTTAATGTTATCACATAAAATATATGCAACGCCAACCCATAATAAACAATATTTATCCATGTATGGTTGAAAGTGACCCTCAAAGTAAGTTAACAAGTGAACAAACTCCACCATTTTTCCATTAAACTTCTTCTTTATATCAAATAGGAATTTTGTTAAAAGTTATCATTCCACTTGATCGATGTTAATATTGACCATACAATTATATCCTTAAATATTTTAGTCCATTTTAAAAAAACCCTAATCATCGAAATTTTAAAAAAATGAATAAATAAAAATAAAACTTTACCTCTTAAAAAAATAAATTCAAACTTACTAAATTTCTCCACCTTTTAAAAATATAAATATAAAATTTATAAAATGGTGGACTTTTTCTGACTTTGGAATGTACCCAAGCATATCATGGTATTTCATTTTACTTTAAATATTACATATATATTAAATAAATAATTGTGAAAAGAATAGTAATTTGTAAAATGGTGAAGGGCTTTTTCTAACTAATAATGCACTTGGAATGTACCCAAGCATATCATGGTATTTCATTTTACTTTAAATATTCTATATATATTAAAGAAATAATTGTGAAAAGAAAAGTAATTTGTGATGTATGATAACTATCAAAAGATTTTATCGATCTTTGAGTTAATTCTATATAATAATAATAAAAAATTAGGTAATTATTTTGGACAAACTTCCAAGCATTTTTTCTAATTTTGAGGATGGTACCCTAGGTAAATCCTAGATTCTTTGGGGCATAAGGCCAAGTCAACAATAATGCTCGAAGACATTACAATCATATTATCATTATGATTTGACAATACGTCACTCAAGGGAATAGAACCTAGGTGGGGATCATAACACTCCATCCCACAACTACTCGACCTAAGACCAATTGACAAAAAAATATAATTTTTATTTAAATGATATTATACTTATACTTGTTGATTCTTATTTAAATGATGTTATACTTAAATATGTCTAGGCAATACTTGTAAATCAATAAATCTTTGCTTTGGGATCAAAAGAAACACCTCTTTGTGAATCTAATTACTCCTATTATCTCATATGGTTTTGAATTTTAGGGTTGCACCATCTCTAAAGAATCGTGGAGAATTATAGAAGAAATCCAAAAGCGTTTTATAACTTATAATCTCAAAATTAAAGACAATACACCCTATCTTATCCTTCTCATAGAAGAGAGCCTCTCTCCCATTAGGGCATGGTTATGACTAGTACCTAATGTACGAAAACAAGATAAACAACATGGGAGACAAGAGGATTCTTAAGATTGCTTTAAACTCTAGTCAACAGCATCTGCGGCTCGAGTGAGGTTGGCATAAAGATGCCAAGTATTGGATAAATCATTAGGGAGTCAAGGAAGATCTCATTGTATAATAGTGATAATATTAAAATTATTATTACATCTAAATGTAAGGAAAATTTGTGGTGTGCTAAAGAATTAGAGGATAAGATGTTCGACTAACACGAGATATTTCCAGAAGATCGAACATGAGTCTAGAAACCGCTTACACAAACAAATCACATATCAACACACTAATGTTTTATGTGGGTTAAACCCTCAAAGAGGGAAACATTCCATGACCACAGCCAAATAGCTACTTGAGATAATATATTATGCAAAGGAAAAATATTTTACATATGAGTTTCTCACAAATTATCATTGAACAAATGACTCTCCATGCTCGTTAAATAGATATCATGGACCAATCGGGTGTAAAGCCACAAATCAATAGTCATCAAGGTAGACGTGAAGATGAACTGTTGGGTCACTCTATGTCTAGAACATATCATGACCGTTAGATTACATAACTACAAATGCATACTAAAGAAACACACTTTACCTAAAGACACATTGTACCAAGTTGATATTAACTAACTCCTAAGTGTCCAAATATCATAACATAAGATAAAATTAAGATACTATAAGGAGATGATCAACCCTAATTTAGAAGATTAATTTAAGTATCTCTATGTTTTAACTAGCATAAAGAAGAAAATCAACATTGCTAAAATAAGAACAAACTCCCATGAGTTACATAGTGAAAAACGTAGTTACCAAGTTGATGATATCTCCCCATAGTTTTTATTTTTTCATAGGTTGTATTTAGTAGTTTTTTTTACCCCTGAATCAAAATGTGGTGCTATCGGTAGAACAACATTTTTTTCGAGGTTAAAATTACAACTTTTTTCCATCATGGCCTTAATTCCTCAAAACAAAAACATTAAAATTGACCCTTGAATCAAAAAGTGGTGCTCCTATTATCACCCTCTATTTTTTGGGGGGTTAAAATTACAACTTGTTTGAAATCATGGCCTTGACAAATGCCTTGAAATCAACCCTCAAATAAAAAAGGGGGTGCTATCAATAGCATCTCTTTCTTTCGGGTTAACGTTCAGAACTGGTCCAAAAAATTAAAAAAACTATTTTTGGAGGGGGCATTCTCATAATTGACCTCCCCTAATTAAAAAAAAAGAATAAAAATGCAATTTTAAAAAAAAAAATTGAAAGAGACAAATTATTGAATTTTTTTTATTAAAAAAAATGGAAAATTTTGAATATGAAACACAATTAAAATAAATAAATAGAAAACTTTATTAACCCCCCCCCCAAAAAAAAAACACAATCTTTTTAAAAAAATATTGGAAAAATAATATATTTAAAAAAATGAAATAAAAAGAGGGTAGAGAGGAAGGGGAGGATTTAGAAACCCCACCCCCCACCACCATCCATACTAGTATGGTGGGGGGTGGAATATTCCCATAATCATCCCCCTCTCCTTACCCCTCCCATCTCCTCCCTTGGCCCCCTACAAACGATGCCCTGTAGCGTTGTAGGGGGCCATGGGATGGGGTGGGTGAGGGAGGTGGGGTGGAGTTGGGGCCATAGGAAAGGGATGAATGAAAATGGGAGGGGAGGAAAAATCCAAAATCCCCCCCCCCTGAACCTCTTCCATTTGTTTTGTTTGTGTTTTGTTCATGTTTTGTTTTTTTCTAATTTTATTTTATTTTCCAATAATCTGTTTATATTTATATTTTTCGTTTTTCTTTTTTCTTGATAATTTTCTTGTTTTTTTCAATAATTTGTGTCTTTTTTAATTATTTTTAATTGCATTAAAAATATAATTTTTGTGGGGGTGGGTGGTCGAATAATAGAAATGCCCCCTACAAACACATTTTTTTCAAACTAGTTCAAAACCTTTTTATTCAAGGATCGATTTTAAGGATTTTACTATCATTTGTCTAGGCCATGATTTCAAAAAAGTTGTAATTCTAATCCTGATACTACGAGCACTACTTTTTTATCCATGGATCGGTTTTAAGGTTTTTTGTTTAAGGAATTAAGGTTATATTGGTGAGGAAAGGTTATAATTGAACCTTGAAAAAAAGGGGCGTGCTATTGGTAGCACCATTTTCTATTCAAGGGTTGATTTTTATATTTTTGTCCTAAACATATGGGTTTTTACAGCTAGAGTTTTTGTTTTGAGGTCACATTTCTCGTCAAGCTTGTAACTATGGTGAAACGGGGCATTGGACAATTCATAAAATGCCACGGGAAAAAATAATTTGTCATCTTTGTGACACGAAGAGGGTTGAAGATTAAAATCATCTTATCTTAGAATATCTTGCATACATCCACATTATAACACAGTTTTAATATATTTGTTACAATACTAACCTTCCTATCCTTTTCACTCATCACTACTATGATGATCTAGGAATGCTTCTCGTAAATCTTTTCGAGCACACAAACAAAATTCTAAAGAAAACCAAGTTATTCCTTACCTTTTTAAGGTTTGATAAACCAAAGTTGGCCTCAATGGATGTTAATAACCATCATCACCAATATTATTATTGATAGGCATATATTATTGATGAATGTTTTGTTGTAGGCATATATTATTGTGTTTGCGTTGCTTCTATTCATTATTAAAGTTGATAGTTATCACATATGCATCACACAACTTGGACCAAAAGCACATATATTCTCTACACCCCTAGCATGGAATCTTAGTAGAGATGGATTTCTAGTGTTCTATTGTGGGTATATATGTTTGGATCTACCTCACTTCTATGTGGTTCCTTTATCCTTGTTGCTTATCCCATATGCATCCCATAACTAAGAGACAAAGCATGTATATGCTCTATGTCCCTAACCACTTAGAAAACATTGCCTTATGTGATTTTTTGTAGTTTCTTACTATCGGTACATGCTTGTTTGTATTTCCTTTACTCTTAATTTGAAACTTTCCACTAGTTGTCATTTTTATACGCAACCTTCATAGCCATTTTGTAATATTGTTCTATGTTATTTTACTCTTTGTTGTCATTGTTATGCACAACCTTCATAGTCATTTGAAATATTGTTCTCTATTATTTTTCTCTTTGCTTTGATAATGAGAGAACAATTTACCAAAAAACATTAGCTAAAAGCATTTCTTAGAATGGAATTCAAACCCTAATTATCTTCTCAAAGTATTGCTTAGATTGATTTTTATCTTGAGATAATCATCTCTCTCATATTCCATGATTTAATGATTCTCATTTAGCTTCTAGGATTTACAAGCTCTTATACATAAGATTTAAATTTGTCCCTTCATCCCCATGGAGATAGCATTTGGATTTTGCAACGAGACACTGCAATTCAAAGAATTGAAAAGTTCATTCGTGATTGGGATAGAATGATTGCTTGAAAACACTAGTGTAAACTAAAACAAGCTAAACATAAAGAAAAGTGGAGGCTTGACACTTTCAAAAGAAGATCTACTTAATACAACTTTTCAAAAAGGAACACATTATTGAGGGAGCTTAGGTCAACCAAGGTATTGTTGAGGGAGCTTAGGTCAACACCTATTTTAATTGGGATCAATAGGGTGATGAGCTCTACAAACATGATTTTGAATTCTTAAAGAGGAAAAAATATTTAAAGATGATCTTAGGTATTACAAGATTGGATTTCACAAAATAGATCAACTTGATTGGTGGAAAATAATATGTTTACCATGCATTTTCAAAACATATTATCTTCTTACCATGATACTAGTATAGTGAGAAAGAGTGTTTTAAGGTTGTCTCTACCACAATTTCTACTTCGGAAAGGATTATGTTCAATATAGAAGCCTTGAAAAAAAAAAATCAACCCTTAACAAAATGAAGAACAATATGTCTCCAAGTCTTGATGGTCTCCTTTATGAATCATAAATGGAATTTATAGAGCAAGTCTTGAAAAAAGAGTTGCTTTCAACCCTTAACAAAATAAGAATAACATGTCTCCAAGTCTTCATGGTCTCCATTATGAATCACAAAAGGAATTTTCTTAGGGTAAGTTATTGGAATTTCTAAATGAATCACTAACTAAATTAATCCCTAAGAATTCAACAAGATACACCATTGGTAGTTTATGGCCTATCATGTTGTGAAATGTCTCTTATAAGATATTCACAATGGCTCCCTCCTTGCACATTCAAAAAGTAGAATCTCAATTTGTCCATATTAAAAACACAATATTTGTAGGGAATATTTATTCTCGGTACACTGATTGTTACTTGGAAGCAATGGACTAGAAAAGAGAGGCATGCCAAGGATCCTTGATACTTAAGATTAACATCAACAAATACTCTGACTATATTGATTAGGAATTCAATGGTGGGGTTTTCCTCGTGTTTCTCAAATATGGTTAGAACACTTCTTTCTGACACCTCGGTTGTTGTTGTAGTGAATGGATCCTTTAAATTTTAGATTGCATTGTATCATATTGATTTATTAGACTGGGTTATCAAGAAAACAAGAGAACATTTCATTGAAATAAATTAAGGTGAAAGATAAATGTAAATCATTGAAAACCCAAGCTCATGCATCTCCCCTAATGGAAATGGTTTGCATGCAAATGGTGTGAAAAAGGGAAAAATTTGAGCAACGTATGGAAGTGAGTGAAAGGGTTCATAACCATGTTCAAAAGATCCAATACTAACAAAATATTAAAATAGAAGAAACAATGGCATATTTACACACACTATACACAAGACTCACCCTAGAAACATGACAGTATTTAAACAAGGGTTGAAAGTAAGGGGGAGCCGGGGAACAGAGGATCAGTTGATCAACAGGATGCAAATTAGGGGGAGTTGAGCAGAGGAGTTAATACTTAGGGGGAGATCCATTTTTACTTACTGTTGAGATCAATGCCAAAGGGGGAGATTGTTGGACCTATGTTTCCATTAATGTCAAATGGGAGTAAAACATATAGACTTGATGTAATTAGAAGCTACTTTAAAGAAGTATATAGAATAAAATGTCGAAGAAAGTATGAATAAAAGTGCGTAGTGGTGTAGGTGTTTTTTTGAGGTCCTGCAACCCAAAAGAGAGCATGCACAGTAGAGTGGGTGTTGTGTCAGGGTATTGTAACCCAAAATATGGCTCCCTAAATGGCCTACAACCCACACAAATTAAGTCAGTACAAATGTCAAGACAAGTCGGCTTAACCGTAAATCAAGTTGAGCATCGTGCTCGGCCCTCTTAAGCAATAAAGAAGGGGAGGTCACCTGTGTATAAATAAGATAATGATAATAATTGTGAGTGTGTGGGCGGTAAAAAATGTAAGGCATGGGGTTCGCAGTTCAGAAGAATTAGGAAGGTGTAGGGTTTGCAGTTCATATTATGTAGTAGAAAGTGTGCAGTGGAAAACAAATTGTAGAAAGTGTGCAATGCATAGTATAAAATAAGACTAAGGAAAGAACAAAGTACAAAGAAAGTTGAGGAGATTATCCAGTAGGAATTAATACTAAGGGAAGAGCTAAGAGCAGAGAAAGCAGAGAAGAGTGCGCGGATCTCAGTTAAGAGAAAACTGAGGAGGGTATCAAGTACAAAGTAAGACCGAGATAATATCTAAGAGAAGAGAAATCATAGAAGAGTGCGCAGTACATGATTCAGAGTGAGCTAAATAGAGTGTGCAGACAAGGAGAAAGGGGGTTATAGCCTTCGTCCTATAGCAACAAAGAAAGTGTATGAGGGGATTGTAGCCTCCATTCTATTGCAATAGAGGAAGTGTGTGAGGAGGTTTGAAGTATCCATTTTGTTGCAGTAGAGTAAGTGTGTGAGCGGGTTGTAGCCTCCTTCCAGGGGTAGTTGGATGCTTCCTGTCAATTGGATCTGACTAATACAAGGAGGTTGTAGCCTCCTTCCAGTTGAATCTAGAGAAGTAAGGTGTTTGTGCATCCCTTCAGTTGAAGTTGAAGAAACAAGGAGGTTGAATCCTCCCACCAGTCATAGTTGGTGATCATTGGAGATTTAAGTCTCCAAAACTTGATGTAAACATATTGTTTTTATAAATACTATATATATCGAGTTTTTTCTATATACATACAGTGTACTCTCTAGTTAATGATGGATTGATGCATTTACTTATTTAATGCATTTTAAGTGGAATAGTAAATTTGCATGGGATATTGATTCAACCCCCCCTCTAAGTATCCCAATGTGTTCTACAATTGGTATCAAAGTGGGTCCTTCTTACAAGTTTGACCAACTTGAAGGGGATCCGAACTCACCAATGGACGAACAAGCAGTTCTTTCAATGAATGGAGTACCCTTATTTGATGGCACAAACTATGTGTTATGGAGTATAAGTATGAAATGGTACCTAATGATAGTAGGACTTGACATATGGCACTCAATTGTTACTGGCTACACTCCACTGAAAATGAAGTGTAATACCCCTAGTTTTGACTTGGAATGTATTTATCCAATATTATGTAAATGATGTAAATATGCTAGTGTGAATTCCTAGTTCGGAGCTCAAGTCCAAGGCCCGACTAGTGAATGTCTAGGCATGTATGATGTTTACATTTCATTTGGACTGTTTATTTGGATTTTATGTTGATTTATAATATATGTAAATATTATGTGCATAAATAATAAAATGGTCCAAGACTGGTTGTGTAAAGAGCACTAAAGGGGCTATGATTCCACCAGAGGGGAAGAGGAAAGGGGTCCATGGGTGACTAAATTATTGTTGCCAAGTGTTAAACTTAGAACTCACCCAAAATTATGTCATGTGATGAGAATAAACCAAATATCTCCTTTTTTTACCATTTTTCCAATCATTAATGCATGTGTGTGGTTGGTGGGAAAAGTCACCTCATGTAGTTATTGAAGCATGGGACTGACTGCACTTTTGTGACAATTCTGGCATGACAGAATTCAGACTGCAGCTTCCAGGATTCCTTCCTATACTGGCAGAAGTTAAGTCAGTTTTATTTTCACCATTTTACCATATCTCTTGGAGACAACCCTCATTTGTCTCATTCTTACATGCAAGTTTAGAAGATGCAGAGATCTCCTTGTTGTTCATGAACTTACCATGTTGTTTTGAACCAATAAATTCGAATTTGGAGACCATGTTGCAGATTGGGAAGTGAGTATTGTTGCTTGTAGGTGAGCAGAGAGGTTGGGCAAGCTAGGAATCCATACCCTTGAGTTATGTTGCACTTAGGTGCTCGAGAAGCCACAGATTGAGGCTGCAGGAGGTTCTATAGCATCCAACATCAGGTTTGAATTATTCTATGCACACACTGGAAGCACCCATAAAGATGGATCGCCCAAGAGAACCGTGGATCGGTGAAGGGGATGCCTGAGCTAGAAGGGTGTTGTGTGGGGAAGGTATTGTGAAAGCTAAGGCTATGACGGTTGAGTGAGACCACTGTAGATCTTTGTATGAGCATTTGGCTAAGCACAGAGAGAAGAATGGGTTGTGGGATGAGAGATATAATCCTGTAGGTGTTTCCTTTTCCCTAGTAGCCTCATAGCCTAGCTTGGGGGTGGCCTCAGTAGCAGAAATAGTATATGTTGGACTGAGTGCCTATGGTTTGGTGGAAAAGCGCTCTTACACAACTAGTTGCTTGGATCTGTGTTGGATAAATATAAGTACTCTCATGTATTTGAATCTGAAATGTTTTATTTCATGCATGTAATGTTTATGCTTATGTATTTGCATATTAGATGTTTGTGGATAGATTTTAATTCCCTGGTGCATATTTATTTATATTTCTGCACACATTTCATTTATTGAAAAATGTATTATGGACTTGGGGCGAAATTTTAGAGCCCAGGTTTTCCCAACGTCCCCTCCTGATGGTCAGATTGGGTGAGGGGGATGTTACAGAGTGGTATCAGAGCTTCTGGTTGCAATGCCAAAGCTATATGGGCCAGAAATCACGATTTACAGGTAAAAATCATAACTGGCTCTTTAGAAAAATCCACTTCTGTAAACTGGTAGTTAAATGGAAGTTAAGGGTCGTGGAGTGAGTTTGAAATCAATTTCGAAACTTTCCCCTTATTTCTCAATCAAAAACTTCCATAAAAATGAAATTTTGAAAATTGGGAAAATTTAGTTGGGCCTCACCAGTGCCAGGTGGAAGGGTGATGTGGACCAGCCACATCAGATCTATGTGCTCAAGTGACCGTAAAGGATGGA
Source organism: Larix kaempferi (assembly GCA_027924585.1). Taxonomy (NCBI): domain Eukaryota; kingdom Viridiplantae; phylum Streptophyta; class Pinopsida; order Pinales; family Pinaceae; genus Larix; species Larix kaempferi. The sequence continues at coordinate 8,580,273 of BSBM01000129.1, read as the reverse complement.
ATGTGATGATGGAGAAGATCTGATCATTGAGAAGCAAGGTAGATCGACCATTGAGAATGATTCAGGCCCGCGAAGGTGCACGAAAGTTAATTTTTTTCGTGGCCCTAAAAGAAAACCGCCCCATCCACATGTCATTCTATGGTGTGTTCAAGCACGTAAAAGTGGTATCGGGAAACCACTTCTTCCAGGATCCTGAAACCACCTTTTGGGTCCAACAAGGAACTAATGTGACGTGGGGAGATGTGATAAGAAAAAATGTCAGAAGGGATGGGACCCTCATCAGTCATGTCAGTTGTCGGAGATTGTGCATATCAAGATCAACGACTCACAGTGTCTCAGGGGCTTGAACATGCATGAAGGATAACAGATCTACGCAACCCTAAAGTGGTAAACTGCTCGATGATGTGTCGCTCTCTCGTGCATTTAGGATCACAAAAGTGGGTCCAGGAAACCTCTCTTCTTGGACCATGAAACAACTTTCGGTTTGAAAAGAAGTGATGTTGTGTTGGTTCCAGACATCTAGTGCGTAGGTGACAGGGGCAATGGGACCCGCGGTGATCATGTCAGTATTGGGTATCGCGCAGATCTAATCGACGGCTAGGATTAACTCAGGCACATGAAGGTGCACAAAGGTTAATTTATTTTTTCAGCCCTGAAAGAAAACTACCCCATCCACGTGTTGCTCTCTCGTGCATTCATGCACGTAAAAGCAATTTCATGAAACCACTCATCTAGGAGCCTAAAACCACTTATCACTGATAGTGGTAAGGCAATGTAGGTGGCATATGAATGGTGAGGATCAAGGGAAAAGAATCATTTTTCATAGGCGATTTTTGGGTGCCGAAAATAAAAAAAATGCGAAGCCAGAAGGGGGCAAGCCCCCTTGACACTTGTCATCCCCCCCCATATGTCGTCGAGTGTGAGAAATTTATGTTGTTTGACAGAAATTGTCAATGTGGGTTGTTACCAGGTTGCATGAATATTAATGTTGTAATATTCCAATATTGTAATGAATCTAATGAATATGTTTATAAACACTTTTGTAGATTCAGAATCCTTTTAGTGAAAGTTAAGGATCAGCATTTCACTCTAGTGCAGTTGGGAAGTTTCTGATCTTGGTTTGACCAAGAAGAAGAGTATAATCATGGATGATGCACAAGATCCTTATGAGGTTGAGGCATATGCAATGGGAGATAATGTACAGGTTGATAATGCAGAGATAGAGTCTAATGGTAGAAGAAACCAAGCAACTACCCTAGACATTGCATAAACCATGAGGAGATTAAGAGTGGAACTACAGAGTTGCAGAGAATACAATGACAGGATGATTAGATTCCAAGAGGAACAGAATCATTTGAATGCAGCTATGATTCAAAGTTTGACTGACATTCAAAGGAAGATATCCCATAGTTCAAGAAGGATTTATAGAGATAGGACATATACTCCAGAAATCTCTTCTAGTGAGTCATCTGACTCTAAAGAATCCATTGAAGTTTCAAGCTCTTCATCTCATATAAAAAAGAGGAAGAGGTATTCCAAGAACAACTCTCATGGAGAATTTAAGAAGGCCAAACCTCCTACTTTTGATGGTGAGGTTAAATCTGGTCAAGAAGCTAAAGCTTGGCTTCTTGGGATGAGGAAGTATTTCCAAGTCCAAGACTATTCATGAAATATGAAGGCAAGAGTGGCCATCTTCAATCTAAATGGAAGAGCGTCTATATGGTGGGAAAAAATTAGGGAAGTAAAAAGGATCATTGAAAGGAATATTGTGTGGAAGAAGTTCAAGAAGTACTTCCAGGAAAAGTACCTTTATGACAGGTACTATGATGACAAAATCAAAGAGTTCTATGAGCTGAAATTGGGACAAATGACAATGGAAGAATATGCAAACAGATTCTTGGATTTGTTGAGATATGTTAAATATATCAGGGATGATAAGGTGAAAATTCATCTTTTTCTAAGTGGACTTCCCTATTCATATAAATATAGAATTGAGTTTGATGAACCTCGAACTCTAGAGGAGTCCATAAGAAATGCCAAGTATTATTTTGATCAAAACAAAATCAAACCAGAATTCCATAAGGCATGGAAGGATAAAAATGAAAATTTTGACCAAAGGAAGAAGGGTTGAAAACCTCCTCAATTCATAAATCATCCAAGGCAGCCACCACATGGTGTGACTAATCCAGCTAAGATGTTGGGAGACAAGCCAAGAGATCTAAGAGAGCCTCTTCAATGTTGGGTATGTGGAGGGGACCACATGCTTAGGAACTGTCCACATTGGAATGGGAGTGAAAAGAAATTTCACAACATCCAAGGAGTTGAAATAGTGGTTCAAGTGGCAAGGACCGTCCCTAGGATTTATGCAGCACTAGAGGACCGCTAAGCAGACCATTAGTCAACTGTGGTTGAAGTTGAGGGTAAGGTTGCTAAGAAATCTATTTCTATTTTTACTGAACCTGGATCTACTCATAGTTATATCAGTCCTTATGATAATTTACAGGAGAGATCAGAAAGCTAGAGAAAACCTCACTAAAACTCACTCAAGAATAACAGAGAAGAGAAGAAGAATTGTTGAATCAATAATCACTCATTAACACAAGAAATGACAAAAACTGTTGTATCATACATCAGTTGTAATTTGGCACTGTGAAAAGTGAATAATAACTTAATACAATCAAATGGATTCGAATGCCTCCTAAGGTCATTCGAATTATCCTCAATGTGTGGCTTAAATAGCATTGGAGATATCATCCAATCAGTGGAAGTAGTCACAAATAGTCAAAAGTCGGTCAAATGAGTCTAACTGAGTCATGTGAGCACAAATCAAGGGATGGAGACTCCAAGGATGGCACATGAGGCTGATGAGGCTGTCAGTAGGTCAAGTGGCACTCCGATACAAACAACTGGAAGCTATAGGCAGTTAAACTGAGCAATAAATGAATAAACTGGTCAATAAATGCTGCAATTGACTATTAGTGATCCAAGTAGTGTAGTAGGGCGCATATGTCATCCAGGTGAGGAAAATAAGGTGCACTAGGTAGGTAGGAGGGCTCCCGAGGGATAAAAACAGGCTCCAGGGGGCTAAACATAGGATCCAGGGGGCTAAACATAGGCTCCAGGTGCTGGGGATACTACCATACTGATGACTGGATGCATGCAGATGCATGCATGATGACTGGATGCATGTAGAGTGCATGCATGCATGCAATTATAAAAAATGATGGTGAGAATATTCCAACAGTCTTAAAGTTGTTTAGATTTGTGCTTTTAAGAAATGAAAGCATAGTAAATCATGGTTAGTTCAACTAGATACTGGAACTAAGAGGAAGCTTAGTGAGATCGTGGATAATTGTCCATTGGAAATGGGTGGACTATCCACTTTTGCAAATCTGAATGTTTTTCCACTTGGTTCCTATGACATTCTCATTGGAATGGATTGGTTGGAAGCCCATAGAGTTAAAATTGATTGCTACAGCAAGACTTTTGAGTGTATTGATGAAAAAGGAAACCCAAGGGTTGTAAAGGGCATTCCAAAGGTAGTTTCTGTTAGGCAGATTTCAGCCATGCAATTGAATAAATTATGTAGGAAGGGTTGCCAATTGTATGCAGCCCATATTTTGGAGAAAACAGAAAATGAAATTTCCAAGTTGGAAGACCATCATGTTTTGCAAAAATTCAAGGATGTGTTTTCTGATGAAGTTCCAGGACTTCCTCCAAAGAGGGACATTGATTTTACAATTGATCTTGTCCTCGGAGCTACTCCGGTTTCTAAGACACCTTACATGATGAGTACACCAGAATTATTAGAGATGAAAATGAAACTGCAAGAGTTGTTGGAAAAGAAGTGCATAAGGCCAAGTGTATCTCCATGGGGATAACCCATAATTTTTGTGAAAAAGAAGGATGGAACACTCAGGTTATGTATTGATTACAGGAAACTTAACAAGGTTACAATGAAAACAAGTATTGATTCTCAAATGAGAGGGGAAAAGGTGTTCTCAAAGATTGATTTGAGATATGGTTATCATCAAATGAGAATCAAGTAAAACAACATTCACAAGACATCCTTTAGAACAAGGGATGGGCACTATGAGTTTGTGGTGGTGCCATTTGGTCTCACCAATGCCCCATATACATTCATGTGTATCATGAATAGTGTTTTCAGCAAGTATTTGGACAAGTTTGTTCTTGTATTTCTAGATGACATTCTTATTTATTCCAAGAATGAAGAAGAGCATGGAGAACACTTGAGAATGGCTTTGCAATTGCTAAGGGAGCATAAGTTGTATATAAAGCTAAGCAAATGTGACTTTTATAAAGATAAAATTCATTATTTGGGTCACATTATTTTCGAGGAGGGAATATTGGTGGATCTCGAGAATATTGAAGTCATCATGTATTGGCCAACTATGTAATGTCCCCATTCCAATAATTTCATAGTAAGACAATCCCATCAATCCTACTAGTTTCGTAGGTTGGATGGGCACATGTGGAATGGTAATAAGGAAGCTAATAAATGATGTTTAAACATTAGAAGGGTTCAATTTTTTAATAAATAGAGTGAATAAAGAAACTCAAGAGAAATCCTAGCTGACAAATGGTTTTGGAGACATATGGAGGATGTGGGACCCACACTAGCTTGATTTTTCATAATACATGGTATCTCTCTTTTGCAAATTCGAATTAATGGGAATGTGAACACTCTTGGGTGAGTTGGTAAGTCATAACACATGTCATTGAGCATCTTAGGTCAAATTGGGAAGGATTGGTAACCTCCATGGAAGATAAAGAGTCAAAGTGGAAGTTTGTGGACACTTGGGTTAGATTCCCTAGGCCCTATGACACCAATGATGGAGCATCTATGACAACTATGAAAAATTGCAGACCTGACCTCTGACATCTGACCACTATGACATTTCAGCACCAAAAATAAGCTCAAGGAAGGCTAATTTGGGAGTTGGAGAAGCCAAAGAGACTCAAAATCGAATTTGGGAGAAGATGGAAGGTTGGAACTACGAGACAAGTGGCAAATGTGGAATAATTCCTAAATGGAAATCTATTGAATCTATTGAGAGGATTTAGACCCTTAGAAGGATAATGTTGGTTATAAAATGTAGAAATGAAGTATGAGAATGTCTTTTGATGATTTGAGAAAAATTGCATTTGTGAAGAGAGAGCTAGTGGATGACTAGTTTCTTGCCTTAGCCAATTTCGAGGGTGAAAGATTCCCATCCAAGTTGGTGTTTGGAGAGGCCACTCAGGTCTTTCATGGTGCTTTAATGGAGTTTGTATTTGCAGGTAGCAGCTACAGGAAGTTTCATGGTTTGGTTTAGTGCATCACTTTCTCTCCACCGTTTCCTGTTTTGAAGGCATATTCATGCTCCTTGAGGGGGGGCGTTTTTGGTGAGCACTTGTGCTTCTTGAGAGAGATTATCATTATATATTTCTGATTTCAATAGCTTCATATCCTCTGTTATTAATATTCATAAAGTATCAGGTAGAAATACCCACTGGTTATATGCAAAACTATTGATTAATGAGCAAACAATGTCCATTTCCCCAATGCATTGATGTATGACACTATAATGTTGATTATTTCAAATGGATGTATGATTATATAATATATTTGTTATCAATATACTTCCATGGATGTCTTCTACAAGTTTCATGTACTGTACTTGATCATTTGAAGCATTTTTACTCAGTTTAGTTGTATTGGGAGGTGAAATAGTGTCATTTCCCCAAGGGTTGAATTGGGGGTTTTTTCTGTTGAATGTGAGAGAGTTAGAACAATAGTAAAAATCAATTAATGGTGCATATGAGACCTTAATCACATACTTAACACATTATATACCTCTGTTCATAAATTCGTGGGAGTTTGGAGGCATTTGGAAGGCCATTTGCAGTGTTACCCGGGGGATTTGATGCACAAATTACTAGTCAAAATTACATATATTGATCAGAATACAAAAAAAGTTTGCAGAAGTATTTGGAGGGCCGTAAAAAATCCCTAAACCTTATATTCAAGTCTAAATACCATTCATACACTCCTACAGAATATTTGGGAGCATTTGGGTTGATTTGGAGGTCAAAACAGTTAAACTAGTCAAAGGTCGAAATTGGGGAAAAAGTGGAAAAATCGACATTTTAATACAATTTGAAAAAGGGTCATTACAAGTGGTATCAGAGCATGTTATTGGCACTTGATGGTCTTAACAAGAATTCAAAAGAATAATCCACCACCCCTTGAACCAGTAGTTGAAAATATTTTTGTTGAAGAAGAGGTAGTAGAAGAAGAGAAGTCTTTCACTAAAATCATGGGTAGAGAGGAGGAGGACAAAGCAAGATAGAAGGAGGAACTTATTGCAACCTTTGATCCATGTTTCTCTAAACTTTCAACAAACATGGATAGGATAGGTGACAGATTGTTGCAAGGACTCGAATTGTTGATTAGCCAACTTCAAAGCAAAGGGATGATAGGAGATAATAGTGGTTCACACTCAGGGGAAAAGATGAAAGGGAATGAGCATATTTTCTCATGTACAGGACCTCATAATAGACCTGATGAATTTCAAAGCACACAAAGGCATACTGCACCTAAATTTCTTATACCCAAAGAAGAGCCCAATCTTGACTGGGATTACAAGAAACCAGTAAATGATTTGAATGAAGAGTGTAAAAGAGGTGTACCACTCAGTGACTACATTGATGCTATGCAAAAGATTAAAAGGAAGGGAGACAATAGGAGTCCATTCCAAAACAAAGAATTAAATAGTGCTATTGGAAAAATTTCACTTCCTACTTTTGATGGTTCTTCTCAAAATTATGCTAACACTTGGGTGCAAAAATTGGATGTATATTTTCAGTTGAATCCTATGTTGGAAGAGGATGCATTAAAAATGGCCATTTTGCATTTGGAAGGAGATGCCAATGAATCGTGGTTCTATGGATTGAAAACCTTGGGTCATGATCAGGTTAAAACATATGGAGAATTTGTTGATAGGGTACTAGAGATATTTGAACAAAAAGATCCAGAATTGCCTTTCAAGGAATTAGCTCAATTGAAGCAAACTGGGACCCCTACTGAATATATGTTGGACTTTACAAAATTATTAGTCAAGGTGGCTGATGTATCTATGGGAAGTTTGGTATTGTTGTTCACTGAAGGTTTGGTTGAACCCTTAAAAGGTTTGGTCAAATCCCACAAGCCAACTACATTAAAAGATGCAATGAACTTGACTAGGGATCTCCAAAATGTGCTTCCTAGAACGAGATTTCTTCCCAAGCCTGACTTCATAATTGAAAAGAAACCTTGGAAAAGAGATGCACCTGATAAGAAGCCATGGCAAGAAGATGAATATGGAAAGTATAAGAAAGAGGAACTTAGCAGGGAAGAGCTCAGAAGGAAGAAATTGTGTTACTCATGCTTCCAACCATGGGTACCTGGACATAAATGTGCTAAAGGAAAGGCCCAATTCATTGAATTGTTTTGTGATGAGGGATATGAAGGGGGCATGGAGGAAGAAGGACATAATTCAGCCCAAGAAGAAGGATATACTACAGCAGAAGAAGGGAAACCATAGGTGAAGCATCCCTCTCCCACCAAAGTAAAAATGGCAGTACTTTCAGCAGTACCTCGCTATCATACTATCCGATGCAAAGGTATGGTACAAGGACAAAGAAATTCAGTTTTGGTAGATGGAGGAGCCACCCATAACTTCATTGATGTAGAGATGGTGGAGAAAATAAATATACCTATTGAACCATTTGATGGCTTCACAGTTGTCATTCCCGGTCACAACACAATGGAGTGCAAAACATGGATTCCACAGCTGCAAGTCACCGTAGGTAACTATACTTTTGTCGATAGTTTTTATGTGGTTGATATTGCTGATACTAATGTTGTTTTGGGAGTGCAATGGTTGTATTCAATAGGAGAGCATACAGTAAATTATAAAATTCCTGAAATGAAATTCCAAGATTCAAAAGGAGTACTAAGGATTGTGAGAGGGAAACACACCTATCCGAATCAGGTAGTTTCTTCCCACAGCATGAAGCACCGGAATAGAAAGTTTATGGGAGACATTACTCATGGAAGGCCACCTGATAGAGGAGGGACAAATTTGCAGCATGGTAAATTGAGATTTCTTGAGGGCAAGCAATCTTGGGTGGGGAGTATTGTAATGCCCCCATTCCAATAATTTCATAGTAAGACAATCCCATCAATCCTACTAGTTTCCTAGGTTGGATGGGCACATGTGGAATGATAATAAGGAAACTAATAAATGATGTTTAGACATTAGAAGGGTTCAAGTATTTAATAAATAGAGTGAATAAAGAAATTCAAGAGAAATCCTAGGTGACAAATGGTTTTGGAGACATATGGAGGATGTGGGATCCACACTAGCTTGATTTTTCATAATACATGGTATCTCTCTTTTGCAAATTCGAATTAATGGGAATGTGAACACTCTTGGGTGATTTGGTAATTCATAACACATTTCATTGAGCATCTTAGGTCGAATTGGGAAGGATTAGTAACCTCCATGGAAGATAAAGAGTCAAAGTGGAAGTTTGTGGACACTTGGGCTAAATTCCCTAGGCCCTATGACACCAATGATGGAGCATCTATGACAACTATGACAAATTGCAGATCTGACCTCTGACATCTGACCACTATGAAATGTCAGCACCAAAAATAAGCTCAAGGAAGGCGAATTTGGGAGTTGGAGAAGCCAAAGAGACTCAAAATCGAATTTGGGAGAAGATGGAAGGTTGGAACTAGGAAACAAGTGGCAAATGTGGAATATTTCCTAAATGGAAATCTATTGAATATATTGAGAGGATTTCGACCCTTAGAAGGCTCATGTTGGTTATAAAATTTAGAAATGAAGTATGAGAATGGTTTTTGATGATTTGAGAAAAATTGCATTTGTGAAGAGAGAGCTAGTGGATGACTAGTTTCTTGCCTTAGCCAATTTCGAGGGTGAAAGATTCCCATCCAAGTTGGTGTTTGGAGAGGCCACTCAGGTCTTTCATGGTGCTTTAATGGAGTTTTTATTTGCAGGTAGCAGCTACAGGAAGTTTCATGGTTTGGTTTAGTGCAACACTTTCTCTCCATTGTTTCCTGTTTTGAAGGCATATTCATGCTCCTTGAGGGAGGGCGTTTTTGGTGAGCACTTGTGCTTATTGAGAGAGATTCTAATTATATATTTCTAATTGTAATAGATTCATATCCTCTGTTATTAATATTCAGAAATTCTCAGGTCGAAATACCCACTGGTTGTATGCAAAACTATTGATTAATGAGCAAACAATGTCCATTACCCCAATGCATTGATGTATGACACTATAATGTTGATTATTTCGAATGGATGGATGATTCTATGATATATTTGTGATAAATATACTACCATGGATGTATTATACAAGTTTCAAGTACTGTACTTGAGAATTTGAAGCATTTGTACTCAGTTTAGTTGTATTGGGAGGTGAAATAGTGCCATTTCCCCAAGGGTCGAATTGGGGGTTTTTTCTATTGAATGTGAGAGAGTTAGAACAGTAGTAAAAATCAATTAATGGTGCATATGAGACCTTAATCACATACTTAACACATTATATACCTCTGTTCATAAATTTGTGGGATTTTGGAGGCATTTGGAAGGCCATTTGCAGTGTTACCCGGGGGGGATTTGATGCACAAATTACTAGTCAAAATTACATATATTGATCAGAATAAAAAACAAGTTTGCAGCAGTATTTGGAGGGCCATAAAACATCCCTAAACCTGATATTCAAGTATAAATACCATTCATACACTCCTACAGAAGATTTGGGAGCATTTGGGTTGATTTGGAGGTCAAAACAGTTAAACTAGTCAAAGGTCGAAATTGGGGAAAAAGTGGAAAAATCAGCATTTTAATAAAATTTGAAAAAGGGTCATTACAAACTCCAAGAAATGTGATAGATGTAATATCTTTTATGGGTCTTGTTGGTTACTCCCAGAGGTTCATTGAATGATTCTCCAAGGTCGCACACCCAATTACTTCTTTGCAAAAGAAGGGGATAAAGTTTGAGTGGACATCGAGATGTGAAGAAATCTTCTAAGTGTTGAAAAAACTTCTCACGAGTGCTCCAATTCTAAAGATTGCAAATATGGAAAAAGACTTTGTGGTATGGAAAGATGGACTTGGAGGAGTTCTTATGCAAGATAACCATGTAGTATGCTACGAGTCAAGGAAGTTTAAGGAGAATGAGAAGAACTATGCTACTCATGATGTGGAGCTTGCAGCCATAGTGCACGCTTTGAAAATGTAGAGGCACTATTTAATGGGAAGAAAAATTGAACTAAGAACAGACCATTGTGGTCTGAAATATTTGTTTGAGCAACCAACATTAAATGTTAGGCAAGCTAGATGGCTAGAATTTTTATGTGAGTTTGATTTTGAAATCAAACACATAAAAGGTAAAGAAAGTAGGGTGATTTATGCACTTAGCAGAAAAGTACATGAGATGCATGTAGCAGCCATTAGTACCTGCCAATCAGATTTGAGGAAGCAAATTGCTAACTATATTGTTGAAGATGTACTGTATGTGCAAATAAAGGACAAATTGCAGCAACAGAACTTGGAAAAGAGGTATGAAGGTTACCATTTGGAAGGTGGCGGACTTCTTGTTTATAAAAACATAATTTATATTCCTAATGTGGCATATTTGAGAAGAATTGTTATGAATGAAATCCATAAAATGCGATATTTCAGTCACCCAGGACAACAGAAAACAGTTTCTACAACGAGAAAGCAATATTTTTGGCTGGGAATGAAAAAGGACATTGCTGAGTATATTTCAAAGTGAATGAAATGTCAGCAAATAAAGGTTGAACATCAACACCCAGCAGGTTTGTTGCAACCCTTGTCAATTCCGGAATGGAAATGGGATGTGTTTTCCATGGATTTTATTATAGGTTTTCCAATGACAATGAGGCAGCACGCTTCCATCATGGTTGTGGTGGATAAATTATCTAAGGCAACACACTTTTGTGAAAATCCTCACAGCAGATCTAAGAGATAATGTATACCTCACAAGAGTAATTATGATTAAGTAGGAAAATAGAAGAAGAGTGAACAATATGTTAGGATATTCCTATACTCCATCCTAGTCCCACCAGTATTTTGATCATTTACATTTTCAGGCATGCATGCACCTTTAGGGTTTGCATGCATCCCAGTCATCAGTCCAGCACCTAGCCCTCAGTTAGCTAGCCCCCAAGAGCTTCCCACTATTCAGTTTTAGCCCTCCAGTTGCTTAATGCGCCTTTCTTCCTTGATTTTAGGGAGCAACTCACCCTTCTTCACCTACCAGTCCAATTGTCACTCAGTTATAGTCAGTTACACTCAATTACACTCAGTTACAGTCAATTACACTTAGTTACACTCAGTTACACTTAGTTGCATTGAGTTACACTCAGTTACACCTACCAGAGTTAGTTTGACTGATGGTTGATAGTTACTTGAGCATTGATGACTCCATTGATGATGATGAAGACTTCCAGTTGCACTCCGATGATCATGAGGACACCTAGTTGTGCTCCAATGACACTCTATTGATATTATGATCACTCTGAGAGGCTAATTCGAATTGCCACCTTAGGCATTCGAATCCTCTCTACCATTGTACTATTTATTTGTCCATATTGTGATTAATTAATTAGTGTGTGTGAAGTATTATTGCTTCTATCTGAGTTCTACTGTACCATATTATTCTGTTGCTCATTATACTGTAGTGATCACTCTTCTTCTATTTTCCTGCTTAATCATAATTACTCTTGTGAGGTATACATCATCTCTTAGATCTGTTGTGAGGATTTTCACATGGTATCAGAGCATGTTGAGAGTATTGTTTATCTCCATTCTTGAGATTTTTTTGCAGGTTATTACCAAGATTTCAAGTGCAGCAGTTGCAGCAGTTTCTCAATTTTTGCAGCAGTAGCAATTGCAGTTATTCTATATTGTTTTTGCAGGTCCTCTACAGCTTCTATGTATTCATCAGGAATTACTCCTCTTGATCCACTCAACTATGATGAATGGAAACCAAGAATGATAGCAGACTTGAAGATCCATGATCTTTTTTATTGTTATTTTGAAAGAGAGTTCGAATCCCCTGAAGAGAAGAATGACTGGTTAAATAAAAGTGACATGCACTTTCAAGCAATAATGTTTTATTTGTTTGCATTCCAGAGATTCCAATTCAAATACTGTAATGGTGTTGAAACTCCAAACGAGTTATGGGCTCACCTGGAGGAAAAATTTGGCAGAAAGAATGAAGGACTTGGTCCTAACCCATTTGAAAGCAAGCAAAGTGATGCATTCGCTCCTCTTGATGGTCTCTCAAATCATGAACTAGTGTCATATCATATTGAAGTTGTTGACAAAGAACTTGCAGATTCTCCACTCATGCTCAAACTTTCTTCTCTTTTTGTGCCAGCTCACACTCTAGATATTGCAGAAGGTCCTAAATCCTCTCTTGCACCAGAGTCTGTTGGTTTGCATCATGATCACATGATTATTTCGGAGGTCAAAACAGCTTTTGAAGGTAATGCATTCGCTCCTCTCCAGCTAACTCCTCTTTTATACTACTATATGATCATAATTCCATGCTTTTAGAAGGTCATTGAAGAATATGGCCATTGCCATGTGCTTGGGATAATTTCTCATGCATCTGCTGGTTTTGATCTCACCTCTCATGGTTCAAAGGAGATTTCAAGAAACTTTTTTAAGTCTTAAATCTGATTTTGATTTCAAGCAAACATGTAATAGTTATTTTTGGCATAATCTCACCCATGGTGGTTCAAAGGAGAAGACAAAAGACTATATGCACTTTCACAGATTTGATCCTACCTCAGCTGATTCGAATCACAGGTTCAAGGATCATTCTCATACTGTTGGATTTGTTCTCATCACATTCGATCTGAAGAGTAAGTACAAGCACATGCTTTTTCAGCATGATCCACTTCTTCCCAAGAAGAAGATACCTCCAGACATATGACCAAGCATCACACATGCTTGAGTTTGCAGCATTTATTTTTATGTGTGCCTTACAGTCTATTTTTTGAGGAGGGGGTATGTTTCCCATGAAATTTTTCCACTTCCTTGGTTTATTGATTGTTATTATTCATTGTATTGGGTGACCTTTGGTCTTAGTTACCAGGGCCCAGGATGGATTAAGGGGGGGTGTTAGGATATTCCTATACTCCATCCTAGTCCCACCAGTATTTTGATCATTTACATTTTCAGTCATGCATGCACCTTTAGGGTTTGCATGCATTCTAGGGTTTGCATGCATCCCAGTCATCAGTCCAGCACCTAGCCCTCAGTTAGCTAGCCCCCGGGAGCTTCTCACTATTCAGTTTTAGCCCTCCAGTTGCTTAATGCGCCCTTCTTCCTTGATTTTAGGGAGCAACTCGCCCTTATTCACCTACCAGTCCAGTTGTCACTCAGTTACAGTCAATTACACTCAATTACACTCAGTTACACTTAGTTACACTCAGTTACAATTAGTTACAGTCAATTACACTTAGTTACACTCAGTTATATTGAGTTACACTCAGTTACACCTACCAGAGTTAGTTTGACTGATGGTTGATATTTACTTGAGCATTAATGACTCCATTGATGAAGACTTCCAGTTGTGCTCTAATGATCATGAGAACACCTAGTTGTGCTCCGATGACACTCTATTAATCTTATGATCACTCTGAGAGGCTAATTCGAATTGCCACCTTAGGCATTCGAATCCTCTCTACCATTGTACTATTTATTTGTCCATACTGTGATTAATTAATTAGTGTGTGTGAAGTATTATTGCTTGTATCTGAGTTCTACTATACCATATTATTCTATTGCTCATTATACTGTAGTGATCACTCTTCTTCTATTTTCCTGCTTAATCATAATTACTCTTGTGAGGTATATATCATCTATTAGATCTGCTGTGAGGATTTTCACACAATACAGTATAATGAGCAACAGAATAATATGGTACAGTAGAACTCAAATAGAAGCAATAATACTTCACACACACTAGTTAATTAATCACAATATGGACAAATAAATAGTACAATGCATGAGGAATTCGAATGCCTAAGGTGGAAATTCGAATGCCTAAGGTGGAAATTCGAATTATCCTTCACGGAGTGATAAAAAGATCACTGGAGTGTCATCGGAGCACAACTGGAAGTATTCATCATCATCAGTGGAGTCATCAATGCTCAAGTAACTTTCAACCATCAGTCAAACTAAGTTTGGCAGGTGTAACTGAGTGTAACTAAACTGGTAGGTGAATATGGGCGAGTTGCTTCCTAAAATCAAGGAAGAAGGGCGCACTAAGCAACTGGAGGGCTAAAACTTAACAATGAGAAGCTCCTGGGGGCTGGCTAACTGAGGACTAGGTGTTGGACTGATGACTGGGATGCATGCAAACCCTGGAATGCATGCAAACCCTAAAAGTGCATGCATGACTGAAAATGTACGTGATCAAAACACTGGTGGGACTAGGATGGAGTATAGGAATATCCTAACACCCCCCCCTTAATCCATCCTGGGGCCTGGTAACTAAGACCAAAGGTCACCCAATACAATGAATAATAACAATCAATAAACCAAGGAAGTGGGAAAATTTCATGGGAAACATACCCCCTCCTCAAAAACAGACTATAAGTCACACACAAAAATAAATGCTCCAAACTCAAGCAAATGTGATGCTTGTTCATATGTCTGGAGGTATCTTATTCTTGGGAAGAAGTGGATCATGCTCAAAAAACATGTGCGTGTACTTGCTCTTCAGATCGAATGTGATGAGAACAAATCCAAAAGTATGAGGATGATCCTTGAACCTGTGATTCGAATCAGCTGAGATAGGATCAAAATCATGAATATGCAGATAGTCTTTTGTCTTCTCCTTTGAACCATCATGGGTGAGATTATGCCAAAAAGAACCATCAAATAATAATTGCTTGAAATCCAAATCAGATTTAAGACTTGAATAATAGTTTCTTGAGATCTGCTTTGAACCAACATGGGTGAGATCAAAACTATCATATGCATGAGAAATTATCCCATGCGAATGGCAATGGTTTCTTGAGATCTCCTTTGAACCATAAGAGGTGAGATCAAAACCAATGGATGCATGAGAAATTATCTCAAGCGGGTGGCAATGGCCATATTCTTCAATAACCTTCTAAAATCATGAATTAATGATCATATAGTAGTAAATAAGAGATGATTGCTTGAGAGGAGCGAATGCATTACCTCCAATAGCTAATTTTACCTCCGAAATAATCATGTGATCATGATGCAAACCAACAGACTCTGGTGCAAGAGAGGATTTAGGACCTTCTGCAATATCTAGAGTGTGAGCTGGCACAGAAAGAGAAGAAAGTTGGAGCATGAGTGGAGAATCTGCAAGTTCTTTGTCAACAACTTCAATATGAGATGATACTATTTTATGATCTGAGAGACCATCAAGGGGAGCGAATGCATCACTTTGCTTTCTTTTGAAGGGGTTTGGACCAAATCCTTCATTCTGTTTGTCGAATCTTTCATCCAGGTGAGCCCATATCTCTTTTGGAGTTTCAATATCAATAATGAAAGGGTACATTATGTACTTAGGCATAGTAAGCATCATACTTCCAAGGTGCATGTCACCTTTATTCAACCAGTCAATCTTCTCTTCAGAGGATTCGAACTCTCTTTCAAAATAACAATTAAAGAGATCGTGGATCTTTAAATATGCTATCATATTCGGTTTCCATTCATCATAGTTGAATAGAGAAAGAGGAGGTATTCCTTCTAAATCATACATTGAAGCTATAGAAGACCTGCAAAAACAATATAGAATAACTGCAACTGCTACTGCTGCAAAAATGAAAAAACTGCTGCAACTACTGCACTCAAAATCTTGGTAATAACCTACAAAAAACTCTCAAGAATGGAGATAAACAATACTCTAAACATGCTCTGATACCATGTGAAAATCCTCACAGCAGATCTAAGAGATGATGTATACCTCACAAGAGTAATTATGATTAAGAAGGAAAATAGAAGAAGAGTGAACAATACAGTATAATGAGCAACATAATAATATGGTACAGTAGAACTTAGATAGAAGCAATAATACTTCACACACACTAGTTAAATAATCACAATATGGACAAATAAATAGTACAATTCATGAGGAATTCGAATGCCTAAGGTGGCAATTCGAATTAGCCTTCATGAAGTGATCAAAAGATCATTGGAGTGTCATCGGAGCACAACTGGAAGTCTTCATCATCATCAGTGGAGTCTGTTGGGTTCCAATCCACTGGTGTAAATTAGACCTTAAGTTTATGTCAATCCAGAGTTTGTAAGACTTAGAGGCATATCCCAAATATAGAGACTCGGAGCTAGACTTAACTAGAAATTCAATTTACTTGTGAAATAAATCTATTGAATGCGATAATGCTGTAACTTTGAAATGCAAAACCTCCCTTACAGAAGCAACTTCATTCGATCTCTTAGTTTAACCAGCAATTCATATATGAAATATTATGAGATTAAAATGTTGAACCTAAATCTTAAAAATGAATCACAATACAATGCCTAATATCTCACTGTTGAAAGCAGACAATCATTGATTTCCTTTACAAGAAGACAATTTGGAATGTGTAACTATCTTCAGCAGTGCGATATCAAATAAGTAATGCAATTGAAATCATTTCTACAGCGTTTAACCATTCAGATAAAAGAGCTCATAACCCTATTCATATAACCTAACTCGTTCTGCAATGTATGATCTAACTCGTTCTGCAATGTATGAGTAATCAAAGAAACAAAATTCGACTTCTACAGGTTTCAACTAAAACATACAACACGCAACGATGCAGAGATATGTGTGCAGGCTTGGAAAAGGGGGCCCTCCAATGCTTTTCTTACACACACAAAGAAAATCACAGAACTCTAAAACTCAATCGCATTCACCCTATAGAAATGGACATACACGGTAATTTATCGAATACTCTCGTCTTTATTTCAAAATCATACCTCTATTATCTAAGACGTTTTCCTCTTTCAAAACAAATAGTTATATCCCTCGTTTCTGAACTGAAACACTATATCTATGGAAAATTAATAATGACATCGGAAATAACAATCTCCCTATATTCGAAATCGCCCATCATCTCCAAGAAAATAGGCTAGATCGCTAGAAAATCGAACTGCCCTGTTTTTATGCAAGATGACTGCACAGGTGGTCATCGTTGACCAGCATTGACTCGCCACCTGTGAGAAACATACCACAAGTTTGTTAGAAGTTTAACCATCCTTGGATATCGAGGATCTTCTTCCACTCTTCAGTTTGTGCCCAGCTGGCCTGCAAGTATCCAACCTGGGAGAAATTACGGGAAGTTAGCACATTCTGTAATTTTGAATAAAATATTAATTTAAATGCCTTAAAAATCTCATAATTCAACTTATTAAGAAGCAATGACATTTATACCTTTGATCAAATTTTTGTGGATAAAATTAAGGTTTTATGGATCGAGTATGAAGGTTTATGGAGAAAACTGGAAGGTATTTAGCAGGAAAAATAGGTGAAAAATGGTGCCCAACATCTCCCCCAAGAGGGAGTTGTTGCATGTCCTCGTGCACAAAAAGTATTTCAAAAAATTTGACCCTTCTTATATCCTGAACAAAATCTTGTTGCTGAAACTCTGCTTCTAATCCTCTAATGTACCTCCTGTCTGAGATGATGCATGTGTAGAAGTTCGAGCTGCATAAAGAACTTTCAGTTTTTCATACTTGGTCTAGTAAATCTTCTTTTATTTATGCCATTTATATGCATGCTTGGAGATTCGTGTCCTTTGAAATTTAAGCTTCTTGTTCTTTTCTTTTAACTTTTCATTCCTCAGTTCTAATTCTCTTACTTCCATTTTCAACTTCTTAATATTTTTACTGATTTTGGAAGTTTTCTTCTTTTCCATCTTCATTGAAGGCTGCTCAGAATTAGTATCCATATCCAATTCTTCATTCTCTTGCACTAAATCTCCCTTCTTTTCTTTTTCTATAGTTTGTTGCTCCAAGAAAGGAGAAGCTTGATCATCTGAAATTTCCTGTCCTGGATACTTTTTCTCTTCTTTTTCTTATTGATCAAAGAAAAGATTAATTTTTTTAGTCTGCTTTATCACTTCATCTAAAATCTTTTCAGTTTCTTGGGTATTTTTTCTTCATGGACTTGCCCTATCTGACCTGTTGGATCTTCTTCTTGACTTTCCAAGGATTGTATGTATTCATACTGTTTTTGTTGGCTTTCATCATCCTCTTGTAGTGCTGACTTATTTCGAGCTTGCTGATGTTTCCTTGGCTTCTTCTCATGAGTGGTGAAGATTTGATCTCGCTTTTGGAACTTTCTTTTTTCTTTCATCATGCTCCTGGTTCTTATTCTTCTCTGAGGCTGTTTTGGGCTTGCTGCCTCAGAGTTATCTTCATCATCTATGATCATCAACACATTTTCTTTCTTTTTCCCTTTAAGTAGTTTTGAGCTTGTTGCTTCAGAGTTTTGTTCTTCATCCTTGGGGTATGTTATCATCAACAGTTTTTCTTCTTTCAATCTTTCTTCAGGCAACTCTTCTAGCTCTTCAAACTGATTATGAATTATAAATTCTTGCCATGTAAACTTTTGCTTCTGTAACTCATATGTGATGATTATTTTGATGAGCCCACAATGGAAAAGGCTTGTTAGATTGTCTTTTTCACGTTTTTGAATAGCCTTATCCATCTTGGAAAGGCTTTGTAATAAAAAATGGGGCATGTTAATCTCACAATCACCCCTCAAGTGCTGCAACATCTTGATGTGATAAAGATATACAATGCTGAATCTCCCTTCACAGGTGATGAATCTTTGGATGATATATACTATTTCATCCCAGGGATGAACCAACCAACTCCTTGGTACTCCCTTCTTCCATTCCACTGAACCTTCCCTTGACCTGCATAGAAAGGGTGTCCATGCCTTCTCCTTTAATTGTTTTTTTTAAAGAATCTTTCCCCCTGTTGTGGTAAGCCAATGATTTGTGCCAAAATATCTTCAGACAGTCTGAAATTCAAATTTCCTACTATAGCCCTCTCTCCATCGAATGAGCCAGCTAAGGCTAGGCTAACATTATCATTGTGCCCATCAAACTTTTCAAAAAAAGACACCCATTGTTTCTTCTCGAAAATTTCCATGCATCTTTGATGAATGGCAGTGGGCTCAAATTTCTCTGGTTCTAGTCTAGACACCATTTTGCAAATTTAACAGGAAAAATCCTTTTTTTATGCAATGGAAGATTTCAAATAAGACATAACCCCAGCTTCCAATTCCAATTTCAAATTTTAAACTCTGTAAAATTTCTCTTTTCTTCAATCGTTCTTCTGGAAGTCTGAATTGCTAGCAAAAACCAAGGTTTCAAGCTTACCTAGCCTGCGTGGTTCCTCGATTTGCACATTCTGAATGAAATACGCATCCTCATATCTGTATTTCTTCTTCTGTAATGCCAATGGTGTTTCTTTTCATCACTCCAAATAAAAATTCATGCCGAGGATTTAAAAAAAAAGAATAAATGCTTCGAGTTTCTGAGTTGAGAGACTGCACTTTCCTCCACTGTAATGCAACTAGTGTTTCCTCCTTAGATTAATAAAAATTTGTCAACTCTTTTAATCAGCATGGATGTGAGGTTTGGGAAAGAGCAAGTCAGCTGGACAGCCACTGATATATGAAATATCACTTCAAATTTTGAATTTGTAGATTGTGCTTCCCTATACATGGGCAAAATTCGTGGGAGGTAATATCAATGATTACCTCCTCTTATGCAATGATGTTTTGAATAGGCCACTTAATCCCCGTTGATTTGCCACTTCACCCATGTTCCATGACCCCTTTCATATACTCACTTTCTTTTTAACTTAATGCGTATTAGGAAATAATGTCTTCATCTTAGAGTATATGAAAGAAAACATGAAAATATTCAAATTCCCTTGGTAAACAAAACATATTTTTTTTTCTTTGCCTTCTGTTGAAAAGACCTGCCTGTAGAATGCAGTCTAGGTTTTGATCAGTCAAAAATTGCTTCTGAGATTGATCCTGGCCACCATTTTGACACCTAGGGTAAGATAATGAGAAGTGAATGGGCTGCTGGCAAGGATTGTGAAGGTGATAGAGTAGACAGTCAAGTTTATGAGGATAGGTAGGTATTTTTTTGTCATTACTTAAAAATAAAGAATCATGCAAACTTTTAAAGCATAAAAATTAAAATTCTTACAAACTTTGTTTGATATTCCCTTGTGCTTTTCTTGCTGCTTGATGTAGTTGGTCTGCTTGCCTGTTCAAAAGAGAATTTGCATGTTCCTGGTCCACACATGTCCTTTCGATCTCTTCTATTAAAAACTGTGTACTATCTCAGGTTCCTGTGCAAAAATTCCAATAAAATGTACTTCTTTTCAGGTCCCTTCTGCTGACTTCTGATTTTTTGTCTAAGATTCCTTATGCAAGACTGGAAGTCAGGTCCCTCTGCTAGGCTTGAGATCTGTGAAATAAAACTTCATGCTAGAATGAAATTCTAGCATTTGAAGTGGAGGGTTTTTTTTTTTTAAATAGAAAGCATGAAATGCTCATCCCCCCAGGCCTATTTATGAACTTGTCCTCAAGTCAAACAAAAAGTTTTATTTTACTGATAGCCATGAAAGAAATGATGCTGAAAAGTAAAAATGTTTTTGTGAATTTTCAATGGCCAAGTAAACTTGGTTTTCCAAGGAAAATTCGAGTTTATGTTGTGCCAGTTGCCTGGTTTTCACAACTAAACGCCCTTTTTTTTTATCGAATCAGAAAATGGCTAAGAAAAAAGTGAAGGAGAAACACCAGTGTGTTTGTCCAGCACTTCCATCTCCCTTTGCTATGAAATCTGTTGTATGAAATATTCTTTGCTGATAGGCTTGGTGTAGAGTTTTAGCCGATGGCCATTGACCAAAAATGTATGTGCTTCATCATCGATTGTTTGGAGTTTGACTGAGCCATTGTCATATACCTCTGCAATCGCATATGGACCAAGCCAATGAGTTGTAAACTTGGCTTTGAAGTCTTTAAACTTTGAATCAAACAATAAGGTCCAGTCACCGATGTGAAATTGTTTCTTTTTGATAAACTTGTCATGCCATTGGGCTCTCTGTTGCTGTACCAAAATATTGTGTTCTACTGCTGCCTGTCGCATCTCATCTAATTGATTCAATTGTAGTATCCTTTCTTGTTGTGCTTCAGAAAGATTCATCCCCAAATCTGCTGCTAACTTAAAGGTATGAATTTGAAATTCTATTGGCAACAGGACCTGCTTACCATAAACTAACTGATAGGGTGAAAAACCAGTACTATTTTTCCAAGTGATTTGATATGCCCTTAAGCTTCAGTAAGCTTAGCTGACCAATCCTTTCTATGCATCTGGACAGTTTTGGTGATGATTCCTTCCAAAGTTTTGTTTGTAGACTCCACTTGGCCATTTGCTTGTGGATGGTAAGGTGTAGATTTTCTGTGTGTAATTTTGTATTTGGCTGCTATCTCCTGCACCAGTTTAGAAGTAAACTGTGCACCCAGATTGGTGACAATCTCTTGAGGAACCCCAAATCTGACAAATATCTCTTCAAAAAGAAAGTTTACCACTGTTTGTTCTGTGGCTCTTGGTAATGGTTTGGCTTCTACCCACTTTGTAACATAGTCAGTACATACTAAAATGTACTTATTTCCTTATGATGGTGGATTGATTGGACCAATGAAGTCAAGAGCCCATTTTTCAAATGGTTCTATGAGGATTTGTGGATGGAGTGGCATTTCATCAAATCGTACTGGCCATCCCATCTGCTGACAAGTATCACAACTCCTAACATACTTCTTAGCATCCTTGAAAATAGAAGGCCAGTAATACCCCAAATTGAGTATCTTGTATGTTGTTCTTTTCTTTGCAAAATGGCCACCACACGGTTCATCATGACATGCTTTCAAAATATCTAAAACTTCTTCTTGTCGTACACATCTCCTAATAATTAGATCATATCCTGTGTAAAAGAGATCGCCATTGACCCATATGTGTCTAGCACTTTGTTTAATAATATTTTTCTTTTCTTTGGATGACATGGATGGAGGTAGCTGTCCTGATGATAAATAGTTGGCGAGATCAGCATACCAAGGAGTGATAAAAGAAATTGCAAACAAGTGTTCATCAGGGAAACTATCTAAAATAGGAACAACCTCACCGGAAATGTGTAAGCGAGACAGGAAATCTGCCACTTGATTTTCTCGTCCAGGCCGATCTAAAACAGTGATATGGAACTCCTACATTAATAGTAACCATCTGGTTATCCTGCCATTAGTAATAGACTTATTCATTAAATATCATAAAGAAGAATGATCTGTGTGGACAAAAATTTCGTAGCCAGTAATGTAATGATGGAATTTGTTCACAGCATGAACTACTGCCAACATCTCCTTTTTAGTTACTGTATAATTCAATTCTGCAGGTGTTAGATTTTTGCTGATAAAATAAATATCATAAGTCGTGGTCTGCATTTTTTGTCCCAAAGAGGCCCCTATTGCAGTATCAGATGCATTAGTAGAAATATGGAAGGGAAGTGTCCAATTTGGTCCCCTTAGAATGGGATCAGTTGAGAGCTTCTCTTTAAGTGTCTGAAATGCAGATTGACAATTAGTATCCCATTTGAAATGGACATCCTTTGAAAGTAATTTAAACAATGGCAGAGCTATCTTATTGAAATTTTCAATAAATCTACGATAATAGCCTGCATACCCTAGAAAGCTTCTCACGTTTGTTTGTGTGGTTGGTTCAGGTAGATTTACAACAATGTGAATTTTGGCAGGATCTACTTTTATTCCAGATGAAGAAATGTGATGTCCTAAAACTATCCCTTCAGTCATCATCATAAAACACTTTTCATTGCTAAGGGAAAGATTTGATTCAACACGCCTTTTTAAAATTTTCTCTAAGTTTGATAAGGAATCTTCGAAGGCATTTCCATGCATCGAAAAATCGTCCATATAGACCTCAACACATTCATGAATTAGATCTGCAAAAATGGCCAAGACTGCTCTCTAAAAGGTAGCTGGGGCGTTACATAAACCAAAAGGTAAAACCTTGTAGGCATATGTACCCCAGGGACATGTAAAAACAGTTTTGTCTTGGTCTTCTTTTGCAATGCTAATTTGATTATACCCGCTGAAACCATCTAGAAATGAAAAATAGTTCTTCCTAGCTAAGGCATCGAGCACTTGATCAATAAATGGCAATGGGAAATAATCTTTTAGTGTTGCCTTGTTTAACTCTCTATAATCTACACATATTCGCCATTTGCCATTTTTATTAGGAACAACAACTAAGGAAGAAACCCATTGGCTGTCAGAGATAGGGTAGATAAATCCTACCTTTAATAACGTCTGCAATTCTTCCTTAACTATTTCTTTTAGTATGGGGTTCATTCTATGTTGAGGTTGTTTGAGAGGTCTGATTTTATCATCTGTATAAATGTGGTGAGCGCATGTTTTGTGATGAATGCCTGGCATGTCAGTGTATTCCCAAGAAAATGCATGAGAATATTTATTCAGTAAGGAAATCAACTGGTCTTCTTGTGATGTGGTAAGATGTGCACTGATATGCAAGTGTTTTCTTGAACTGATTTCAACTGTTTTGCTTTAGACATCAGTGATCGAATGAACATTAAAAATATCATGAAGTGCTAATGCTAAAGAATGTACTGTGCAATTTTCCTAAAAATTCTGTCCCAAAACCTGATCTGTGATAGCATACTGCATGTCTCTTAATTCCTCAGAAATATCAGGTTCAGCAATGAAGTAATCTAGCAAATCCTCGTTGTTTTCTTCTTGAAAATCAAAGAACTGATTGATACTGAGGACAGGTTGAATGATTTCTTCTTCCTGTTCTTTGGTTTCATTAATCCATGATAACTGATCCAATACAGAAGGTCGTTGGGTAGAAGGATAAAGTGTGATTTGTTTTCTCTCTGTCCCATGTGAAATGAGCATGCTTCCTAACCTACACCCTATAAAAGCATCAGCTGTTGCCAACCAGGGTCAGCCAAGAATCAATGGATGCCCTCCTAAATTAGACTTTGGTTGCAGCACTATGAAATCTACAGGATACTCCCAGGAATCTAAAGAAACAATGATATCTTCTAAGATCCCTTCAGGTGTGATTTTAGACCTGTCAGCTAGTTCTAAAACTATAGTGGTTGGTCTGAGATTTTTCAAGTGTAGATATTCCATTGTTTCTAATGTCATGACATTGATAGTAGCACCTAAGTCAATCAGTGTTTTGGAATTGAAAAATTGTTGGCAGTTATTGTGACCATTGATATTCCTGGATCAATGTATTTTTCAATAAAAATAGTGTTAGACATTAGTCTTGCTAATTTGCCTACCACATGAATTGTTGGTGGATCCTTCCTTCTCTTATTGAGACATAATTCCCTAACTGCTTTCGTATAGATTGGAATATCCTTTATAGCCTGCAGTAGGGGAATTTTGACACATACGTTGGTTAACTCATTCAAAACATCAAAATCAGGTAGGGAAATTGAAAGTTTTTCCTTGACCAACCTCTCTGGAAAGGGAGGTATGTGAGGTACTAATGTTTTCCCTTTTTTACTGTGATTTTCTGACTGTGGCGTTTCAATATTTGATTTTTTTGAAGTTTTCTCATTTTTTGTTTGTTCTTCTAAAATAACAGGAGATTCTTTTTGTAAAGTTTTTCCAGATCTTAAGTTGATATTTTGAAGTGGGAGGATTGAGTAGGGGAGTATCATTCCTTCATCAACATTGTACATGGGTTTATCCATTTTATTATTTGGATTTGGTATTGGCTGGGCTGGTAATTGTGTTGCTCTAGGTGGAGGTTGGTTGGATGGCAATTGAAGCTGTTGAGGTTGTTGGCCTAGTTGAGGAGCAAAATTGGGTTGTTGGAAAAATGGGGCTTGATTATGCTGGTATTGGGGGTATGCAAAAGGTTTTTGATAAGGTTGTGGGTAGGCCTGTTGGTATGTCTGGTTACCATGAGTATACCCTTTCCAGTTTGAAACAGGTTGGGCTTGTTGTTGTTGTTGAGGAGACCAAGTTTTCCAGGGCATGGGTGCACTCCATGAATTTTGAACAGGAGTTTGATAAGTTGAATGAAACTGCTGCATAGGATCTTGATACATACCTGAAAATCATGGCTTCCAAGGTATTTGTTGTCCCATAAAATAGAGAGGCTCCATGCTTTGATTCTCCTCCATTCGGGCTGCCTACAATTCTTTCAATCTAGGGCAATCATCAATTTTATGATTTTTAGTACATAAACCACAAATTTGAACAGTATTTAGAGGGCATTCTCTTAATGGATGTTTCTTTCTACATTTAGGGCAGAAAATAGATAGGGCTTGATCTTGTTGGTCTTGTCTTTTCTTGGTTTTTGATGTTTCGACCTGTGCTCCCAAGGTACTCAATAAATCAGTCTTAAAATCTTCTAACAAGTTCCCAAGTTCAGCTCTGGATATGCCACTAGTTGCAGATTTTATTACTTTGGAAGTTGCATCCCTCTTTCCATTTCTGGATTTTCCTCTAGAATACTTTTGACATAAGTCTGTAATCTCTTCGAATGGTAGATAGGAGATGTCACATTTTCCCATAACATTCAAAATATTCAGATATTCTTCTTTTGTTCCTTTCAAAAATATTGCACGAGTGATCTCAGATGTCAAAGAATTGTATTTAGACTTTTGCAAGTTATATGACAATATTTCAAGATACTCTTCCAAGCTTTCATCCTCCTGTTGAACCATTCTAAAAATATCATCTTTTGAATCTTTTGATCTACAGTAAGCTTGGTATTTCCTAAGAAAAAAATTTCTCATATCATCCCAACTGGTTATTGAATGCTCTCCTGGCCCCATGAACCATTTCAATGCAGCTGCCTTAAGGGTAGCAGGGAAGAGACGAAGTTTGTGGGTGTCATCAGTATACCCATAAGTACGACACAAGATATCAAATTCAAATAAGAAAGAGTCTGGGTCTTCAGAAGTCATGCCATAGAAATTTGGTAGAACAGATGGTGGAATGTTTTTCATCCTTACTTCTTCTCCTAGGATGATGCTAGTGTCCAAGATGGGAAATTTAAAAGTGGCTTCCTGATCTTCTTCTGCTCTTTCATCCCTTTCATACCTTCTCTCTTCTTCCCTTCTCTCTTTTCTTAGTTTATTTTCAATTTCTAACCTTCTCTCATACTCCCTTCGTTGTTCTGCAGTTGGCCCTTTTAATGTTTCTCCTTCAGCCATTTCTCTTTGTTTATTTTCAATCTCCATCCTACGTTCGTATTCCCTACGTTGCTCGAAGGTGAGTTCTCCTTTCTTAGATGTTTCCTCTTCAGTCATTTCAAAAGTATCAACAGTTGTAATGAATCCTTTTTTATCAGTTAAAGAAGTTCCCGTTACTTCTATTTTTGGGAGATTTTTGATAAATCTTCCTTTTTCGTCTCTTTGTCTTGACATAAAACTAAAACCTACTCTGTGTTTTTGAATGAAATTTTTTTTTTTTGAATAAGAGAACTAAGTTTCTTAAGTCTGCTTCTAGAATGCCTCCCTGGCAACGGCGCCAAAATGTTGGGTTCCAATCCACTGGTGTAAATTAGACCTTAAGTTTATGTCAATCCGGAGTTTGTAAGACTTAGAGGCATATCCCAAATATAGAGACTTGGAGCTAGACTTAACTAGAAATTCAGTTTACTTGTGAAATAAATCTATTGAATGCGAGAATGCTGTAACTTTGAAATACAAAACCTCCCTTACAGAAGCAACTTCATTCGATCTCTTAGTTTAACCAGCAATTCATATATGAAATATTCTGAGATTAAAATGTTGAACCTAAATCTTAAAAATGAATCACAATACAATGCCTAATATCTCACTGTTGAAAGCAAACAATCATTGATTTCCTTTACAAGAAGAAAATTCACAATGTGTAACTATCTTCAGCAGTGGGATATCAAATAAGTAATGCAATTGAAATTATTTCTACA
Organism: Larix kaempferi; assembly: GCA_027924585.1. Lineage (NCBI taxonomy): Eukaryota > Viridiplantae > Streptophyta > Pinopsida > Pinales > Pinaceae > Larix > Larix kaempferi. The sequence goes on along the minus strand of BSBM01000129.1, from coordinate 8,553,134 downwards.
ACGTTTAACCATTCAGATAAAAGAGCTCATAACCCTATTCATATAATCTAACTCGTTCTGCAATGTATGATCTAACTCTTTCTGCAATGTATGAGTAATCAAATAAAGAAAATCGACTTCTACAGGTTTCAACTAAAACATACCACACACAACGATGTAGAGATATGTGTGCAGGCTTCGCAAGGGGGGCCCTCCAATTCTTTGCTTACACACACAAAGAAAATCACAGAATTCTAAAACTCAATCGCATTCACTCTATAGAAATGGACATACACAGTAATTTATCGAATACTCTCATCTTTATTTCAAAATCATACCTCTATTATCCAAGAAGTTTTCCTCTTTCAAAACAAATAGGTATATCCCTCGTTTCTGAACTGAAACGCTATATCTATGGAAAATTAATAATGACATCGGAAATAACAATCTCCCTAGATTCGAAATCGCCCATCATCTCCAAGAAAATAGGCTAGATCGCTAGAAAATCAAACTGCCCTGTTTTTATGCTAGATGACTGCACAGGTGGTCATCGTTGACTAGCATTGACTCGCCACCTGTGAGAAACATACCACAAGTTTGTTAGAAGTTTAACCATCCTTGGATATCGAGGATCTTCTTCCACTCTTCAGTTTGTGCCCAGCTGGCCTGCAAGTATCAAACCTGGGAGAAATTACGGGAAGTTAGCACATTCTGTAATTTTGAATAAAATCTTAATTTAAATGCCTTAAAAATATCATAATTCAACTTATTAAGAAGCAATGACATTTATACCTTTGATAATTTTTGTGGATAAAATTAAGGTTTTATGGATCGAGTATGAAGGTTTATGGAGAAAACTGGAAGGTATTTAGATGGCAAAATAGGTGAAAAATGGTGCCCAATAGAGTCGTCAATGCTCAAGTAACTGTCAACCATCAGTCAAACTGAGTCGGGTAGGTGTAACTGAGTGTCACTAAGTGTAACTGAGTGTAACTAAATTGGTAGGTGAAGAAGAGCGAGTTGCTTCCTAAAATCAAGGAAGAAGGGCACATTAAGCAATTGGAGGGCTAAAACTGAACAATGAGAAGCTCCTGGGGGCTAGCTAACTGAGGACTAGGTGTTGGACTGATGACTGGGATGCATGCAAACGCTAGAATGCATGCAAACCCTAAAAGTGCATGCATGACTGAAAATGTAAATGATCGAAATATTGGTGGGACTAGGATGGAGTATAGAAATATCCTAACAACTTTATACCAGTTAAATCCACATATAAACGGATGTTATTGCAAAAAAATTTATGAAGAAAATTTTCAGGTTGCATGGTTTGCCTAAAGCAATAATTTCAGACAGGGATACGAAGTTTACTTCAAATTTCTGGAAAACTCTTTTTGTTGATTTGGGTACGTAGCTGAACTTTAGTACCGCATACCATCCACAAACAGATGGGCAAACAGAAAGGGTAAATCAGGTGGTTGAAGATATGTTACGCATGTATGTGATGGACAAACCATCCAAGTGGGAGGATTATCTACACTTGGTAGAGTTTGCATATAACAATTGGAAACAAGCATCGTTGGGCATGAGTCCCTTTGAAGCTTTGTATGACAGAAGGTGCAGGACACCAGTTACTTAGGATAATCCAATTAAAAGAATTGTACTTGGGCCAGAATTGCTTAAGAAAATGGAAAAAGAGGTTGCAAATATTAGGCAAAATTTAAAGTTATCCCATGATAGACAGAAAATTTATGCAGATAAAAACCGAGTGCATAGAGAGTTTCATGTTGGGGGTCATGTTTACCTTAGAGTGAGGCCAAGGAAGAGTTCCTTGAAGCTTGGAAGTTGTGCCAAGCTATCACCTAGATATTGTGGGCCATTCGAAGTGCTTCAGAGAATAGGACTAGTTGCATATAGAATTGCATTTCCTGCTAACACTAGAGCTCATAATGTTTTTCATGTTTCTTTGCTTAAGAAATATGTACATTATCCTAACCATGTGATTGATTGGGATGTGATTCAGTTGGAACTCGAGGGAGAGTTCCAAACCGAGCCACTATGCATCCTAGACATGAAAGTGATATTTCTTCGGAACCGAGCCATCAGAAAGCTAAAGGTGCAATGGAAGCACTTCAGTCCCGATGAGGCTACGTGGGAGTTGGAGGATCCCATGAGAAAGGCGTATCCATTTTTGTTCCAATTTTGAGCAAACACTGAGGACAGTGTTATTCCAAGGGGGAGGGTATTTTAATACCCCTAGTTTTGACTTGGAATGTATTTATCCAATATTATGTAAATGATGTAAATATGTTAGTGTGAATTCCTAGTGCAGAGCTCAAGGCCAAGGCCCGACTAGTGAATGTCTAGGCATGTATGATGTTTATATTTCATTTGGACTGTTTATTTGGATTTTATGTTGATTTATAATATATGTAAATATTATGTGCATAAATAATAAAATGGTCCAAGATTGGTTGTGTAAATAGCACCAAAGGGGCTATGATTCCACCGGAGGGGAAGAGGAAAGGGGGTCCATGGGTGACTAAATCCTTGCTTCCAAGTGTCAACCTTAGAACCCACCCAAAATTATGTCATGTGATGAGAATAAACCAAATATATATTTTTTTGACCATTTTTCTAATCATTAATGCATTTGTGTGGTTGGTGGGAAAAGTCACCTCATGTAGTTATTGAAGCATGGGACTAACTACACTTTTGTGACAATTCTGGCATGATAGAAATCAGTTTGCAGCTTCCAGGATTCCTTTCTATACTAGCAGAAGTTATGTCAGTTTTATTTTCACAATTTTACCATATCCCTTGGAGTCAACCCTCATTTGTTTCATTCTTACATGCAGGTTTAGAAGATGCAGAGCTCTCCCTTGTTGTTCATGAACTTACCATGTTGTTTTGAACCAATAAATTGGAATTTGGAGACCATGCTGCAGATTGGGAAGTGGGTATTGTTACTTGTAGGTGAGCAGAGAGGTTGGGCAAGCTAGGAACCCATACCCTTGAGTTATGTTGCTCGTAGGTGCTTGAGAAGCCACTGATTGAGGTTGCAGGAGGTTCTATAGCATCCAACACCAGGTTGGAATTATTCTATGCACACACTGGAAGCACCCAGAAAGATGGATCGCCCAAGAGAACTGTGGATCGATGAAGGGGATGCCTGAGCTAGAAGGGTGTTGTGTGGGGAAGGTATTGTGGAATCCAAGGCTGTGAGGGATGAATGAGACCCCTGTAGATCTTTTTATGAGCATTTGGCTAAGCACAGAGAGCAGAATGGGTTGTGGGTTGAGAGATAGAATCCTGTAGGTGTTTTCTTCTCCCTGGTGGCCTCATAGCCCAGGTTGGGGGTGGCCTCAGCAACATAAAGAGTATATGATGGATTGAGTTCCTATGGTTTGGTGGAAAAGTGCTCTTACACAGCTAGTTATTTGGATCTTTGTTGGATAAAGATAAGTACTCTCATGTATTTGAATCTGAAATTTTTTATTTCATGCCTGTAATGTTTATGCTTATGTATTTGCATATTATATGTGTGTGGATAGATTTTAATTCCATTGTGTATATTTATTTACATTTATGCACACATTTCATTAGTTGAAAAATGTATTATGGACTTGGGGCGAAATTTTAGAGCCCAGGTTTTCCCAGCTTCCCCTCTCGATGGTCGGATTGGGTGAGGGGGATGTTGCATGAAGTTTACATCTCAGAAGGATGCAAGGAAGAATAACTCGATGGCTATAGAAACTATACTAGATGGATTGACATATATCTTAAAAGAGAATATGGGACAATGCATCTCAGCAAGAGAACTATGGCTCAAACTAAAAGACCTATACTCAAATGAAGAAGAGAAGGAACATGAAACAAAAGCTAGGTCCATCAAAGACCCAACGCAAAACTCATCCAACTTTGAAGGTAAGAATCCTCCTGAACATTCTATGTGCAAATGTAATATTGCTCATTTCTCTTATATAAATGATGAATAATTATGACACCTTGGTCAAGAGGATGAAAATAAAGATGAAAATCTTGGTTAAATAGAAGCTGAGTTTGATTGAGAAGGTGAACTTACTTGTGCACTAGAAGAAATAGAAAAATTAAAAAGGGAAAATGAGCAGCTCAAGGAAAAATTACGAAGATATGAGGAAAAGGAAGATAATGTATATATTTAAGTACCCAAGGATGCTCTTGAAAAACATGAAAGAAATACTTTGCATGCTCTATAAGGATTAAAAAAATCCAGAAAAGAATGTGCTGCGGCAAAAACTATTAGAAAAAACTTAGAAATATAAACATGAAGAGCATGGAAAGGACTCAAAGACTATCATTGATATGAAATTCCAAGTTGAAGAAGCTACAAGATTCAAGGAGGATATAACTAGTCAACTAAAGGAGAAAGATGAAATATGTCAAACTAGAGAGGTTGATAATGTCTTCTTAAAAAGTGAATTGGAAAGGACTATTGCAATAAACTAGGAGCAATACAAAGAAGTCACTTCGCTCAAGGGTTATCTAGAAGATATGAGAATTAAGGGAGAAGAAATGACAAGCAAGCTTCAATAAAAGGACAATGTTATCGATAACTTACAAGAGAGTTTGAACAAGGAAAGCATCATCAGCCTAAAGTTTAAGAAAAGTACATCAAACTTGAATGCTCTCTTAAGGAAACAAAGAGATTCAAGCGACAAAATTGGAATTGGATTTCAATGCAATACGAAAGACTCCAATTCACATGGAAGAGAAGAGGAGTACAGTTCAATAGTCATGAGTCATACATTCAAAATTTTACATAATTTGCAAGCCTATCATTGTCCTTGATCTACAAAATCTATGCTCGTTCTTAAATACAATATTAACATTTGAAAGCAAGACAAAACTATAACTTTAACTGTGGAGTACTTGCTGACAATTGAATTTCTAGTTGATGTCCAGGGGTTTGTAATGACAAACATAATTTAGTATCTGACAAGGTTCCTTCTTTGACACCTGCACTTCCAGGTACCTTTCGAGCCTGTGCCAAAAGGGCCATGATGTGCTCTTTTTGTATCTCTAATTGTTCAATCTAGTTTTTGAGAGCTACAATCTCATCCGCATTGCGTTGATTAACCTATGTTTGGGAATACCATTCCCTCACACTGGTCTCCTCGTTTTGAGATAATTGGTTCTCCACGGTTTTCTTTGAGATCCTTGAATTTATTTCCTTCTGTTTGAATTGTTTCGGAAAAACTGATCTCATAATAATTAATGTGTCGCGGTCGCGGGTTATAAGGATATACATGGTGACGAAATTACCAAAAAAAATATGTTCACTAAATGGTTGGATATGAGCAAAGTGGGACTCAGATCTAATGCAAATTCTATATCTAGTAAAATCCATTATCAATTACTGCTCATAAGTGATTATGTTCGTACTCAAAATTCATTTACATTTGTATTCTTCTAAAAAGGATGAGAAGACGTGGAAGTTAATATCACATTCATTTTTTCTTGCATTAATCCTAGAGTTTGCATGCTCGCTATTTAATTAAGCAAGACATATAATGCGTACTAAGGTGGTTGTGTCACTCGTGTGATATTTTTCAAAATCATGCATATGTCACAAATAATATGTCAACTCAATCTAATATTTTTCGGCAAATCTAAATCATGGAAGATGGTTTGCTACACAATTCAACTTATCAGTCAAGTTCCGATAAAATAATGTAACGGAGTGACAAAATTGAAAGTTACTATTGATGGGAAAGAAAGTTCAATAATTCGAACAAACCCAGTAAAGAACATGAAATTTATTAATAGTAATCCAACTCAATCATAGGGAGAGCTGATTACATGTTGTCTGAAGCTTATAAGCCTCAAAAAGTGAAGAAGCATAATAATATGAAGCAGTGTTCTAATTTGAATGTAGTAGCAACTTGGAAGTCTAGATGTAGATGATTGATACTTCAATGAAATGGACTTGAGCATGTCGAGACACTTTTCAGCAAGAGAAACAAAGATTAAATAAGAGGCTGGGGAATTAAAGAATGGATACTCTAAGATCAATTTAGTATTGCATTATGACTTAGGCAAACCCAATCATATTGAGGAAAATAACAGTAAAATAAGAAAATAACAACAATTAAAGAATGAATAGTGAACTAAAGCGAAACAAGTGAGCAACAGAAAGATGAAGTATGAGTCCAGGTGGAGTATCCCTTTTCCATTGATGTCAAAGGGGGATATTGACAGTAAAACAAGGGCTGCAAGTTAGGAGGAGTTGGGAAATAGAGGATTAGTGGATTAGCAAGCTGCAAATCATGGGGGATCTAAGTAGAGGAGCTAATACTTAGGGGGAGATTCATTTTTACTTGGTGTTGACATCAATTCCAAAGGGGGATATTGTTGGACCTAGTGTTTTCATTGATTTCAAATGGGAGTAAAACATATAGACTTGATGTAATTAGAAGCCAGTTTGAAGAAGTATATAGAACAAAATTTTGAAGAAAGTATGAATACAAGTGCGTAGCGACGTAGGTGTTGTGTCAGGGTGTTAAAACCCAAAAGAGAGTATGTGTAGTAGAGTGGGTGTTGTGTTAGGGTCTTGTAACAAAAAATATGGCTCCCTAAATTTCCTATATCCCACACAAATTAAGTAAGTACAAATGTCAAGACAAGTCAGCTTAAGAAAAACTGTAAATCAAGTTGAGCATCTTGGTCGGCCCTCTTACTCAAAAAAGAAGGGGAGGTCAGTTGTGTATAAATAAGAGCATGATGGATCATTGTGAGTGTGTGCTAGTGAAAAATGTAAGGCACGGGGTTCGTATTTCAGAAGGAGGAAGGCACATGGTTTGTAGTTCGGAAGAAGGAAGGCACATGGTTCGCAGTTCAGAAGAAGGAAGGCACAGGGTTCATAGTTAGGAAGAAGGAAGGAATAGGTTTAGCAGGTCAGAAGAATGAAGGTGTAGGGTTCACAGTTCGGAAGAAGGAAGGCACAAAGTTTGGAGTTAGGAAAGAGGATGGAGCTCTGAAAGGTTGCACAATATCAAGGAATAAATGAAGATATGAAAGATGTAATAGTGAATATATGAGGGTTTGAGGAGATTAATGACTAGTTGATTTGAAGCAGAGTCTAGTACAAAATCACAGTTGAAAGGATGAAGTCTTGGAGTGTCACCCAGAGCAAAGTTGTAGTTAGAAAGGAAGACAAATATTGAAGCAAAACCAAGTGTGAAGTTGTAGATAGGACAAATGGTATATTTTGGAAGCAGATCTTTGTGTGAAGTAGCAGTTGGGAAAAATTTCCATTGGGAGGAAGGATGAAGTCAGAAGTTGAATCTAGTATGCAGTATGAAGAAAGTTGAGGATAGTGTACTGGGTCAAGTACGCGGTATCTAGTTCATGGTGCAGAGAAAGTTGTGGAAAGTGCGGAGAGCCAAGGGATGTGAATAACACATAGGGAATAAAGCTAAGTGTGTTGAACAAAGTGTGCAACATAGAGTAAACAGAAAAGATTGCACTAAGAAAAGTGAGTAGAGAGTGCACAGTAAGGGTGTAGAGAAGAGTGCAAAGTTAAGATTATGCAATAGAAAGTGCACAGTAAGGGTGTAGAGAAGAGTGCATAGTTCATATTTTGTAGTAGAAAGTGCGCAGTGGAAAACAAGTTGTAGAAAGTGTGCAGTCCAGAGTATAAAATAAGACTGAGTAAATAACGGAGTACAGAGAAATCTAAGGAGAGTACCCAGTACGACGTAAGACTGAGAGAAAACATAAGAGAATAGAAAGCATACAAGAGTGCACAAAGCTCAGTTCAGATAAAACTGAGGAGTGTACCCAGTACAAAGTAAAACTGAGAGAAGAGATAAGAGCAGATAAAGTAGAGAAGAGTGTGCAATGCATGGTTCAGAGTGAGTTGAAGAGAGTGTGAAAACAAGGAGAAAGGGGGTTGTAGCCTTCGTCCTATCACAACATAGAAAGTGTATGAGTGGGTTGTAGCCTCCATTCTGCCGCAACAGATGGAGTGTGTGAGGAGGTTTGAAGTCTTCATTTTGTTGCAGTAGAGGAATGGTGTGAGGAGGCCATAGCCTCCTCCATGGGTAGTTGGACGCTTCCTGTTAGTTGGAGCTGACAAAGACAAGGGGATTGTAACCTCCTTCCAAATGAAACTGGAGAAGCAGGGTGTTGGAGCATCCCTTTAGTTGGAGCTGAATAAATAAGGAGGTTGGAGCCTCCTGCCAGTCATAGATGGTGATCATTGGGTATTTAAGTCTCCACAACTTGATTTAAACATATTGTTTTTATAAATACCATATATATCAAGTTTTTTCTATATACATTCAGTATACTCTCCGGTTAATGATGGATTGATGCATTTACTGATTTGATGAATTGTAAGTGGAATGGTAAATTTGCATTGGATACTAATTCATCCCCCCCTCTCAGTATCTTGGTGTGTTCTACACGTTGGCCAAGAAAACCATCCTAACTCAAATCCACACATCTATATCTCATTTTATTAACTTAATTGCTCATAATACAATGTTTAGATCATACATGACATCAATTAACCCTAATATTCTAACCGAAATTAGATTGCAACCCTAATTCATTAACTGATATTATATTACAATGGGTATAAAACCTTGGGATTCACCAAAAGTATCGAGATGTGTAGTTGATACTTACAAAGAATACACCACATAAAAAAATCTATGACTTATTGAATACTTTGCAATAAGGCCCATGAAGTCACAAATTCAATTGATTAGGGAAATAAAACCCATTGATTCCTTGCACCAAGAAAAATTCTATGTACTCGTAGACTTTGTTCAAGAATTTGCAACATTTTTCAAGGTGTCAACTTTCTCCAACAACACCTTCTTGTCTACAACCATGTCTCTAATAAATTGGTATTGCAATACAATATGCTCTATATGATATGCACATGGGAAGAGAGGTTGTCAATACATGGACCCCACAGGATTCACAAATCCACAATTGACCTCCTCTCTTCATAGATAAAGACATCCCATTAACATATTCCTCAGGCCTATTTATGAGGAAATTTGTAGAATGCTTGCTCAATTTGAAGTAGTCACCTTCCAACACATTTACTAGGAGCGGAACATATAAGCGGACCTCCTATCCAAAATGGGGCTGAAGTTGGAGGAAGGAACCTTGAAATTATGGGAGGTAAACAAAGACTCTGTTAAGGAAATAGATCCAGGACCTCTTTTGGACTAAGAACATGCCCCAAGGGCATGATTTCCTTTCTAAGAAAACATTATGAATTAATTGAGGAAAACACTTACTTTGTTTTATATACTTGTATGATGCTTATCATAGGACAGATCGTAGCAACTATTGTTTTTTGCAAGCTTACAAGAATCCCTAAAATGTATTCTGCAAGTTAAATATGATGATGTCTATCTGTAAGGATCCTTTGACAAATGAAAAATATGGTTCATAATTTTCAATAAAATTTTGAGCTGTGATCTTTTTTTTCGACGGAAATAAAAGCTAAATGTATAATTCCCTTTAAATTCAACTTTCCTAAGTTTAAGGTACAAATCAAAATCTACAGAAGGGGGTGGGTGGTGCTCCATTAACTATTGATACCATGTTTTATAAATACTTTATGATTGTAATATAATCTATGTGATGCAATAGAAATTGAAATATCCAATAATTCAAAGTTTGTATAGTTATACATATAAATGAGTCATTATTTGTCACCACCCAGATAATATGATATTCACCTATTTTGGGTGGTTGTATTTTTTATTAACGAAATGATGATTATATCAAGATAAAGATAAGAATGGGGTAGCCATTTTATTGCATGTTAGATTTGCAATGTCTTTATTCGCCTTTACCATGTACTTTTTAGGATGGGCTTTTCAAACAATATCTCATTTTCTTCACTAAGACATGTGAGAACATATGAGATTCTATAGAGGAGACTGCCACTTATAATAGGCTAGCATTAGATGTCAAATTTCAAGTATATGAGACATAAATCCATGGTGGCATATATAGTTCTCAGGTGTTGCTTGTCCCATTCATAATAGCCTCTAATCTAAAGTGTGATTTTTTTTCTTTGACATACATTCCAAGTTCATGTGGAACCAAGTTTCACAAGGCCCCACCACCCCTCTTAGGGATGTGTTCATTTCCATTTAATACCTGTGCACTCCATCCTCAAGCTTTACACTTCATTCCAATGGTGACCAATTACTTGACCTATATCTCGATATCTCTCAATACTCATCTCAAGGTGCTGTCATTCTTTTAGACCATATTAACACTTGCATAGAGAATCTACATGCAACAACCCATTATTGTATGGCATATGCACTTTGCCTCCATGAGATAGAATCGATTTACATTGGTACTTAGAGGAAATTAGCCATCGAATATAGCTTCACCATTACCTATGGAAGACACCTTCTCCAACTTGGTGAATTTCCCAATCCTATCATTCTCCACGAACTTCCACACTATACAGAGTTTGATAGGTACACTTTTTTTCCTCACAATGGTGTTTCTAGTAATGTGGATTATATATTGGTGGATTGAACTTTGATAACTTTTATTCATGGTCACTTTGTCTCTTTCCACTTCCCACCTTGGGGATTATTCTCTTGGTCAAGATCGATAACCCTATCTCATTATTTATTCCTCCAAGGGATTGCCTCCTTGGGAATTTTTGGATGTATATAAGGCTAGCTCTTGGAAGCCATTTCACTTCATCAACACATCCGAATTTCTGTAGAGTATCCCTCCTAGGTTTTCCTTGTATGCCCCAATCATATCCTTGCAAAAGGAGAGATTAATAGTGTAGTGAGTGATGACTTATATCAAATGCATAGTCAGATTATTTGGGTCTTTGCTCCTCAAAATCCTGTCACCAGGATGCCCTTTTATTATGAGCATTTCTTTCCATTATAGGATAGTGTCATTGTCCATCTCGACTTCAATTATCCGTAAAATACAGTGGATATTCCACTCGAACAATTCGTCACAATGGATCTTACAACTTAATTCATTGTGTTAGCTTAATCCCATAGAATGATAAATAAACTATAAATAAAACGAAAAATAACTAGACCAAAACAACACATCCATGTGATTAACACAAGATATACCTTAGGAAAACCCAACATGCGGAAAAAACCCAGCCATAAGTGAGGACTATTCCTTGTTCTTTTCTTCTCCAACGTGTAATGCAAATACAAAGAAAGTGGTACTCACTATGGAGTTACTTCTAACACTATGGCCCGCACAACTACTACATGATCTCCTACATTCTCTATTAAATGATATGAACTCCACTCTCTTACTATTGCTCATGTGTGGAAGAATATAATAACATCATCAGAATGGAACCCCTTCTCCTCCTAACGACACAATATTTAACATAGCATGATAATGGTCTAGGGATAGTTTTAGGGTTTGTACATGATTTAACTCCATATTAGGGTTAGTGTTTTGGACCCTCTATAATTTTCTTGAAACACCACATGTGAATACCTCCACATGTGTGGGTAATGAGAGCTAACATGGAATCCACTCGGTACCATGGTGGTCAATTTGAAAGGTCAACTTGCGAGAGGCATAACTTCCTCATACAGACTTTGATTGAGGTGATTCTTGCATCATTGGAAAGGTATCGAAGTATAGAAGAACGTAAAGGGGTTGAGAGCTACCATAAAAAAAGTTTTGACCCCAAAAAAACATCATTTAAGCCCTAAAATGGGCCTTAGAAAGTTATCGACCTCAAATCTCTAAAGTAAGACCTACCCCTAAAATAGGCCCTACAAGCCGATTCATCCAATTTTTCCACCCATTAGTACCAAAAAAGATGAAAAAAATATATGTTGATCTATTTCAGATAATTCAATCAATTTTGTTGGGTTTGTGGTTAAAATGTCGTGCTCAAATAGTTTAAGAATGCAATTTCACCATCAATGGGTTGAGATGGACCATTGCATTCCAAGGTCTCGGGATCTACTATTTATGCCATCTCTGAGAAATTGAGTTTCAAATAATTCTTTTTCTTCGGATGTTCCATATTATAATATTTGAGGGAGGTTCCACTACTTGTTCTGAGACTCATAAGATTCCCTTCCAACTCCTTTTGGTGCTTTGATCAAACATGCCTAGCTTGTATACTCGAGAGATAATTATCCCTATACATGAGACTTGGTGAGGCCTATCCAAGCTTAAAACTATTAAGTTCATTACCTTTTTATTGTATCCTATCTTGACATTTGGATATGCTAAGTGAAATGTGGACTCTCTAGCCTTTGAATCAAAATATGTAAAATCTATGAAACAAATTGCCTCTTACTTAGTTAACATGTAACGTCTACGAGACATCAATGTTGGATTCCCTAATATGGAGTCGTGATCCCTAGGTCAAATTGAGTAGCCATACATTCATCATGAGATTATTTCCCTCAATGTTGGACATTAGGAGAGAAGGGTCATTTCACTTAAGAGATCCTCCCAGGTTAACTCAATCAAGCCACCTCAATTGTAGGTACTATGTAATAACCCGGTTGTTAAGCCTTGGAATTATGATTATTTGTTTGTTGATGCGACTATGGACTTATGAGTATTTGTTTGTTTATGATACTATGGAATTTGATGTTAATATTATTATTATTATTATTATCATTGTTGATGATTTTTATTAATTAATTAAAATTGGCTCAGTGGAGACAACTAAAAGAGTATGGGAGGCCATGGTTCCACAAGTGATGGGGTTGGGATTTAGGATTTGTTGCTCAACCTAACATTGTACAACAAACCATAATTTTGATTGTTTTTTACTTGGGAGATACTTTGGAGCTTGGGTTATGGTTTAGTGGACCCCTTTCTACCTTATGTGCCCTCCTTAATGGTTTTGTGGGTCCCACTTGGTAAGTGCACCCTCATGAAGAGATTCTTTCATGTTTTCATCCCTCCAAGTCATTTATGAGCCTCTTTTCTTCCTAGTGCGACCACTTGATGAGATCCTTTCCTATTTTTGTGCCTCCAACTCATTAATGAGCCTCCATCACTCGTCATGCGTCCCCCTTGATTTATTTTTGTTTTCCACTCATCCATTGTTTTGTGTAAGGCCTCCTCATGGAGCTATTCTAGGTTAAGTAACCTCCACTTGAACCTCCACTCTCCCTAATTCGAGTTCCCTCTTCATGATTGAGTGGTCCACACACTAATTTGAGTTGCGCTGGTGTAATTTGAGTTGGATATGTTATGGTTGAGTTAACCCCTCCTCTTGACTCGGGTGGGCTTGCCTTGGTTCGAATTGCCTCTCTCTCCTATAAATTCATGTGCTCTCTCCTTGTTGAGGATAATCCTAAGATCAGATCACTTGAATTTTGTTATCTCACTATTTTGTGAGTGTTGACAATATTGAGACTGTGTTGGGACTGAGTTCCTTTTGTAGGATTTCCCCATAGAGTAGTCTAGTATCTGTTTCTGGAGGGTAGTCTGGGGGATGTTTCCCCTGCTTCTACACTGGAAACCACTCTACTAGTACAGGTTCTTGCATGGTATTCCTAGTAATGGGATGGTGATATCCTGAGGGACGAGTTAGGTGAAGGGATTCACATCCCATAGGCAGTGGATATGGACGGGGAGCGAGCGGTAGTGGGAATTATTTTGGTTTCTCGGAAGAGGAGTTTCCAAGAGTTGCTAGACTAAGTGTGCTCTTCTTATGGATCTGTGGCCTCAGCTCGGGGGTGACTTGTTCAAGTGAGGTAGGCTTAACTGTGTCTACAGCTAGGAGGAACAATGTCTCGTTGAAGCTAGTTTCCCAAATTTGAGATAAGTATTCTCTCATGTGCTATAATTCATGTTATTTTATTCTGTATATGTGTTGTGGTGACTTAATTATGCTATCTTTATGTTCATCGTTTATATCTCGGGATTTGTACGCAGGATGGACGACCTTTGTACATGATCAATCTGAATTGTTATGATCCTTCTCTACCATATATTCTTTCTCTTCTCCTTCAGGGTTTACAATTGTGGCCTTCACGGTGTTGAGAGGGGTACAACCATATGTTTTGGTTCGCCTATTTATGCTCATTTTTGGGTTTTGATACATGTTCCATTGCATCCGTAGTGACGTTTCCAGTAAGGAACACCTTTTGTTTCACCAAAAAATCTTTTTGTATGACAAAGTTATGACCGTTTTGGCCCGATAGTGTTTCCAGTGCTGACAGGAACGCACTTTATCTTTTGATTGAGAGTACCTGTGTATGTAGATCTATTATATTGTTGCAGATTTGATTATATTATTGTAGATCTTATTTGTATTAGTGATTGATGGTTGGAGGAAGGAATCCATATAATCTAAATCATACTAGTGAAAGATGATTGTAGGGGACAGCAACAGGATCTGATTTTGGACGTTGTAGTTGGAAACCTATGCCTCTGTCCTTGCTATGGTTTGTGTGTGGCTGTAGATGGTAGTATGCGGACATGTTTTGATGATATTCTTACTTACTACTTAACTATACTATCAACACACACATAAAAAAAACTAATAAATAATCATCATATGAAAAATAATTATTATGCAAGCAAAAGATAACCACAACAACTAAATGCTTACTAATAATGTTCATAATCGTACTAGAGATTCTAATTACCGCACCTTACTCATGTATATGTTACAAATTACATTATTATTATGTTCAATAGTATGCACCATAGGGGAATGTTATGCTTGCATGTCTTGCAATTCTTTTAAAAGGCTATAAATTTAAATTTATTGGTTAAATGGTTAGCTGACCTAACCTTAATCCGTTGTGTAATACTTCACTTAGCCCCCTTTTTCCTAGGTTTTCTAGTGCCTCTAGCCTTAGTTTGAAGTAGGGGACATTACATACTCTCTCCAGGTTTTCTAGTGCCTCTAGCCTTAGTTTGAGGTAGGAGACATTACATACTCTCTCCAAGACATCATGAAGATTTACATAAACTCCCTTGTTGGAAAACGATGACAAGGATGTCACTTCCCTCTACAGCTATTTCTATATCAAATTTAATATTAACCATGAAATTAAGAGTTTTCATTTTTATTATACAACTCATACTCCTCTTTCTTTTATTTTTAATATTATTATTGATATCTTTCTTTATGATAATAATTTAACACTTTTATACATAATAATAATAATTTAACATTTGAAAGTGTTATACACTTTTAAATAATCCCTTATTAAATGATTATTCAACATTAACGTGTTATTTGTTACTATCATCAATATTAACATATTCTTTGATAATATGTAATCATACAATCGACTCTCATTAAATTGTTTGTGATAATGTGTGATCCTTAATAACATTTTGGATTTTGCTTTACTTTAATAGTTACATTCTTTACTCTAAAAATAATTAGCATATATGTATAGTCTTTAGTCCAACTTCTTTACTCTTAAAATAGTTAATATATATGTATAGTCTTTACTCCAACCTTTCTAAAAATGGAAAGAAATAATTAAAATGAACATTAAACATCACATAGAAAAAGTTAATATACTGTTAGACGTTGCTTGAGTATGGGGTATGAAACGTAAAAAACTAAACATAACACAGGTGACACGGGATGTATGACCATCATTTATAATGTAAGAGACAAGCTGGATTGCACTCGGCGCGAGTTATAAAAAGTTGGCAATGTGTTCCAAATTTGCAAATGTTTATGGTGCCTCTGTGAAGTGACATCTGGTATGGCCAGACAAGGATATGGTCTCATTATGTTGTCATCTTCAATTAGTTTTCCATATCATTTTAGCATGCAGTAATGTTGTTTGGGAGTTAAAAAGGATGGCATTTTTTACTAGATATACATTTGAAATTAAAGTTTTAAATTAATTAATTTTTTTTATTGATGTTGAAGATGGACTATTTTGGATGTTAATGAGTCAGTTTAATTTCTTTATAAATGGTTTTCAACCTTAATTCTGGATCTGCAGAAATTGAACAAATGGCTCTTAACTTTAATCCCTAACCTGCATAAATTGAACAAATAATTTGTGATGACTTAATCTCAACAAATACCAACTACCCTACCAATGCAATTATGATATCCACTCTCTCTTCCTCTAGCATTATTACACATATAAAGCACTAAACATCCCTCACAAAACTTACAAGCTATAATATGCACCTCTAAATACAATTATGAACCATTTTGGTTTGGATTTCATCAACATGGAAAATAAGCATTCTTGTGATAAGGAATTAATCATAACATGTTTTTATAAAAAATCATAAAAATAAAAATACTTTCATCCATTTTTCTATTTTAAAAGGAAATATTGTGAACTCTTTAATATGTAAAATTCAAAACATAAATTATGCACCTTTCAAAATTTTCTTTATTTATAGCATGTTATCACTTGTGTAATTACAACAATACTCATTGCTTGGAATTACTACTTGCAACTACAACAATATTCAATAGCTTGGCACTAATAAGTGTGTTAACAATAATGATTAGAGTAGATAAAAACATTGCTTTAAGTAGATGCTTGGGCATCAATCCAACATGTTCCTTTCCAAATTTTGTATCTAGAATTTGCAATATATGGACTTGCACATGTATTTTGAATTTTTTGTGACAACTTTTTGACATGTTTGAGATTTGGTGATATCTTGATATTTCACTCTTCCCATTGCAGTTATATTACATTTCTTTTCATTCTAGGGAAAATAAAGATAGTGAGGAATTCCTTCCTACATTGATTTAATTAAGTATGAGTACAACTTCCATAAAGAAGAATCTAGATAGTGAGAATGTGGGTACATTGCTGTATAATCATTTAGGTTTGGATTTATAAAGTACTCAGAGGATTGAAAAATAAATTGAAATATATATATTTTTAGATGTTTTTTCTATCATTTTTCTGAGATTGATAATTTAATATGGTTGAGTTAAGCACATCTAATCCTTTCTAATTTTGGAAATGTTTTTCTTCACAAGGTCACCAGCAATTCAATCAAGTAACATCTTGTAGATCCCTTCCTTAATGTACCAACATAGATCCATCTTAAAAGTGGCTTTACCAAGCGTCGAGAGGGATCAAATCTCTCGAGGTGCAAACCCTTCCTCTGCATTTGCACTCTAAAAAGGGTTTGCACCTCGAGGGATTTGATCCCTCTCGGTGCTTGGTAGAGCCACTTTTAAGATGGATCTATGTTGATTCCATTCGTGGGCGTGGGGAAACATGGGGAAGTAGGAAGCAGTAAAATCCATGCACCATGTGAAGGTAATTAAGAACTGGATGCTTAAATTAATGTTATTTTGAATGATTTATTGTAAGAATATACAAAATATTACTCATTTAAGTTAATGCATATTAAGAATGTTTTATTGTAAGAGGATATTCAATTAAATCCATCAACAAACTTATGTAATTTATTAAAAATTATTTATCTCTTACAGAGTTCCACATATTTCAATGCAACGGATCTTGGTGACTAAGATAATTTCATTGATGTTAATTCATCAAGTATTGTTGGGTGGAGTGCAATGGCCATAGTATTGTAGTGGAGGGGCCATATCTTACCAACTTACATTGAAATCAATGCAACATAAATTGATGATTCATATACGTTTGCTGAAATCAATGTGGTGAGTATTGGTGGGTGGAGTGAGAGTGATGCAGGATTGTAGAGGAGAGACCATCTCTTGCAAATCAATACTAAAATCAATGCGACTAAGAATGATGACATATACATTTTTTTAAAATCAATGTAGCAAGTATTGGCAAGTGCATTAAGAGGGTCATAGGACTGTTGAGAAGAGGCCATCTCTTATAGAGGTACAAAGAAATCAATGCAACATAGATTGATGATTGAGATAAGTTTGCAGAAATCAATGTAATGAGTATTGGTGCACAGAGTGAGAAGGTCACATGAAATAATTTTATGAGTATAGACAGAGGCATGGGAAGCAATATCTCATGTAGAGTTACACTGAAATCAATGCAATGTTTGCCATAAATTCATTGTGTTTATTTTGATTACACGAAATCAAACATCTCATAGCCTCGAAACCAAAAAAAAATTGTGTCAAACGTATACACAAATCTTTCAATTCCTTTAATTTCATGCATCCAAAAATTTCGATATAGTAATATTAATAGTAAAGTTATTTTGTCATGTAAAAATGTATAGTAGTTTTGTTGTTTGCATATGAATATATAGTTGTAAATGTTTTCAAAAGCCTCTCTTTTAAGAACAAAACTATATAAAAGAGTTCTTGTGAATGTGATTTTAATAGAAGCATGTATGCAACAATTCTTGTGATTGTATTTTTTAATGAATATGAAAGAACCTAATATAGGTGGGAATTATTTGATCCATATTTTCGTGTGTCTATTGTGGGCATATATTTTGTCTATTTCTATTATTCATATGGCTCTCCAAGCTTCAAAAACTTTAATTTTTAATCTAGTTAGGAGTGTGGTAATAGACATCTTCTCCACGCATAAACTAAGAATGCAATTTACCATAGCAAGATATGATGGATTTAAATTCAAGAAGGATTACATTTTTGCAACTAGTAAACATGCTTAGACAATGATAAATGTAAATTTAGTGGAATTCTAATCATCATTGTAGCATTGATGGAGGGTATTATTTGCTATCCCAAGAAATTCAGATGGAAATAAATGTAAGTCCATTGGAATCTTTGCGGATTTCCCTTCCTCGGATAGTTCTAAGAAAGGATAGTGAGCCTCCAAGAGGATGGAATTTTTTGAAGAAGAAACAAAGCAATAGCTTAGTAAGATATGGACTCATATTGCTTGAATTTAGGATTTTTTTTCTTCTTGTAAGTGAATGGTAAATATTATGCAATCTTTCCTTTTTGTACTACCTTCTAGATCCATTCATGTAGTTTTAGCTGATAGACGATGTAGATATACATTTAAATCACTGAATTATATTTTAGGGGCTCTATATCCTTTTTTCAAGTATGCAAAATCAAGTTTTATTTTTAATGTTCTGAGGATATACACTCCTATAAACAATAGACTATAAGTCCGTTGATGGAGTTAATTGAATATCCTCTTACAATAATACATTCTTAATATAGACTAATCCATATAGACTATGAAAAACTATCAATATAGACTCCTATGGGAAGAGGATGCGATAGGTTATCTCATAACCGTTCGAGTTGTGCATTGCTCTGAAACAGAAATTATTAAAGAAAAATTCAATTGTTACCAAAGTTGCAGTTCAAATTTGAATTTTGCACGATTAGTGTTTAAACTTTGGCACTATATATCCTCATTTGAGCCTATGTTATGCATAGAACTTTATAAATTATATCAAATGGATTTCACGTAGGTCAATAAATCTCCGAGGAAGGTCGAGTTGTTAAATAAGTGAGAAAATGTCTATGGCTTGCAGGTTTGTGGCTTGCACATTTATGGCTGGGAGGTTCATAGCTTTGCACTTTTGTTGATGGTCTTCTTCAATGTTGTTGTTCTTCAGATCAAGTGTGTAATGTAATGTTTATGGTTTATATATATATATATATATATATATATATATATATATATATATATATATATATATATGCGGTTGTATATATTTTAAATTTAATTTGAGCTGACATTTTGTGTTTTATAATTAATATATATATATATATATATATATATTAAAAGGACACGTGTCAACTCCAAGACGAACAGGGAATGAGTTACACATTTCCCCTCATCTGGTTTATTTTTTTATATATACTTTGATAAATTAATTTGATTATTAAGCCGACAACTTTTTATTATGTTTTGATTATTAAACCGACAAGTTTTTCTTTTTCTCTATATCCAAATTTGAGCTGATTATAAGCAAATCCTTATTTGCAAATTGTTGTTGTGGTGACTATGTAGCACATTGTAAGGATATTGACCTTTGATTGAGTTGACCAACAACCCACGAAGATGCATTGAGGTGAGATTTCCTCCTATTCCAATGCTCCTTCGGACTTTTTTTGAAAGAGTTCTTTGATTAATTTGATAAATGTTTGGTTTATTTTTTTATATATAGACTTAGAAATTAATTTGATTATTAAGCCGACAACTTTTTATTATGTTTTGATATTTATTTTATTTTTATTTTGATTTGATTATTAAGCCGACATATTTTTCTCCTTATTCATTTTTTTTTAATTTTAATTTTAGTCGATTATGAGAGCCGATTATAAGCACGGAAGGAATTACACGTCTCCCCCTACTGGGTTGTAGAATGCGCCTTTCAGCGCAAAAATCTATTTTTTTATCAGAGTATTTTTTAACGATTATAAAAGTATACTTAAGTATAGTACTCTAGGCGATTATTTTGGATAAAAAACATATATATAGATTGGTAGGCGAATATTACATACATATTTTATGTAAATATAGGTCATATTAGAGACTAAAAATGACCAACATATGCCATATTAGAGACTAAAAATGACCAAATAGAGAATTTATTTTTTGAGAAAAAGCTTAAAAAATAGCTAATTGGCGAAATTTCGCCCCTAAAAATTTCCTTGCTTTTCATCTTTGAAGAAGTATCATGCGTTCAATAATGGATCATTTTGTAGTTCAAAATTTTCTAGATTTCTTTTTCTAAAAATAAGCAAGTAAATTTTATTCATCTTTAATTTTTACAACCTAGTTTTTCAAACCAAAAGAACAAGATCGAGGAAGCAAAATATTAAGTAAACATGCTCCCTTCCTCCATTCTATGGAGGTTATATGGCATTTCATTTTAAGTGGAGTTTTTGGTTTGGATTATAACGTAGTTCTATCGAAGTGCATGCACTTTGATTTTATATTTTATCATTTTTATTAGATTTTTTTTGAATGTTAAGAACTTTTATGTATATTAAAATATTTATGGATAACAACTATAAATTAAAAAAAAAATATAATAAATTTATTGACTTGAGAATAAGTTCAATATAATTTCGATGATCAATATGAAAAAACATATCATAATTTTTGTAATTTTGATAATTAATATGAAGAAACATAACTTTTTAAAAGAAAAAAATATATTTTTTATAAAATAAAAACTACACTTTTAAATATCTCTTGCAACATGAGAAAAGCTTAATGCATAACCTAAAAATATACTTTGAAATGCATAATAAAATGATGTGGATTGGATTTCTTTTCATGGACCATGTAAACCCCATACCCCAGGCAATACACTCATAGGGACCAAAGGGCCATGACGCCATGAACATAAGAATACACAAATAATATTAAGTTTAATGATTTGCCTTAGCTTTACATCCTATCAACTATTTGCTCTATGCCAATTGCATCACACAAAATAATTAAAATGATAATGTTTTTCAACACCCATGCCCTGCCCCACTATGATATTCACATGGGAAGAGAGGCCGTCGATACAAGGACCCCACGGGATTCACACATCCACAATTGATCTCCTCTCTTCGAAGCTAAATATATGATTCCCTTTAAATTTAAACTTTCCTAAATTTAAGGTACAAATGAAACTCTTTAGGATTGTCATCAAATCCATGTGATGCATTACAAATTCACATATCGAAGCATTCAAAGTGTGTATAGTTAGACATATACCATCAAGTTATCAAGTTATTATATGTTATGTGTATAGTTTTTTTTTCAACGAAAAAAAAAATCGTATATTATTGATATTCAAAAATGAATCAAATAGTATAACGATGTTTTAGTCATCATTGACATATCAACCATTATCAGTTCTTAAACTTCAAAATAAACAAAAAAAATCCCTAGAAAGGTATTCCCAATCCCAAAAAATACATATAGAGCACTATTATATTTGTCGATCATGATATCAGTCAAAAAAACTCATCACACCCATATCTTGGATGTGTGTTCCCTAAAATTCTTCCCACAACAAGATGCCCTCCTCACCTTCCATGGTTTGTTTTGAAAGTTTATCTACCAAGGAGTTATGTTCTCTGTAAATGTGTTCAAAAGATATATTGATGATCTGATTGATTTATGTCATGATCATGTTGCATGCTATGAATATTAAATATTGTATTAAATTAATCACTAAATTATTAATTAGTTTAATTGAAGGGACGTAACCCTTCTTAAGAATGCTCAAACCTTATAAAAGGAGAGCTATTGTAAAGCGTTAAGAATCTTATGAATTCAATAATATATCTTTTTATTCAATATGGATCTCGTGTCCTAGTTTTTCTGTTGCATTTGGTATCAGAGTCGGATCGGCTCCTAAGCTCCTGCATGCGCGCTCACTATCGGATCGGCTCCTAAGCTCCTGCATGCACGCTCACTATCGGATCTGCTCCTAGGCCCCTGCACACACACTCACCTTGTCCCCCATCTCCCTCACCAGATTTATGTTCTCTCCTCACACGTCGCTCTCCCCACTTCACGCTCCTCTCGCCGCTGCACTCTCTGTCACCATTCTCCCACTTTCTCTCCCATCCACATTTCCTCGCGCTCACTGGAAACTCTTTCTCCCCATCGCTTCCACCTCCACACCCTCGCTGTGTCCAATTCCCTCGCCTTCCACGCACTCCCAGCTCTGCGCCCTCCATCTCCTTCATCGCCTCCTTTCACACCCTCCATCCGTCCCACCCAACGTTGTCACCATTCCGCAACCACTCCTCCCTTCTGCCACATCCCCCACTACTGCTCTCTCTCCCTGCCATCTTCCCTCCGCGCTTCCATGCCCGCTAGCCTTATCCACGTATGCCCTACAAAAAACAAACAAACCAAAATTAATAAAACAAATATTATTATAATAATATAATATTATTATATAATATTTTAATTTTATTAAAAATTTCTACTCTATAATAAATATTTAAATATAATATTTATTATTTTATATTAGTAATTATTATTGCTATAATAGTTATTATTAAGTCGCCATTTTCCAAGACCTTTTAATTGTTCTCACTATCCCATAAGCCAAAATTGGGTCCAATTATTCACCACCACACTTAAGAAGCATGACGACGGAGTTAAAACCTCAAATTGCGAAAATAGAGAAGGATTTCCAAACATTCAAGGAAATGATCACCAAGAGCCAGGAAGCGCTTAAGAAAGAAATTAAGGATGAAGTCATTCAGGTAATGGAGCAGAAAATAGACGACAAGTTCGGCATTATGAGCAAGGAACAAAAAATGTTAGACCAAAAAGTGACTGAGAGCCAGAAAGGTATCCAGGCGATATTACAAAAAATGGATGATAAGGAAAAAAATCATAAACAACATGGCTCGGATATGTCGGTTACCCCATCTTCCAATTCTTAGTTACTAGAACGCAACAGGACGAAAGGTACTCAATACCAACCATTCATAATGTACCCACCGAGAGCAAAAATAGAAATGACAAAATATAACGGAGGAGAAGACCAATGCGTCGCTTGGTTGAATAAAGCAGAAGAGTATTTCAACATATATAACATTACAATGGACGAAGAAAAGGTCAAGTATGCTTCAGTGCACCTTGAAGGATATTCCTACAACTGGTATATGTGGTGGAAGGGAGACAACTTCGCATACACTTGGAACTTATTCAAGAATGATTTCTTAAAAAGGTTTCAAGGAATCACAGAAGATGAATTCTTCTCAAAACTTACCAGATTACAACAAAGGGGAAGCGTCGAAGAATTCACGCATCAATGGGAATCCCTCGCTACCAGAGTATTTGGGCTATCCGACAAACAACAGTTGGAAACCTACTTGGGAGGACTAAAACCATACATACAAAAAGAGTTAAAAATGCATGACATAACGAATGTCGAGGCAGCAAGACGAAAAGCAAAAGCAGCCGAAGCCAAATTTGACAGTTTCCAATCAAATAAAGGGAAGTCATACTCACAAAGAAACATCTAGTCGACTCCAGAGGATGATTCAAACAAATACATCCCTCTGCCTAGAAGGGACGATAGGAAGAGCCTCGAGAATCAATGAATGAGGGAAGGAAAATGTCGACGATGTGGAGACAAATGGAATCCTAAACATAGGTGTCGCCCTAAGGATAGCTCAAAGAAATTATATACTTGTGAAGCAGAGGAGAATAGTGAATCAGAAGAAGAAGAAGAAGAAGAAGAGCCAGAAGATGAAGAGGAGGAAACCGCAAATATGGCAGCCGGGAACGACGAGACCCCCAAAATCTCCATAGCAGCCATGACAGGCATTAGTCAACCACAGACTCTCAAGTTAAAAGGGCATATAAAAAATGAGAATGTTACAGTGCTAGTAGACACTGGAAGCACTCACAACTTTCTTGATATAAGAGTGGCACGAAAACTCAAGTTGTTCGTACATCCAGTTCCAAACATGAAGGTGATGGTTGCAGATGGCAAGAAGATCGAAAAAGTTGGAAAGTGCCACAAGGTGAGACTTCAAATACAAAACTTCGAATTGGAATCAGAACTCTACACCTTACCGTTGGGAGGAGTAGACATCGTTTTGGGAGTCCAATGGTTACAAACATTGGGAACATATTCTGCCAATCATCAAAAACATTTCATCAAGTTTAAGTGGCAAGGGAAAAATTTTAAGCTATATGGTTTTCATCCACCAAACACACAAGTAGTTTCATCTCAGCATATGGAAAAACTCATTCGAAAAGGGGCATCAGCATACGTAATACAATGTCATCAACTGGAAGGAAAAGAGGAGGAACCAAATGAGTTCAAAAAGGAAATCCAAAAATTACTCCAGAAACATGAACACATATTTCAAGACTTACCCATGCAGCTACCACCAGAAAGGAGTATAGAACACATAATCGAGATTAAACCGGGGTCAAATCCTGTCAAGGTTAAACCATATAGGTATCCCCACCACCACAAAATAGAAATAGAAAGGTTGGTTCAAGATCTACTGAATTGTGGTGTCATCACCAAGAGTAGAAGCCCTTATGCAGCTCCAGTCGTACTAGTATAGAAGAAGGATGGATCGTTTAGATTATGTATAGATTATAGAGGATTAAACAAAATAACAATTAAGAACAAGTTTCCAATCCCCTTCATCGATGACATGCTGGATGAACTTCATGATGCAAAATATTTTTCGAAACTCGATTTAAGGTCAGGGTACTATCAAATCAGGGTCAGATTAGAGGATATTGCAAAGACTGCTTTCCAAACTCATGAAGGACATTATGAATTCAAAGTAATGCCTTTTGGATTAACTAATACCCCTTCCACATTCCAGGCAACTATGAATGAACTATTTCAGCCATACCTAAGGAAATTTGTGTTAGTATTCATCGATGACATCCTTATATATAGCAAGACATGGAAAGAACATTTGACGCATCTAGAAGAGGTTCTATCTCTTCTGAAGGAAAACTAGTTCTATGCAAAAAATTCAAAATGCACATTTGGGAAGCAAGAAGTGGAGTATCTCGGTCATATAATCTCAAAGGAAGGAGTTAAGGTGGACCCAAAGAAGATCCAGGCGATGAAGGAGTGGCCCGAACCAAAGAATGTTTCAAAATTGCGAGGATTTTTGGGATTAACAGGTTACTATCGAAGGTTCATCAGGAACTATGCACACGTCACTGCCCCACTAACAAATCTCCTAAAAAGAAATTCTTTTCAATGGGATGATGAAGCAAGAAGATGCTTTGAAACGTTGAAACAAATTATGTCTTCAACTCCCGTTTTGGCAACACCTGATTTTGCAAAACCATTCGTAATCGAATGTGATGCTTCAGGGTTTGGGATAGGAGCTGTGATAATGCAAGAAGGTCATCCATTCGCTTTTGAAAGCAATAAGTTGAACAAAAGAGAATACCTATAGCCTACATACAACAAGGAAATGCTTGCCATCATGCATGCATTAACTAAATGGCGACAATACCTTTTGGGAAGTAAATTTCTAATCCGAACAGATCATAATAGTCTACAACACTTATTACAGCAAAAGACATTAACAACCGAACAACAAAAGTGGATAGAGAAAATATATACCTTCGATATGGAGATCCTACATAAAAGGGGGAAGGACAATGTAGTAGCTGATGCTTTATCAAGGAAAGATGAAGAGATACAAGTCTACGCCGTATCCATGGTGATCCCAGAATTTTTGGACGAAATTCATAAGGAATATGCCAAGAATTCAGAGGTTTGCTCCATAATTAACAACATAAATCAGTATCCGAAGTTTGAATGGAAGAATGATCTCTTATGGTACAAAGGACGTATTTACTTAAGTTCCAATTCCAGTTTTAAGACCAAGGCGCTTAAAGAGTCACATGACTGCCCAGCCGCTGGTCATGTAGGATTTTTTAAAACCTACTATAATGCAAGGCAATCATTCTTTTGGAAGGGTATGTATGCCAACATTCACAAGTATGTTGCAGATTGTGACATTTGTCAGCGGAATAAAACTGAGAATATCTCAAGTCTGGGGTTACTCCATCCGTTACATATTCCAAATAAAAAATGGGAGGAAATTTCAATGGATTTCATTGAAGGTCTACCCATATCAGATGGAAAAGGAAAAATACTAGTTGTGGTAGACAGGATAACCAAATATGCACATTTTGTTGGAGTGAAGAAAACTAATTCGGCAAAAGAAACAGCCGAAGCTTTTTGTAAAAATGTCTACAAATTACATGGTTTTCCGAAGATTATAGTAAGTGATAGGGATGCCAAGTTTAAAGGGAACTTTTGGAGAGAGTTTTGCAAGCAAATTGGAACGTCTCTTAACATGAGCTCAGCTTATCATCCCCAAACAGATGGACAGACAGAAGTTGTCAATAAATGCTTAGAAACCTACCTCCGTTGTTTTGTAACTGATAAGAAAAATAAATGGTTCCAATGGATACATCTTGCGGAATGGTGGTATAATTCTACTTATCATACATCTGCAAGAATGATACCATTTCAAGCCCTATATGGATATGATTCCCCAAAATGGAAGGATTTCATTACCAACCAAGCAAGGGTCGCATCAGTAAATGACCATTTAGAAGAAAACCAAAAGGTTGTCCAAGTACTTAAAGAGAATTTGAATACTACCAGGAATAAAATGAGACAACAAGAAGATCGACACTGAACAGAACGAGAATTTGAAGTTGGAGATTGGGTATTTGTAAGACTACAACCCTATAAACAATTATTACTTAAACAAGGTGGAAAAAATAAATTGGCTCCACGTTTTTATGGCCCATATCAAATCAATAAGAAGATTAGTCAAGTGGCATATGCGTTGGAATTGCCAACTATAAGTCGCATCCACAATGTTTTTCATGTTTCATGTTTGAAAAAGATGATAGGTCAACACCAGAAGGCACAAACAATACTTCCCTTGTTAGATGAAGAAGGAAGAATCATATTCGAGCCAGAATCTATCATTGCTACTAGAGAGAAGAGATTAAGAACGCGAGTCATTAAAGAATACCTCATAAAATGGAAAAATATTCCCGAAGAAGATGCAACATGGGAATCAGAACAATTTCGACAGTTACATCCCTCATTACCATTGCTTTGAGGACAAAGCTCTTTAAAAGGGAGTGGTAATGCTATGAATATTAAATATTGTATTAAATTAATCAGTAAATTATTAATTAGTTTAATTGAAGGGATGCAACCCTTCTTAAGAATGCTCAAACCTTATAAAAGGCAAGCTCTTGTAAAGCGTTAAGCATCTTATGAACTCAATAATATATCTTTTTATTCAATATGGATCTCGTGTCCTAGTTTTTCTATTGCATTTGGTATCAGAGCCGGATCGGCTCCTAAGATCCTGCATGCACGCTCACTATCGGATCGGCTCCTAAGCTCTTGCATGCACGCTCACTATCGAATCTACTCCTAGGCCCCTGCACACACACTCACCTCGTCCCCCATCTCCCTCACCAAATTTATGTTCTCTCCTCACGCATCGCTCTCCCCACTTCACGCTCCTCTCGCCACTGCACTCCCTGTCACCATTCTCCCACTTTCTCTCCCATCCACGTTCCCTTGCCCTCACCGGAAACTCTTCCTACCCATCGCTTCCACCTCCACACCTTCGTTGCGTCCAATTCCCTCACCTTCCACGCACTCCCAGCTCTGCGCCCTCCGTCTCCTTCATCGCCTCCTTTCACACCCTCCATCCCTCCCACCCAACACCATCACCATTCCGCAACCACTCCTCCCTTCCGCCACATCCCCCACTTTTGCTCTCTCTCCCCACCATCTTCCCTCCGCGCTTCCATGCCCACTAGCCTTATCCATGTATGCCCTACAAAAAAAAAAAAAAAAACCAAAATTAATAAAACAAATATTATTATAATAATATAATATTATTATATAATATTTTAATTTTATTAAAAATTTCCACTCTATAATAAATATTTAAATATAATATTTATTATTTTATTATAGTAATTATTATTGCTATAATAATTATTATTAAGTCACCATTTTCCAAGACCTTTTAATTGTTCTCACTATCCCATAAGCCAAAATTGGGTCCAATTATTCACCACCACACTTAAGAAGCATGACGTCGGACTTAAAACCTCAAATTGCGAAAATAGAGAAGGATTTCCAAACTTTCAAGGAAATGATCACCAAGAGCCAGGAAGCGCTTAAGAAAGAAATTAAGGATGAAGTCATTCAGGTAATGGAGCAGAAAATAGACGACAGGTTCGACATTATGAGAAAGGAACAAAAAATGTTAGACCAAAAAGTGACTGAGAGCCAGAAAGGTATCCAGGCGATATTACAAAAAATGGATGATAAGGAAAAAAATCATAGGACAATTTAAAAGTTACATTTTTGGGCGGATGTTGTAAATACTGTTGTTTATTTAATAAACAGAGGACCTTCAAGTGCTTTGGATGGTGGTATTCTAGAGGAGGCATGGACAAATAAAAAGGTAAACTACTCATTTCTGAGAACGTTTGGTTGTGAAGCATTTGTCCATATTGATAAAGAAAATAGAACAAAGCTTAAAGCTAAATCCAAGAAATGTATCTTTATTGGATATGGGGTTGATGAATTTGGTTATCGCTTATGGGATTATGAAAATAACAAAATCATCAGGAGTAGAGATGTGATATTCAATGAAAAGGTCACGTATAAAGATCAGTTGCAGGGAAAGAAACATGAAAAGGAAACCACAGAGTACACAGTACTTGATGAAATTCAAGAAAATGAAGTTCCAAAGGTGCCGAAAAATCAAGAACAACAGCAAGTACCTGAAACTCCTGTAACTACAAGAAGATCTACCAGGTTAAGTAGACTCCCCGAACGATACTCTCATTCAATGTATTATTTGTTAATGACTAATGCTGGTGAACCAGAATGTTATGAAGAAGCAATGCAGGTGGAAACTAGAAAGAAATGGGAGCAAGTCATGAATGAGGAGATCGACTCATTGGTAGGAAACCAGACTTGGGATCTGGTTCAGTTGTCTGCTGGTAAAAGAGCATTGCAGAGCAAATGGATTTACAGGTTGAAGGAAGAAGAAGGAGGTAAGAAGCAGTATAAGGCTAGACTTGTTGTAAAGGGGTTTGCAAAAAAGAAAGGTATTGATTTTGATTAAATATTTTCTCCTATTGTTAAGATGACTTCAATTAGGACTATCTTAAGTCTAGTGGCGGTAGAAGATTTGCATCTTGAACAGTTAGATGTAAAAACAACCTTTCTCCATGGGGATTTGGAGGAAGAGATATATATGCAGCAGCCATAAGGGTATGAGGTCAAAGGTAAGGAGAACTTTGTATGCATGTTGAAAAAGAGTTTGTATGGTTTGAAGCAAGCTCCAAGGCAGTGGTATTTAAAATTTGACAGGTTTATGACAAAACAAGGTTATAGTAGATGTCATTTTGAACACTGTGTTTATTTCAAGAAGCTAGACAATGAAAGATATATTATCTTGTTATTGTATGTGGATGACATGCTTGTTGCGGGGTCTAGCATACAGGATATAAATGTACTCAAAAGGAAGCTAGCTAATTAATTTGCGATGAAGGATTTGGGTGCTGCAAAGCAAATCCTTGGTATGAGAATAACAAGAGACAGGAAAAATTGCAAATTGACATTGTCTCAGGGTGAGTACATACAAAAGGTGTTGGAGAGGTTCAGAATGCAGAATGCAAAACCAGTTAGTACACATTTGGCCAGCCATTTCAGTCTAAGTAAGGAAATGTGTCCCAAGACACAGGAAGAGATAGATTACATGTCCAAGATTCCCTATCAATCAGCAGTTGGCAGCTTGATGTATGCCATGGTGTGCACAAGACCAGATATATGAACAATCCAGGTAAAGAACATTGGAGGGAAGTACAGTGGATTCTCAGGTATTTGAGAGGTACAACCACTCAGGCATTATGTTTTTGAGGTTCAGACACTGTTTTACAGGGATATGTTGATGCAGATATGGCAGGTGATAAGGATAGCAGGAGGAGCACCATAGGGTATGTGTTTACTGTAGGTGGAACAGCAATAAGTTGGATTTCAAAACTGCAGAAGGTTGTTGCACTTTCAACAACGGAAGCAGAGTATGTTGCTATTACAAAGGCTAGTAAAGAGATGATTTGGTTGCAGAGGTTTATGGAGGAAGTGGGTAAGAAGCAGAAGGATAGCAGGTTGTATAGTGACATCCAGAGTGCCATTCATCTTGCAAAGAACTCAGCATTCCATTCCAGGACTAAACATATACAACTCAAGTACCATTTCATACACTCTGTTCTGGAAGATGAACTGTTGAAGCTGGAAAAGATACATACTAGCCAGAATCATGCAGACATGTTCACAAAGGTAGTGACCAGAGAGAAACTGAGTTCTTGCTCGGTTTCAGTTGGCCTTCTAGCATGAAGGTGAAGAGGAGAAATTTTCCAAGTCCAAGTCTAGGAAGTGCAGCAGCAGTGGAGTTGCTATGATCAGTCTCTAAGTGGGAGATTGTTGGTTGTGGAGCCAGATCTTCCAGTCTCATAGATGATATTGTCTTAGTCGTGCACCCCGGAGGACTGTACACCTATTCTGCATTTTTAGGGGTTCGGGGCAACGCCCCGAAAAAGGGGGTTTGGGGGAAACGCCCCCAAGTCACGAGGGTGTGGGGGTAGTGCCCCCGAGAAATGGGGATTCGGGGGAAACGAGAAATGGGGATTCGGGGGAAACGGCCTCAAGAAAAAAATTTGGGGTTATTTTCACCAGTTGTTTTGTGGGCCCATGGTTTTGGGTATCCCATGGTATTTTTCCCATTGTATTTTCCCTATAAAAGAAATACATTGTAATACGGCTATGGTTGATGTATTAGGTTTTATGCATTGTAAAGATCTCTAAGATCGGGAGAGAGACTGTGAGACAGTGAAGAGGAAGTGCAGTGGTTATGCTACAGGTTGTATCCCTTCACCTTGTTGGACGGTAATAATAATAAGGACTGAAAAATTCAGTGTGGACGTAGCCCAAGTTGGGGTGAACCACGATATATCTGTGTCTCTCTTGTAATGTGTGTGTGATTATATTTGCATTTCTGTTTATTGTTATTTCTCTGCGATCTTGTTTTTCTAACACCCCCTTCATGATTGAGTGGTCCACACACTAATTTGAGTTGCACTGGTGTAATTTGAGTTGGATACGTTATGGTTGAGTTAACCCCTCCTCTTGACTTGGGTAGGCTTGCCTTGGTTCGAATTGCCTCTCTCTCCTATAAATTCATGTGCTCTCTCCTTGTTGAGAATAATCCTAAGATCATATCACTTGAATTTTGTTATCGCACTATTTTGTGAGTGTTGACAATATTGAGATTGTGTTGGGATTGAGTTCCTTTTGTAGGATTTCCCCGGAGAGTAGTCTAGTATCTATTTCTGGAGGGTAGTATGGGGGATGTTTCCCCTGCTTCTACACTGGGAACCACTATGTTAGTCTAGGTTCTTGTATGGTATTCCTAGTAATGGGATGGTGATATCCTGAGGGACGAGTTAGGTGAAGGGATTCACATCCCATAGGCAGTGGATATGGATGGGGAGCGAGCGGTAGTGGGAATTATTTTGGTTTCTCGGAAGAGGAGTTTCCAAGAGTTGCTAGACTAAGTGTGCTCTTCTTGTGGATCTGTGGCCTCAGCTCGGGGGTGACTTGTTCAAGTGAGGTAGGCTTGACTGTGTCTACGGCTGGGAGGAACAATGTCTCGTTGAAGCTAGTTTCCCAAATTTGAGATAAGTATTCTCTCATGTGTTATTCATGTTATTTTATTATGTATATGTGTCGTGGTGACTGAATTATGCTATCTTTATGTTCATGGTTTATATCTCAGGATCTATATGCAGGATGGACGACCTTTGTACATGATCAATCTGAATTGTTATGATCCTCCTCTACCATATATTCTTTCTCTTCTCCTTCAAGGTTTACAATTGTGGCTTTCATGGTGTTGAGAGGGGTACAACCATATGTTTTGGTTCGCCTATTTATGCTCATTTTTGGGTTTTGATACATGTTCCATTGCATCCGTAGTGACGTTTCCAATAAGGAAAACCTTTTTTTTCACCAAAAAATCTTTTCTTATGACAAAGTTATGACCGTTTTGGCCCGATAGTGTTTCCAGTGTTGACAGGAACACATTTTATCTTTTGATTGAGAGTACCTGTGTATGTAGATCTATTATATTGTTGCAGATATGATTATATTATTGTAGATCTTATTTGTATTAGTGATTGATGGTTGGAGGAAGGAATCCTTATAATCTAAATCATACTAGTGAAATATGACTGTAAGGGACAGCGATAGGATCTGATTTTGGACGTTGTAGTTGGCAACCTATGCCTCTGTCCTTGCTATGGTTTGTGTGTGGTTGTAGATGGTAGTATGCGGACATGTTTTGATGATATTCTTACTTACTACTTAACCATACTAACAACACACACATAACAAAACTAATAAATAATCATCATATGAAAAATTATTATTATGCAAGCAAAAGATAACCACAACAACTAAATGCATACTAATAATGTTCATAATCATACTAGAGATTCTAATTACCATGCCTTACTCATGTATATGTTATGAATTACATTATTATTATGTTCAATAGTATGTACCATAGGGGTATTTTATGCTTGCATGTCTTTCAATTCTTTTAAAATGCTATAAATTTAAATTTATTGGTTAAATGGTTAGCTGACCTAACCTTAATCCGTTGTGTAATACTTCACTTAGCCCCCTTTTTCCTAGGTTTTCTAGTGCCTCTAGCCTTAGTTTGAGGTAGGGGACATTACATACTCTCTCCAGTTTTTCTAGTGCCTCTAGCCTTAGTTTGAGGTAGGAGACATTACATACTCTCTCCAAGACATCATGAAGATTTACATCAACTCCCTTGTTGTGAAAATGATGACAAGGATGTCACTTCCCTCTACAGCTATTTCTATATCGAATTTAATATTAACCATGAAATTAAGAGTTTTCATTTTTATTATACAACTCATACTCCTCTTTCTTTTATTTTTAATATTATTATTGATATCTTTCTTTATGATAATAACGCACTTTTCAGTGTTTCCAGTGTTGACAGGAACGCTCTTTATCTTTTGATTGAGAGTACCTGTGTATGTAGATATATTATATTGTTGCAGATATGATTATATTATTGTAGATCTTATTTGTATTAGTGATTGATGGTTGGAGGAAGGAATCCTTATAATCTAAATCATACTAGTGAAATATGACTGTAAGGGACAGCGACAGGATCTGATTTTGGACGTTGTAGTTGGCAACCTATGCCTCTGTCCTTGCTATGGTTTGTGTGTGGTTGTAGATGGTAGTATGCGGACATGTTTTGATGATATTCTTACTTACTACTTAACCATACTAACAACACACACATAACAAAACTAATAAATAATCATCATATGAAAAATAATTATTATGCAAGCAAAAGATAACCACAACAACTAAATGCTTACTAATAATGTTCATAATCGTACTAGAGATTCTAATTACCATGCCTTACTCATGTATATGTTATGAATTACATTATTATTATGTTCAATAGTATGTACCATAGGGGAATGTTATGCTTGCATGTCTTTCAATTCTTTTAAAATGCTATAAATTTAAATTTATTGGTTAAATGGTTAGCTGACCTAACCTTAATCCGTTGTGTAATACTTCACTTAGCCCCCTTTTTCCTAGGTTTTCTAGTGCCTCTAGCCTTAGTTTGAGGTAGGGAACATTACATACTCTTTCCAGGTTTTCTAGTGCCTCTAGCCTTAGTTTGAGGTAGGAGACATTACATACTCTCTCCAAGACATCATGAAGATTTACATCAGCTCCCTTGTTGTGAAAACGATGACAAGGATGTCACTTCCCTCTACAGCTATTTCTATGTCAAATTTAATATTAACCATGAAATTAAGAGTTTTCATTTTTATTATACAACTCGTACTCCTCTTTCTTTATTTTTAATATTATTATTGATATCTTTCTTTATGATAATAATTTAACACTTTTATACATAATAATAATTTAACATTTGAAAGTGTTATACACTTTTAAATAATCCCTTATTAAATGATTATTCAACGTTAACGTGTTATTTGTTACTATCATCAATATTAACATATTCTTTGATAATATGTAATCATACAATCGATTGTCATTAAATTGTTTGTGATAATGTGTGATCTTTAATAACATTTTGGATTTTGTTTTACTTTAATAGTTACATTCTTTACTCTAAAAATAATTAACATATATGTATAGTCTTTACTCCAACCTCTTTACTCTAAAAATAGTAAATATATATGTATGGTCTTTACTCCAACCTCTCTAAAAATGGAAAGAAATAATTAAGATACACGTTAAACATGACATAGAAAAAGTTAATATACTGTTAGACGTTACTTGAGTATTGGGCATGTTTCATATGCACGTAAATAACTAAACATGACACAGGTGACACTAGATGTATGACCATCATTTATAATGTAAGAGACAAAATGGATTGCACTCGGCGAGAGTTATAAAAAGTTGGCAATGTGTTCCAAAATAAAGTCATTTTCGCTACTTTTGCAAATGTTTAGGGTGCCTCTATGAAATGACATCGAGACAAGGATAATTTATAAAGTATCCAGAGGATTAAAAAATAAATTGAAATATATATTTTTAGATGTTTTTTTTTCTATCATTTTTTCTGAGATTGATAATCTAATATGGTTGAGTCAAGTACATCTAATCCTTTCCAATTTTGGAAATGTTTTTTTTTCACAAGGTCACCAGCAATTCGAATAGCATCTTGTGGATGCCTTCCTTGATGTATCAGCATAGATCCATTTTAAAAGTGGCTCTACCAAGCGCCGAGAGGGATCAAATCTCTGGAAGTGCAAACCCTTCCTCTGCATTTGTTCTCTAAAAAGGGTTTGCACCTCGAGGGATATGATCCCCATCGACGCTTGGTAGAGCCACTTTTAAGATGGATCTATGTTGGTTCTAGTCGTGGGCGTGGGGAAACATGGGGGAGTAGGAAGCGGTAAAATCCATGCACCATGTGAAGGTTATTAAGAATTGGATGCTTAAATTAATGCTATTATGAATGATTTATCGTAAGAATATACAAAAGAACACTCATTTAAGTTAATGCATATTAAAAATGTTTTATTATAAGAGGATATTCAATTAAATCCATCAACGAACTTATGTAATTTATTAAAAATTATCTATCTCTTACAGAGTTCCACATATTTCAATGCAAGGGATCTTGGTGACTAAGATAATTTCATTGATATTAATTCATCAAGTATTGTTGGGTGGAGTGCAATGGCCATAGTATTGCACTGGAGGGACCATATCTTACCAACTTACACTGAAATTAATGCAACATAAATTGATGATTCATATACGTTTGCTGAAATCAACAACGTGAGTATTGGTGGGTGGAGTGAGAGTGACGCGGGATTATAGAGGAGAGACCATCTCTTGCAAATCTATACTAAAATCAATGCGACTGAGATTGATGAAAGATACGTTTGTTAAAATCAATGTAGCAAGTATTGGCGAGTGCACTAAGAGGGCCATAGGACTATTGAGAAGAGGCCATCTCTTATAGAGGTACATAGAAATCAATGCGACATAGATTGATGACTGAGATAAGTTTGCAGAAATCAATGTAATGAGTATTGGTGCACAGAGTGAGAAGGTCGCATGACATAATTTTATAAGTATAGACAGAGGCATGGGAAGTGATATCTCATGTAGAGTTACACTGAAATCAATGCAATGTTTGTTGTAAATTCATTGTGTTTATTTTGATTACATGAAATTAAGCATCTCATAACCCCGAAACCAAAAATGTTTTTGTGTCAGACGTATACACAAATCTTTCAATTCCTTTAATTTCATGCATCCAAAGCTTTTCAATATAGAAATATTAATAATAAAGCTTTTCAATTCCTTTAATTTCATGTAAAAATGTATAGTAGTCTTGATGTTTGCATATGAATATATAGTTGTAAATGTTTGCAAAAACCTCTCTTTTAAGAACAAAACTATATAAGAGAGTTTTTGTGAATGTGATTTTAATAGAAGCATGTATGCAACAATTCTTGTGATTGTATTTTTTAATGAATATGAAAGACCCTAATAAAGGTGGGAATTATTTGTTCCATATTTTCATGTGTCTATTGTGGGCATATATTTTGTTTATTTATGCTATTCATATGGCTCTCCAAGCTTCAAAAACTTTAATTTTTAATCTAGTTAGGATTGTGGTAACAAACATCTTCTCCACGCATAAACTAAGAATGCGATTTACCATAGCAAGATATGCTGGATTTAAATTCAAGAAGGATTACATTTGTGCAACCAGTAAAAATGATTAGACAATGATAAATGTAAATTAAGTGGAATTCTAATCATCATTGCAGCGTTGATGGAGGGTATTATTTGCTATCCCAAGAAATTCAAACGGAAATAAATGTAAGTCCATTGGAATCTTTGCGGAGTTCCCTTCCTTGGATAGTTCTAAGAAAGGATAGTGAGCCTCCAAGAGGATGGAATTTTTTGAAGAAGCAACCAAGCAATAGCTTAGTAAGATATGGACTCATATTGCTTGAATTTAGGATTCTTTTTCTTCTTGTAAGTGAACGGTAAAGATTATGCAATCTTTCGTTTCTGTACTACCTTCTAGATCCATTAATGTAGTTTTAGGTGATAAACAATGTAGATATACATTTAAATCATTGACTTATATTTTAGTGGCTCTATATCCTTTTTTCAAATATGCAAAATCAAGTTTTATTTTTAATGTTTTGAAGATATAGACTCCTAGTCTATATCCTATAAACAATAGACTATAAGTTCGTTGATGGAGTTAATTGAATATCCTCTTACAATAATACATTCTTAATATAGAATAATCCATATAGACTATGAAAAACTATCAATATAGACTCCTATGGGAAGAGGATGCGATAGGTTATCTCATAACCGTTCGAGTTGTGCATTGCTATGAAATGGAAATTATTAAAGAAAAATTCAATTGTTACCAAAGTTGCAATTCAAATTTGAATTTTGCACGATTAGTGTTTAAACTTTGGCACTATATATCCCCATTTGAGCCCATGTTATGCATAGAACTTTATAAATCATATCAAATGGATTTCACGTAGGTCAATCAATCTCCGAGAAAGGTCGAGTTGTTAAATAAGTGAGAAAATGTCTATGGCTTGCAGGTTTGTGGCTTGCACGTTTATGGCTGGGAGGTTCATAGCTTTGCACTTTTGTTGATGTTATTCTTCAATGTTGTTGTTCTTCAGATCAAGTGTGTAATGTAATGTTTATGGTTTATATATATAAGGACACGTGTCAACTCCAGGATGAGCAGGAAATGAGTTACACATTTCCCCTCATCTGGTTTAATTTTTTTTATATACTTTGATAAATTAATTTGATTACTAAGCCGACAACTTTTTATTATGTTTTGATATTTATTTTATTTTTATTTTGTTTTTATTATTAAGCCTACATATTTTTCTCCTAATTCATTTTTATTTTATTTTAATTTGATTCGATTATAAGCACGGAAGGAGTTACATATCCCTCCCTACTAGGCTGTAGAATGCACTTCTCGGCGCAAAAATCTTTTTTTTCATCAAGGTATTTTTTAACGATTATAAAATTATACTTAAGTATAGTACTCTAGGCAATTATTTTGGATAAAAAAAACATATATCTACATTGGTAGGCATATATTAAATACATATTTTATGTAAATATAAGCCATTTTAGAGACTAAAAATGACCAATATAGGTCATATTAGAGACTAAATGACCAAATAGAGAATTTATTTTTTGAGAAAAGCCCAAAAAATAGCCAATTGACAAAATTTTGCCGCTAAAAATTTCCTTGTTTTTCATCTTTAAAGGAGTATCATGCGTTCAATAATGAATCATTTTGTAGTTCAAAATCTTCTAAGTTTCTTCTTCTAAAAGTAAACAGTAAATTTTATTCATAACTTTTACAGCCTAGTTTTTCAAACCAAAAGAACAAGATCGAGGAATCAAAATGTTATGTAAACATGCTCCCTTCCTCTATTTTATGGAGGTTTTATGACATTTCATTTTAAATAATTTTTGGTTTGGATTATAGTGTAGTTCTATTGAAGTGCATGCACTTTGATTTTATATTTTGTCATTTTTATTAGATTTTTTGAATACTAAAAACTCTCATGTATATTAAAATATTTCTTGGTAACAATTATAAATTAAAAGAAAAATATTACAATAACTTTATTGTTTTTATAATAAGTTCAATATAATTTTGGTGATCAATATGAAAAAACATATCATAACTTTTATAATGTTAATAATTTATATAAAAAAACATAACTTTTCAAAAGAAAAAATATATATATATTTTTTATATAAAAAAAACTACAAAAGCTTAATGCATAACCTAAAAACATACTTTGAAATGCATAATAAAATGATGATTGGATTTCTTTTAATGGACCATGTAAACCCCATACCCCATCGGCAATACACTCATAGGGACCAAAGGGCCATGACGCCATGAACATAAGAATACACAAATAATGTTTAAGTTTAATGATTTGCATTAGCTTACATCCTATCAACTATTTGTTATATGCCAATTGCATCACACAAAATAATTAAAATGATAATGTTTTTCAACACCCATGCCCTACCCCACTATGATATACACATGGGAAGAGAGGCCGTCGATACAAGGACCCCACGGGATTCACACATCCAAAATTGACATGCTCTCTTCGAAGATAAATATATGATTCCCTTTAAATTTAAACTTTCCTAAATTTAAGGTACAAATGAAACTCTTTAGGCTTGAATTTAGGATTGTCATCAAATC
Source organism: Larix kaempferi (assembly GCA_027924585.1). Taxonomy (NCBI): domain Eukaryota; kingdom Viridiplantae; phylum Streptophyta; class Pinopsida; order Pinales; family Pinaceae; genus Larix; species Larix kaempferi. The sequence continues at coordinate 8,513,818 of BSBM01000129.1, read as the reverse complement.
CATGTGATGCATTAGAAATTGACATATCCAAGAATTCAAAGTGTGTATAGTTATACATATAAATGAGTCGTTTTGGTTACCATCAAGTTATTATATGTTATGTGTATAGTTTTTTTTAACGAAAAAAAAAAAAAAAAAAAAACATATTATTGATATTTAAAAATGAATTAAATAGTACAACGATGTTTTAGTCATCGCTGTCATATCAGTAAATATCAGTTCTTAAATTTCAAAATAAACAAAAAAACATTCTTAGAAAGGTATTCCGAGTTCCAAAAAATACATATAGAGCACTATTATATTTTTCGATCATGGTACCAGTCAAGGAAACTCATCACGCCCATATCTTGGATGTGTGTTCCCTGAAATTCTTCCCACAACAAGATGCCCTCCTCACCTTCCATTGCCTTTTTTTAAGTTTATCTGCCAAGGAGTCATGTTCTCTGCAAATGTGTTTAAAAGATTATTGATGATCTGAATGATTTATGTCATGATCCCATTGCACCAGTGTAATAGAGAAGTAACTTTTAAATTGTAGTCTCCACTTGCCCATTTTATAGTAACTTTGGAGTCACCAAAGACCTTAAGATCAACTAGACCAAAAATGTTAGCCACTTTTAAAACACACTAGAGGGCAAGAAGTTCTACCTTCATGTTGGTGCCAACACCACAGTTGAGGTGCAAGGTGAAATAATGATCCCGGTTCAAAAAAAAACTCCCCCTGCTGCACATAATCAGTTTGTTGCTGCACCATAAACAAATAGGACTGGACTCATGTACTTAGGATTAAAGATGTTGACTTTATGAGTTTTTTGAGGATGTTATGTGTATAGTTATACATATAAATGAGTCGTTATTTGTCACCATCAAGTTATTATATGTTATTCACCTCTTTTGGGTGGTTGTATTTTTTATTAACAGAATGACGATTATGTCAAGATAAGAAGGGGTAACCACTATTTTATTGCATCTTAGAATTGCAATGTCTTTATTCATCTTTAATGGGTACTTTTTAGGATTCAATTTCTTGAGAGTCCGGAGAGGACACTGTCACTTATTATAGCTTATCATTGGAAGTTAACTTTCAAGTATGAGACACAAAGTTATGGTGGCATATGAGGTTTTCAGGTATTGCTTATCTCGTTTATGATAGCCTCTAATTTAAAGTGTGAGTTTTGTCTTTTGATATACATTTCAAATTGATGTGGAACCAAGTTTGATAATGCCCCACCATCCCTCTTACGGATGTGTTCATTGTCATTTACTACCTTCGCACTCCATCCTCAAGCTTTGCACTTCATTCCGATGGTGACCACTTACGGATGTGTTCATTGTCATTTACTACCTTCGCACTCCATCCTCAAGCTTTGCACTTCATTCCGATGGTGACCACTTGACCTATATCTTGAGATCTCTCAATACTCATCTCAAGGTGATGCCATTCCTTAACAACATTAACACTTGCATAGAGAATCTACATGCATCAACCCATGATCATATGACATATGGCCTTTTCCTCCATGAGATAGACTCTTTTTACATTGGTACTTAGAGGAAATTAGCCGTCAAATATCACTTCACCATTACCTATGGAAGACGCCTTCTCCAACTTGGGGAATTTACCAATCCTATCATTCTCCATGAACTTCCACACTATCCAAAGTCATATAGATACATTTTTTTTCCTCACAATGGTGGTGCTAGTATTGTGGATTATATCTTTTTGGATTGAGCTTTGATACCTTTTATTCGTGGTCACTTTGTCTCCTTTCCACTTCTCACCTTAGGTATTATGCTCTTGGTTGAGATAGAAATCCTTATCTCATTATTTGTTCCTCCAAGGAATGGCCTCCTTGGGCATTTTTGGGTGTATATAAGGCTAGTTCTTGGAGGCTATTTCACTTCATCAATGCATTGTAATTTTTATAGTCTCCCTTCTCCCAGGTTTTCCTTGGATACCTCCAATCATCTCCTTGCAAAAGGAGAGATTAATAGTGCAGTGAGTGACGGCTTATATCAAATGCATAGTCATAGTACTTGGCTCTTTTCTCCTCAAACTTTAGGGCCCAAGATTCCCTTTTATTATGAGAATTTCTTGCAATTGTAGGATAGTGTCATTGTCCATCTAACTTCAATCATCAGTAAACTATCGTGGGTATTCCACTGGAATAGTTTGTCACAATGGATCTTACAACTTAATTCATTGCGTTAGCTTAATTCCACATAATGATATATAAATTAGAACTAAAAGTAAAAATAACTAGACCAAAACAACGCATCCACATGATTAACACAAGATATACCCTGGGAAAACCCACTATGGGAGAAAAACCCAACCAGAAGTGAGGACTATGCCTTGCTCTTTTCTTCTCCAATGTGCAATGCAAATACAAAGAAAGTGGTACTCACTATGCAATTACCTCTACCATTGTGGATTGTACGACTACTTCCTCTATTATGCTCTAATATCCACTCTCTTACTATTGTTCCACTATGAAACAATACAATAAGATCATTAGAATGGAATCCCTTCTCCTCCTAACAACCCAGTGTTTAAGATAGCCCGATAGTCATCTAGGGTTAGTTTTAGGGTTTGTACATGCCTCAACTCCATATTAGGATTAGGGTATTAGACCCTCTAGAATGTTCTTAAAATTCCACATGTGACTAGCTCCACATGTGTGGGTAATGAGAGTTGTCATGGAATCCACTTGGTACCATGGTGGTTAATTGGAAAGGTCAATTTGTGAGAGGCATAAATTCCTCATACGAAGTCTGATTGAGGTGATTCTGACATTGTCATAAAGGTCTCAGAGTCTAGAACAACGTCGAGGGATTGGGAGCTATGCTCACAAATTTTTTACCCCAAAAAATATCTTTTAATCCCTCTAATGGCTCTAAGAATTTTTTGGATCCCAAATCTACAAAGTAAGACCTACCCTAAAATTGGCCCTACAAGCTAATTTATCCAATTTTTCCACAAAAAAAAACACCAAAATAGATGACAAAAATATATGTTGATCCATTTCGGATCATTCAATCAATGCCATTGGGTTTTTGGTCAAAAGATCATACTCAAATAGTTTAAGAATTTGGTTTCACCATCAATGGGTTGAGATGGACCATTGCATTCCAAGGTCTCAAGGATTTGTTAGTTATGCAATCTCTAATAAATTAAGTTTCAAGGAACAATTTGTCTTTAGATGTTTCATATATTATGAGATTCGAGGGAGGTTGCACTACTTGTTCTAAGACTCAGAAGATTCCCGTCTACCTCCTTTTGGTGCTTTGTTCAGACATGCCTAGCTTGTATGCTCGAGAGGCAATTATCCACATATATGAGACTTTATGAGGCCTCTCCAAGCCTAATACTATTGATTTAATTACCTCTTTCTTGTATCCTATCTCGCCATTTAAATGTGCTAAGTGCAATGTAGACTCCCTAGCCTTTGAATCAAAAGATGACAAATCTATGAAACAAATTGCCTCTTTCTTGGTTAACATGTAACCTCTACGTGATGTCACTGTTGGATTCCCTGATATGGAGTCTTAATCCCTAGGTCAAATTGAGTAGCCATATGTTCGTCATGAGATTATTTCTCTAAATGTTGAAAGGGTCATTTCACTTAAGAACTCCTCCCATGATCACTCAATCAAGCCACCTTAACTATAAGTACTCTCTAGGACATCATGAAGATTTACATCAACTCCTTTTTTGTGAAAATAATGACAAAGATGTAGTTTCCCCTCTAACTTCTATATCCAATTTAATGTTGACCTGGAACTTAATTATCTCTGAAAAGTTTTCATTTTTATTGTCCAACTCATACTCCTCTGTCTTTTATTTTTATTTTTATTATTATGATGAATATATTTTTTTATAATAATAATTTAACATTTAAAAATATTATACACTTTTCAATAATCCTTGGTTAAATGATTATACAACACTAACATGTTATTTGATTATATGTAATCATACAATCAACTCTCATCAACATTAACATGTTATTTGATAATATGTAATTATACAATCAACTCTATTAAATTGTTCTTTGATAATGGGTGATCCTTAATAAAATTTGGATTTTGTTTTACTTTAATAATTACATGCTTTATTCTAAAAATAGTTAATATATGTATTATGTATAGTCTTTACCCAGCCTCTCTAAAAATGGAAAGAAATAGTTAAAATACACGTTGAACATCACATAGAAAAAGTTAATATACGTGTTAGAAATTACAGAGTATTGGGCATGCTACATATGCACGTAAAGAGCTAAATATTACACAGGTGACAAATGTATGGCCATCATTTCTAATGTAAGAGAAAAACTGGATTGCACTTGGCGCGAGTTATAAAAAGTTGGCAATGTGTTCTAAAATAAAGTCACTTTCGCTACTTTTGCAAATGTTTAGGGTGCTTCTCTAAAGTGACATCTGCTATGGCCAGACATGGATCTGGTCTCATTATGTTGTCACCTTTGATTAGTCTTCCATGTCATTTTAGCCTGCAGTAACGCTGTTTGGAAGTTATAAAGGATGGCATTTTTTATTGGATAGACACTTGAAATAATGATGAGGTATCAAATTAATTATTTTTTAATAATAAACACTTCAAATCATGATAATGTATCAAATTAATTATCTTTTTAATTAAAAAATTATGAAAATTTTAAAAATAATAGTTTATTCATTTTATGTTTTAGATTTTATTGTAGGTTTTGTTTAGAATTCGGTAATATTTTTTTGGTAAAATCTAAATTTGGAAGTGTTTAAATTGTGTTTTTGAATCTATAAATAAATTCAACACCTTCAAATACTCTCAAATTATACAATTTCCATAACTAATATATCTGATTCTAAAATTGTTTTATAAATTTTCAACCAAACTTTGAACAAAAATAAGACTAATAAAACTAAAAATATGCTCGAAAAAAATTGAAAAAGTAAAATATTTAAACTAAACCTATTTTTTATAACATAAATTATTTTAATATTAATTAAATATAATTTAAATAGTTGAGAAAATTCAAATTTCATTTTACAACATGTTACACATTTACTTTTAATAAAAATAACAAAGATTGGGGAATGAGGGATATTGGGGAAGTCCTTATTGTATTTTTGTAATATGAAGAATTTAAATAAAAAATTAAAAGTAGAGGTTAAAAAATTCAATTATGATTTTTTTTCTAATCTCCACATCTTAAGGATGTGTCTATAAGTTGGTTTAGGACCAGTTTCAATGTTGAATGGAAGAAAGATCTGTCCATCCTGAAGATATTGTCATCAAGTCCTGGACATCGATGGGTCAGCTTAATTGTCTTCCCGGTGGCTTCCACCCTCAACCCCTGACCCCCTGACCTGCAGGAATTGAATAAGTGACCTGTAATGACTTAACTTCCACAAATGTTAACTGTCCTACCACTAAAGGCTAAGAAATTCAATTATGATATCCACTCTCTCTTCCTCTCTCATTATCACACATATAAAGCACTAAACATGCCCCCACAGAAATTACAACCTATAGTATGCACCTCTTGATACAATTATGAACCGTTCTGGTTTGGATTTCATGAGCATGAAAAATAAGCATTTTTGTGATAGGAAATTAGTGATAGTAAATTTTATAAGAAATCATAAAAGTAAAAATACTTTCATCCATTTTGCTATTGTAAAAGGAATCATCCATTTTGCTCTTGTAAAAGGAAACCTTCTTAACTCTGTAAGATGTCAAATCACAACATAAATTAGCATCTTCCAAAATTTGCTTCATTTATAGCTGCGATCACTTGTTGTAATTACAACAATACTCAGTGCTTGGCATTGCTAGTTGCGATTACAACAATATTCAGTAGCTTGGCACCAATAAGTGTGATAACAACAGTGATTAGAGTAGATAAAAACATTGCTTTAAGTAGATGCCTGGGCATCAATCCAACAGGTTCCTTTCCAAATTTTATATCCAGAGTTTGCAATGATGAATGCCTATACAACTCTTACCTTTATGTTATATAGAAATTGCATATTTGAAACTTTTGTAACAGCCATTTGACACGTCTGAGATGTGGTGAAATCTTGATGTTACATTTATTTTCAGGGAAAATAGAGATAGTAAGGAATTCCTTCCTTCGTTGATTTAATCAAATACAAGCCTCACTCTGGGTTCAAGTGCATCTTCCATGAAGAAGAATCCATGATATTGAGAATGTGGGTACATCGATGTAGATTCATTTAAGTTTGGATTTATTAAGTATCAAGAGGAATGAAAAATAAATTTGGATCATCATCAAGAAACAATTGAAGCCGGAGGGAGATTAAGATGTCTGTGAACTTATCTATATGACTCTTTGATATAATTCTTTCTAATGATGAGAGTCGGTAGCTGAGGTAATTACAACTAAGTTCTTTTTAATATACTTATTATTATTATTATTTTAATTAGTAAAAATAAAAAATAGTGGAAATTAGGCAGGCTGGCAATAGAATTGGTGTTTACCCCACTCCAAAATAATAAATGTTAAATTGAGAAGAATTAGCAGGACTGAAAAACAAAAACATAATCATGAATTTGAATATATATCATACAAGTGCAGAACCGAATCAGTGTCTTTGATAGCACAACTTTGTATTAATCTATTAGCCTTTCTACAACTAATTACATGTACATCCTCTGCATATTCAGCAGTCACATTGAATCCTCTCCTGTAAGTGAAAATCTTCAAACCACTGGGAACAAGCACCAGTCATAGCATTGCAGCAAGATGCTGCCAGCTCTATACACTCTTATCAGCTTCCTAATATCAGGTCACTATGCAAACAAGTAATAATGCAGCACACTGAAGGTATTAATCTGCCCAAAGAATCCAAATACTCTATCAACATCCACTCTTACAATGGATTTAGAGTAATGAAAGAGGGCAAACAAGAAGATCAGGCTGTGCAGTTGCTTACAAAACCACAAACAAATATGATAGCCAACTAAAATAAGTCCAAACACAAGAAATGGGCCAATCAGTATACCTAAAAGTTAAAACAGTCGGCTTTTTTAGACCTTATACATCACAACAAAACAAGGAAGCACTGCCTTAGGATTAAACACAAACAACTCATCCAGATTAGAGTAGATTCCTGCCTGCCCCGCTAATGAATCATATCCACCACTGAAACACTCATCTGGGTCTTGTGACTTGTTAACCCGCCCAGCAATAACCCTGCAAACTAGCATTGCTCTCTTATCCTTTGATTCATCCTCCTCTGATACCTCAATGGAATCATGGGCTTTTCCACTACTTGCTGTTGTGTAAATTCCTTTCCCATTCTCAACTTTTGAGGAGAATCCATGTCGGATGATATTGCAGACGTTGCAGGATGGAAAATTACATAGGTTAGTTAACCCATTCATGCCAAGTGAACAAGTGAATGTAATGCAGTGGAAACGAAGCAATTCGTTACCATCTGCTATGCACCTTGGGTGCTTCTTGGCTGACTTGTTGGCTTTGGCCTTTACCATGTCTCTGTAATCTTCGAATTTGTTGATGGTCTTCTGGCTATTGTGGATTTTCAGAACCCTTTCTATCTTGCAAGGTGTTTCCTTTTTTAACCAGCTAGTTTGGAAGATTATATCTACAATGTTCCTTGCTGAGTCATCTTGGGCTAACTCGGATACTGCACAAATATTTCATCAATACATGAAAGAGATTAGTTAGAAGCTTTGAACTTGTGCTTCAAATTCAGATAGGTTTACAACAGGAGTTTCTCTGACTCACAGAAACATGTGTTCTGTATTAACTAAATACATGTTGCTTGTAATGCTATATCTTTCTAAAACTTAAATCTGTGTCCATGATGAATCAATCAGAGCTAGAAATGATAGGATGGAAATTATGTTCTTAATCATTACAATATATAGGACTTCTACTTGATCAATGACAAATTAACTGGGCAAAAATTATACAATCTAACCATAAATTAAGGTCATAGACTCATAGTTGTCCAAGATAGAAGTTGATGAGTCTTAAAATTTCTGGTTGGAAAACAAGGTGTAAGACCTAGAAGAACAGGGACACTTCAGCTTCTCAGGTTAATACTTACAAAAAATATAAACAGAAGACAAAATAATGTTCCAGTCAACATGAATGCATCTTATAATTAGTAATATGCGCAAGACTCTAATCTATCAAGGAGGAACTTGTTGGGCTGATGAAAAATCTAAATTATATTACAACTGCAAAAGACAAGATAACCCCCAAGTTTAGATGATTTATTTTTGAGCTGGCTAAGCTGAGAACTCAAATGTAAATCTATGCTTATTAGGCAACCATGTCATCACGGTGGCTTGGGAGGTCTGCAAGATGCATAGATCCTATAATTAGACAATCAGTCAAGTTCCTTTTCTGTTTTGTAACAAATTATTATGCAAAACAATTAGTCTGGATTCAAGCTTCTGCCCCGCCCCTTAAAAAATACCAGAAAACAGAAAATAACACTAGGTCTGTCGACAAGAACAGCGTATATTTAACCAAACAGTATAAGCTTGCACTCTTTTAGCTCTTTTGGCATGCCCTCAGATGGTTTCAATGCATCATTTTCTAGTTTATTTTATTTTATTTTATTGAATTTATCTGGAAACGCATTAACCACTCCCTCTTGACTATTTTAAGCTGGTTGTACTTTTACAGTACCATTAACCTAGTTTGGTCAGTAATGGACATTAACATAATTTCTTTCTTTCTTTATCTCAAACTTTCCTCAAACAAATCTTACTGCATCAAATAATATACGAAAACTTTAATTTGCAACATACAATGCTTAAAACATTTCCCAGAAAGCGTTAAACAACAATTCCAATCTATATGTTTGGAAGAATTTCAGCATCAGACCACGAAGCTGTTGGGTTTAGTAGTAGTTCATCGCCTGACTGATCTGATGCACTGTGATTGATTTAGTTTGGTATAACAGACTGGTAAAGAAGAGTGGTTTTAAATATAGGCACACCCTCCAGACTTGGCAAGGGATCATGCCATCGGTGGAAAATGGTACCACAGAACAAACTAGGACATGTGCACGCGCTCACAAGGAAGCTAACCACAAGGGCAAAGACATCCACTTATTACACCGATCCATCGAGCGATGTTAATATCAGAGAGAGGGATGACATCTCAAGCCAAGCCACGGTGAGAACGTGAGTGTTTAATAAGCATGGAGTTTAGTTTGAGCCTTGAGCTTTGCCAGAGCAAAATCAAATTAAAAAAAGAAAGAGAGAGGCAGAATGCCAAACCATTAACATTCAATTTGCAACTCAAAGCTTGCTTCAGGATAGGATCATATTGTGTCAAAGAAAAGAAATGATAAGTTTTATCCAGTATGTAATTACCTGCATGTTTTGTGGCCTGATGCTGCTCGAGGGCTTCACACTTGGAACATATCTCTCCACATATTGGACAGGCATAAATTGTAGTTCTTAGAGAGGCATCCCTTGACATGGCCTCAAAGGGGTCTACTATAACATGGCATTCATAACATCCTGAGAATTTCCTCAGATGGACCCCTCTGAAAGATCCCTGCGCCTCATGAATTGTGAACTGTGGTTTCGGTGAAGCCAGGGACCTAGTGCTCGAACCCATCGAAACCCGACTATGATCAGATACCACGATTTCCTGAGATGACCTTGAAGAATTCTCTGGGGAGGTTTCTGGTCTGTGCATAACTCGTGTGTTCCCATGAACAATATCCCTTAGACTGTAGAAAGAACCTGAGCATCCTATATTGTGATAGCACTTCTTGTGTGATTGTTTTGTTTCTTTTTTGGGGTCGTGGACCTCATTCGCATCCAACTTACATGTAAGAAACTTCTTGATTGAGGACCATGAGGATACCTTCTGATCTGATGCCCTTTTCTTGGTGGCAGTAATGGCAGTTGCAAACAAACAACCTAGAAGCTGCAAGATAAGGACTCCCACGGCTAAGAAACCTTTAAGGAATATTTTTCCCTGTGCCATTGACGTTACACTCAATTAATCGCTAGATCTTACTCTGAGGATTCATAATCTAATTCATCTAAAGAAAAGCTTCATGACTTCCAATCCATCAAAAGCAAATTTTGATGAATCCTTCAAGGGGACTTGGTGATGAAAACACCCTGCCAATCCAATCTGAAAAGCCCAATGCTAGCTCAATATATAATAGTTTAATTACAGGATCTAATAGGCCTCAACAATCCTATTCACCCGGTCAAATTTACAACCAAAAGTCTAAGTAATCGTATTCAACTTTCATTTATACCAGTTCTTGATCGATGTTTATCACCCAACATCTGCAACCTTATTAAATTAAATCCAATCTCCCAGTTGCAGAAAACTCAATCTTCAATACTACACTCAAATTTCCTACCAAAGTCAACAGCCCATGGATGTACTGCTGCAATCAATCAAGCTTTATCCACAATCTAAGTAAACTTCAACAGCTCAAAATCTCCAAGCAATCAATCTAAATCCAGCTACCCAGTTGCAGAAAACTACACGAGACACTCAAATTTCTTATCAAAGCCAACAGCCCATGAACCCAATGCCTGATATAGGGCAATCAAACAATCTAAGAAAACTTCAATAGCACAAATCTCCAACTATTGAAACTAAATCCACTCACAAATTGTAGAAAACTCGATCTCTGACATTAGACGCTCATATTTCCTATTAAAGCCAACAGCCCATGAGCACAACGCCTGATATAAGGCAATCAAGATAAGTTCTCAATCTAAGTAAACTGCAACAGCCCTCGTAAGGAAACCCTATGCTTGATACAAGGCAATCAAAGCTTCAAACCGTCCCCATAGTCTATGAAAACGCCTCTTAATCTTACTGAAATCCAATAGAAAATTCTATTTTCGTATAACGGGCAATCCAAAATTGCCTAATAATCTAAGCAAAATTCAACACCCCAGTTCAGAAACATTTCGTAGTACTGGTGGAAACCCAAAGCCCAGTCATGAAAAAGCTAAGTCTTCTACTGATTCTGATATAAAGCTGCTACCCCAATTGCAGTAAACCATCATTTAATAGCCTGAAAACCAGCTCTTCAACTCCTCAATCTATCTACCGTGCTAAGTAGTTATGACCCACAAACGGAATCACAGGGACCTAGTACAATATTAGTGAATTAGAAATAAAAAGAAAGTCAAAGGGATTGCAGTAAGACTTGCTCTTTCTTGCCATGTGAATTGTACTGTAACTCATCATCTATTAAGACTTTACATTGAAAAGCATATCAGACAAGAATGGGAATAAACATAGCATCAAACCCATCTGGATATTAAAATGCGAGATGTGTCGGCCACAGATATAATTGCTGCCACTAGTAGGAAAAATGCAGAGTTTAGCGGTGGTTTGTCCAGAGATAAAGTAAGTGGTGGATGGTGGATCAGCAGGTTTCACCTGTGGGGTCTCATGCTTATCCTTTTCCTTTCATGCCATCTGGGCACCCATGGCTTGGAGGGAGTAAGTAAAGGATATGGAAGCAATTATGGACAAGGCCACATTATATATATTTGTTTCAATAAATAAATGCAATAAATGATCCTCCATTCCCACCATCTCAGGCAACTAACAAACGTCGGTCGATAACCCTACCAGGATAGGCCTGGACATGGAAATATTTATTAAAAAAAATGGCTTAACAAAGGAATATTTAAGAAAATATTTTAATGTTTATATAATTAGTATAGATTTATTTTAAATTTAGATTTATTAAGCATAGAGAGGAATTTAATTTCAGATCTCCGTTTAAGATGAATTTATGTAGATTTTAATTTTTTTATTATGTGTTGATAGGAATTTTTTAATTACATTTTATTATGAGTCCATATGACAAACTCTACTCTTGATGCAATCACATTATCTATTAATTATTTTTATTAATTTTTCAGATCCTCGTTTAAGATGGATCTATACAGATTTTTAATTCCTTAGTATAAAAATTTTTAATTACTTTTTATTACGAGTCCTCTCAATGCAATCACATTATCTATTAATTATTTTTCTTAATTTTTATAATTACCATTTTTTTAATTTTGATAAATATAATTTTAAATGATCATTAATAATAACATTATTTCTTAATTAATTTAAACGATTTTAAATTTTAATAATAACATTATTTTATATAATAAATAATAATAAACAAAATTCTATTAAAATTAAAAATAATTATTTAAAAAAACAAAATACACATTAATCTCACTTCTAAATTTTAAAAGATCTCACTTCTAATGCTTAACCTAAACTTCACCACTAATAATATATTATGATCTAAATTTTAGAAGATCTCACTTCTAACTGCTTAAGCTAAACTTTACAACTAATAATATATTATGATTTTTATATTGATAAGGTATTTATAATAATAGTTTTGTTCTTAATAATGTAATAGTTGATTTGTTGTTGGATAAATATGTTTCTTAATAATGTAATAGTTGATTTGTTGTTGGATAAATATGTTTGTTTGATGAAGGTTTTTTTATTATGTTTTTTTGTTGAACATAAGTATGTAAACAATTATTAAATATTTTTATAATTTTATAGTTTATTTTATTTAAAATATAAATAAATATATATTAAATTTTTAAATATATTTTTATTGTAGATAAGTTAATTATATTTTGGGTTTTATTATTATTATTATACCAAACCTTAGAATGCTTTTTTATATCCTTAACAAATAAAACTTGATACATAAGGTGGGTGAAATATTGCATAGTCTATAATTTTCAAGGAAATACTAAAGTGGAATTATATGTCTTGGTTAAGGGGATGGATCCAATCATTCGCATTACACCGTTTAAGACTTTAAATCTTTTAACGGTTCAGGCATTACATCGACGGGGTATATATTTTCCAAATCATATTGGCACCGGGGTTGAATTCAATGGAAATACCTATTGGTATAAGTCTACTGATTTAAATCTTATAGACAAGGAGGTTACTGGTTGGGATTCATATATTAAGGATTTATGTCATGCGGGTATTTGTCTTACAGAGGATATGGATACACTGGGTTGGGATTATGGAAATTTTGATTTGAATATTGCAGCAACACATGCATACAATGCTATTTGTGAAACAAAACAATACCAGCACCGGTGGTGGTACCGAGTTATTTGGCGATTGAAGATCCTTGTAAAGGTTAGCGTGTTCATTTGGTTATTATTAGAGGATAAGCTACTAACGGGTGAGGTTTTCAAGTGCAGGGGTGGTATTGGACCATCCATATGCCATTTTTGTTTTATGGCCTCAAAAACTTATGATCACATATTTGTTGATTGCCCAATTAGTCGACAGATTTGGGATGAGGTATTTACTAAATAGCACATTGCGGGTACCTAGATCTCAGGCACATTGGAGAACATATTAAGGTATTGGTACATGAATTTTCACTCATCTTTCACCTTTCTATTACTATTCTACTGTTATTTGAAGATGTGACATACTCATTGGATGGAGCTATTCGGGTCATCACCTATTATGTTGTGGATTACACTGAGTATTGTTATAAACTAGCTTCAATGCCCACGTTGTTCCCCCGGGTTCTATCGACTATTCCTCTTAGTCAATTCAATGGTGCTGAGCAGAATGGAAGATGCGGGGTAGGTTGTACACTTATGATCAATTAGGAATCTCATCATGAGATGAGTTTGAGTTGTCATACAGGAAGTAATTCTCGTGTAGAACTACTTGCAAGCTAGGGTCTTGTATCACTAGCCATTATGAAGAATAAAAAACATATACAAATTATGGGTGATTCTAGCGTCATTATCAATTGGCTTCAGGGTACAAATGACCTACATATTCCCATTCTTCGGCACTGGCAGCTTAGAATCAAATATTCTCTCCTTTATTTCAAGCACATCGACTTCACACATATAGCTCGGATATACCACAAGAAAGCCGACTATTTATCCAAGATTGTATTGACTTTAGAAGAAGGTTGGGTAGTCCTTAAGAAATTTCAAAATCATTCTATTAGTTCTGAGAGTCACTTCAGAATGTACCAAGTGACTTTGAACATCAGGTTTTTTTAACTATTTTTGTTATATTTTGTATGATAGAACTACATACATAGGCCTACAACAATGTAAACATTATGTTTTATTTGGATGCAGTTTAGTAGATATAGTAGTTAATATTGAGACAAACTAGTAGTTTGGATGTAATGGTGAAAACAAGATAATCTACCCTTGGGGTAGGAGAAATTGTAGTTTCTTTGGTTCAATTAATGAAAATTAGTAAACTTTTTTCTTTTGGAAAAAAAAAATGTGTCCTGGTTAAGGGACACTTACATCTTTTTAAGATTGATATAAGAGCTATACTTGAGAAACAATGTTTTTATCCACATTAAAAAATACCATGATAATTGATTTAGTAGTGTCTCCACCAACTTGAATTATAAAGATAAGGGTGGCAAACTAAGAAACTTAGTGATATTCAAGATCTTTCATAAAAGAAGTGAAAGCAGAAAGAACATATTTAGAAATTGTGAAACAATAAGGTTACTTACATAAACCTCATTGATCTTGGATTGTAATTAGTTGTTTCCTCTTAAGTAAATAAGAGTTTACAAAAGCCTCATTGATCTTGGATTGTAACTAGTTGTTTCTTGTTAAATAAATAAGAGGTTACAAATGCATATCAAACCCTACCATACAAAAGAAAAATGTGTGTGTACATGTTTAGATATACAAAGTCATTTTCCAAGGAGTAGGTTAGGTAGAGGAATCTATATTTCTACGTAAGTGTTTTGGTTCAATGGTAACTTGGTGGAAGTGTCCCAAAGATATGTTTCCCCTTTTTAGGTTGTTTAGTATGTGCAAGTATAAGGCTAAGTGCAATTCTTCGAAATAGAAAAATATAAATTTACTATGAGATATTACAAAAAAAAAAAAAATTGATTAAAGTTGGATTAAGTTAATAAAATATATTTTCAAAACTGAAAAGTTGCAACTTAATATTCCGTATAGAATCAATGTTACATATAGTGTTCATGATGACATCATATCAACTCAAAATATTCCAGGCTGAAGAACAATCTGATTGACTTTCATCAAAGCTAAGATGATATAGGCTACAATAGACAAAACCAAAATACAACCATTCATAAATCTCAAGTTCAACAATACCAAAGTCTCAAGGACTAGAAAATATAGATTGCACCATAATCCACTAGCTAATCATCAAGCATCTATTCGAAGTGAAGGAAGTCGTCCATGGCCCCAATGGCCTTCTTGGAGAGAGCATCACCTCTGCCATTTAACTCCCTGTAGATATGAGCAAAGTCCATAAAGTAGAAGCTATTGATCAAATCACGTGTTTTTGTTGCCCATTGATCAAGCTTAATGACCTAAAGAGATGAAGCCCTAGAGGCCCAATCAATAATCACTTTTGAATCTCCCAAGATATTAAGACAAGAAATTCCCCTTATAAGAGAGAACCAAATAAGTCCCTAAAGAGCGAGGAGTTCGGCTCTAGTATTGGAGCCCATGACAACACTGAACCAGAAGTTCACCCAATGATCTATTTTAATTTTTAAAACCATTCCAGCCCCACAGTATCCATTATTCTTAGTGTCATCAAAATATCCCATAGAAATACCATCCACCAAAGTAGGAGCTATTGGAACCCTGAGCTTAAAGTAACTCTTTTGCTTACTGTACTCACAAAAGGAGCATATTATTTCAGAACAAATATGATTATAGGAAGGCATAATATTCTAAAAAAGAAGTATGTTCCTAGAATTCCACACTGCCCAGATGGTAAAACAAAGGAAGTTCCTTAAAAGACGATTTAGTATGGAACCAATTATATATGCATTCTTGGAAATCAGATTGTTTCCAATGATCATGGAAATGGAGGAGGCCATGAAGTTCAAACCAGATATTAAAAAAAAAACATTGGTTAAATAAGTGAGAGACCGATTCAACACTTTCTTTACATAGAATGCAAATACCACTTTCTTTACATAGAATGCAAATACCAGGACCAATGAAGCCTCTTTTAATAATAAAAGATATTTAAAAAAGTGATAAAAGTAAAATTGAATCTCTTATGATATGTTGTTTAGAATTTTCCCATAAAGTTTAGATAAAAATTGTTGAAAATTAAATATAATCTATAACTATAAAAAGTTTACTTCAATCCAATATTAAACCAAAACCTTCTTTAAATGGTTTATTAACTCTCAATTTTGTTCATAACTTCCAAATTTCTTTAAAATATATATTGCATTTTTTATATCTTATTCTTAATCCACAAATAAATATTATAGAATGTAGAAACCCACTCTCAATGTGGTTTAACTCTTATTTTTGTTCATAACTTCCAAATTTCTTTAAAATATATCTTTTATGTCCTATTATTATTTCACAAATAAATATTATCCAGAAGTTACATAATTTTTTGTTGTGGTACATCATATGAATTCATATGTAAAGATTTATGATCACAAATAAATATTATCTAGAAGTTACATAATTTTTTGTTGTTGTACATCATATGAATTCATATGTAAAGATTTTTTTTTTTTTTTTTTTTTTTTTTTTTTTCATGTGGTTCATTTTAATCGGTTTAGCCGACCGCTACATCCACGAAATAATTTCCGACAGACTCGCACCGAAGGGGTTTCTGCCCTGCGGCCGCTGCGTGCCTAACCCCAAGAGGGTCTATGAGGATGGATCCCGCGACCTCGCATGCTGGGAGACCTAACTTCCGAGAACTGAACCAATCGAGCTAACTCTTGAGGCTCATATGTAAAGATTTATGATTGCAAAATTGTGATTAATAAAAATAAAATCCACATGATCAGACAAAACTTTATTCACATTTTCTCGCTAGGAGATTACCACATGGCAAGCCAGCAATACTTGAGAAAATTACTAACCTTACAAATCAATAAGACATAATCATATCTCAAAGTTAATGAAATTATGAATAACACTTTTCACATCCCATCGTGGTCCATAAATTGTTGATGAGAATTGGTCAAACAACCCATATTTAAATGATAACAATGTGCACGAGAATAAGAGCATACTTTTTCACCGGCCCCCAAGAAACTTTTGCCTTCTTCTTCTCGATGTTTCCTAAAGGAAAGACACATGCTTTCATGGAAGGAATTAAGAAGGTACAAATCAAATGGAGGGAAACACTCCAAGGCAACTACTTTTATTGGAGGGAACCACTCTTACAAAACTATTTTTAATTTTCTATGTAATCATAATGTTTGCCTCGTGCTTATAATTATTTCTATGATGTGATAATGCACCAATAACATGTATAGGGATGGCATGTGGAGCACATAGGAGATTAGCCACAAAATCCTACTCTTAGCCCAATGAGAAAGGGCTTTTTTTATATGTAAATAAAAGAAAAAATATATTATTTCATTAAAAGAATTTAAAAAATTTGGGGATCTTTAACCATTAATATAAATTTCAATTTTACATAAGCTATATTCATATTTAAATGATTACTTTCTCATTTATAAATGGTGCTATTGGCTTGAATGGTTCATAAACCTTGGTAACGAAGTCACATGATTCCAAAATCTACACTTCAAAGATTGCATTCCTTTATTTCTACCTCTTTTCTCTTTTTCAAAGTTTTTTTTTTCTTTCTAATTCATAACTTGATTGGGATAGTTTGAATTAGTAGTCCTATGACTAGTGAATATTTTTTCATGTTCAATGTAACCACAAAGCTTGGGTCTCTATCATATTCTAAAGAAATTGATTTATGCATCCCTTTTTCTTTCTAAAAATATTCTTCTTACAATGAAATCACTAAGAGAGATTTCACTCCAAAGTCATTACCATATTAATGTCTTTGTTACACCCTTTTATAGATGGTACAATTTGTAGGTTTCTTTGAGGCCTTGTTTGGTTACACCTAATGGTGGTATATCATTGAAAGTAGCAACTAACAATATTGCTAGTTTTGAAACTTGACCCAACATGGCCCTATGTTGGAAGAAGAATATCATCTAGCATGTGATATGATGATCTACATATTCAATGATCTACAACAATCACTTAAAATGTTCTAAACATGAATATCATAGTCTCCCAAATCCTTTTAGACATATATTTTAATGAACCGTATAGATGCAAATGGAATTTTCATTCTTGAATTTATCTTTAAGGTTTATAGACCACATGGTGTTGGTAAAGGCCCATAGTTTATGGACAACACTGGCTTATTTATGAAGTTGTTGTTTCTCAAGATTGACGAGTCCCTGAATTTTCTACATTTTCTCAACCTTTAGTGTCTAGTTTGCATACCATAAGCTCCCAAATATTCATTTCCATACTTGAAATATTGTCAAAGTTATCAATTTTAACCATTTTACTTTATTTGGTACTTGCTTGTATATTGATATGTTTTGCATAATTATGAGATAAAGTGATGGGATATTTGGGCTCCATGAATAACTTAGTATAAATGTGTTTTTTTTTCCCAAAAAAAAAAAAAAAAAAAAAAAAAAAAGGCGTAATTTTATTTCAGCAGAGGTGAAAAAATTACATTATGTATATGCATAAAGCATGCGGTTATCCATTGAAGGACAAAAAATAGTACAAAAAGGTCTTCAGTACATCAGTCCGGTATGTTCATCATCGCCAAGTATATGGCCAAATCAGTAAAAACAAAACTATAAGAAAAACATAAATATGTCTGGTGGCTCCCCGAGCCTCCTGATTTCTCCAAAAAAAAGTTCTTAAAAGATTATAATAGGTCCTCAACCTGTCATCACAACCAAAAAGTAATAACTGCTCCATAGATTATAGTATCTTCACTACTGTTCCTGTTACTGATCCTGTAAAGCCAGTTCATCAATAAAAGGTCTATGATAGTATTCATAGAGTGTCCCATTTCAGTGTTCCTTTATTTTCCACATCCCCATTGCCAAGTCCCTGTCAATATTAGAAGCCTTGTCCGCCTCCTTGTTGTTCTCCCTGAATATATGTATGCAAGAAAAATGTAAAAATGAAAGTTTTAGTTCCAGGATGTCCTATAGTATGTTTGCAAGTCTAAGGTCCCTGCATTGTTGAGTGCCAATTGTCCAGTTTGTGACATTCATTGAATCTCCATACACGTTTATCTGTTGACAATCAATCTCCCTAGCGAACATGAGAAGAAGCTTTAGGCTCATTAATTCAGCATAATTGTTCCCACCCTCCCCTAGTCCCCAGAAAAGGTGGTATGAGTGGGTTAAAGATAGATGTAGAACAACCCCACCCCCACAATTGTTTTCCAAAGCAGAACCATCGTAGAAACCCCAAGGTATAGAATCGTCGATTTCAAGAGCAAGGACATCTCTTTGTTTCGCAACCTTTGATGTGATGTGGGTAGGCCTTTATGAATCCATAGATCTGTACAGCTGTGACCACCGGTGTACTGGTTTTTTCTTTGAAGATCATGCCATTCCGTGCCAACCAGATTCCCCATGCCACCAGTAATGGGATATTTCTGTAGGATATGCCAATTGGGTCCCTAAACCACTGTGACCAAGCCGACAACATCGTATCCCCTTCCCAATTAAACAGGGTATTTGATATTCTGGAGCATTCCACCCATACCTGCACCGCGTATGGGAATTGGAGGAATAAGTGCAGACAAGTTTCCTCGTTTTCTTTGCACAAAATGCACCACCCCGGCCTGACCCTGTTCTTTCGCTGTAAAAAATCCCAGGTAGGGATGGTATTTTCGAGGATATTCCACATGAAGATACGATGTTTCAATGGGAAGTTTATCTTCCAGATGGATTTCCACCACCACACCAACTCACGTGGATTAATGAAGTGACTCAAGCTGATGTATCCATTCTTTGGTGTGAACATTCCATTTGGAGCCCCTTCCCATACCAAACAGTCCTCCCTGTCACGAATGTGAATATGTGAGCGAATGAGTGCTCGGTAATAAGTTCTCAATTCCACCTGTTCGTCCACAGATAGTGCCAATGTGTCTGCACCTATCCACGACTGATTCCATGGGTGGATCCTATCATGAATTGCAAGTTGGGATAAGTAAGTTATGCCAATTTCCCGAAGAGATGTAATCAATTCACCCGATAAGATGTGTCTACCTACACTCCCAAACCAGGGATCTTCCCCGACACGAAGAGCCTGTCCATTCCCAATATTCCAAGCTAGAAGATCTCCAATCACAGAGAAAGATTTGATAACAGCTTTCCAGATAACAGAACAGCCATTATGTGACTTATTCGTAGACCGAACCTAGTCCATAACAGATACAGGGGCAATATATTTCTGGATGACAACTATTGTCCAAAGGCTTTCAGATTTTAGCAGTCTCCAGACCCCTTTTGCTGCCAAGGCTTTTGAGAAGAGATGAATGTTTTTTAGACCCCATCCCCCTAAGGCTTTAGGGATAGCGATTTTCTGCCATCGGACCCATGGGGAAACAAAATCTCCTTTAACACTCCAAAGAAAACGAAAGCATAATTTCCGAGCTTTTTCCAACGTCCCTTTGGGGATCCATGAGAGGGACATCCAGTACACCGGGATGGCCTCTAAGACAGATTTCACCAGGACCAGCCTTCCAGCTCTCGATAGCCACCTGTGACTCCATACCTTCAACCGCTTGTGAATTTTTTCAATAATCCAGTGCCAATCCTGTGTAGTATATGCATTAGGTTTTAAGTGATACCCAAGGTAGCGAAAACCATCTTCAAGACGTAAAAATGTATAGGGAAAGATCCTTCGAATAGCCGTAATCTCACATTCCCTAAGTAAGTGAGTCGTTATAGTGGATTTCCTGTCATTGATCTCCATACCCATAGCTTGAGAGAAAAGTTGAAAGATTTCTTGGAGAGTTTCCATGTCCCTAGCCGAACTAGAGCAGACGATGAGTATATCATCCACGAAAAGCAGATGTGTGATAAATAAATATGGAGCCACTTGTATACCCTAGAGAGTGCCATCCCTACAGGCCTTTTTCAGTGCTTTACTGAGCCCTTCAGCAACCAATAGGAACAGTAAAGGTGATAGTGAGAAACCGTGTCGCAGACCTCTTTCAAACCGAAATAAGGGAGAGGCTGCACCATTGATGAGAACCGCAAAAGATACCGTAGAAATACAGCTCATAATCCACCTGATAAAATCCACAGCAAAACCCAGATGTGTAAGGAGTAAATGAATATACAACCAACTCACCTTGTCATATGCTTTTGACAGATCAATCTTGATTATAGCTCCTTTGATTTTCCTTGCTTTCATACTATGGGTGTCCCCTTGTGCTACTCCAATTGCCTCATGGATTTGTCGTCCTTCCAAGAAACCAAATTGTTCCTCAGAGATATGTTTGGACAGAATAATTTTAAGCCGCCTGGCGATAATTTTAACACCACCTTATATACACAGTTGCACAAAGAGATGGGTCTGAAATCACTTAAAGAGGAAGAATTGTCAGTTTTAGGTATTAGGGCAAGAAAGGTGGAGTTTAGGGAAGCTGGGATCTGCCCAAAGATTCTAGTGTCTTCAACCATCTGCAATAGATCATTCCCAATAAGCTCAAAAATTTCCAAGAGGAATTCTACGGTCCATCCATCAGGTCCCGGACTTTTGTCTTTTTGGAAACTCTGTAAAACTCCCTTCAGCTCTTCTTCTGTGACACTTGCCATCAAAGAGTGATTGTCTTCCTCTTCCACAAACCGAGGAAAAAGTTGTGCCATTCTGACTATTTCCAATATGTTAGCCTGTGCAGGGGCTTTAAAGAGTGTTTGGAAGTGATTTACCCCAACCCCAGCCATACTATCAAAAGAAGTCTGGGTATCCCCCAAAGAGTCTTCCAGGATCCAAATGGTATTAGACGCCTTTCTTCCTTTTGCATATGCATGGAAAAATTTTGTGTTCTCATCCCCATCCGTTAGCCATAATGCCCTACTTTTAAGACGCCATGTTTCCTCTTTTTCCAATAATAGCAAATTTCTCCTACCTTCCAGTGATACCAAATGTGCTTTTTCTTTCGCTGTTCCCAGTCACCCGGAGCTAGAATCATATATGGACTGCAGCTCCAATTCAATCGTCTTCAAATATCTATAAGCTCTACTGTTCTTTTCATAGGCCCAAACCTTCACTGGCCTTTTAATTCTTTTGATATTGGCAGAGAATTGATGAGAGGCAGAGAGGCCCCCCCCCTGGGGTTGTAGGGTACCCAAAGGGATCCAACAAGGTCAAAAAAAGTCTCATCTTTTAACCAGATCTTATTAAACTTCAGCGGCCCAGCTGGTTTAGAAGGTCCATCACGAATCTCCAGAAATATAGGGAAGTGGTCAGACGAGCCCCCCGAGCCTACCCACTGCCTCAGTAGATAGTTTCTATCCACAAAAAGATCAGACACCAAAAAACAATCCAACCGTTTCTCAACTCTGTTTTCTCCAGTTCTGTTATTCCTCCAAGTAGGTTTTAGAAGAGTTGGCTCAATATCCAGCAAATTATTTGTAACCAACTTGTGAGTGAAAAAATCAGCCAATGGGTCTGGCTGAGCTCTGCTACCCCAAACTTCTGCCGGACCTAGAGAAAAATTCAAATCCCCTCCGAGAATCAAGTTTCCTTCCTATAACAAAGGATGCGAGAGAAGAGAATCCCAAAAAGGAGCCCGGTTCAAGTATGGTCCATAAACATTTACCACCGTAAAAAGTTCACCAAAATCAAGAGACAAGCAGGTTATTCCCAAAGCCGCTTCCACTCCCCAGAGGTTATGGCACTGCACCGTACGAGAATTCCAACCAATAGCCTGACCACCAGACTGACCACGAGCATCCAAGGTATCAAAAGTCCAGCCTCCAAACCAACTTTCAAGTAATGTTTTAATAACCTCACCAACACCCAAAGTTTCTTGAAGTAGAATGATATCCGGGTGTTCAAGAGATACCACTCTACGAAGTGCTGATCTTTTATGGGGACCAGCAAGACCTCGACAGTTAAAGGACATGAATTTCATTAACGGCCCCACTTCTGGGCACGCACCGCTCTAAGCGCCCGATCAATAGTCACCTGTTTGCCTTCTAGCAGGTCCATCTTGGCCTTGGATTGTGCTTTAGAAAGATGATATTTCCTGCCTCGGCCTTTTCCAATTTTATTCACCCCAGCACCCAACCCTCCCGGGGAAACTTTTGTAAGGGATCGTAGAAAATAACTAGAGTCCGATGAGGTGGTAGGGGAGGAGGAAGAAGGGTCAGGATCAGCTTCAGGGGGCAGGTCAAGTAGCCTCACCTCGGGGTATGGCAGTGTATGTGAATAGGTAGGGAGGGCAGGAGCGATGCATGTAGGTTCCACCAAATCCATAGACGAGGAGATATTCAAATTTTTTAAAGCCTCTAACGACTCCGGATTATCGAAAGTAAAGTTTTTTAAAACAAAATGAAAGGAGAGGGGGTTTATGGAATGAGGAATACCCGCAGACGATGTCCCTGGTCTCGAGACAGGAGCTGGTTGAGAAGTCTCAAGAGATGTTGTTCCAGGTATCGACTGTCCATTAAATGGCACATCCATAACCGGCTCCTGATGAATGCCTTCAGCCCCTTCCACAGTAGCACCGGGTTTCGATAGAGCAAGGCCAATAGAGTGAGGATCTACCATATCCCGGAGAACTCCATGTCCCTCATCAACATCCAAAACCACATTATGAGAAGGTCCAGATAATGGAATATCAGTCGGAGGGGTAGACTCCACATCAATTGTAGATTTTTGAGTGCCTCCATTTTTCCTTCGTAAAGGAAGTTTACACTCAGCAACCGGATGACCATAAGCATGGCAACGACGGCATCTAAAGGGAACATTTTCATAGTCCAGTTTCTGCACATATACATAGGGTCCCCAGCTGAGGGTAACGTCCGGTGCTAACCCATCTCTGATGTTCAAATTAACTAAAATACGAGCAATCTTCCTCTGACGGGATTGTAGAAAACTATAGTCTCCATCTAAATAAGTACCAATCATGTTACCAATCCCTATGAAATGCCGCTCCGACCAGTAATGGAGAGGTAAATCGGGGAGCCGAACCCATAGTGGGACTAGATCCAGTCATTCCCGACTGGAATAAAACATCGGGTGCCAAGGCTTAATCATGACCGGGCAGTGATCCCAGCTCCAGTTGGAATTTAGGACCCATTTAGTATATTCCGCATTGTGGAAATTGAATGCAAACCAGTTGCGGGTTAATTCCACAACTTCCGGGGTATAACCTAATTCTGCAGCCCAATTTTCTCCCACCCATGCCTCAATGGTGCGTAGAGAAAAGGATCTTCCCAATGCCTTACCAACCAAGATGATACTGGTCATCTTGACCAATTGATGCCACTCAATATCTTCCCCAAGTGCATAGTTATACTTGGTCATGCTCAGTTTTAGCCATCATTTTCTGCCGCGTTTCACCTTATGTGTAGTATCATCCGAGGAAGGACCTCCCCATTCTTTAGAGCTGGTACCAGAGCCCACACATGGACTAGCAAACCCACGTTGTTCATGTAGTTCTAGTAACCCCAGCCTCGTACCTTCCCGCGCCTCAGCAGTGTTCAAAACAGGAAATGAGTCCGTTGATGGGAAGCCAACACTTCTAGTTCCTTGATATCCATCGTTTGCAGAAATAGGCCCTTTCTTTCCGCCCACCGAACCCTCAAAGGATTTAATGACCTATTCCGAAGACCAGAGGGATGTCCCAGCTTCCTTCAATGGTGAAGTCGATGGGATACGGGTTAATGAAACATTTAACGGCCCGGAGCCAAGAGAAAGTGCAAGAAAGTTGGATGGTGAAAACCCTAAATCCAGTCTGTTCTCGAGAGTAGGTAAACCTTCCACACCACAACCAGCAGAGTAAGCCCCATCTTGCCACCCGACACCCGTTGGCTGAGTCCATATGGGAATTTCGTCTGATGGGTTGAAGGTATAGTCCACCTTGTCATCATAGGTAGCCATTGCAGGTAAAAACAAGACCACAGTAAAAAGAGTAAACAGGTGCAGTAACTAGACAAACAAGGGTTTAAACAAATCACAAATTTAGCACAGAAAACCCATAATGCATGCATGGTGACCAATACAGTGGTGGACGCCACCTCGCAGTTTCGTGTGTCAGGATACATTCGCCCCAGCCTGACAGCAACAGGCCGCCAACGACCCTCCTAGGGTTCGACCATTTTTTACCTAAAACCGTGACCTCCGCCCCAACCATTAAGCTGCCAAAATATAACTTTTATATTAGTATAAATGTGTTATTTCCACATGATGCAGAATATTATGTTGTGGAATACTACGTTGCATAATAGTTTATTTTATGATGGCTTGCCTCTTTTGTGAAAGGTGTGTGTGAGAGAGATGTAGTCTCGTGGATAGGGAGTAGACTTGATATCTATATTTCCCAGGAAAATTCTATTAAGAATGAAGTGTTGAGATTAAAAGAATAAGAGTACATGGTTAAAGATTTCCAAGTCTTGGTCTCAAGATCTAATTAGTCAAATAGTTTTTCCAACACTAGATTGTCTTTGATACCTACAAACAAATTAGACAAGACATGTTTCTTAAACCTATTTAATCATTTCATTGTTAATGACATTTTTTTGGGAATGATACACACTGAGTCTATTCCATGTTTTTCGGTGAGACTCCATCCCTCTCATCGCATATCAATCTTTAGCATGGATAAAAAACACTCTAACATAATTGTCGATTCCATCGGGAAAGGATTCGTAGAATTCTTCCCTTTTGGGTTGCTTTCCTAGTTTTCCTATTTTAACATGTTTGATTTGCTTCTAGGGTTTGCTAATCCACTTCTTTTCAACCTTAGGAACCTGAAATCAATTTCAGTTTTAAGTATTATTTTTATTTTTTGGCTTTCTTTGTTTTCTACGCATGATCTAGTTCAGTAACAATTAAGTGCAACACATGAGTTGCATCCAAACAATCCACATACACATTCTTGCACACCCATGTTGTGGTCCCGAAGTTGTAGTTAACGCTTAGGTTGTAATCATGAAGCCACATGCAACACTTAGGTTACATCAAAGTAGCCCATGCACACACTTGTAGGTGGAAGAAATTTTCTACAAACCTCTAAATTGTAGAGTTTTCTCTGGAATTTGGAGGTATTGTTTCCTACTTGAAAGTCTGGTAGAGCCATAGTTTCAATTGATTTTCAATATTTATTTTTGTTATAACGAAAAATAAAAATTGAATATTGCAAAAAATCAAAATATAATTTATTTTGGTTCATTTAGAAATCTCTTATGTAGTTTAATGCATTATTAAGTGATTGTATTTAAAAGAAAATATCATATTACTTTCATTAGAATGTTCTCATGAATATCAAAAGAATTGCTTGTTTTAATTTGAAATACTTTTATTGAAAAGTTGCATTGCATTTAGGGTTTGAAAATGCTTTCTTCATTTTTCGTACTTCTCATAAGTTTTTTGAATTCAAGCATATTTTTTAATCTTAAATCAGTGTTTCCATTTACAAGCATTTTCTTTTTGTACTTTTTCACTTTAGAACATTATCCTTTTCTTGCTTCCACATCCCTTTGAGTAAAATAAAAACATTAAAAGAAACACTTAATAAAATGAGCTAGACCTTTTTTTCTTTGATAGAAAACAAAAAATGGTCTAGGTTATAGGACCTTAGTTGTAGGATTGGACAATAAATTCTCTAAGGACACTTAAAACACGACTACAAGTATTCTAGTTTAGAGTTAAAGCTCTTTAGTAATGAGGAATACTTTTCGGGAAAGCACCTCTCACACATGTTAAGCACTATGTCAATCTAGTTAGGTGTTGATATTAGTTGCTCTACACTTAGATAGTAGGTGGAGGCATAATATGGGACTTGAGTTAATGTTGGCAGGAAATACTACCCTATAGTGAGGAAATGGACACTATCAACTTAAGGGGATGATAGGTAAACATACTGATTGCATTACATAAGCGTTTATAAATGGGAATAGATTAGAGATCTTGAGAACATACCTTATGAACGAAGTTTGATCCTAGCTCTTGTCCAAGCTTGCTCTCAATCCTCAAGTCAATCTCCCGTCGATAAAACTGCAACACAAAGACCTTTCTCAGCGTATATTGGCCAACATAATAATGATGGAATTGACAAATAATTCAGACATCAAGCATTAACCAACATGATCCAAACAAACACATAATCCAATAAGCACTTGATTTGGGACGAGAAAAATGTTTCAACCTTTTATTGTCAAAAGTAGATGAATTATACAAAGTATACCTGACTTTGCAGCATGCTCATGCAACCTGATCCTAGGCTCCTGCTCCTCTCTGACTTTAGAATTCCTCCAGCACAACCTCCTTCAATGCAAGCTTCTCATATAGAAGAGTCTCTTTATGTCTTTCATGTCTAACCCCTCTCTTCAATCCTCCTTGTATTTATAGGACAAGGCAGGCAGTTCAGGGTGAGAGGTGGTTGCAAGGGAAGTTGGGAAACCAACTGCAACTAATCCCCATTCATCAAATTAATATTTTTTGATCATATTTTAAGGTGTGCGCTACTATTTCACAGTGGAGTAGCACCCAGGGCGCAGCTATAGTGTTTTACAACAAGCATTCATCACTTTTCAGATATTGTGCGCTAGTCTATTGAAGAGGAGTAGCGCCCATCAGGAGGTGTGTGCTACTATTGTACACTGGAGTAGAGCACATGCGCTAGTTTGCTTGAGAGGAGTAGCACCCATGCTAAAATATGTTGTTTTTTAGGGTTTTGCCAGCTTGCAAGGAGGTGAATCAAGCCAAGGTGTCATCTAGGGTCATCATGCTCTTCAATCCAAGTTGTCCTTTTCTGTGATCAACAGCTCAAGGTGATCACGAACAGAGAAGTGCAGATTTGACCTATAACAGATGCCCCCTAATGTGTGAGGTCAAAGGGAAACGATGGCTGAAATACATTACAATCCAAATCCAGAGGAGGAGCAAGGAACCGCGGAAGCAAGTCACAAGAACACCTGAAACAAATATCAAGGCCAGCGAGCAATTACAATCTTGACATCATATAGATGTGCAGTGTGATACAATATGATCTCCGATACATAACAAGGAGATGTATATATATCATGGCCACTTGGAATACAAGCGTGGATCCATGTCAAACTGAGAGATCATAGCCATAACAACAAACTGGATCTATGTCTCATGGAGAGCCGAATGTAAGTGAGGCTCAGCCTTGTGCAACTTGGGTGATAACATAATGAGGTGATGTCATCAAACATCCCAAGGTCTTCATCCAAAACAACCCGAGGTACAAACCCTAACCATCTGAATAAATGAGTTGACGATCGAACATGGGGGGTATCGTTTGATTACCGGTCATTGATGTATACAGTCAACAAACACAAGGGCTTCCACCGATAATGATGATGGGGCCCAAGGTACCTAGTATAATCCAACAAGTGTGAATAAGTGGACTTGGAGTCGAACACTTGAGGATCCTGTCGAAGAAGAGACATTGATGTATTCTCATCATTCAACGGCGAGGAAAATTGCCACTAGTGACTACAATCTCCAAGGTACTAACCGAAAACTCTAAACTTCATTCCTAGAGAAAAATGAGTTGGTGTCGATGGGAAGAAGTATGTTGGAAGGGAGGCCTTAGGGAATCCTCCATCATCCAACACGAGGGACACTCAACTGGTATGAGCTGATATGGAGTAATATGTAACAAGACTGACACTAGGATGGCCGACACATGAGGTCAAGGTAAACTGCAGAATGGCTGACACAAGGTATATCCTTGAACAGTGAGCATGACACAAAGTGACTTAGGTAGTTTTCAACATAATGGGGAAAACGATATAAGCCTGTAATGTAGAATACATTAGCAGACCCTCCATATGGTTGGAAGAATAACCAACTGGGGGAGTAAACAACTCAGAGATCAGGTTCACCCTAAGGTAAAAATATAAGCCCAACTGACATGATAGACTCAAGTGGGTGTTGTGTTCAAGGATAGAACTGACTGAACTGCCTTTGAAACTGAAGATACGATACATCGTTCTCATCCCTTATTATTTTTAGATAAAAGAATACCTTTCTTGTTGTTTTAATGAGTCCAAGAAAGAATGAAAACTCAATAGATCCAACCATGTAAAAAATTTAACGAGCCCATGGGAGGAAGACTCAGGACCTTCTTCATTTTTTACAGAGTTCGAAGAAGAGATAGAAGATTACTCTATATTACTGATCTCTGGATTTTAATATCAAGCCGAGATTTGTTCCTGCTCGTCGGTGTTTTCAATTTTAAGGAGTCTGAAAAACTTAAACAATAACTCCGTATACCTGCTAGTGGATTTTAGTATCGAGCCCAAGCAGGTTAATGCTCGCCTGTGTTTTCCTGTTTATAGAGTCTGAAAAAAATTAAACAATCCTCTTTACACCTATCCGTGGATTTTATATCGAGCTCGGATTGGTCTGTGCTCGGCGGTGTTTTCTTATTTATAGAGTTGAAAAACTTAAACAGTCCTCTATTTACGCTCTCGTGGATTTCACATCGAGCCCGAGTAGGTGAATGCTCGCTTGGTGTTTTCATGTTTAGAGAGCCTGAAAACCCTGAAGAAAGGATCCAAAAGGTCATTTTTCATACAGTTAGTCTCCTCCCCTGAAAAAGTATAAAACAAAGGAAGAAGAACTCTTCTAGCGCATACAGGAGTATACCTGGAGTATACCTTTTCCGTAATTTATCCACCTAGGCCCGGAAAAGGGGTAATTCTATAACTGAGTGGATGAGCCTTCAATTACTTTAACGAGCTTGAAGAGGACAAGTTTGCTCGGCAATCTTGTTTAGGTTTAAATATTCCAAACAAGAGCTTAAAATGACTTAAATGTCAGCTTCTGGGATCATGACTTCATAATCTTCCAAAACTAGGTCTTCAACAAAAATATTAGTACTCGCGACAAAAAATCTCAAATGATACATAAATTTGAACTATGAGCTAGTTAAAAAGGTCTTCCATCGAGAAATTTAGTCTTAGAAGATTGATCCTACAAAAATTAGTGAAAAATGAGAACCAAATAGGTGAAATTACCCTTGCACCATGTGTCTCTATTAACTGATTAATTAGGACATTGTGGCAGAATTTGAAACTATAGACATTTTAACTAGGATGGGTAAAAATCAAATTCAATATATGTAATTTCACAGTTAAACTCAAATTTCATTTTGTTTTGTAGGGCAAGAATTTGGGAGCAAACCTTGAACTTCAATCTTCTGTGGCGATCGATTCAAGCAACCAATCAGCATTCCTCCTCCACCAAGTAAGTTTAAATCCTCCCATCTTGCATTTCAATGGTTTATTTGTCAATTTTTGAGCCAAAATTCACTTGTAAGGCAATGCTCATATCGTGGATTGCGCGGGCACTACTCTGCAGTGAGCATAGTAGAGCATACAGGGAGGTGTGCGCTACTATGCTCACACACAGTAGCGCCCATGCGTGATTGTATGGTATGTACAGTGGCGCCCATGCCTGAAAGTGAAGAAAAAAGTGTCGAGATCTAGAAATTTGACATTTTTTGTGCAGGATGGTTCTTCTTTGGAGGGAGAGGGAACATGAGGACATGGATAGGCTGGAAATGCAAGACCCAGTCACTCTCCATGCTCTCAGAAGATGCGGTTTGTTGAAGTTTTACCGAACTGTGAACATGAGGGCACTCAATAGATTGTTTCGAAGACTTGTTCAGTACTAGGACATGGATACCAATACATTTGTCATCCGAGGGCAAACCTTGGAGCTTACAGTCGATGACATTTACTTCATTACTGGACTCTCTAGGAGGGGAGATGCAGTAAATTTGAAGGGGTCTTCTAGCAATGTGGGTGTATCATCGGTGCAAGAGTACTTGAATACATATTGTGTGGTTGGAGCTGAGAAATCAGGAATCCAAATCTTGATCTCTACCATTGAAGGCCTCCCTCTAAAGGTGATTATGAGTATGATCAACCAGATGGCAGGTAGTGATCAACCGGATTGCAAGGTCATGTGTACGACTGGTGCACTAGTTTACTAGCAAACATGAAGCTTCAACTCATGGGTTGCAAATCCGGGAGAATCAAGAACTTTGGGTACGGCAACATTCTATGTACCTTCTTCTTCGAGAGGGTACCTTCTCTTAGCTTGGGAATGCCTCTACCTCCAGCTATCCCCCGTGAGCCAATATTGGGCCGTTGGGGTGACATATTCCTCCCCCAGAGTGGTGGGGAAATTCACTATTGTTATCATACTGATGGTTTCTGGGGGTGGTGGGAGAGGCAGGTGCCTGCCTTCAAGCAGTTTCCATATGCTGGATTGGACTTCCGCCATGATCCAGAACTGGTGCTTCCTCCAGGTGGAGCTTGGGGAGCTATTGGTATGTTTTTATTTTAAGAATTATTTAATTTTTTCAAAATTTTCAAGTATTTGATTTTTATGAATGAATTTTGAAGTACTAAACAAGTGTCATATGCAGATATTGGGCCTATCCGTCCTGAGGGACATCCTACCATCTTCGTGAGTCCAGCTAATGTTGTTGCAGCAGATGCTATGTTAGGGACCATAGAGAGGAAAGTGAGTCGATTGACTCACGATGTTCCTACATGCCATATGGATCAGATACCTATTGATATGTAGGAAGATGTAGTTGGGGTGCCCCCAACATGGCTTAGGGTGCTACGGAAGATAGCTAGGCTAGTTGTATGTTACTGGGATGCAGTAGATGATGATGAGGCCCCTCCTTCTCCATAGGAGATAGATACATTCTATGTATATTTTTTAGGCCACTGTGCCCAATTTTGTACTTTATGACATGACTTGATAGACTTGTGATCCAAAACTCATATATTTTTTGATACAGTATCGGATATATATACAGTATCGGTTATTTACATGTGTATGTGTTTGAATTTTATGTGTGAAGTGTTGTTTTATGGAAATGTATGATACAAATGCCAATCTAAGACATAATTTGCAAATGAGTCAGCTAATGCATTTAAATTTCTTGGAATGTGTTGATATATGATAGAATCAAACTGTCTTTCCAGTAATCTAACTCGCAAAAACTCTCGTAGCAAAACAGGATCTCTAATCTGGTAAACACCCATTAACTGAAATACAACTAGTTGCGAATCCAGTCTTACCTCCAAATGTGAAATGCCATGAATAAGAGCATATCGGAGAAGCTCTATAACCGCACTGTACTCAGCTACATTGTTTGTAGTGGGGCCCAAACAACCCCCCCCGACGAGACCAGTTGGCCAGCTGGTGAGTAAATGACCCATGCTGCCGAAGCCAATTGTCGGGTGTGGTGACTGGTGCCATCAACAAATCCTAAGAAATGTCCGGTCGACATCTGATACATGAAATGAAGACACACATAAGATTAACTAAGCAAACACAAACGAAAACTAGCTTTACAAAATATACAGCTATGTTACAAGAAAAAACACAACTGCCTAGGCGTAGTACTTCTTCAGGTAGAGCCCATTTCTAGGCTCAAGCAGCATATTACCCTCGTAGTCTACTAGCTCGTAAGGACCTTTCTTCAGTACTTTGGAAATTATGTAAGGTCCGAGCCACATGGACTTGAACTTGCCAGGTCCTAGAGGTTCTTTGTCTTGATCCCATAGTAGAACAAGATCTCCTTCAAGGAACACCCTAGGCTTGAAGGACTTATCATACTGTCCTTTGAATCGTTTCTTGTAAATTCCGTTTGTTGTTAGCGCGTCGTGGCGCTGCTCATCTAGATGCTCTAAATGCAACAAACGTTCTTCCAATACTGAAGTATCTGGTAGTAATTGAACAACCAGTTTTAACGAAGGAATCTCACATTCAATCGAAATGACTGCTTCTATCCCATACACAAGCTAAAAAGGAGAGAATCCGGTAGCAGTCTTTACGTTCGCTCGGTAGGCCCAAAGAGCAAGGTATAGCATGATGTGCCAGTTATTTTGATTGGCATTGACAGTTCTTTGTAGTATTACCTTTAAAGTTTTGTTAACTGCCTCGACTTGTCCATTCGCCTGTGGATAATATGAAGACGAATGTTCTTGCCGAAAACCTAGCATTGTATATAACTCAGTCATCATGCTATTCTGGAAATGACTGCCGTGATCAGTCACAATCTCTTTAGGTATGCCGAACCTTGCAATAATCTGATTAAATACAAAATAAGCGGCAGTTTCTCCATCCGCCTTGATAGTAGGCATTGCCTCCGCCCACTTGGTGAAGTAGTCGATGACAACGATGATATAATGATCCCCTCTAGCCGAAACTGGATTGCAAGTCATGTAATCAACCCCCCATTTTGTGAAAGGGCCTACTGTAATCATAGGATGAAGAGGAGCTGGATGTACCCTCGTTTTCCTGGTGAAAAACTGACATGGACGGTAGCATTTCACGACTTCCACACAATCTTTAAAGATGGTGGGCCAAAAATATCCGGCATGCAATATCTTCTGAGCTATTGCCAACCCAGAAAGATGTCCCCCACAAGCTCCACTGTATGCATCATTTAATGCTGCAACTTCTTCTAAAGTTAAACAACGTCGTAAGATGGAATCTACCCCACGTTGATACAAAGTATCTGAGATGATGAGATATTTTTTCGCATGGCTTTTCAGCTTGCGTCGTTCTTCTCTAGAAAAAGTGGTAGGACACCTCAAAGTTTGGATATATACTAAGATATCCCCATACCATGGGTCATAGGAGGAAATGAGGGAGATATGTTCATCCGGGAATGATGATTCTTCCTCGACATGCTCTAAGTCACTCGGAAACTCTGAGATTAACTCAACGAACACTAGTGATTTCTTCGACTTGGCCAACTAAAAGACCAAATCGAACTCTTGTAAGATTACAATCCATTTGTTGTACTTCCCACCGATGATGCGTCGAGTGAGAACATACTGAAAGGGATTGACTTCTTCAATCACAGTAGTTGTTCGTAAAAGTATGTAATGACGAAGCCTCTGTACTGCATAGACCATAGAAGGTGCTAACTTCTCGACATACAAATATTTAACCTCAAGAGCTATCAATGCGCGAGAAAGATAGTAAACAACATGCTCTTGGAGCGTGTTGTCCTCCTGAACTAATACTATGCCAATTGTATTAAGAGACGCTGCCAGATATAAGAGAAAATATTTTGCATAGTCCGACGGGCTCAACAAGGGGGTTGACAGTAGTGCCTTTTTTAAGGCCTCAAAGGATGCTTGAGCAGCCTCATCCCACAAGAAGCAGGTGTCTTGTTTGAGCAATCTCATAAATCCTTTCGTGATTTTAGCATAGTTTATAATAAAGCGCCGTAAGAAATTAGACATGCCTTGCAGACTTTGAAGCTATCGTAAGGTGCGAGGAGGAGGCTGATTTACAATCGCCTCAACTTTCAATGGGTCGACCCTTATGCCCCGATTGGATACAACGAAACCCAGTAAACGCCCTGACTCGACGCAGAGTACACACTTATTAGGATTCAAACGAATCTTATATTGTCTGCATCTTTCAAACACAAGTCTTAGATGGATTGGATGATCCCGTCTCTTCCGAGATCACACCGGGAGGTCATCCAAGTACGGTTCAACTATGTGTTTGATATCGTGAACAGCAAAATTCATCGCTCGCTGGAAAGTAGCTCTAGCATTCTTTAAGCCGAACGACATCTTCCGGTAAGCAAAGGTTCCCCACGGGAAAATGAAAGTTGTTTTGTGCTGGTCTTCGGGTTTGATCTGTATTTGATTGTATCCCAAAAATCCATCCATGAAAGAGAACATCTCGTGTCCCACACAAGCATCTATGATCTGGTCTATAAACGGTGTGGGATAGTTATCTTTCAGACAAGATTTTTTCAAGTCCCGGAAATTGGTACAGACTCGGATGGTACCTTGTTTCTTATCAATCGAAACAGGATTTGAAACCCATTCCATCATGTTAATTGGATAGATGAAACCGACTTTAAGCAACTTTTCAACCTCCGCATTAATGGCGGCCACTTTTTGAGGATTGACAAGACGGAGCTTTTGTCTCACAGGTTTTGCATTAGGATATGTAGTGATGACATGCTCCACGATGGCTGGATCGATACCTGGCATCTCCTCATATGACTAGGCAAATATGTCGCGGAATTCTTTGAAAAGTTTGGTATACAGGGCTATCTCTTTTGGAGAACAGTCCGCACCAATAAAAATGTTTTCCACGACCTCGGGTTTGGTGGAAATGTTGATCGGGATTGTCCTCGATATATTAGCCATATTCCCTTCGATGTAAACAGCTCTTGAAGTAGAAGGGAAGGATGACAAATCAACAAATCCACCGGGTCTCAAAGAGAATTCTCCTCTCTTTATCCTATCTAGGTTTGGAAGCAGGTAAGACCTGTGATGCATATGTTCCCATGGCTAGTCCAGGCCCATCATGGCTTTCAAAATGGCTTCATCAGACGGTAAGACCGTATCTAAACAGTTGAAAGAGTGGGTAGAATTCAGTGACCATGCAGGAACATAGTCCATATCCGACTCAGCAGAGACTGGCGGAGTCACGATATGTTCCATTGTAGCTTGTTGTGCTTCCATGTAGGATACTTCTGCAACGGATAAAGGCACTAAAGGTTCTGATGCAGTAGGAAGGATCCACGGATTAGTCCTAAGACCAACCGTGAAAGTTTCAGTAGAAGTACCTACATCAGAACGCATAAAAAGAACAGGGGAGGGTAGGTCGAAAGTGCCTATTAACAACCCGCAAAGCCCTGCTCCTAAACACTTGCTTACTGGGGCAGACTGATCAACTAAAGGAATGGTAGTATCCGATGAAGTCTGGTTGTTTTTCCGAGAGAACGAAAGTTGATCAACCGAGATGATCCTGTCTTCGTGGGGGAACATAACAACTCGGAAAACTGGGGATGCAATGGCTTGCATGGCATACGTCCAGCTCCGGCCTAATAACATGTTGTAATCAAGCGGAGCGTCCAGAACTTCGATCTCTACAGCAATTGTCTTACTGGCAAGTGTAATTTCAAACGATGGTATAACTCCATGTGGACGGAAAGTCCTGCCATCGAAGGCAGTAAGCAGTGTGTTAGAGGGGGCTATCTCGGGAGAACCTAAAGCTTTCCAATAAGAAATGGACATCACGCATGTCGACGCGCCCTCATCTACGACATCCCGTCTAATGGTCATAGGACCATGGACCACTTCAATCTGTAGGGCGACGTGGTAAGGAAACCGATATTTGATATCGGACATATCAAAGCGCACAGTCATGTTAGATGATTCCATACTTCCAATCGCTGCCAGAAGTGTGTTTCGTTGTAACAGACAACTTTGCAAAAATTCTAAGGTGGACATAGCACAAGGGGTCTGGGCTAGATCTTCAACCACATTGTAGTTAGAAGCAGCCCGAGCGTTGGGATTGTGCGAGGCCCGTTTCAAGACACCTTTCGGGATCTTGGGCAGTAGATCCAATGGAATGTGGAGAGGAATGGAAGATTCAGGAATCTCGTTATCCTTGTTCTGCACATCCGGGGTATAATTTCTTGCTCGCATTTGCAAAAGTGAATCCGCGCTAACCATATTAATGAAAGTTTGATCAACTGAGGCCTGAGTGGTGCCCCCAGCTTTGGAGGTGCCAGAAGCTGAACCATGCCCCTTAGGAAATGCATCTTTAAGCACAACATGTTTCTTTTCTTGAAGTAGCTTCTGGGCTTCTTCGAGTAGAGGGCATTGATGAGTAAGGTGGTCCTGCTTGCAAAGTTTACAAGGGAACTTAACCTTATTCTTCTCTTTGTTACCCTCCTCTCTCCTTTCTTGCCCCTCTTTTTGTTATTGGGATTCCGAGGGCGCTTTTGATTGTTCTAAACCTAGTTGACAGATTCAGAAGTAGAAGGAGAGGTTGTGATGGAAGTAACTTCTGGAGTCGATTGTTTGATGGATAAGGCATGAATCTGTTTGGTCAATTCTTCGAAAGCTGCAGAGTCAACTATACCCACTATGCCATCAGCATGTGGTCCAGGTTTAGGTCTACTTAGATCAGTATTTGATCGCGGTGCATCAGGTATAATTTCATAAAGTAACCCAGATTGTGCGTAAACGAGGTTTAGCTGTTGGGTCCGCAGGATGGCTTCTTCCTCTGTAGACACTCCAGAAGTAGCTACTTAGAAATATAAGGAAGGAGTGATTTCAACTACCACTCAAGAAGGAATTCTAGAGGTATATTGGCTTTAATGAGCCTCTTCCGTCTTCGCCACTCCTGAATGTGATTAGATAAGTGAGTGGCTTTATTTTGTCTAAACGTAGACAAAAGGTCTGTTCTGGCATCATACCGAACAGGAAGCTGGAAGTGGTTCAGAAAAAGAGTTGCGAGATCCCGAAAATTAAAAAATGTAGCCGCAGGTAACTCAATGTACCATTTGGCTGCAACACCGGTTAAGGTCCTTTGGAACAGTCTCAACCTGATGGAATCTTCATTCAATGAATTCGAGGAACACCATAAATGGAAAGTAATGACATGGTCACCAAGGTCCTCGCCAGTTTTGCCTTCGAATTTTGGAATGTCCGAAGGTAACTTGGTAGGAACTGGTGGCCATGTGGCGTTGTGATACACTGGATCGTTTGTCAACTTGGAAAGATATGGAAAATTTAAAGTTGCCAGAAATGGTAAACGAGGCCTGCAAGACAATATTTGATAAGTTGGGGTCACAAAGGGGGAACCACCCATAGTTTGACCCGTGAACCACTGGTAGGGGTTTCCCCCGGCCGTCTGCTGGTAGGGGTTGCCCCCAATCATCTGCTGGTAGGGGTTTCCCCTGGCCATTTGCTGGTAGGGGTTGCTCACAACCATCTGCTGGTAGGGGTTGCCCCTAGCCATCTGCTAGTAGGGGTTTCCCCCTGCCATCTGTTGTTGCGCGAAAGTATTATTGAAATTCCCCCACCCATATGAAAGTGGCTTAGTGCTCTGTGGGTTCGTCCACTGTGGGTGGGCGTTAGCCCCGCCATATTGTTGGTTAAAAATGTTACCCCCTCCTCCTGAAAATAAAGAAAAAGGGACGTTTCCTGCAGGTATATTACCTTGATTCATGTTATAGCCTGCAAAGTTGTTGAAACCAATGGTAGATGACGTGGACGGTGCAGTCATGGTACTCATGACAGGCACAGTTGCAGAAGCATTTGGCCCTATAGTAGGTGTGGGAATCCAAGTACTGGGTATGTGATACAACGGTTGAGTCACAGGAGGTGGAACTATATTTGTTGTACTGTTAGGTCCAAAAGTGGGTGTAGAGACAGATGCCATAGTTATTGAACTTGGGATGCCTAACGTGCCAGCATTAAAGCTGAAGGACGAGTGGACATAGAGTTTGTCTATGCCGAACTCGGTGTATCAGTGGAAAGAGGATTTACAGTATTCGTGTTCATACCTATTGTGGGAGTCTGTGGAACTCCCTGTTCGCCTCCTGTATTAGTCATAAAGTGCCCAGGTGTGAACAGGATGCACTATAATCAGGTTGCTGGAAACCAACGAGTAACAGAAGCTGAATGTTGAGATTAGTCAGAGGAGGATTAAACAGAGTATTGAACTCACCAGAAGTAAGATCCTCAATCTCAACAGTATTAAAAGTTTGCTGATCTGGAGTCCCCGGTTGTGGTTCCTCAGGAACCTCTATTTCAGGTCTTTCTGTTGCAGGTTGTAGTTCCTCAGGAATTTCTATTTTAGGACTTTCTATTGTAAGTTGTAGTTCCTCAGGAAGTTCTATTTCACGAGTGGTTTCCAAAGGAACACTGGAGTCTACCCTCTGTCGTCTAGCTGGCGGTAGTGGTTCCGTTCTAAGTGGGGGAAGGTTTTGCAACCTTCTCGACCTACGAAGTTCTTGGTTTTCCATGATTGTATAGAAAAAATAAAACTAAGCAAAAATCCTAGTGGCCGCTAAGACTAGGGGGTAAACAACACACCACTAAAAAATCCTAAGTATTCAAACCAATCAAACAAGATGCCTTTCAGAGAAGAGTCTTGGATGATGAGGGCCCAGAATAGATCAATGAAGGATGAAGAATAGTTACCCGAGGTCCACAATACAATGACTGAGGGTGCAAGCGCTGGAATCACCCAGCCGCCCTCCCAAAGACCTACAAGGGATTTCCTCCCACGTCTGTCCTAGGTACAACAAATATACCCTCCGTTGTCACCTGTGTATGATCCTATGGTCAGATACTAAGGATATCATACATGCGAAATATCCTGAGGGGACAGTCGTCAGCCTGATCAAAATGCGTGGGCAGGGTAACTAAGCCCGAAATCCATATGGATCCCCGTACGCAAATCGACCCTGGTTTATGGTCAAAAGGAATGTGAGGGAGGTATCCTCAACGATTTCGATCTTCCACAGCCTCGTGCTTAGCTCTGGTTTTAGTAGAGTTTCCCAGGAATATTTGACATATATGGGTTTACCTAAATGAAAATCTTACTACGATTGTTGGGTAATGAAACAAGTTCTGAGTAGTTTAAGGTGATTTAAACTCAGAACTCTAGCCTAAGCTAGTTGGTGTTGTGTATCCCTAAAAAAGAAAATTGTTGCTATTTAATTTTATTAAATATTTTAGGGTTACTTTTTTACTCAACAGGTAGTGCATTGTGTGTCGTGGTTGCAACAGAAAGCAAAGTGCATTAAATGTAACTTTCAACAACAAAACTTTTTATTTTTTCATTCAATGTTCTTTCCAAATTGAAAACTAAGCAACCTAAGCAAAATTTTCTTTTTTGTTTTCTTTTAAAAAATCGAACAAAATAAACTATGCTATTTTGCAGAAATTATAAGCCTCACTATTCTTAAGCTACCAACATTTTGCTTTTTTGTTATTATAAACGAAAAAGAACTCTAAAGTAGGAAGCAAATAAGACTTATAAAAGATGTGTAAGTATGGAAAAAAGGCTCCTAAGTTCACAACTGTCAAAACAATGGTTCGACAAAGACTTGTCCTACAAATTTTTTCAAAAGAAAAAGCCCTCACACTTGGAAACAAAGCAGAAAGAAAAAAAAGAGGAGAGATGCTCTAAATTGGAAATCAAACTCAAGAGAAATGTCCCAAAGCACCAAACCCTAACAAGACCACTAAGCCAAGCAATCGGTAGGCAAGCGAACTAACAACCACCTTACTAACACAAAGACCGAAAGATGAAGCAAACTAAAAGTACTCCAAAACTCACTTGATACTGGAAAAGACAATGAAGTCAGGAAATGTTGGAACTCAAAAGTTTGGAAGACACCCCAAAAGGCTCCAAAAATGGATCAAACCCTAAAACAAAGGATAAGATACCTAAAGAGCAACCAAGTGTTGGAACAAACAACAAATGCAAAGCATACAGGTTTGTAGGTCAGCAACACACTATCAGGGTATAGGTAAGCCACTGTGTTCACTAAGGAACAAGGCCTAGTCTCCAAGAAGAGTAAAAAATGAACCAAACACCTCAAAAGTAAACAAGTGACCTAAAGATGACCAAAAAGACTCAAAGAAGGGTACTGAGACTCAAAGAAGGGTACTGAGACTCAAAGAAGAGTTATAGACCTCAAAGACCAGTTAAGAAGGCCCAAAACAAAGTCAAAAACCTACCCAAAAAGGCAGAAAACTCAACCAAACAACCAACAGAAGGCTACAGGAATGTGCCCTACTGTGCAGTAGGGAAACTAGCACATCTGGAGGGGTGGGCGCTACTGTATAGAGATAGAATAGCGCCGGGGCGCTACTATATGTATAGCAGAGTAGCGCACATGTCTTAAAGAGTTAAAAAATAACTTTGCAAAGGTGTAACAGGACTGATTCAATCAAAGGGAAGCAAGCAGGGACTACCTACAACTCTTCTCAGAAGATTGAAAGGGGTAAGAAGTACTGGATAGACAATCAAGAAGGGTTTCCTAGAGCAGAAAAGACAACCTCCCCAGTGGAGTCGCCAGTCTGTTGGCGGGAAATACTACCCTATAGTGAGGAAATGGACACTATCAACTTAAGGGGATGACAGGTAAACATACTGATTGCATTACAGAAGCGTTTATAAATGGGAATAAATTAGAGATCTTGAGAACATACCTTATGAACGAAGTTTGATCCTAACTCTTGTCCAAGCTTGCGCTCGATCCTCAAGTCAATCTCCCGTTCGATAAACCTGCAACACAAAGACCTTTCTCGGCGTATCTTGGCCAACATAATAATGATGGAATTGACAAATAATTCAGACATCAAGCATTAACCAACATGATCCAAACAAACACATAATCCAATAAGAACTTGATTTGGGACGAGAAAGATGTTTCAACCTTTTATTGTCAAAAGCAGATGAATGATACAAAGTATACCTGACTTTGCAGCATGCTCATGCAACCTGATCCTAGGCTCCTGCTCCTCTCTGACTTCAGAATTCCTCCAGCATAACCTCCTTCAATGCAAGCTTCTCATATAGAAGAGTCTCTTTATGGCTTTCATGTCTAACCCCTCTC
Organism: Larix kaempferi; assembly: GCA_027924585.1. Taxonomy (NCBI): domain Eukaryota; kingdom Viridiplantae; phylum Streptophyta; class Pinopsida; order Pinales; family Pinaceae; genus Larix; species Larix kaempferi. The sequence continues at coordinate 8,472,308 of BSBM01000129.1, read as the reverse complement.
TTCAATCCTCCTTGTATTTATAGGACAAGGCAGGCAGTTCAGGGCTTGAGGTGGTTGTAGGGGAAGTTGGGGAAGTTAGGAAACCAACTGCAACTAATCCCCATTCGTCAAATTAATATTTTTTGATCATATTTTAAGGTGTGCGCTACTATTTCACAGTGGAGTAGCGCCCAGGGCGCAACTATAGTTTTTTACAACAAGCGTTCATCACTTTTCAGATGTTGTGCGCTAGTCTATTGAAGGGGAGTAGTGCCCATGAGGAGGTGTGCGCTACTATTGTACACTAGAGTAGAGCACATGTTCTAGTTTGCTTGAGAGGAGTAGCGCCCATGCCAAAATATGTTATTTTTTAGGGTTTTTCCAACTTGCAAGGAGGTGAATCGGGCCAAGGTGTCATCTAGGGTCATCATGCTCTTCAATCCAAGTTGTCCTTTTAAGTGATCAACAGCTCAAGGTGATCACAGACGGAGAAGTGGATATTTGACCTATAACAGTTAAATTGGCAAGTTAATTGGAGTGACTCCTTCTTGTTGAAGCTTGGGCTACATGATGAAGTCCTATAGGTCCCTAGCCAATGAGAAATCATGACCCATCGAACTGTTTCACCCAATTATTTTGTGCAAAGAGACATTCATAGTGACTTTTCCTAGGTTACATATAGGCATCTGCAAGTGGAAATTTCTTGTGGTACTTGATGCAAATAGTGAATCTTTATTGTGCTCCCCTCTAGAGGTTTCCTTGTTCGTGAAGGAGATTTCATCTTGGGAAGTGACTTTGAGGGCCTATTATAACTATTTCTCCAACCCTTTATGGTTGGACTTGGGTTCTCATCATTCTAGGGAAATATTTGGAAGGCCATTTTTTATTCTTTACCAATTGAACTCATGAATTTAACCATCATGGTCTAACTTTTAGAAGAGTGTGTTTTATTGGTTGAATCTTAGAGAATATTTTATAGGAGTGTAATGATTGTATTTTTCCAACTTCATATAAGACCTTAGATATTTTTTCTTGTATGAATAAGAAGTTATGGTTGATGTTCCTAGGGATATCAATCAAGGGATCCCTTTTCCAGGGAATAATTGTGTTTTTCCTATGTTTGAAAATGTTGGTACTCCTACGATGTCCAGCTTAAATATTCTTGGATTTATTGTGAATATTCTTGCTTATTTTATGCCCACTTCAAATGTCTTGAATGCTCATGAAACTTCCCAAGTAAGCGCCTTACAACAAGATCCTAGTGAAACCAATTCAGACCCTTTGCTTTCTTTGCAAGCGAACTTGGTTCCTCCTCCTTTTACCTCATGTGGTGAATGTGTGCCTTCAATCTTGACTTGTGATTAGAAGTCTAATTGGAATATGAAGATGAAGAATAAGAAAAAAAACTAAAGACAATGGGGCAAGCTAACAATTAATGAGAATAATGTTGGGGCATTGATATTGTTGAGAAACCTAGACGAATATGATGTACGCCTAAATTTCCTTGTAAACTTTGCAAGGGAAACCATATTACTCTTCTATGTATTGTTATTGAAAAGATACGAAGATTATGGTCTTCACCTCAAGAAAAACCTACTCCTAAACAACCTACGGTTCTCCAACATCCCTTTCCTACTCAAAAATTGGTTTATGAAATGTATGAGGTAATGCATTCTTCACTCAATCCCACTCTTCCTTGAAGAGTGACATGACTATTGACCATGTGTTATTCATTGACAATTTAAAAATTATGGGCATAGGGGGCATAACATCCACTTCAAGTTTTCTCCCTCCAAGATCTAAGATTGTTTTATTTGATTGAAATAGCCTAGTTGAGCCTTGTCTTCCTCCTTCTACACCATTTCGAATAAGGATTGGATTTAGTTCATTCATGGTCCACCAATGTATAGTAGATGAAAGATATTCTTCTAGTATTTATCCTCATTTTATTGGAAAGGTTTGGGTTAGATCCCAACCTTGTGTAAACTACAATCAACTATTAGATTTTGATAGAAGGCCTAGTGAACCTTGATGTATTCTTACTAGATTACTTATTTCATAAGGTGGGGAGATTGCTTTAGTTCATGTTATAGTTATGGAAGGTCCATTGGACTTCAATATGATCCTTGGGTATGATTACATATTAATGTTGAAGTGTTTATGCTCTTTCATGTGATGCATTTCCCTTAAGATGGAAGCATTATCATTATAGATCATCCCACATTTGGTGATCCCCATCCCCATTCAACCTTAGACCATATTTTCCATTTATCTGTTTCTAGTGCTAGGTGGACACTACCTTGCCATGGGTAAATTATGTGGCTCATATCCCTTATGTTCAATCACTATTGGCAAGGACCATTTGCATTCATGGTCACCTTCTTGGGAATTGGTTCTAGTAGTTGACCATGCGTTTTATCTAGTGGAGGCATTGAAGCATTTTCTCCCTCCATTGATCCAAGTAAATTCCTTAATGTGCATTATTTTTGGGATGATGCTATCCCTTTGGATGAAGCTCTCCCAGAGGCTATGATCGATTTTGATATTCCTTTTTATGACCTCTCTTTCATACTTTCCAAAGATAATCTCCCTAGATTGGACCCATTTGTAATTAAATCTAGATTTCATTTTCCTTTTGAATATGATATATTTGGTTGTATATCTTAAAAATTTGGATTTTTTGAATATTTGGACTTGATCATTGAGTAAAAATTCCATCTGTCCTTTCATTATGTTCTCCAAAGCAATATATTATCATGTTTCCCCTTCGAGTCTCATCTTCTTAGCTATTGATCCTCAAGTTTTCCATTTGAGTTTGATCTCCACTATAGATCCTTAGGTTTTCCCTACTAAATATCCTCAACTTTTCCCTTTGAGTATGATCTATCTATGTAATTAACATGTTATCCAATAGATTGCACTTAATGGATTCTGAGTGAACCGTCAAAGACTTGAAAAATCAAATTGTTCATCATCAGTGTTCTGAGATCCATGAAGCCAGATTTTGGCCCTTTTTTCAAACATTTGCATGTCAATACCCCCATGGGGAATTGTAATAAGTTGGTATAAGCATGGTATTTTTGTAACAGGCTTGGATTACCTTAGGTTTATCTGTCAAGGGGATACTCTAGAGTGTTTTTTCCTTAGGAATTATGCATTGCGCTTCAGTGATGTATAATTCCTAAGTTTTTCACTCACACCTACAAAGCTGGAGTATTTTCCTTGGCAGTCAAACCTTGGGAGTTATTAAAGCCTAAGTGTATATGTATTTTTACATGCTAGCCATCAGTAATGAGTCATATGAACATGCACTAGGTCCCCTAGGAGTTTGAGTCCATTCCGACAAAAATAAAATTTTCCGTAAAATTAAACCATTTTTAATGGTTAATTGGACAATTTCAATTGTAATAAAAGCATGGTCTAGAGGTAGAATTTGATGTGGGGGTGCTCGTTTTCTCACTCAAAGCGTCCTCTTTAACCCAGGACCTGATTTTCCTATGTTTCGGGTGATTAAATCATCACTTAGATCTTTTTTCCTTAACAGGGAAACGAAATTTCAAATTAATGCTACAAAATACACAAAATGCACAAAAGAACAAAGTGGGAAAATCGAGGAGGCATGTTTAAAACAAGTTAAAAATGTGGCATGTTTGTCTCTTATGGAGGGTGAATCATCTTAGTGGATAAAGCACATGGTTAAAATGTCAAATCATGAAGATTACGATTGGAGATAAGTTAAGGGATGCGCCCACCATCTCATGAGGTTGATTTGATCATGTGTCATATGATGGAAGGACATGTTAGCACTTGAATTAAAGATGAAAGGCAAGTTGTCTAAAGGCTAAGACGTGATGATCCATGTCAAATATTGGGCGTAGAAAGTTGGCATCAATCAAGGACTGCACCCTCTTTCAAGAGATGGGCGCATCCTCTATGTGGCGAGTTGGTGTTGGATGGTGAAGAAAACAAGGGAGAGGGGCACATCACCTCATGAGGTGGTTCCACCCCCTTAGATCCCAATCTTTTCAATCCCCAAATCCTCTCAATCAGACTCAAGTGAACTCACCCTTTACCATTGATGAAGGAAGGCACCCTTCTTTTCTTCTTTGGCTATAAAAGCGAGGCCCATTCTCATTATTAGGTAATGGAATGGTGGAACCTCTGCTTTGATGTATAATTTCACTGTTGAATATTTTGATGAATAAAAGGCTTTGGAGGTCTATTACAGTGTCATTGGCTCAAGTTTGATGATCATTGTCTTACATGTTTTCTGAGGTAACTATAGAGTTCCTTTTTCATTTGCTTTACTTGTCAATTATTAGCCTTGGAAGGATTAATATTAATTGATAGGGGTGAGTAAAGAAGTTTCTTTTCTCATTTAAAACACTTATGTTTAAGATAGGGAATTTGCATGCTCAATAGTTTTTTATGTATGCTCTTCTCATCTTCAATTTAAGTTGTACTAATGGATTTGACAAGTTGTTTGGCAATTATAAGGGTTTCTTTTGCAGGTGCTTCAATTTGGATTGATGGAGGAACTAGTTTGCTTGTTTCATTCTTCAAATTCTTTGTGAAGATGACGTAGTCTCTCTCTATGCCACCAGAACAACTCCATCGCCCAAGTTCAACAGGGCTTTGGATTTCTACTTTCTCTCCCTTCTTTAATTAAAATTTCTCTTGGTTACAGTTACTAACATGCTTAAGTAAATTAGTTTACTTTTCAAAAGAATATTTTAAAGGCTGATTTATTTGAGTATGTTGTTAGATCGAGGATGTTAAAGTCTAAATTTGAGTAGATATAATTTGGTTAAGTACTTGGAATTATTGTTTATCTTTTAGTACTTAATTTTTTTTATGCTTCTAATGCTTTATTTGGCACATTTGGTGCATTTCAGGTGGCTGGTTTCTTATTTTTATCGCCATAACAAGAGGAGGTGCTACCGTAAAATCAGAGATCTAAGCCATCCAAGGCTTTGAGGAGCACATACTTCCATCTTGTACCATTGTTTTTAAAATTGTAAGGCCTTTGGATCCAAATATATAAGGACCAAAGGAATCCACCTTCTCATTGTAAGATAATTAATAAGGGCAAGTGGGCTGCTTCAACGCCCACACCCCATCCCCCCTTGGGGGATCTCGTAGGCTCATTTTGTGGTTTGCAATTTTTTCTAACTTTTTTCTTTATTTTTTTATATTCACATGCACACAATCCACCCCAATAGGGATGTATAGTTAGTTTTATTTTACTGCTACAATCTTGCTTTCAATCTTGTATTTTGCAATTAACGAACATCAAAAACTAAATCCGGTTGTGCATTCCCAAAGTACCAAAAGGGAAAAAAGATTCTTAGTCGTCAATAATTTTGTTGTTACAATTTTTGTACATTATTAACAATAAAATATAAGGCCATGTATTCCCGAAGTAAACTGAAAGAGTTTATCCCCGGTAGGTGAAAAGAGATTCTCGGCCATAATTTTTTTTTTTTTTTGTCTTAATAAAATTTACCAAGGCTTGAAATTCCGAGTATGCTCTTGACCGCTGCAGCTTAGTTTAATCAATTGGTTAATTAGAAATGGATTTGAAGTGACTAGTTTAATATGACAATACAACGAAAAATTGATCTCTAGAAATCAGGAGGTCGCGTGAAACTAACTACAGGGTCTGTGGGATACTTTAAGTAGGTTATGCCTCACCCAATTGGACCTTTGGTTTATTTGTCACTACGCTCAATTCGAAGGACTAAGTTGGAATTGGGCCAAACCAAGAACTAACCCACTCCTTAATCCATACATCATAGTAAAACATTTAAAACTAACCAATGAGACTTGCAACACAACAACACTTCAATAATCTGATGTGACTCCATTTGGCACTGGTCTAATCTGCAAAACAATCAAACATTAAGTGAATCAATGTGTTAGATGGATGTATCTATATTCACGTTGTTGTTTTAATTCGTAATTGCATTTCTCTGGTTCAGTGTTAATTCACCTTTTAAATTCCTAGATTAATTTTCTTTCTTTAACTTAGCTTAAAATCCTTAGTTTGTTTTTCATAGGGACCACCCCCCTTGGCTTCACTAGAAGGTGGCCTAGATGAAGGAGTTCAGTGTTGAGTGATAGTATCTCAACTCTTTGCTTGCCCCCAAGGACGCACCTAGTGGCTTGAATATTTTTTCCATGCTAACGGTTAACCCCCTTTCCCCCGAGGTGCGTATCCGACAACAACATAACACAATAATTATATATATATATATATTTATTAAATAAATAATTAATATTATTGTGTTGGAGTTTCTTGATGGTCCATAAACTCTAACATTATGATATTTCACTATGAAAACCTCCATGGTGATAAAAGAATAAAATTAATAATTGTAAACAATAAATAACAGAAAGACACGTTTGAACTAAAAGGACATGACTTAATGAAAATGTATGTTTGTTCAACCTTGGTGACTAGTCAATGTTTTTTTAAGCACACTTATGTTTTATATACTTTTATGTATGTATTAGTTTTACTATCATATCTATTTTGAATATTTAGTGTTTGAAAGAGATTGGTTCACTTTATTGGTATTAAATAGTTTCATTCCATTGGCATGTGGTCAATTTTGTTTGCTAGTGGCAAATAATTTTAGGGCCCATGGCCCAAAGATATTGACATAAATTTACAAGAAGACCAAAGAAAAAGAGAAAAAATAAGAAGAAGAAGGAGGTAAAAAAAACAGTTACTCTAGGATGGTGGCCAAATCTTTATTCCAATAATAAAAAAAAAGATCAAAAATAAAATATTCCATATTGAGCATAAGCAAAGCAAAGTTCAATGAACATGGTAAAATATGTAATAAAAATGGAATGTTTCCAATTTCTTTAATGTGTAAATGAAAAAGTTAAAGTCAAGGAAAATATTCTCTATTTACATAAAAATAAAGTAAAAGACAACTTACATAAGAGTAAATAAATGAAAATATTGATACTTTAAATAAAGTCAAAAAATTATAATTGAAAAGTGAAAAAGAAACAATTAAAACAAGGGCTGCGTGAGCTTAGTCCTTGCCTTAAATAAATATATATAAGAATAAAAACAATTTTTTAGATAAATAAAATCTTAAATATAAATTAATCAATTAATGTATAGAATCCCATTTTTTACATTATAATAAATATAAAAAATCAAAATTTATTTATTAATCATTCAAAAACGTGGTTCATTGCCATAATATTTTATGGCATACATTTTCATTATAATGATATTATTATTATGTACATATTTACATATAATTTTTCATTATGATATTATAATTATTTTTTACATATCGACATATAATTATATATATGTGTTAGCAATTTGATAGCATCTAATTTTTTTAAAAATATTTTTGGTAAAAAATTTCTAATTTTTAGTATTTTGTAACTTTTTTATGCATTTATTAGTAAACCAAAATGACTCCAGTTAATAATAGTTTTTAAAATTAAAAAAAAAATATGAATCCAAAATTTTAATAAATTTTTTTAAATTAAAATAGATTTATAATTATATAAAATATTTCAAAACATTTTTCCATTAAAATAAAAAAGAAACATCATACAAACAAATCTTCTTTGCTAGCAGGAATATATTAAGTGACATCGCAAGTCTAACAACCTCAGAAATACTAGTCCCTTTTGGATGTATGTCAACACAAATTCCAGGCATGGAGTCTCCAAATGAACTTGTCTAATTAACATTGATGAACTAAAAGTATAGAAACACACTGAAACATTCATGACTAATTTTACAGCCATTAATGTTAAAACATGATGTTGCTACGTTCGTTCTTCACTTAAATATCCTCGAATGTTGTCAAATTTCTTTTAATAAAAGCCTAAAGAAAGCGTCACATCTCCCAATCTCAAATTTGATAGGATCATGATGCAAACAACAAGAAAAGCAAAGAAATACGATATAAGCATGAATTCCGTTGTTCAAAACACGGGCATTGAAACACCCTCTGTACATCCAAAACAAATTGTGCTACCCAAAACGAATAAAAATATTGTTTGTCCTTTTGAATAGGGAGAATTTCAACTCTTAAAAAAGAGAGTTGGTATTTTGAATAGGGAGAATTTCAACTATTCAAAAAGAGAGTTGATCCATCCAATGGAAATTCATTTTTCAATCTGAAAAATATTAAAAAAAACAATTTAACCCATACCAATAATGAAAAATATTTAAAAAAACAATTTAACCCATACCAATAATATTTTTTATTTTATTTTTTAAAGATCCATTTTAAAACAATTTTCATTTTCCAATAACACCAGATGGTAAAAAAAGCAATAATCAAGAATTTGGTCGGTGCCTCTTTGAATTTTGAAACTTTTGACAAGCTTCATTCATACATCCTTTCTATTAATATCTAGTTTGATGGAAATCCCTAGTCAAAAGAAGCATAGAATTTAAGTAACAGACTTAAAACATATTAATATTTTAAATATAGACTAGGGTGCGCCAAGGCCCAACATATTCCATATTTCAATTTATAAGCTTGCTCCTTTGACTACAAACACACTATGCATATTCCTCAACAAATTAACAATAATAGGAAACACTCTTAAGCCTATTTATCTTGAATCCATTGCCAAATGCAATCTACCAAATTCCATTGCCTTTTGCTTCAACTCCTCCAAACACATATCAATGACAAATCTTGTAGGCGGTGTTGCTACTTGCTATAGGGGCAGTTCTGCAGAGTATGGTAAAACCAACACGCTCAAGTATCCTGATATATCAATGAAAAATCTTGTAGGCAGCGTTGCTACTTTCTATAGGGACAGTTCTGTAGGGTATGGTAAAATCAACATTCTCAGCTATCCTCAAGCAATCATAATTAAACTAATGTCGTCACACTTCTGCAGTTAAAGAGCCTCTAAATGTCATCTGATTTTTGCCTGCAACATTTTTTTCCCATTGAAACTGGTCGTGTAACTAAGCTTATAGATTTTAAGAGGCTCTAATCAAAATATTCAGGTTCAAATTTATAGAATCACACACCATTAAAAGCAAGCAAAATACTGAACTAACAGATATAGCTGAGATTTGAGATGCACATACCATAAGAAACTTTTTCAAATCTCTCCCAGATGCAATATCGTGTATAACAACAAACAATCGGTTGATTTCAAATCTGAGAGCAGAAGCCACATCTTGAAATAGTTGTTCAGAAATTGATATCTGAGGGATACGCACCGGTTGTCTGCAAATACAAGTTATCAAGGGTATTTTCAGTTAGACAATCGAAATCATGTCATAACTTTGCTTATATCTACCAAAGGAGATCATCTTTTAACTGTTATTGTTGAGATAAGTGGAAAATGTCAAACAACCATTAAAACTTCAACAAGAGCACATTATAATGGTACAAAGGCCAAGGAGCACAATAAATTACTTATTAATAAAGGCTAATGCGTTGGACCAGACGAACAAGATCGTGATGCCCAGTATGAGAACATGGAAAATAAGTGTGAGTAGATAATATCCAAGCCACTCAAACATGATCCAGATAACAATAGCACCAGCAAGAACGCTTGCTGAGGTTTGCTTGTTCCTCCATAGTATTACATCCGCAGCTACACATCCGATCTAGGGTTTTATAATCATTTCATGATGAAAACGAGCACTGCAAACATCTTAGCAAATGAAATAAAAACTAAATGATCTGAAAATCCACAGGAAGGTTTCAAAATAATCCTCGAAACTAACCTAAAAATCAGGATCAGAAACGCACTTTCATTCATGACAGTCAAAAAAGTGAAAATCAAACAAACAAATATGCTAACCGGAGAAGCTGGCAAAAATATCTCCAGTACTATGTATTTCTTTAAATATTCTTCAATTTTCTATAACACTCTAAAGAATGTTTCAGCATTCTTTCAGGGAACGAATATTTCACAATAAATCCATTAAACCGCTGAAAATACTAATTCAAATCGAGATTCAGAGAATGTTTCATATACTGTTTGTATGAGCTCAAATGCTTGAAAATGAGGTAAAAAATGATAGTAACGTGGCACATATACAATTTTTCATATTACAATATGTCTATATTCTCTCCCAGCAAGTGACATGTGATGAGTTTAACTCATAATAGTTGATGTAGTATTATTAATTCATTTGAATTTTAACTCATAATAGTTGATGTAGTATTATTAATTCATTTGAATTTTAAAGGTTGTGCCTAGGTTCAATTTTCATTTCTACAAGTAGGTAGGTAAAATCAGGGTATTGAAAATTAGTAGACAACAAGGCTTTAAATTTTTTTGGAGAGGAGAAATGCAAACCTATGATTTAGAAGGTTAATAATCAGAGCATGTTGATATGAGAGAACTAGTCACTGTAAGACTCATGTTCTATGAATTTCTTGTCAATGCACATTAGAGTCATATGATGTGGAACTTGAACACTGTTTCGGGGATTAATGGGCCCCAAAAAAGGCATATTGATGACTTTTTAGACTGAGAAATGGTCTCAAGTCCAGCTGTGAGAGGAGTTTGAAGTGTACGAGGGATTCAAGTCTAGCTCTGAGAGGAGTTTGAAGTGTACAAGGGATTTATGATGGAACAAACTTTCAAAAAAAATGGTTAATTCTTACAGGGCATTCCTAGTCCTGCTTGAGGTTATTGATAATATCTTTCAATATGCTGATGAATGGAGTTGCTTCGATACCCAAGTCAACCAGAAGTAAAACATCATATTTTTTGTAATCCTGTGCAGGATCTCCATAAGGTCCATCGACAAGCAACTTTGGTAGCCTGTTATAGTCAGCCAGAAGTTAATACATAAGGATTTACAGATTCCTACAGACCTTCATTTGTTTGAATATCAATTCTATCTATATGAACCGTTTTTTCATTGTCTCATCTGCCCTAAGAAGCCCGCTTTTATCTCCCGCGAGAGGCTCGAAATAATAACAGATATCATGAGCGAAAACTCCATTAAATCTAGATCCGAGCTTTTCTGTGTATACATAGAAATCAGAATATTACCTCTGAGAAAACTCGTTTTAATTCTCGTGTCCAATCTCGACTGTGTGAATGTGAACACTGACATAATCGTCACTTGGAGCCGAGGTGATCGAGAAAGGATGCATGCTTACGATTGGATTAGAGGGCTATTGGAACAACTGAGCTGAAATCAAAATTCAAGATATTCGTTATTGTTAAAGTCATAATGGGTAATTTTTCTCTTGACGTTTTGGAAAAAAATTACTATTTTTATGTAAGTTTTTTGGAAAAGTGTTTAGAGATCATTTAATTATTATAAAAAATAAAAATTAATAATAGTTTGAAAAAGATTTATGAATTTAACAGATAAAAATTTAAAAACAAATCTAAAACCCATTTTTCAAGATGCAACAACAATATAGTGACCTACTATCCGAACACACCATCACTCACCATTCAAATGGTGAGACAGCAGGACATTGAACGAATATGTATTGGCCACTTTTATATCGAAAAATCCATGGCTTGGACACATGAAGCGTCAAAACATTTTCTGGATAGATCGCAACCTGTAAAACAAAGTCCTCAGATTATGTCAATTATATGCGATCTCCATTTATAATCAAGACAACGAGAAATAATAGAAGACCGAATTTTGTTGGGTACCTTCAATATCCGCGGCGAGCAAAAGCCAGACCTGAAAGCCCCCAGTGTCCTCTCTCCTGCATATAATAAAATTGGAACTGAAAGATACATCCATGCCTGTTCTCAAAAGAAAAATCAAATAAGTGAGCCCAAAGTAGTAATTTGCTTATGAAATGAGGATTAGATTTGTATCAATTCAGGGATCTTCAAGGATCAGATTTGTATCAATTCAATGATCTTCAAAATCTTACCGTTTTCAAGTACCACTTATGCACCAGGTACAAAAAGAGTCCGTGGAGAGCCTACGAGCCAAAGGCATGCACTACGTGTTTTTTTTATAAAATAAACGAGCTTAAAACAAGGGCCATGCAGACCGCGAACCTGCCAGAATTACCTCTAAAATGGCTAGTTAAAGAATAGATTATCTAAAATCACTCGCAAGATGAACCTGGAAAACTTAATTTATGCAACAATTTTTCATGTAATTTTTAAGGGATTTCAAGAAAAACTTACAAACTGAACTTGGACTTATGGGATGAAATCCCATGGATCTACCACTAAACCACAACCAGTCAACTACACATAAATTTAGTAATCAACTAAGATCCCTTTCCAGCATCCTCTTTCCCAATAAATAAGGTGAGGAAAAGGTGGAGTGAGAAACCTTACAATTCTCTGTGTATGGAGAACCACATGAGAACTACCCCTATTATTATTATGATTGCCAGTGAAGGAACCTATGAGGAAAAGACCTGCCTATGAACACTTCAGGAAGTATCGTTTCCTTTGATTGATTAATTAAATCCATATAGTATGGATATGGACTATGATTCGCTTCTTAAATTTACAGTTAGATGGACATATGGATGGAGAGGCTCAGAGTTAAGGACAATAAAGACTTCCTTCCAATTAACCTTGACCTTATAAATAATATGTAATCTTTGCCAACTGGTTGCAGATGAAATTAGATGGGTTTTCAACATCAAAGAAACAGACAAACATTGATTGGGCTGAGTTGGATGGGTTGGTGATCAAGAGGCATTGATATTTGATATAATCTCAATCAAAATATACAGTAAACAAAATACAACAGATCCCTTCGGGTTATTCATATGATATGAACCTCAAATGATATTACCCTGAAAATTTGATTTTGCTTGGAAGAGAGAAAAGTGCTCAGCGATTAATTTACGTACCTCCATCTTTGTTCTATCCATTGTTGCTACTTGTTGATGTTCATTGGGTTTTTCGGCTATCCTTCATTCTCATTGTTTATTCCGTTGTTGTTGCCTCTCCACAACAATGCTAACCATTCCTAAAATGCCAAGAAGAACACTGCCATACAAACTGCACTCTCATATTTACACACAGCTTTTTAAAAACTAAATACTTTCATTTTCTTATGTCCCCGACATGAAGTTTTTGCTCAGGCGGATTAGTTGGGAGCTTGTTTCACACAAATACCATACAACACATCTCTTAGTACAATTCAAAAGCTTCCTGCCAAAATACCTTGTGAAAATTGATGTTGTCATCGAACGACACAACCCATCCAAGCTTTGTAGAACGGAGCCATGTGATGGAAATTTGTTCATCCTACAGGTGGAGGACATGCATTCAACTGCATGCAGACATAAATCCATGCACACAAATCCATGCATGTAATCATTTGATCTAAAGTTGCAGCCCTCAGAAATTGCAGGTGATTGCTTGCACGATAAGTAAGTTAGAGCATGAAGTTTCACGGGTAAAGTTTTAAGGTAAGGTTTTATTTTTTATCTGATTTTATTTATTTATTTTAATGTCGTGCAATGATAAAAAATAGTCAATTCAAGGTGATTGTCCAATTAGAAAATAGTAATTTTTTTTCTAACTAATTATAACTACAAATTTTATGTTAACATTAATCTAACTTTAGAAAAAAATTATATTGATTGCAATTAATAGAAACAACCGGAACATATAGTTTCCTGGGGACTAAAAAATTCACATAAAATTATATACTTTCCAATTAAAAGTATAAAAAGGTAAATACATTGAGTGTGAATTTCAAAGTCATAAGCACACCTTTTAAGAGTTAATTATATTACAAAATAAGTTAAAGTACCTTCTAAATTTCAAAGGATATTAAGTTTTTTTTCATAAAAGAAGGTGATTATTGTTGAAGAAAAAATATCATTATATCTCACTTTCAGAAACAAAAATGTTTATTTTAAGTTCACTATCAAGAGTATATTTGAAGAAAAAAAATTGGCAAAAACAAATGGAGTTTAATAATGAGAAAGTAGGAAGATCCCGTATGGAAGATCCCGTATAACTTTAAAAAATTATGTTTCAATGTCACTTAAAATAAAAGGTAATTGGAGGGAAAGATATTATTATTTCTATTGCTTTTGTCGAACATCAAAATTATATTAGTGTCAATTTCGCTAATCAATTATCAATTCTTGAGTCAAATTTAATCGAAATATTTGATCTTTAGGATAAGCAACAATATGAAATAAAATATTTACAATTGATTATTGACAATTATACTTTCAAATTGCAATTTAAGGTTGCATCCTTGTGGACAAGTGACGATGACATAATTTTGGGTTCACCCTGGATGGAAAAATTTGGGATTTCATTTTAAAGGTGAAGAAGAAGTTCTTGACATTTTTCTATAAGACGACAAAATTAACTTTGGAGGTCTTGCAATGAAGAGGATAGCACCCTCATCAAAAGACCTTAAAGATATATCAAAGGTGATCCTTTATGATGATTTGAAGTCGATACAAAAGATGGAAAAATAATTTGACAAGGTGATCACTGATAAAGATGTCGGTAAAAATATATGCTTAATTAATTCAACGTTAAATTATCAACCGGGGCTCGTAAGCTTTGAGGTGTGACACTGTATGTGCAGAACTGGAGCCTAAACTAACCTCATCTAAAGCCGTCAAACACACTTTAATGCAGATAAAACAAATAACCAAGACTAGTCCAATCACCTTGGGAGGAAATCCATCATAGGGTGGCCATATCTCACAAGTTAGACCATCAATCTCTCCGTTTGTGATTGGAGCTTTAGGAAATTAAAATGCATGAACACCAAATCAAACACTCAAACAAAAGGATGAAAACCAAAGTTATTTCTTAAGTGAGTTTACAAATCTTAATCCAAGCAATCCATAGTACTATGGGTGCAGGTGCCAAAAGTTCAACCAAACCACACTCCCTTTAATCACATAATTCAATCCTTATAAACTGGAACCACACCCAAAATCTTACAAGCACTCAAGTACTAACTAGTACTAACAAAACCTTTCAAAAACCCAAACATTCAATCAAATCCACTCATAAACTCTTAAAAGGAAATCACTGTTAGACAATCGATTTCTATCCATTCATGCAAGTAAGCAATCCAATCCAAATGTCAAGAGGAAGTTCCAATCCAAGTATAAAAGCTATTTGAATTAAATCAATTCCTGAGCAAATTTACTTTAAGCAAAGATCAATTCATCATACTTTCAAAACAAACTCTGTCTTGCAGCAATTTTGTACTCAGAACTTGGATATGTGAAGATCAATTGATTAATACATTAAATACTTCCATATCTGTAAATTGTAGTTCATATGCTTTAAACTTGATTATAATTCTCCACAGAGCATTTAATAATTCAGATTCAGAGTTGGTGGGAACATAAGTTTGTACTTAAAATAAAAATACCATCATCAAGTTCGTTAATTGATTCAAGCCATGCGAATCTCGTTGTTTTCTAAGAACTTAAATCAGATTCGATCATGCATATATACATTGTCTTGTTGTGCTTTCATTCAAAACATAAGAGAGATTAACCCGGACCAATTCAAAAGTTCTGACATGAAATCAATTACAGAAGCAAGCAATTAATTTAGTGTATCAACATGGTTGATGGCAACGTTAAGGACTGTAATTACAAAAAGGTATTTATGTTTTAATTGTATGCATCAGCATGAGGTTAATACATAATAGATTGTTGTCTTAAATCTTAGATTTCAAGATCACACTAATGCTTGAATTCAATTAAATACCTGCACAATCTCTTTTAGATCAGATTTTTTTTTATAACAAAACTTAAGAAACTAGTGAAACAGAGTATGCTTTAAAACTGAAATGTATTAGGTGAAAGAAGAGGCATTTGCAATGGCAATGTGAGTGCTTTTCTTTGAAATATGATTCTCTAAATTCATATGTCAATCAACACAATTAGATTGCATAAATAAATAATCACAGAATCAAATCAAATACAAATGAAAACAAAATAGAAAATAATGAACATAAATAAGAAAATAAAAGAGAGCAGCATGTCACCAAGCTTGGGGATAGTTTACTGAATTGAACACACCATAATAAGAAAACTAATTCTAAAAAAACAGATTCTAATTATGTGAAATGAAATCAAAACAAAAACTAGAATTGAAATTTACAAACTAAAATGTAAAATGCTAATCTAAACATAAACATAACACAATACATACTAAAGAATGGGGCCCTACCAAACTTGGCCTGCTCTGTGGAAGAGATCTACAACACTAAAGAATGATCTACACCATGTGCAAGAATATAAGCTTCTTCTCGTTGACTGAAAATTCCAAAGAATTACAAGTGCTTCACCATATGTTTAGCTCTCTTTACAACAATGAATAGATCTCCTACATTATCAGAAGATAATAGCTGCTCCTTCTCAGTCTTTTGGCACTCTTTTTATACATAAAAATCATTGAAGAAAGGATGGAACTGAATCCCAATGCTAAGATTTCAAATTTTCATTTTTAGGCAAAAATCTCACAAATCTGGGTTTTTCAACCAATCTTAAAAATATTCCCCAAAGAACCATCGATATCTTCCCACCTGTAGATTAGTTTTCGAAACAAATTCTGGGTTTTCTAGCTGGTATGTTTATCTAAAACCCCATTTGACATTTTTTTCCAGATATGCTTCCATCTATACAAGGTGAAAAATGGAATTTCCAAATATTTTCTGCTAAAATTTCTGGGTTTGATTTTTTTAAGACCTTGGATTATCTTGAAATCCGTGCAACCAAATGCAAACCTGTTTTATGGGAGGTATATGAACTCATTATGTAAAAACCCATTTTGCCATTTGTCCATTGGAGGTGTGCACATGTGTCTACAAACCATTTCTTTATGCACAAGCTTGGTACAAACTAGTGCAAAAACACATAATCACAACCATCACTAGTAAAACATAGTCAAATCATCTTTAGTCATTAAAAATAGAAGAAAAACCATGATAATTAACCACAGGATGAAGAAATTACGGGATTATGGATATTGGTGTTATGTGATGGAAAAGATGACAATTTTCGGTGTCGACAAAAGACATAAATATTTTGCCTAATAATCATAGTCAAAAAGTAATAATCATAGTAAAAAAGTACTTGCAAAAATTAGGAAGACAAAAGATACATAGTAGTATGATCAGAAGTTAGAATGGGAGATTCAAAGATGTCAAGGAGAAATTCAACAAGATTTTATAAAAAAAAAAGACAGAAAATTCTTGCCTAAAGAAACTTAATCATAAATTGCTTGAATAAATCAAAAGGTTTAAGGATGAGAAGTCGAGAATAAAAAACCTAAATTTGACAATGCAATATATGATGAAGAACTGTTTCACCTAAGGAAACATAATCAAAGTTTGCTTACACAAATCAATAAGTTGAAGGATGAAAAGAAAATACAACCAAAGTTAGATCAATATATCAACAAGAAAGCATCAGTTGACAAATGAACAATGGCTGATCCATTTGAAATAGTGATATCATAAAATGTTAAAGTACAAATGATGGAAATTCCAAGTATCTCTACCAATAAACAATTGATGATTTAGAGTGTGACACAAGTGTGCAAGGAAGACACATTACAAAATGTCAAAGAAGAAGAATTTGCAAATATAGAAGAAAGACAAGGTTATTAAGAGACCTTATTGACATCATAATCATAAGAGTCGATTCCTTAACCAATTAGTATATCTACACCAACAAAAGAAGATAATGTTAGGATATTTAGACATTACAAGTTAGTTAAGATCAACTTGTTCTAAAGTGTCTTCAAGTAAAGTGTGTTTCTTTAGTATGCATTTATAATTGTGTAATCTGATGGTCATGATTTATTCTAGATATAAAGTGATTCAACGATTCATCTTCACCTCAATATTTATGACTATTGATTCATGGCTTAGCACTTGATTGGTTCATGATCTTTATTTAAAGAGCATGGAAGGTTATTTGCTTGATGATCAATGGTGAGAAACTGATATGTAATATTTTTCATTTTCCAATAATATATTGCCTCAAGTAGCTATTTGGATGAGGCCGTGGACTATTTCCCTTTATGAGGGTCTTAGCCACTTAAAACATTGGTGTGTTGATCTGTGATTTGTTAGAATGAGTGGTTGCTTAAGGTGTTTAATCTTTTGGAAATACCCTGTTTTATTTGAACATAGTATTAGAGTGCTTACGAAGTCCTTCTTCTATTGTTGATCGAGATCTTGAACCGGTGTAGTTGTGTGCATCAAAGGATTTCTAGATTCTCCTATTTCAGTGTATTTATGGGCTGAGAGAGGTGTTCCAATGCATTTGGAGAGCTTCTTTTAGTTGGAAAAGTTTTTTGTTTCACTCAAAAAGGTTTTCGTTTTACCAAGATATGGCCATTTTATCATATTTGGAGCTATATCGTTTACATTTATGGATTTCTTAAAAATCTTTCTCCTATTCTTTCATATTTTAGCTTGTTTTTCTATTTTTTATTCCCAGTTTGTTGCCTCTCCAATCTACGTATGTTCTTTATGATGCGCTATGTGCAAACTCGACAAATAAAAAACATAGTGGAAAGGGTTTTCTTGATTGCATATGCTCTTTGCCATGTGCCTTGTGCAAACTCAGTAAAGCAGTAATAGTGAGAAAACTTTCATTTTTTGGGTAAGTTAACCAAGGACTAACCCAAAATTTGAGAAATTTCAGTTTCAAAATTTTTAGTTTTAGTTTTTGTGTGGTTGTGTAAAGTGTTTTGAAGGACAAAAGCAAGGTTTTTTAGGTAGGCATGATCTCCCACAATAACACCAACAACACCCCATTCTATTCCATAATATTACTAAATATTTTGTTTAACTCACTTGGTTCAAAGTTACTTTAACAAGTAAGAGGTATCGGGGTTCAAGTCCTTCTTTTTGTTACTTTTTGCAGAAGCTCATGTAACTTTAATTTATAAAGTAACTGCATTGTGAAAGTGCTTCCCACTTGTTTTATAAAAGTGAGTCACTTATTTTAAAGTAGCTTATTTATTAAAGTTAGCTCATAGGAAAAGTTAGTAGGGGGGATTTTTTATTGCATTTTTTCACCCATCACCACATGGTTCAACCTCTACCCGTTGTTCAACTAACATGGGATATTTCCATAACACCTTCAAAAACCACTCACACAAATAGATCACAGATCAACGCACAATTTTTTTATGTGGTTTAAACCCTTGAATATGGAAACACTCCAAGATCCTATCCAAATAACTACTTGAGACAATATTATTATGCAAAAGAAAAATAATGTTATAATGAGTTTCTCATAATCGATAAACTAGAAAATGACCCTCCATGCTATTTAAATAGAGATCATGGACCAGTTGGGTGTTAAGCCACATATCAATGGCTATTATTAAGACCGAGGTGAGAATGAACCATCATATCACTCTATGTCTAGAACATATTGTGATTGCTGGATTACATATGTACAAATGCGTACTAATGCATAGTAAATAAACACACTTTACCTCTAAATATACATTATAACAAGTTGATCTTAACTAACTCCTAAGTGCCTAAATATCCTAACACCCGCCACATGGATCCCTAGTTTCCATTTTATGTATTTCTTATAAAAGGAATAACTTTGACATCTAGAGTCTGTTTCAATTCCATTTTTTTATATGCCTATTCTTTTTCGATATCTTTGCATCTAGACCGTCAATTTCTACTTTTCAAACCATATTACCTGCATATTTTAATATGGAAAGTACAAGTGATATTCTACTTACCAATACCAACTACTTCTCAAGGAGGATGTCCTATGGAGTAGGGGAATTTACTAGATTACCTTGGGAAAAGAAACCACCCCCACTAATGCCAATAATAAAAATAAAATGGGATAATAAAAGTGATGAAGCCAATAGATTAATTAGGATGTCCATTTCCAATGAATTACAATTCCACCTTCAAGTAATGAACGTACCAAATGCAACTTGGGAAAAGTTGGAACTATATTTGCTAAACACAATGATATTCAAGGTCACTAGCTTGAAAATGAGTTGGTTTCTTTAAATTCAAGTTATTTTTCTTGCATTCAAGATTATCTATCTAAATTCAAAACCCTTAGATTCTCAGTTGGAGAATGAAAGATATCTAGATATCTAAGCCAGAAAAGAAATGTATTTATGTTATTCTATCTAAGCTTGGTCTTGTGTATTCTATTTTCTCTACCATTTTCTCTATCAAATAAATACTAGGAACTTATTACAAATAATCTTCTCTTGAATATTTTTTTGATGTTTTAATTAGAGAGCAAGATAAACTTTTTCATATTGGAGTAATCAACACTGCAGGTACATTTAGCAAATCCTTAGTGGCACGACAAAAGGATAAAACCAAGCATCCCAAGAAGCAACATCCTCACAACAATAAGAATAAGAAGGGTCTCAAACCCTCTAAGCCAACTCATCCTTTTGACGGTGACAAGGGAACCAAATTGAAAGATAAGAAGGTTGGGTACCATTGCAATTTTGTAGGAAAGATGGTCATGTGGAATATAAGTGTTTGAAAAATATGGAAGCCTTGGAAGCAACAATGAAGAAGCACAACATCAACCTTGATTCTTCTTCTAACTATACTTCTCACGGACATGCACTTTATGTTTCTAGTTTTTCCTTCAATACAATCTTCTTCTTCTAATGAGTGGCTCATTGATTTTGAAGCATCTCATCATATGGATAAGGATAAAGCCATTTTTTATTCCTTAAATGAATGTAACACCAAACAAATATTTGTTGGTTATGATATATCTCTTAATGTTGTAGGATATGGAACAATTCAATTGGGTGATGGCCAGTTCAAAGATTTATTATGTGTTCTAGGTTTTTCCAACAATTTGTTGTCAGTCTATGAAATGACTCATTCTGGTGAAGGTAAGACTGTAGAGTTTGCATCTCACCAAGTTATCAAGGATTTCAAATATCCTAATCATGTCCTAGCAACTAGAATTGTTGATGATATTACCGAGTTCTACAGATTCAACAAATTTGGGTCATCACCATTTCCTTGAATTTTTATTACTCAAAACAATGACTCGAAGAAAATTTGGCATGAGTGATTTGGTCATTTCCATTTTTCATTACAAAAACTATGTAATAAAAATATGTTGACTGATCTTCCTCTCATTTCTTCCAGAGATGGTGTTTGTCCTGGGTGTGTTCTTGGTAAACATCATCGGGACAATTTTGAAAAACATGCCTCTTGGTGTTAGGAATAGGATCACAGAGCAATAAAAATAAAAATGAGTGAGGAAATAAAAAACAGAAGAATACAATACAAGGGATACAGTTATATATGTGGTTCATCGAATATGGGATACATCCACTAAGAAACAACTAGTCCTTTCTTTATTTTGTAAAGCAAAATGAAGGGATAAAACCTAAAGCACATTCCCCGCAACCTCTTTTTAACTCTCTTCTAGTCTCCTCTCTCAGTGACAATGCTCTCTCACATAACATAGTCATAATGAAATGCCCTCATAAAAAGGGTTTCCTTCTAGGGAAAAAGGCACCAACATAACTTCTATCATTAGATATGTGACCTAATGATGAATGGTCCAAATTGAATACAAAATTACAATATTTTACAAGGTATTTTCCCCAAAAATTCTCTTTGGGGGAACTAACCTCGAACCCCCGCCACGGGGGGGCACAGGGACTCCAAAATTTGTCACCCCCCCATGGACCCCCTAATGACATAAGTGGGGGGGGGTGGAATCCCCCCCGCACTCCCTCTTCAGAAACTGGGATCCAAACATGGTTGAAATAAGACCTCTGAATTAAGAAGATAATCATGCTCCACAACCAACAATATCCTGCTTGGTGATTGCTCACAAGAACTGCATTGCTATTAAACCTACTAGGCTATGCTCCAACTTTGGACCTGGAAAGTTTCTCATCTTCACAATCATGCTTGAAGTAGAACTTAAACCGAGAAAAACTCAATTTCTCCTTGGTTACTACCTTCATTAACATGTTTGTAGGATTTTGGATAGTGTGTATCTTTTCCATATTCAACTATACATCTTTCAAAATTGATAGTATGAAATGGTACTTGAGTTGTATAAGTTTATTACTAGAATGGAAGTTTGATTTCTTTACAAAATGAATGGCACGCTTGTTGTCAATGTACAACCTTATGTTCTCCTACTTCTTTCCAAATTCCTCCATAAACCTCTATATCCAAATAATCTCTTTACTAGCCTATGTAGCAGTGACATATGTTGGAAATACTGGAAGGAAAGTTGAATAAGTATTGAGTACTTTTTACCATTTGAAACAATAATCATTAACAATGTTATTCATCATCACAATGAAAATGTATGTAAATATCATGTTGAAAATTAATAAAATGGTCCAATATGGTTGTGTAAAGAGCACTAGAGGGGCTATGATTCCACCAGAGGGGAAGAGGATGGGTACCTATAGGGAAACCAAATCCTATGCTTCCATGTGTCAACCTTAGAGCTCATCCAAAATCTGCCATGTGCCTTAAATGAGCCAATTACCTTCTTTTGACTATTAAATCTAATCATTGAATGCATATGTGAGGTTGGTGGGAAAAGTCACTTCATTTAGCTATTGAAGCATGGGGGTTGTGACAAGTTATGTCAGCTGCCAGTAGTCCTATTTATTCTATGGTCATAAGATATGTCAGTTGTCTTTTTACCCTTACCTCATATCCTTGGATTCAACACTCTTTTGATCATTCTCTTTCTCTCATGCATGATGCTACACTATGTAGAGTTTCATGGTTGTTCATGTCCATTACCAGATTGTGTTTAACACAAAAATTCAAATTTGAAGACAGAGCTGCAATTTTGGAAGGGAAAATAGATGGTTGTAGGTGAGCATGGAGGTTGGGCAAGCTATGAATATTTATCCATTGAGAACTTCTATTGTTGGATGCTTTAGAAGCCATGGGTTAATGTTGCAGGAGGTTCTCTATTAGCATACAACAGGCTGGACTCTTACTGTACACACTGGGAAGCACTGTAAGGGTTGGATTTCCCGAGGGAACTGTGGATTAGTGAAGGGAAATTCCTTCCTTGTGTTGTGTGTGGAAATTGGAAGGAGTGCCATGTCTGTGATGGCTTAGTGAGGCCCCTGTAGAGCTCTGATTTAGATTTTGGCTAAGCACAGTGAGCAGAATGGGTTGTGGGATGATAAATAGAAGTCTGTAGGTGTTTCCTTTCTCCTTGGTGGCCTCATATCCCAGCTTGGGGGTGGCCTCTCAACAAAAAGAGTATATGCTAGACAGAGTGCCTATGGATGGGTGGAAAATCACTCTTACACAACCAGTTGCTTGGATCTTCTTTGTTTAAAGATAAATATTCTGATGTATTTGATGTGCAATGATTTTTATTTCTACAACTGTGACATTTATGCTTGGAATTGGATGTTGTGTCTGTGGATCAATTTTATTTCCGCTATGTATTTTTATTATGTATCTGCAAGCATGTCTTTCCTGTTATGAATTCATAAATATGGTTATGGGGCAAATTTAGAGGTCCCCAATTCAGTTAATGTCCCCTCCTGTTGGTCGTATTGAGGGATGGGGGCGCTACAGATCACAAGCTCCAACCTGTCCTTTCCCCATCTTGCCACCTTGATATAAATAAGAAGATCAATCTTCCATTGTCATTATATCACTGTCACAACTTGTACCTGTATCACTGTCTTTGTTAATCTGTATCACTGCATTAATACCTTTTTCAACTTGCCACAATCATTATCTTTGTAACAATGCCCCAATCACTATCTCTGCAACTTGTATCTCTGTATCTATCAACATGTTCCTATCACACTGTATCAACCTGTACATGCCTCAAATCTATACCCCTAAACAATCATCCATTGATTGCATTTGCATCCTCATCATAGACATTTTCAAAACATTGAACACTCTAAGAGATGAGCCATATGCCAAAACATAACCATGGACTATACCAAGACAACCATTATGATCTATGCCAAGACCATCATACATATGCTTAGATAGTCACCATTAACTATACCAACAAATAACCAATATCTATGCTGACAAATCACCAAGATCTATGCCAAGATCATCATAAAGTATGCCAAGAGAGAATCACTAAATAATGTACAAAATTCATACATTTTTCAAGACAACAATATGGAACCAAAATAAAACCTATATCATGTCATCACATATCCCTTACAACAATCTTTCCAATGAGCCAAGAATTTTATGATTCCGATACCATATGCAAAATCTACACAAGATTTCTTCAACCTTCTTCTCTTGAATTTTCACTATCATTGTCGTTGTCACAAACCCTAACTTCCAACAAGTACAAATCCAAACCTGTAAGGAATCAAGGTATAAAACTTTTACCACATGTTCTTCAAGATATCTACTGCATCTCCTCTAGGGGTCACTCTTTGAAACATCCCGAATCAACACTTATAGTGAAAATTCCAAACTGACCTGTTTAAAGATGATTTCTGAGTCATTCAGAAGACCTGACTTTTCATATCTCCGAAACTATAACGAGCAAGGGTATTAAACTTGAACCATATATTCTTCAAGATCTGTTACTTCCCCTCCAAGGATCATAGTTAGAAAATTTATGGATCAAAAGATATAAATAAAATGTCAAACTGACTTGTTTGAATATTATTCAAACACCCTAACTTCCGGAGGTCATGTCTCCGAAAATATAGTGAATCAACATATGAAACTTCTAACATAGGTTCATCAAGATTTTTGATTCATCTCACCTGAAGGAAACGTTTTGAATTATCCTATAACATAAGATATAGTGAAAATTCCAAGATGACCTTAAACATATTTCACAACAAAAATCCCAAATAGACATCATCACAAGATTTCATCTTCCACTAGAATTTCGGCCTTATTCACTTCATCTACCATTGAAATTAGGTCCTCTTCTCTTGTATGTGATATATTCAATTAACATTTATTGAAAATGAAAAGTTCCATCTCTTATTTATACTCCTCAACTGTGCTCCAACTCATTTTTGTAAAAATATTTTACTCTTCCTTAAAAAAATGATTTCCAATTTTAGGGGTGTCTGAAGGGTTAGTACCCCACTTCAAAGATCCATCAGGACATTTCAACAAAGCTTCAATATCACTCCATATCTTCTCAAAGGTGCCTTAGGTATTTGGGCCACATCATCATACTTGGTTGACACATCATTATTTCTTGTGGGGATCCTTGCCACTTCATGTGGTCCAATGGGCCAAAGTACCACAACTTTCGGGGTCATGTGGACCAAACATTATTATTTTGGGGATACTTCAAGCTTCAAACCAACTTGCTTTAGAACAAATTTGAGGATTCTAAAGGGCCTTCTCCACCATTGGTTATGTGACCCCAACCACATGTTCATGTGGGCCCAACACCACTATTTTAGGGATTTCTTCACAATTCTTTTCGACATTGATTCAAGGAAACTTTAGGGACTTCCTTACACTTCTCATCATCATGTTTAGGTGACCCACTATCATGGTCATTTGACCCATTATCGTGGTCATGTCAACCCAACATCAATTTTCTACGAATTTTTTCACACTTCTTCGAGACACTTTAGGGATTCCTTTACACTCCACATCATCATGGTCATTAGGAGCTTATAAAAGGGCTTTGCACCACTTGTGTACAAATCAAAGTGTCTTCCTGTGAGGTACATGTGCAACCACTACACCATAAGGGGACTGATTTGTAGTTATGTACACTTGTGACAAGGATTCTTCTCCAAGGGATTCCTTAGGATAATTAGGGGCTTCTCTAGGGGCTTCAAATGTGGCTGAAATAAGACCTATGAATTAGGAAGACAATCATGCTCCACAACCAACAATAGCCCACTTGGTAACTGATGAGAAGAACTCCATTGCTACTGAACCTGCTAGGATATGCTCCAACTTTGGACCTGGAAAGTTTCTCATATTCACCATCATGCTTGAAGGAGAACTTAAATTGAGAACACTCAATTTCTCCGTGGTTACTACCTTCATTAACATGTTTTTAGGATTCTGGCTAGTGTGTATCTTTTCCATCTTCAACTATCCATCTTTCAAAACTGATTGTATGAAATGGTACCTGAGTTGTATATGTTTAGTATTAGAATGGAAGGTTGATTTCTTTGCAAAATGAATGGCACTCTTGTTGTCATTGTACAACCTTTTGTTCTCCTGCTTATTTTCAAATTCCTCCATAAACCTCCATATCCACATAATCTCTTTACTAGAATCTATAGCAGTGACGTACTCTGCTTTCATTGTTGAAAGTGAAAAAACCTTTTGTACTTTCGAAATCCAACTTACTATTGTTCAACCTATAGTAAAAACACACCCTATGGTGCTCCTCCTACTATCTATAACACCTTCTATATTTGAATCAACTTATCCCTATAGAATAGTGTTTGACCCTCTAAAACACAATTCCTAAGTAATAGTACCTCTCAAATACATGAGAATCCACTTTACTTCCTCCCAATGATCTTTACTTGGTTCGTTCATATACTTTCTCACAACTCTCACTACATGTGCAATATATGGTCTTGTGCACACTGTCACATACATCAATCTACTAAGTGCTTATGAGTATGGAGCCTTCTACATGCATTCTATCTAATCCCGTGTCTTGGGAAACATTTCCTTAGTCAGTTGGAAATGACTAGCCAAAGGTGTAGTAAATGGTTTTGCATCCTACATTTTAAATCTTTCCAACACCTTCTCTATGTGCTCATCCTAATACAATGTTAATTTGTGATTTTTCTTGTCTCTTGTTATTCTCATACGAAGGATTCGCTTTGCATCACACAATCCTTCATCGTAAGTGAATTAGATAAGTTTATTTGAGCACATTTATATCCTGCATGTTAGATCCTATAACAAGTATGTCATCTACACACAATAACACGATAATATAACTACCATTATTTAGTCTCTTAAAATAAACATAGTGGTATGAATGACATCTACTATAACTTGTTCTATAATAAAACTATAAAATTTCAAATACCACTACCTTGGAGCTTGCTTTAGTCCATACAAGATCTTCTTCAACTTGCATAGTAATTTCTCCTTCCCTTTGAACTCATACCCTGTGACTACAACATATAAATATCTTCGTCTAAATCCCCATGGAGAAAATTTTGTCTTTAGATC
Source organism: Larix kaempferi (assembly GCA_027924585.1). Taxonomy (NCBI): domain Eukaryota; kingdom Viridiplantae; phylum Streptophyta; class Pinopsida; order Pinales; family Pinaceae; genus Larix; species Larix kaempferi. Next base: position 8,445,196 of record BSBM01000129.1, on the reverse strand, counting down.
TAACTATTTAATATGAAAATATTCTACTTCCACTAGACTTAAAATAGTTATAATTGAATTCATTTTGATAATAGGATACAATATTTCATCAAATCCTATACCTTTGTTACGTAAAAACCCCTTTAAAACAAGTACGACCTTGTACCTTTTCTTACTCCATATTCTTCCTTCAACTTGTGAATCCATTTATTTTGCAATGATATTTTACCTATAGGCAACTAAACCAATATTGAAGTTTGATTATGTACCAAGGAACACATCTCCTCTTTCATGCCTTGCTCCCACTTCTTTATGATTTCTACTTGCATTGATTCTTCAAAACTTTATAATTCACCAGAATTAGTCAACAATACATAATAAAGTGAATGAGAGTATCATTTAGGGGGTCTACTTAACCTTATATATATTCTAACAATGTCACTTGTAGGAGTTTGAGGTGCCTATTGTTGTTGTTGTTGAACATTTTGATTTTATGACACATTTGGAATTTTTTTTTTTCTGTGATTTCATCAAGCACTGTGTATGATGTGTTTTCATTTTTATGTTTCTTTCCTTGCAACTGATCTTTGTACATGACCTTCTTATTGAATACCACATCTCTAATCCTAATGATTTTGTTATTTTCATAATCCCATGAGTGATAACCAAAATCATTAACTCCATTTCCAATAAAGTACACTTATTGGATTTTGCCTCAACATTCATTCTATTTTCTCTATCAATATGGACAAATGCTTCACAATCGAAAGTATTTAAAAATAAGTAGTTTACCTTTTTACTTGTCCATGTCTCCTCTGGAATGCTACCACCAAAGGATCTTGAAGGCCCTCTATTTATTAAGTAAATATCAATATCCACAACATCTTCCCAAAACTATAAGGGAGATCTTGCATGCAATCTCACACTATACCACTACCCTCAACATCTTGCACACTCCATTAATCAAAGGAGAATAGATATTATCTTGCACACTCCATTAATCAAAGGAGAATAGATATTTATAGGGCCTTCTGATTTCCAACCCCAGATTCTCCACCATTGATCTTAGCATGAGGTTATGTGAAGCTCCAGAATCTAACATAACATTGTGCAATATATGATCATGTATGTTTAGGTTGATATAGAAAGGAGGAACATCATCCTATGAAGCACTTTCAACATGGGGACCAAACAGAAGAGTGGGTTTGTAATCATGCAAATTGAGAGTATCAGGTTGCTTTCCTTCTTCTCCATTCACTACTTTTAAAATATGATCTTTGTATTCTGAGTTTTTGACCAACTCATTTAAAGGAATTGAGATTTTAATCTTAGATATCTCATTCTCTAAACTGAAAGCAAAATCAGTCTTTTCTATTTTCTTTACATTACCTTCATCTCTCCCTTCTGGGGCCTTTTTAGGAGCTTCCGCCCCCTTCTCAGTTTCCTTATCAGAGGTTACATTTTTTGGGTCACCCTTCCTGGAGGCTTCTTTTCTTTGTGGCTGAGAAGAAGATGACTCAACAATAGCCTTTCCTTGGTCCACTATTATATTCCTACCTCTCAAATTATGCTGCCTCTGAAATTCATAGATTGCATTTTGGAAGCCTCTTTGGTATTGATAAGATTCTGATTCTTCTAGGCTACTATCTAACTGCAGGGATGATTGGTCATGTTCCTCTTTAGTTAAATAGAACTAGGTTTGGATCTGATCAAAGAGGTGGATTTGGTCAACAGGGTGTCTGTTAGGATATTTAGACACTTAGGAGTTAGTTAAGATCAACTTGTGTAATATATCCGTTAGGGATAGTGTGTTTCTTTAGTATGCATTTGTAAATACTTAATCCGACGGTCACGATATGTTCCTGACACAGAGTGATCCGACGGCTCAACTTCTCTTAGATCAAACCTAACCTTGATCCGTGGCTTAACACCCGATTGGTCCATGATCTCTATTTAAAGAGCATGGAGCGTCATTGTTTAGTTGATCAATTATGAGAAGCTCATTTGTAACTTTCTTTCTTTGCATAATAAATTGTCCCATAGAAGCTATTTGGCCGGGGCCGTGGAGTGTTTCCCTCAAGAGGGTTTAAACCACATCAAAACATCGGTGTGTTGATCTGTGATATGTTTGTGTGAAGTGGTTTCTCTTGGTGTTCAGTCCTTTGGTAGTACCCTGTGTAACCGAACATGGTATCAGAGCTTTTATGAAGTGCCGCTTCCGGTTATGATATAGATGTTAAACTGTTGTTGCCAAAACTCGAAAGGGTTTCTAGTTCTAGTATTTCTGTGCATTTCTGGGCTGTGAGAGGTGGTCCATTGCGTTCGGAATGTCGTTTCCATTGGGAAATAGTTTTCGTTTGATCGAAAACGATTCCCGGTTGCTCCAGAAACGCGTATTTCATCAGATCTGAAAGTATAATGTTACAGTGACGCATTTTTTTTATTTTCTTTTTTTTAAAAGGAAAAAAATCTCATATTTCATCATTTTTTACTGTTATATTTTTTTTGAGTTTGGATTGTTGCTTTCCCGTCTGCGTATGCTCTTTTCCGTGCACCTTGAGCTATCTCAGCAAATCAGAAACAGAAAGGGAAAGGGTTTTTCTTGGCTGCGTATGCTCTTTTCCGTGCACCTTACGCGATCTCGGCAATCAGAAACAGAGAGAAAATGTAGAATTTCCGGGCAAGCTAACAAGATCTAGCTCCACAAGTGTGGAAAAGTTTTTTTTTGCTTCGATTTGTGGATTGTTTTGCAGGAAAAATGGCAAGCACACAAACCGAGCAAGAAGAGTGAAAAAAAAAATGATGAAGAAGAAGCCCCCTTCCTCATTCTCATATTTTACATACCTTTTAATCTAGCTCACTTGGTTCAAAGTTGCGTTATGCCTTAATAGGTCTTGAGTTCAAGTCTTAAGAAGTTACTTTTAAAAGAAAAAGTGCTTGCAATTTCTATTTTCAAGTTATTTTATTGTAAAAGTGCATCTCACTTAAATAATAATAAAAATAAAAATACAAGTGAGTCACTTAAGTTTTTTTTATTGTTGCACTATTTAAAAGTAATATCATTGTAAAAATGAAATCACTTATTTTACAAAAGTGGTTTACTTAAAGCAACTTTTTTGTAAAGTGATTGTCAAAAGGTTCATCTTGGGAAGAGGGGGGTTCTTTTTTTTGCTGGACATTCTCTAGCTGCCACGTCACTATTGGGGACATCTTCAACAGTTTCTTTGTTCAAGCATAACTTCATCATACAGAGTCAGTTTTCAGTGTCGGTTTTTTTTAAACTACCTATTTTTTCGAGCTCTTCACATCCAGACTATTGGTTTCTACCTTTATAGCCATTAATTTACAAATATGGCCACCCCTTGTGATATTCTACTTAACAGTTCCAACTATTTCTCATGGAAATCTTGTATGGAGGATGTTCTACGAAGTAGGGGACTTTTCAGAATTACCTCAGGGAAAGAAAAAGAACCCACCGATGATGATAAGAAAATAAAATGGGAAAATAGATGTGATGAATCTCGTGGATTGATTGGGATGTCAATCTCTCCTGATTTGCGATTCCACATATTTGGAATTGATGAACCTAATGCTGCTTGGGACAAGTTGGAATATGTGTTTGGTAAACACAATGAAATTCGAGGTCACCAACTCGAAAATAAGTTGATTTATTTAAATCCAAGTGACTTTTCATGCATTCAAGATTATTTATCTAAGTAAAAAACTCTTAAGCTCTTATGTGCAGAATGTAAGATTGAGAGGGAAGACAAACAATGCATTTATCATATTCTTTCCAAACTTGGACCTGCATATTCTGTTTTTGTATCTACATTTTACTCCATGAAAGCATCCTTGAATGTAGCTAGCTATCAAGAGCCTAGTCTTGAATCCTTTTGTGATTCCTTGATTAGAGAACAAGATAAACTCATTCATCTTGGAATAATCAACAATGCAGATACATCTGGGAAATCCTTATTGTCCCAACAGAAAGAAAAGTCCAAGCCTCCCAAGAAACACAATTTTCACAATAATAAGTCAAACAAGGGTCCAAAACCCTCTCAGTCAGCTCCTTCTTTAAAAAATGTTAAAGGATCCAAGCCAAAAGGCAAGAAGACTGAGCGTCATTGCAACTATTGCGGGAAAGATAATCATGATGAATCTAAGTGTTTCAAGAAGATGACAGCCTTGGAAGCAGCAATCAAGAAGCACCACATCAGCCTAGATTCGTCTTTAGAATCTGCCTCTCATGGACATGAACTTTGTGATTCTGGTTATTCTTATAATGCATCTTCTTCTTCTACTTCAAATGAATGGCTCATTGATTCTGGAGCATCTTATCATATGGCTAAGGATCAAGCCATCTTTTCTACTATGCATGAATGTAACACCAAATAAATATTTGTTGGTGATGATAGATCTCTAAGTGTTGTAGGAGCTGGAACAGTTCCAGTAGATAATGGTCATTTTAGTGATATACTATGTGTTCCAAGAATTTTCTGTAATTTTTTATCAGTCTATCAGATCATGTTAGGATATTTAGACACTCAGGAGTTAGTTAAGATCAACTTGTGTAATATATCCGTTAGGGATAGTGTGTTTCTTTAGTATGCATTAGTATGCATTTGTAAATACTTAATCCGACAGTCACGATATGTTCCCGACACAGAGTGATCCGACGGCTCAACTTCTCTTAGATCAAACCTAACCTTGATCTGTGGCTTAACACCCGATTGGTCCATGATCTCTATTTAAAGAGTATGGAGGGTCATTGTTTAGTTGATCGATTATAAGAATCTCATTTGTAACTTTCTTTCTTTGTATAATAAATTGTCCCGTAGAAGCTATTTGGCTGGGGCCGTGGAGTGTTTCCCTCAAGAGGGTTTAAACCACGTTAAAACATCGGTGTGTTGATATGTGATCTGTTTGTGTGAAGTGGTTGCTCTTGGTGTTCGGTCCTTTGGTAGTACCCTGTGTACCCGAACATGGTATCAGAGCTTTTATGAAGTACCGCTTCCGGTTATGATCTAGATCTTGAACTGCTGTCGACGAAACTCGAAAGGGTTTCTAGTTCTCATATTTTTGTGCATTTCTGGGATGTGGGAGGTATTCCATTGCGTCCGGAGCATCGTTTCCATTGGAGAATAGTTTTCGTTTGATCGAAAACGGTTCTCGGCTGCTCCAGAAACGCGTATTTCATCAGATCTGAAGGTGTAATGTTACAGTGACGCATTTTTTTATTTTCTTTTTTTGAAAGGAAAAAATCTCATATTTCATCATTTTTTTACTGTTATATTTTTTTCGGGGTTTGCATTGTTGCTTTTCCATCTGCGTATACTCTTTGCCGTGCACCTTGAGCGATCTTGGCAAATCAGAAACAGAAAGGGAAAGGGTTTTTCACGGCTGTGTATGCTCTTTGCCGTGCACCTTGCGCGATCTCGGCAAATAAGAAACAGAGAGAAAACGTAGACTTTCCAGGCAAGCTAACGAGATCTAACTCTACAAGTGTGGAAAAGTTTTTTTTGTTTCGATTTGTGGTGTGTTTTGCAGCAAAAAGGGCAAGCACGCAAACCGAGCAAGAAGAGTAAAAAAAAAAAAAAAAAAAAACCCTTCCTCATTCCCATATTTTACATACATTTTAATCTTGCTCACTTGGGTCAAAGTTGCTTTATGCCTTAATAGGTCTTGAGTTCAAGTCTTAAGAAGTTACTTTTAAAAAGAAAAGTGCATGCAATTTCTATTTTCAAGTTACTTTATTGTAAAAGTGCATCTCACTTAAATAATAAAAAATAAAAATACAAGTGAGTCACTTAAGTTTTTTTTTGTTACAGTATTTAAAAGTAATATCATTGTAAAAGTGAAATCACTTATTTTACAAAAGTGGTTCACTTAAAGTAACTTTCTTGTAAAGTGATTGTCAAAAGGTTCATCTTGGGAAGATGAGGGTTTTTTTTGCTGGACATTTTCTAGCTGCCACGTCACTATTAGGGACATCTTCAAGAGTTTCTTTGTTCAAGCATAAATTCATCATACAGAGTCAGTTTTCAGTGCCGTTTTTTTTTAAACCGCCTATTTTTTCGATCTCTTCACATCCAGACTATTGGTTTCTACTTTTACAACCATTAATTTACAAATATGGCCGCCCCTTGTTATATTTTACTTAACAGTTCCAACTATTTCTCATGGAAATCTCGTATGGAGGATGTTCTACGAAGTAGGAGACTTTTCAGAATTACCTCAGGGAAAGAAAAAGAATCCACTGATGATGATAAGAAAATAAAATGGGAAAATAGATGTGATGAAGATCATGGATTGATTGGGATGTCAATCTCTACTGATTTGCGATTCCACATATCTGGAATTGATGAACCTAATGTTGCTTGTGACAAGTTGGAATCTGTGTTTGGTAAACACAATGAAATTCGAGGTCACCAACTCGAAAATGAGTTGATTTCTTTAAATTCAAGTGACTTTTCATGCATTCAAGATTATTTATCTAAGTACAAAACTCTTAAACTCTTATGTTCAGAATGTAAGATTGAGAGGGAAGACAAACACTGCATTTATCATATTCTTTCCAAACTTGGACTTGCATATTCTGTTTTTGTATCTACGTTTTACTCCATGAAAGCATCCTTGAATGCAGCTAGCTATCAAGAGCTTAGTCTTGAATCCTTTTGTGATTCCTTGATTAGAGAACAAGATAAACTCATTCATCTTCGAATAATCAACAATGCAGATACATCTGGGAAAGCCTTATTGTCCCAACAGAAAGAAAAGTCCAAGCCTCCCAAGAAACAAAATTTTCGCAATAATAAGTCAAACAAGGGTCCCAAACCCTCTTAGTCAGCTCCTCCTTTAAAAAATGATGAAGGATCCAAGCCAAAAGGCAAGAAGACTGAGCGTCATTGCAACTATTGCGGGAAAGATAATCATGATGAATCTAAGTGTTTCAAGAAGATGGCAGCCTTGGAAGCAGCAATGAAGAAGCATCACATCAGCCTATATTCGCCTTTAGAATCTGCCTCTCATGGAGATGCACTTTGTGCTTCTGGTTATTCTTATAATGCATCTTCTTCTTCTACTTCAAATGAATGGCTTATTGATTTTGGAGCATCTTATCATATGGCTAAGGATCAAGCCATCTTTTCTACTATGCATGAATGTAACACCAAACAAATATTTGTTGGTGATGATAGATCTCTAAGTGTTGTAAGAGCTGGAACAGTTCCAGTAGATAATGGTCATTTTAGTGATGTACTATGTGTTCCAATAATTTCCTGCAATTTGTTATCAGTCTATCAGATCATTCATTCTGGTGAAGGTAAAACTGTGACCTTTACACCTCACCAAGTTGTAATCAAGGATTTTAAAGATCCTCAACAGGTCCTAGCAACCGAAATTGTTGATGATATTACCAGGTTGTACAAGTTTAACAACTTTGGGTCATCACCTTTCCCTTCAGTTTTTGTTGCTCATAGTGATAACTTGAGCAAACTTTGGCATGAACGATTTGGTCACTTAAATTATCGCTCATTGCAACAACTATGTAAAGAAAATATGGTGACAGGTCTTCCGATGGTATCTTGCAGGGATGGTGTTTGCTCCGGTTGTGTACTCGGAAAACATCATCGGGACAGTTTTGACAAACGTGCCTCTTGGCACACCTCGGTTCCCTTGGAGCTTGTGCATAGTGACTTGTGTGGTCTTCTTCCATCTGCTTCATTTTCTGGTTTCAAATATTTCTTAACTTTCATTGATGATTACACCAGACGCACTTGAGTTTATTTCCTAAAACTTAAGAGCGGAGTATTTAACATGTTCTTGGCCTACAAGGCCCTTGTTGAAAAACAATTTGGTCATCAAATTATTAAGTTAAGATCTGACAATGGAGGAGAATATGTTAACACAAAGTTCACTACTTTCTGCACTGAATAAGGCATCCAACAACAACATACTGTTCCATATACACCACAACAAAATGGTGTAGCTGAGCGGAAGAACTGCACTTTAAAAGAAATGGCTAATTGTATGATCCAATCTAAGGGACTAAGTCTTCAATTTTGGGCTGAAGCCATTAATTGTGCAAATTACATAGTTAATTTCACCCCCACTAAAGCATTACAAGGTATAACACCGGAAGAAGCATGGAGTAAAACTAAACCTGATGTAAGTCACTTCCGTGTGTTTGGTAGTGAAGCATGGGCTCACATTCCGGATGAAAAACGGAAAGCATTGCAGCTTAAAAGTGAAAAGTGCATATTTGTTGGATATTCTGAAGATGTAAAAGGTTATAGACTTCTTCAACCACATTCTCATGATATAATCATTAGAAGAGATGTTAAATTTGATGAAAATCTCTTGGCCTGTGAGCCTAACTCGATGATTGTGCCATCTTTGGCTTGCGAGCCTGATTCAGCGTTTGTGCCTTCTTCTTCTTCTTCCAACTTCCTTGACAGGTTTCCAACTCCAGTTTCTGATGATGACAGTGAGGATGAAAATCCACCTCCGCCTGCTAATGTTCCTCCAGTTGCACTAGCACAAGTGCTTCCTCGATGGGTCCGTTCAACATGTGAAGCAGCTGGTGATCTTGCCGGTGATCCTAGAGATCAACGTCAAACACGTTCTCAGTTTCAGCGAGCCTCTTCTCTTTTGGCTCAAGTTTCTGAGAATCATGATCCAGAAACTTTTGCAGAAGCTTCGAGGAATCCAGATTGGGATGCAGCCATGGATGAAGAATATCGTTCCTTAATGGCGAACGATAATTGGGATCTTGTACCTCTTCCAAAAGGAAGAAAACTTGTCAAATGTAAATGGGTCTACAGAACTAAGTATGCATCAGATGGAAGTGTTGAAAGACTTAAGGCAATGTTAGTTGCCAAAGTTTTTTCCCAAGTTGAAGGGATTGACTACAATGAAACCTTTGCTTCCGTCGCAAAAATGAACTCTATCCGCCTTGTTCCTTCCCTTGCAGCCTTACACAACTCGGAAGTCCACCAAATGGATGTCAAGTCTGCCTTCTTACATGGTGATTTACAGGAGGAAATTTACATGGAACAACCTCATGGCTATGTTCAGAATAACTTTAGCCTTGTCTGCCGCCTTAAGAAATCCTTATATGGCCTTAAGCAAGCTCCTAGAGCTTGGTATGCCAAAATGGATAACTTTCTCCTTGACACTGGTTTTTCTAGATGCCATTCTGACCCCAATGTCTATACCAACAAAGTAGGAAACCATCTCATCATACTTGTTCTATATGTTGATGACCTTATTCTTACTGGTAGTGACCCTAATCTTATAAACCATGTGAAATCCAATCTTAATTTTTTTTTTGAATGTAAGACTTAGGACATTTGCATTATTTTCTTGGTCTCCAAAAACTGCAAACCAAAGAAGGAGTCTTTCTTTCTCAGTCTAAGTATGCTTGTGACCTTCTTCGTCGCTTTCAAATGGAAGATTGTACACCAGCCCCTTCTCCTTTTCAGTCTGGAGTCAAACTTTCTGCCACTTGTACTTCACCTGAAGTTGATGCCACCTTGTATCGTCAGCTTGTTGGTAGTCTCTTATACTTGACTCATTCCCGTCCTGACCTTTCCTTTTCTGTTGGTCGTGTTGCCCGTTATATGCAGACACCTCATGAAAGTCACTGAAAAGAAGCTAAAAGAATACTTCGATATATTCAAGGTACATGTGAGTTTGGGATTCATTACAGTACAAGGGGAAACCTTTGTTGGTTGGTTTCACTGATTCAGATTGGGCCGGCGATCCTGATGATCGAAAGTCTACTGCAGGTTATGTTTTCAGTCTGGGATCTGGACCTATTACTTGGTCTTGTAAGAAACAACAATCTCTTGCTCTTTCTTCAGTAGAGGCAGAATATCGAGCAGCATTTAATAGCAGTCAGGAAGCTTTATGGCTTCGACAGATCCTTTCAGAGTTTGGATTCGAGTAGCAGCAGCCTACTCCATTTTGGTGCGACAATCAAAGTGCCATCAAGCTTGCCAAAGATCCAGTTCTACATCAACGCAACAAACACATTGAGCTACATATGCACTTCATCAGAAATCTTGTTCATGATCGTGTTCTTGAAGTGCTCTTTTGCCCTACAGATGATCAAATTGCAGACATCTTCACCAAGTCTCTTACAGAAGCGAAGTTTTCTAAACTTCGATCTATGTTAGGAGTTGAGGAACTTGTCGTTAAGGGGGGATAGGCTCTAATGCCTCCTTCCTTCTTCTAATAGTGTCACTTTTGTAAATCCTTCAATCCTATCCCAAGTTGTTCTTAAGGGGGGATGTTAGGATATTTAGACACTTAGGAGTTAATTAAGATCAACTTATGTAATATATCCGTTAGGGATAGTGTGTTTCTTTAGTATGCATTTGTAAATACTTAATCCGACGGTCACGATATGATCCCGACATAGAGTGATCCGATGGCTCAACTTCTCTTAGATCAAACCTAACCTTGATCTGTGGCTTAACACCCGATTGGTCCATGATCTCTATTTAAAGAGCATGGAGGGTCATTGTTTAGTTGATCGATTATGAGAATCTCATTTGTAACTTTCTTTCTTTGCATAATAAATTGTCCCATAGAAGCTATTTGGCCGGGGCCGTGGAGTGTTTCCCTCAAGAGGGTTTAAACCATGTCAAAACATCGGTGTGTTGATCTGTGATCTGTTTGTGTGAAGTGGTTGCTCTTGGTGTTCGGTCCTTTGGTAGTACCCTGTGTACCTGAACATATCACTCATTTTGGTGAAGGTAAAACTGTGACCTTTACACCTCACCAAGTTGTAATCAAGGATTTTAAAGATCCTCAACAGGTCCTAGCTACCGGAATTGTTGATGATATTACCAGGTTGTACAAGTTTAACAACTTTGGGTCGTCACCTTTCCCTTCAGTTTTTGTTGCTCATAGTGATAACTTGAGCAAACTTTGGCATGAGCGATTTGGTCACTTAAATTATCGCTCATTGCAACAACTATGTAAATAAAATATGGTGACAAGTCTTCCGATGGTATCTTCCAGGGATGGTGTTTGCTCCGCTTGTGTACTCGGAAAACATCATCGGGACAGTTTTGACAAACGTGCCTCTTGGCATGCCTCAGTTCCCTTGGAGCTTGTGCATAGTGACTTGTGTGGTCCTCTTCCATCTGCTTCCTTTTCTGGTTTCAAATATTTCTTAACTTTCATTGATGATTACACCAGACGCACTTGGGTTTATTTCCTAAAACTTAAGAGCAAAGTATTTAACATGTTCTTGGCCTACAAGGCCCTTGTTGAAAAACAATCTGGTCATCAAATTATTAAGTTAAGATCTGACAATGGAGGAGAATATGTTAACAATAAGTTCACTACTTTCTGCACTGAACAAGGCATCCAACAACATCACACTGTTCCATATACACCACAACAAAATGGTGTAGCTGAGCGGAAGAACCGCACTTTAAAAAAAATTGCTAATTGTATAATCCAATCTAAGGGACTAAGTCTTCAATTTTGGGCTGAAGACATTAATTGTGTAAATTACATAGTTAATCGCACCCCCACTAAAGCATTACAAGGTATAACACCGGAAGAAGCATGGAGTAAAACTAAACCTGATGTAAGTCACTTTCGTGTGTTTTGTAGTGAAGCATGGGCTCACATTCCGAATGAAAAACGGAAAGCATTGCAACCTAAAAGTGAAAAGTGCATATTTGTTGGATATTCTGAAGATGTAAAAGGTTATAGACTTCTTCAACCACATTCTCATGATATAATCATTAGAAGAGATGTTAAATTTGATGAAAATCTCTTGGCCTGCGAGCCTAACTCGACAATTGTGCCATCTTTGGCCTGCGAGCCTGATTCGGCGTTTGAGCCTTCTTCTTCTTCTTCCAACTTCCTTGACAGGTTTCCAACTCCAGTTTCTGATAATGATAGTGAGGATGAAAATCCACCTCTGCCTGCTCATGTTCCTCCAGTTGCACCAGCACAAGTGCTTCCTCGATGGGTCCGTTCAACATGTGAAGCAGCTGGTGATCTTGCCGGTGATCCTAGAGATCAACGTCGAACACATTCTCTGTTTCAGCGAGCCTCTTCTCTTTTGGCTTAAGTTTCCGAGAATCATGATCCAGAAACTTTTACAGAAGCTTCAGGAAATCCAAATTGGGATGCAGCCATGGATGAAGAATATCGTTCCTTAATGGCGAATGATACTTGGGATCTTGTACCTCTTCCCAAAGGAAGAAAACTTGTCAGATGTAAATGGGTCTACAGAACTAAGTATGCATCAGATGGAAGTATTGAAAGACTTAAGGCAAGGTTAGTTGCCAAAGGTTTTTCCCAAGTTGAAGGGATTGACTACACTGAAACCTTTGCTCCCATCGCAAAAATGAACTCCATCCACCTTGTTCTTTCCCTTGCAACCTTACACTACTGGGAAGTCCATCAAATGGATGTCAAGTCTGCCTTCTTACATGGTGATTTACAGGAGGAAATTTACATGGAACAACCTTTTGGCTATGTTCAGAATAACTCTAGCCTTGTCTGCCGCCTTAAGAAATTCTTATATGGCCTTAAGCAAGCTCCTAGAGCTTGGTATGCCAAAATGGATAACTTTCTCCTTGACACTGGTTTTTCTAGATGCCATTCTGACCCCAATGTCTATACCAACAAAGTAGGAAACCATCTCATCATACTTGTTCTATATGTTGATGACCTTATTCTTACTGGTAGTGACCCTAAGCTTATAACCCATGTGAAATCCAGTCTTAAACAAAATTTTGAAATGTCAGACTTAGGACATTTGCATTATTTTATTGGTCTCCAAGTCTTGCAAACCAAAGAAGGAATCTTTCTTTCTCAGTCTAAGTATGCTTGTGACCTTCTTCGTCGCTTTCACATGGAAGATCGTACACCAGCCCCTTCTCCCTTCCAGTCTGGAGTCAAACGTTTTGCCACTTTTACTTCACCTGAAGTCGATGCCACCTTGTATCGTCAGCTTGTTGGTAGTCTCTTATACTTGAATCAGTCCCGTCCTGACCTTTCCTTTGCCGTTGGTCATGTTGCCCGTTATATGCAGACACCTCATGAAAGTCACTGGAAAGCAGCTAAAAGAATACTTCGATATATTCGAGGTTCAGTTCATTTTGGGATTCATTACAGTACAGGGGGGAAACCTTTGTTGGTTGGTTTCACTGATTCAAATTGGGCTGGCGATCCTGATGATCGAAAGTCTACTGCAAGTTATGTTTTCAGTTTGGGATCTGGACCTATTACTTGGGCTTGTAAGAAACAACAAGCTCTTGCTCTTTCTTCAACAGAGGCAGAATATCGAGCAATAGTTAATGCCAGTCAGGAAGCTTTATGGCTTCGACAGATCCTTTCAAAGTTTGGATTCGAGCAGCAGCAGCCTACTCCACTTTGGTGCGACAATCAAAGTGTCATAAAGCTTGCCAAAGATCCAGTTCTACATCAACGCAGCAAACACAATGAGCTACATATGCACTTCATCAGAAATCTTGTTCATGATCGTGTTCTTGAAGTGCTCTTTTTCCCTACAGATGATCCAAGTTGCAGACATCTTCACCATGTCTCTTACAGAAGCAAAGTTTTCTAAACTTCGATCTATGTTAGGAGTTCAAGAACTTGTCATTAAGGGGGGATAGGCTCTAATGCCTCCTTCCTTCTCCTAATAGTGTCACTTTTGTAAATCCTTCAATCCTATCCCAAGTTGTTCTTAAGGGGGGATGTTAGGATATTTAGACACTTAGGAGTTAGTTAAGATCAACTTGTGTAATATATCCGTTAGGGATAGTGTGTTTCTTTAGTATGCATTAGTATGCATTTGTAAATACTTAATCCGACGGTCACGATATGTTCCCGACATAGAGTGATCCGACGGCTCAACTTCTCTTAAATCAAACCTAACCTTGATCCGTGGCTTAACACCCGATTGGTCCATGATCTCTATTTAAAGAGCATGGAGGGTCATCATTTAGTTGATCGATTATGAGAAGCTCATTTGTAACTTTCTTTCTTTGCATAATAAATTGTCTCGTAGAAGCTATTTGGTTGGGGCCGTGGAGTATTTCCCTCAAGAAGGTTTAAACCACGTCAAAACATCGGTGTGTTGATCTGTGATCTGTTTGTGTGAAGTGGTTTCTCTTGGTGTTCGGTCCTTTGGGAGTACCTTGTGTACCCGAACAGTGTCCATCTTCTTCTTATCCTGCTATTAGGTTCTCAGCAAAAGGTGGTCTGATTGGAGGATTCTTTGCATTTCTAGGGTCCCTTGGCTCTCTTGGTCTTCCCTGTGGGGCAGGAGGTCTCCTATAATTGTTATTTAGAGCCTGAGGCTTTGGGTTATCTCTCGCATGAGGCCTATTGTCAAGGGATATTCTATCTACCAACCTTTCCATAGTCCTCATCATCTACTCAAATATGGTATCAATGGATTGGGATGTGGAAGGTTGGGATGCCTCAATAGATCTATTTTTATCAGCTTCATTTATGTGCTTCATTTTACCCGAGGCCATCAAATTAGATTCTACTTCTAGAACATATTTTAACATATCAGGTAGAGTGGAAGATCTCTTTTCTCTCAACATGAGAGCAAATTCACTGTCAAAACAATTAGCATAATGAATCTTTGCTGCTCCCACAGGAGGCTTGATGTCTAGATGGATAGAATTATACATTCTCATTAATCTAGCTGAAAACTCTTGGATAGTCTCAACATTGGTTTTCTTTGTATTTTAATACTAAGTGAGAATTTGGAGAGGGTTTTGTTTATCCTGCCATCTGGCCAGGAAATCTTATTCAAATCTCTCATAGGTAGCAACTCCTCCATTTGGGAGGGCTTTGAACCACTTCTTCACTTCTCCTACTAGACTTTGGGAAAATAAACTCATCTTGACATCATCTTCATCCACCTCTTCTAGGCCTATAAAATCATAAAGTGGTATACATGTTGTTGTGCAGAACCATTTCCTTCTCCATCAAATCTGATGAGGCGTTGGGCATAGCCCCCAGGTAAGTCATGGAGATTAGAAGGGAGGGCTAAAGGGGAAAATATGGTAGCCATTACTCTTATATTTTTCCTAGGAGCAGTAGTAACAATAGGTACTACAAAAGTATGGCTAGGAACAACAGGAGGAGTAATCAGGACTTGGGTATTTTGGCTAGCAGCTTTAGTGAAAAGAAATAAATCACTGCTTTCTTCTTTAGGTAGAGAAAAATAACTAGTTAATGGGGAAATACCTGTTTGTTCTATATTTTATTTCTTGATGATCTTCTCAGGATCTGATGTAAACTTTGCTAGTTCAGGATCTGGTTGAATTCTGGTAGGTATCCTTCTGGGAACCATATTTCTTCCAAGAAACTCGCCAATTTGAATGTTGGAGTCGCCAGGGAAAATGTTACAACCTCAATGTATCTGATCTTCTGTTTTCCCTCAGAGATTTGATTTGATGCTTTGAAATTCTTGTTCTGGGAAAGAAGTCTTTCAAGTTGTCCCCATTGGAGTCGCCAGAATGTTATCACTCAAGATTCTCCTGGGTTGCAGTAGGAGAGACCATGAGTTAACTGTTTCAAACCAAGCTTTGGTGGATGGGAACTAGCCTTTCCAACCACAGAGAGGGCTATCTCTTTCACAATTTACTCATCACTTAGGATATCATTTGCATGGGATGGATATGGATAAAAGTGGTGGCTATACCTTTATATAAGGATTTGTGGGGGTTTTTTCAGCTGCTTGGGGTCAAGAATCAAAGCACCATTGGGCATGGATTCGAACTGCAGTGGATTTATAGTCACGAATGGCATATTTAGACCAGAATTTTAGAGGAAGAGGCGAGGTAGATGAGGTCTTTTCAAGTCAATGATATCAACAGATGAAAGTAGAAAAGGGGACAAGTTCCATCACAAGGTTAGAGCATTTGCAAATGAATTCTAACCTGCAACTTCAAGAAGAAAGGGTGGAATACCTAGTCATATGCGTTTGAAGCATAAAATATGAATTTCATACCATGTAATCTTGATCTAGATATTGTAGAAGCAAACAATCAATGGACATACAAATGAAGAACACATGCACAGGAAATAATAGACATCAAAACACTCATCACAAGAATCTCTAGTCCAGAATCGGGTCTTCTCATTAATTGAAAGGCCGATTTCAATACAATACGCAGAGCGTTTTTATCTCAGAATAAAAAGCATCCAACCTTTTGGTCCTCTTCAGAACCTGCCTTTATAGGCTTACAAAACATCTGAAACTTCTAGAGCACTTTGGCCAGGTGTGGCCGTTCGTGAAACCGATAAAATGCAACAAACTCATTATCTGTTAGGCATGCTGATGGGGACACCTCCACGCGTTATCATGGAGAATATCAGGCCGTTAGATCCACCTGTTACCCTTTGGCTCGGGCCGTTTTAGGATGATTAGGATAGGTAACCAGGACGTGCCTCTCTTTGGCTTCCAAATCAGGCCCCAAATGTGCCATTTCCTTGTCTAAACCTTCATTTTTCACGACCGAAATTTTCCCTGTTTCCGCTAAAAAATCTTCGATCTGCAATGCAGGTTGCAGAACTCAGAACAACATATCTGAATCTAGCCGAAGTCACCTACGCAATCCGCAATGCGGAAGTCGGAATTCGGAGCTGTCGGATAGGCCTCACCATATTTCTCTTATGCAATCTGCAATCCACAATGTGGGTTGCGGAACTCGAAAACTCCTTTTTGTGCCTTCTGGAAAAATTTGGGCTTCTGCAATCCGCAATACGAATGCGAGTTGCGGAACTTGGAAACCCATATCTACACTCTTGGAAAAATACCATTCCGCAATCCGCAACTTGTAATGTGGGTTGCGGAAAGTCGGAAAGGTGGAAAACCTCCAAATCGGATGTGTTGCGGATCGCTTCCCAACTGTTGATCTGGCCCTGTTATTCAATCTTATCCATCCAAATTTCGTAGATTGCAGAAGCATTCTATTGCCTTGTTTTTCTCATTTTCTTACCGCGGCTCAATCATTTGGATTGGATTAGCTTGACACTTAGCCATTTTTGGGATTTCTAGTTCTTCCTTTGGTGGGAACATTGATAGGGGTGTTAACACCTAGCACTCCTTATGTCTGGACAAAGGAACAACGTGGACAACTTTTGAACTTGATGTCACAGACTCACTTTCCAATTGTATATGTAAGTAGTAGTATTAGAAGCCAAACTGACATTAATAGCTTTAGAGGCCTCAAGAACCATGACTATCATGTCATAATCGAGAATATTTCACTTATTGTGGTCAATATATCGAATTTCAAAAAGGGTCCAAGATTGGAAATTATAAGGTTGGGACTAATATTAAAGAGAATGAGTTTACATGTATTAGATCCTTTGAACTTTCATAGTTTGCGGGAGGAGGTTGTTGAAATCCTTTGTCTATTGGAACGAGAATTTTTACCAACAATCTTTAACATTTATATGCATCTTTGATGCATCTATAATATGAAATAGAGAATTGTGGCCCAGTAAGAACAAGATGGATGTATCCTATAGAACAATATAAGAAGTTTTTGAAAACATTTGTTCATACTAGGGAAAAACCAAAAGGTAGCATGTCTGAGGGATATTCAATGCAAGAGGTCATGGGATTTTGCACAAAATATATGAAGGATTTTAAAAATGTCGATTGATATGTATGGGATGATGACAAAGAGAGAGTTGCAGGTGGATTATTAGAAGGCAATGGATGCCGCTTCAAGCTATCACGTGAAGAAAGAAGTGCGATGCCTATGTTATTCAAAACACATCTTCGTTTGATAAGTGGTGCAGTTAAAAATATTTTTTACACAATAATATATTTACTCAATTGCATTTAGACATTTATATTATTAATCAAACTATCTTCTACGTTCATATTCTATGTAGAAAATATGAAGAAGAGAGAGAAAAATGGATTCAACATCCTCCACCTCAAAAGTGTATATGTCATGATTTGATTGGAGGACGTGATTCTTTTCTAGAATTTGAAGAATGGATTCGTGATGCAATCCATGATGCAAAAGAACAAGGTGAATATCTAACGTCGAAGGAAACTGATATTTCATGGCTTCCACATTTATGGGCTTTCCGTTTTAGCGGAATGTAGGCCTATGGTTTCCATTTAAGAGTGGAAGAAAATGACAAGGGAAAGGGAAATTGTTATTGTGTTGTTAGTGCCAAATTTCGTCATGAAACTGAGAAGAAATTTTATGTTGAATTCATCTAAGAAGTTACTCAAGTTGATGTTATAGCATGATTTTCCACACCTTAAGCAACATTCATTGATGGACTTCCATGTCCCTATGTAGACTCATACCATCCCTCTTGCTCAAAGAAACCCATGAAAAGCACATTTTTGTTGATGTACGTGCCCTAACAACACTACAGCCTGCGTATACACATGCTTCTCCACTACTGCCCGCATACATCGGGTTTCATTCTCAAAATTAAAAATATTTGGTTTTTCCATCCTAAATAACATCCATGTTGATCCTTGGCCTTCCATATGCTGGAAAACACTCCGATTCAACCCTCTAACTCCTTTGATGGTTATATATTGAGCCATTAAGGAGCATGAGAGGGAGGAGAACCTACATATCAAGAAAATCTGGAGAAAGTTTTCCCCATTGCCATTTCCTTGAATCTACATCCCTTTTTCCTTGTTGTTTGAACTCTTTTGTGTTCAACTCCCAAGTTCTTGCATATCTTGTGAAGGAGGAACCCAATTAATCCTTGAACTTGTGAGCTTTCCTTTGCATGGAGGATTAAAGTGGTGGAGGCCTAGGTGGAGGAACTTAGTTTCTTGGTTCCGATGAGTTTCCTACAAAAGGTTGTCACTATGTACTTCTATGCATTTCATTAATAGAAATACTCTTTTTTCGTCCACTACATGTTGCAAATGTTTATGTTATTTTCCTTGGGTATATTTGTTAAATATGTTAACATATTATGCTAGTTTTTATGCTAACAATTTATATCTATATTCCATATGCTCATATATATTTGTTGTTAAGGACAAGTTGTAGGTAAGGAGCATTGGATTTCAAGCTCAACGATGGTCTTGTTTGAACATCTGGTTGAGGTAAGAGTTTTCTCTCTTGTTGTTGGCATTTTACATTTATCTAGCATACTTGAGAATTGAGTCAATTTCTTGGGTCAATCTGTTTGATGTAGTCCACCCCAAGCCATAGGAAGTTTTTCTGCATAACAGAATTGGCGAACATACTGGGGATCCTCTATTTTGGGTCTTTTTGGGCAATTTTTCCTTCTTATTGCTCTCTGTTTTTTTGAGTTTCGGTGTCGCTGGTAGCTTGGTAGTCTGTACATTACTTTTATCTTGAGGAATTTGGCTTCATTCTTAATTTTTTGAGTATTTTTCTCCACCCATGTGGGTTGTTTGAGCCTTGCCTACGTACCCATGCGACCTGTCAATTTCTTGCTCGCGTACATACGTTGATGTTTGTTAAACAATCGCGTACATCTTATTTTTAGGCCCATATCTTGAGTTAGATGTTTGCTCGATGAATTCTAAGTGTTGCTGAGTCTTCTTGGGCCTCTGTGCGGTCTGTTTGTTGCCTTTATAGTGACTGAAAACTCTCTTCTTATTTTTTTAATTAAGTTAGTTTTTGTCATTTTTTCTCATTTGTAGCTTTTTGGCTTGCTTGAGTCATGCTTCTTAGTGTCTTGCTTGGTTGGTATCTTTATACTTGCTTCATGATCTGAGAAGTTCATGGTTCAATATTGCATTTTCATCCATATATTCTGAAAATACAAAAATAATTGCATTTTGCATTTGAATTGAGCACTTGCATTGTTATTTGGAGTTGCATTAGTCTTGGCATTTTAGGAAAGATTGCATTATCATTTGAAATTGAAAGAGATTGTAGTTGCATTTTCACTTAGTTGCATACAAATTTATTTTGAAAAACAAGTCTAGCACTTAGTGATGTTTTTATGTATGCTTCTTTATTTTTGATGAGTCATAACATCATTAGTTGCACGGCCATATCCCCTTGAGTAAGCACAACCAACTAAAATTAACGCTTAATTTAAAATTGATTAGAAACATTTTTATTTTATAGGGTGCACCAACAAGTATAGGTTTTAGAGTCTTGGAATAGGATTGTGTGAGAAAACTTCTCAAAGACTATGAAACTAAACATTATGTGTCTGTACACGGAGTGGTGAAACCCATTGTATAATTGGTTTTCTCAGGAGGCTCACATTACACATGAGTTAAGCACAAGGTGACATGAAAGTCGGTTGAGGAGATAGCCCTCCGTGACCTTCCTAGTGTTGGAGATATATCCAGGGTTTATTTGTATCTGTGGGTTCTTGAAGCACTTAAGTGCTTCTTGAACTTTGGGATTTTCTACCCTGCCCATACAGTGGATCTGACTTGCGACTGTTTGCTTGAGAGTTGGTTATATGTGGTGACCATAGTTTCCTATCCTAGGTACCACAGAGGGTACTTGCACGGGTTATTATGTGAGTGTCCTAATCCAGATAGGGGTCGGAAAACACATAACATTGCGCTTTGAAATCCGAGGGCCCTTATAACTAGTTATGTTACCTCCGGATGTAGTAGCGGAGTCTCATGCCTCTCTTGGGTGAGGCACACCTTCTATAGTGTCGGTAGGCCCTTTAGCCACTCTCTCTGTTTGTGTGCATGTTGGATTATCTTTTCTAGGAGTGTGCTCATTGCCGGTTAGTTGTCCTTAGGGATTGATATTGGTTTTTACGACTCTTTGGAGTCATCATGGATCGAGTTCTGGCTATATTTCGTTCTCGTTGCTTAGTGGGTTTACCACCTAGTGATCCTATGTAGCCTTGCCACAAAAGGTGTAGAGAGACTGTTGGTGGTCCTTATTTATAACATTGTGAGCTTCAAAGAATTCTTACTATGAGCTCCACGTCCAATACTTCGGGGATCCCTTCAACACCATTGTTGGAAGGGGGTGGAGGAGTCCATGAGACTCCTTTTTATTCAGTCTCATGGGTCCTTGGGACTCCCGTGTTCACTGGTTCTCATGCATCTGGTTCATACTATCCCGTTAGAAAAAAACCTTTTGAGAATGCTTGGTCGTCGGATCATGTATCCGCTTTTTCCTTAGGACTTTCAGACGGAGATGCTTCGTTGGTTCCTAAAACCACTAATCCATTTACATTTGGCATGCTCAATCCTTTGTCCAGTTTCCCATCTTCCATACCGGTCTCTTGTAGTACCTCTAGTGTTGGGTTTGGGGGCAGCTCATCCCCCTGCACTGCATATCAGTTTGGGAGTGGTAATATCCATCCCTCTTCTCCTTTTATTTTGGGATGACCTCCCCCTTCATCAGCCCCTAATACCAGTTTCAATCCTTTTATGGGTGGAAGTGGACACGTAGGTGGTGGTTCTACTTCGTATATTCCATATGTCTACTTATCCTCTACTACACCAGTCCCTACAAATGCATTTCTTATGGCGCATCCTCCTCCTGGTTCTTTGGTTCCCTTGGATGGGAATGTATCATTTAATATAGGTCACCCTTCAGTTATATTTCCTCCATCGGGTGGATATATGCCTCCCCCTTCGTCAGGCGATAACGTGTACAATAATATGGGAAATTTCGGTAATATGATTTTCCTTCCCAAGGGATTCCTTCTATGCAAATACTTGGTCATCCTTATATGAATCAATTTGGAGGAGGATGCTATCCTACTGGTCAGGGTCACGGTCTTTACCAGAATTGACTATGGTCCACGATAATCCTATTCCTACGAGCATGTATCCACAAGTTCAGTCTTTCCCAAGAGCACGGCCTCAAGCTTCGCAACCACAACTCCTCTTTTTAGCCACTTTGAACCTACCAGACTTATCTAGACTTACGAACGATCCGGTGTGTCACGATTTGTCATGGCTTCCAGTCCCCACTAAGATTCCTTCATACATTCCCAGGTTCAAAGGAAAGAAGGGTGAGGATCTTGGTTATCACGTTACTACCTTTGACCTATGGTGCTCTTCGAATTCTTTAAATCACAATTCCATTTGTTTGAGATTGTTTCAACGCACCTGTTAATGCCTAAATTTTGCACACATGTGGCATTTTGGAAATTCTTCCAGTAAGGAATCATCCACATAGAGAATGCATTGGACCACATGCATCCTCAATAGATCCAAAAGACAACACGAGTCCAAAAGTGCTAAAAAACAAGTCAAAAGAAGGGGTCGTATGGCTAATACACTGTCAACCCACGTTATAGCGCAGGTTCTCAGAACAATGCCTGCGCTACACTAGTGCATCTATTCCTTCGATAGTTGTGCTATTGTCAAAACGGTGGGACCACCAACTTTCCGTGGCACATTGAAGGCTCCATTACCTCCAAGAACCCAAATTCAACCCCTCACACACTTGGTGGCATTAAATAGCCCCCTTGGTGTACTTGGGAACTAGTTCATGGAGGATATGAGTTCACATTTGGATCTAGTTGTTTGTTGGCCACTTCTTGGCCTATAAAAGGAAGCCATTGGCATGCATTTCGTAGAGAGAAATCAAGAGAAAGGTTATGCTTCTAGATTTGTGTTGGAGCTTCCTCATAGCCCACCTCTTCCTATCATTGTAAGCATTCCCAAGCTCCCTCGCCACCTTCCATTAAGGTGCAAGAGTTCCTCTCGATTGTTATATCATTGCTTAGCATATAGTTTGGACAAAAAATGCCTCTATAAGGGAGATTGTTGACTTCCCTTGCATCCCACACCTCCTAGGTGTTATACAACTTGACCATTGGGTAATAAAAAAGTGGTTTGGCATATCTTGGATTGTTATTGGAGTTTGCATTCTCCCCCCATCTCTTTTATTTTGCTTATTATCCATATTTCTTTGTTTTTATGTGAATTACACTAACAATCTCTTGCATGATCACTTGGAGGACAACCATCCAAAACCCACAGGGGATCCAAGGACTGAGGCCTTGCTACAACCTACAAGTCCTAGCCCCATACCAAGTGGAAGAGTGCACATTGTGCAATTGTTTCCACAATAGTTCTAATGGCGACTGCACTTATTTTTGTTCATTTCTTATTTAACTAGGTTGTTTTATGCTAAGTAACTAATTCTGAGTATTTTTCATTTGCAGGAGAGCAGGTATTCCATCTCTTTCCCCAAAACTTGGCCCCACGTCGGACTCAATTAATTTCCACATAGTAGCATGGATCCCGACCTCTTGGCCACTCTACCATTGCGGAAACACCTTCGACAGTCATGCTACCAACACAGGTAATCAATTCACTACCTGCGCGACCTCCCATATGGTTGATCCGCATGACCGGTCAGTGTAACACCCACGCTACAAGTACACCTATTTTTTATTTAGCCACACTACTTGCGTGGCTTAGTATTGTCTGGCCACACTACCATTTTTTATTTTCTTTTTATCTGCATAGTTTAGTCTGGTAGTCCAATTGCTGGTCACTAATAAACTTAAATTAAGGTTAATTCACATAATTACTTGGTTTTTTAGTAATTAGTTCACCTATACCAAGATTAGGAAGTAAAGAGTTCATCTCTCTTGAAACTTACCTAGGAAACCAACCTTGAGGCTTTCAACAGGCCTCATTGTTGTCACTAGTATTCAAGACTATTTATTGTTTATGCACAATTGACATGTTTTTAGTATCAATGCTAGTGTATAATATACTTTTTGCACACAAGCAAAGGACCTAAAGACCCTTGTCTCCCGAAGTATGCTCTTCACCTCACACTTCATGTGATCTTGGTGAATCAAAAAAGGGTGAGAAGTGTGAAATACCTCCATTGCACACTTGTCTATTAGTTAACATTTTGATTTGTAAAGCACCATGAGCATCTTTTAGAGTTAAAATTACATTTTCATTTACTTGATATACTCTTCTAGTTAATTTGTTGAGAGTCGATTTGCTTTTATCACAAGTGTTTGCACCACTAGCACACACTAAGAGACCTAAAGATTCTTTCGATACTAGTATGCTCTTCACCTCGCACTACATGTGAGCTTGGTGAATCAAAAAGGTAGGGATTGTGAAATACCTCTCTTACACTCCCTAAGTGAAATTCAAACCCATTAAAATCAACTTTGTAATTGTACAACCAAATAAAATCCTCCATAGGAGGTCACAAAACAATATTTTATTTAGGTAGGATTGATTGGGCTAGTCATCCATTAATACCTACCAATCTAGTTTAATTAGCAATATTTTGAAACATAGCATTGTTGTCTTATAGGGTACTTACAAAATCCTTCTATAAGCAAGTGTTCAAAGAAACCCTAGATCAGAAATGCGTCGTGACCAAAGAGCTGAAAGCCAAGGTATATTTTCCCTGCTCTCCCCTACAATCCACTCAGCTTATTGTAGGGAGACGACACTATACCATGTAGAACGAACCACTGATCCACCCTTGACGCAAGGTATCTTAGTGGCCAAACTTAGGACATCGCCAAGGAGAAATTGCGAGTGCAATTGACTCCTAAAGTTATCTATTTACATTGGTAGGTGTTTCGAAGTCATCTTTATTGGAACATTGTACCCATTGCCAATAAAACTAGCTCTTTATTACCTCCACTAGTCAATTGGTGTGTGGACCCCATTGTCACCATCAATTGTACTTTTGGGAGGCCCGGTTACATTTGAGAGGAAGGACGTTAGGTATTTTTAGGGAATTTACATTTATTTTTCTTTTTAAATACAATTTCACTAACTCGTAATTAAAAATAACCTACATGTGGTAACTCATGCACTAAAACTGATTTGTGCACATATCACTCACTTATTGCATCATTTTGCATTTGTTGTGATTGGCATAATTTTGCATTTATTCAGTTGTGTTTATTTCCACCATCACTCTCATTTGACACAAAGCCTTCACCATTGAG
Source organism: Larix kaempferi (assembly GCA_027924585.1). Lineage (NCBI taxonomy): Eukaryota > Viridiplantae > Streptophyta > Pinopsida > Pinales > Pinaceae > Larix > Larix kaempferi. The sequence continues at coordinate 8,420,308 of BSBM01000129.1, read as the reverse complement.
GACCAAAGCAATCCCCTAAGGCAGTATCGAAGATTGCAAGGCCATTCCCCTCTCTTGAGGGGTGTTTTTACACCTTCCCCCCATGGTTCACGTGGAAGGTACATTAGCCGAGGCTGTTCCTTTTGGGAAGATTAATTGTTTAATTAAATAAATAGTTGAAACTCCCAGAACATAAATTGTCAACTTGAGGAAGTATTTTATTTCAAATCTATCGTGCATCTATGCAAGCACAATTTCTACCTGACACTATTGATCTATTGGTATGAAATCGAAACTCATTGTAAACTAGATCACACCTTCTTGAAAATAAATCAAACCCAAAACTTATTCATAAAAACACACTGTAAATATAGTCACACTTCAAACATTGCAATAAAAATCAACTCTTACAAAGCAAGATCTAATTACATAAATGTGAAAGAAGTGCTATGTTGTCCAACGATATATCAAAACAAATTAACAGGAATAACAACAACGATAAATATAACAATGAATTAAAGAAGGAACTAAATAATAAAAAAATTCACACAATAACACACTTACAATCAACACTACCAGCATTTGCTCAGGGAAGAGGGCCCTTCCTCCACTGAGCAGAGCCAGATATCCACAATGAAAACTCTACAACTCTACTTTAAGAAATCACCGACATCTATTAACCAAGCTTGAATTGTTACAAAGTTGGATCCGAAGAGAATAATGATTTTGAATACTAATTGTTGAACTCCCATACATGATACTGATTACATATTTATACATAAAAATCTCTCATGAGAATGAGGAACCGAATTCCCAACTTGGAATTTGTTTTAACAAATTGCTAATTTGAAACACTAGCCGCAACAGTAAATCTGACAAAATACCCTTTAAAGAACCACTCGTATGTCTCAAACCGCGGTTGTTTTGGGCAGTTTTCTCTCAAGTTAAGTAATTGAGGCCGTTCTGCACAAAAATCATGTCCCATATTTTTGAGATTCTTCTTCATATGTCTGCAAATTGCAACGCAAATCAATGTGTTCTTATCTGGAACGTGTTTTTGGTTGGGACCGTTTGATCATGAGCTGGAGAAATGTTGGACCTGGGTACGAATTTAATACCACAAATCCATGTCATCAAACCTAAGAACACAACCATGTTTTATATTTCCATGTGGACGTGTGCTAGCATGCCAACTTTGGAGGCTTGAACCATGAGTGATGCTGCTACAAATATGAAAAATCACTTTACAAACCATCATCAGTAAAATTATGCATAATAGTCTTCAATTCATCGAAAATAAAGGAAAATAATCATTATTAACCACTAAAGCATCAATGGGAGTAATATGGTATTTTACGAGTAGTTACAACAAATGGATGGAAAATGGAATGATAAATTAGCAATAATAGGAAGAAGAGGGATGAAATAGGTGTCGATAAGTGATGAAAATAGGGACAAATCCGTGACCCAATAGTTCCCAGGACACTTTGATAGGATCATCTGGGAGAGGTCGAGCCTTGATAAGTACATTTCTCCTCGCGGAAAAAGTATTGATCCCCCTACCTCCTCCACCATTGGAAGAGGTACCCCTCTAGATCCTCCCTGTAGATATCCTTTGGACCCCTTTGATCCCTCCTTTCAAGTAGGAGGTCACTTGTTGTTTTTCACACCGTCAGGGTCATCCCCTCATGGAAATTACTCCCAACACACAATGGTAGGACCAAATCCCCCTACCCTACCATTCATGGCTAGTCTAAAGCTCCTAAATTTGGCCAAACTAATCAATGATCCCATAGCTCATGACCCAACATGGCCATCTATACAGATAAAATTCCGTTCGATATCCCCAAACTCGAAGGAAAGCAAGGGGACAATCCCACCAACCATGTCATGTCTTTCCACTTATGGTTTTCGTCTAACAACATAGTGGATGATCATGTGCGGATTCGCCTCTTTCAGCGTACTCTCACTAGAAAAACAACCAAATGGTATGTAAACCTAGAAAGAGAAACCCATGCCACATTCGCAACAATGGCCATTGCGTTTCTCACTTATTTCCAGTTGCCGATTCGACATGACCTTGGCCTCGAAATTCTCATAGAATTTTGGCAAAAGAAATCCACCCACATCCACGAGTGGCATAGGCGATGCACATTGTGCAAAATCGAAATACAACCACCCTTTTTGTTGGATTGGTTTATCAAATCTCTCCAACCCACCATAGCTAAATATGTCACCACCTCCATGCCACAAAGCGAGGAAGAGGCTATTATGAAAGCTCATCATTTCGATCTTATATTGGCATTGGTTGTTGGATCCTACATATTCAGGCTCATCACATTTAGCGGATGGGCTTATTGGGTGCATTTCCCACCTAGGAAAGGTTCCTCCTACCTAGGGCGGATGGGATTAGATGGCATTATGTTCCATATAAATTTCTTCTTGCAAACTCCCATGCAAGAAGGTGGATTTGCCATGATCCATTTGATGGAATTCCCATCAATATTTGGTCATGAGGGAAATGACAAGGTAGATATAATTCATTTTGGCAATAAATGAAAGGATTTTGGTGTATTCAATGTGTTCTAATTGAGAAAAATATTTGGAAACTAATTGCACCTTGTGTCTGCCAACACTACCATTTGCAACATATTTAGTCCTATAAACTCATTCGCATTTGACAACTTCTTCATCTTGGAAGAGGGGCTACATCTAAATATCATTCATCATTAAGTAACAAAATTCTTCATTCATTGTGGCATCCCAATATACATCTTGCAAGAGGGACTAGATCTAAGTATCATTCATCATTAAGCAACAAAATTCTTCATTAATGATAGCATCCTACTCTAGATGGCCTTAAGAGTATTTAAATGATCATGGTTTTAGAGTCTTTGGAACTTTATCCAAAAGAGAAGAGACTTGGTGAAATTGAGAATGTGTTCAACACTAATCAAAATGATCACCAACTAATTTCCTTATTGTATATCCTTTGAGGAGTTTTTTGAGTCAATGAAAGTTCAAGGTCACTTGTCTTGAGGATGAGTTTAAGTATGCAAAGCATTTTTTTGTCCACACTATCATTATCTAAAGAAGAAGAATGATCCATAATAAAATAAAAGATCTTAGAAGATGAAGAAAAGATTAGTAGAGGAAGAATAAAATTAGATGACACATACATGTCAAATATGGCTTGAAGGTTAAATATGGCATCTAGATGTTGAATCAAGCACACAATTGAAAGACCTTCATAAAACTTATCATTATGATGTGTTAGGTACAATAAGTCAATAATTGTTGATTAAATTTTAAGTAGAATTTATTACAGTGATGAAATCATTTCAAAAAAACTTTTTTTTTGGTCAAGTTTATTTAGGAAAGGACCATTGATCAACCCATTTTGTTCTATGATTGGATTACAAAAGATGAAATTGCTGGCAACATCAACCCAATATTTTTTGATACGAGGATGCAACATGTTGCAAATACAAGGATGTATCAACCTCGGTTTTTTCCAATGAAGGATCTTCAAATGGTTGCAACCTATTTTGGGATGTCTAAAATGCTGCTATCTATTGTCACAATTTTGAAATCCATTCCTCTTTTCAAAGTATTCTCTTCTCTAGTCTCAAACTAGATACTGGATCATTCTCTAGTGTACTTGGGATTCTCGCTTCTTTAGGTTTCATGTGACTTGGACAATTCTTCAACATTTTCCATTTGGTCTCCCATACTTGGCTCTCCATCCCTCCCAGGAAATGTTGGTTTCAATAGTCTTTGACTTTGTTCTGATTGAAAAATAGATTAACTTCCATTACCTTCTTTAGTCCATGATTGCTCCTCGGTGGAGGCTTGATCCAACTTGTTCTTTTCCAAAATTCAGCTTCATATCTATAATGGATGTCCTAGAATAAATATTTTATTATTTACCTATAAGAGTGTTCCATCTTACTATTGCATTTGAGATGCTTGAGTCCAGTGGTAATTCTGTCATTTTGATCCCAGAAAAAAGATTTATCTAAGATTTATCTCTTTGACTATTGCATTTGAGATGCTTGAGCCCCTTTGGAAATTCTGTCAACCTTATGTTTCTTTCCTTTGGGACGCTATTGGTATACATTATCCAAATATTGATCCATAGGTTAGCTGTTAATTTGACATCCTCCAATATAATTTAGCTCCAAATCCCAAATTGATTAGATCTAGCCTTACAATGATCATCTCTGTTCATTTTGGTAGGCCTACTTTGGAAAAGTAATGCTTTAAGAAAGCAATTTATTGTGTTGTATGCTTTGGAAAAGTCCATTGTAAGCAGCACAACATGTTCTTATTCCTTGGCATAGTAGCAATATTTGAGTATAAAAGAATTATAATTGTATTTTCTAGAGCAAGTTTTAGAAGAAATTATAGTGCTTTCAACTCCCCTAAATTGTTGGTTCCTTGACCCTAGTTTGCTTTAGCATAAAAAAATGATGATCAGAAAGGTAGAGGGCTAAACCAATTCAACCGGTCCATCCAAGACTTTGACAAGCCCCATTGAGAAAACCCCAAGCATGTGATTTTTTCATCTGAACTTCCCCCACAATTCTCTGAGCATTAACATTTAGAGTACACTTGTAATGAGCTAACAAAACGTTTAATTGTGTTGCTACCAGGAGAGGAGGGATGAGTTTTTTCTCAAATAGAACAGATTTTATGGACAACCATATACCTCACAAAACCAGTGGAGGGGTATCCCTAAGACTCTTCCGTTCAATGATAGTAAACCATTTCAAGAAATTATCCTCCATATTATCCTTCCTCCACAAAGAATGTTTGCCTAGCAAAGTCCCCACTTTACACCAAACTTGTTTAGAAAAAATGCAGCAACAGATGTGAGGTATATTTCCCCTTGCAGCTACAAAGAAGACAAACTTCGCGGTCTTCTTTATCATTTACGGTAAGCCACATAAAGAGTTTATATTTTGTTGGGGCACAAAATTTCAACAACTTCTCCCACCACCACTTGTACTCACCTTAACCAAGACACTTGAGGGATGAGTAACCCAATTTGGCTATGTAATATCTTCCTGCAACATTTAGATCCCAAATTAACCCCAAAATCATTAATTAACCTAATGTGAGCCTTTTTAAGCTCAACTAGGAAAAGGTTCTAGGCCCGCACCATATCATTTCTCAAACCAAGGTCAAAATCCTTCATCCACCCTTGACACCACACGTTAGTTCCAGCTGGGTTGTCAACCAAGTTAGGCATGCATCGATTTCAAATGTTGAATAATATTCTAAGGAAGGAAAGTATTTCTTCCACATCCCATCACCGCACCTGTCCCAATTCTTACTTGGGACTCGTCTCCAACCTTCCAATCCAAAAGAAAAATCCATAGCTGGAAAGGAAAGAGCCAAAAACTCTCACTAAATTGGATACATTTTGGATGCTCTACCTATTCCTCTTTATCCAGTCCATTAGAGAAGATGTAGCAATATACTTTTAGAATGCTCTTCCACAAACTTTGTTTAGGGATGACATTCCACAAGGATTTAGCTGCAAGAGGCTTACCCAAATAAGTGAATGTTCTGCTTTGTCCTCTTGGTAAAGTATTTGTTGCTTTTTTATTGTTGATGCAAAGATTTTTATATAACCTCCAGGATTGTGTTCATCATGTTGGCATCAGGCTTAACAGGGAGGCAAATTCCCTTGTTTGGGCTTGGAATTCCAAAGCTAGACAATTGAGTGTTTGTAATATCCCGATTTTGACCCCATTGCATTAAAATGTAAATGATGTAATATTGTTATGAAATCATGGTGAGGAGCTCAAGGCCAAGGCTCCACCATCGATTTAGTGTTAAAATTGATGCATAAGGTTTGCGTGCTAGCCATGCACAATATAAACTGTAAATATAATGTAAATATGCATTTTAATAAAAGCACCCACAACTAGCTATGCAACAAGAGTATGGGGGCATGATTTTTACAAGGAATTGGGAGGTAAATATTCAAACCCTTGGAGCCAATCAAGTCAAGCCAAGTTTCAATGAGAGAACCAATGAACCTTCAACTACCCATGTTGACTTTTTGTACCCAATCATTTAATTCTTCCAAGAGTTGGTTAAGGTAGTTAATGCATTGGGAATGGGGAGGTATGGCTGCCCAAAATTCAGGTATGGGCAAGCCACCATTTTAGAAAAACGAGTTTTGGCTTCCTTGGCAAGAAAGGAGCCACGAAATTGCTCCCCAAGCGATTATCCATCAAGTAGTTGGGATCTCTCACGCAGTTTTCACTGGTGGGGAGTTTTTCCTCCACGTTTTTCAGTGTTTCCTTGTTTTCTAGCTGTGAAGAGGGCGTTTTTGATGTTGCCGAGCGACTGGGAGGAAGGGAGATCGATTTGGGGGTCCATAGAGGCCGTTTTTGGCCATTCAAATGCTCATATACATGTGGGGAAATTTTTTTTCTTTCCTGTGATCGATTTTCCTTCCCCATAATTCGTTTTGGATGTGCCACGAAGTGGAAGAACCAATGGGGACCCTGTTTTGTAAATCCCATTGTTAAAAATGTGTATCCATGCCCAATATTTGAGATTGTTGTGTGTGGGAGAGAATGTTGTGGTTGAGATGGGTATCCATTGCTTTGGATTGAGCTTGAGTGCAAGCATCCAAAAATAGAAGGGTTCACATTTGGCTTGGTCAACCAAACTATGGACTGGCTTGGATTAGATGTGATGTTCTTTTTGCTGTGCACAGGTTCCCATTCCTTGTGGAAATCATGCCTAACTCAAGGGTGGAAATTGTGTTGAGATATTGATGAACAAAATTGGCCTATGGTTGGGTGGAATGTTACAGCTGCATAGCTAGTTGCTTGGGACAACATTACATCAAGATAAGTAATCTCTTTTGTGTTAATTCTGCAAGGTATTTAATTATTGACTATTGTGATTAGGATGATGTATGCATGTGAAATGTGTGTAGAATAATTTTACTTTTGCCGTGTTTAAATGACTTATACATCTGCAAATATTTGCTTTATTGGTAATGTTAATGAAGAATGGGGTTGAGTTTAATGTAAAAGCCCAAGATTTGTAGTCATGTTCCCTTCCTTGCATGGGATTGACAGGAGGGGACGTGACAGTGTTAAAGATGCTTATGAAACAATCTCTGCCACCTTAAATGCAACAATCTCATATTGGTGGCATATTAAAATGTGGAAGTGGAACTATCTGTTGAAGATTAAATGGTTTAGTTGGTTGTGCATGGAAAAAAGGATTCTGGTCACTCTTTTCTTAGTGTTGAAAAAAAAGGACTGTGTTAATTACAGTTTTCTCTTTTCTTCATTTAGTTAAATCCATGGTATTGTTTTATCTATCTTGCAAGTAATTTTTTTATGGACATGAAGCATTTTTATTGATAATTTTTTTGCTCAATAGGGAGGTAGATTCCCTTGTTTGGGCTTGGAATTCCAAATCTAGACAACTGAGTGCTAAAGATGCTTATGAAACAATCTATGCCACCTTAAATGCAATAGTCTCATATTGGTGGCATAGTAAATTGTGGAACTAGAACTATTTGTTGAAGATTAAATGATTTAGTTGGTTGTGCATGGAAAAAAGGATTCTGGTCACTGTTTTCTTAATGTTGAAAAAAAGGATTGTGTTAATTACAGTTTTCTCTTTTCTTCATTTAGTTAAATCCATGGTAGTGTTTTATCTATCTTCTGGACATGAAGCAATTTTTATTGATAATTTTTTGTTGTTTTGTTTGCAGGTAGTGGCATACTATAACCTGGAGATGGGCCACACACATTGCTTTTATCAATGCTCTAAGGATTGTTTTTATCATTGTTCAGACCCTCTTGGAAAATTTTGGAATCTTGTAAAGGCCAATCTCAGACTTATACTTTGCAGCAATTAGTGAGATTTTCCAAAATTAGTTTATCCTTAAAGTAAATTAAAGGAGGACAATATTAATTGACATAGATAAATGTATGTTGCATTCAAAAGGAATGAATACAAAGATTTGGGACAAAATAATTTTTTTTGCAAATCATATTTTGAATAGGGCCATAGTAAAGCATTTTCTGATGTTATTATTACAAGAAAATAGAGTTGAAGAAGACCATATATTAGCAATTTTAAAGTATTTGGTTGTGAGTTTTGCGTTAATGTTCTTGTTGAGAAATGAAAAGTTGGATCCCAAATAACATAATTGATTTTTTTAGTTATATTGAGGATTTTATCTCACCTACTTTATTTGATCCATTTATTGAATAAATATCACTAGTAGGGATGTACAATTCCATGAGGTTTCCATAACCTAATTTTTCCTTGAATTTACCTACATCTTTAGCTAATATTGTCCCTATAAATGTTTATTTAAGTGATGTAGAATTACTAGATCATATTTATATTATTGATTCCAACGATCCATTTGAATATTTTAAAGATTCCATTCCTTCTATTATGGCTTATGGGTATTATTATTTTTATCAAAAGTTCTAAAGGATTAGTTAGTGATGTTGATTGCAAGGATTTTATAGGATGAATGAGCTTGTATGATCTGTGTTATGCATCTTCTCTGCAAATGAGTTGTTCATGTGCGCTATGCTTGGTGTCTCTGACATTGTTAGTAACTTGCACAGGGATCCTCAATCTTTTGGATTTTGTGCTAGTATTATATATACTGAATGAGTTTTTTCAGTTTCTTTTCTTTCAGGTCTCCTTGTCCAGTGCGGACAAGTGAAATAATGCCTCAAGATTTTTATTTATTCTGGTAGTCTTCAAGCTTCATGTGGGTTTTCTGGAAAATTCCTTTGTAAGTTTTGCCCATTTTTATTCCTTTTATCCATCTCTGGATATCCCTACACATTACAACACTCCATTAGGTGAGATTTTATAAACTGCTAATGAAAAAGGAAAATCCCTATTTTGAAGGGAAAACCCATTTTGTGGGAAATTTAGTTTCTGGAGGTCCTCCCCAAAAAATACCTAGATAGATTTCCTAAAAAGATTGGGATCAGTGACCTGCTATTTTTAGCAGGTGGGATTCCAGGTGCTTGTGTGCATCCATGGTCAAAGAAAGTGCAAGTTATATTCTGGAGAAAAAGGCTATGATATTAAAGCAAAACAAAATAAATTTCTTTGCAAGTTCAATCTAGTCAGATGTACAGAGAGGGTAGTTGTTTGGTCTGGGGTGGTGCCAAGGTGTATGTTCCTGGTTTCATCCCACGCAGTTGAAGAGCTTCATTTGGAAAGTTTGCTATGATTTTCAACTTGTGAATCTGCTTTCCATTTCTTTTATGAATTTCATCCACAATTTCATACAAGTGAAGATATTCTTAACATTTTCATAGTTATTAGAAGTTGGAGAAAATGAAATAGACAAGTTTTTTTTTGCAATATTGGAGCAATGTGGATGTTGTTGGTGAATTTTTTTATAATGGAACAATGTAGATGGTGTTCTTGTAACATAAGATGTGGCCCCTCTATTCCTTCTATTATGGATTATGTGTATTATTATTTTATCATAAGTTCCAAAGGATTAGTTAGTGATGTTGATTACAAAGATCCAACTTTGATGGTCTAGGCATCACCTCATCCTTTCTAAAAAAATAGGAACATTGTTCAAAGAGTTTGAAATGTTTAATGCTTCAAGTGTAGTTTCTATTTTGTGCACATTTATGTGTCCATGTTGTAGATAGAGTCACCATCATAGTATGGAAAATCATTATCCCTATTAATTTTAAAATGAGAAATGATTTCTCACTATGTCAATGAAGACATTCTCATTAGAGTTATATAAATCATGGAGTTTTTCCTTCATTGAACATTCATTATGGGACATGGATTTGGGAGAGGGTAGATAATTACATTCAATGACAATTCAAATGCTTCCTCTTCTTCAAATTCAACAAGTTATTCATTACTATTAAATAATAAATGAACGGGATAAGGAACATCATCTACTAAAATCTATGATTGAAGATAAAGAAAACCATTATTGGTAATTCATTAGTGGAACAACATGAAATGAAAGAAATTCCCTCATAATCTATGGTGGTTCATAATATGAATTTTCCTCCATAAATTCATTATCATACCTAAAGTGACTAAGAGAGAACAATAGTATGTATGAATCATGATTTTCTTAAAGCATAGGTATGTCACCAAAATTTTCCTATATGATAGTACTATCCAATCATCCTAAACATCAAAACAAATGTAAGAATAAAATATCATCAGCATCCTCTTAAAAATATTATCAACATCACAACTTAGTCTCTTATAAGCATTGGATAGTGGTGGAATTTAAAACAATCTCAATCATAATCAACATCTTCTAGGTAATTATTTTTTTAGAGATAGGTTATTTTTGAAAAATATAAATAAATACTTCTCAACATTTGTAAGATTTCAAGTTGTACACCATGAATTGAATGGAGGAACAACAACATTTAGACATCTAATAGAACACTCTAGTTGTTTGTCCATAGGAAAACCAACATCATCAAAATCTTATTTTTCATCTACTTCAAGAGATTTTATGATTTGCTGGAATTAATCTTCGATAAACAGGATTTGGCGCATTATCTTTTCATGTGACACATTGATTCTATTCATTTATTTCTAAAGAAACTTTTTATCACATGTACTTCTTTACAACTTAAAATTTGATTGTTTGGAGTTTCTAAATTAACAATGTAAAATTTTGGATGCTAATATTCATAAAAAATGTAGCTTGAAGATATGTATTTCATACCCGAGATGCCTTGATCCCTAACAATTACACCATTATAGATCTTATATCCTAGGAACATTGCCTACAACTAATAGATCTATGAAAGGTCCACAACTCAAGGTGATGTCATAAATGGCACTAGCAAAGGTAGTTCCCATCATCATATCAACATTGTCTCTCTTTCTTTAGGAATGGTGCATTTACAAACCAAGAGTGGTATCCCTTAATATTATTAAAGTTTTACTTGAAGTACCCATACTCTATATTTTGTTATGTAGCACAAGTGGATGGAAGGATGGAATCTCCAAATGAAACTTTTGCATAAGTTACTCATAATTACTACTTTATAAAACTATTGGAATATCGAGTCATGGAATTTGATATTACAGGTATGAAAAGGGATGGAAAAATATTAGGAAGTTAAAGACTAAACAAATCAAGAGGACTATTATCTCAACTATATATTGAATACAATAATGAAGGCATTTGATACTAAACTTTGGTTAATCAACATCTATAAACAACAAGAAAATAATGCAAAAATCACAAGCAACAAGTTCACCACACATAGATGCTTAGATTCAACATGGTCTAACTAATTGATTCTTAGCTAGTCATATTTATAAAATAAATTAAGAGATCAATGATATCACTTCACAAGTCTCCTAAGAAGTGAAACATCCTAGAAATACAATCTATGAGAAACATATGTCTAAGATTAATTCCTTGCAACCTCTAGAGGTACACCCTTATAGTAATAGGAAGGACATATAGAGAGAAATAGAAGTGGAAATAGTTGTAAGAATTTGTATAATGTGTGTCTAGATGCCACATTCACTATTGTATAGCATGTCATTAGGATAAGGCACTTTGAATACAAATTGAGGAACTATTAGAGTACATGAATTTGTCGAGAAATATTCCTAGATATAAGGGAGAAGTTTTCGACCAAACATGCCACATGAAGAGCTTCTTTGCACAATTTTCAAGAGAACAATTGTTATTTCTCCTTGAAGGGATCATTATGAAAAAATAAATATGATTTTCTTAGTCAAACACTTTATGAACTTCCACATGTGTGGACACATCTATCTTCTTTAGGAGCACTGATGTGAAGATTTACTTGGCCAATCATTCAAAGGAAGGGTGTGTCCTCTTTCCTTGATCCATTTTGGAGGTTGTCGGTAACTAATTGCATTATTTATTCATTATTGAAACAGGTCCTAGAAAATATCCTTGCAAGCCCCCCAATGCTTGGAACACTTGGCGCAAGCTCCATATTTGAATTATATTTATTTCTAAAAATAGGATACTTTCCTGATATGAATTCAAAATCTGTCTTAGTTGAGATGGTATAAAAATATCAACCATTGATCCAAAAATTACATTCAAACACTAGCCTTCATCACAATTACAATTTCACCTTATATGATTTTATTTTTAAAAGGTTGAAGACTATGCATTTAAATTTAATAGAACTCTACCTTATTTCAATCATAACTATTTGAGAAAATATCCTAGCCACACACTAGGTTCTAATGTACAACTCTTACCCAACAAACTCCTAATACCACGAGCAATAAGTTCCGTTATTCTCTAATCCCTTGCAAAAAATAAGTTTGAACATTATTCTCTAATCCCTTGCAAAAAAATATTAAATATATATATATATATATAAAACTTGATGTGCAAGTAACATGTCGATCATCATTATAAATATGTTTAAGGAACATGTATTTAAATTTGATTCATTATAAACATATAACATATGCAACCTTGTAACACCATTCATAAACTATGCATGTTTATCAATAAAACTAGCATGCACACACAACCTATTTTAAGTCTAACGGGTCTAGAGATACTAGATATTTCAATGGTAGTTTGATTACTTGTCTAATAGATCATGTCCATTATATTCAACTTATATCTACTTCATGAAACCAATGATTGAGTTCATTCTTCACATCTCAACTTTTAAAACAATAAACTAGATGACTTATAATTTAGCAACCACTTCCAGACAAGGAAAATGTATGCAAGGTAGAAACATATATAAAACACAATTTATTAAGTTCTATTTATACAATCTAAGAAGTATTTTATTTTTAAAGACTATTGATTGTACATACATATTTTTTTGCAACAATGATCAAATAAATAAAGTAAACAAGCTAGATATAAGAAAATAAATGACACATCATATTTATGTGGTAAAACCCCAAATGGGGAAACATCCATGATGCATTGTTTAGTCTCCTAATTGTTTAGAAATGTCTAAATTCACAATACATGTGCCATTATGACACAAGTAGAGATCACAATCCATAGTTCACCAACAATACCACACAATTCAGATCACAATGTATATTCCAACAGTAACAATTATATGTTCTAACCCTTCAATCAAAGAAAAAATGATAATGAATAAATGTTCCATTCACATGAAATGTTCCTGTGGCACATTTTCAAGAATTGATCTTCTATCAACAATTTCCATTGTCAATGCTTGTGCTTTTTCTTAGGCTTCATTGGTTTCAACTACAATCGAGCTGCTATGACCAAATGACTATATTGGGCACATATAACATCTACCTGGTAGTCCTAAACGATAATATGGTTAGTATATTTATTTACTTCTTCAAATAAATGTCTCGTTAAAACCAATGAACCCACTACATATTGTCACGTCCCCTCCCATCATACCAGTGCGATGGAGAGGATCGTGATGCTAAAACTGGGCATCTAGCCCCATTAGCTTATTAAAATAAGCATTCACATAATATAAAAGAACATATGGAAATGTATAATTATAAGAAAAACACAGCGGAAGTAATATCAATTACACATCCATCATACATTCAAGATATTCATCAAATAAATAATTGCAAAGTTAACACAAGAGAATACTTATCTTAACAAAGTAGTCCCAAGAAACTGGCTATGCAACTGCAACATTCCACCCAACCATAGGCCAATTGTTATCATCAATATCTCAACACACTGCCACCCCCGAGCTGGGCATGATCTCTACAAGGAATCAGGGAACAACAGACTCACACATAGCCAAGCATACACCAAGATGAGCCAATCCAATCTACAATTGGGTTTATCCGGCTACTAGGAAATGGAAAGGAAGAATTGCTAAGCTAGTGAGCTCAAGCACAGAGCCAGGGATACCTCTACAAGATCTATCTAGCTTGGCACCCACAATGCCTACACACCCCACTCAAGGAAGTATTCCCTTCACCAATGCTCAGTCCCTCAGGCCATACCTTCCAATATAGAGTGTCTAAGGTGTGCATAGAAGAGTAGCTAGCCCTCTTGATCTTCTTGAGAGGTTATTTCTGCCCCCCCCCCCACTAGCTTTATCAAGCCAATTCTGTCCACTACCACTCCAAATCTCTTGCTCACAGATTCAAACCAAAATAGGGATGCCCAAAGATGGGGTTTTCATTAGCTTTAGAGAAACGTGGGAAACCCAAAAACGAAACTGGAAGATGGGGAACAACCCTGGGAAGCCAAATCCATTTTCAGAAAAAAAACGCCCATGGACATTCTGGGGCAAAAACGGCCTCCATAATAGTCCCAAATCGTGGTCCTCCTCTCCCAGCCACTATGTAACACAAAAATGAGTTCCCAGCCATGGAAAAATGCAGGACAATGATGAAAAACGTGATGGGGAAATCCCAGCTAGCTCAGGCTGCGTGAGAGGGCAAAGACTCTGGGTTCAGAACGGCTTTGGGCACAATTTCGTGGGTGTTTTCTTGCCCAAGAATCAAAAATACGAATTCCCAGGTTGATGGCTTGCCCATGCACGAAATTGGCTTCCATGCCTCTTCATTCCCAAGGCATTAACTGCCTTAACCAATTTCTAGAAGAATTAAATGATTGGGTCCATAACCCAAAATGGGTAGTTGAGGGTTTATGGGTTTTCTCATTGACACATGGATTAACACCATTGGCTCAAGGGTTTGATTAATTTCCCTCCCTATTCCTTGTAGAATCATGCCCCCATCTCTTTGTTGCTTTGCATAGCTAGTTGTGGGTTTTTTCATTAAAATTCGTATTTACATGATGTCTTAATTTACATTGTGCCTATCGAGCACAAGAACCATAGGCATCTATTTTTAATTGCCGATACATAAAACGCTAAATCAACGATTGGGCCTTGGCCTTGAGCTCCTCACCATGATTAAATAACAGCATTTACATCATTTATGATTTAATGCAAAAAGGGGGTCAAAATGGGGACGTGACACATATGTATAATTTGACGGATCTTTAAATTCTTGCATCAACGTGCTTTTCGACCTAGTGCATCTTAATAAGTAATAATGCACTTTTTTGGGATTATCTTCATGTGCAATGACAACAAATACGTCACCTTCTCTAACCATATTGGAAACACAATCATAATCTTTGTCAATCACAACCACTTCATTGTCAAACTCTAAATTAGTGAAACTTGGAAATGGGGGCAACGCTATCAGTTCTTCGTGTACCCAAGGTTTCACAAATTTGTTAGTTTCATTTTGACACTCACGATGGATTCCCCATTATCAATACATCTAAGACAAAAGCAAGAGTGCTTTTGTTTTTGAATTGAGTGTGTATTTGCCACTTTCTCGGTCCTAATGGAATGTAAAATCTGTTAATTTTTTAGCATTAATTCAATATACTCTAGGATCTTTACTGAGAGAATAACATGTATAGTATATCAATGCATGACAATCATAGCAAGCATATCAATCATCACAAGATGCAAACATAAGAGACAATAGACACACAGAGTTTTCGTGGGGAAAACCCTAAGGTGAAAAACCCCACAACTTCCTCAGAGATAGATAGAGCAATAATACAACCAAGGTACAACCAAAGTACAAGAGATAGTCTTCTACTAGCAGCTCCTCCTCCTCCTCAACTAGTGCGCCACTTTCCAAGTGATGTAGAGTGAGATATGAAGTGATCAAAATAGAGATCTCTCGATCTCTATTTATACTTGTCCTGACTTCCCAATAAACTTATGGGGCCGACTTGTCTAGCTTAGCATAATAACCCAAGGTTAACTTAATCAGGGCCAACCCCACACATGGTGGTCTAATAACCCATCGGCAAGTTACGACACTTGCGACACTTGTCAATACAAATGATGACACTTCCTTATAGAGGAATAACACATCTCTATAGGAGTACAATATACATAAGTGAAATACATAGGTGAAATACATTTCAAAGTTACATATACATCAACACTCCCTCTTAAATAGGAAGGTATTTCTCGACACAGATATGCTAGCACAAGTCTTCTTCTCTAGATCATCATTAGCGAATCATCATCCTCGAATCATCGTCATCGTCATGGCTGCTGCTATCTCAATCAATCTCTGAATCTACTCATCATAGGAAGTTCTACAGAGCCAGTCCTTTTTCACACTGGATGTAGGCCCTCCACCTGCAGGTCTTCATCATCACTGGCCATACTGTGGAATTCTCAAGACTTATTACGTGCATCACAAACCCTCGTAAGAGCATCCCAGGACTTATTACGGGCACAAAGCCCAACCTATCGGATCTCCCAGGTCTTATATGTGACCCTCATCACAAACCCTCGAAAGAGCATCCCAGGACTTATTATGGGCACACAGCCCAACCTATCGGATCTCCCAGGTCTTACATGTGATCTCCACTACAAACCCTCGAAAGAGCATCCCAAGACTTATTACGGGCACACAGCCCAACCTATCGGATCTCCCAGGTCTTACATGTAGTCACCACCACAAACCCTCGAAAGAGCATCCCAGGACTTATTATGGGCACACAGCTCAACCTATTAGATCTCCCAGGTCTTACATGTAGTCACCACCACAAACCCTCGAAAGAGCATCCCAGGACTTATTACGGGCACACAGCCCAACCTCTCCGATCTCCCAGGTCTTACAAGTCCTCTCAAGCACAACCTATCCACGGCCATAGAGCATCATCCTGATACTCACCATACATCATCCTGATGTACATGATCATCCTGATCATCATCACTGCATCGTCCTGATGCATGTCATCATCGCATGATCATCCTGATCATCATCACTACATCGTCCTGATGCATATCATCTGGAGCAACATCCTGAAGCTCATCATCCATGATTATCCTGATCATACAATGCATCCACCTGATGCATACACAGTATCTGCCTGATACATATCATCATACATGATCTACCTAATCATACAATCTATCCACCTGATACATCTACAGATACATACACATGATCCAACATGATGCATGCATACATATAAATGATCCAACTGATCATATATAGCATCCAACATGATGCGTACATACATATACATATAAATGATCCAACCGATCATATCCAGCATCCAACATGATGCGTACATACATATACATATAAATGATCCAACCGATCATATCCAGCATCCAACATGATGCATATACAAATACATATAAATGATCCAATCGATCATATCCAGCATCCAACATGATGCATATACAAATACATCATCCAACTGATCATAAAAAGCATCCAACATGATGCATATATAGAGCAGTAACTGGAGCATCGTCCTGATGCTCATCATACAGTGCTTACATCCACAACCTTGGAAGGATCCTCCTCTCGCCATGCTCGAAATGGCTCCTACAAATGTGTCCATCACTTCTTCCTCGAAGTGTCATCAATCTGAAGAACACAAATCCTCTCTCTGAAGTAATCGAACTTCACTCTGGCTAGTGGCTTTGTTAGCACATCTGCAACCTGCTCATCCATCGCAACATACAAGAGCTTCACTACTCCTCTCTGCACCATATCCCTGATATAGTGATATTTGATCTCTATGTGTTTCGACCTGTCATGGAACACCGGGTTCTCAGACAGCTTCACACAACTCTGGTTGTCACAGAAGATACCAGTAGCCTCCAGTGGGAGATCAAATAACTCAGACAGTAGCTTCCGGAGCCATACTACCTCACAACTAGCCGAACAAGCTGCAACATACTCTGCCTCGGCTGTACTTAGTGCTATGCAGGACTGCTTTATGGTAAACCAAGATATCACACCTAATCCCATACTGAAGCAACACCCAAATGTGCTCTTCCTATCTGCAACACTGCCTGCCTAGTTTGAATCAACATAACCCTGTAGGTTAAACTTTTGATTCACATCATACTTGAGCCCATAATCAATTGTACCCTTCAGGTACCTTAGAATATGCTTTACAACAACCAAGTAAACACCTCTGGGAACCGTCAGGAACTGGATCAATGTGTTCACTGCAAAGCAAATATCTGGTTTAGTGTTCATCAGGTACATTAAGGACCCAATCATCTGACGATACAAAGTGACATCAACCGGATCAGATGAAGCAGCACACAGAAGCTTCAGGTTCGATGCCATAGGTGTGGCCATGGCCTTGCATTCCATCATCCCGAACCTCTTCAGAATCTCTACTGCATACTTACCTTGTCCAAGGAAGATCCCATCTGTGCTCTGTCACACCTCCATGCCTAGAAAATAGTGCATCATCCCCAAGTACTTCACCTTAAACTCAGCTGCAAGCTTCCTCTTGGTATCAGCAATCAAACTATCATTACCTGTTAAAAAAAGATCATCTACATACAACAATATTATCACAGGATTTCCTTCCTCAACCTTGTAGTAAAGGTTGGAATCCCCTTTACTCTTGGTAAAGCCCAAACTGGATAGAAAACTGTCCATCCTACCATACCAAGTCCTAGGAGCTTGCTTCAAGCCATACAAGGATTTCTTCAATCGACACACGTATGACTTCCTATCGTGTGTCTCAAAACCAAGTGGTTGTTCCACATACACTTCCTCTTCAACTACACCATTCAAGAAAGTTGTCTTGATATCCATTTGGTGTATCTTCCATTTCATCACTGCAGCCAAGCAAGTACTGAACTGTTGGAAGTGTACCTGGCTACAGGAGAAAAAATTTCTTCATAGTCTATTCCCTCTTTCTGGGAGAAGCCACGAGCTACAAATCTCGCTTTGTATTTCTCTATGCTGCCATCTGCAACATGCTTGATCTTGTAGATCCACTTGGAAGTCACAACTAACTTCCCTTCAGGTCTTGGGATTACATCCCAAACATCATTCTTCATGATCGACTGATACTCCTCGATCATGGCATCCTTCCATTCTTTATTTTCCACTGCTTCTTCATAACTGGAAGGTTCTTTGTTCATAATGTCACAAAGTAAGGCAACATAACTGGTGTGAGATCTAGTTCTCTTCCTTGATCTGTGTTCTTCTTCTGGGATGCCATACCTTTCTGCATCTTGAATAAGGTCTCTATCCCATGCAAGTTTCCTCTTGTGAGAGTCCTTCTCATGAGGTGGATCTACAGGTTCTTGTGGATCTTCAATTTCACGATCAACATATGGAATTGCTTCAGTCATAGTAGTGTCTTGAAATTTGGTTTCCTTTGGTTCTTGATGATCTTCAACAGGTGTCTTCCTTGATTTGATGAATGCTAAATTTTCATCAAATGTTACATCCCTGCTGACATCAATCTTCTTGAACCATGGAAAGTATATTCTGTAATCCTTCGAGCTTTCACTATAACCCACAAAGATACCCTTCTTTCCTGAAGGATCTAGCTTTGTCCTCTTTTCCTTTGGAACATGTGTGTATACTGGACAACCAAATATCCTGAGATGTTGACCTCAGGTTTCTTACCGGTGAAGATGTCTTCTGGTGTCTTGTTGTCCAATATCTTGTGAGGTGTTCTGTTCTGCACATACATAGCTGTCCTAGTTGCTTCTGCCCATAGATGCATAGGCAGATCCTGGTCATGCAGCATTGCCCATACTGATTCCATGATTGTTCTATTATTCCTTTCTACAACTCCATTCTGTTGTGGATTGTAGGGAGCAGTCAACTCCCTCTTAATCCCTGAATCACTGCATAGTTTCTTGAAATCACCTGAAGTGAATTCTCCGCCATTGTCTGATCTGAATGTCTTTATTTTCTTATCAGTTTTATTTTCCATCAAGGCTTTGAATTCCTTGAACTTATCAAATACTTCATCTTTGTTCTTCAATAAATAAACCCAAGTCTTCCTGAAGAAGTCATCAATGAAAGAGACATAGTAAACATACCCACTCAGAGAACTGGATGACATCGGACCGCATACATCGGAGTGGATAGTTTCCAAGATTCCTTTAGCTTTGCTTTCACTGCTTGGAAATGCCTTCTTAATGTTCTTTCCTTTTGCACATCCTTTGCAAACATCTTCATGCTTTGTATTGATTTCAGGAAGACCTTCTACAACTTTGCTTGCAATTGGTAGTGATCTATAGTGCACATGTGCAAGCCTTCTATGCCAACGTTCAATTGGCTCCATGAATTCATGTACCATGGCATGTTCAGGTTGTCCCTTCAATTTGTATAATCCTCCCTCTTGCTCTCCAATCACTACTGCATCATCTATAGTTTTACCCTTTGGCCACATTAGGACTTGGACATCTACAAATGCAACCCTCATACCTTTTGCATCTAATGTAGATATGGAGAGTAAGTTCTTCTTGAGCCCAGGTACATATAGAACATCTTTCATCTTCAAAGACTTCCCAGAGTCTAGGTTGTAGGAGGCTTCACCACTTCCTTTGATGGGATATTGATAGTCATCCCCAAGCTTCACCTTATGGGGTGACTCATGTTCAGATAGATTTGCAAAAGATTCTTTAAACCCAGTCATGTGTTTGGAAGCCCCACTGTCAATAAGCCAATCATTACAACCATGAGAGATAGTACCTGTGAGAGCAGATATTAGAACATATTCATGTTCACTTGATGAGTCATCCTCATCACTTCCTGCTCTAGCCTTCTTCTTGGGAGGTTCATAATCCTCAGCAGCATGAGCATGATATCTTCTTTTGTTGTTGTTCTTCTTCTTGTTGAAGTTGTTGTTGTTGTTGTCTTTCTTCTTCTTGGGACAATCTGCAACAAAGTGTCCCTTCTCATTGCATGTGAAGCATCTGAGATCTTTCTTATCCTTATGATAATGGTGGTGTGAAGTTTTTCTGAAGTGGGATGGATCCCTCTTGAACTTTCCTTTCTTGGTGTGTGCTGTGAGAGCTTGATCTTCATTCCCCATCTTTTCTTCTCGTGCCACAAGCCTTGATTCTTCTTGTGATCATTCTTCCCGCAGTCTGTTGAAGGATACCAACTTCTTTCTTGCACAGATTCCTTGGATAAAGGAATCCCATGAGCTAGGTAGGCCATTCAGAGTGGTCATGACAACTTCACCATTCTCCACCATTTCATCCACTGCTTCTAGTTGTTCCTTGATCTAAGAGACCCTAGAAAAATAAGATTGAATGGTTTCTCCATTCTGAAGCTTTACCCCTTTCAATTGATTCCATGGAGTCATCTTCTGATTTATGTTCTTTCCTTCAAACAGCTTGGTCAAAGAGTTAAACATTGCCTTGGGTGTCTTTAGAGATGACACATGTGGAATGAGATGGTCCTTGATAGAATCCGCAATGATCCTCTTTTCCTTGACCAAGTTCTTCTTGTGAAGAGCCTTAGCCTCTTCTTCCTTTGGGACAGGGACCTCTTCACTTATATAAGTGTCCAACTCATTTTCTTCCAGGATTAACCCAATCCTATACTTCCATGCTCGGAAGTTATCAGCCCCTTCAAGCTTATCCTCAAGCTTGGTGTGGTGAGCCATCTAAAGAGTACTTCAAATGGAAATAGAAAGGATTTAGGTCCCACCACTTGATTTGCTGAAAACTGGATCTGGTCCCGGATTAGGCTTTGTCAGAGAAACCCTAAAAATTCAAAATGTGAATTTCAAACTTCTGAAGGGATAGAAAGATACACCTTGATGAGCTGATCAGCCTGGTATATTCAGAATTTGAGATCTACAAAGTTTCACCCTTCAAAAATGCCTTTTAGTCTTCCCGGATTCACTAGGGAGGACCTTGAATTAGGGTTTGAGTTTCCCGAATTCACTAGGGAGGACCCTGAATTAGGGTTTGATTTTCTCGGAGCTTCACCCAACCAAAAATCTCGATCCAAAGCTCTAAACTTCGATATTTCCAAGGAGCTTCCAACTATGTCTTTAGATTTTAGAAATTCCTATTTTTGTGGAAACCCTAATTTTTAGGGCCAAAACTAAAAGTGCTCAGAATTGAATTCTGATTGGACAAAAATATTCTCCTTGATGAGTAGAGTCAATCTACCTTACTACTTTTCCAAAATATGTGGAGAGAAACCCAAAAAACAAGAAACCCTAGTTTCCGCCACTGCACAATGTCTTCTTCTCAGGGAAGCTCTGATACCATGTTAATTTTTTAGCATTGATTCAATATACTCTAGGATCTTTACTGAGAGAATAACATGTACAGTATATCAATGCATGACAATCATAGCAAGCATATCAATCATCACAAGATGCAAACATAAGAGACAATAGACACACAGAGTTTCTGTGGGGAAAACCCTAAGGTGAAAAACCCCACAACTTCCTCAGAGATAGATAGAGCAATAATACAACCAAGGTACAACCAAAGTACAAGAGATAGTCTTCTACTAGTAGCTCCTCCTCCTCCTCAACTAGTGCGCCACTTTCCGAGTGATGTAGAGTGAGATATGAAGTGATCAAAATAAAGATCTCCCGATCTCTATTTATACTTGTCTTGACTGCCCAATAAACTTATGGGGCCGACTTGTCTAGCTTAGCATAATAACCCAAGGTTAACTTAATCAGGGCCGACCCCACACATGGTGGTATAATAACCCATCGGCAAGTTACGACACTTGCGACACTTGTCAATACAAATGACGACACTTTCTTATAGAGGAATAACACATCTCTATAGGAGTACAATATACATAAGTGAAATACATTCCAAAGTTACATATACATCAACAAAATTCTTGTCGTGGGGATTGCGGCACAATTATATGGCATCGATCTATCAATGTCGCCCATTGGTATATCCCAAAAGTACCTAATTGAGAAAATAGAAAACTTGTTAAAAATCACATTTCACATCAAACAAATACATGTATTTGTTATATATATATATATATATATATATAACACACATACACATATAAATAAATCTTAACAACATATTAGTAAAATAAACTCTCTCTCTCTCTCTCTCTCTATATATATAGAGAGAGAGAGAGAATTCAAAGCATCAAGGAAACATTAACATGTACCTTCTCATGTGAACCATCCTTTCATTGGACTCATGACTTAAATTTTGCTTGCACCAGTTAACAACATTGAGTGAATTTACAAGTCGAACAACAAAGTGACTCAATAGATATCTTCTAAGTGCACGCTTTATGCATGCCCCAACACCATCATGCTCTCCTTTTCCATGTCATGTTTAAAAAAAACTCCATGTGTGGCGAATATCCATTGTTTTGTGAAGTAAAGACAACCAATAAAATGATCGTGTTGATTTAAACTAACCAATGCAACTGTCAGACCACACCTAATTTTCTTTAAAAGTCACTCCTCGTCTTGATAATTCTTTATAAAGCATATTAAAGCAATGTTGAACGAAACATGTATCATGTGTACGGTCGTCACTAATGTAGAAATGGTATTCTTTAATCACTTCACGATCATTTTCATTGCTATCAATACCATCAACATCAAGATCTGTATGTCTATACAAAATGTGCACAAGTATAGACACTTGGTCTAAATGATAATGTTCACATTGTATTTCCTTTTGTGGTGTGAAAGTGTAATTCTTAGCGAAATCAACCACTGATACTATTGTTCCTTTTGGAAATACATCTTGTGATTGTTTGAACTAAACATCTTTCCATCGTGTTGTGTGGGAGTGCTTAATATATCTATATGTTTTCTCCCTAAAATTTTCCATAAACAATGTCACTGAAATCTCATCTTCAAGTAAATCAAATTTTTTGGATGTTTTCGCCAAATATGTAACAAGTGTGTACTGAACATATACATATCTCTTCCATTTCACAGTGACATTTGATAGTCTAGGATCATTTTGATCAATGGGATATTTAACATCAAAAAGTGCCAAATTAGAACATTCATTGCATTTTTTACCACCGACACATTCTTTCTTATAAAATACTTGGTCATTCTCCCGTGCACATAATATCTTGGAGACAAATTCACGAACACTCGAAGGAGGGGGATCATTTGGCCAATATTGTATGCCAAAATTTATAAAAGTCTCATAATATAATTGAAATTCTGCATGGTACTTGCAACAACATGTGTCCCGAACAGTGATGGGCCTGACATACCATGGTTTATGTTTGACAAATGTGCTAAGGGAAATGTTGAGATCAACATTACTCTCCATAAAATTGTTGAACATTTCCACTTGAGTGACCTCTGCTATATGTTTGCCATGAGTTTCAAAAATGCCTTTAGATATTCGACGTCACACAATGTCCTTTTCATTTGGTAACACAAAAGAGTTCAAATGCAAAAAATCTTTGACCCTATCTCTCACATTATCTGGAAGTATATCATGATAGGGTTTCCTATAGATAAAAATCCAACATGCAACTTCATCATTCTCATCTAATTGAATCCTAAATTTAGTATACTTAAATAAACTTTTTATTGACGTGTTTAATATTTTTGTAGTCATTGCCATCAACCGACTCGAGGCAGTTCTTTTTGAAACAACACTTGTTAGCAATGCTCTATGAGCAGCCTTTTCAACACGAGTTCTCCTTTTGGAAAGTGTGTCAAGGGAGGCAGTAACATTTTTTGATACCATCTAATTTGTATTAACCTATTTGATACTTTTAATGCCCAATAATTTAACTGCATCTCTTACAGATTTATGCTTCAATAATCTATGTAACAATTGAGCCTGTGCTATGATAGAATTACCTTCAAGATAATTTTTAGTAATTTCTTTTTCTCTATAATGAACTATATTATCCTGCATCGGTGGTCCCAATTATTCAATTTTACTTGAATCCATATTCTAAAAAAAATTGTCATCAAAGGCGATATTGCTGCAACTTCCAATTAATCTCTGTGAATTGATAGGTGTGGTGGGGACTTATTGTGAGCCGGATGTTGACCTTGCATAAAAGTATATAAATTTATAAATTGAACTTCTTATACATACACACACTCACAATTAATTTTAAAAGATTGTGAACTTTCAAATCAAATATATAAAAATTAAATAATTATTTAAAATTGAAATATACTTTACTCACCATTCATACTGTCAATATCAACACTGCCTATATTTCCTTCGACATTTATAATTTCGTCGTCACCTCCATCTTCTCCATTTATTTTGGGAATGTGTTCCTCGACATTTTGCATTTCTTTGTCACCACTATGTGCCTCCACATTTTGTTCATTTTTTTTCTCTTAACTTTCTCATGATTTCACGTTGTTGCTCTTTCCTTGCCTCTCAATCGGTTTTGATGTGATCATACTTTCTTTTACAATTCCTTTGTCTTCCCATGTTGAAAGAATTAAAAACCTAAAATCATATAATAATAAATTGGATATAAAATTGTACAATTAATGAAACAAATTGCAATATTTAAGAGTCAAATTGTGATATGCCAAACACAACATTACATAAGTGATTTAATGCAAACTGGAATATCCATTTTTTCATTGAAAATTTTTACAATATTCGTGTTTTATCTTGGAAAAGAAATACAGTAAGATAGAGACAAATTTCACAAGTCTTCATTGAAATCACAATATAATTCATTTTTCCTTAAAAAATGTGATTATATGCTAAACACAAATCACAATGTGTCCCTTAGAAGAAAATAAAATATAATATACATAAACACAAATCCAATTTCAAAATATGTCCTTTATCTATGAGGTGTAATATGCCAAAACGAAAATCACAATACATGCCCTTTATAAAAATAGTGATATGCTAAAACCAAATTTAGAATATGCCCTTTATAAAAAATTGTAATATGACAAAACTAAATTGACAATGAGATATTTATAAAAAAACAATAATATGCCAAAACCAAATTGACAATATGTTCCTTATAAAAAAAATAAGAATATGCCAAGACCAAATTGCCAATATGCTCCTTTTAAAAAACTAGGAATATGCCAAACTTATTCCATAAGTAACAAAAAAAAATCCACAAGAAAGAAAAAATTACCCAAACTTATTCTTCAGATTTTCACACTTTCAACAAGATTCACACTATAATTGCACTTGACTCACACTTGACCCAAATCAGTATAATCGAAATACTTTTGAATTATGTTTAAAATATCTTGGTCGAGAGTGTATAAATATATATCTCAGGAGAGAGTTTAAGAATCTTATCACACATCAGCCAGGATCTTTGGCATTTAACGTGTCAGCTCAAAAAAGATTCTCGAGGCGTTGTGCGCTAAAATTCTCGTCCGAGAATTTGAAATAAACTCTTGGTCGAGAGTTTGAATCAAGTTATTTCTTTCACCCGGGGTTACTTCTTGGGAGGAAAAACTCTCTCCCGATAATTTCTAGTCAACAAAACCAACGAGCATGTAATGTCCCAATTCAAATAATTGCATAGCAGGACAATCCCATCAATTCTACCAATTCCCTAGGTTGAATGGGTACATTTCGAATTGTAATAAGGGAGCACATGAATAATGTTTATACATTATAATAGTTCAAATATTTAAGAAAGAGATTGAATAAATAAATTCAAGAGAAATTCTAGGTGGCAAATTGTTTTGAAGACATATGGAGGATGTGGGACCCACTCTAGCTTAATTTCTCACTGCCACATGGCATTCTCTCTTGCCATTTCGAATCCATGAGAAGGCCAGCATTATTGGGTGAGTTAGTAAGTTCATACACATGGCATTGATCATCTTAGGTCGAATTGGGATGGAATGGTAACCTCCATGGAAGAGGAAGGGTCAAATTGGAAGCTTGTGGACACTTGGGCTAGATTCCCTAGCCCCTGTGACAACAATGTTGGAGCATCTATGACATCTATGACAAATTTCAGATCTGACCTCTGACATCTAACCTTTATGATATGTCATCCCCAAAAATAGGCTCCAAGAGGGCGCTCATGGGAGTTGTAGAAGCCAAAGAGACTCCCACTCGAATTGGTGGAAGCTGGAAGGCTAGGAAAGGTAAGACACATGGCAAATCTTGAGCCCTTACCCTAATTCGAATTGGATTGAGTATATGGATGGATTGAGAACCTTAGAAGGATAAGGATGTTTATAAAATACAAGGATAAACCATGAGAATATCTTTTGATCATTTGAGAAAAAATGCATTTGTGAAGAGAGAGCTAGTGGATGACTAGTTTCTTGCCTTAGCCAATTTCGAGGGTGAAAGATTCCCATCCAAGTTGGTGTTTGGAGAGGCCATTCTGGTCTTTCATGGAGATTTAATGGATTTTGTATTTGGAGGCATCAGATACAGGGCATCTCGTGGTTTCATCTAATGCATCACATCCCCTCAACCATTTCCAATTTTGAAGGCATATTCATGCTCCTTGAGGGATTGCGCTTTGGGTGAGCTCTTGTACACCTTAGGAGAGCTTCTCATTATGAATTTCTGATTGTAATAAGATTAATATACTCTGTTCTTCATCTTCATAAATTCTCAGGTCGAAATACCAAGTGGTTGTATGTAAAAATGATTATTAATGAGCAAACAATGACCATTTCCCCACTCTATTGATGTATGCCATTGTAATGCTGAAGATTTCGAATAAAAGAATGTTTATTTGATACATTTATGATGAATGGACTGCCATTGATGAGTGTTACAAGTTTCATGTTCATAGGTTAAGAATTTGAAGTCATTTTACTCAGTTTATTTACATTTGGAGAAGATTTGGTACCATTTCCCCAAGGGTCGAATTAGTGATTTTTGCAGCTGTTTGTGGGAAGGTTAGAACAGACTTAATAACTGATTAATGGTGAATATGAGACCTTAATAAAATACCTGATACATACCCTACCTCTTTTAATAAATTTGAGTGGGTTTGGAGGCATTTGGAAAGCCAATTTCAGTCATTACCCTGGGGGGATTTGAACCTCCAATTGCTAGTAAAATTACATACTTTGTCCAGAATCTTAAGGGAGTTTCCAGAGGTCTTTTTGTGGCCATATATAATCCCTGAACATCATAATCAATTCCTATTATTAGTCATATACCTTCTCAGAATATTTGGGATCATTTGGGGCAAATTGGAGATCTAGGCATCAAAACTAGTTAAAGGTCGAAATTGGTGAAAAAGTGAAAAAAATGGGCATTTTAATAAAATTTCAAAAAAGGGACATTATAGAGCATTTCTACTTTTCACAGGAACTTCTGACTTTGGCAGGATCGAAACCCTGCAAATTCATAGAGTTATCTATCGGAGTTTATACTAGTAGATTCAACTTTGAATCTACTTTATCATGGTATAATTTATTTTTTTAATTTCATTAAGGATTGATATTTTTATTTATTTTTTTCCAAACTCCATCATTTAAAAAATTAGGGACTTGAAAATCAGTCACAATGAAAATTCAATATCTTTGTTAAGATAATTAATACTCCATCCTTGTCCTACTTAGCATTATTTTCTTTTTCCTAGTAGTTGATGATGTCATTTACCCCCTAGTGGTGTGTAGATGTCATCTAGGACCCATTAGCCACCTAATGCGCTCTGCATGCATCATTTTAGGACCACCAAAGTCAGTTCCCTACATTTTAGGAGCCAACTCAGTGATCTCATTCAGTCCACATGAGTTAGCTAACTCTTGTGGGGGGTTTGTGCTCCGATTGCCACTGTTTGTGATCTAATGTGCCCCTTTCTGAGTGATTTACATGACAAACTCACTAATGCACCCTCCTTGGTTAGTTAATTGATTGTGTCTTCAATTAACTGTTAACGGACAATCGACCAAAGACGGATCTAAGGTGTGATCTCCCTAGCTCAATGTGAGTCTAGAACAAATCAAACAGAATATAGATCTACTTTCCTAGATCAATAGAAGTGCAAACTAATGGATAGACAAACTACCTCAGATTTGTAGATCCCTTTGCTGTTTGTTGATCCAATGCTCCAGCGTCGTCAGATCTCCAGCTGCAAGACCCCGTTGAACATATAGATACTAACAAACAGTGAAAGCATACATTTCATATGATTGCTCTAAGTTAACAGTTAAGGAAGAAAACTCTAAACATCATCATCAATGAGACAATAGTTTATGGAAAGATATTATATTAACTGTATAAAAATGGGAATTACATAGAAAGGATGAAGCTACAACCAAAGCCTCAACATTGCATCCTCCATCCAACATGTCCAATCCAAGCCTCCAAGATGGTACAAGCCTCCCAAGATGATTAGGGATCACCAATATTCTACCAGCATAAGGGTACTATAGACCTTACCCCCTCCCATGGAGAGAGTGGGTGATTATATAGGGCTAAAGAGATAGGGTAGGTTGAGGATTAGGGGGAGATGGTTAAGGGATCTTTCCATAAGGTTAGGAACCGAAGTGCCACCTCACCTAGAGCCTAGGGATAGGCCTCCACATCACTCATCTTCGAGAATGGGCTCGAAGATACTCTTTTATCCAAATAACTGACATCGTCGCAGGTTGCATTAGGACAACCTGCGACATCGCATGTTGCACAAGGGAAGACTGCGATGACCTTGAAAAGTAGGTCAGTTAAGCCCTCCAGTCATGGGAAACTTCAGGGATATGTTTTTACTCTAAAATGGGTTTAGGTAACATAGCAAAGAGTTTACACAATAGTCAATATGAGGACATTATCACAACGGTCATGATGACGACACTAGGTCATAATGACGATACTTGCAACGGTCATGATGACGACACTAGGTCATGACGACAACACTTGCAACACTTGCGACACTTGCACAAGGGTGATGACATTTTGGTGTAACATTAACTGAGTTTGGGTCTTCTAGAGCACTCCATTGGTGACAATTCCTATGCTAGACAGACTTATTCTCTCTATTGTAACATATTTGTGGACTATACTGATTAATGGATAATGTTACACATTTCTGCTTCCATCTGGGTTCCAATGCATGATTAATTTTACTGCAATTTTCACTATAATTCACCTCTTTTGCTCATTCTTTCACTGTGAGGTATTCTCAGATCTATGATCTGCTGTGATTTAGAATTTCATAATCTTAACGAAGACACCACTATGAAAAGTGAAAAGTGCAACCATTATGCAACAAAATTCAACCTAGTGAAAAGTGCAACCATTATGCAATCAACCAAAAGATTAAACTTTACAATGAATGCGACTCACTATGATGTAAGGATTCATAAATCTCCACACATAACAAAATAAATATGATCAACAAGGTTCAAATTTATGGAGGATGTAAGCATATTATGATCACTGCATAATTATCATCATTTGATGAGAAGTAAAGATCATAACTAGAGAAAGACAACCTCAATCACACTAACAAATGTTATAAGAAGTTTGTTGAGACACAATGCATTATAATATTAAAAGGCATCATGAGGCTATTAAGGGAAAGGGGCTCTTTTATTTTTTCCAAATACTACATCATTGGAAATGATTGCCATTATGCATCACAAGTTGAAATTTTGCAAACACTAATCATTGGAAAGAACTTATCACCATCAAATTTGTTGTTGAGCAAAAGTGAGGGTTTCATACAAATTAATGCCTTGCTTAAATATATGTATACTCATCTCTCTATTAAAGCTTAGAATAAATGCATATGAGAAAGCCTTAATTGAATTGGTTTCATTTTGCCAAAAGTATAAAGTTACGAATATAGCAAGATTTTTAATGAAAGTTTAGTGTGTTAGTAAAAATTTGATACAACATTTAAATACAAAGAAATTTGGGCTGGCGTCCATTCCTCAACATGTACTCTTTTAAGGTGTGGATTAATTTTCTTAAAATTTGACTTTTAATTGAATTATTTCAATAATCCAAAGTGCTCAACTAACTCATTTATGTAACGAAAGTTAAACCCTGACGAAACTTTCAAAACAATAAATAGGTGGAAGTATGGAATCATCTTTGATAAATGCAAATGAGCACATAAATGATGTAAGATAAACATAAAGAAAAAAATATTCAAATGATGCAATCATTACTTATGTGAGGAAAATACAACAAAACAAGAAGTTTACATCATAGTAGCATAATTCGGTCATATTGGGACTTAGTGTATGGAAATTCGGAACAAATTCAATTCGTTGAATATTCGGTGTAGGTGTATTATGGGTGTAATACGAATACAGATTCTTACTAGTAGATAATTAAATTTTGAAAACCAATTTTAAAAAAAAACTTTAATACCATTCAATTGTATACTTTCTTAATAAAATAACTATTAGTAACTAGTTTCCTTCTCTCACCCTTCCATATCCAGGGTTGTTGAGATTTTATATTTTATTTTTTTAATATATGTTAAATTTTATTATATAAATGTCTATCTCACACTTCCACATCCTAGGTTGAGATTTTATATTTTTGTTTTTTAAATATATATGTTAAATTGTAGTATATAAATGTCTATATATATTTTTGAGTATTTGATTAAAAGAATTATATATAAGCAAGCTACTTCCGTATTTTATCTGTACTAGATTTTTTCAGTACGTATTTTTTCTGTATCAAATCGTATTCATACTCGAATTATGTTACTATGGTTTACATGATTCAATAACCCCTAAGAAAGAAAACTACCAAATCATCATTTGAAATCAATAAAAATAAAATCTATTACAAGAGGAGGTAGTAATTAGATGGAGGGCCTATATTTTTGTTAAAAGTAAATAAGGGAAGCTTTACCATCTGCACTTGCTTCTTTTTAGATTGTTATGACTATAATACTAGCATTTTCCCCTTGAGGGGCAAAACTGAACGCCGGTAGGAAAAGAGGAAAGTTGGAAGGAACAAAAACATAGGCACAGGCAGCGAAGGACACTAGTGGGGAGGGTGCGAAAGGTTTTGTATAGGAGGAACTCGCTCCAGTAGAATGAAACAAAGGAATCTGCAGTAAAGGGTGGAATGGTAGTGAAGCGAGGAAATACACGGACAATTTTGGGAGGGTAGATTGGTTTCCATTGAGAGTGCTTTCTACGAGGAGAAAATGACCAAGAACGTGCAGCTTCAAGAAGGGTAAGGTGCTCGAGTGTAGGGGGTCGCTGCATGTATGCAAAAATGAATGTGGGTGTTGGCGGGGTGTCAGGAGAATCATTGGAAACACGTCGAAAAACACTTTGGCTAACATTCAAGGATACAAAGGAGCGACTGCAAAGGGAAAGAGGGATTTTTTGGAGCATGTGGCAAGTCTCTTGTGCACCAATGTCATGATCTACAACAGTTTCTGATAGGAATTGTCTAATTGGTTGAAGGATGGGGCTATCATTTGGAGTTGCATGTGCAAGACGAGAAAGAATTGCATGGTAGCTTTCTGATTTGGGGTCTGCCTTTGCTGCATATTTTGAAATGTATTTGAGGACAACATGTCTAGAGAGAACAGGTTGGCAATCAGCATTAGCTCTCCAAATTGAGAGCATGGCAGGGTTGTGAATGTTTAGGAGGGAATCGTTCCTTGCAGGGTTATATTTTTGTGGCCATTTGCATCAATGAACAAAGAAGAAGTAGGTTGTAGATCAAAGGGGAAGCTGTAGCAACATTGAAGAGATGATCCTTTTTTTTCCGGAGGGAAGAAGATTCTGAACATTTTTTGTGCCTTTGAACACAATTAACAAGGTCTTCATAATCGGCCTAGTGGTTAGCTGCAAGTATGGAATGTGATCCAATGGTGCATGGATCATTTGTAGTAGAGGGTTGGGAGCATGGGGTTGTAGAATATTTGGGTCGAGCATTCCATGCAGTAACATATTTGTTAAAGTATTTTTTTTGCATCTTCGACCTTGGTAGCATCCACCCAATCTAACGTGTCCATATTGGGTGCATTTTCAAGCCATAAGAATCCATGTATATGCGCAGAGCCCCTATGTTTCCATTCATACCTACATGGAAATTATAAATATTAGGAAGGTACATTTGAGTTTCTGAATATAGGCAACTTTGATGAGAATATGATTTGTTACCAAACTGCACCAGTAGTATTTTGTAGAAAGCCCCTTTTGAAGAACCTCTTTAAGGAATATTTTTAATCTAGTGTGCATGTATTGAGATGCAACATGTGGATTGGAAATAAGGTTGCGAATCCTCCATTGGTGTTGTTGATTTGAAGTGGTTGGAGCTTGTCCAGGAATCAGAGAATGCAAATCTGATTACTTGGTATCATCTGCGCTGAGAGTGAAGAAGAATGTTGGTGTCCCTTGTTGATTGATCATGTCAGCTAGTTCACCCCGGATTTTATTCCAATAGGATCGTGTCCCACAAAGGGTGGAGCCAAATTGCATGACTTGTTCAGCGATCTTAGCATCGAGCATGTCTTGTAATTGATGTACAAGTTCTGAGATGGTTGGAGGCAATGTATCTTCAATGTTCTGTTTGACAAATACGGAAGCAGTAGAATGGCTACAGTGGCACATCATGAGGTTATATATGTAATAACGAAATCGAGGATGTTGGCCAACTATATTGTCATGGTATCGAAGAAGGTGCAGTGCATAATTGTCCATCCCAACCTCTTGAATGTGTGGTTGTTTAAGCATGGCAACTCCAGTGGGAAACAAGTTTGGGAAGGCCATGAAGAGGAGGCCTATTGTGTGGTACTCATTGATAGGGGAAGCATCTATTGGTGGCCAGTCGATGCAAGGTGGATTTGGTGCATTGCTTGTGGCTAAGAAGTGTTTGATTTCATCAACCTCAGTTCCACAATTTTGTTTATGTAGATATAAAGGAGGAGGACTGTACTTCATGGGGTTCAAGGAAGTTGGGTGGTTGAACAGTAGAAGATGAGGTATGGCCAGTAAATGGGGTTTCATTGGGTGTGACATGATGAAGGAGGGATGAAATGTCTATTGGTTCAAGAGGCAAAGAAGATAATGCAATTGGGTTAACTTGAACATCTTTGTAGTATGGGTCATTTGATAGTTTGTATTCAAGAGAAGCAAGAAAATGTGCTCGACTAACAAATAATTCATAAGGCTTGTTTGTAGGGATTTATTTGCACCTCCTCCTCGATTAACCGCCCCCTCCTCCACTCTCTTCCTCTCTCTCCTACACCCCCTACCCCTAATCCTCTCCCTCTTTCCATCTCTGCTAATCCCCCCTCCCCCTACCACTTACCACACTTACCCCTCTCTCTCCCTAAACCCCCTCCTACTATCCCTACCCATAACGACCCCCTCCTCCCCTCTTTCTCTTTCTCCTACAGCCCCTACACCTAACCCCCTCCCTATCGTTGTCTCTTTTAATCCCCCTTCCACTACCACTTACTACCCCCCAATCTCTCTCTCTGCCCCCCACCCTATACCCTCTTCTCTCTAAATGTTGTAATCCTCCCTAAACCCCTACCCCTCCGCCCACCCCAATCTCTATCTCTTTCTCTCCCCCCACCCCCCCTGCCCCCTACCCTTAATCACCCACACCCTATTCTCTTTCTAGATTCTGATTATTTTTGCATAAATTAATGTTCCAGTGATTAGTCTTGATGACACTATCAACCCAAAGGAACCAAGGATTACTCCTCTCGACATTGAAATGTATTGGATTGTAAGAAAACTGAGTGTTTGAATTTGAATATGAAATAGTCACGAGGAGTGGCTATAACTCTCTGAGCCCCGTTTAAGGTCTGCCATTACTCCAAGAAATATGAAATTCACAGTAGTAATACAGAGGAGAAGACACCGATTTGATATTCACAAAGGTCACGCTACTCATGCAAGGAAGTCACAAAAACACACAATAAGGGTGCAATTATACATTTCATATACCTAGTATGCAGGAAAGGGACAAAAACAAGGAGCATTTGCTTTCAATTTAAAAATATCTAGAAAAAGAAAGAAAGGAAGCACAAATAACAATATATACTACTATTAGTAACAATTTCACAAAACTCCATGAAATTTATATACTGATTTAACCAAATCCACTTACTTGAATTTCATCAAAAGGCATGTTTTTCCAAATGTAGGAAAGAAAAACAAAAAGAACAAAAGATCTACTTACCTGAATTTCACCAAAATGGTTTGTCTTAGAATTCAACTTTGTTTTGTCTCCACTATTATAATCCCTATGGCATGCATGTATCTATGTATCTGTGTAGATGCTAAGCACATTTTAGCTATGGTTAGATGTTGGCCATGAGGTGGTTTTTGTCTCAATTAATGAACAATTGTTGTTTTTGTTTTGTTTTAAGCTATCAATTTTTTTTAATAATTATTGCACATGAAAATAGTGAAGTGCATTTACAGTTGAGATAGAGTGTCATGTATGTAACATTAATAAACAAAAATAAAACAAAAAATATATTAAAGTAAAAAAAATTAAAACTAACTGATCATGACACATTAACTCAAATCTATAAAAATATTTTATTACAAGGAACCTCCATATATTAGCTCAATCTTAAAGTCAATATATATATTAGCTCAATCTTAAAGTCAATTTATATTCCTTTGGGTCATGGAGCAAGATTCTTTCTCATTGAGCCTAAAACATCATGACATCATTATCAAATTGCATTTTACATATTTTAAACAAATATGTTATCCACCATGGCAATACAAATGCTTAAAAGATAAAAAGTTTGTAAAGCAAACACAAGATTCAAGATCTCGTGCCATAGAAATGCTTAAAAGATAAATAGAAGTCTGTAAAGCAAACGCAAGATTCAAGATCATAAGTCATAGTTAGAATTAAGGTAAAGCATATATTTCACAATATAAAAACAATCAATATCAAAGTGCATCAACCTCAAATATAAATAAAACATCACCTTGCAAAATAATACCAGTAAGAAATCAGGCATGATTCTTAGATGTCAAAAAAACATATTAATGTCCATATTAAAGGATCGAAAACAGATTAGAGTTATCAATACGATTATAACATTAAATCCAAAAAATGAATGACTATTAACTCTTACCCGATTTAGTCATTTTCACTTGTATTAAATACTATGGAAACATATTAATTAATTTAACAATTTCCGAAGAGTGGCGGTCGGTAGATGAATGAAAGGGAATTTTCTATGATAAAGAATAAAACATGGATCTGCCAAACAATTTTAAAACAGTTTGGAAATTGATTTAAGATCCAACGGGTATATTTTGTTTTTAACAAAATAACTATTTCAAGTAGTGGTATGGCAATGGCATGTCAAAGGTCACTAAACATTCCAGTAAAGATTTATTTATTGTTAAGATAGTCCTACAGACCTCTTTGTTTGGATAAAATCTCGATTTTCATTACTACTTTTGTATAAGATCTACTTTTGTATTGCAAATTAGAAAGTTCTGTAGGTAGATTACATGATAAAATATAAATAGAGCCGATGGATTGTTATTGAGAATGGGTCGTCGTGAATATGAATGGCTTTCCGTGATAATGTTTTTATCTTAACAAGAGAACTCTGCCCTTGCCCGCCATTAATTCTCTCAGAGACATCTGTTTTTCAGGTAATGGAAAAAATATCAATTCAACATACTGCCAAAAAGCTACCATTGCTCCACCAGCCTCCAACGCTAATGTTTCATTATTTTGAAAGAATTTTTTCTTTCATTACGAAATCGTAATTTATTTTCTTTTAAAATTCATGACACATAAGCGCTTGACTTTTAATGTGATGTGTTTCACCCTGTAACTGGAATGCTATCTCCTGAGCTTTGTGTGTCTCTGCATGCCTTTACACGATATCATTCCTTCCGTCTGTGGACTATTTTATCTCTATGATCGTTTATTAGGATCAAACGTGTGGCAACTGTACCCTCCATGAGACAGCCACACGTAGTCTGCTCTTATTTTAAAATAGACAGTAGTCAAATCGTTAAAAAAATCATCTATTTGCTAACATTTGTTCTGAAATCTAAAAACTAAACGTATAGGGAATAAAGCAATGTAAGAAGGTTGACAAATGGTACTCATGCCTTTGATTCCACCTTACCAAGACCTGCACCACCAATAACAAGTTGCAATGATGTAACTGCATGCACGGCACCTGGGATATGCCCCTCCTATGACTTGCCATGCCTGGATAGCCAACGCTTTGGGCATCACCCACAGCTCAAGTATAGACTGCATCCGGAAGATAAAAAGCTTATGAAAAAGTGGCTGCCAGAGAAACTACACTACAGGCGGAGACAACTTAAGTATAAACTGCTACAACGTATAGACTGCTAGCGAAGAAACTGGGCGGACAATGAGCTCTAGGCTTCAGCAGGCGGAAATTGTTTAGTCAAATGGTTTATGCAAATAGTTTATACTGTATCCTACCTCTATATGTCGTAATAGTATGGTCGATAGTTTTGTTGCAGATGACAGTAGTTTAGTTTGCTCAACGTTGTACATTGAGCAAATAGGTCGGTTGGAGATTATAACACATGAACAAACAAACCTGATTATTGTTGTCTAATAACCGTTATGATGAGTAGAGAATGCCACGCGAGCATGCCTCTCACCCACAAACCTGCAAATGATTTCAAAGGGAGTGTAAGCCCTAAACCCACTACACGGCCATCAGTACATGGAAGAGGGCAGCTGCAAGGATATCGCTCAGAAAGCTGGGTTGTTGAGATGCGCGAAGAGCTGTAGCTCCACTCTCCTGCCTGTTTTATTCCTTGCAAGAAGATCATTTGTTGTGAGTGATGTTCGGGCCTGTAGAGCGGATGATTATAAAGTAAGTGGATTAGAGTCAGTCACCGCCACGAGCAAGAGAACAAGGAAGCTGCAAGAGTCAATCAACTGAGAAAAGAGCAGATGTCCGAGGCCAAGATCATATGGTTTTTATTTGGCAGGATATTGCTTTTAATGTTGTATTTTTTTTGTCTGGTTCTGTAATCATCTATTGTAAGCCTAACTGAGGAGTACCAGGCATGTATTAATGGTTGTCCGTAGAAGAATTATAAATGTAAAAGTTGTATCTGTAGCGGTAGAAATTATAGAGGTGTGTTGGAAATAGTGTTAATTTCTCCGGCTACACACAACAGGTCGCAGAGATAGCAAGAAGGGCCATAGCGATGGTACCTGACAACTTTTGATGAGCATCTAGCCGGTATACTCTATGATGCGAACTACGAAGTTCTGGAGGAGGAGGGCGTTAATCAATTAGAAATAGAAATGCAGAAATACAGGTATGTTTTTTTAAGAGAATTAGTATTTCTCAGAGTTGAAAAATATCCAAAGGGGGTTTCAGGAAATTCGAAGCGTTGGTGTTCAGCAGCGTCGTGGGCGATCTCGTGGAGGCTCTGGATCGTTTCTTACCCACCTTGTTGGTTCCTCCGCCATTCACAGACAGACTCGCCGAGGTATTGAGACCGGCAGAATGAGGAGGCCGTAGCTCCATGGTTATCACTAGCGCTGCTTCTGCGGAGTTGAAGTCGGTCGCCACGGCTTGACGTAGAAATTCCAGTTCACTGTCGCTTGAGATCATGAAGCCCTGTGTCTGTTCTTGGTTACACTAGTTGCCTACTCATTGTCTGCCTGCTTCTTCTGGCTAAATTGCAGAGAGCTATCTAGAAGTAAAGGCTCACGACGCTGTTAAATCCACGGCACCGTGCTGTTAAATCCAATCCACGGCACCATCTACGTCCAACCGTGGACGTGGCAGATTTCCATTCTCCCATTTTCTTTATGAGCGAGGAATTTAGCTAACATTCACGTTCACGTCCACGTCCAAGTGGACGTGGCATGGCAGATTTCCAATCTCCCATTCTCTTTATGAGCGAGGAATCTAGCTAAACATCCACGTCCACGTTGGACTTGGCAGATTTTATTTATCCCATTCTCTTCCATTCTCTTTATGAGCGAGGAATCTAGCTAACATCCACATCCACGGTTGGACGTGGCAGATTTCCATTCTCCCATTCTCTTTATGAACGAGGAATCTAACTAACCCTGGATGGTTATGCTTCTCCTTGTGAAACGCCTAGCCTAATTAAAATGGCTAATGGACAAGGCTAGAAGATGGCTGTTGCTTCTAATTAAAATGGCTAATGGACAACGCTAATTAAAATGGCTAATGGACAAGGCTAGAAGATGGCTGTTGCTTCTAATTAAAATGGCTAATGGACAACGCTAGAAGACGGCTGTTGCTTTTCTTTAGGTTTATGACTACAATATTAGAATGGTTAGGTTTATGACTACAATATTAGAATGGTTAATGGACAAGGCTTGAAGAAACCTTTAATGATGGGTGGAAAAACATAATCTAATTGTTAAATCTTCATAACTAATGTTTAAAATTCAATGAATATAATATTTTAATTTAAATCTAATGAAAATAATAGTTAAATTTTGGTAAGTTTCATTTCGAGGAATGGTTGTTTTCCTTTGCTTTGTTTTGTTGGCCTTTCATTTTTACTCAAAAGTAAATTTTCCATCATTTCAATCTTCAACACTTCTTCGGTAGGTGTTCTCCATGTTTTGGTAGAATGTTTTATATGAAGAACTTGAAATTTTGAAAAGTATATAAAAACATGGCTTGCATTATGCATACTCCTGTTTAAGCTTTTCAGTTTGAAACCTTCTTTAATGTTTTGGATTTCACTGGTTTATTGGTAACTATAGGATTTAGGATTTAAGTGAGTAGGAATTGTGTTAATTTTGTTATTAATAAGTTGCACACAACCCTTATTAAATTTATAATATTGATTTTTTTTTTTTCAAAGTAGAAAAATTCATCTTCTCCCTTGTTAATGGTCAACTTGATCCTGAGTTAAGTAAAAAAAGTTCACTGAATATTTTTTTTTCTGGAAACTTTCGTAAAGCCAACCTTTTAGCCCTCCAGTTGTGACTCCAAGAACGGAAACAAAGGCTAGAAACCTGGCCACCTGAAATAACCCACTGGTGGTCCATAAGGGAGTGGTCTGTAAGGGAGCAAGCTTTCACTCTTGCCAGATGCCTCTTAGCCTCCGGTGCATAACGTATGAGGAAGACAAGCTGCTTTAGCCAATCAGAAGTAGTTTTAACAACTTACTCCAACCTAAGTGTAAATTCCTTATACCCAGTATCCTGTAGAGATCATCGTTAAGGCTACCTCCAAAGGGGTCATGTGGCATAATGAGCCCACAGCTCCCGGTTGTAATTTAGCCACTTACCCAAGTGGTAACATTGATAAATTATATGTTTATATGCATTGTAAATGTAAATATTTCAAACTTAAATGAATATCATAGCATAAATACTTTTCTATTAGTCAATTTACATGTTATTGGGTTTTAAATTTCCATTTATAAATATTAAAACTTAAATATTATTATAAATATTTAAAATATTATTACGTGAAAGTTCAAATTGCAATTTTACAATGCAATATTATAAAGACAAAGTAGAAAGAAAATT
Source organism: Larix kaempferi (assembly GCA_027924585.1). Taxonomy (NCBI): domain Eukaryota; kingdom Viridiplantae; phylum Streptophyta; class Pinopsida; order Pinales; family Pinaceae; genus Larix; species Larix kaempferi. The sequence continues at coordinate 8,380,121 of BSBM01000129.1, read as the reverse complement.
TAACACAAAGTTCATATTGGGTAAGAGGTTAAATTGCAACTCAAGAGTGCAATATCATAGTTTTATGTACTAGACTAAGGCAATTCCCAAAAACACGTGTCAGTAATGGAGGTTGTCTCAATATTGGCTTTCTAAGGGATATTGTGATAAGTTGTAATGTCCTCTTGGTCTTGAAGTATTGACCTAAAACCACTTGAAAGTTCCACTTGAACATACATACAAAAATAGGTTAAGGGTTGAAGATCCAAAAGCATTTGGCATCAATGAAATTCTTCCCTAAATAAGTACAGTCCAATGAATAAGTACAGTTATCAAGTAAAGCACTTTAAAAAGTATGTATTACAACTTTCGTATTTTCATATCTGGTGTTGCCTCTTTTCCAACATTTATAAATAACAGGGAATTATAGGTTTTTTTGTTAAGTGGAGAGATAATCATGATTAAGCAATCAATACTGATATCACTGAAACAATATTGATTATTTTCTATGGAACACCATAAAAAGATATGATTCTAGAACCACATTACCAGATTCTAAAAAATAATCTCCATTTGCCACGAAGAATACCAATTGTAGTATATAAGTCTTCAAGCACTTTAGTATTGATTGGATATCAACATGCACACCATTCTATCTCTGGAAATTGTACGTAGTGCTGGATATTTTCAACATTATTAGAAGAATTGTATGTATGAAAGAAGCGCACCGGGTTTACAAAAATGGGCTTGTGAATATAGATATAGTCTGCAAGTTGTTGAAATGGTGACAATGACATAGGCAGTGAAGAACCTCAGCAAAATCAATATCTTATTACGTAGATGAGTGTTACATATAAAGGAAATCAAAACCGTTATCTACAGTTAGATAACGAGATTATTAACTAGAATTTACTAACTTATAACTGTAATATTATTTACAATGTAATCCTGAAGGATTATTCAACATTTCCTCCTTAATCCGAAGGCACATCAGACATGCCAAGCTACATTCTAAATTTTTCAAACTTTTCACGGCCCAATGCTTTAGTAAAGATATCTGCAATTTGTTCTGAAGTAGGACAATGAGTCAAATGAATAGTTTTAGCCTCAACATGATGTCGAATCAAATGATATTTGGTATTGATATGTTTGGTTCGATCATGGAATTTAGGATTCTTGGCCAATTGTATTGCAGAAGTATTATCAACAAAGAGAGGTGTTGAAGTCTTTTGTTTCTCATGCAAATCTTCAAGAATTTTCCAAAGCCAAATGATTTCTTTTGTGGCTTGAGCTGCTGCAACGTATTCGGCTTCAGTTGTAGAATCAACAGGAACTGATTGCTTTCGTGATCTCCAAGTGATAGCTGTTGAACCAAGATTCATCAAATAACCTGAAGTAGACACTCCATGCTCTTTATCTCCATCAAAATCTGAATCTGAATAACCAATAAGATGAAAGTCTGAAACTTTAGAGTATTTGATGCCAAACGACTGAGTACCTTTTAAATATTTTAGCACTCGTTTTAGGTTGATGCATAAACCTGGAAAGTATTCCTACAACAAAAGCTATGTCAGGACGAGTAGTAGTAAGATAAATCAAGCTTCTAAGAAGTTGCCTGTACTTTGTTGGATCTTCAAATGCACTGCCTTCTTGTGAACTAAGCTTTTGATTATGCTCCATTGGAGTAGAAACAGAATTACAATCCAACATCTCGAATTTACTCAACAAATCTCCAATATACTTCTTCTAAGAAATAAAGATATATTTTGGTTTTTGATCTACTTCAATTCCTAACTAATAATGAAGTAATCCCAAATCCGTCATGTCAAAAACCTTTTGCAACTCCTTTTTAATAAAGACTATATAGTCATCACTATTCCCCGTGATAAGCAAATCATCAACATAGACAACTAGATATACAATTGATCGCCCAACTTTCTTAACAAATAAAGTTGCATCATCTAGATTGAAATGCTTATAATTCAATTTGAGAAGATGTTAAGTTAACTTCTCATACCATGCTTGGGGTGCTTGTTTCAAACCATATAAATATTTCACCAATTTACATACCTTCTGTTCTTTTCCTTTAACAGAAAAACCTTCCGGCTGAAACATAAAGACATCTTCTTTTATATCTCCATTTAAAAAGGCAATTTTAACATCCATATGATGTATTTTCCATTCATTTTGAGCTGCAAGATAAAACAAAGTTCTAATAGTGCCCCATTTTGCAGTAGGAGCAAATGTTTCTGTGTAATCAATACCTTCTTTTTTAGCATACCACTTTGCTACAATTCTTGCCTTGTATTTGTCAAGTGAGCCATCAACCTTATATTTAGTTTTATAAACCCACTTAGAGCCAATTGGTTTAATGCCAATAGGAGGGTCCACCAACCTCCAAGTGCCATTTTTAATAAGAGCATCATATTCTTTCTACATTGCATCTTTCCATTCATTACAACTAGCAGCTTCTTCAAAAGAAGCAGGCTCATTAACAACAACAGAAAAATTTAAATTAAATTCATCAAACCTTTTTGGAACTGTCTTTGTTCGTGTTGATCTACAAACTGATTGTTGCGGTGATGGATGAATAGCTTCTTCAATTTCTGATGGCTGAATAGTTTCTTCAATTTCTGATTCTGCATTATTGTCAATTATTTTTCCTTCTATAGAATCATTATTATCAACTAATTTGTCTTGATTCTCAGGTGTTGAAACATAAGGAAAATTAATTGAAGGGAAATCCACAGACTGATCAAGAATCTGAATCCCCCCTTCAGGATGTGGAAGATCATTATCCCATTCATAATAAAACTTCTTGGAAGGGAATTTATCCAAATGATTGAGTTGTCTATCAATAGTAGAAGCATCTTTAGCAAATTCAAGAAAAACTACATCTCTTGAAACAATAAATTTCTTGTTCTCCTCATCATACAACCTGTAAGCTCTGGAAGTATTAGAATATTCCAAAAATATACATTTGCGGCTCCTAGCACCCAATTTGTTATGTTGTTGTGTAGGAATCAAGGCAAAGCAAGGAGAACCAAAAACTCTAAAATGTTGAATAGTAGGAAGTCGACTATACCAAATTTCATAAGGAGACTTATTATTGATGGCAGTAGAAGGACACTGATTACGAATATAGACTGCACAAAGTACTGCTTCTCCCCAAAACATCAACTTGGCATTTTGAAAAAACATCGTAGACCTTACCATATTAAGCAAAGTTCTGTTCATGCGTTCTGCCACGCCATTTTGTTGTGGGGAATAAGGAACGGTGGTTTGATGCTTAATACCATTATCTTGTAAGTACTTTTCAAATTCATTAGATGTGTATTCGCCACCATTATCTGAGCAAAGAGTGCCAATATTAAGTTGAGTTTCATTGGATATCCATAAATAAAAATTCTTAAAAGTTGCAAAAACTTGAGATTTATCTTTCAACAAGTAAACCCAACACATCCTGGTGTAGTCATCAATAAAAGTTAGCAGATATTTATTACCATTGGCAGATGGAACAGGCATGGGCCCACATAAATCTGAATGTATAAGTCCTAACTTCCTGGAAGCTCTGGAAGTAGACCTATGAAAACAATGTTTACAATGCTTGCCTAAAATACAAGCATTACATGGAGACAATTTTCTTGGAACAGTAGGAAGCCCCTGTATACCTTGTTGTTTCATAATTTTGATACTATCATAATTGATATGACCAAAACAAGCATGCCGCAATAAGCTGGAGGATAGAGTATCACTATGCTGAGACAAAAGAGTTGAGTTGGATAAAAAAGATGATGTCCCTTTTAGTTTTAAGAGTTTGTTTTCTTCAACACCAGTCGTAACAATCACATCATCAGATGTTCTTCGTATCTCAATTATACCATCAAACATATGTATAGAATGCCCTTGCTGCCTAACTTGTATGAGAGACATCAAATTTCTTTTTAATTGAGGAATATAAAGAACATCATGCAAAATATAATCAACAAGTCTAGGTAACTTAAGTCGAATAGAACCAATACTAGAGGGCTTCAACTGTGACTTATCAGCAAAATAAATTATACCGTCAATATGATCACTAAATGTATCAAAACAATCTCTTATGAAGGTCATATGACATGTGGCTCCAATATCTAAAATCCAAGTATATTCCCACGAAGCAAAAGAAGTGCTAAAAACTTCATTAATACTAAGATTACAATGTGCAACTATATAGTGAGCAGATTCAGGTGGTTTTCCTCTGTTTGGAGGCTGTTGCTCTTTTTTCTCATTAATATTCTCCCAATGAGCGCGACAATAACTGGCAGTATGACCAAGTTTTCCACATCTATAGCATTTAACAGATTGCCTATCATTATGAACATATTTTTGTTGTCTATCATCTTGATGATGACCCCCCTGCCTCTAAATGTTCTCCTACCACGACCTCTGATACTATGGTCAATTCTAGTAGACTCCCCTCTAGGTTTCTGTTGTTTTTGGGCGAGACACAAAGTCTCAACAGTGGAACTAGAAAGATATTCCTTCTTCCCAAAGGCTTTCTCTCTTTCAGCAATTTTGTCTAGTACAAGAATATCAAATGTCATGGTTTTCATTTGTCCACTAGCTTGAAGTGATTCTAAATAATGAGTATAGGTAGGATATAGAGATTTAATAAATGCAGTAAGTTGAATGTCAACTTTTACACTAGTTGCATCAATATCATGGAAAATAGCTCTAATTTCAAAAGCAAGTTTCATTGGATCATTATCTTTTAATTCTAAGTTAAATTACTTCATCAACAATTGTATGATTTCAAGCTCAGAATGTGAATCATACAAATCTTTTAGTTTCTTTAATGCTTCCCAAGCACTTTTGCTAGAAACTAAATGTCTACTTACTTCTTCACTTACAGAGGCAATGATCAAGGCATAAACCTTCTTGTCCTTGCTTTTACATAATGCTAACTCTTTGGTATCAGTAGGTGGTACTGGTGATAATGGTGGTACTATTTCTTCTCCATCTTTCTTATCTTCTAAATTTTCATTTTCACAAATTCCATCCCACGTATCATTAAAAATAAGGGTATTTTTAAATTTGCGAAACCATAATGGTGGTACTATTTCTTCTCCATCTTTCTTATCTTCTAAATTCTCATTTTCACAAATTCCATCCCACATATCATTTAAAATAAGGGTATTTTTAACTTTGCGAAACCAGTCCTCATAATTTTCTTTTCAAGACAAAACAACTCCAACAATTGAAATTAAAGAATGCATTGAAATTTACTATGTAGTAAATTTTTGAACAAATTACACTCTATATTATTTTCCTCTCAGTCTATATTCTTTAAAATCTTTTTAGATAATTCAATTTAAAAAAAACCTTGCACGCAAATATAAATGGCATCTCTCTTCATTCTTCTTTTTTTTCCTTGAAAAAAAGAAAATAATTCTTCTAAACAATTACCAGAGTGATAGCTCCTTTGTTGGCTCCTCCTTCACGGGCTCCTTCTCTCTCACCAAGTCTTTCTCATCAATGCTTTGCTGCCTTGCTATGATACCACTGACACAGGCAGAAGAACCTCAAAAAAATCAATATCTTATTATGTAGATGAGTGTTACATATAAAGGAAATCACAACCGTTATCTACAGTTAGATAATGAGATTATTAACTAGAATTTACTAACTAATAACTGTAATATTATTTACAATGTAATCCCGAAGGATTATTCAACAAACAATCAATTCATCACAAAATAGGCTACCTCAGTTCCTCTTCCATAGTTTGTGCAACAAACTTGCCAAGGAATAAGATGCAGCAATTTTCAGTTCCTAAGATCTGCTTATTGTTGAAACAAATCAACATGAATTAGCATATGGTTGTTTTGTGTAATTAATAAGACAGGTTGAGGGGAAATGTGAGAAACTCCTATATGTAATTCTGTACAGAAAATTTGATATGGTGTTCCTCCCCAAGAGGGTGGTGAGCTAGGTTGGTTGTTGCAATTCTTCTTTATTGAGCAATAAGAAACTGTTGCCATTGTCCGGTGGATGTTTCTCCTTTTAACTAGTTTTACCACATAAATGTTGGTCTCTTGAGTGATTTTTGTTTTGTGCGTGTTTCTTTAATTTCCTGTTCTGTGCGTGTTTCTTTGATTTCCTGCAGTGTAAATCAGATCCTGTGGGTTAAATGGCCCAACACAAGCATCCTGAACTGATGAACGTTTATTAGCTACTCCTGCTAATGACAGAAAAAATCGGTTCTCATATAAGGTAGCAATGCATATGTTGAAATAATAACATTATGCAAAGATTAAACCCTAACGCTTGAATTTGTCAAGTTTGTACTAAAAAAATCAAGTCGTTGCAATGAAAGTATTGCATGAGTTGCCGATGTTACGGAATCCCTTCAGCGACATGGTCATCCCCATGACTATTGTTAATTGCTCCATACAGATTCTAATTCTATCTTCTTTCATATCCTGTTTAAAAGTTGCCCACCTTTCTCCTTCTTGCAGCTACATCTTGATGATCTCAATATTGTCTTTCCACACTAGCGTCCAATAGATAATCTAAATAGTAATATTAGCTTGCTTCTGCTTTGCTCTACTTTGGGTGAGACTTTGGAACTTAATCTACCTTGCTTGTCTGGTTTTACTTGGCAAGAGAGAAAAGTCTGAAAATTTTGATATGTCTTCACCATGATCTTTTAGATAACACCAGAAAAACACCTAGGTTGGATGGTCTCATTCACTAACTACTTCCTACCTCTAATCAGTTGGCTAAATCCCTTGTATGTTCTCTATATTTGTTCTATATATTTGGAGACCATATTATGGATAGTTCCTTACAGTGTTGAATGAACATTGTTACTATGTTGTATGTTGTACATATGATTTTTCTTTTTTATTTTATTTTTAGATATAATTTTTTATTAACTTCTTTAGGTGTTATTAGCCATACATACACATATACTATTTTATTATTTTTGGTTAGAAGCTTAAATTTTACAAAATATCAAGTAATTGCTACATATTTAATATTTCCAATTTCACATACCTATCAGCATAGATCCATCATAAATCTTGATCTATTAAACACAAAAGTTACAAATGGTAACTCACAAACTTCACAAACAAAAGTGACAACTGTAACTACACATTGGATATTCAAAATGACAATGTCCTTTTCATATCTACTTATTATTTACTATTCAATTATTTTCTATCAAACTTTACTTAAACAGATGAATAATATACAACTTTGTTATTAATCCCACTTAATTTATATTATTTTTACCAAATGCTAAGAAGCACCCTTACAAAGCATCTTACAAATTGAACTTTCAAATATTGCATTACCATGCTACAACAATTTTGAGTAATAATTGCACTGATAGATGTTTATATCTTAGAATTTGGGTTGGACTACCATCTATGTTTTTCCTAGATTGAAGGAGGACGGGACAAGTGTGCTGTCCTTATGGTCATTGTTCAAAATTCAAAATAAACAATTAAAATATATATATATATATATATATATATATATATATATAATAACTAAAACAAGTAATAGATAACTTGTTCATGACACTTAACTTGTAACCTACCAATGTTCACCAATCATAAGTTAAGTGGCTGTGCTAGTAATAGAACAAATAACTTTAGATAGAGTTGATAAGAGACTTATTAAACTTTCAAATATCAATCTAATTTGTTATACCAAGTTCATGGAGATATTCAAAAGTTTAATAAATTTCTTGTTCAACTCTACCAGACTGATATCTAAAAGTTTAATAAGTCTCTTGTCAACTCTACCAACTAGTATTATCCAGGCTAATTATTATTAGTCTGAATTGTTATACCATGGCCATACAATATCTGAATGTTCAATATAAGTCTCTTGTCAACAATCCTATTAGTATTAGTAAGAACCCTAGTAACCTGTGGTCAGAATAAGTTGGCCCTTTTGTTCATTCTTATTCCAAAACACCGCAGTACAATAGAAAGAAGGTTTGTTCCCTGTGTAACAGAAGATTGGTATTCATTCATTTCTGCAACATGCCTATTACTATACCAAGGAAAACCATCTTTGGAGGCCAAGTACCATAATACAAGAGGCCCATATCTATCACAAACTTAAGAAGTTAAACCCCTCTGAACGCTGGAGCCACAAAGCTTTAATCAGCAGTTACTGAAAGCTGGAGCCACAACCATTTATGGAAATTAAATTTGTGTTAATGGAAAAAGTTGTTACCGAAGATCACAATGATATCACAAACCACAACCATTATGAAAGATCATTAATAGCATTATATCTTTCAGCAACCAGTGTCGAATATACTGAGCATTTAATTTGACGCTGGGAGTTCTGTCACTCTCACTCAATAAATACTAGCTGTGAGGATTTTGATTTTTAAAGGTCACTCTCAGTCTCACTCATTAAAAAGGATATGCAACAACACGGACCTGAAAACCATTGAGTGTCCGTGAAGGCAGCTCATTTACAGGGAAGTGAAAGTGAGATCCATACACCTACTGTCAAATGTCAGTGAGAGGAACTCAACCTTCATAAATGTTTAGTTGCTTCGATGAAATTTAATGTTAACATCGAACTAAAGTGAGTGAAAATGTGATCCATATTGTTAATGTCAAATGACAGCGAGAGGAATTCATCCTTAGTTGCTTGGATTGCAGCGACTGTTTTTTTTTTTACTTAAAAAAAGTTTCTTGATATTCATATTCATAAAGGTGAATCAATGTTTTCCCATCCTTGGATAATATATGTACTTACAATCTAAACAGTCCTAATCTATTTTGAACTATATAATTCTGTAATCTCTGCTGTATACAAAAATATTTACATGTAATTTTTAATAATCTTCAAATATTTATAATTTTCATTATGTATAGTATAAACTTTCCATATCCATATCAGGTTAACAAAAAATATGCCAAAACATAGTTAATATAGCCTGTAGTGGCCAGTCTCCCTTGGCCGCTGATCAATATAGTATAGTAGGTAACCCGGAGAAAGCCTTCAGCCAATCTTAGTCCTTTATTTGGATAGATTCTCTGCCCTTTGGTTATAATCCGGAGGGATATGCTGAATATGATAATATTCAAACTGTTTAAGCAATATGGAAATTCTCCTTTCCAATGATCAAGAGACGTCACACTAAGCGGTCTATTTTCTACAACCCAGTCAATGATAGTTGTTGAGTCTCCATGGATCTACAGTTTGGAGATGTTCTTTGATATGGAGAAAGATAAAAATCCCCTTAGAGCCAAAAGCTTTGCTCTAAAGTTACTACCCATACCACATCCCAGCTAGAGCTTATAAAAGCAATCACTAGAAATAATAAGTAGACATCCAGCCCCGTACATATACCGTTCTGTTCTGCATTATCGAATCCACCAAATGAGGAGTGATAAATTTTTAGCTTTATACTTTGGTTTTCTGATAATAGCATCATAGAGGACTTGCAAAATATAAGTAACAGAGCTAACGAAATTGCTAACTAATCCATCAAACAAAACAAGATCAGATTTCTCAGTTTCCACCATCCCCAAATAAATAATATAAAGTAATGAAGTCCCCGAGCGAATGATACCATCTGGAAATAACAGCTCCCAGTAAACCCCGATTCCCAGAGAAGTCAAACCCCATCGATCCGAGACTGCATACCAGCTGAAGTATGATCGGACAATTGACAAATAGATGATTCACTGTTTCGGCATCTCTCAAGCAAAGAGAACAAATATTCGGTCCCATGCCACCTCTGCTAATATAATTATCACCAAACAGAGGATTTTGATAGCCGCTTGCCAATGCAAAATACACCAGTACCACCACCGCATCTGACCCAACGAATGTTTGTTAGCAATGGAAATTTGATATGGTGTTCAACCCCAAGAAGGTGGTGAGCCAAGTTTTGCAATTCTTCTTTGTTGAGCAATAAGAAACTGTTGCCATTGTCCAGTGGATTTTTCCTCTTTTAAGGAGTTTACCTGTCTCTTGTGTGATTTCTGTTCTGTGCGTGTTTCTTTGATTTCCTGCTGTGTAAATCAGATCTCTGTAGGTTAAATGGCCCAACACAAGCATCCTGAGACTTGGGTTTAAACTGATGAACGTTTACTAGCTACTTCTGCTAATGATGGAAAAAATCGGTTGTCTCATATAAGGTAGTAATGCATATGTTGAAGTAATAACATTATGCAAAGATTGACCCGTAACGCTTGAATCTGTCAAGTTTGTACTAAAAAATCAAGTCATTGCAATGAAAGTATTGTCTGAGTTGCTGATGTTGGGGAAGCCCTTCAGCTACATGTTTATCCCCTTGACTATTGTTGATTGCTCCATACAGATTCTAAATCTATCTTCTTTCATTTCTTGTTTAAAAGTTGCTCACCTTTCTCCTTCTTGCAGCTAGATCTTGATGATCTCAATATTGTATTGTCTTGCCACACGTGCGTCCAATAGATAGTCTAAATGATAATATTAACTTGCTTCTGCTTTGGGTGACACTTAGGACCTTAATCTACCATGCTTGTCTTGTTTTCATGGGCAAGAAATGAAAGTCTGAAAATTTTGATATGTCTTCACCATTTGCTCTGCTTTGGGTGAGACTTAGGACCTTAATCTATCATGCTCGTCTTGTTTTCATTGGCAAGAGATCAAAGTCTGAAAATTTTGATATGTCTTCACCATGATCAAATTTTTAAATTTTTATGTCTTCACCGTAATCTTTTAAATAACACCAGAAAAGCACCTAAGTTGAATGGTCTCATTCACTAACTATCTCCTTCTAATTCCAGTTGGCTAAATCCCTCGGGGATTCTCTTTGGAGACTAGATTATGAATAGTTCCTCACAGTGTTATGTTCTGTTGAATGACATTGTTACTATGTTGTACATATGATGTTTCCTTTTTATTTGCTATATATAAAGTTTTATTAACTTCTTTATTTGTCATTAGTCATACATACATTATTACTATTTTATTATTTTTGGTTAATAGTCTAAATTTTATAAAATCTCAAATAAATAATTGCATTATATTTAATATTTCCAATTTTATATATTTATATAGATTCATCTTAAACACTAATTTATTAAGCACAAATGTTTAATAAATCACAAACTTGATAATTATAACTACATATTGAATATTCAAAATGATAATATCCTTTTCGTATCTACTTGTTATTTACTATTCAATTATTTTATATCAAATTTACTTAAAAAGAAGAATACTATACAACTTGATTGTTAATCCCACTTATTTTATATTATTTTTACAAAATACTAAGAAGCACCCTTACAAATTGAACTTTCAAATATTGTATTAACATGTTTGCAATATATGAAAGTTCAATGAGTCTCTTGTCAACCATCCTATTAGTATTAGTAAAGACCCCTAGTAACCTGTGGTCAGAATAAGTTAGCCGTTTTGTCCATTCTTATTCCAAAACACCGCAGTACAATGGAAAGAAGGTTTGTTCCATGTGTAACACAAGATTGGTATTCATTCATTTCTGCGACATGCCATTAATTACTATACCATTTTTATTCCAAAACACCGCAGTACAATGGAAAGAAGGTTTGTTCCATGTGTAACACAAGATTGGTATTCATTCATTTCTGCGACATGCCATTTACTATACCATTCTTATTCCAAAACACCGCAGTACAATGGAAAGAAGGTTTGTTCCATGTGTAACACAAGATTGGTATTCATTCATTTCTGCGACATGCCATTTACTATACCAAGGCAAACCATCTTTGGAGGCGAAGTACCATAACAGAAGAGGCCCATATCTATCACAAACTTAAGAAGTTAAAACCCACTGAACGCTGGAGCCACAAAGCTTTAATCGGCACTCACTGAACGTTGGAGCCACAACCATTTATGGAAATTTGTCTGAATGGAAAAAAGTTGGTACCGAAGATTCACAATGATATCACAAACCACAACCATTATGAAAGATCATTAATAGCATTATAGCTCTCAGCGACCAGTGTGGAATATACTGAGCATTTAATTTGAGGCTGGGAGTTCTGTCACTCTCAGTCAATAAATACGAGCTGTGAGGATTTTGATTTTTAAAGGTCACTCTCAGTCTCACTCAATAAAAAAGGATATGCAACAACACGGAACTGAAAGTCCTGAAAGCCATTCAGTGTCCGTGAAGGCAGCTCATTTACAGGGAAGTGAAAGTGAGATCCATACACCTACTGTCAAATGTCAGTGAGAGGAATTCAACCTTCATAAATGTTTAGTTGCTTCGATGAAATTTAATGTTAACATATTTACACATTGAACTAAAGGGAGTGAAAATGAGATCCAGATTGTTAATTATGCCAAATGACAGTGAGAGGAACTCATTCTTATCAGAATCCTCAGTTGCTTGGCCCTGCAGCGCAGGTCATTTTTAACCTACATACGAAATCATTATATATTTATATGAATTACTATTTCTATACAGATTAGCTCAACACCAATTAGGATAGCTGGTATTGTTCTACCTTATAATTATTAATCTTCAATATTGGGCTTGCCCTCCAACTCAGAGTTCACATACTTTCTGCGTATCAAAGTTGAAATATTCACATATGTTTTAGGTTATTAAATTAGGTGTAACCTAAATGATTGATGATTTGCACTTGATTTTTTAGTTAAAATCCAATTGAAATTGAATATTCACATATGTTTTAGGTTATTAAATTAGGTATAACCTAAATGATTGTTGATTTGCACTTTTTTTTAAAAAAAATTTAGTTAAAATCCAATTGAAATTGATGAAACTGCAATTTTAAGTTGTTGAAATTTTATACTCAATGTTCACAGATAGAGAGAGGGATCCAATTTCAATTACACTTTCCTCACAATGTTGTCATTTTAGTAACTCTCCAATATAGTAATGATTGAAATGACATAAATTTTAATTAAAAATTTAATAATAACTTTTAAAGAATAAAAAAAGTAATAAGTAAAACAATGTAAAAATAAAAAGTAAAACAATGTAAAAAATAAAAAGTAAAACAATGTAGAAATATTAAAAAGTATCTCTCTTCAATGTGAATTTTTAATGGAAGAAGGGCATCTTACAAAGGAAAGGGGTGACATATCTTTAATCCTTGTACCTTATAGAAATTCTCAATAAACCATGAAATTCTCTAAACAAGACATGGTAATGACCACAAATTTGATAATAGAGGGATATAAAGATTTTTTTTAAGATTCCAAAGGAATATGTTTGTGGCTTATTGAAGGCTCGAATATTATATGATAAACAACATTTTCTAAGTAGATGTCAAATTCATATGTAAATCATTGGACAACATTACAAGGGGTATAAAAAGTGTTGTGGAAAAAAATGGCACTCACAATATTTAGTAAAAAACGGGGGTGATTTTATTTGGAAATGTGTAATGGGAGGGATATTAAAATTAAAATTTTGAAAGTTAGAAATGGAATTAGGGTTACTCTTTAATACCCAATGAACTCATGTACTATGCCATAGGTATACTGATTGAAGCCCTTGTTGTTAAAGCATGCCTCTAACACCACACACTACTTGTTTTTCTTCACTAGCCCTATCAAAATAACCCCATACCCCACTCTTTAATATTGGAGGTTGAACCAATATCCTATCTTTGAAATCCTAATTTGAGAGGCACACTAGAAGGGAGGAATAGACTTCCATTCAAATATATTCAAGTTCCTAGCATGAAAATACCCTAGGATACCATTGTTGGAAGTTCTATATAAGCCTTTAGTTCCTTCTAATTCCAATTTTTCAAGCATTCTTTATATGATATCCCTTTCCAACTATCATTCACCCCGATTATTTTGCCCATATCCAACCAAAACTCAATAGCAAATGTGAAACCAACTAATAAGTGATCTATAGTTTCTAAAGCTTTCATATATAAAATAAAATGTCCAAGACCATTCCTACTATGTTTTTTAAGGACCTCCCAATTTAAAGGCTTATGTTTTAAGGCAAGGCACATATATACTTTGATTTTAAGTGGAGATTTGACCTCCCACAATGTCATCCAACACCAAACTACACCATCTTGGGTATCCTCAACAAGCATTACTTTATAACCCAACCTAGGAGTATAACTCCCCAAGATTGGATCATTTTACTAGGATAGGCCATGTTCCTCCTCTCTGAGTATAATATGCTTCTTATGTAGTTGAGAAATATAACCCTTCCACTAATTAAATTCCACCTTAGATAGTCATAGGCCTTTCACATTTTCTCAACCTTAATACCAAGTTGTAGTAGTGATAGGATCATAGGATCAACATCCTAAGCAAGTTTAAGAATAACTTGGTTTTACAAACTACCAATAAACTCAAATATTCTATGGCCTTGTCCACTACCAACCCATGGATTTGAAACTATCTTCACTTTAATAGGTCTAATCTCTTTCTTTATTCATTATTCCATTATGAAGGTTCTATATACTTTTGAAGTATCACCTACCTCCATAAGCTATCATTAATCATCAACCTCCATAAGTGTTTGGTTGCCATATCCATCCCAAATAAGTGGATTTTTTTAGACCCCATATACTTGCCCCTTTGGGCTTGGCCAACGTTTGCCTCTTTACTAGGTGTATGGCATACTTTTCTCTCTTTCCTTTCCAAATGTATCTAAATAAAATATTCTTTATAGTTTTCAAAACCCTTTCAAGATGGAAGCCAAAGTTTACTAATAAGCAAGCATGGCCTCCAATATCTTAACTAAGGTTAATCTTCCTCCAAGGAACAATCCATTTAGTACACCATATCTTAGTTCTTATTTTTTATCTTCCCAATCAACCACTTCTAGTCACCCTTCCTAAAATCAATTGGTTTTAAGAAATACCTTGGTTGGTAACTAAAGCCTTCTTGTAGGTCCACCTTCTAGAAGGGAAGTATCTCATGAGTTATTTTCACCTGATGCTTGTCCACTTTGTTAAATATTTATATAGATTTATTTCCATAAATGATGTACTATATAGGATGAACATCTCCTTAAGTTTATTAAAATGTTTTCTAGAGCCATCACAAAATAGAAACACAACATCTATGAAGTGAGACAAATAGAGATAAACACTTACATTAAACCTAAGGCATTTGATCTCTTAGATTCTATAATTTTCCTATTTGAACCTTAAAAAATAATCAACAAACATAAAGGTGACAAAGAACAATGTTGTTTGAGTCCTCTACAAGGTCTAAAAAATATCGATGCAGAACCATTAACAAGAAATAGATAATAAACCCATGCTTTAGTTCACCATCTAGAGAAAGAAACCAATGCAGATTAAAATAATCCTCGGATACAACCAATTAGATCTAACTTATGCCTTGGATAAGTTAAATTCCATAACCATGGTCTACACCCTATGGTTTTAATATAATGTAACCCTTCCTGAACCACCCCTATAGCTTCATGAATTTTCCTCCGATAAAAGAAGCCAAATTGTTATTTTGGAATTAGCCTTGAAAAAATATTGTTTACTCTAAAATAATAATTTTGGCAAGGATTTTGAAAATACAAATACAAAGAGAACTAGGCATGACTTCATTATAAGGGATAGAAATGTAGAATTAAAATCCCTAACACCTTTCCTATTCTCCTAGTCTCCTCCTCCACCCTTATCAATTATTCTTCTAACATATCATAAAATCCTACAAAGAACTTCACAATCCAACCATAAGGGCTCGATTCGTATCCTTCTAGAAATAAACCAATATAGCTTTATGTTCATCGATCCTTAGACACTTTTGTTGACCTCATTTCTGGTCAACGAGATTATAATCACAATTTTTTGTGATTTTACCTTCCTCAAACTGCTCTAATTGACTATGCTATAAGTTTCCCTACTCTTTTTTCTCTTTATACATTCATTCAAAAATATTCCTCGCTTCTTGAGGAAAAAGGGGACCCGTCACTTAGACTGCACCTAGAAGTCATGAGGATGTTTGAACATAGATAAATAATATGAAGGAGCTCTAAGAGTTGTTGATTGGTTAATGAAATGCTCAATCAATGTTTAATATGTGGATGGTTTATAATTATGATTGCACATATAATGATCATGTATTCAACATTTGCCTTGTGTTTTCCAAGCTAATATTTTATTGACTTGGGGCCCAATTAGGTTATGGTTACAAGTTCATTTGGTTCTCACTTTATCGTGAAGTATTGTGGGCCTACTTGGTGATTTTTGGCTTAAAACAAACCAAAAAAAGTTACCCTAAAGGCTTTGTGGTTCAACATTGCAATGGATTTAGTGCATGGTAATTATCTCATTTGAACACTATTTAAACAATTGCATAATCCAAATATTGGGAAGCAGCTTAAGAATTGTAACAATACTTAGCATATGTTATGACAACAATTGGAAAATTTCATATGGTGTGTGCCTTGGTGTCAGTGGTTATAGTGGAGCATGTTATATGGTTTATTTGGTTCAAATGTTTTCCATGTGGCATTATTTGGACTACCATCTATGCATTACACTATGCTTTGAATTTGCATTTATATTGATATTTTGAATGACGACTTATACCAAGCATCAAGATATTTAAACATTGCCACCCAATTGTCCACATGTTGACCACTTCATATGCCCTTTTCTATATTCATTTTAGGTGAAGTAGTTTCCATTCATGCGTCTTCCTTGTTGGTATGTCAATTCACATCCAAAGGATGCCATTTGTCCCCACCTTTCAATGACCTATGCAACCATGCACCTCAATTATGGTTCATGCATTTTGGTCTCTATTGCTCTCACTATTTGCTTCTCTAGCATTTTTGTTAGGCCTTACCATGCTCACCCGCCTATAACTGATTTGATCCCATATATAAAATTTTCTTGCTCTCTGAGAGGATAGCTATTGGCATCTTGATTAAAATTCTTGTTTGGAAGTTTAATGGGAAGAATTTGTGGATTTTTGGCTACCTTTGCTTATGCACACAATTGATTACATGTAACTCTACAAGTAGATTTTATCAATTATTTTTTAGTGATTTAGTAGTGTCTTCAATTTTATGCTTGTTTTTTTGTGAAATTTGTAGTTAGTTTTCTTTTCACTTCACCTATACGTTTCCCTCAACCTTACCTAGGTTGTTACACTTATAGTTTGATTATGCTTGAGTATAAATAATATGTCCTAGCTTTGTCATTGCAGTTGTGTTTATCCTCATTCTTTCACTATGAACTTGAGTTTGGGTCCAAACATTAATTTTATCACTTGGACACCCTACATATAACTTTATTACGCCGTAGGCATTTCACCAACGAGAAGCATAACCATCCACGTCGGTTAGATTCCTCGCTCATAGAGCGAATGGAATGCTTCCACATGGATGGTGTCATCGTTGCAATGTCCCCATTCAAATAATTGCATAGTAAGACAATCCCATCAATCCTATTAGTTTCCTAGGTTGGATAAGAACATGTGGAATTGTAATAAGGAAGCTAATAAATGATGTTTAGACATTAGAAGGGTTCAAGTATTTAATAAATAGGCTGAATAAAGAAATTCAAGAGAAATTCTAGGTGGCAAGTGCTTTTGAAGACATATGGAGGATGTGGGACCCACACTAGCTTGATTTTTCAAGGACACATGGCATCTCTCTCTTGCCAATTCAAATTCATGAGAAGGTGAACATCCTTGGGTGAGTTGGTAAGTCATACACATGGCATTGACCATCTTAGGTCGAATTGGGATGGATTGGTAACCTCCATGGAAGAGGAAGAGTCAAATTGGAAGCTTGTGGACACTTGGGCTAGATTCCCTAGCCCGTATGACAACAATGATGGAGCATCTATGACATCTATGACAAATTGCAGATCTAAACTCTGAATTTTGACCATTATGACATGTCAACCCCAAAAATAGGCTCCCAGAGGGCACTCATGGGAGTTGGAGAAGCCAAAGAGACCCCCACTCGCATTGGTGGAAGGTGGAAGGCTAGGAAAGGTGTGACACATGGCAAATCTTGAGTCCTTACCCTAATTCGAATTGTATTGAGTCTATGGATGGTTTGGGAACCTTAGAAGGATAAGGATGTTTATAAAATACAGGTACAAACCAAGAGAAGGGCTTTTGATCATTTGAAAAAAATTGCATTTGTGAAGAGAGAGCTAGTGGATGACTAGTTTCTTACCTTAGCCAATTTTGAGGGTGAAAGATTCCCATCCAAGTTGGTGTTTGGAGAGGCCACTCAGGTATTTCATGGATCTTTAATGGAGTTTGTATTTGCAGGTATCATCTACAGGGAAGCTCGTGGTTTTTTTTAGTGCAACACCATCTCTTAACCATTTCCAGTTTTGAAGGCATATTCATGCTCCTTGAAGGATTGTGCTTTAGGTGAGCTCTTGTACTTCTTGGGAGAGCTTCTCATGATGTATTTCTAATTGTAATAAGATTTTGTATACTCTTTTATTCATATTCAGAAAGTATCAGGTCGAAATACCAAGTGGTTTTATGTAAAAATGATGATTAATGAGCAAACAATGACCATGTCCCCACTACATTGATGTATGCCATTATAATGCTGATGATTTCGAATAAAAGAATGTTTCTATGATATATTTGTGATGAATACACTTCCATTGATGTGTATTACAAGTTTCATATTTAGTACTTGAGCAATTGAATTTATTATACTCAGTTTATTTGCATTTGGAGAAGATTTGGTGCCATTTCCCCAAGGGTCGAATTAATGGTTTTTGCTGTTGTTTGGGAGAGGGTTGGAATAGACTTAATAACTACTTAATGGTGCATTTGGGACCTTAATAACCTCCTTGAGGCATCCCCTACCTTTTTTCATAAATTCGAGCAGGTTTGGAGGCATTTGGGAAGCCATTTTCACCACTTACCCTAGGGGGATTTGAACCCCAAATTGCTAGTAAAATTACATACTTGGACCAGAATCTTAAGAGAGTTCGAAAAAGTATTTTGGTAGCCATATA
Organism: Larix kaempferi; assembly: GCA_027924585.1. Lineage (NCBI taxonomy): Eukaryota > Viridiplantae > Streptophyta > Pinopsida > Pinales > Pinaceae > Larix > Larix kaempferi. The sequence continues at coordinate 8,361,171 of BSBM01000129.1, read as the reverse complement.
TCATCCATGAAAATCATATTCGAGTCCTAATATCATTCACATACATGCTCATAATATTTGGGATCATTTGGGGCAAAATTGGGACCTAGGCATCAAAACTAGTCAAAGGTCGAAACTGGGGAAAAAGTGAAAAATGGGTATTTTTATAAAATTTAAAAAGGGACATTGCAAATGGTATCAGAGAATAATCTTGGAACCTGATGGTCTTAACCAGAATTCAAAATAGACCACCACCCTTTGAACCAGTAGTTGAAGAGGTTTTTGTTGAAGAAGAGGTAGTAGAAGAAGAAGAGGATCTTGTGGAAACTATGACTAACAAGGGGAAGGGACCCTATACTGATCTGGAGGAATATATTAAGCTCATGAAACATCTCTTTGATGACATAAACAAGAACATGTCCCATCAAATTATGAAAGGATTCGAATTAGTGGCTAGCCAATTTGGAAGCAAAGGGGTAATGGGTAACAACAGTAGTTCACACTCAGAAGAAAAGAGGATAATGGGTGAGCAAATTTTCTCAAGCACAGGACCCCACAATAGACCAACTGATTTTCAAAGCATATCAAGGCCTACTGCACCTAAATTCATTATACCCAAAGAAGATCCTGGCATTCAAGTGGATCTTAAGACAATAGCAAATGAATGGATAGCAAATGAATGGAATGATTTGAGTGAAGAGTGTAAGAGAAGTCTACCATTCGGGACATACCTTGATGCTGCACAAAAGCTAAAAAAGAAGGACAATAGGCCTCTATTCCAAAAAAAAGAATTAATTTTTGCTATTGTAAAATGTCACTTCCTACTTTTGACATTTCCTCTCAAAATTCTGCTAACACTTGGGTGCAAAAATTAGATATGTAATTTCAACTGAATCCTATGGTGGAAGTAGATGCACTAAAAATGGCCATTCTGCACTTGGATGGAGATGCCAATGAATGGTGGTTTCATGGCTTGAAAACTTTGGGTCATGATCAAGTTAACACATATGGAGAATTTGTTGACAGGGTACTAGAGATATTTGAACACAAAGATCCAGAATTGCCTTTCAAGGAACTAGCTCAATTAAAGAAAACTGGGACCCCTACTGAGTATATCTTGGACTTTCAAAAATTATCAGTCAAGGTGGTTGATGTATCAATGGAAAGGTTGGTATTGTTGTTCACTGAAGGTTTGGCTGAACCCTTAAAAGGTTTGGTCAAAGCCCACAAGCCAACTACATTAAAAGATGCAATGTGATTGACTAGGGATCTCCAAAATGTGCTTTCTAGAATGTGATTTCCTGCCAAGCCTAACTTCAAATTTGAAAAGAAACCTTGGCAAAGGGATGCATATGATAAGAAACCTTGGAAAAGAGATTTATTTGAAAATAACAAGAAAGAAGGACTAAACAGGGATGAAGTTCGAAAAAAGAAGTTGTGCTTCACATGCTTTCAACCATGGACACCGAGGCACAAATGTACTAAGGGAAAGGCTCAATACATAGAAGTATGTTCTGATAATGATGGGTATGAAGGGGGTATGGATGAATATGGAAATATTTCAAATCAAGAGGAGGCATATGAGACATCAGTAGAAGAGGAAATACAAGAAGAAAATCAGCCTTCACCGGGAAAAGCATGAATGGCAGTACTTTCAGCAGTACCTCGCTATCATACTATCCAATGCAAGGGTGTGGTACTAGGACAAAGAAATTCAGTTTTGGTAGATGGAGGGGCCACCCATAACTTCATTGATGTAGATATGGTGGAGAAAAGAAAGATACATATTGAACCATTCGATGGCTTCACAGTTGTCATTCCCGGTCACAACACAATGCAATGCAAAACATGGGTTCCAAAGTTGCAAGTCACCGTAGGTAACTATACTTTTGTTGATAGTTTTTATGTGGTTGATGTTTCTAATACTAATGTGGTTTTGGGAGTGCAATGGTTGTATTCGATAGGAGAGCATACAGTAAATTATCAAATTGCCAAAATGAAATTCCAAGATTCAAAAGGAGTACTAAGGGTTGTGAGAGGGCGGCACACTTATCCGAATCAAGTAGTGAGTTGCAATAGTATGAGATCTATATTGAGGAATGGGGACATAGAATGGGCTGTTGAATGTCATATTACATCTCCCAAGCCAAATATAAAGGTTGTTGAACACCCAAAGGAAATAGAGAGACTCTTGCAGAAATATGAAAAAGTTTTTAGAGATCTTCCACATGGTAGACCACTAGATAGGGGGGTTGAGCACAACATTGTTTTGGAGGAGGGTACTTCAACCATTCAGATACCACCTTATAGACATCCTAAAAAATTTTAAGATGAGATTGAAAAATCCATCCAAGAACTCCTATAGTTGAGACTCATTAGACCAATCTCTAGGGGTGAATCCACGAATGTGGTTCACCATTTTTGGCAGATCGCATGGGAAAAATTCATTTTTCGGACCCTCAATCGAGTTATTTTAAAGCCCTCGATCGAGGTTTTAAATGCTCGATTGAGGGTTTAAAAATACCTCGATCGAGGGTTTGTTCGATCCGGAGGGAAAAAAGAAAAACAGTGCCCAGTCGATTGTGCAGTGGCTTGACAAACCCGCGATCGAGCAAACCCTCGATCGAGGGTTTGCTCGATCGAGGGAATGCGACAGGGAAAAAAAACAAAACAGGGCCCGGCCGACCCAGCCAGCCCTGTTTTGTGCAGTGGCTTGACAAACCCTCGATCGAGCTTTTAAAACCTCGATCGAGGGAATGCAACAAGGAAAAAAAATGAAACAGGGCCCAGCCAGCCTTGTTTTGTGCAGGGGCTTGACAGAGACGGAATAGCAGCAACCCGTGACCTCGACCGAGCACACGCCCGACGCCACCTCGCCACACAGACACCATCATGTCATCTATTCCACTAGGTGGGTAGAATTCCACCATTTGTTTTGTTATTTAAACAAAATATATATTTTGTATTTGTCGTATAAATTTGTGTTTTTTATCAAATCTAGTTTTAATTTGGTTTTCTAGAAATGGTTAGGATGTAGGCATTTAAAGTAAACCAAGATTGAAACCGAAAATCTCTATTGAAACCAAACTAAATGAAAAAAAAAAAAAAAAAATTGATTTAACTAAAACAAAAACCCATTTGAAACCAAAACCATTTGAAATTTGAAATAGATTTAGGGTTTTAGATATTTTGCAGTTATTTGTTTAAATTATTTGATTTATTTTTGTTTATATATCAACCGGTAGCATTTCACCGCATAAATGCTACCGGTTTTATCTTAAAATGTGTTTTTACAAGCAGAAATGTTGTCCATTTTTTTCAATCCTCCAAGAACGCCAAGAGGATTGAAAAAAAAAACCATTTGAACCTAAAACAAAAAACTATTTCAAAACAAAAACCAAAACTATTTGAAATTTGAAATAGGTTTAGGATTTTAAATTTATGTTGCATTTATTTGTTTAAAAATTATTTGGTATGTAAATTTGTTTATATATCAATCGATAGCATTTCACCGCATAAATGCTACCGGTTTTATTTTAAAATGTGTTTTTACAAGCAGAAATGCTCCCAATTTTTTTTCAATCCTCCGAAAACGCCAAGAAGATTGAAAAAAAAAATCATATATTAATATTAATATTAATATTATAATATAAAAAATTAAAAACTGAATTTTAATAATGTATGTAATCATATATTATTTATTAATTTTTACTTAATTTATTTTTAAAAAATAATATTTAATATTAATAATATAATATAAAAAATTAAAAAATGAATATTATGTAATACACATATCCACTGTCTTAACCTTCAAATATATGATTATTCTCTTCACTACACCCCTTTCTTGTTGCCCCAAATTACATGCTTGTACTCTCTCACCAAACTAGCAACATAAGAAGCAATGTCTAATATACTATATAGACACCATGGTAAATGGAAAGTTGTGAACCACATTCATTATGACAGTTTCTTCATAGATTCCATTTTTCCCTCTTCCCTTCAACACATGTCATTAGAATACTCCACTTCCATTGAGGTCACAATTAGTTTGCATTCACTAATTTCAAACCTCTTCAATGTACCTATTAATTCATTTGACTCTCCAGAATCATCTACATACAATGCTAAAATGCAAACAAGAGTCACATGCATTCATTCTTGATGTAGACACATGGATGCACATCCAAATTCTAAAAAAATCAAAATTTTATATATCTATAAATCTGATTATACAAAGTTTTGGATGAATGTTTCATTTAACATATGAATCCTTCCACAACCTACAAATCAAATTTTATTTTATTGACTTCACATATGATTTCAAATAAATCATGTGGATCTCTTCCTCTAATTCTCCAATGATAAAAAGTTTAAAAAAGTTGTCCATGCACATTTATATCTTGTACTTCACATATCCACAATTCTTTTGCAACCACTTTCATACTCACAAGATGATATTGTGTATGTGTTTGATTCTTTTGTGAAATTTTGGTTTTTTTGAGAGATCAACTTTGGCTATTGTATTGTAAGACCATAGGATCATTTGGTTAATCTAAAAGTAGTTGTTTCAACCATATTCATTCTTTCATTGATATATGAATATAAACAAAATAAATATATAAAAGGGATCTAATTTAAAATAATTGATATTTAAAATTGATCAATTGTTTATTTTAATAAATAATAGAGATTTGATATTGTCTAAGTTCATATAAAAAACTATCATTTCTTTCTCACATCTTTTCACAATTTTTGGGTCCTAAATTTTTGGCGTGCTTTCTAGGGCCTAATTCCCATATTTTTTCAAAATTGTGACACATAAAAGAAAAGCATTTAAACCTATGTGAAAAGACCCTTTCAAATGAGCTAAAAATTCTAAAACTGAGCAACAAAAAAAAATGTTATGGTCTTGATAAGGATCCCTTTTTTTTGGGCAAAGATTGGTTGAACATCAAGCTTTGAATGTGGCCTCAATCCTCTCTTCATGTTAGGGTTAGGTTATTGCATCTTAGGGTTTTTCTCTCATAGGATTTGTTGGTATCACTATAAAGACATACTTTCAATATATTGTTATGAAATTTTTAAGAATAAGTGTAATCACCACATCTCCATATCTCCTTTTAGAGGTAAGCTACCACCATTATAACACATTGTATTGCTATACACAATGCATTATTTTTTAACATTGATAGAATATAGTTTTCACTACATATTGTGTTGAACACTATGTTATATGCATTGTAATACCATGCTTTTTCATTTTGTTCTCAACATAATCAAGATTAGTGACTTAAATTGGTAAGAATTTCAAGAGAAGTTATAGTTTAATATAATTGAAAAGTTTTAGCTCAATTTTGAAACTAAATTTTATATAAATAATTTATGTCAATATCAATGAAAATAAATAACTCAATTATGTTTCATTACATATATCTTATTACAGTAATAAAAAAATGTTTTTTTTTTTTTTGTAATTTAATATATTTAAATTGCATATATATAATAATGTATTTAAAAAAATTTCAATTCAACTATTCAATTGCAAAAATAATTTGAATTTTATTTTTTTGCCCCCTCCACCTTAGTAAACATATGTTATATAAACCACATAAATAATATAGCCATGAATGAATCAATACAACTCACAAATTTCCCCATGAAAAAACCAACTTTATTACTCTCTATGTATAATAATACTACATCAAAGTAACATATGTAGATTCCTCTCTATATAAAATAATACTACATCAAGATAACATATATAGATTCCCCTCTTTAATATATTATGCTTATTGGTTTGATTCAGAGTTATGAGATCACTTTGGATTTGTTCAAATGATCAAAATACAACTTAGCTTTAAATTTTACATTAAAGAAGAGTTTGTATTCCCATATAATATGATTAATTATGAAAATATTAACAATTTTTATTATTTAAAGTTATGAATTAAGTAAGAGGTCAAACCTTTTTTTTTTTATAATAAAAAAGAATTGGATGGCACTTCATATCAATATGGGAAGTCCCATTATGAGAGTTGTATTAGTAGATCTTGTTCTTAAGTTTATGAAAATGGAGTGGTAAAAAGGTGAACAAATTCAATCATTTCTCCATTAAAATTATTCTCCAAATGTTAATAATTCATATTATTTGAAGTTATGAATTAAGAGGTCAAAAACATTTTTAGAATAATAAAGTATTGGGTGTCACTTCACATCAATATGGGATGTCCCAATTATGAGAGTTGTCTTAGTGGTTTATTCTTAGGTTTATGAAAATGGGGTAGGTAAAAAGGTGAATAAATTCAATTATTTTTCCATTGAAATTATTTTCCAAATGTGATAAGGATTTCAAAAGAAATTACAGTTTAACATGAATGATGAGGAATTTGATCATAAAATTTTGCGAATAAGATTTTTAACCCAACTTTAAAACTCACTCCTATATAAATAGTTTATGTTAATGTCAAAAGAAATAAATAACTAAGTTAAATGTATTACATTACATATATTGTCTCACTGCAGTGATGAATAATGATGAATAATGAGTGTTTTTTGTTTTCCAATTAATTTGTGGTAACTTGTAATTTAATGTATTTAAATTGCATATATAACCATGTGGATTTTTAGTTTTGTGGATTTTTAGTTTTTGAAAAAATAAATCTTGCAAAATTGAATCCAAAAATCTAAAACAATGATTGTAGGAACCTTCCTCTCACTCGATGGTTGAGGATCAATAGGAGCAAACTCTAGTCCAGTGGCGGCCTTGAATTTGAATTGGAATTGAAATTGAATTTGGAATTGAATTTGAAATTTGAAATTGAAATTGAAATTTGAATTTGAATTTGAATTGAATTTGAATTTGAAATGTGAAATTTGAAATAGAATTTGAAATTTGAATTGAATTTGAATTGAATTTGAAATTGAAATTGAAATGTGAAATTTGGAATAGAATTTGAAATTGAAATGAGAAAATTTGAAATTGAAATGTGAAATTTGGAATATAATTTGAAAGAAAATTAGAATTAGAAATTGAAATGTGATGTAGATAGTCCTGAAGAGAGAGATTCAGTGCTTCGTGTTCCGCGAAGCACGAGAGGATCTGACGTCGCCCGACAGGGAGGCCATCGGCAACGCTCCCGTTCACCGAGGAGTGATGCCAGGCTGGGGTCGACTGCCACTGGTGGTGGCAGCAGGAGAGATAGTGTGTCGGTTCATCTCGACGACATACATGTGGATCCCCAGGAGGAGGATGTGAAACAAGACACGAGTGCATCAGGTGCGTATTTTTTGTTAGCACATTTTCAGAAAATATTTAGTATATAATGCATTGAATTTCAACTGCAAGTTATAATATATATTTTTAGTAACATTTGTGTTTTGGTTTGGATCGCAGGTTCCCCATCAGGGGGATCGTACGATGATGAGGTCGCATAAATCACTCTCGCTAACATCATTTCCCAGCGAGAGTGGGTGAGCTCATGTGTGGGAACTTTGAGGGAGGATTCTCCCACATGACGATCTTTGTTGATGATGTTATCAGCAGTTGATCACATGTTGGCCCTCTACAGAAGGGTAGGACCTCTCAGTGACATTTGGCGACATTCATGCTAGAGGAGGAGACAAAGTGTCATTGGGATCCACAAATGGGAGGATGTCAAAGTCGCCATAAAAGGGCATGACATCAAGGGTGCTTTATTCGACATCCCTCGTGACCGCGCCCTCGGTCAACCGCTTAGACTCAAGGAGTTTAAGTTGGAGTTCACTGCACAACATATATATGATAGATTCGTGGGAGAATGGGGCATGTTCCCCCACCATGACCAGGTCCCATTGTACTTTGCAAAACATGTTTATGCAGAGTTTGTTTTGGACATGCACCCGGATTACACTAGCACAAGGTCCCAGTTCTATGGGGCTGGTAGGGGACGCTCCTACCAACGTCCTGGAGCTCGGAGAGACCCTGCCTTCGTGCCACCCACTCCGAGGTTGGTACCGCTTCCAGATAGGGTAGTTATCAGGTCGGGGGATGTGGCACAATCATCCCAGCTTGCTGCAGAGGCTAGAGCTAACCTTGTAGACTCGTTGTTCACTGCCATGGGCAGTGTTGTTGTTGTTGCGCATGGAGAGGCATCTAGACCACCCCCTCCACCTACAGAGCCAGAGATACAGTATGTCTCTAGTGACATACTCAGGAGTTCCGATGGCGAGACCCTATTGCGGTATGCTGAGTCAACGCGAGATGCATACTTTCAGCTATATCGTAGATGTGTCACTACATGATAGGTATACTTTTGTACAATTATGTATATATGTTCTTCATGTTACATCATATCAATGTCGCAAATTGAATCGTCAATAATACTTAAGGGAGTTGTATTCTATTGATCCATGCAGGGGACCCCATTCATGGATCAACTCTTTGGTAGCGAGCCATCGGTTGGTCCGCCAGTCGGGGTAAGTTATAATTTATGTTCCAATTTAATTTGTGTTTGAATATTATTTCTCAGTTTAAATAATTTGTGTTTTATTTCTTAATTTTCGAGGTTTTATGTTGTAGATCTTAACTTCAAATGAATTTCAAATTGTACAGGGCAACGGAAAGGAGGTAGATCCTGATTATGGACATGAGGACCGTGAAGGTCCTGACGAGCCGGGTTCAGAGACACATGTGATTTTTAATTTATGTTCCAATTCAGGTTATTTAGTCACATTTAGTAATTGATTTTTGTACTTTCTGTTTCAATTATTTACGGATAGCTTTTAAATTATGTTAAATTTAGTTTTAATTTTTAATAAATCTAACTTATTACATGTAATGGCATATTACACAGGCATCACAACAAGCGGGTGTCAATGCTGCAATGGATTTCACACATGGTTGGGATGTAGCTCGAGTACATGGTCCTGATGAAGGGCCATCTACCCGTATTCCTACCCAGATCCAAGATATCACCATTGACACGATGGATATGGCAGAATTCCTTGAGGGTTTAGAGTCTCATAGACAGCAGCGGGCTGCTGCACACGAGGGTAGTCAGAGGGATGATCACATCCCTTGTGGGGGTGGTGGCCGATGAGTTGATGATCTATACATTTGGATATTTTCATATTTTATATATTTTCATGTGTTTGGGTGATCTATGTATACGTTTTCATGTTTTGGATATGGATTTCTATCGTTTATACATGGACTTTTATCATATATGGACTTTTGGATATTTTGTATATTTTATCATATTGATGTCTTGATGTGTATTTTGTATCTGATTTGAAATCGATTGTTTTTTTATATTAGATCTAGATATAGTTATTACAGTTACAAATTTATGTTGTATCGTTTCAAATGTAGATTTAATGTGTAGTTACAATTTAGTTCAATTTAAAATGCAAATTTTGACTACGTTACAGAACATCTTCGAATATTTAGAATTGAATACATACATACGTTTTAAGATTGAAATTACAACTCCAATTCAATTACAATGTAAAATTTCAAATTTAATGTGTAATTTCAATTCCAAATCAATTACAATTTAAAAGCTCTTTTTCAACTACATTACAATTGCATAAATGAAATCAAAATGTAAAATTAGAATACATTTGAAATTAAAAATTGAAATTGCAATTACATTATGTTGTCTACACATCACAATTCAGTTACAATTTACACATTCCAATTCAATTACAATTTAAGATTAAAATCTCAAATTGCATGTAAAGTAATAAACGTTCACATCAACATACAAAATAACGTTTTATTGAATGCGAGTATGTATGGTTAATGAATGCTTACATCAACAAACAAAATAATGTTTTGTGAGACTATGCTTCCCAACTACTTATGACAAAACCTTACAAATCGTTTTGATGATATGGACGATGTAATCCTCATCTCATCATGGCTTGCACTTGATGCCATCAAGGACATAGTTCACCATGATATAAGATTATAACAAATGAAGTCAAGAATTATGTGGATGCCATACAAGTGTCAAGCAAAGGGATTTTCAACCACCAAATCACCATAACTAAATGTCAACCACGAATGTAAAAATTCTACTAGCAAGGTCAATCTAATTATTAATCAATTGCTTTCGAAGGAAATCAAGTTGAAGGAGTGTTTTGGTGCCCTTCATTTACCTTAGTAAGCAAAATTCAAAACTATGGATTGATTGGGGTCACTTCCCAAAAAATATAGCTAAGGAAGAGTCACATATATACCACACATGGATATGTATGAGACCTATGGTTGAAGCTTCAATGATAGACTATGAACAATCAAGGGAAACACAATAGTCCTAAATAGTAAAAATTCTAGGTTATCAATACAAGAATGTGCGGTCCAAACAATAATTATAATGCCCAAAATTTTCTAAATTCATATATTAAAGAATGTTGCACAAAATGGTAATCGGTCACCAAATTCAAGTTCAAGGTGGGTGACAACATTGAGTATCTATTATATAGAGCATTGTCACATATGAATACAAGGGACATAGAAGAGTCTAGAGGTTTAAGGATCAAGTCTAGAGCCATATAAATTTCACGGTGTCGCATCTCCATCACAAAACGAGTTGACGACATTTTCCCTACTATTTTGAACCATCCAGAAGAGACAGATGATGAGTCAACCTTGAAGGTGAATCCACCCTGGAAAGTTTTTGACCCACCTTAGACTTTATTTACACACACTACCGCGCCTTGCTAGTTCGCCAAAACGCGGTACTAGACACTACCGCGTTCTGCTTTTTCCCCAAAGCGCGGCAGTGCCGCGTTCTGCAGTCTTTGCAAAACGCGGTACTCTTTTAATAGCTTTTTTCCCTTGGCTTGTGGGATTTTGGATTTTCGAAGATAATGGAAGATTGGGGTCCTTGATTCGATCACAACTCATCTCCTTCGATTAGAAACCCTGATCCACTTATCTCTCCTTAGATCCACCCATCTCTCTTGTTGGTTAACCTCACCATTCACTATAAAAGAGAGGCATGCCATTGGAAAAGGGAGGACTCTTGAGAGTACCAAACTTATGGTCTTGCAGCATTGTGGAGATAGCTAGAGGAGAAGACACTTGAAGCTGGAGGATTGGCTTGGGCATCAAGCGCCTTTTGTAAGTATTCTTCAAGTTGTAATGGAATAACTTGTCTTGTTTTCCCAAATCATTTGTGTTAATCTTGTTTTAATGATATGATTTGTATCTTTCATAGATTTAGATCCTAACTCATGTTTAAGGTTGCTAGAGAATAGTGCATTCTTGTGTCTTGGTTCCATTTTGACAGGTTCACTTGTGAGGGCTTGGAGCTTGGAGCAAATACCAAAAACAAGCGTCTGGATAGAAGGTCAGTTAAACTCCTTCTACTCTCTTTAGCATTTTAATCCTGAGATGTTCGTTAGATCTAGGGATTCGAGGTAGCATTTGTTTTGACTTGTTTCTTGCTTTAAGGTTAGTTTAAAGTCTACTTTAAAGTTAAGAGAGTTTTGGCTTATCCGTAGGACAAAATTCTACATAACAAGAATGGCGACTCCGCTGGTTTTGATTACTGCTTGATTGATTCAATTCACAGTCATTTATCTTTGAATTGTGAGTTTTTGTTGCACTTCAAACCAGTTTGAATCTTGGTCCTTTTTGACCCTTATTCACCTCTCCTCGCAGTATTTATCTCCCTGTTTAATCACTGAGTCCCCTGGGTCAGCAACAACCCTGAAAATTTTATTTTTTCTTCTCAAGTTGCGCTCTTTCTTTCCCTTGCCACAATACCACGCCCTCATAACTACTTCCAGCGCGGTAGTACCGCGCCCTCTGCATTAGTACCAGAGTGGTACTGTCACAGTGCCGCGCTTCAGCCAGACCATCACCCGCGGTAGTGTCTGCAAGCTTTTAATTTTTTTATCTTTGCTTGGTTTCCTGAGTTTCTCTCTGCCTTAGGTAGTCTTTACTGTTGCCTGTTAGCATCCTGGTTAATTCCCAGTCTGTATGGTGTGCTTATTACCCAGTTTGTGAGCTTGATTGTTGATTGAATTAGTGGCACTTTTGACATATGGGTCATTTTTCCAGTTTGATTGCATTAACTTGATTTTTTCACCACAACCAACTCAACACCATTATTCTCTGTTACTGAATACTGTAGTTTTTACAGTCATATTATCATTATCATTTTCAGTAAATTAAAAAGATCATTAGTTGAGAGCAATTTTGTTGTTTAAATTGAAAAAGTCTAGTGGTATTTTGCATAGGGAAATGAACCATTGATTTTGCCATAGAAATTCTCATTGTAGAAGCATTGTAAATTGTAAAATCAGTGCATTGAAAAGAGTCTTTACTTCAGTTTGGATTTGTTTATAAATCGAAAAGAAAAGAAAAATCTTTTACTTTGATTCCTTGTGAAAATTTTCATGCATATTTGATCGAAGAACCTCTATCTTTACCTCAGCTAGATTTCATCGAAGACAAAGGCTTATTTGTGATTCATTCTCATTTGCATGGTTTGAGTCGTCATAACACCATCAAGTTTCACGTTCACTACCCGATTGAGTAAGACAGCCACTAAAATTAATCACCCTAATTAAACCAACTTTAACCTCACTTGAGGAAATCAAAAGAATTTGGTAGTTAGGTAGGACACCGGGGATAGGAATCAAAATAATTCTCCCTTGTCATTTTCATCTGAGACATAGTCGTTGTCTTTAGGGAACTAAAATCCTCTAGTACTTATTGACATGGTCACAGCTAGTTTGTGGAGGGGCCTCCTGACTGTTTCCAACTTTCAGGGGTTAAACGGCCGCGAGATTGAAAACCGGACGGACTCTGTGGAATACCGCACTCCACTTAGCCCTAAGGCAACATCGATCGCTGTCTTCTTCGGAAGGATGAAGTGCCCAAAACCTTTTCCGACGTGTCATGAACGAGGTGGCTTAGTATCTATTCTACTAGGGCTCTTTTACCCAGGATCCCTTTCGATAGAGGGATATCCTTCTTATATCGGTCTCTCATGTTGTATTGTTCGACTTGGATTTCATCACCTTGCGAAGGATACAGCCTGCTGAGGTCTCCAGCTCTTAGTTAGGAGTTTGTTTGCTATCTCATCTTTGTAGAGGGTCATTTTTTATTTATAGGGACTGCTTGTTGGCATTCTGGCCATTTTTGTTGATCAGCTCGCTTATTGAGACACCGGTCTCAGTATAGATTTTAGAGCTTGCTTTTTTGGCCTGTGAGCCTTGCTTTTTCTAGCTCCTCTTCTGCACACTCGGTTGCATTAGAGTTTTTGAGTTCTTTGTTCACGATACTGCCCCCGATTTTCATTTTCCTGTCATCATGTCAGATCTACCACGAAGATCACGAAGACAACAGGGCCAAAGCCCTCCACCACCACCGCCGCCACGGACTACTGGCCCTCCTGCATCACGCATTCCTGCTCCTCCTGGCCGCGGTGCTGGTCGAGGCAACATTCCACCGCCGATACGTACAACATCTTCAGTTACGCCCGTAACTGCCACACACAGCACAGTCTCAGGATCTATTGCAGCTTCTGCAACCACTAGCACGTCTGAGACTTCCACTGTCACCTCACCCACTGTCATTCCAGATTTATCTGTTCCAGTGGGCATAGTTACCGCAACTGAACCTAGTACAACCCAAAGTACTAGACCAGAGGTCATCCTTCTACCGGATGCCAACACTTCCCGTCCATCAGATACTTTTCACGATGATATAGACGGACCTATTGGCACCACAGAAGGGTCCGACCAGGACATACCTGGCTTAATTTCAGTCCCAGGCGGATACGTTGAAATCGTTGAAGATACTCGTCTACCTGACACACCCTTTGAACCTGATTATGGTTTCATCACTTCCCAGGCGGATCTTCCGCCTGTTATCACTACGTCACCCAGTGTTCATCCTCAGGAGACAAGTTCTTCTAGCAACGTACCTCATACTATAGCTCTACCCAATCTCCCACCGGGACATGAAATCATGGCTTCCATCCAGTCTAGTATGGTTATCCTAGCGAACTCTCCGTTATCATCGGCGCGGTTTAGACGCAGCACAGAGCACATGCTCTCGTCAGCCTCTAGATATCCCCCTGACACTCGTCCTTCTGACTATAGGGATCCCAACATCCCGTCTAGCACGGAGTTTCGACACTCCTTTGCAGACGGCGCAGGACCTTCAGATGTTACCATACCTAGTTTCCTGTCGGATCCCCAAAACCTTTTCCAGGACATGAACTCGGACCCAGTTTTCGAGGGTCCTCCTACCATTGAACATGTCATGGACGACGCTAATACCCCTGGGCTAAATTCCCCGCATTTACTGTCATCACCCATATTTGATGCACATTCTATGAGGGATAACCCAGTTTTTTCCCCGTCCTCACCTGTTCGATATGGACGACCCCCTCCGCAAATAGGTACTTTTGGTGCCGTTGGCCAATCCACGTTATCATATTTGACCAGTGGCGGAAGAACGCTTAGTCTCACTGCTGGATCTTCCGGTTGGACCGGAGGATCACCCTCAGCCACCATTTACACTATCTCAGGAGGTGGACAACCGACTACAGTGGTCCCCAACTCTAGTTACCAAATCCCCCCTGGTGGGCCATCAACCCAACCAGTTGGTGGACAACCTTTTGTTGGAAACCCTGTTCCGAGTCAACAACCTCCAACTGGTGGGCCATCAACCCAACCAGTTGGAGGACAACCTTTTGCTGGGAATCCACTTCCCAGTCAACAACCCCCTCATATAGGGCCATCCAACCTAACTGCTGGTGGACAACCTATTGGCTCGATCCAACAAGCTTCCCAACCAGCAGCATCTACTCAGTTCGGTATGTACAATCCACCTGGCAGTGGGCAACTTTATTTCGGTGTTCCAACCGGGCCTTACTCTCAACAACCCCTGTCAGGCATGCTTCCTTCTTGGGATCATCAAATCCCACAGAGTGGGGGATATTCACTTTTTGGAAACTGGAACCAAGCTGGGGGGCAATCTCAGATTTCCCCCAACTTGAATTCTGGTTTCCCTTACCCTTCAGCTGCTACAGCTCCATGGAACCCATCACTTCAATTTCCACTCGCTCCTCAAGCAGGAACGAGCCTTCCATGGACACCACCGTCGCAGCCACCCCCCAACCCTGCTATGGGAAATCCTCCACTTGCACAGTATAGTGGTAACACCCCTGGAACACAACAATTCCAAGGAACCTTTCCCCAACAAGGAACAGCAACCATTCCTGGGTATCAACAGCCTCAGGGTACTATACCCACTCAGCAGAACACTCACCAACCGGTTGCTTACAATCAACCGGTTAACCAGATGGCCTACCATCCACAGAATTTCCAGCAGTATCCCGTGGGAAACTCACATGGGTATAACACACAGCAGTATGCTATGCAGGGCCCTCCAGGGTTCTCAGCACCACATGGTTATTACTCATTCCCGCAGACCAACCGTCAACTTCCCTTTTTGGCCACACTTGATCTACCTGATTTGTCGAGGCTTATCAACGATCCTATATGGAACGAACCTCACTGGCCACCTATCCCAGCCAAACTACCATCGGACATTCCTAAGTTCGATGCCAAACCCGGGGAAGACCCCAAGAACCACGTGATGACCTTCCATCTTTGGTGTTCATCCAACTCCTTGATGGATGATTCCATCCGACTTCAGCTCTTCCAACGCACGCTCACCGGAACGGAAGCAAAATGGTATATCGAGCTGCCACAACACTCTTTTCGTGATTTCAACACTTTGGCTATGCAGTTTCTGACACATTTCCAGCTTCCCATCCGGTATGAGACTGGAACAGAACTGCTAACTTCACTACGTCAAACCACTTCTACACACATTTTGGATCACATCCATGAGTGGCGAAGACGCCGTAGGCTAATAAAGGCACCTATTCCGGATCAGCTACTTGCTGATTGGTTTACAAAATCCTTTTTGCCTCCCATAGCCAGAGATATTGCTATGCGCGGACTGGTTACAGAAGAACAAGCCATCTCGGCAGCACAATACATGGATTTGGTATATACTCAATCCGGTACCTTACATGAACTTCTTCCACATGCCTCCCGCGTTCACACTGATCCTACAAAGCCTACCACTGAACCACCCATCGATGGTATCGTTGGTTCAGTCAAGGCTCAGCCTGCTACCAACTCGACGGGACAACAAGCTTCTGCTTCCCCCGCTTTTACCCAGGCCGCTTCAAAAGCTTCCACCTCTCCTGTTGTTTCCTCCGAAGTGAATGCAGTCCAATCTACGTCACAACCATCCGGAGGAAAGAAGAAAAACAATCGTGGTAAACCCAAGAAGAACCAGCAGGAGAACCCCAAGCCACAACCTACCCAGAATGACCAGAAGCCACGTCGAAAAGCTAAGTTTCCCTGCTTGATTTGTCAAGATGATCATTATACGCGTGACTGTCCCTACAAGGATGAGGTCCATAAGTTCGTTAAAGGATCCTCTCGCCCGGCAGTGCTAACTGACCCTTTCCCCCAACGACAACAGCAAATGGTTGCCCAAGAATCCCCACAACGGGGCAACCCGACCAATCCTTCCCGTGGAGAGAGGTCCACAAACCGCGAAATCCTAATGACAAGTAATGAGGAGATTAATATTACCACTCGTTCAAAGACGTATGACAATCCTCCAAGTTCAAACAAACAATCGGAGATAGCCAAAGGCAAATCTCCTGTTGAAGATCCGATTCCTATTCCCCCTCCTAACGGTCATCTCCATATCGAGAGACCACTTATGGATACAGTGCTACGCCCACCCAAGGGCACCATACGAAAGGCGACATTCAATCCGAATGCGCGAGCTGCCCAAAACTACAACATTGTTGAGGATTTGGCTCAAGCACCTTGCGCTATGTCGACTCTCGAGGTTCTCCAACACTGCCCCACGCAGTGTAGAACCCTACTTTCAGCACTGGGGGCACTGGACCCAGATACTTCAAACTCCATCATGTTTAACTTGGAGCATGCTAAACCTAGGCTTTCTCATCAGTTAGCCTTCCAGGTGCATACAAAAATCCATGGAAATGTCATCCACCGCACTGTGTTAGATGAGGGTGCTTCCACGTCAATTATGTCTTTGAACTGCTGGAGAGCCTTAGGCTCACCCGAGGTCACAACTTCTCCCACTACTCTTAGGGCGTTTGATGGACATGGTTTTCAACCATATGGACTCATTCCCTCAATCGGTGTTGAACTGGGGGGCAAGACAGTATCCGTACACATCGAAGTCGTAGATGCACCTTTGGATTACAATCTCCTACTTGGTCGGAACTGGTTCTATGACATGACCGCCATAGCATCTACAGTCTTCCGGATTGTACAATTTCCTCATGAAGGGAAAATTGTCACTATTGATCAACTGGATTACTGTTTCCCAGACTCCCATCCGAACTCCACCAATACCGTCCCGTTATTGGATCAACCTCAGTACCGGTTCCAAGACATAGGTGTTGGTCTCATGAAGGATTCATCCCTCATTGGAGTTTTTCCAGAGCTGGGAACCCATATTCAACCAGTCAACATGATTTCATCGCATGTCACCCCTTCCGATGATTCATGGGTGATCTCGAGCCCTACTTAGATCCAAGGCTATGGCAATTCCATGCCTTTGAACAGAAACCTTGCAGCACATGACGCGATCCAATCAGCCACAGATTGGGTCGACTGTTCTACTGATCACACAGTGGCATAGCTCTCGACTGAAACTCACCCACCATTTTTTGATCCTCTCAACTTGATTTTTCCCACTGACGAATCAATCATAGAGGTTATGTGCGGTGATGAGCCACCTTGGGGAGATTTTCATCATCGATCTTCATTCCCCACCATTCAGTCACTTGAGCCTGATACCAAATCCAGTGCTTCACTTGGGATGGTGCAAACCAAGTTCCCCATTTCCCTCGACGAAGTATTCTCCGAAGGCAACTTGGCCAACCTTATGGCAACCACTCCCATCGATATTTTGATAAAGCCTGGTATCGTGGAAAACGTACACATTGGCAAAACATGTACTCCTCTCGAAACGGAGTTCTATAATGCCTACTTTAAAACTTTCCGCGATGTTTTTGCTTGGAGTTATGAAGAGATGCCAGGGATTGACCCGTCGATTGTGGTCCACGAAATTCCAACTTTCCCTGGTGCCCGAACTGTTCGGCAAAAGCTTCGACCCGTTCATCCTCGTAAGGCAGCCGCCATTAAAGCAGAAGTTGAAAAACTTTTGCGTGCTGGTTTTATCTATCCTGTCCCATTGACAGAATGGGTATCCAACATCGTTCCCGTAGCCAAGAAACAGGGAACAATTAGAGTCTGTGTTGATTACCGTGATTTGAACAAGGCTTGTCCCAAGGACAACTAACCAACTCCGTTTATCGACCAGATCATCGATAACTGTGCCGAAAGCGTTATCTTTTCATTTATGGATGGCTTCTCTGGCTATAATCAGATCGATATCCTCCCAGCCGACCAGCAAAAAACGGCCTTTATCTGCCCTTGGGGGATCTTTGCATATCGAAAGTTACCTTTTGGCCTCAAAAATGCCGGGGCAACTTTCCAACGGGCGATGTCCTACGCATTCCATGACATCAAACATATCGTAGAGCCATATCTTGATGACCTTCCCGCTCACTCTCGAACTCGGGAAGAACACCAAGATCACTTGAGTGCCATTTTCGAAAGGTGTCGGCGCTACAATATACGTTTGAACCCGCATAAATGCGTCTTCTGTGTAGAAGCCGGAAAACTATTGGGCTTCATAGTCTCCAAAGACGGGATACGTCTAGATCCCGCAAAGGTAGCAGCTATCATAGCCCTGCCATCACCTACCAATATTCCAGAACTTCAATGTTTGCAAGGGCATGCAAACTTTCTACGCCGTTTTATCTGCAATCTGTCCGAGATAACAAAAGGCTACATGCGGCTTCTTAAGAAGAATATTCCCTTCATATGGGATGACGAAGCCCAACGCTCCTTTGACAATTTAAAGGAAGCCTTAACCAAAGATCATGTGATTCAACCCCCCAACTACACACAGGACTACATCCTTTATCTCGCAGCCTCGATTTCCACCATTGGTATGGTGTTAGTCCAGGAAGATCACAACGGCATAGAACATGTGGTGTATTATCTTAGCAAGAGTCTTCTCGACTCTGAAACTCGCTACTCACATGTTGAAAAGCTGGCTCTGGCAACAGTATTTGCTGTCCAGAGATTCTGTCACTACATCTTACTCCGCCGGACCACCGTCATCACCGATTTCAATCCAATGTACTATATCCTCACACGACAAGTGCTTGGAGGCAAATACTCCTGTTGGATTGTCATCCTTCAAGAGTTTGACTTGGAATTTGTCAAAGCCAAGTCTAAGAAATCTCTGGTCTTCGCTGAGTTAATTTGTAACCTGCCCCGTGCTACTGAGCAATCCGAGCCCATTGATCCTCTTCCCGATGAATCATTGTTCCTCATTAGCACGTCTGATCCGTGGTATGGGGATATTCTCTTATATCTCCAAACCCAACGCTTCCGTCCTGATCTCACCCGCGATGAACGACGACGTATCAAACATCACGCAAAATACTACCTTATAGTGAACGATACTCTGTATCGACGTGGTGTCGACACTGTCCTTCGATGCTGTTTGACCTTAGATGAGGCGGAACGCGTTCTCAACGACTGCCACGCTGAAGCATGTGGTGGTCATCTCTCTGGGATGGCTACGGCCCAGAAAATACTGCGAGCAGGATACTTCTGGCCCTCAATTTTCAAAGACTGCATTGAAACAGTCAAGAAGTGTCCACCATGTCAATTCTTTCATAGCAAAGCACGCTCGCATCCTGCTCTACTCCATCCTGTCATTGCCGTCGGCCCCTTCTCCAAATGGGGCATCGATTTTATGCACTGTAAGCCCACTTCAGCCGGGGGGCATAGCTATGTCATAGTAGCTGTTGACTACTTTACAAAATGGGCTGAAGCGATGCCTACATATGCTGAAGACGGCAAAACAGCAGCGCAGTTCATATTCAATCATATTATAGCTAGATTCGGTGTCCCACAGTCTATTGTGACCGATCATGGTTCCCATTTCAGGAACCATATGATCAAAGAACTAAGTGCCAAACTGGGTTTTCGCCACGAAAATTCAACCCCGTATTACCCATAAGCTAATGGCCAAGTTGAAGCCATTAATAAAGTCCTGAAACGAATGATTCAGCGCATTGTGGGTACCCAAAAATCCAATTGGCACTCAGCTCTGTTCTCAGCACTGTGGGCATACCGAACCTCAGTGAAAAGTGCTATTGGGTTTACACCATTTCAACTGGTGTACGGCCTAGAAGCCATTCTCCCGATTGAATGTGAAATTCCATAACTCAAGATAGCCATAGAGCTACTTCCACACACTACTTCCGAAGAAGAACGGTTTCTATACCTAGCCAAGCTAGATGAAACCCGCCGCGACGCCGCTTTGGCTAATGAAGCTCACAAAAAACACGTCAAAGCTCAATACGACAAATCCGTTCAACCTCGGATCTTCAATGAGGGTGACCTCGTACTTACATATGATCAGATGCATGATAAGCTTGGAAAAGGTAAACTTGAATCTATGTGGTACGGCCCCTTCATTGTAGAACGTGTCTTAGAAAAAGGAGCCTATGAACTAGTCGATTGTGATGGTACGCCATTGGCACGGCCCCGCAACGGGCTATACCTCAAACGTTTCTACGCGTGAGGTTACCCTACGCGGGTTATTTGTTGTACATAATGTACTTAGTTTGCTTTTTGCTTTCTTTTTAGTGTGCGCGTGGACCTCATGTATCTACTCTTACTTTGACTCGTGACTTTATGCGCAGATGTCAGCCTACTTTGGGTTCGCCAACGGTGCAAGCCGACATACCCGGAATCTCGCTTCCACAGCATGGGTGATCTATTCCCCCACTGGCGAGTTAATTGCTTCAGGAGCCAATTGTTTAGGACCCGCAACCAACAATATCGCGGAGTACCATGCAGTCATTGGTCTCTTGACAGAGGTTGCTTCACTCGGGATTGACTCCTTATCGGTCTTTTTAGACTCCCAACTCGTGGTTTCTCATCTAAACCGTGTTTACACAGTTCGCGATCCTACATTACTTCGTTTATTTCGAAGAGTACGCATCTTGGAACGGTCATTTGATTTTATCACATATCAACACATACCGAGAGATTTCAATTGTATTGCCGATTCATTGGCTAATTACATTTTGGATTGGCATCTTGCCCACACATGAAAACATCATATAAAAAGAAAATCCACAAGTCATTGTAAATATTTAGATCATAAATAGGTCCATATCACCATATATAAGAGTGTGTTTTTTCAAAAATACATAAAGTTTGTGTCAAAGACAAAATTGGGGATCAAATCCCATATACAAAAAAAAATGGCCCTCAAAGCCTACATATCGCATACACGCCGCAAAAAGATCAAAGGACCATCTATGGAGACCTAGGAGACCTATCATGTCCCTCATCGGACTCCTCCCGCTGCTGGTGGTAACACACCACAGCTCGAACCACCCTGCGAAGAAGTCGACTGATACGACCAGGTACACCCACAGTATGCCGCTGGAGGTGGTAAGGAACGTCATCCATCCGCATAGCAGGGATACCATGGGTCAATCCCTGCAGGTTCCTCTTAATGTCTCGGACACCTCCTGCCTCGTCTTCATCTTCCTCTTCGTCGGGAGCAGCTTGACGATCCACACCGCCACGACGTAGTGGAGAGTATCCAGCTGGCCTCTGTGGTCCACGGTCTGCAACAAGTATGCGAATATATATTAGGCGTCTTTTACACATTCTAAAAAAAAATCAATAAAAATTAAATATTCAAAAAGGAAAAAATACATATCCATAAAGGTCATACCAGAGTTGTCCCAGTCATCATCCTCCGGCAATGCCAAATCGATATCCTCACGGAAATCTACCCCTGAATAGGGATAGTCATCAATCATGACTATCTGCTCCTCTAGCCAAGAGAAGAAGTCCTCTCCAAAGGCTAGCCGCTGAGGTCCCCCGAGACGTCCAACATAGTCACTCCATCGAGCCATCCATGGCTCAGTAGGTGGACGAGGGGGCATAGATATCTGTGGGCGCAGTAGTGGCACCCTCGCCAGAAAGAAAGTGACCAGGATGCTCCCAAAGCCAAACTGGGTATTTTTCCCAGTCCTACACTTGTGCACCTGTTCCTTCAGATTGGACAACACTGCATCACACCAGTTGAAAACTGTTCCTCCCATGCACTCTGCTGCGAGATTCACCTGCGTGCGGGATGCCTGATGTGGACTCACGCTTCCCGCTGCACGCGTGATAGTGAATAGCACGATTTTTACAGGAAGATTTATGACCTCTTTTATGGCCACTTTCCCACTTTTCTTACTCGAACCTGCCTGGCAATATCGAGCAATCAAGTCATCTGTGCTTGATTCTGAAGCTGTGTACCCGATAAAATTCACCCGAGCCCCTCTTTTCGAGAGGCCCGTGAGGAAATAAATATCCTCAAGTTGGATTTCAAGCACATGCTCTCCCACTCGGAAAGCTTGAATGTCAGAGTCCCATAATTGGATAAGATGAGTAAGGAGCTTAGGTTGTTGGCGGATCCCTTTGGTTTTGAAGAACTTTAGCAAACCACATTCTCGCAATGCGGTCACGGTTGGTAAGTCATTTTCGGCTGCAAAATCATCCGCTTCGTGCTCTCTTTCTTTCCAGCTTACCATTTTGCTCCGAATGAGTTGCAAATCCCTGCAAAAGGGCAAACAAAGCAATTAGTAACTATTTAACAACTTACTTCCAGCAAAAAATTGGAGAAAATTTGATTTTTTGAACTTGAAATTCGCCTGTGCCGCGCCTGGAGGACACACTACCGCGCGGCAGTTCACACTACCGCGCCTCAGTTTGAGGATACAGCGCGGTACTGTTCAACAGTACCGCGTCTTTCGATAGGGCCCCCACGCGGTAGTGTGGAGGGCGATTCTTGCCCAAAAGGGCTTGCTAAAAAATTAATTTTTTCCTGGTGAAAGCAAAAATTTCTTACATGAAATGAAAGAGGGGCTCAAGCACTCTTACCTGGCGCAGACGGCAGTCGAAACGGTGTCCCAGAACTCCCGGTATGGATCCTTGAAATCTTGCTCCGAAATGGGTGAAAATGTCTCCTTTGGGTAAAAAACACAAATGAATAGTAATTTCTATTTTTACCATTCCTTATATAGCATTTTTTCACATTTTTTAATTAATTAATTAATTACTATTTCAAATAATTGAAATAAACCCTTATTCACATTGCTAATGTCCAGTTTTTTGAGCATTTATTGACAGGATCCGCGGTAGAAATG
This sequence comes from Larix kaempferi, assembly GCA_027924585.1. NCBI lineage: Eukaryota > Viridiplantae > Streptophyta > Pinopsida > Pinales > Pinaceae > Larix > Larix kaempferi. The sequence goes on along the minus strand of BSBM01000129.1, from coordinate 8,337,811 downwards.
AGATGCATTCACACCGGTGTTTATTTGTAATTTGACCTTCATTATGAGCCCACTTTATCTTTTTCGTGCTCTGGATTTAAAACTTGAAAAAGATTCCAAGCGCTTTTACACCCGTGTCGTGCTTGTCAAACTCAAGTAAACGGTGTCGAGTACGGTCAGCTTTACTCATGCTCGTTAAACGATGAGGAAAGTATTATCCTGGTTGTATTTTATTCTTTTTTCGGACCAGAATAATTTAAAATTTACGAAAAAGACCATAGGAGTCCATAGTTAAGCTCTTTTCAGACTCCTTAAAATTGAAAAGATTGCCAAGTGATCTTGACTCTTTCACACTTGTAAAAGTATTTGAAAGGTCGTCTATTCGGTGATAGGTTACCCCTTTTTCGGCCCGTCTAGACTATTTACGAGAAAGGTATACCTCGGTCAATCTCGGCTGGGAGAGTTCTCTCGGGAATTGTTTTACACTTTTTCGGGATCGAGGGACTAAATTTTACGAAAAAGTACATTATGGAGCTTCCTTTAAGTTTTTTAGGCTCTCTAAATATGAAAAACTACCGAGTTTTCCTTCCTTGGACTCGTTAAAATATTAACATCGAAGGACCCACTTTGGGATGAACCCCTCCTTTCTCAGGTTCGTAAAACATGTGAGATTGGACTCATCCATGAGATGAGCTACACCGAGCATCTGTTATCCTCTTCAAGCTCGTAAAACAAGAAAGAGGTACTCGTCCATCATGTCGGGAAAATATGGGAGAATAAGTCAAGTTTATCTATAGCAGCTTGTCAGTCGTTACCTTTGAACATGGCATGTGTCATGTACCCACCTGCTGACCCAATGCAAGGCAGGAAACATGATGCCAATACTCAGGGCTTTCACATGATCTCAGCCCATTGACCATTTTATTTTAGCCAAGCCAGTCTAACTGGGTTTATCAGGCTACACTTGCACAATGGATGCTTATTCCCAAGCTCAAGCCAGAACAAGAGATTACCCATCACCCATATCCCACATACTCTGCTCTCACACAGTAAGCACAAACAGGGGGCAGGGATACACATTTTAGACAATGCATTTTTATAGTGAGATGGCCATGGGTTTTCTTAAAACGTTCCCAACTAAAAACGGATTTGTAGGATGGGGCAAACAACCCCAGGGAGGAAAAACGATTTCTTCCCCAATATCTCAGCCTTCAACAGCCCAAAATGGTCTCTATTGAACCCCCCATTCGTTTTCCCTCTTCCCCACTGGTATACAACACAGAAAAAAAACGCCCTTCTCTGCTGGGGAAAAGAAGAAAACGTTTTTCCCATGCCTGGAAAACGCCCAGGAAGCTAGAACTCCGTGAGGGAGCAAGGCCATGGTGAATAATGGCTTGGGCAGCCATTTCGTGGCTCTCCTCTTGCCCCAAGAGGCCAACACGTTTTTCCATGGAGGGTGGCTTGCCCATACCCGATTTTGGACAGCCATACCTCCCCATTCCCAAGGCATTAATTTCCCCAACCAACTCTTGGGAGAATTCAATGGTTGGGTACAAAAGTCAACATGGGTAGCTAAGGGTTTGAATGTTTTCCCTCCCAATTCCTTGTGAAATCATGCCCCCATCTCTTTGTTGCATTGCATAGCTAGTTGTGGGTAAAAATGCATATTACATGCTATTTGAATTTCCACTGTGCATTGCTAGCACGCAAACCATATGCATCACGAAATCGATGGCGGGGCCTTGGCCTTGAGCTCCTCACCATGATTTCCTAACAATATTACATCGTTTATAATGTTAATGCCATGGGGCCAAACTGGGGACGTTACAGCATGTGTCCATCTCTTGTCTATATTTGGGTATCCGTCTTTCATTGAGTTATAGTCATCATCATGGGTCGTCTCCCTGGCCACGAGTCCACTCATCCGGTGTCTATCCTCTATTTATTAATAAACCCTGCTGCCAAGTCCTGTTACATGCCGTTACATGTTCAAAGGGTTGCATCGTTTCGAGTCATTCATTGTGTCAGGCCTCTGCTGTGTCAGTACATACTCCATTGCTTCATCATCCTATCATATGTGCCGATTTCGTGTCGATGATGTGGGAATCATCATGGCCCACCTTCGACGAGTCTATTCCTGTCGACACCAAATCACTATCCGGGAATTAGACTTAGAGATCAACCATTAGTACCTTGGTACCTGCATGCCTCAATGGCAGGTTTCCTCGTGTTTGACAGCAGGTTCACATCATTGACCTCTGATCAAGCAATCTCTCGGATGCTCGACATCAACTCATTCATTCGCATTTCGTTGAGATGTACTATTGATACCTTGGGAATCATTGTCATCATTGGTGATCTCCCTCGCATTTGTTAACGGTCCACATCATTGACCGGTAATCAAATGGTTTCTACCATGTTCGACTTCAACACCTTGTAATCACATGGTTAGATTCGTATCTTTTTGCGATCGGGTAGAAGACCCTGGACGCACCTCTACATTTTGACTGCATCCAGGCTGCGATGGAGATGTCCCTTGTGTTGTCACACAGATCCACTTATTGTATTGGTCGTGGCTGTGTCATTATTGTCTCATGGATCTATGATTGTTCATAGTAGCCATGATCTGTCCACAGTTTACATTATCCCAGTACTCATGGATCTGCAATGTATTGGTCGGCAGCCATGCTTTGAGTCATCTGTTTCCGAGCATGGGAATGCCCGCCTCGGTGGTATATCTAACACTTTGTTTCTATTTCATCTCAGTGTCGCTCTCCTCGATGCTATCTCTGCACATTATATTCGTAAAGTCTTTCGGCCATCAGTCCCTTCTGACCTCACACTTTAGGGGGCATCTGTTATACCTCTGTGTTTCACGGTGTCGCATCTCCATCACAAAACGAGTTGACGACATTTTCCCTACTATTTTGAACCATCCAGAAGAGACAGATGATGAGTCAACCTTGAAGGTGAATCCACCCTGGCAAGTTTTTGACCCACCTTAGACTTTATTTACACACACTACCGCGCCTTGCTAGTTCGCCAAAACGCGGTACTAGACACTACCGCGTTCTGCTTTTTCCCCAAAGCGCGGCAGTGCCGCGTTCTGCAGTCTTTGCAAAACGCGGTACTCTTTTAATAGCTTTTTTCCCTTGGCTTGTGGGATTTTGGATTTTTGAAGATAATGGAAGATTGGGATCCTTGATTCGATCTCAACTCATCTCCTTCGATTAGAAACCCTGATCCACTTATCTCTCCTTAGATCCACCCATCTCTCTTGTTGGTTAACCTCACCATTCACTATAAAAGAGAGGCATGCCATTGGAAAAGGGAGGACTCTTGAGAGTACCAAACTTATGGTCTTGCAGCATTGTGGAGATAGCTAGAGGAGAAGACACTTGAAGCTGGAGGATTGGCTTGGGCATCAAGCGCCTTTTGTAAGTATTCTTCAAGTTGTAATGGAATAACTTGTCTTGTTTTCCCAAATCATTTGTGTTAATCTTGTTTTAATGATATGATTTGTATCTTTCATAGATTTAGATCCTAACTCATGTTTCAGGTTGCTAGAGAATAGTGCATTCTTGTGTCTTGGTTCCATTTTGACAGGTTCACTTGTGAGGGCTTGGAGCTTGGAGCAAATACCAAAAACAAGCGTCTGGATAGAAGGTCAGTTAAACTCCTTCTACTCTCTTTAGCATTTTAATCCTGAGATGTTCGTTAGATCTAGGGATTCGAGGTAGCATTTGTTTTGACTTGTTTCTTGCTTTAAGGTTAGTTTAAAGTCTACTTTAAAGTTAAGAGAGTTTTGGCTTATCCGTAGGAAAAAATTCTACATAACAAGAATGTGCGGTCCAAACAATAATTATAATGCCCAAAATTTTCTAAATTCATATATTAAAGAATGTTGCACAAAATGGTAATCGGTCACCAAATTCAAGTTCAAGGTGGGTGACAACATTGAGTATCTATTATATAGAGCATTGTCACATATGAATACAAGGGACATAGAAGAGTCTAGAGGTTTAAGGATCAAGTCTAGAGCCATATAAATTTCCCTGAAGGTGTGGGGACTCTCAATTACATAAACAATGTATTCCTTAATCATCATACTCCTAAATTGAATTAAGTGGGCATCCAAGCACCAATAAAGTAAGGACTTAAGTTATATATTAAAGATTGTATATGAATTTATATATAGCATTCTACAACACCTAAACCGTTTGTATGGAATTTGATATATCACTCTAAATTATGATACTTATGTGTTTTCAAGGTACCCAAACACATTTCAAATGATTTCCATACTTATAAATATGAAAATACAAATTAAGTTTTGGCCATCATGAATTTTACTTAGTTGAAAGAATTATTTAGTGACCTAAAACCTAAAATACATAAGTTTATTGATTTTGGTTTAACCTGGATTATAATGTATAAAATTTTGCAAGTTTGGAATCAAAATTTAAAATTAGAATACAGTGTATAATTCAAAATTTAAATTTTACAATTCCACATTGTATAGATGTATTTTAAATTCTCAATTACATTACAATTGTATTTGAAATCAAAATTTAAAATTAGAACATGTACATGTTCAAGTGTATTCACATTGGAGCACCATGACCCAAATTTCACAAAAGCCTCCCATCTAGTATTTGTATTCTTGACACTAAAGAATCTACAAAAATACATTTATAAACCAGCGCCAAAAAAATCTCCAAAAAAATATTACACAAGACAACATGAAAACTATGTCAATGATACAAGTGGCATACATGTAACTCATTCATCTGGCCAATGGGTTATAGGAATGCAAGTCTCCATAATACGATCATGGTCAGCTTCTATCGTCTTCTGTCTCTTTGGATCACCTCTCTTTGCCTTGATTTCTGTTAGAAGTATCCGAGATGCAACCACCAAATGACTGTATTGACATGATATATATTCAGGCATAAAATCTTTGTAAATAATGTGAGCACCCTGTTTTTTCACTTTTTCAAAAAAGTGTCCCATTAGAACCATGTCTCCAGTCTGGTATGTGAAATCCCCATCTTGGTAGGGTCACACCAACCTACTCTTTATTTGTGTACACCGCATCAAATAGTATGCAACATTTTCTTGGTTGTGGAGGGGTGCAATGACAACAAATACATCACCTACAAGATACATTAAAAATATTATTCAAATGTCCTACGTGCAAATTTCTACAACATTTGTATATGTGTAAGATATAATGAACTAATTAACTTAATGAAGACTCTTGTACCTTCCCTAACCATATCGGAAACTCGATCATGATCTAATGAGACCATTGCCTCTTCAGTGTGCATCTCTTGCCATGTTGGAATTGGATGTGGGCCCTTTGGATTAAGAGATACATATTTCCCTGGTTTGACATATAAATCATTTTCATAGTGATCAAGCTCGCATCCATTTGCATCAATGCAAAAATCGCAAAAGCAGGCATACTTCCTCGTTTCAACGGAAAATAGGTCCCCCCTATCTTTACTTCGAACAGAATGCAATTCCCTTGTACCAGGGATGGTGTCACAATACCATGGCATGGATTTATTAACATCTCCAACGGCAACATCCCAGAAGAACCTGCATGGAATTCAGTTTGTCATATGTAAATTCCTATTGAGTACATGTGTTCTTTTGGAAATGATGATATTGAATGTTATTAGCTTATTAATTGAGTTTGGAGTTTATTACCTGCACAGCGGCCTTACTTGTTCGATACCTTGATGTCCCAAATGACATGTGCACCAATCAACTACTTCAGTCGAGCATTTGAGTCGGGTTGCACCATGACTTATCTGGTACCTCCGAAGTGCTCGTTTCACACACGCACATGCGCCATCATGTTCACCCTTTCCATGCCCTGTCTCAAAAGAGCTCCAGGTGTGTCGGATTCCTATCTCTTTGTGAAGGTGACTCAACCAATAAAATGAGTGTGCCGATTTGAATTTCCATGCACACCCATCTGACCAAATCCAGTGTTCAGTAAATGATACGCCTCTCTGTATGAATGAATCATAAATCAACCCAAAGCAGTGTTGAATGAACAATGTGTCATGCTCACGATCATCACTAACATAAAAATGGTACTCCTTGATCACTTCACATCACTTAGGAGTGCTATCCCTACCATCAATTTTTTCCTAAGCATGTATGTGCAATACATGTACGAAGATAGACACCTGGTCGGAGTCATAGTACTCACTCTATATCTCTCTCCGAGGAGCAAAGGTGTACTTCTCCGCAAAGTCTACCACTGATAAGATTGTGTCCAGCTCAAATACCTCACGGGAATGTTTGAATTCTTAAGCTTGCCACCTGGACCTATGGGAGTGCTTTATGTATTTATAAATCTGACTTTGAAACTTCTCCATGAAATCTGAAACATGAATCTCATCATCGAGCAAGTCGATCCTCTTGAATGGCACAGATGAAGAAGATGTTGGATTCATGGTGACGTACTCGTACCTCTTCCACCTAACGGTGATATCTGACAATCCATGGTGTGTTGGATTGATAGGAAAGTTCCTATGGAACAATGCCAAATCACCGCATTCATGGCATTTTCTCCCACCTACACACCTCTTATTGAAAAACACGTGTCCAGGATTCATGTTGCATAGTATCATACAAATAAAATCTCGCACTGTGTGAGGAGCTAGTACACCGTTCCAGTGCCTTTTGCAAAAATCCAGAAATGTGTCATAGTATAGTTGAAATTCAACATGGTACCGACAGCAACAAGTGTCGCGAATCATATTCGGCCTAATATACCATGGTTTCAATTTGTTGAACATGCTAAATAATATTTGAACACCAGGATTGGTTTCTTGGAATTCCTCGTAAAGTGCAACTCCCGTCATCTCCATCACATGCTTACAATGCTCCTGATAAATTCCTCTGGATAAATGTTGTCGCAGGACATGCTTTCAATCTAGAATAGCACGAGAATGACTATTCCAAAACTCTATCACCTTCTCTCTAATGCCTGTTGCCATCCTATCTCTATAGGGTTCCCTACAATTAAGAGCCCAACAAGCAGCTTCATCACTTTCATCTATCCGGACCTTGAATTTAGTATATTTGAGCAATGTTCTTTTTGAAACATTGAGCAATGATGCCATTGTTGATACCATTTGATTTCTTGAGGTGCTTTGTGCCACAACAACCGTTGTAATTTCCTTACGAGCAACTCAAGTATGATTGTTTCTTGATTTTCCAAATGAAGATAATGCAGTTCTTACATTTTCTATTACATTCTGGCATGTCTTTTTTGTTTTAACATCTTGAAAACTCAACAACTTTGTGGCACATTTCAATTTTTTATGTTTTATCAACCCATGTAGGATTTGAGCTTGTACCATCGTTGAATGTTGTTCAAAATATGACTTGATTATGTTATTGACATGCTCTCTAACTCTCTGACCAAGGATTGAATTCCCAATCTTTTCTTGTGCAGAAAAAACTGCACAATCCTCTAGAAATTTCCACCCCTTCCAACCCCACTGCAACTCCCAATTATATTTTCAATGTGAGAGGGAAAGGTGTCATGTGATGGTTGATCAGGATCATGAGGGGGCACAAGGTCATGTGATTCTTGATCACCATGATGTGATGTCTGACCATAATCTCTCCCTACATAACATGTAAATTAACAAATTGAAAATTGGTTACTTGATAGTTGTGCATTGAACTTTAAAATTGTTAGTAACTTGAATTTGATGTGGAAATTGAAAAATTGAAAATTGCATGTGAATTGAATTTTTCAATTAACACATTTAGCTTGAGAATTGTTCTAAGTAAAAATTGAAATTGCTAGTAACTTGAAATTTGAAATTGCTCTTTAGTAACTTGAAATTGCTAGTAACTTGAAATTTGAAATTGCTCAAGTGATACGAACCGTTACACCAAAACCTCGAGGTGTTAGTGAAATGGCACGGAAGTGATCGACAACAGTTCAACTGAAAACAGATATGGACCCTAAATATGTTCGGCTTCCTAAAAGTTGAGATGTTTCACTCAGCCACCAATGCTGTCTGACGGCTTGCGTATTGGGGCAGTACCCCTCACTCCACGGCTCAGGTAAAACTGACAACCGCTTGGCCACAAACGACAGCTCTTGGTTTACCTCACGGAAAAAAACTAGTCAATCAGGTAAGGGTCATTTCCCTTTTCGCTGGCAGGTCCTCTCAATGCGCCAGCTACTTTGGGGTTCATGTGGTACTCCTTACAATGGGTTTTAGGGCTTATACCCAAGTACTTCCCACAGTTAAGTGGACAGGGATTATTCACAGATCCGAACTTGCAACAGATGCTTGTAATTGCTAACTTAATTAAACTTGAGAATTGTTCTAGAAGTAAAATTTGAAATTCCTAGTAAAATTTGAAATTGCTTGTAACTTGAAATTGGAAATAACTTGTACATTTAACTTTAAAATTGTTAGTAACTTGAAAATCAACTATATATATTTAAGTCAATATAATTATTAATAACTTGATAAAAATTATTGTAGGCATACAAATTAATATCATTTACAATCATCACATTATATAATTGTGGGCAAATTTTCTTTATGCAATTTATGTCCATTTTACTTTTACATTACAAGAAAAATATTATTTTAACTTTATGGTATAATTTATAAATAAATAAATATTTAAAATACAAGTTGTTAATCACCATGCAAAGAAGAAATGATTACAACACTTCTACCCTAGAATTTCAAGGACAACATCATGCATCCCATGTTGTATATACATGAAATAAAAATTTAAGATTGATTTTCTACCCATGATAACATACCTATTATACTCTAAATGTGGAGAAAAAAACATTGATTTAGAGATGAATACGATATTTAATTAAAAACATTACATAGTGATATGATTGAGGAGAAATTCATAATTTTTAATGCAAAATAACATTTTCATTAGTTAATGATTTTGCAATTTCAACAATAGACAATTAAATGGAAATTGTAATTTTATCATAAATTGCAATTTAAGGATTTTTTATCAATAATGCTTCACATATCAATGCAAGGTTGCAAACATTGCAAATTTAATTATTTTCAATTTTTCCTAACAAAATATATGATTCTAATCATTAATCTTATCATGGTGATATGTCATGTTAAATACAAGTTGTACATTTAACTTTAAAATTGCTAGTAACTTGAAATTTGTTGTACATGTAAATTAACAAATTGAAAATTTCTAGTGACTTGAGAAAAATTTACAAGTATTGAAAATACATTAAAACAAGAAAATTGTTTGTACAACTTAATTTCAAAACAACTAAATATGTACATGCAACTTGAAATTGTACCTTTGGTTTGATAATTACTATTAAAGTCTGAAAATCAAAATCAAGTATATATATTTAACTCAAGATAATTATTAATAACTTGATAAAAATGATTGTGAGCATAAAAATTAGTATCATTTATAATCATCACATTACATAATTGTGGACAAATTTTCTTTATGCAATTTATGTCCATTTTACTTAAATACATTACAAGAAAAATGTTATTTTAATTTTATGGTATAAAATAAATAAATAAATATTTAAAATACAAGTTGCAAATCACCACAAAGAATAAATGATTACAACACTTATATTCTAGAATTTCAATAGTTGATGATTTTGCAATTTCAACAATAAACAATTATGGAAATTGTAATTTTTATCATAAGTTGCAATTTAAGAATTTTTTTATCGATAATGTTTCACATATCAATGCAAGGCTGCAAACATTGCAAATAATTATTTCTAATTTGTCCTAACAAAATATATGATTCTAATCATTAATCTTATCATGGTGATATGTCATGTTATATGTAAATAAAAGTATATGTGATAGATGGAATTTTTTTAAAGTAAGCATTATAATTAAATAACTCTTTGAACATTCATTTGTATTCAAATATTCATTACTATAAAAATATTGCCAACCACCATAACTATGAAAATATCCATTTATTTGTTTTCAAATTGAATAAATTCTAACTAATACATAATTATCACAACATGTTCATTTCAAAATATTCATTCATTTGTTTTGAAATGGAATTTTCTAACAAAACAATAATTGAAATTACATTTAACTTGAAATTGTTAGTAACTTAAAAAATTGCAGTTAGTTAAATATGTACAATTTAACTTGAAAATAATGTCCAAGTATACATTTAATTTGAAAATTATTCTAATAACATTGAAAATTGTTAGTAAAGTTTATAAATTTGAAAATAATAAATATGTACATACATTTTAACTTGAAAATAGAATCTACTTGTGTACAAATTTCATTTGAAAATTGTTGGACAATAAAATTGAAATTTGTTAACAACTTTGAAATAATTTGAAAATTGTTAAAGCAACTTTGAAGCATAATTTGAAAATTGTTAGCAACTTTGAAATAATTTGAAAATAGTTAAAAATATGTTCATATCTTAACATGAAAGTAGAATCTAAATTTACATGTTTCATTTCATTTGAAAATTGTTCTAATTTAACATTTATTTAAAGCCACTTGAAAATTGTTCATTTAACATAAAAATTATTGCAAACTTTAAAATTTAAATAATAAATTGATGAAATAAATAAGAATATCATTACAAATAAATATGAAACAAATTAAATTATGAAATTTAGTTAAATTTATTGGAAAATTGTTACTAATTTTGTAAATTATGTAGCATGATATTTAAATTATGATAGCATGTAATTCAATAATTTACCTTGGTTGTGCTCCATTGGAATTTGTTGCACCAAATGTACATCTTCTTCTTCTCTCAACCTTGCTCTTTGTTGTCTCATTCGTTATCTACTCTTCTCACGTTCTTCATTGACATTTTGTTGTCTAGCATGTTTTCTTTGTTTTTTTTTTTTATTCCCCATCAATCTACAATGAAAACAAACAATTTTTTTTCAAAATGTTATAACGAACAACAATATGTTAGTATGAAATCTTCAAATATGCCTACAAAGAAATCTTACATGAATCAATTTACAATGAAACAAACAATTTTTTTTTTCAAATTGTTATAACAAACAACAAAATGTTAGTATGAAATCTTGAATTATGCCTACAAAGAAATCTTACATGTCTAATGAGATCTAATTTAGCAATATGAAAATTACAAATCTCTAATTCAACAAGCTCAAATTGAAAAAGCTCTAATGGAGAAAAAAATAGCAATGAGGTAAATTGTTGTTTGTGAATTCTTGTTTGCTGGTTATATACACGTTCGTTCATGTTTTTACGAGGGAAGGGTAGTTGGAAACATTAATTGTTGCCAACTCCTTTCGCGGTTTCGCCCCGATTGTTTTATATATTTTTTTTACACACACAAACCCTCGATCGGGCCTTTTTTATAGACCCTCGATCGAACAATACCCCGATCGAAGGTTTAACAAGACCTCGATCGAAGTGTTGTCAAACCCTCGATCGATGTATTGTTAAGCCCTCGATCGAGGTATTTAAAAACGTTTGATCGAGCAAATAGTTCGATCGAGGGTCTGTTAAGCCCTCAATCGAGGTATTTAAGAACGTTTGATTGAGCAAATAGTTCGATCAAGGGCTTAAAATACAGGCCGAGAGCCCTTTTCCTTGCAGAATGGGTTTTTTGTCTGCCTTCCACATAGTTAAACCATGTCATTAAATGCTCATTAATGAGCGGACTTGATACCATTGGATTCATCAATGAATTCTCTATCCAAATAGATAAGATTTACGAATTTTTATTTTCATATGTCTTTTGTTTTTAAATTTCTACTAAAACTTGCCCTAAAAAACCATGCTGACAACTTCGATTTAGCTCAAAGATAAATCCACAAAATTCAAAATACACATCCAAAAAAATTGAAAAAATATACACGCCCTAGATAAACGCGTCCTCTTCAAAAGGGTATTTTTATTTTTTCAAATTATGTAAAAAATTAAAATATTTGGTGCACGAACACACATGTGTGCAAAATGCAACTGAAACATTCATTAGTCATTTTCGAAAAATAATAAATATATTTTGTCGAGAAAAAATTAAAAACATATATGTAAGCCCTAGTGCATTCTGTCTAGATCATGTTCACATATTTCATTTTTTTTAATTATTACTTTAACATTAAATTATCGTGCACGAATACAAACTACTTGTTAATTGCTCTTCAAATTTTTAAGTATACACGTTTCATTAAATGAAAATTCAACACGATAAATGACATTAGAATATTTCAAAAAAAATATCATTGAAAATCCAACATAATTCTCTACATTTCGTTTTTCAACTACATGTCAAAATTCATTTGACAAATATGAGTTTCAACGGCTTCAATTTAATACATGGATAAAATTTTCATTTTTCACCGTCATATTTGGCCAAAAAGAGTTACCCGTCTTCATGGAATCACCTCTAGCCCTTATGCTTCTTCAGTAGTGCTAGTGAAAAAAAAGATGGAACATTGAAAATGTGCATAGACTTTAGAGCCTTGAACAAAAAGACTATCAAGAATAGGCATCCTATTCCTAGGATTAATGAGCTCATGGATGAGCTACATGGGGCCAAATACTTCTCCAAAATTGACCTTAGATCAGGATATCATCAAATTCGAATGAAAAATGAAGATGTGCAAAGTACTACTTTTCGATATCATTATGGCCACTTTGAATTTCTTGGCATGCCGTTTGGGTTAACTAATGCTCTAGACACATTTCAAACATGCATGAATAGGATCTTTTGCAAGCAACTAATAAGGTTTTCTTTGGTTTTCTTTGATGACATTCTCATTTACAATAAAACATGGGAAGAGCATTTGCAGCAATTAGAGATTGTGTTAAAAATTTTGCAAGAAGAGTCCTTATTTGCTAAGTTATCAAAATGTGAATTGGGATGAAAGAAATACTGTATCTTGGCCACATTATTGGGCAAGCAGTGAAGGTACACATGGAAAAAATCAGGGCTATCCTAGAATGGCCATCACCAAAAAATATTACTAAATTGAGAGGCTTCATTGGCATATGCACCTATTACATAAAATTTGTGAAGGGATTCTCCAAGTTGACTTATCCACTCACTAATTTGACTAAGAAGGATGCTTTCAAGTGGGATGAAGAGGCTGAAAAGGCCTTCCAAAAAATGAAAGAGGTAATGAGTAGTTGTCCCATACTTGCACTTCCTGATTTTACTAAACCTTTTGTTGTGGAATGTGATGCTTCAGGTGGAGGAATAAGGATTGTCCTAAAGCAAGGCCAACACCTCATAGCCTTTGAGAGTAGAAATTTGCAGCCTCATGAGAAACTTTACTCCATCTATGACAAAGAAATGCTGGCCATTATGCATGCATTGGCCAAATTCAGACAATACTTTGTGGACAACAAGTTTGTGGTGAAAATTGACCACAATAGTCTAAGACACTTTCTCACCCAAAAAGATCTAAGTGAAAGGCAACAAAAGTGGTTAAGCAAGATTCAAGCTTATGATTTTGATATTGAATATGTCAAAGGAAAGAATAATATAGTAGCATATGCTTTATCTAGAAGACCTTCTGTGTCTGATTCATATCGTAGTAAATTTGCCATCTTCGCCAATCCTTCAACCTCTTGGTGATCAAAGGATTTATTTTTGTTCTCTTGCCTTCTGACAAACATAACATGACAAGGATCATAATTAATAGTTGTCTCTTTCCTAAAACTCAGTGTTTCTAAATGTTTTTGTACAAAAGGAAGAGCATTCTTGTTCTGATAAAAGGACCAATTTTTAAAGGGAACTTTATATCTCTAGCTTTCTTGAAATGTAGAAAATGGTCATTTTCTATTGTCAATTTTTGTCTGATAAACTCCAAAGCAAAAACTCTCGTAGTCAAAAAGGCTGGTAGAATATAGGGCTCCTTAACAAATCCATAAATTCTGATTACTATATCTTGCTTCCCTAAAAACCAGTCTCCAATTGCTTTTTGGGGGTTTAATTGCATCAGGGTCTTCATCTCTGATAATTCTTTAGGAAACTTTTCTCCAAACATCAATCTGTATACTTCTGATAAAATAAAATTCATAAAATTAAACATACTGTCTTCCATTGTTTCTGAAAACACAGACTGTGGGAAATGTAAATCTTTTTGACTGTTAAACAGTAGCATTTTCATTAGGTGTGTCTGGAATCTGAAATGTCTCGAAGTGTGTACATTTACTAACTAAGAGTGGATGTTCCCAGCCAAGAATTCATCAAAGTTAAGGTAGGGTACTTGACTGTAATCCATTTCTGGTTTAGAAACATTTAATCTAAAAATCAAACTTAACTGGACCTCTGTGACCATGGAATCATCATCAAATCCTAAAAACTGTGAAATGAGTGACAAAACTAACTGTGAATTTTCATCAAAGAAATTAATGTCAAGTGGATAGGGGGTGTTATCAATGGCAAGGTCAGGTTTCAGACAACTGGTCATGAAGGTTTGTTTGGTCTCAGGGGATGACTCTCTGTACTAGCTAACTAGGGTTTCTTCGGAAAAATATTCCTAGTCGTGGGAAAAAAACAAGGGTATTGCTAGAGATTTCCTAACGGTAGACGCATTTACAGGGCAAAGAATTTTCTTTCGTCATGAATTCATAATGACTCTTTCACTCTAAGAATAATTTACTGCACACCACGAAATGAATTCCGGAAACCCCGAAGGTTGTTCGGGGCAGAAATGGATAAAACGAGACTTATAAACATTGTGCACATCCAAATTTTGTTTATATAAACCCTCCAACTTGATTTTGATTTCTGAATTGGAGAATTTAACCATTATGGAGTCACAAATGTCATTATCTCTATCCACTAGGGTTTCTTCTATTCTCATAGTTTCAACGTTCTGACAGATGGTTTCACTACTTCCTTCCATTATGTAAACAATTCTAGTTACTTTCACGAGTTAAGAGGATCTACCTGGAACTAACAAGTTGAATAAACTATGCTCTGTCACTTTCGAGCAGCACGAACATGTTCCAATCCTCCATCGTTCGAAACACAAAAGTCAAATTTTGACGTGCCCTTCTTTTTTATACACCATCGAAGGTGGTTTCAAAACGCGGGATGGTGGTTTTCCTTGCCGCTTTCTCTGATTGCGGAATGATGTGGAGACAACACGCACACAACGATATGGTATTTCGCAATCGCTCCGACCTCCATTACGTCGTGCATGTTGGCGGCGGAGAAAGATTATGGGTCGTCAATCTAACCGTCCTTTATCGAATAGCTGTTGATATAACCTCCCTTTTATCATTCTCCCATGAGGTACGGAGGGCATTTTCCCAAGGCCACCTAAACCAATTTTCCAACACTTAAGTCATTTCCAAGAATTTCTCCAAGGTTGATCCTGAAACCCTATTCTGGCAGACTTATAACTTTCTCCTCAGAAATGATTAAGGCAAACTGAGACCATGACTAGATAGCCACTTCAACAAGATATAGTATGATATGATGGTGTGTGCATTTTTCTCAAACCATGAATTATGGCAGGCATTCTCTCAGAGCAAGTTTGACTACTTTTTCTATACTTTATCAATTTCCAAAGTTTCACAAACTTGTCATACTTTTCCAGAATGATGTCAGATTGAGACACTGACTTAATGATAGCACAAGAACACCATCATGTGTCTTTCCAGTCTCATCACACATTCCATGTCATCATACATGCCATGTCATCACTCCCTATGGTGTCATTTCTCTCTTTGAGGCTCACACCTGTGAGATTTTGGCCTGCCAAAATAGAAATCAATTCATGTATAACCAGAATGGTCAAGACTAGAAAAATATAAATCACAAGAAGGGTCGGCCGACCCTTCGTTTAGTAGATAATTGTGAACACAAATATCCAGCAATTCACCTGTATCCAGACTAGTGGACACAAGAAGGATCGGACGACCCTTCTTGCAGTCTAGAACTAGTATGGAAATAATATTGGGCAAAAGAAGGGCCGATCACCCCTTCATTTATGAGGGAATTGTGCAAATATTTAACCTATAAAGTATAGGCTATCAATTCATGTATATCCTGAATGGTGAAGACTGTAAAATAATAACTACAAAAAGGGTCGGTCGACCCTTCATTTAAAAGAGAAATGAAAAAATATTTAATCTACGAAGGTTGGGACGACAATTTCCCACTACCGACTTCCGCGGTATATGGTAGGGATCGAGACATTGCCGAATTTATAACATCTAAACAATATTTATTGAGACTTCCGATTGCTGACAAGAAGGATCAGCCGCCCCTTCTTTTAGTAGATAAATATGAACACCAATATCCAACAATTCACCTGTATCCATAATGGTGAACACAAGAAGGATCGAACCATCCTTCTTGCAGTCTAGAACTATTATGAAAATAATAGTGGGCAAAAGAAGGGTCGGCCGCCCCTTCATTCATTTATCTTGAGCCTCATTCAAAATGGGGTGTTGGTTAATGAAATTCAACTTCAAATGAGCATCATATTATACAGACACCAATTCATTTGATGATTAGCATATTTTTTACAACTTCAAATGACCGTCATAATTATCATATCAGAACACTGCAAAAACCAATTTCAAAAGTGGCAATATCAAAAGAAAAAGTATGGTTTTGGAACCTGGATTTGGCACTTTTGGAAACGAATTTGGCAGCTTCGAAACCGGTTTGGTCACTTTTGGAACCGGATTTGGCACTTTTGGAACCGGTTTTGGATCTTTAGGAACCGGTTTTGTCACTTTTGGAACCTTGATTTGGCACTTTAGGAATCGGTTTTGGTACTTTTGGAATCGGTTTTGGCACTTTCGGAATCGGTTTTGGCACTTTCGAAACCGGTTTTGGCACTTTTGGAACGAGATTTTGCTTGATTTTGGAGTTTAGAAAGACTATTTTTGACGCGTCTTCAAAGTGACTTGGACTAGAATATGTCCAAGTTTAATGAAATTGGCAT
The DNA here is from genome assembly GCA_027924585.1 of Larix kaempferi. NCBI lineage: Eukaryota > Viridiplantae > Streptophyta > Pinopsida > Pinales > Pinaceae > Larix > Larix kaempferi. The sequence goes on along the minus strand of BSBM01000129.1, from coordinate 8,320,869 downwards.
TGAAGGTGTTATTCTTAATTAGTGATATTGAATAAATATCATGCAAAATGATTATATCTAATTTTAGAAAATATATAATTATAATTAAAAAAATTTCAAAACATATGAAGATTGAAACATCTATATTGCAACTTTAAGAACACTAATTCATTATTGTGGAATTAGTCATATATACACCAATAATACAACATACCACAGTTCAAAGTGAAAGAGAGACATGAAGTTATTGTGGTTCAATATTTATAAAGGATGATATGTACAGAAATAATACAATATGCCACCGTTCATTCTTTGAAAGTAACCTGGAATGGCCCAAAACCACCTTTAAAGTCCTCTGAAAGTTACCAGGAAAAACACTACAAAACCTAAAATTTTCAGATTATGCCCTTCCTCTAACAAGTAAAAAAAGTTTAAGTCTAAGTTTCTTTACAGATTTACTGTAATAATTAAACGTCAACTCATAAAATAACTTTACAAATAAGAACAAAGTATTCACATAAAAATTAAATGGCGACTCATGAAAATATGAAATGGCCCATGGAAACATTAGTTAATGTAGAATGGTTTAGTGAGTTATCGCTCATGGAATTAAGACGTCTCAAACAAAGATCAAAGCTGCATGTTTGTGAATAAAATGTTGTATCAGTTTGAAGTGGAATGGATGAATTAAATAAGTGATTTTTTTTTCTGAAATAGCAGCATAGTTTATTATAACAGAGTTGTGTAAGGAAACAATGGTGATTGAGGAGATGTTTGAGAGAAATAAAATTAATCCATGTATCATAACATAATTTGATGAATAAATTATGAGTCACAAAGGTTAATTTTACAATAAATATACAGCTTCAATTTAATACATTGATAGCAATTTGAATGCACATAATTATACAGTTAGAACGGGTAGATTTATGCATAGGTGAGGATTGTGGTATGAATATGTTAATTAAACCAGTTTACATGAAATGATTCGAACAAACCAAATATAATTACAGGAATAGAAGCTACGAGCAAGTATAGTGCAGAAATTAAAAGATAAATTCAAACTCCAATAAAAATCCTGTTCAGGAATTCACTTTCTTGCAATTCAATCTCACTTCACCCTCACTGCTTACAATTCCAACACTCCCCAACCTCACCATTGATGCAACAAATGATTTGAAGAAGGAATTATGATTCCTCATGAATCTCTTCACCATCGTCTTTGTTGGGTTCTCTAGAAACAATGCCTGGTCGGATCCAAAAACTCCCTTCCCTTCTATCAAATGTTTGAAGTATGTGTTGTCAAACTAGTTGGCCATGGAATCCAGAAAAGTCCTCGCGTTGTTGTTGGTGTTAGGTTGTGGGAACATTGTGCATAGGCTCTGTGCAAACTGTGATTCCATGGTTGGATCCACCTTAATTGTAGCGTTGAAGTTATGGAGTATGCTCTCAAAGGAAGAACAGTGAGAGAAGCCCAGCGTATGCCCACCTGTTAATGGTACATCACAATTAGATTTGTAGATTTGAATTGTAGAATTAAACTTCTCCGGACAATTCAAATTACAGTTTAGAAATATAAAATGAAGAGTGTGATACCTGATAATCAAGGATAATTTTAAGGACCCATACTTATTTAAAAGTGTATAATCCTTAGCGAATATTACCAATTCTTAAAATGTCAACTATAAAATATTTGGAGATATTTTTCTAAAATTATTTCAATTTCTAAAAAATTTATATAGTTTATATAATAATTTGGCGATTTTTAGAGTGAAAAAAGTTTACCCCATCAAAATTGGGCGAAACGGGGCTTCAAAAAATGAAAAATGGAGAATCTTTTTTTGGAAAAAAACATGGAAAAATAGCCCATGGGCTAAATTTCACCCATAAAATCATCCTTACTGATAATGCAACCAGATCACGGATAGATAGTCCACGGAGGGCAAAGCTTTGAATGAGCTGAGAAACGTTGAAGGTACGGTTAGACGGTCCATGGAGGGCAAAGCTTTGAATGAGCTGAGAAACGTTGAAGGTGGGGGCTGGAAAATTTCTTGTATCATTTGTATGAACTCTATAGGCTTCATTTTCCCAGTAATTATGGGCCAGATAAAGATCGGGCCATTTCCCATATTAAACAAGAATAAGTGGGCTATTATTGAATCATCCTACAAGGGTTTAAGAAATCACCTTGATAGTGCCTACTTCCTTGATAGCCTTTATCCATTTCAGCTGCTGAAGTATTTGGATCTCTGCTATAGTGGATATGAAAACATCCACTTGTTTTAATGCATTTGCAATGCTATCATGATCATCCACCGAACCCTAAATATACAACAAACAATATGAAATGATGTGTTTTGTGCATAACTCTGCATTCATAAAAAATTCTAACTGAAATCAAAAATCCAAAACCAAAAGAACCTAGAACTAGAATCACAAATATGTAATTCAATATCGATCCACGAGTCCTTTTGATTTTGGTCTTGGGTCCTTTTCAATCTGGGTTTGTTGCATTTTCCATTGAGTTCTATAGTTTATTCAAGAAACCTGGAATAAAAAAACATTTATCTTTGGATTTTTGTTTCAGCTATTAGAGTGTTTTTTTACCAAATACTTAACTGTAGCATATACAAACAAATCATTTACCTGAATTAGGTGTGTGCCTGACTGTTTGAAGGAAATTACAAGCTGTGCTTTATGAATATTGGAAATGACTTGATCAACTCGTACAAGAACACAGGTAGGGTGTCCCAGTGCTAAACTGGCCATTACCATCCTTTTACCCATGTATCATGTGCCACCAACAATCAACACTCTGCTAATTTTTACCCATGTATCTGGTGCTCAACCTGTGGCCCCAACTAAGCAAAATAGCTTGTAAACTTTAGTCCAATAAAATCCCAGATCAGAAGAGAGGGAAGCGTATACTCATGGATGGAACAAATTGAATGGGTTCTCCGCGTCGACATATACTCATGGATGGGACAAATTGAATGGCGTCTCTACAATTGGAGCATTTGGGATTCCACAATCGGGATTAACAGAATGGGTCTATTGAAATCACCCAAACGTTACAAGAGGAGGGTCGGGATCGACAGCACGGATCCATTGAAATGACCTGAACGTGAACGTTACCAAATGAGGGTGGAGGTAAATTAATTTAATTTTTTCAATTCTGGTTATCCATAATTACTTGTAACTGAAAAAAAGTTTCATCCTAGTTACTTAGGTAAATTTAAACCCTTGATTTCTGTATAAGACAAAAAATATTCCATTATCAATCAAATCTAGCCGCCCAATTTTTGAAAATTAAAATTCATCTACCTGACCTCCACCCCCAATGTTGAAATAAAATGCCTATCGGCATAAAAATCAAGTCATTATAATGAAATTATTTTCTGAGTTGTTGAATCCCTTCAGCGACATGGTTATCCCCATAACTATTGTTAGTTGCTCCATACATATTCTAATTCTATCTTCTTTCATCTCCTATTTAAAAGTTTCCCACTTTTCTCCTTCTTGCAGCTAGATCACGATGATCTTAATATTGTCTTGCCTTGCCACACTGGTGTGCAATAGATAATCTAAATAATAATATAAACTTGCTTCTGCTTTGCTCTACTTTGGGTGAGACTTAGGACCTTAATCTGCCATGCTTGTCTTGTTTCCATTGGCAAGAGAGGAAAGTCTTAAAATTTTGATATGTCTTCACCATGATCTTTTAGATAACTCCAGAAAAGCAACTAGGTTGGATGGTCTCATTCACTAACTACCTCCTTCTACCTCCAATCAGTTGGCTAACTCCCTCTGGGATTCTCTATATTTGGAGACCAAATTATGGATAGTTTTATTCTATTGAATGACAATGTTACTATGTTGTACATATGATGTTTCCTTTTTATTTTATTTTTTGCTATATACAAAGTTTTATTAACTCTTTAGGTGTCATTAGTAATACACACACATATACTATTTTACTATTTTTGTTTAGTAATTTAATTTTTATAAAATATGAAGTAATTGCTACATATTTAATATTTCTAATTTCACATACCTATTAGTATAGATCCATCTTAAACCTTGATTTATTAAATACAAAGGTTACAAACTCGTAACTCATAAACTAAACAAATAAATGTGACAATTCAAATACACATTGGATATTCAAAATGACAATGTCCTTTTCATATCTACTTGTTATTTACTATTCAATTATTTTCTATCAAACTTTACTTAAAAAGATGAATAATTCTCCGATAAGCGCTACAATGAACAAATGCATATAGAGGGCGATCGCAGACTTTTAATCACGGATTGAGGATGGGCGGTTGTGATTAAGGATCGCAGCATATTCTTTGGTTGAGCACATCATCCAACAGCCCGGATTTAGGGTGGACTGACAGGTTACCCAAAAGTCTTTTGCTAATGAGAAATTAGGTTACGGTTTTTTTTTTTGCTAATCAGAGTGTTTCCACGCGGTGGGGAAGAGAAATCCATCGGTCATCCCAGGCCTGCAACTTCTTTCGATCATCCTCGGTGGACCTGCAATCCCTCTATTCACTTCTTGCTCTTTCATTTCAAAGCAGACGCAGATTGGTCAGTAGATCAGGAGATTTAACGCCGTGAAAGTCTCATCGTCGAGATTGCTACATTGATTTGCTCCGAAGCAAGGTTTCACATTCCTGAAAACGAAAGAGGTCGAGTAGGTAACCCTAAAAAATCCTATGTATGTTCTTTAAGTTAATATAATCTTGTCCTTAACTCATTGATTTTTCTTTCTATTCACTTCTTGCTCTTTTGTTTCAGAGCGGACGCAGATTGGTCGATAGATCAGGAGATTGAACCCTGTGAAAGTCTCGTCGCCGAGATTGCTACATTGATTTGGTTTGAAGCAAGGTTTCACATTCCTGAAAATGAAAGAGGCTGAGCAGGTAACCCTATGAGGGAGACTTGAACCATAGTTGTGCAGTTCAAAGCGATATGTTGAGCTAGGGTATGTTACATTTTTTTATACATAGGAATGTTACAATATTTGTGTTCTTCTTGGGCCCAACAATCGCAGTGGCTGATTCGGTGTTTCCAGTCGGCATCTAGAATGGCGGTGCATTTTAATGATTGAAATTATTCAGTGCTTAAAGAATCTGAGTGCATAAAGAATTGTGCATGTATTTTCTTGATGGAAAGTATTGAGAGCATACAAGTATTGCAGAGCAGAGCGTCTTCTTGATTATGGAGAAAATTATTAATGTCGTGCTGGTTGGGAGCTAGGTCAACATCGATTAAATTCGGCCAAAGAACCAATGTTGATATTGGAACAGTTCTAGCATTTTCTCATACCACTCGGTGAAAGCTATGCCACTATATTCTTTGTTATCACCATCTATCTGCATCCTCGATGATTTCAATTGAAAGGATTTTGTGGTCAGAGTGTGGCATCACTTCTTCCTTTAAAAAATTAGGGTTGATCAAGTAGTAGATGGAAAGAAATAGGCACACAAGCTCCATTGGAAGAACTTTGAAATGTGAGAAAGCTTTTAATTAAACTTAGAAACGTGACGAAGCATTGAATTCGGTTACACCATTTCAAATTATTGCTTCACCATGCCATGTTATTATGTGACTAATGGAAGCATCTGTCAAATTTTGTTTCAATCTTGAAAACATGTCGACACAACTGGACGAGTCTACGATAATGTAGTTCTCAGAGAGTCGCTCCTTAACTTCTTCACAATTTACATTCTGATTAATAAATGTAATTTGCAGGATTCATTGTTGTAATGAAATATTTAAACCATTCTATTGATTTTAAGAAGTTATACATCACCTCTTTATTAGTCCCTGCTGACTTGCCAAGCAGCAGGAACTCTATAAATCGCTTTGTGCGATTGTATTACTCTGGGCACATGTTCCAATGAGTTTTAACCAAAGTTTTTCATGATATATCATGTTCTGACCAATCAATTAATCGAGAGCCTTATTTGGCCTTTAATCGATACATACCCCACTTGCTACTGTAATCTTGGTTATCTCTTAGCTATAGTTATACACCCAATACGATATATCAAGGTCGAATCCCAACATATATCAACCCCGAGTGCTACTCCAAAGCGACTCCGCGTGAACACGATTACGTGATTGTTAGATGGAAGGCATGCCATGTAGGTATGCAATGCATGTGGGTGACCAGTACCTCCTGCAAACTGCATACCCTTCACAAATACTCCACTCCATGAGACCTTCACATCCTTACTTCACTCTGCAGGATTTTACACCATCTCGATCTTTCCTCGCCTACTTCGTCCTGCATCACGCTTCCATTGGCCGATATCTTGCACGTTCTAAGAATGTATACATTCCCTAGTAATTTATTAGTTATTCTCTTGAATTCCTATTTCTTTGATCGATGCAGGAGAAGAAGAAGGTGGCAAGGATTCTATATCAAGCAATGGCAATCTCGACGATGGAAACATGAATAATCTCCACGATGAATCTTTCTTTAGGGAAAGGTGGCAAGGATTATATATTAGGCAATGGCAATCTCGATGATGGCAACATGAATAATCTCCACGATGAAGCTTTCTTTAGGGCAAGGATTCCATATCAGGCAAGGTAAATCTCCAAGATGCGAGGCATTATATGCCCTTCAGAGCCTTAATAATCTTATATATAATATATGTATTTTGAAACGTAATTAGACCCTTTAATATTCTTATATATAATATATATGTATTTTGAAGCGTAATTAGAGATTCCATGAGCAATTGCAATGTGAAAGCTTTCCACTATATTTCAGTGCTCGTGCATTCTGGGCTCATGCATTTTGGGATAATATTAACTAATGTGTATATTACATTAGTCATGGGGAGAGCACCCTGCTGTGAAAAAATAGGGCTAAACGGAGGCCCCTGGACTCATCAAGAGGATCTCCGCCTCATACAATACATTAAAACCAATGGCGGAGGAAGCTGGCGGACTTTTCCAAAAGCTGCAAGTTCATACATTCCTAAATTCTTTGTTGTAGATCCCATATTTCCTTTTTTTCAATGAAAATCGGGAAATTGTAGATAAAGGTCTATGTCCATCCTTATTTAATTATCTTTATTCTTATGTGTTATAGGTTTGAGAATTGGTCATTAATCCATCAATCAAGTGGAAAACCAATGGCGGAGGAAGCTGGCGAACTTTGCCAAAAGCTGGAGGTTCATACATTCCTAAATTCTTTGTTGTAAATCCCATATTTTTTTTCAATGAAAATCGAGAAATTGTAGATAAAGGTCTATGTCCATCCTTATTTAATTCGCTTTTCTTTACTAGTTGACGACCTGCTTCAAATATTTTCCACAAAACTTTTAAAATTTAATGTAATTTAGTTGGAGATATAGGTTTGAGAATTGGCCGTTAATCCATCAACCAGGAGAGACTACGGACCAGGAAGAAGATCAGTAGAAACCTGTGGCCCTAGAGAAGAGAGGCTAACTAACATTATAATAATCAAAATATTTTTGCAAGCACTACTAATGAGGAGGAACTACCATAGACAACATGGAAATCAAGAAAACCAAGAAGAACCTACCCATTTTTTCTACTTCTCCTAGTGAGCTACTTTCCATCCTAGGAACCCAAGTATTCACTATAGAAGATTGATTCTTATCAGTATAGTAATATTACCACGGAACACATGGTAACCGTCTTTGTAAAATTAGTTGAGTTTGATATGGAGTTTCATTTATAGACTTCTGCTAGAATGGGTCTTGAAATTAAAGTGGATAGGGATTACAAGAATCTTCTTAAACACTATTGGAGTATTGAGATGCAGAGATGTGAATGGAGTTTTGTATTTAAAACCCCACATTATTATCAACTTACCCAATTTAAAAAGGGTCAGATTACATGACAAGAGAAAGGGCAAACCATACTCCTACCACAACTGGCATCTCTCCCCTATTTGGAGCAAGCCAAAGATGAATAACCCAAATCCTATTGTTTTCGTATCATTGTGTTATTTCTCTTTGATTTTATTATCTAGGACACGTTAACAAAAATACCTTTTCATTCCAAAAAAATATCTTTGCCAACAATAAACTCTCTCTATATTATGTAGCTATGACACAAACATATGAACGAAGAAAAGGTTGAAATGAATCATGTGGGTATCTAGTTACTTTTTCAATTAAAAACATTAAGAATCTTCTCATCCAATTGGAAGCATAATACTCATAATTAAATTTGATTGTTTATGTCCTGAGCATAACCACTTACAAAAATGTAGAAGAGAGTAACAGAGATGGTTGGCCCAGCCTGTATGGGTATCCTTTTCTAGGGTTCGTATTCTGACTAGGGTCATCCCAACAGTAATAAAATGCATTTACTATATAAGAGGAATATTATACATGTGAAAGTGAAAACTCGGTAAGACTTTACCCTTAAGATAGCCTTGAATAAATTTCTCTACAAGGAGACCAATGGACATCACATTGCATGCAAAGTGGAAAATAATGCAAGTATTGGGATGATTTTTTGTTTGAAAGGGATGATCCAAATATGAATCTAACCCCAACCAACCTTTTCCAAATGCAAACCACCAACCATTTAGACCAAACCTAGTTCTTTAAGACAACCATAAGGTTATATGTGAGAAAGAACTGAAAAAATATATATATATATATGAATTATCAAGACTTTTTAAAGGTAAATTGAAGCACTATATGAATAATCTCCACATGTTATCCCTATATCAAATATATAGGATGATAGTAACAAGGACTTACCCATACTTGAACCTAACACTAGAGTTTGTATGACCCATTTACAAACAGAGAAGAACCCCAAATGTAATTTACACTTAACAAATAATGACATATTAACCCCTGGAGGAAAACAATACAAACAAACACTTAACCAATAATGCTCTTCACCACAAAGCACAATTACATTACGAATTATGTCAAACCCCTTAGGGGTCTTTTGTGTTTATTATTCAAACATAATAAACAGAGAAGAACCCTAGTTGTAATTTACCCTTAACCAGTAATTTACCAATGTGCGGCGTATAATTCCCACAGCCATATATTAACCACAACCATATTAACCCCTGAAGGGAAAAAATACAAATTGAATGCAAACAAAAACTTAACCAATAATGTTCTTTACCATTACATATATTCACCACAAAGCATGATGTCACAATTACATTTAGAATTTTGTCAAACCCTTACAGAATTGATCATTACATTACGAGTTATGTCAAAACCCTGCAATTAAAAACCATTATACAATGCCCAACAGAAATTCATTAACATAAAATAGGTCAATCTGAAATGGATTTAACAAACCCATGAGAGCACACAAACCCACTCAGACAACAAACCCATTAGGATAGAACCCACAAGAAGAAGACACCATAAACAAAACCCGCAATACACACACCAGGTTACAGTCACAAATTTTCACTGGGAGATTCAATGTGTTGAAAACCATACACAAAGATACTGGTAGGAGTGAAATCCTATCAAGGAAACCTTGATCCGGCCTCCAACAATGCTACAACCACTTGGCTCTCCATCTACCTGGCTCCAATGCGACTTGTAGGGCACAAGCAAGTATTAGCAACAACAAATGAAAAACCTGTAAAATATTTCATAGTTGGAGCGCCCACCTCACATGACAGGGCCATCAAAAAACCAATAGCCACTGCATCGAGAAACCACTCTACGGACAGTTCAAACCATGATAAGGAAAACCTAAACCCCTACACCAATTAGTGAGCAACAACGAAGCACCCACACCATGTGTTTATCAAAATCGGAGCACGGGGGAAATGGACAAAGGGAGCACATAATCGAAGCCACACAGGCATGATCAACTAAGAGGGGGCATACCACCACTACGGTGGTCAAATTCCCACACACTAAGTGTGAGCAAGAATGAACGAAGAAAGGGAGAGAGGATGGGAGAAGGGCTCGTTGGTGCGGAAGACGGCGTGAGAAAAAATGCATTAAAACACATATCTTGCACAAGAGGTGGCACATCCAGCTAGCAGATTTCGGGCCATTCACGTTCTCGTCGCATGGCCCATCCAGGTGGCTAAAGGGATGGTGAACCACAACTGGCATCCCTTGTTAGGAACCCATGTCAACCCTTCTCTTTACTTTGTTAGTATATTGTTGTTGGACGCATATGCTTTGTAAGTCGTCCCATAGTATTTGTTGATCCATAGTTTGTATTATTGTTGTTGGACGCATATGCTTTGTAAGTCGTCCCGTAGTATTTGTTGATCCATAGTTTGTACTGGCCCATGGTTTTGACCCATAGTATTGGCACCTAGACTTAGTATATAAGTTTGTGTTGAGGCCAATGAAGGCACCGTGAAGTTATTTTGTATTGAGCTTGCTCAAAGGAGGTTGCTCCCTCGAAGTGGCCTGCGATCAATAAAATTATTCGGTGATCTGATATATTGTGTATTCATCAATTAATTGTTGTAGGTTCTTCACATCTGGTATCAGAGCACTTACTTGGGCTCGTTGGGTGAAATTTCTGCCAAAAACAAATTTTGCATCTGTTGCAAGTTCGGATCTAGGAATAATCCCTATTCGCTTAACTATGGGAAGTACTTGGGCATAAGCCCTAAAAATCATTGTGAGGAGTACCACAGGAACCCCAAAGTAGTTGTCCCATTGAGATGCCCTGCCAGCAAAAAGGGCAACGACCCCTACCTGATTGACTAGTTCCCACCCGTGAGATAAACCAAGAGCTCTCGTTTGTGGCAAAGCGGTTATCAGTTTTACCTAAGCCATGGAGTGAGGGGTACTACCCCAATACGCAAGTCGTCAGACAACATTGGTGGTCGAGTGAATCCCCTGAACCGTTAAGAAGTCGAGCATACCTGGGGTCCATATCTATTTTCAGCTGCAAAATCAAAGATTTCCTCTATCCAGAACTGTTGCCGATCACTTCTGCGTCGTTGCAGATTCATCTATTTCTATTTTTTCTCCATATCTCCCTTGTTTTCACTCTGTTTCCCTTGAAACTTCCCTGACACCCCTGTAATCCCATTCTGCATATTTCATTCCTGAGGACCCTATCCCAAATTCCACTTTCCAAAGCCAAAAATCTCACATTTGTCTATTTTTAGGGTTTGCCATAACTTCTTCGACTTTCACCCAATGGCCTTCAAATTTTACCACAGAGTTCATTTCCTAATTCTGCTTCTTTGTCCCTCTTTGCCAAATTTTCTCATTCTTTCACCCCGCTTCTGAAATAGTCATTTTCTGCTTCCCTATCCATTCGACAGTGTCCAAAACCTAGTCAAACCCAAATTACCCTTCAGATTTTTTCCCAGGTCCAGATTTTCCTGTACTGAAACAATTTATGTTTTTGGTTTTCTACCCACTCAAAAAAAAAAAAACTCCTGGTTATGGTTGTCACCCGCACAGGAGCAAAAACCATAGAGGAAGCACTTGCAAGCATCCAAGCCAAACTCCAGGATCTGGATGAAAAATTTCTCGGCCTCCGTTTTGAGCATTTAGCCATGAACAACAAATGACGGTATGAGTCTTCATCAGGCAATGGGTTCTCTTCTTCCAGCAATTTTCGTGGTCTGAAGCTTGATTTTCCTCGCTTCAATGGTACTGATCCGACTGGATGGATCTATCATGCATAATAGTATTTCAGTCTATGTAATACTTTTGATGTCAACAAAGTTCCACTTGCATCCTTTCATTTGAAACAGGAAGCTCTTCAATGGTACCGTTGGTACATCAAGGCTCATGAAGAGCCAAAATGGCCAGATTTTTGCCAACTCCTTTTGCAACGATTTGGTCCTAGTGCTTTTAATGACTTCACAAGAGCCCTCACTAGACTTCGCCAAATTGGCACTGTGAGAGAGTATCAAATCGAATTTGAAAAACTAGCCAACCACACCGAAGGATTGCCTGATGACTTCTATCGGAGTTGTTTTATCAATGGTATGAAGGATGCAATCCGCTCTGAGGTCAAAATGTTCTGTCCCAACACAATGATGGAAGCCCTGGGGTTGGCTAAGTTGGCAGAAGATAAGATTGCAGCCCAACAACGCTCCAAACCCACTTTTGTTCCCTTCTGAAATATGGGTTCTCAACGACCTCCCATCCCGCCATCTCCTCTACCAACTCCTATCAAGCATTTTTCTGAAACCAAGATGCAGGCACGCAGAGAAAAAGGGATTTGTTATAATTGTGATGAGAAATTCACTTGGGGACATAGATGTGTTCAACAAAAGCTCTATCTCTTGGATGTGGATTCTCCACCTGCCTCTGAAATTGGTGAAGAAGCTCTAGATACAATGGATACTCAGGTCAACATTCAGGAGCCGCCTATTGACCCTCCATCTCGAGACAACAAGCCAGAGATATCTCTCCATGCTTTAGCTGGAATCACCACCCCCAAAACAATGTGGGTCAGGAGTTACTTCAAGAAGCTTCATCTTACAATACTCATTGATTCTGGTAGCACTCATAATTTCATTGACCCACGGATCGCCAAATAGGCTGATTGTTTTATCCATCCTTGCTCCAACTTTGAAGTCATGGTTTCCAATGGGGGCACCTTACCTTGCAAAGGGAAGTGTTGTAATGTGCGTATCTATAAGGGAGATTATAACCTGCGCTCTAACATGTTTTCCTTGACCTTAGGCAGATGTGATGTGGTTTTGGGTGCTCAATGGCTACACACACTTGGCCCCATCTTATGGGATTTTGCTGAACTTTGGATGCAATTTTCCCCCAATGGACAAAAACACACATTGACAGGATTAAAACCAGGGTCTCTCGGCATCATCAGTTCACATCGCATGGAAAAACTCCTTAAAAAGAATTCACATGGTGTCATCGCTCAGACCCATTCCATTCAGATGCAACCATCAGCAGTCTCCACTACTCCGTTGGATCTACAACAAATTCTGGATCGATATATAGGTGTCTTTGCTAAACTAGTGGGATTGCCACCTTCAAGGCCAGAGGACCATCGTATTCAGCTCCTTCCTGGAAGCGTTCCTCCCAACATCAGGCCCTATTGCTACCCATTTCAACAAAAAACAGAGATTGAAATGCTCATTCGAGACTTACTGAAGAAAGGTATTATTCGCCCAAGCACTAGTTCCTTTTCTTCACCAGTTATTCTTGTCCACAAAAAATATGGGTCATGGCGCCTCTACATTGACTTCCGAGCACTTAATTAACTCACCATCAAGGATAAGTTTCCAATTCTTGTTGTTGATGAGCTTCATGGTGCTCAATTTTTCTCTAAGTTGGATCTTCGTTCTGGGTATCATCAAATTCAGGCTCATGAGGATGATATCCCTAAAACAGCTTTCCGCACACATGATGGCCATTATGAGTTTTTGGTCATGCCCTTTTGGCCTCACTAATGCTCCTTCCACATTCCAGGCCTTGATGAATAAAATATTCTGGCCCTACTTGCGGAAATCCATTATGGTATTCTTTGATGATATCCTCATTTACAATAAAACATGGGTTGAACATCTCTAGCATCTGGATCTTGTAATGCAACTTTTCTCTGACCATCATCTCCACACCAAACAGTCTAAATTTGTTTTTGGACAGAAGGAAGTCGAATATCTCAGGCACATTATCTTGGCATAAGGGGTTCGCGTGGATCTTGCCAAAATTGCTGCCATGATCAATTGGTCACAACCTCAGACACTCAAGAGCCTTCGTGGTTTTTTAGGGTTTACTGGATATTACCGCAAGTTTGTCAAGGATTATGGGAAGATTGTAGCTCCATTAACTACTCTATTGAAAAAGGATTCTTTTACATGGACACATTCTACTGAGTGTGCATTTGACAAACTGAAACAAGCTATGTGTACTACACCTGTTCTAGCTATGCCCGATTTTTCCAAGCCCTTCACTATTGAGAGTGATTGTTGCAGACTCATGGATTTGGTGTTGTTCTCCTTCAAGATGAACACCCCATTGCGTTCACCAGCAAAGCCCTTTCAAGTAAGAATTTAGCTACCTCTACATATGAGAAGGAAATGATGGCTATTTTGCATGCAGTACAGAAGTGGTGACCATACCTATTAGGGAATCACTTCTGCAGCAAGACTGATCACCAGAGTCTAAAATATTTCCTGGAATAGCGTGTATCCTACCCAACACAACAGAAATGGGTTATAAAACTCATGGGTTATGACTATGAGATCACTTACAAGAAGGGTAAGGACAATATTGTGGCGGATGCTCTTTCTCGCACATTTGATGACCAAGGTTCTCTTTCAGCTATTTCTATGCCTGTTCCAATTTGGTTGCAATATGTTCAACAGGGCTATGTCAATGACTCTTCATTTTCTCAAATCATCCAATGGTTGGTCAACAACCCTTTTGTTGTACCACATTACTCTTGGGATGGTGCTTCCCTGAGATACAAGGGTCATCTAGTGCTTCCATAGAGCATAGATGTTCAGCAGGTTGTCTTCTATGAACTCCATGCTTCTCCATCGGCAGGGCACTGTGGGTTCCTCAAAACGTATGAGTAGGCACGGCATAACTTCTTTTGGCAGGGCATGAGAAGGATAATTCAACAGATGGTGGCTGATTGTGATACCTTCCAACGCAATAAGGGTGAAATGACACTCCTTCCGGGATTGCTCGAACCCTTTCCCATACCTACACGGATTTGGACAGATGTTTCTATGGATTTGATTGAAGGGCTCCCTAAATCTGGAGGGAAGACAGTGAATTTGGTTGTGGTTGATTGCCTCTCCAAATATAGTCATTTTTGTGCTCTCAGCCATCCCTATATAGCCTCCTCAATCGATCAAATTTTCCTGGACCAGATCTTTCGTCTTCATGGAATCCTTTCTTCCATTATCTCAGATCGTGATGCAACTTTCACCAGTTATTTTTGGACATAAATATTTCGCCACACTGGCACCAAACTGAAGATGAATTCAGGGTATCACCCACAAACAGATGGTCAGACTGAAATGATCAATAAATGCTTGGAAACTTATCTTCGTTGCTTCACCTCTGAACAACAACATCAGTGGAACAAGTGGCTCCCTCTCGTTGAATGGTGGTACAATGCCTCTTACCACACTGCCTCTAAAATGACTCCATATGAAGCAATTTATGGTCAGGCACTACCAGTTCTTCTTCCATACACCCCCAGCAGTTCACTAGTTCAGGCAGTTTAAACAGCTTTTCGAAACCGCAATCAGAATATTCGCATTTTGCGGGAAAATATTCACATGGCAAGAAATCACATGAAGCAACAAGCCGATCAGCACCGTTCTGAGCGCACTTTTGAAGAAGGTGATATGGTTTTTCTTTGACTCCATCCTTACAAGCAATCCTCCCTGAAACTCAAAGGGCGTCATAAGCTCGCTCCAAATTTCTATGGGCCATATAGGATTCTTCAGAAGATTGGGTATGTTGCTTATAAATTGGAACTTCTTCCTTCTTCCCGCATTCATCCAGTATTCCATGTCTCTTGTCTGAAGAAAGTTCTTGCCACCAACATCCGAGGACAAACTATTTCACCAGAACTAGATAATGAAGGATCCATCCTTTTGGAGCCAGATGTCGTCCTCAATAAGCGCACTCGTCAGCTTCGCTCTCACTCTATCACAGAGGTCTTAATTCAATGGCACGGAATGCAACGAGAGGATGCTACATGGGAACCACTCCTTCAGATTCAGCAACAATTTCCACATCTAAAGCTTTGAAGACAAATCTTTTTCTAAGGGGGGGGATGTTAGGAACCCATGTCAACCCTTCTCTTTACTTTGTTAGTATATTGTTGTTGGACGCATATGCTTTGTAAGTCATCCTGTAGTATTTGTTGATCCATAGTGTGTATTATTGTTGTTGCGCATATGCTTTGTAAATCGTCCCGTAGTATTTGTTGATCCATAGTTTGTACTGGCCCATGGTTTTGACCCATAGTATTGGCGCCTAGACTTAGTATATAAGTTTTTGTTGAGGCCAATGAAGGCACTGTGAAGTTATTTTGTATTGAGTTTGCTCAAAGGAGATTGCCCCCTTGAAGTGGCCTACGATCAATAAAAGTATTATGTGATCTGATATATCATATATTCATCAATTAATTGTTGCAGGTTCTTCACATCCCTCCCCTAACATCAATGGGAAAGGAATAAGACATTAGACACTTTAAAGTACATTAAATAAAGATAAATAGCATGAGATTGAAGAATAGAAAATATTTCAAAGGTGTATGGATTCGAGAGGGATAGGATGTATGGAGATTGAAAACAAAATTCCATGATGGAAAAGGTTTATATATTCTTTTCAAATATAATTTATATTTTAATTGAAATAATTTTTTTATTAACAAATTAAATATATTGAAATCATTTAAATTATGAAATTACATATAAAAATCGTATAAATTATGACATTACATATAAATTGGATAGATTCAACTTTTGTTTCAACTAAATTTACATACTATTAAGAGAAATGGATGGAAAAGGGAGTAGGATAAAACATAATATTAAAAAAGACAATGGAAAAACAAAAAACACATGTTAACATAGCTTTCCTATACTTTATAAGAAGAAAATTGACAAGACACGAAGTAGATGAAGAAGGAAATTGAAAAGACATAGAAAAAGAAAATTTAAGAAGAAAATTGACAAGACACGAAGTGGATGGAGAAGGAAATTGAAAAGACACATAGAGAAAGAAAATTTAAAGATACTAAGAATTTGAAAAGATTTAGTGACTAGCATTTGCCCCTTGAGGGGCAAAAATGAACGCCGGTAGGAAAAGGGGAAAGTTAGAAGGAACAAAAATATAGGCACAGGCAGCGAAGGATACTGCTAGGAAAAGAGCAAAGTTTGTAACAATCTCATATTACAAAGACATAGGCACTCAACCCATTAAAAAAAAATGTTAAGTTCATCAACACAGTGAGCCAACTACAATTTCTTTTCTCACAATCTATGTAGTAGTAATCTGAACACTATAGATTACTACTATATTTAGAATATATTAGCAATTTGAAAAAATATTTCTGCAATAATATCAATGAAAACAATGATTATAATGGCTTCTAAACTACACAATCTACTTGTGAACAAAAGTTTTCTTTCATGCCATGTGTTGTAGCAATAAATTTAGGAATCTCCATATACAAGTATAGGTATAGAACTCTTTCATGGACCAGCTCTTGAGAGTGCCACAATCTAAGTTGTAAATGAATGTTCGTTATGCTTGCTTCAAGAATGGAAGATACAGTGGAAAACCCAAATATGTTTCTTTCTTCTCATTGAGGATTTCAAGTCCACAATAACAACTTTACATCCTTCTCAACCATGTAAAGGCGAACATACCTGTCACTACATGAACTAATCTTCTGAAAATTACTAATAAACCAAGGGAAGTAACTGGTTATCAATGACTCTCATCGCATCAAGGATTCACACGTCTTCTGACAATATAGATAGTTCACAACAAAGCACAATAAAAATGTAGACTTACAACACAATAGGAGTGGTGAATCTTCGTTATGCTTGCTTCAAGAATGGAAGATACAGTGGGAAACCCATATATGTTTCTTTCTTCTCATTGAGGATTTCAAGTCCACAATAAAAACTTTACATGCTTCTCAACCATGTAAAGGCAAACAAACCTGTCACTATATGAATTAATCTTCTGAAAATCACTAATAAACCAAGGAAAGTAACTGGTTATCAATGACTCTCATCGAATCAAGGATTCACACATCTTTTGACAATATATATAGTTCACAACAAAGCACAATAAAATGCAGACTTTCCTGGATTTCTTCGGCATTTAGTCGATTAGTGGGTTCAAGGAAGCTAGGTGATTGAACAATAGAAAATGAGGTATGGTCAGGAAATGGGGTTTCATCGGGTGTGACATGATGAAGGAGGGATGAAATGTCTGTTGGTTCAAGAGGCAAAGAAGATAATGCAATTGGGTTAACTTGAATATATTTGTAGTATGGGTCATTTGATAGTAAATTGTATTCAAGAGCAGCAAGAACACGTGCTCGACTAACAAAGAATTCATAAGTCTTGTTTGTAGGGATGCATTTGCGAACAATAAGGATGTCAATGTCTGAAAGTGAACGAGGGCGGGAAGTGGCAATGCTAGAAATGTTTTGCTTGAAGCTAATAATGTGGCTAGAATATGTATATTGTCCGCCACAGGCATGAGTGACTTGTAATATTGGGTTAACACAAGAAATGAACATTTCTTCAACTTGAGTAATCCTTGCAAGTACAAATGTTTGTATGCCAGGATCCATGTTGTTTGACAAGGAAAAGCAGTGGACATTTTTTTTCTGCGATACAACGAGAACATGCATATGCACCACAAAAGTGGTTTGTTTTAATTCCAAGATAAGATTCCATGCATATAGAGCATACATTCATGGGAGATAGTTTGTCCAATAGTGTACGAAATCATTGTTGTGCACCATCGACGCTAGAGTTTGTTGAATGGGGTGTTGCAGATGTGGATGGTGGAGAGGGTGTTAGGGAATGTTGGCCAACGTGAAATGGGGAAGGGATATTAACAAGTTGACGAGCATCTCTATATAGAGGGCATTGATGCTTGTTGTTTTTTGTTTTTGTTTTGAGCATATAGAACTCTTCTGCGTGCATTGATTTGATCAGTGTCAAGATTTGTTGACATGCCTACAAAAACATTTGTGTGGTGGTTATGATCTTGATGGTGCCTTTGGCGAAAGAGAAACATACTATATATTTAACCATTGGAAGAGTGAACAAAGGTAGATTGTAAAAGATAAGGGGAGCATGGATAAATGATGATAAGTTGTTGCAAGAAATAAATATAGGCATTTGTTAACATTGTTTATAAAGGAATGAAGTATAAAATAAGAGCATATATAAGATTGCTTATGTAGGTTAGAAATAGTACTTGATAAAACAATGTTAATTTTAGGCTGTTAATTACTAACTAAGAGAAAGGAAACATATTAGAAAGTGGAAAGATAGGTTAAAATAAATATGTTGGTCAACGCAATGTTACAACAAAACAAAAATAATATAATATTCAAGACTGTTCATTGTTGGTTACAAGTACCACTTAAGTAACAATGTTGATACAAAAAGTTGTAGCTGCTAAGTATGAGAAGAATGTAAACAAATTTGGGACTGAAAAGCAGTCAAACTTGGAAAAAGTGAATGTAAAGGTAAAGTTCAAAGCTTGCGGACAGTTGGACGCCTAACACAATGTTGTCATTTTCATCAAGTGGGTCAATTGTTGCCAATGATGATAAAACATCTTCGGACATGACAACGAGCACCTTCAAGAGAAGATTTGAATTAAAATTTTATGTCTTCACCAATAAGGTCAAAAGGTACTCTCGAGCACAAACACGTTGAGCAATTTCCATGAGAGATCTTGGATCATTTGCTAAAAGGCACAAATCTTTTGCAGAGACCCCCATGAGTTGTTTCGCAACATCATCAAAGGCTATAATACCATATAGTTGTTCAATAGCATCTGTTAGTTCGATTTTGAGTATGCATCGGTAATCACACTCAATAAACTCCCCATCACATTTTTCACAATGCCAAGTATTGCCAACTTTGTGGGAATTTTCTTTTCATGCATTGTATCCCATTGACAAATAGAGGGCATGCAAGGAAATGAAAGTCATCGACGTTAATATGGGTGATTGTAGCAACAACTGAATACCAAGTTGCGTTCTCATAGTGTTGGAGAGACTGGAGCGCAGAGATGGAAATGCATTTGGATGAGTTGGAAGCAGAGTAGTTGTATTTTATGCTTAATGATGGCGAGGCTGAACAGAATCCATTGTTTCCAGTGATTGATTTCATTTGAAGGTATAAATGGTTCATTGAGTGGAGAAGGTATAATTGATTTCATCTCTATCTTTTTGTATGGGGAATTGTAAGAAAAAAATATATGAGACAACCTTTACAAGTATATTCTTGTGTACAAGTATTTGAGAAAAAATGAAAATTGCAAAATATAAGAATATAATATTGATTGCAAATAGAAAAGCCAAGTGCATTTTATAACATAGATCATAATGGTAAGGAGAGGAAGCTACACGATTTTTCAAAAGATTTTAAAACAGAGAATAACGATAATGATCAGGTAAGGCAAGCACGATTTCTCAAACCAACCACTTCAATACAAATCCCGCTCACTTGATACAAATCAAATCAAATCACTGGAAACCAGCCATATTCCATATCAGCAAAAGAACATTCTCTTGTTAACCGGTGCCTGAATTTGTGGATAATTCAAAGCAGCTGGACGTGTAGAGGATAACCCATGAAGGTAACATCGACCTCGATAGGCTGCAAGATCTGCATAATACACTGGTGGAACCAGTGACACCGGCCATGCACATCTTGCAAATGTGTAGCAGAGATTGTTGATCAGCACTTGGAGCTCGTCCGAAGTGAACTTATTCTCGTCCATGAGAACGCGATAATGTGTAGGCTTGCTGGTACTAGTAAGACTGTAATGGCTGCACAGATAGAAATGTAATATTCTTAGTTGATCCTTTTTATAGATAGAATCAGAAATACTAAGCCAGTAAGACCAGAAAATACTAATTTTACTATTAAATGCAATATTCTTGTCTAATGCCTTTTAAATTTTATAAAGTCATACCATAAAATTTAAAATTCATTAAGCATCACTTAAAATTTTGAATTTAAAAATTCCCACCTAATCCTACATTACAATCCTATGTGTGAAATAAAATAATTCAAATCTTAAATTTTTTTATTTTTATTATTATATATTTATAAGTTTATACATACACTTATACTTATGTGTAAGGAATAATTTGTTAGGATGGTCGTGTTAACTCTATGGTCGTTTTATTAAACGGTTTTGTCATATAATAAATTCAGCATTCTAGTGTTCATCTCGCCACGTTGATCTCAACGATGTCTTGTTTTGAGATTTCGGGTCTGTCTCGTCCCTTCGACTAAGAGTTGAAGTCTCGGCAGAAGGATTTTTGGGGTCTTACTACTTTAAAGTTATGGTTAAGCATTTAATTAAGAAAGATACTAATTTTACTATTAAATGTAATATTCTTGTCTAATGCTTTTTAAAACTTATAAAAGCATACCATAAAATTTAAATTCATTAAGCATCACTTAAAATTCCAATTTTAATTAAATATATAAATTATTTAAATTTATCCCATCCTCTCTAACCCGTCACTCTCACCGTAAAGCTGCCCAATGCTCTTACTCGATGTCAATGTATTTGTTTTATGTGTAGGTTGATCATCTAAATCTTCGCCTTCATCTTCGTCTTTAATACATCATTGTGTTCCATGACATGGATCTAGTTTCCAGTGAATCGGTCTTTAAAAATACCACACTCTCTCCTTAAATCTTGAGTTTCCTTGAGATTAACCCCTTATATGTCTTTTTAATCATTACATTAAAGTTTCATTAAACCAATATTAAATAAGCTAAAACAAAGTTAAAGTATAACAAAATTAAATATATGAACAAAATTAAAATGAAGCAACATTAAGTGCAATATAATAAAATATCTTACTATAATCTAATAATCCTAGCTTATCATAATGCCAACCTTCATATTCTAGTTTCATTAGACTACCCCCATCCTCTTAAGCTTTACTTAAGTTAAAGCGGGTGCCTTCAAACTTCTTTACCCATAATGCATTTAAACAAAAACCCTTTTTAAGGAACATTAAATATTACTTGGAAAATGGTAGTATAATGACAAGTTCCTTTTAAATATTTGTTTTGGTCTTGAACAAAGCGTGGGGTCATGGATGCCATGCGAGCATCCCTTGTAATAATAATAATAGAGACCGTAGAACATAAACAAAAATATAACAATAGATTTACATATTTTAACTATACAATGACCTAAAAACTTCGAGGCTAAATTTTTTTGTCAGACGGACAAAAATTAGGACGAAGCATAATCATCCACCTGGAAGCATTCCATTCACTTTATGAGCGAGGAATCTAGTCTAAAAGGCACGAGTTTAGACGGACAAAAATTAGGACGAAGCATAACCATCCACCTGGAAGCATTCCATTCACTCTATGAGCGAGGAATCTAGCCCACGTGGATGGTTATGCTTCTCGTTGGTGAAACGTCTACGGCTTAAATATGAAATAAATTTTAAAAGAGAAAAAAAATTGCAGCATTCCATTTCCATTTATTGTATAAGCGAGGAATCTAGCCGACATGGATGGTTATGTTTCTCGTTGGTGAAACGCCTACGATTTAAATATGAAATAAATTTGAAAAAAAAAAAAAAATTATGGATAAAAAGAAAATTGAAAAAATAATAATTAAAAGAAAATTTTGAAATTTGAAAATATAAAAAAAAATTATGGATAAAAAGGAAATTGAAAAAATAATAATTAAAAGAAATATTGGAAATTTGAAAATATAAAAAAAATTATGGATAAAAAGGAAATTGAAAAAATAATATTTAAAAGAAAAAAAATCAATTCATAAATAAAAATGGGAATATTATAATATATTAAAATTTGGAAAGATTTCAAAAAGGTCAAATTCAAAATGCATGAATGATAGATAACAATAAATGGTGTCATGTGAATTTAAACCTTGTTAAATTGTGGCTTGTTTTTTTATCAACTACATTGACATCTTAAACCATGTCAAATTAAAATTTTATTTTCCACTAATTACAAACCCAATTATTAGTCATTCAAGCCTGAATCAATACTAAGTAAATATTGAAATCTGGACAACAGCAGAGGAGCAATGGATAAAAAAATTGCCACAAGATTGGAAGTCATGTCAAAGTGTGTAGAAGTATATCTAAACCTCTTATTGGATTTGGAAATGTATCAAGAAAAATTTCAAAAACGGTGGTACGATATTCAGTCCCATACTCTTTTCTTTTATGGATTCTCGAAAGGTAATCTTGGGGAGGGTGGGGGAAGGGGTTAATTTTTTACCAATGTAGTATCAACCTTTTTTTTGCCTAGGGAATATTACTAATAATCAAACAGAACATTATTCTCTATACTTGGTATTGAAAGAAGCAGTCACTCTTGGAATTTGATTGCTAGTGGTGATAAGATATTCTCTTCATATCATCTCACAAGCTAGACATCGATAGGAAATTATGGATCAAATAGCAGGGTGTCTTCATAAACGTAATATTGGAATTTTTCATCAAATTTTGAGCGTCCAATTCTTTCATGTTCAGCATGGACACAATGGTATAGTAGATAAACTAACAAATGAAGCCTCAAGTATCCCTAGAGGGGGTATCAAGAAAAATGGGGGTCAATTCTCATCTTGTTATCTCCCTTAGAACTTTTTATGCAAATCTAAATTCAGCTCAATGTCTTCATGCAGTCTTGTCAAACATTAACTACCCCATTCGACGACAGGTTTATTAATGCAGTTGTTCATGTGGAGATTACGAGGCACTTGGGTTAGTGAACCTTCTTTTGAAATCTTGGTCCGCACATATGGGACTTTAATATGGGCATATGGAGGGAATCAAGAAGATTTCTCGGGAAGTTTTAAATCATTTAAAGTATAGTCTTTCTCAACCTTTCCATTATGGGAATAGCATTGGAGGTATGAACACTGGAGTGAGGGTTAATTCTGGAATGGTGGTCCGTAGACAAATGGACTTTGATGCCTTCTCTTTTGCACGGGGAGATCGGTTATTTGTTATAAACAATGCTAGCTATGTGGAGCTTCATTTCTGCTAGTTACATTTGGATTCTTCTCTCTCGTTTGTTTGGAAGGTTTGGGATATAGGGGTTGTCTATGTACGTTTTGGGGGACTGGCTTGTTTGAAAGGTTATGGATACAGGAGTGTCTTTGCATGCTCTGGGGGACTAGTTTTTTAGTGTGAATTGGGTTGAGGGTAATCTATATTTTCTAGTGGCTATTGGTCGTGACTTAGACATCAGGGTTGTTTTGCAATTCAATTGGGTTGATAAAATAATTGCATTTTCAGAGGACATTTGGGGTTGTGTTACAAGTGTTAGTTTTCATACATTCATAGCATAATAATATAAATGCATAACCAAGATCACTAGAAGAAAGACAAATCACAAAACAATAGCACAAAGTTTATCCTAGGAAACCCAATTGGGAAAGAACCAGTAACCTTCGTATCAAGATGATAATCCCGAGATCAGAGTACAAATGATAAAAGAGAAAATGTGAAAATGTCTTCCACAAGTAGAAACCCCAAAACAACTTCCTTCTCTAGCTTGTGCAAACTTCTTCTCTCTCCCAAGTGATGCGCAAATGTGAAGTGAGTGAATGAGATAATGAGGTGCACTTTACCTCTTATTTATAATTTTATTTTTAATATTTTTATTTTGCTTCTTTGCACCCCAAGGTTTACATTGATTCTTTCATGTGTTTACATAAGTAATTACATCAGGTTCATCTCCCTTAGGAGGTACAATCAAGTACAATGAAAGTACAATAAAATACAAATGAATAATATCTTTTGAAGTTGCATAAAATCCAACACTCCCTCTCAACGAGGAAGATATTCTTCAGTCTTCATCTACATCACGAACATCAGGGGTTCATCTTGTACATCCATTCTGTCTCCATCATCTCTATACATACTGAAGGTTGTCCATACAGTCTCAGTCCATCGAGAAGTGTCGTCATGCATCATCTTCACCAGTCCTTCGGTGAGTCCAGGAGAATCACTCAATCCTGGATTCAGGACAATCTCTCGATCCTGAATATATGAAACATCTTCACCAGTCCTTCGGTGATTCCAGTAGAATCACTCGATCCTGGATTCAGGAGAATCTCTCAATCCTGAATATCTGAGACATCTTCACCAGTCCTTCGGTGAGTCTAGGAGAATCTCTCAATCCTGAATATATGAGACACCTTCACCAGTCCTTCAGTGAGTCCAGGAGAATCACTTGATCCTAGATTTAGGAGAATCTCTCAATCTTGAATATTTGAGACATCTTCACCAGTCCTTCAGTGAGTCTAGGAGAATCACTCGATCCTGGATTCAGGAGAATCTCTCAATCCTGAATATTTGAGATTATCAGTTGTTCCATCTCTGTTATACCATTTTCTACTTGTATGTATCATCTGTTGATGGGGTCCTCCCATACCTGGCGGAGATCTCAGATGAGCAAATGAGCACGACCATCTAATGATTGTCCGACTCATCTTCCTATGGGATTTCTCCCATATCTGGCTGAGTACCAGGACTGTAGAGGTACCTATGCAATCACACGGCCAACTGTTGATTGTCCTACTCATCTACTGATGGGATTTCTCCCATACCTAGCTAAGTAAATGGACTACAGAGGCACCTGTGTGAACCCAACTAACTCTGGACTGTCCTACTCATCTGCCTATGGGATTTCTCCCATATCTGGATGAGTAACTGGACTGCAGATGTACCTGGGCAAAGCAGGGCAAGCATCTAAGTGTCATATTTCCCTCTCAAGGAAGGACACATTCTATTTGACTCCAAGTCTTCCGCGAAAGTATTCAAAATTCACCTTGGAAAGAGCCTTGGTGAGAACATTTTCATTCTGGTCATATGTCGGCACATACTCTAACTCGACCATACCTTTCTGCACCATATCACAAATGAAGTGATAACGAATCTCGATATGCTTTGACCTGTCGTGAAATACAGGATTCACTGACATCTACACACAGCTCTGGTTATCACAGTGAATCATGGTCGGCTCTAGAATATAGCCGAACAATCCTACAAGGAGTTTACGAAGCCAAACTGCTTCTCGAGCTGTTGTGCTAGCAGCCATGTACTCGGTTTTTGCAATACTGAGTGCTATCGAGTTTTTCTTCATGTTGCACCACGAAATAACTGCAGAACCCAAACTAAAGCAACATTCGTAAGTACTCTTCCAATATGCAACACATCCGGCCCAATCTGAGTTTGTAAACCCCTGCAATCTCAGGTCACAATCTGAAGCATATTTCAATCCATATCCCATAGTGCCACGTAAGTATCTGAGCACACGTTTTGCAGCAATCCAGTGAATCTGCCTCGGTTCGCACATGAACTGACTGAGGGCATTCACATCAAAACATATATCTGGTCTGGTGTTGGTCAGATACATCAATGATCCAATCAATTGGCGATACATAGTGGGATCAATCAAATCTGAATCTGAATTAGAATCTCTCAACTTCTTCCAATTTGCATCCATCGGAGTAGCCATGGACTTGCAATCCAACATTCTAAATCTCTTCAATATATCAATGGTGTATTTTCCTTGTCCTAGGAAAATCTCTTTCTGCCTCTACCGTACTTCTAATCACAAGAAGTAGTACGTCAATCCAAGATTCTTTATTTCAAACTTAGAGGCGAGATTATTCTTACACCATACAATAATTCTCTCATTTCCTGTGAGAAACAGGTCATCAACATATAGTACCAAAATCAGTGGCTCATCATCTGCAACCTTGAAGCAAAGGTTGGGGTCTGCATCATTCTGATGCACCTTCCATCACATAGCTAAAGCAATAGTAATGATCGATCCGATGGAAGTATATCGAACCACGGGAGCAAATGTCTCATCATAATCAACTCCCTCTTTCTGAGAGAATCTTCTGGCAAAAAATATGGCCTTGTTTCCCATATGCTCCATGCTAAGTCTGTTGTTCTCATCTAGGTCTTTTCCAACCTACTACAACATTTTTGGGCATATCAACCGGATCCATGGAATCGATAGGTTCATCCTTTTCTGCTAACTCCCTCTTGAATTGGAGGGGGAGATGATCTCATCTCCTTTGGTTCTAGCATTCCATCATCGATCTCCATGTCTGATCCTCTGCCTTTCCTGATAGCTATTTCTTCTTCAAAGGTCACATCCCTACTGAATTCAATCTGTCTGGATCATGGGATGTAGATTCTATAAGTCTTTGAAGATTCACTGTATCCCACAAAGGTTACCTTTTTTTCTGAAGTTTCCAACTTGGGCACATGTATATAGACTGGACAACCAAATATATGAAGGTGGCTCACTTCTGGTTTTATTTCTGTGAAGGATTCCTCCGGGTTCATCCTTCTAGGATGAGAGTCGTATTCTTGAAAGATTCTTTCTAAACATCAACTAGATTCATATGTCCATCAGAACAAGTCTTTTCTTGTAGTCCAAATCACATGGTCTTTTCCCTACAAGTCAAATCCCGACTGATGATCAGTGACATTTCATAATCAAATGTAATGGCCATAGTTTACATATGCATCTTAGCTAATACTTTAGCACAACAATCATGAACATGTAAACACATCTGAGAACTATCTATATGCCTACTATCTCCACTAGAACATGCCATCAAGAGTGTGCACTAACCTAAGCATCCAAGAAGGAGATATCATTTAGACTAACTCTATTGTGTTTAATGAAGTGTTGTGTAGCTCATGTGCATAATAAATATAATAATGTAAACTATATCAACTACTCAATGCACTTGTAGATAGATCTGCATATAATGAATATAGATAAAACAAAACAGATCTATGTAAGCAAGAAAGACAACTACTTATCTCTTATTGTTTTTGTGTGTGGGCCCCCACTTCCTTCTTGTGGGATCCAAGAGAGATCTGTGTTCTTGCAATCTGGATATCCATATCTTAGAAGAGGAACTCTGAACGATCATCATTCCTTGACTTCTTGTGAGGATTATCTTATTCAACATCAACAATGGATGCTTCATGCTTCCTTTTACTTGAACTTCGACAACTATTTGCATAGTGTCCATATTTTCTGCACCTATAGCATTGAACTTGAGATATGTCCTTCTTCTCCTTTTGATCTGGGCGAGGGCTTGATCTCCTATCTTGGTGCTTGTGTTTATGGAACTTCCTACCTTTTCCCTTACCCTTCTTGGCATGGGAAACAAAATCTTGGTTCTCCTCAGGTTGAGTGCCATGGCCATGGAGTCTTTAACGTGCCGCAATCCTGGTCTCTTCCTGAGTGCAATCTGCCCTAAGCTTATCAAACTTTGGTAGTTTGGATATACCACTTATGATTTGTATAAAGGACTCCCAAGATGGTGGAAGACCATTCGGAGTGGTGAGGACAAGCTCCTTGTCATTAATAGGATCCCCACTGGTGCTGAGCTTATCCCTTAGTTCTGTGATCCTCATAAAGTATGAGGCAATAGATTATGACTTGGCTATCTTTATATTTGAGAGATGGTTTCTCAAAGTCATGGATACATTGAGGCTAGTGTGTTCAAACAACTTCATAATGGTCTTGAACATTTTCCTAGCATTCTTATTTCTTGAGATTTGTGGGACCAAGTGATCTCTTACTGAATCTACAAGTATCCTTCTTGCTTTAGTATCATTCTTCCTCCATCGGGATTTTTCCTCTTTGGCTTTTGGTTTAGGAACCTTCTCATTTACATATAGTAAGAGTTCATTTTATTCTAGAAGCAGAATAACCCTAGACTTCCAAGATATAAAGTTGGAAGCTCCTTCCAAATGATCTTCAACCTTCATACCAATCATCTTGATTTCAAATTTGGTTCAAAAACCCTAGCAGGAGCTAGGTCAAAAATGAAAGTTGATAATTTGGAAAACTGAAACCACAGATAAATGTGCCTTTCCAATGAGAGTTGAGTTGAGGTAGGGCTGATCCAAATCTGTGGAGAGAAGTGAGTTAAAACTAAAACCCTAATTCTACTGCAGCCACAAA
The DNA here is from genome assembly GCA_027924585.1 of Larix kaempferi. NCBI lineage: Eukaryota > Viridiplantae > Streptophyta > Pinopsida > Pinales > Pinaceae > Larix > Larix kaempferi. Next base: position 8,292,176 of record BSBM01000129.1, on the reverse strand, counting down.
GTTAGGTCAAAGATTGAAAATTCTCGGAATTGAATTCCGTCTTCACCAAAAGATGCGCCTTGCCAAAAATGAAATTCCTATAGCTCTTTTTCTCCAAAATGATGGGTGAAGACTTCACAAGATGAAACCCTAGTTTTGGTAGGGTTCCGATAGTGTTTCGCCAATGGCTTCTTCTAGAACTGCTCAAATACCATGTTAGTTTTCATACATTCATAGCATAATAATATAAATGCATAACCAATATCACTAGAAGAAAGACAAAGCACAAAACAATAACACAGAGTTTATCCTAGGAAACCCAATTGGGAAAAAACCAGCAACCTTCGTATAGAGATGATAATCCCGAGAGCAGAGTACAAATGATAAAAGAGAAAATGTGAAAATATCTTCCACAAGTAAGAACCCCAAAACAACTTCCTCCTCTAGCTTGTGCGAACTTCTTCTCTCTCCCAAGTGATGAGAAAATGTGAAGTGAGTGAATGAGATAATGAGGTGCACTTTACCTCTTATTTATACAATGCAAAACCATAAAAAATCCCTAACTGGGTCGACTTCACCTGGGGGCAATTAATAATTTTATTTTTAATATTTTTCTTTTGCTTCTTTGCACCCCAAGGTTTACATTGATTCTTTCATGTGTTTACATAAGCAATTACATCAAGTTCATCTCCCTTAGGAGGTACATTCAAGTACAATGAAAGTACAATAAAATACAAATGAATAATATCTTCCGAAGTTGCATAAAATCCAACAACAAGTTTGGAATTCAATAAAAAGATTGAGGATCTTTCTGAAAGAATATGAGATACCCATGCTAATATCCATGACATTCGTTCTCAATTGAGATGGATGAGATCTCAAATGGAAGGTTTAATCGTTGTTTTCCATCAAATTACTGCTTTATGTGCCTATTATGGATACTCCCCTCAATGAAATTGAGCAAACCACTCATCAAATTTCAAATTTACTTCTTGGATAGAGCTAGCCTTAACGAGTTTTAATGGATTGTTTGTGCATGTGACGCTTAAGTTGAATAAATTTCAAAAACCTTGGTGAAGCATGAAGATCTTATTGCGGGTAAAAACTCCAAGCTAGATGAGAATTCAGAAGGTAAGAATGTTGATGGGTATTATGTTATGCAACCTACCCGTGTTGTTGTAAATATAACTAGTTCTGATGAAAGAAATGAAAACACCAAAGATAGTCAAGGAACTCATATTATGGACAGTGAGGAGACATTGGAAGAGAGCCAAGACATTCAGGATGAGGATGTTGAGGATACCATGGAAGAGAATCGGGTTGATGATGTTGAGAGACAAGAACATGATGTTGAGCACAACACAAAGGATGAATGAGACACTCAAGATGTCCATGTTATGGACAGTGATACCAACTCTTAGTTTGTCTTTTCATGAAGATTTTGTAGATCCTACCTAACAGAGTGATGACTGCAACATTCCTCCACGGTTATGTCACATGTGATATTCATGGAAGAATGTCACAATGTGACATAAGCAATAATTTAAAAACGCACATACATGCAACACCATCAATTCAAGTGATACATTCGGTTGCGACATTCCTCCGGGTTTATTTCACAATGTGACATTCATATTTGTAATGTTCCTCGAAGGTTTTATTGGATTGTAATATAAAATGTCTCTTGAAGATGATCCCATATTAGGGATTAAACATCTCTTGATAGATGACATAATGTGGCATTCCTCCATGGTTACTAAAATATTGTAGTCAACCATGGTAAAACACAACCAACCAAATTCAACCACACTCAATGTGGCATACTATTAAGGAATGCACACTACAACATAACCCTTCAGAAAAGTCGCAATGCTTCATAATCATTTGGGAATGTCAAAATCCAATATAACCTTTAAAGAATGTCCCAACGTCATATAACACTTGAACGAGTCATAAGTAGATAATATTAATGTCACAATGTCACATAAACCTCGAGGAACATTAATCAATGTAAACCATGCCTATTATTAATAATCACGATCCACCATGCAACATAATGTTTGAGGAATGTCGCAATGCTACAACCTCATTTATGAATATCGATTGAAAAATGACTTAAATTGAGATAACAGTTTAAATAACAAATAATTTATTTAAATTCCAATAACACTTTCAATAATCAACTTAATATGTGGCTAAGAATGACAATGACCATTATAATTAGCAACAATACACCATAATGAATCACACTCAAATCTATTTAAATATGAACATTACAATGTGACATAAAAAGTTCATGCATAAATCACAATCGAGTATAACATATATAAATGTCATAACTTATCTAACAATAATGTCACAACCTAATGTAAACATTAAAAAATGTTTCAATCAACATAATAACCATTATATAATATTATTTTTATTTATAATATTAAAATAAAAATATAATATATTAATTAAATATTAATATTTTATTAAGGTTTTTGAAACATCGATGGGATTACACCCATTATGTGCAGAGCATAATCATGGTATTTACTTCATTCCTAGTAGTCAACCACCAAATGTGCATCCTTATAGGCACCTATTTGCGCAAAAGAATAAAATGAAAAAACTATTCAGGAACTCTTGGAGGTAGGCATCATACGTTCCAGTACCAATCCTTAGTTCTCACCAGCAATTATGGGTTTTAAATAAAGATGCACTAGATTGCATTTTCTAAAATTGAATGCTCTCAATAAGTTGACCATAAAATATAAACTACCTATTCAAGTTATTGATGATCTCTTGGATGAGATTCATAGTACTAGCCACTGTATCCTATAAACTATATCTTCGCTCTCGTATATTTTGACTCTCCACTTCCCAAAAAGGGTTAGAGCTATTAGGCCAATTTCACCAAAGGAATTATGAGTTAAGTTTAAGTAGCCACCAAGAGCATTGGCTAAAGCACAACTACCACACTCCCAAATCAAACGAGGAGCAAATCGCTACGGTTGACCTATTAACCTGCGTTTTCCAAATATTATATTTATGCTTTCTAAAGGGCTCTTTTATTGGATTTTTTGTTAACAGAAAGGGCTCATTCATCTTACCTAATCTAAATTGAGGCTTTCATTGGCCCATCTGGGTGAAATTCTGCCCTAGTGCACTTTTATTGTGTTCTACCAATTTTGGAATTAACAAAATAGTTGAATAAACATAATATGGACTACCCTTCCTCTTCAGCGCTTGGTGAATTGAAAAAAATGCATGTTTATATAGTTTTTTTTTTTTCAGTGGAAAAATCATCTTCCTGCTATTCCAAAGGAATCAAGGAAAGCTAACAACGCAGGGGAAATCTCAACAAACTTCCTCACATATCGTGGATGGTAGGTCGAGCAAACCGTCAGCTAGTAATCCAAGCCAACAGTTGTCTCAACAGAATTGAACCCAGGTGGATGGAATGAAATCTATCTAACCCCACCAACGAGCCACCGTATCCTTGACATGTTTATATAACTATATAATATATAATTATAACATCATAATTAAATAACAATATTTCTAACTAAATTATAATATTTTTTAATATATCTATGTACCACGAACATAATAATTTTATACTACAATATAATATTATAACTATATAATAATATTTGGAATTAATTTTATTATATAACTTTAATTAATTATTATATAATAATAATTAAATAATAATATTAATTTAGTGATACTTTTAAGATGTTTAATACTTTAATTTGTAATATCTCTATGTATCATCAACATATATTAATAGTTTTAATTTAGTATAATATTATATTTTAATGAAATTATTTTTAATTAATTGTTATATCATAATCAATTTAAAAATATTTTTTATTAATGTTTTTGAAATATTTAATTAAATTACATTATTATTTAATATATTTATTATGAATAGAATAAATTTGTATATTTTTGTCTTATTTTGTTAAGAGTTTGGAAATCTTTAAAAAAATCTTAAAATCATATATTAGTTATGGAAATTGCATATTTTGGGTATCATGAGTGTTTTAAAGATATTGAGACCAAAATATAAAATAAATGAGTAATCTATTTTGAATAAATAAACTTCTCCAAACAATAATATTTTGAAATAAAAAATTAATTTTTTATACTATACTATAATATTATAATATAAATTTTAAAATAAATTATTTTATTTTATTTTATTTTATTAAATTATTTTAATTAAATACCATATTTAATTTAATACTTTACACATTATCCCATATATCATTTTAACTAAACTATAATATTATATTATATATTATAATAAAATAAACTTATTTTTTAATTAATTGTTATATTATAGTGTTTTAAAAATAATTTTCAATTTATATCATTTTAACTAAACTATAATATTATATTATATATTATAATTTAATAAACTTATTTTTTAATTAATTATTATATTATAGTGATTTAAAAATAATTTTTAATTAAATTAAAATGTTATTACATATTTGTACATATATTCTAATATAATATTCTAAATAGATCATATTATTTTTACTTAATTATTATATCATAAATATTTAAGCAATATTATTTAATAATGTGTACCCACATGTTATTAGTAACATCCACATTAATAAGATTAATGTGTCTTAACTTATTTATTAAAACACATTAATTTTGTTAATGTGGTTGTTGTTAGTGTATAAATCTTTTAAAATTAGATTATATTACACATTAGGTGTTTATATTTTAGAATTTGGGGTGGAGTAGCAAGTTTTTCCTAGGTTGAAGGACAATGAGACAAATGCATTGTCCACACCAATTTTATGGGCATCTTTCCAAATTCCAAATAAAGAATTATAAAAAAAAAAGAATATAAAAAATAAGCAGAAGCATAAAACTTGTTCATGCCACTTAACTTGCGACACACAAACCACATATTAATTTTATGGCAATTGCTCTGAATTTGAAATAAACAATTATAATATATAGATAGATAAATAGATAGATATTAAACTAATAGATATGCATGAATAACGTAGTGGTAGTTGGTACATGAATAACTCATAGGGGATGTATGGATAACTATTAGCGGATAACAAGTGGCATACAACTAGTTTTAACTAGAAGAAGGCAAGTGATAACATGTAACACAAATAAAGACAAATGTTAAAGTTTGAACACACTAAATGATGGAACACAAGTGGACATATTCATTGCCTTCTCATTATTAATCAGAATCATATATAGGATTACATAACAACAATACTATGGATCAATACCATGGAACAGAAAATATTATGGGACATCAAAGTGTCTTAGTCAAACTAACCAACTAATCACTCAACTAATTAATGCCATGTTAACCAGTGATATTACAATTCTTAACACACACCCTTAATCTCAACTGAGACAATATTCTCAGCACTATCAATGCATAAGTGTTTTCTCTGAAACTCAAATGCAAGTGTGCCCAATGGTTTGGTAAACATATCAGCCAATTGCTCCTTAGAACCACAAAACAGAAAAGTGATCTCTCCATTATTGAATAACTCACATATAAAGTGATAGCGAGTGTCAATGTGTTTACTTTTTATGTGGAACACATTATGTTTGGACAAAGTGAGTGTTGAACTATTGTCACAAAAAATAGGTGTTGACTCTTTTTATGTATCTCATATCCTTCAAAAGTCTTCTCAACCAAACTGTGTGGCATGTTGTTGTAGTTGTTGCTACATATTATGCTTCTGCAGAAGACATGCTGACAATGAGTTGTTTCTGAGAGGCCCATGAAATCATATTGGTACCCAAATGGAAAGCATAACCCGATGTGTTTTTCCCATCATCGATACTGCCTACATAATCACTGTCAGTGTACCCTGTAAGAGTATTGTCACGTGAATGAGAGTACTAAACTCCATAACCAATTGTGCCTGCAACATATCTCGGAATTCTTTTACCACTTTCCAATGAGATTCTTTGGGAGACTCCATAAATATAGAGATTAAATTGACAACATACATCAAATCAGGTCTAGTTGCAATCAAATACATTAAACTGCCTACCAATCTTTTGTAAATTGTAGAGTTTACTGTTGGTCCATCATCGTTCTTGCTTAACTTGGTGCCTGCAGCAATAGGGATTTCTACTGGTTTGCATTTATCCATTACGAATCTTTGCAGAATGTCTGTAGCATACTTATGTTGACAGATGAAGATGCCATTTTCACTTTGGTCAACTTCCAGACCAAGGAAGTACTTCATAAGGCCTAGATCAGTCATTTCAAACCCTTTTTTCATGATTGTCTTAAATTCTTCCACCATCAAATTTCTAATATAAATCATATCATCAACATAAAGACATATAATCAGAATGTTACCTTGTTGATCTGTTTTGTCATACGGAGTGGGCTCATTACTGCTCCTCTTGAACCCATTGTTGATGAGGTAGGAATCAATTATGGTGTACCAAGCTATGGGAGCTTGATTTAGACCATACAAGGCCTTTTTCAGCTTGCACACTTTGTGTTCTTGACCTTTGACAGCAAATCCAGGGGGTTGGTCTACATACACTTCTTCTTCAAGTATGTCATTGAGAAAGGAAAATTTCACATCCATTTAATAAACATGCCACTAATTTTGAGATGCTACAGCAAGTACAACTCTGATGGTGTCCATCCTTGCTAATGGAGCAAAGGTTTCATCATAGTCCACCCCATATTGTTGAGCAAATCCTTTTGCAACCAACCTGGCTTTGTGCTTCTCTATATCTGTTTTTTCATTGAGTTTAGTCTTATAGACCCATTTTACTCCAATATTATTTTTGTCTGGTGGACAATATCCCAAGTATGATTCATTTTTATAGAATCAATTTCTTCATTCATTGCTTGTACCCACTGTGCATACTTTACTGCTTCATCAAAACATGTGAGCTAACAGGAAAATAGAGCATATTGTAATTGCTCATCAATAACAGGAGTTTGCTCATGTAACTCCCGCAAACATCTGGTTCTTTGGTTCCGTGGTGGACTATCTTCTAATGTTCCTTCTTGTTGTATCTCCAATCTTGGCATTCTAAGTGGTAGATCTAGCAGAGATGATCTTTCATTCTATTGAATATCTACTGAAGAATTTTGAGGATCACTCCAACATTTGTCTTCAAGGAACTTTACATCTCTGCTCACTACAACTTTTTTTGTGACAGGATTAAACAGCTTGTAAGCCTTGTGATGTTCACTTAACCAGTGAAGATACATTTCTCACTCCTTTTGTCCAATATTTTTCTCAATTCATCGGGTACATGTGCAAATGCCGCACATCCAAAAACGCTAAGATGTGAGACACTAATCTTAGTGCCACTCCACCATGCTTTTTCAGGAATCTTGTCCTTTATACTCACTATGAAAGATCTATTCAGTAAGTAAACTGAACATGCAACAGCTTCAACTCAATAATCATATGACAGCTTCTTATATGACAACTACATACTTCAAGCCATGTTCATGATGGTCTGGTTCTTTTGTTTAGCAACTCCATTCTGTTGTGGAGTGTATCTGGTAGTGAACTGGTGATGGATGCCATGTTGTTTACAGAACTTTGCAAAATCATGTGAATCATATTCACCTCCACCATCTGACCTGAGCATTCTGATGGATTTCCCTAACTGTTCTTCAGTCAATGCCTTGAATTCTTTAAAGTTGGAGAAAGCATCTGATTTGTGTCTGAGAAAATAGACCCACACTTTCCTGCTATAAACATCAATAAAAGTCAGAAAATAAAGACTACCTCCTGTGGATTGGGTTTGCATGGGCCCACATAGATCTGTGTCAACTAAATCAAGGTGTTCTTTGGCTCAAGATGTGGAAGTGGGGAAATTGTCCCTTTGATGTTTCCCTAAGATACAGTCTTCACAAGAACTGGGTTGTTCATTCAAAACTGGTAACCCCTTGACCATGGATTGTTTTTGCATAAGACTGAGACTCTGGAAGAGTAGATGACCATACCTACAATCCACAACCTAGTTTCATCTAGACTGGAAACAGTGTATGCATATGATTGTGATAGGATAGCACTTCTCGGACTAAGCTCATCGATTGACTATCGATCTTGGGTACCCATACATCGCTTTCTTCAATTGAATCCTTGATTCGCACTTCTTCTTCAATTACATCATTAAGATAATGATCTTATCTAGCCACTTGGAGCAAACATCTCATCATGATTCTCTTCCTCTTTCTAAGATAATCTTCTAGCCACGAGCCTTCTATATTATGTTTGATTTGTAAATCTTCTTGTTGAACATCCATCACTTGTTCGGTGTTCATCATTCTTCATGATATTTCCTACAAATCAAAATTAAGTACATGATTAGTAATACTTCATAATCATCAAATCATGTTGACATGATAACCTATTATGCATACAGATATGATGTACATAGTTATGCTACTATCTTGACCAATAGTTTGACACAACACTTTTCCATATCCTGTATGCATACAGTGGCTATCTAGATGCCTCCCACCTCTACCAGAACATACTATCGAGAGTGTGCACAGCTCTCAGCATGTCAGCAAAGAGGTTTCATTATAGACAAGCAACAATGGAATGTTTATCCAAATTGCCAATCATATTCATATTAGTAGTATACTTGTTCAATGTTATATGAATGTTTACACAGCATGATATATTCTAGGAATACAAATATGCATACAACTATTACAAGCAATATCATTTACTATTTTAAATAACAACTCAAATACTTATCTTTTATGTTTGTGTGGTTGCCTCCCACTTGATCTTCTATATGACTTTTGAACTTACATTCATTCTGTACCACTGTGCATGCTCAAGTGTGCACTAGTGTCATCCTCATGATCTCATACACAAACATACATTCATTAGTATAATCTCAATATTATCAAAACATTATAATTCTAAATAATCTTGAATATGTATAGTCATGATCATATATAATAAACATTAGTATTCGAGGTTTCAGGAAAGTCTTATTTTACTCATGCATATTCTTGTTTGATCATAGGACTCTTCTGGTTAATTAAATTATCAATCAAGATAAGAAACATAATATGCATAAACCCTTGATTACTAACTTTATGAATAAGCATAACCAATCATACCAAGTATACTTATATAAGGGATCCTAACACAAGGTAAGATTCTAACTTGACATAAGAAAACATACCTGGATTAGTATACCTACTTAGTTATGTCTAATATACCTAATCAATATCTTCTTTGTTCTCTTCAATGATTTAGAGATCCTGTGCTAGAACCTACATATCTCATAGGTTAAGCATAATAGAACAAAGTCATACATACCTCGTAAGTAGAACTTCTATGTGATCAAAAATTATGGAGGAGTCTTTGTCTTCATGTTGTCATGGTCATGAAACTTGATTTGTCTTTCGTGATGTACCCGTATCTTGTTAGCAGACAATATCAACCTCATACAACACCATAGTGCGTTAGTACAATCATATAACCCTAATCAATGCATGTCTTCTATCATTCACATTCATACTTTTATTAGGCTGATAAAACAATTCTAACATTGTACTAACCTAAATAATATGAAACCAAACATATTATGAACTTAATCAAGAATCAGATTTCAAGACATACCTGTCTCTCCTTAAGTCATACCTGTCGAAACTTCTTGTAGTGTTCTTATGTAAGGCCTTAGCCTCAACTCCCCCTGAAGTTGAATCTGGAGCTCGATTAGGGTTTGTTAGAGAAACCCTAAAAATTCAATCTTTGACTTTCACACTTCTGAATGGATGGAAGGATGTGTCTTGCTGAGTTGATCAAACTTGCATACTTCAATTTTGAAATCTCCAAAATTTGACCCCTCAAAAATTGCCTTTGAAACTTCTGGATCTTCTGGATAGGATCCCGAACTAGGGTTTGATGGAGCCCACCCTTCGGCGTAATCAAAAGGTTTGATCCAAGGCTCTAAACTCTTATTTTTCTGAGGAGCTTCCAGCCGTGGTCACAGACTTCAAAAATTACAACTTTTGTTGAAGCCCTAATTTTCCATATTTCCGATCAAAATCCCGAACTAGGGTTTGATCAACCCCAGTCTTCTACCCAACCAAAAAATTCAATTTTGGTTTCTAAATTTCGATTTTCCCAAGTAGCATTTAGCCGTGGACTCCGATTCCAACAATTCTAACTTTCTCTGAAACCCTAAATTCCGGAAGTCATGAATGAAGGTGCTCCAAAATTAATTTTGTTTTGACAAAAATATGTACCTGATTGTTTATGCTGTAACTCCGAACTTTTCAATCCACAGGGTCTGAAAACTTGTTTTGTGGTATCCGAACCTGTCATCTTTCCATCCCGACAAGTCTGACCTCAATTGGATTCTCTGAGAGAGAGTTATGCCAAGTGTCACAACGTGACCTGTTTATGGGATAAAACAGAAGAGCAAACTTGTATGGCGTACCATGTGTCACTAGTTCAACTTCGGCCTCTGAAAACGTTTCCTGAGATAGTACAGTCTGTGTACTATCTGTCACTTTTTATGAAATTTCATTTGGAGCTTCCTAGCCCAAGTTATGACATTTTTTCCTAGGTCACCTGATTATGACTGAGATCTGGAAGAGGAAGAAACCCTAATTTGTATTGATCATAACTCACAAAGTACAACGAATCTGAGGGTGTCCTTTGGACACAAGGTACATGGGAATGTTATCTACGACCTATAAGCTTTTCAAATCCTGAACCTTCTCGAAAATGGATTTATAGCGAAAGTTCCACGATGACTAGTTTTTGCTATATAAAACCCTAGCCTTCAAATTGTCGCAAGTGAAGCAAGTGTCATAAGTGTCATACATTGCCTTCCTTCAGGTTAGCTCTGATACCATGTTAAGATTCAATATGCTAAGACAAAAATATCAACATTTTATTTCATTTCACAACAATAGCATATACAGGATCACTGAAGAAACAACAAGCACAGCATGAACACAAGAGACACAGATTTATCATGGGAAACCGTCATGGGGTAGAAAACCCAGCAAAGCTTCCTCAATATAGATGACCAGCAATATACAAAGATGCAAACCAAAGACATAATCTCCTCCTTCTTCATAGCAGACCTCTCTCTCACAAGTGCGCTACATTCCAAGTGAGGGAAGTGTGTCAAATGAGGAACACACCTCTTCTATATATACACATCTCCGACTTATACTTTATATTAACTAGGTCGACCCCAACTTTACCACTGGGTTAAACACCCCATTACAACTGACTGAGCCAACCCCACTAGGGTGGTCTAATAACCCTTTGACCCACATAACACATACAGGGCCGACCCCCACTAGAGAAGTCTAATAACCCAAGTTACCACAATCCGACGAAGGAATGAACATCTCCGAATATACAATAAGATCGTCACGGAGGAATGAAACATCTCTGGAATAATAAAATACAAATATAATATTCTTAGAAGTTACAATATTCAACAGTTGTGAGAGTGCTCACAGTGATCTGAGTGCTCATGAGCGGTTCTATCGTTTGTAGAATGAGAACCTCTTCCGCTTCTGCCTCGACCTCTGCTGAGGGAAGCCTAAGTGCCGAATGCATTTGACAAAGACTCTTCTTCTTGACCGAGTCGAGCTTCATGGGACAGAAGGGACCCTGTTAACTCTTCTAGGGTAAATTTGGACAGATCTTTAGATTCTTCTATAGCAGTAACAACCGTAGCAAACTTCTTACTGAGACATCTGACATCTGAGAATCTTTTGGACAACAACCTTTTGTTCCAAGGCCTCGCCATAGGTTTGGAATTGACTCACAATACCCGAAACCTGAGTCATGAACTGATCTACAGTTTAAGTTTCCTTCATTTTAAAACTTTCAAACTGAAGTCGAAGGGTTTGGAGTCTTACCGTTTTGATTAGATGTCGGTATCTTTGTATGCAGATGCAAGAAGATTCCAGGCTTGATACGCGGTGATGGCTCCTGAGATACGCAAGAAAATAGACTCCTCAATGCAGCTCTAGATCAACCATTTTGCAGTGAGATTTCGTTCTTGGCTTTCTTCTGAGCATTCGACATAGCAACCAGAGTGGTTGCATTTGGTTCTTTGAAGTCGTTTTCAACCATATCCCAACATTTGTTGAGTTGGAGAAATGTCTGCATCTTGATTGACCAAAATTCATAGTTGGTGTGGGTCATCATTGGTCCGGAGATCTGCTTCATACTACTACTAGCCATCTGTTATGATTGTCTTTTAAACACAGTACCGCAACCTGTATATCTAGCACAGTGCATCACAGTGTGCGTCGGGAAAAATGTGTGTAAGTGAACAGTGATCGCTACACTTTCCCTTCACAGCAGGTGCATCAGTGCCGCACTTCGTTCGTGCAGAGAGTGCGTGAGCGACGCGCTTTTCCTTAGCGATAGGTGCATCGGTGGAAGGGTGATGCAATTCTCAATAGGGACAGGGTGCGTCGGGGCTTCCAAAAGAAAAAATAAATAAATAAAATAGATACGACCCTAGTGCTATGAAGAAACTCTTCCACGCTTATGTGTTCCCGTTTTGACCTGCAATCACCAAAAGATGCATATACATGCTTTCCACTATGTGAAAAGGCTTACCCAAATACAGGTATGAATCAGGCCATGCCGCTCTGATACCATGTTAAAGTTTGAACACAGTAAAAGATAAAACACAAGTGGGCATATTCATTGCCTTCTAATTATTAATGAGAAGCATATATAGAATTACATAACAGCAATACTATGGATCAATACCATGGAACATAAAACACTATAGGACATCAAAGTGTCCTAGTCAAACTAACCAACTAATCACTCAACTAATTAATGCCATGTTAACGAGTGAGATTACAATTCCTAACAACAAATACATTATTACAACTGCCAATGAAAAACAAGTAACACATAACTTATTTGTAGCACTTGACTTGTAGCTTAATCCATATTCACTAACCACAAGTTAAGTGATTATACTAATTATTAATTTGATAATTTTTGTTCAACACTAAACCAAAAAAAAATCCAAAAAAAACTTTCATACATAAATCCTTATGTGCTTCTACTTCTTTATGCAGAAGACATTGCTCAAATAGCGTTTTAGATATCCTACGCTCAACAAAATTAGATGGCTTCTATCCTTGCGCATTTTGCAAAGTTGTTCTCAAAACTGCAGAACATTAAATGATGGATCTCGAGAATCTCCAAATCCAACGAACCTTAAGCGCTGAGCCAACGCATTTAATAATCTGCATATCAATACTGAGCTTTCGCCTCACCGTATGGCTTCTCTCCTTGCATTACCTTTTTTCCAAATCCAACAAACCCTAAGCAATGAGACGCATTTAATAATCAACAGCGCAATGCTTAGCTTTGGCCTCACCGCATAGCTTCTCTCCTTGCATTACCTTTTGCATGGAGTTGATCTAACCGCAACTTCATATTAAAAGGATATCAATGAAAAAAGGAGACCAATAAATAGAGGCGTAATCTGTCTGTGTAATGAATGAATTCGTAGGGTGGCAAACATTAAAGTCATTGACTTGTGTATTCGGTCCCGTCAATACCGTCAGCTGCAGGATGAATGCGTAAACCTTGATTTGATGAACGCCCTGCAACAACCACCCTGATTTCATGACACGGCGCCTGTTCGCATTAACATCCTGGACATCATATTATTGTACTCTCTGACGCTTAGCTGTCCATATTTACACGACCTCATAACTCGTTCGTGTCAACGCTGAAAAAGAGAAAAGGCCTGTTGAAAGGATAACAGAAACAGGATTCACGTCATGCATCCTCATTCCTCACATTGCCTGAGGCTGTACCCAATGCTGAATCCATGAATTTTCTATGACCAGTTAGGGCAGTTGATCTTTTGAAAAGATTGGTCCATACCTATATCTCTAAATATAAAACAACAAATCTTGTTGTTATGTAGTAATCAACTTCATCAATTCAATGATAATCATATCTATAGGCTAAATTCATGGTAATGGGAGGAGGTTAAACCTACACGCGACCAAGTATTATTCCTTGACACCCAGATACTCATCTGGTCCCTGATTATCATGGGAGGAGCCCCGGAGGTTAAACCAACACGCAACCGAGTATTATTACGTGGGAGGAGCCGAGAGGTTAAACCTACACGCAAGTTGCAACCAAGTATTATTACACCAAGAAACTCTTGTCCGTGTAACGAAGGACCGACAGGATTCTCTTCATACATATCAAAGCGTTAAAGAAGGCACGCAATAATTAGATAGGAATTCCCCAAAACTGCAGTATACCTTGCTTGTCAAGACACAAAATTTCAAACAGCATCTACCTTAATATTGCCTGTAGCAGCGTCGAGATGGTTTAGGTGTGCAGCTGCATGCAAGTCACTGCAGTTACATTTACCTTACATCCATCTATAGGGAAAAAAAGAGGATGATTTTAGCTACCATCCCCTATAGGTTATTGGTAGCTAACCAACATATAGGTTATAGGTTATTATTGCAGTTGTAATTAACTGCACTTAGTTATCGATCATAACGCCCTGCAATGACATTTATTGATAAGTTTATTGGCTACCAACCTCCCAAAAATGCATTTACATATTTTTCTTGGTAACCATCCACACATATATATAAAATAATTAACTTAGTTTTTATATATTAAAAAAAGATTATTGGCAACCAACCCTTACTACTAACTATATGAATATATATGATTGGTCGTAATGTGAATATATATATATGATTGATGGTAGTGTGAGTGTGAATATATCTATCTATATATATATATAGAAACCACTCAAAGTTTTAGTTGAAATAGTGTACCCACCCAAAAATTGGGTGGTTGGGATTGTATTTGATGGTGTAACATCAAAGACTCGAGAAAGTCGAGCTATAAAATCCCACAAGAGCACAACTGGATCACAAATGGACAACCAGCAGACAGATCATTGCGAAGATTTATATGGTTACATATGTATTAGCACCTCACAATGCAATTAGATAACAGCTGGTATCAGAAGCCGATCATATTAAAGGATAGAACACTGATGAGGTATTATCTTTAAACCACCTTCATTTAGTGCAGTTAGGTCGCATAATTTATACGAGCAGCATACAAAACACATTATTCTAACAATAGCTTATCTGGTTTCAGCGAACTATTCCAACCAACTTGCAATTAACACCAGCGCCAGAAAACAAATATATGAGTTTATTAATATCAGAATGAGGGGAATGCAGACAACTGTCCCATAACCTAAAAAATCTGCTCAGGACATTTTAGATTATTTTTCAAGTACAGTGCTGAAATTATTCCAAATGAAGATTTATAATCCAAGGGTGTAAGAACCCTTCTAATAAAGGAATATGAGGTCATCAGATTCCACCCATGGATCGGATACCATCAAAACAGCAACCAGACGTTGGTAGAACCGTGGAACTTGGAACATATGTTGCTCTATTCTGTGAAAATAAATAGGTTCTGGGCATGGATGTGTCCACAGTGCTTCAACATTGTGCTAAACTTTCTGGATTTCGCTGTGTGTAGGTTTAGAGATTCTCCAAAACCTTGGGAATGCACTAACGAGGAAACCTGTAGTTTTAACTAAACGAAGTTTATGTGTTGTACATTGTTTTGAAGACTAGTTTTAACTAGACGAAGTTTATATGTTGTACATTGTTTTGAAGACTTGATCCATAAAATTAACAACGAATTCGGTAATTCCTTAGTTTATAGTGAAATACAGCAATCTGAATTGCAAAAGCATGTTCAACACCTAATTATCTAGAGGAAATTTCTCTATCCCAACAGCGAAGATACAAGAAGGCCATCTTTTAATACAATAATATGCCTTCTTTACAATAAGATTTAATGATCTAAATTGACTGTCTGATTTCTCATACATCACTTACAAAACTATTATTCTGTGAAATTTGCCCACACATCTGCAGTCTGAATTGATGGTGCAGCACATGAACACACGGAAAATAAGCTACTCGAATGTAAACTCCCATGACATCCACACAAACCGGAAACAGGTAGCTTCATTCTACTGTTTTGAGTTGCATAGTCTAACCATTAGCTAGCCAGGCAGCCAACCCTTCAGGATAGTAATAAGTATGATATTTGAAGTTACTGTACTATAAATGGGCAGTCCATAAATCACTGAGCTCCTCTAGCAAGTACAGAGATTCCTTGGTTCAACAAACACTTTGAGGCCATCCTTCATAAACAAAGTGAGTGACATTTTTTGCTCAACTGGAGTACCCGGAACCAATGAAATTCGATGGCGTAGCAGAATTCCAGCAACGATAGATTTCATCTGCAAATAGGCCAAGTCCTTACCCAGGCAGATCCGAGGTCCTCCATTGAATGCAACAAACTTATAAGAGTCCTGAGGAGGTTCAAACCTCCCATTCTGTATCCACCTCTCAGGCTTGAACTCTAAGCAGTCAGGCCCCCATATGGATTCCAACCTCCCAACTGAATAGATTGAATAGGTTATAGTGGTTCCCCCAGGTACAAATGTGCCATCTGGTAAGGTATCATCCTTAAGAACATATTTAGAGTCCTGTGGAACAGAAGGATAGAGCCTCAGAGTCTCACTTAAAGCAGCCTTTAGGTAAACCAATTCATCAACCTCTTCAAACACCAAGGGCTCTTCAGTCCACTTTGAAGGATCTTTGCCCCTGCTTTTTGTTAAAACCTCAGAAATTTCCGCAAGGACTTCCTCTTCAACCCGGGGATTTTGAATTATCAACCAGAAAAACCAACTCATGGCCACGGATGAAGTATCCCTTCCCGCGAGAATGAAATTCAGAGCTACATTTTGCAGAAATGTATCCGAGTAGACCTTGCCATCTCCATCCTTCTTCTTCATAAACCTTGATAACAAATCATCATGTGGTTGTTGTTGTTGAGAAATTTTTGCTTGATCTCCTCCTCCGGATCCTTGGGATTGAATAGACAACTCCAGTCTCCTCAGTGAAATAATCTCAGACAAGTATTTTTCAACCTTGGCAACGCTTTGACGAAGATCAAGTTCCATGCCACAACCCAGCCATTTATTAAGCCTCCAGATCACTTCAGGAAATATAAAACGCTGCAGAGTAGCCTCAGTGGCATTGTCAAATGCAATGGCAAAGGGATTAAGAGGAAGACCTGGGGCCAATGTCTCTGGATCCTTGCCAAATGCTAGACCACAAATATTATCGAATGTGAGTCTGAGCAAAAGATCCTGCAAATCAACAGCTCTATGCAGTTCTTCAGCCTCTGCCAGGATAGGCCATAGTCGGCCCTTGATAGACCGGGTAACCCACCTAGCCATGGCATTTCTCAGAGTCCTTGTGGTGAACTCTAAGGCTGCAGTCTTCCTCTGCACCAACCACGTTTCCCCATCGCTGTTGAAGATACCATCCCCCAACAGGTCATGAAATGCAGCCTGCCACTGCGGACCCTTGGGATAGTTGTCAAAACGTGTGCGAAGAATATGCTCTAAATTTTTTGGATTGCATGTTACCGTTACATGCCCTTGTTTGCTTGCAAGGAAGGGGATGGCACAGATACATGTTTGGTATGTTCCTCCTGCCTTCCGGAGATTATCTACAATCCAATCATGCATTCTTAACCTGTTTTGTAACAGTCCTGGCAGGCTGCCCACCACTGGCCACACCCTGGGGCCTCTAAAACGACTTGCAATGGTCAAAAACCATGCAATATATGCTGCCAGTGCACCAAGCAGCAACAACCATGTGGAACCCTCCATTGCTGTAAGTATTTCTTATCTGATCCAACCTCTCCTTAAACTGTAAAAACCTTCAAGGCTGATCTAGCAGCAGTCTTTCCTGCAACCGATTACAGATTGGTGTTCTCCTGGTGACAGCAAAGGTCAATAGCCATCAAATTCCAGCAAAACGTTTGACAATATGCATCCAATGTCCCGTCTCTTAATATGAAAGGAAGACCATGATTTCATACACACACGACTATACCAATATACTCAAAACTCTGCAACTCGTTAAGATCATGACTGATTACACACACACACATACAGAATATCAATTTACTTGAACCATGTCTGCATATATACACACAATATACCCACATGAAAGAGAACCCTAGTTAAAACCATAGCAGAGAGTATAAAACCTTGACTTTTTGATACACACAACCGTCCACAACACATGTCCAAGTAACAATCCTCCTCTATCCAACGCAGTTAAAACCTCAAACTGCTTACACATATACATTCACACTACTGCCTGACAGTCCTATTATCTCCAACAGAATTAAGCTCAGGATTTTCATTACACAAGCATTGTTGGTTATCAAGCCTAACTTTTTCTAATGACTGTACAAACAGTTAATTACAACAGACACGCACTAACACATTGTTAAACTCGATCCCACTTTCTCCAACTGACCTAAACTTCGTTCATTATCTGTCTTAACCTCTCCAACAACTTCAAAAAGCATCAACGACACAATAATCATGAAAAATGAAGTTCTCTAACCTTCTTCCAGTCTGTCGTCACTACAAATATTTCCTCCTCCAATAGCTGATAATCCAACTCAGTTTAAAATAGCCTTGTAAAACGCCATTAGTTCTCTGTTCCATGCAAAGACAATCAAAGTCAAGCTGACCTGAAATCTGCCAGTCCAACCTGGAAAGAAGTTAAATGAAAGAGCATCTTCATCTACAAAAGAAAACAAAATATCAAAACCAAAAACACCCATCAAAAACCACTGAAGTATATAATCATCTTCCAATATGTCAATGATCCTCACTTTAATCTTGCTCAATCTCAAATTTCTGCAGCCTCACAATAGCTTGAGATTTATGTTTTCTGTTCCTTCTTGATGCTTTGCTTCAATAGAATAATTGCACAAAGAATCTGGCAGAATGTTGCAGGGCCTAGTTAATGAAGGCGAATGGCGCCCATAGAGACTGGGCAGAAAACAAAAGATACAAGGCTTTCGGAGAAGGATCAGGCTTCATCCACCTTATCTCCTTAATAACTGCTTGCAGGCCAGGCTTATTATATATAGACGCCAGAGCTGTTTGTGGCAGGCAGAGTGGAGCATTGGAATTTACTATGACAGACTGTAGAATACACCCTTCTTAATGGAGTGTCAAGATTTCTCAAGAACTCCGCACAATTTCGTTCGATGTCTATTCAAGCAATTACTGATGTTGTTGGGTGGTGGACGGAAGATGAGAAATGCGTGTGGCAAAGTCGGTTGGTGGGTCGACAGCCTTCTTGCACCGTACTCCGATCATATTTACTTACTGAACAACAAAATTTCTCTCCAACTCTCAACTCTGTCAATCTTCCAGGCGCAAAAATCAAAAGCTTTACTGCACAGCTCAACCATAAATCGATCATAAATATAATAATAATATTATAGATTAGATCTATAATATATCAAATCTTACACGCAATCATACGCTAATTACCAAATGGATCATAGATCGGGTTAATTATTTCTGGAATCTTGTTCGAAATCAAAGACCATTCTAAATGCATGATCGCTTTATCTAACTCCAATTAGAGCTAATTTCCTGTTCTGGCTAATTAGTTTGTAACCTCCAGTCCAAATTAGTTTACCTAAAGTTGGCCATTCATCTCATAGAGTTTGTTAACATGCTCTTTCTCTTATTCAACTCAAGCAATTGCTTATTTTTTCCTTATTACTAAGGATTTTATGCCTCACATTATAATATCCTTTCTCTAATCCATTTGGTTTTCATGATTAAGAATATTTAATTATTTGTTTCTTCTTTAAAAAAAAAACTAGCAACGGCCACATTAATAATATTATTAATGTGTTCTAATACTCAAACGTAAATGGGACACATACTATAAAAGAAAAACATATATATATACACATTTATTATTAACAATTAAATTATTTATTATAAATTTTCATCAATTTATTAATATTGATGAATCATTTAAATAAAAATAAAATATATAATTCATTTTAATTTATTAATTTTATATTATAAAATACTTCTTAATTTTAAATTTTTTACCATTATCATAACCACGATGCTAAAACAAGAGAACTTTCACAACTACTTTTTCAAATTCTAGTTTTTTTTTTTTTTTTATTAGAAGGACCGCCACGTTTGGGGTCGAACCCGGGTGGGGAAGGCCACAGCATATCGCCTCAAAAACATGGGGTCAAACCTAGGCCACAACAGAACGCCCCAACTACCCACCTATAGTCGATATAGTATATTTATGATATGACTCATTTTTGTTTTTACAACTATCATAATCAATGTATTCAAATGGCGTAGCCTAAACGCGCGATGATTTGAAGGATTCTCAAATTCTCGACAACATTTTCAATAGAATCCGACAAGAACTCTGAAAGAATTCTTGAAAGTTCAAATAATAGTGTTTAAATTCTCAGAATGTGGATGCATGGGGTTTTTTAGGGCTATGAATTTATTTACAAATTCATAATCACGATTTGAACTGCACAAAATTCAGATTTGTTAAAAACAAATATTGTCGAATTCCTATCAAAACTCGCAAGAAAGTCCAAATGGTTGCATTTCTAGACACTTATGTTCAAATACCAATACTTCACATCTTTCATGTCATATATTTATAACATGATTCCTTACTAAATCAAATAGATTTAAATAAACGTAATCATATTATTATGATTGTTTTTAATATTGTTAGGGGAAGCAGGTGCGAGAGATTCTATTGGATCCCAATGGAAATATAGTGAACACTGAAATATAGTGAACATTGCCAATGGGCTATGGGAGAAATACACTCTACACATGGACTTGGAATTTATTGATGCTCATAAGATTCATTGGGTCATGATATTCAGAGATTCTTTGTTGGTTATTGCTCAAGAAAGGAAGAAATTTGTCAAAGAGGAAGCTATAGTAGGATGCCTTAAGCAATGAATCATTGACAACTTTGCTCTGGTTAGGGATATCAATATTTTTCATATCCGTAGGTATAACAACCAAGACTAGCCAATCGATTGGCTAACAAGGCCATGTTATTGGATCGTGGAACTATGGTCATGAATGGAGGACCCCCATAGATGGTGGCTCCCTTAAGTCACTCCAATTTTCAAATTTTCCAAAGGTATCAATGATTCGCTCCTAACTTTGAACTTACCAAAGATGGATTCCAAAGAGACCTTATTAATGGCCCTCCTTTGCATAAGAGACAGGTGGCGCGGACATAATGACATGGGTACACAAACTATAGTGAAATTAACTCATCACTAGCAAGGTTTATTGTCTCATGCTTTTTCCTACTTGGATGACAATTGGGCTTTGCACTCCTAGTTTATGGCAATTAATCATCGGCGAGGTCTGTGGGATATCTATGTTGGGAGATAGCCATATGGAGGGCCTAGGGAGTTTCAATTCGTGTGAGGCGATTTTTCGGTATGTTAGGATTTCATGGAGGTGCGTGCAAACCTTGTGGAGAGTTACTTCTTTTGCAAAGAATAGTGTTGGATATGTGCAGCTTCCATGTTTGCTTGGAAAGAACAATGACCCATCCCTTTGTAACACTAGACTATTGAGGAGCCAGCTCAAGGAATGAGTGAGGAATTGCAAAACATGGACAATCATGGTGGGAGAGTGTTGTGGTGCAAGTCTGGGAGTTGTTCAGAGGGAAATTAGGGAAATCCATAACCTAATGAGGAGGATTCACCTTCAGCTAGAGGGAATTATTCCAACCGTGGAGCAGGTCTCTTCCCACTTGGCTCAACTGGATACTAGGTTCGATTCTCTTGAGGACTAGGTTTGTGTGCAAGGGGGAATGGTTGAGAAATTGGTGTTGGATGTGGAAGTTCACTATGAAATACCAATTATTGCGACTCGGGGAGGTCTCTTGTATAACAATGTAGTTGTAAACTCCATATTTATGGATGAGAACTCCATTAACCCTCTTGCAAAAGCTGATATTGAAGTTTCTAGCTTTCATTGGCACACCGATGACCAGACAAAGGAGGTTAACAACATGGATGATACTTCAAGGGGATGTGGGCCTTTTTAACCCTCTTTCATAGATGCTCTCGGTTTTGCAAAGCTATATTATTACAATTTATTAGAATTTATAATTATAAATATGTTGTTATATATATATATATGCAAAAAAGATTTCCAATTAAGAAAAATAATTTTGTAATATGGTATATTTTGTAATATTTAAGTTGTTCTTGGTTACAAAATAACATGTTTTTTAATATCTTTATTTATTTTAATGTATTAACATGCAAACCATTAAAACCATAATAAATTTATAGTCAAATCATAAAATAAATTTATTACAATTATTTTTTTTATTTTTTTGCAATTATTATGGGTAATATTTTTAGGAAGAAACCATAATAAATTTATAATCAAATCATAAATAAATTTATTACAATTATTTTTTTATTCTTTTACAATTATTATGGGTAGTATTTTTTAGGAAGATTAATGCCTAAAACTTTTTCACTTAATTCATGAAATTCCATTTTAATTTAAGTAAACATTAAGAATTACATCATTCATATAATTTCTCAAATCATTACAACAACTTTTAACATGTACAAGTTAATCTAAAAATTAATAACACTAATTTTTTAAAGGATAATTTTTTTTAAACTCTCTCAACTTTCAAAGATAAAACAAATTCATGCAATTTCCCAAATCATTATAACAACTTTTAACATGTACAAGTTAATCCAAGAACTAATAATACTAGCATTTAAGACCTAATTTTTTTAAGGATAAATTTTTTAAACTCTATCAACTTTCAAAGATAAAACAAATTCCAACTACTTAATTATTTTGCAAAAAACAAGTTTCCTTATCAAATCCCAACTACCAAAATCTTTTACAAATACTACAAAATCATGACAAACATTTTGACTATGGAATGCCAACTGCCTCTAACCTGATTGAACGTAAAAAAGTCGATTCTAGACGAGATCAAACGTGGCTTCAGTGTACAAACTGTCGGCCATTAAGTGGTAGTTATGATACTTTCCTTCGTTAGAAGTTAAAACCAATTGACTTCACATAATAAATACGAAGCTGGTTGAATTTGAGTAGTGCGTGCTTCTTTCCACCACCGAGGGGCAGATGAGAATTTTAAGAAAGGTGGACACAAAAACATCGAAAAAGGTATGAGAATTACGTATAACTTTCGACATCTTCTTTCTTAATTCTTAAATTAAAGAACAATGGAGTTGTTGAGCGGCGTGCCTCATATTTCCGACGGTGTTTAATAGAAAACGCTGTTCCATTGTTTTTGGTTGCCTGTTTTTCATATTCATGCTTTCATGGTTTTTCTGCTCACTCGTTTTGATGGGACATGGGACATAATTTGGAGTCATGTAGTTGCATTGATAGAATTGTTAATGGGCTATTTATAAATTATGGTAGAATAGATGAGTTCAAGATTGCTCAATAATAATAAAATTGATATTATATCAAAGTGAAATAAATTTATTTAACTAGTGGCATGCGAAATAGGTATGAAGTTAAGTATCATTAATTTTCAATTATGTTATCTACAATTTAGAATAGGAAGATGATTCTTACTTATTCATCTCAAATTGTAAAATATAAATACCTATTAATGTAACAATAAGAAAATAATTATTAATATATATTTTAAAAATAATTATTTATATTTATTATAAAAAAAAATTAAATATTAAATATTTATATTTATTTAGATATATTAAAAATTTATTTATGTTTATTTAAATATATTAAACATACAAACACTTAATATGACTTGTATTTTTCTAAGCTTAAGAGAGTAAATCTTTTATTTTAGTTTTAAGATGGGTCGTTTGGACTTTAATTGATGTAATTTTTAAAATTAATCTATATATATTATCTTTAGTTAATTGTTTCACATTATCAACTCCATGTATCAGTTTCATTTTCTATGATCTTGGTAAACATAGATATGTTTTTATGCTTAAATGTTTCATGCATTTGTTCTCCTTCATTCATTTGTTTTCAATTGAAAATCTTTCACAATCCAATATCTTTATCCTTGATTTTAGGATATCTAAAACACAATTCCATAGAGCAATTATGAAGGTCTACACAACATATTCAAAGGATACTTGAATTTCGTTATGAGAGTTGCTTTCTTCTCAACCTCATCATTATCATTGTACTCATGTCTAGATATAGAATGACTATCATCATTACCAAATATCTCCAAATATCTCGTAAGCCTCTATGCTATCATAGCCTTTGATCTCATCTTGGACAATATAGAGTTTGTTCTAACTATGATATTTATAGTAGAATTATTTCATATTTAGAGATCATCAAACTATGAGACCTTGGATTTATTATGAAGATCATTATGTGTCCTTTTCATTAAAGAGCTTACTAGTTTTTGAAAGTTGTTGTTACATACACCAATATCCAACTTAGTCAAGGTCTTTCTTATTGACTCATAAAAATATAATGAAAGAGATATATTTCGTGTTAACTCTCAAAGTATCATTCCATGCTCAATATTGTCCATAATCCATGATAACATTTTGTTTTCTAGTAGAGATTCATCATTTATAATCTAAAGTACAATATTTGCTCAAAGTAGTATTATTCACTTTTTCTTAATCTCAAATGTTAGAGACCGCTTTTTCTATATTTTCCCGTGCATTTAACTAAACACACACTTAAATATATTTAATATGTTATGTTAAAGCACATTCGTTGCTGTCAATTGAGTGTAGATCGGGTGGTTGGGAGGAATGTTGTTATCCTCCACACCCGGGTTCAAATCTAGCTTTGTGACACTTGCTCCTTGGGAGCCGACTTTGATTATGTAATGATTGTAACTCTAAAATACATTGATTCTCCGGAATATTAGGTATTTGCATTCTCTCGATAGATGTAACCCTCTAACAAACAGTGAACCATCATTAAAAAAAAAACATTCTTTGCTCAAAATAGTTTTACTCACTTTTTCTCAATCTCAAATGTTATCTCAAATGTTAGAGACATTCTTTTATATTTTCTCATCATTTATAATCTGAAGTAATTATTTGCTCAAAATAGTATTACTCACTTTTTCGCAATCTCGAATGTTAGAGACCACTATTTCTATATTTTCTCACATGCATTTAACTAAACTCTTTCTCTCTCACACACACACATATATATAATCCTTAGTTAATTGTTTCAGATTATCAACTCGCCAATTTCTATGATCTTAGTAAACATAGATATGTTTTTATGCTTAAGTGTTTCATACTTATGTTCTCCTTCATTCATTTGTTTTCAATTGAAAATCTTTCACAATCCAATGTCTTTATCCTTGATTTTAAGGTATAACACAATTCCATAGAGAAATTATGGAGGTGTGCTCAAAGGATACTTGAATTTCACCAAGAGAGTTGATGTCTTCTCAGCGTCATCATTATCATTGTACTCATGTTCTGATATATAATGACTATCATCATTACCAAATATCTTTTAAGGCTCAATGCTATCATAGCCTTTGATCTCATCTTCGACAATGTAGAGTTTGTTCTAACTATGATATTTATAGTAGAGTTATTTCATATTTAGATATCATCAAACTATGAGATCTTGAGATCTTGGATTTATTATGCAGGCCATTATGTGTCCTTTTCATGAAAGAGTTTACTAGTTTTTTAAGTTTTTTTAAAGTTGTTGTTACATACACCAATATCCAAAATTAGTCCAGGGCCTTTCTTATTGGCTCATAAAGACATAATGAAAGAGATATATTTCATGTTGGCTTTCAAAGTATCACTTTATGCCTAATATTGTCCATAATACATGATAACATATTATTTTCTAATAGAGATTCATCATTTATAATTTAAAGTACAATCTTTGCTCAAAGTAGTATTATTTACTTTTTGTTAATCTCAAATGTTACAGATCGCTCTTTTTCTATTTTCTCACATGCATTTAACTAAACTCACACTTAAATATATTTAATATGTTATGTTAAAGCACCTTTTTTTCTTAAACTAGTATTACTCACTTTTTCTCAATCTCAAATGTTAGAGACTTCTTACTCATCATTTATAATCTAAAGTACATTCTTTGCTTAAAGTAATATTACTCACTTTTTCACAATGTCAAATATTAGAGAATGTTCTTTTTATATTTCCTCACATGTATTTAAGTATACACACACAATGTTAAATTCTTTGCTCAAAATAGTATTACTCACTTTTTCTCGATCTGAAATGTTAAAGACAGTTCTTTCTAAATTCTCTCTTTCTCTCTCTCTCTCTCTCACACACACATATATAATGTTAAAGAACATTCTTTGCTCAAAATAGTATTACTAGCGTGTTCTCAATCTCAAATGTTAGAGACACTCTTTCATATTTTCTCATCATTTATAATCTAAAGTACATTTGTGATGTCCCCATCCCCTAGTATGGCCAGCAGGAGGGGACATTAACTTAATCGGGGCCTCAAAATTTTGCCCCATAGCCATAATTACGAATTCATAACAACTAAAATGCATGTGTAGACACAAAAATAAAATGCACAACGGAATAAAATTGATCCACACACACATAACATGCAAATTACAAGCATAATTGTCACAGGCATATAAATAAAAATCATTGCACAACAAATACATAAGAATACTTATCTTTAAGCAAAGAAGATCCAAGCAACTGGTTGTGTAAGAGCGATTTTTCGACCCAGCCATAGGCACTCTGTCAAACATATACTCTTTCTATTGAGAGGCCACCCACAAGCTAGGCTATGAGGCCAACCGGGTGAAAGGAAACACCTACATGATTCTATCTCTCGACCCACAACCCATTCTACTCACCGTGCTTAGCCAAAAAGATCAACTAGAGCTCTACCGGGGTCTCACTAAGACATCACGGCCATGGCACTCCTTCCAACTGCCCCACACAACACAAGGAAGGCATTTCCCTTCACTGATCCACAATTCCCTCAGGAAATCTAACCCTTACAGTGCTTACCAGTGTGTTCAGTAAGAGTCCAACCTGTTTTATGCTAATGGAGAACCTCCTGCAGCATTAATCCATGGCTTCTCAAGCATCCAACAGTAGCAACTCTCAATGGGTAAGGGTTCCTAGCTTGCCCAACCTCCATGCTCACCTACAACCATCTAATTTCCCTTCCAAAATGCAACTTTGTCTTCAAATTCGAATTTTTGGGTTAAACACAGTTTGGTAATGGTCATGAACAACAATGGAAAAAATCTATGTAGAGTAGAAGTTTGCATGAGGATGAGAATCCTCAAAAGAGTGTTGACTCCAAGAATATGAGGTAAGGGTGAAAAGACAACTGACATGGATTCTGACCAAAGAAGAAATAGGATTGCTGACAGCTGACATAACTATCACAACCCCCATGCTTCAATAACTAAATGAAATGAATTTCCCCACCAACCCCACACATGCATTCAATGATTGGGTTTTATAGTCAAGAGAAGTTAATTGGCTCATTTAAGGAACATGGAAGAATTTGGATGAGTTCTAAGGTTAACACTTGGAAGCATAGGATTTGGTTTCCCCATAGGCCCCCTTCCTCTTCCCCTCTGGTGGAATCACAGCCCCTCTAGTTCTCTTTACACATCCATCTTGGACCATTTTTATTAATTTTCAACATAATATTTACATACAATTCCAAATTGGCCTAGTAAGCCAATCATATGGTCCAAATAAAAATATATACATCATGCATGCCTAGTCATTCACTAGTTGTTCCTTAGCCTTGAGTTCCACAATGGGAATCCATACTAGCATATTTACATCATTTACATAATACATTCCAAGTCAAAATTGGGGGTATTACAATCCCATCCCCCTTGGAATAACACCGTCCTCGGTGTTTTCTCAAAATCATAACAAAAATGGGTATGCCTCTTTCATGGCATCCTCCAACTTCCACGTAGCCTCATTGGGACCGAAGTGCTTCCATTGTACCTTTACCTGTCCGATGGCTCAGTTCTGAAGCAATGTTACCTTCCTGTCTAGGATGCATAGCGGCTCGGTTTTGAACTCTCACTCAGGTTCCACCTGTATCACATCCCAATCAATCACATGGTTAGGATCATGTATATATTTCTTAAGCAAAGAAACATGAAAAACATTATGAGCTCTAGTACTAGTAGGCAATGGAATTCTATATGCAACTAGTCCTATTCTTTCAAGCACTTCAAATGGCCCACAATATCTTGGAGATAGTTTGGCACAACTTCCAAGTTTCAGGGAACTCTTCATTGGCCTCACTCTAAGGTAAACATGATCCCCAACACTGAATTCTCTATGCATTCTATTCTTATCTGCATAGCTTTTCTACCTATCTTAGGTTGCCTTTAAATTATGCCTAATTTTTGCAACCTCTTGTTCCATTTCCTTAAGCAATTATGTCCCATGTCATTGGTGTCCTGCACTTTATTCCATATAAAACTTCAAATGGACTCATGCCTAATGAAGCTTGTTTCCCATTGTTATAAGCAAACTCTACTAAGTGTAGATAATCTTGTCACTTGCATGGTTTGTCCATCGTGTATTCAAGAATCTGATTTACTCTTTCAGTTTGTCCATCTGTTTGTGGATGGTAGGAAGTGCTAAAACTCAGTTTTGTTCCCAAGTCTGCAAAAAGACTTTTCCAAAAATTTGAAGTAAATTTGGTATCTCTGTCTGAAATTATTGCCTTAAGCAATCCATGTAGTCTGAAAATTTCCTTCATGAAAATCTTTGCAATGGCATCTGCTTTATATGTGGATTTAACTGGAATAAAGTGTGTTGATTTTGACAAATTATCCACCACAACCATGATAGAATCATGTTGTCTCATAGTCATTGGAAAAATTGTAATAAATCCATGGAAATTATTTTCCATTTCCATTTCGGAATTGGCAAAGGGAGCAACAAACCTATTGTGTGTTGATGCTCAACTTTAACTTGCTAACATTTCATACATCTTGAAATATATTCAGCAATATCTTTCTTCATCCCCGGCCAAAAATATTGTTTCCTAGTTGTAGAAATTGTTTTATGATATCCTGGGTGAGCAGAATATGGCATTTTATGGATTTCATTCATAACAATTATCCTCAAGTCTGCCACATTGGAATATAAATTCTATTTTTATAAATAAGAATTCCATCATATTCCAAATGATACCCATCAGACCTCTTTTCTAAATTCTGCTGCTGTAATTTTTCTTTTATTTCCACATACAATTCATCTTCAACAAGGTAATTAACGACCTATTGTCTTAAATCTGATTGGCAAGTTGTGATGGCTGCCACATGCATTTCATGCACCTTTCTGTTGAGTGCATCAACCACTTTATTTTATTTTCCTTTTATGTGTTTAATCTCAAAATCAAAGTCACATAAAAATTCTATCCATCTAGCTTTCCTTACATTTAATGTTGGCTGCTCAAATAAATATTTCAAACCATAATGGTCTGTCCTCAATTCAAATTTTATGCCCATTAAATAATGTCTCCACATTTTTATAGCATGAACTATGGCTGCAAGTTCTAGATCATGTGTTGCATAATTATTTTCATGCTCTTTCAATTTTCTAGACTCATAACACACCACTCCTCCAAGTCCTTGTTTACATGCATTTTCACACACCACAAATTCTTTTTCTGGGTCTGCAATTTTCAGAATTGGAGCACTTGTGAGAAGCTCCTTCAACAACTCAGAGCTTTCCTCACATTTATGTGTCCATCCAAATTGTGTTCATTTCTTTTGAAAATAAGTGATTGGGTTTGCAACATTGGATAATCCTTCAATAAATCTTCTAAAGTAACCAACAAGACCCATAAAATATCTCACATCTGTCACATTCTTTTGATTTGGCCAATTCATAATGGCTTCAATCTTTTCTGGATCCACTGATATTCCTTCTTCTAAAATAATGTGACCCAAATAATGAATTTTATTTTTATAAAAGTCACATTTGCTTAGCTTTGCATACAGCTTATGCTCCCTTAACAATTGCAAAGCCATCATCAAGTGTTCTTCATGCTCCTCTTTATTATTAGAGTAAATAAGAATGTCATATAGAAACACAAGAATAAACTTGCCCAAATATTTCTGGAAAATGCTATTCATGAGACACATGAAGGTAGTTGGTGCATTAATGAGACCAAATGGCACCACTACAAATTCATAGTGTCCATACCTTGTTCGGAAGGTTGTCTTGTGAATGTCTTGTTCCTTGATCCTTACCTGATGGTAACCAAACCTCAAGTCAATCTTTGAAAATACTTTAGCCCCTCTCATTTGATAAAAAAGAGCATCAATTCAAGGTAATGGGTACTTGTTTTTCACTGTCACTTGATTCAACTACAGATAATCAATGCATAACCTGAGTGTACCATATTTATTCTTCAAAAATAGTATTTTTTCTCCCTATGGAGACACACTTGGCCTTATGTGCTTCTTTTCCAATAATTATTGCAATTGCATTTTCAACTCTAATAATTCTGGTGTGCTCATTCTGTAAGGTGTCTGGGACACTGGTGCAGCTCTTGGCACAATATCAATTGTGAAATCAATGTCCCTCTTAGGAGGTATTCCTGGCACTTCATCGGGAAACACATCCTTGAATTCTTCAAGCACATGATAGTCCTCCAATTTTGGAATTTCATTCTCTGATTTGTCCAATATATTGGCTGCATACAATTGACAACCTTTCCTACAAAACTTCTTTAGTTGCATGGATGAAATATGCCTAACATATATTTTCTTTAGGAATTCATTTCACAACCCTTGGGTTTCCCTCATCATCAATGCACTCAAAACTCTTGTTGTAGCAATCAAATTTAACTTTATGTGCTTCCAACCAATCCATATCAATGAGAATGCCATATGAACCAAGTGGTAAAAGGTTCAATTTTGCACAAGTGGAAAGTCCACCCATGTCTAATGGACATTTCTCCACCATTTCACTAAATTTTCTCTTGGTTCTTGTGGCTAGTTGAACCAACCATGATTTACTATGCTTGGTTTTCTTAAAAGTGCAAATCTAAACAATTTTAGGACCGATATAACTGTGAGTAGATCTAGGTTCATCAAAATAGAAATAGATTGCTTAGCAATCTTACCTTCAATTTAAACCATAGTTGATTGATGATTTGCTTGGTGGTCCTCTAGTGCTGCATAAATCATAGGGACAGTCCTTGCCACTTGACCCGCATTTTCAGCCTCTTGGATGTTGTGAACTTGCTTTGCACTCCCATTTCGATGTGGACGGTTTCTAAGCAAATGGTCCTCTTCACATCCCCAACATTGAAGTGGCTCTCTTGACTCTCTTGGCTTGTCTCCCATCATCTAAGCTGGATTTGTCACAACTTGTGGTGGTTTCCTTGGATTATTTATGAAATGAGGAGGCTTGAACCCCTTCTTCCTTTGGTCAAACTTATCATTCTTCTTGTGGCTTTCTTTTGGCTTGATCATAACAATACTTATCCTTTCTTATGGTCTCAACTAGAGTTTGAGGCTCATCAAACTCAATCCTATCTTTATAGGACTGAGGAAACACACTTAGAAAAAGCTGAATTTTGACTTTATCATCCCTAATATACTTGGCATACCTCATCAATTCCAAGAATTTATTTGCATATTCCTCCATAGTCATTTGTCCCAACTTCAACTCATGGAATTCTTTAATTTTTTCATCATAGTACCTATCAGAGAGATACTTTTCCTTGAAGTATTTCTTGAATTGTTTCCACACTATCTTCCTTTTATTGATCTTCTTCACTTTCCCAAGGTGATCCCACCATATAGATGCTCTCCCATTTATATTGAAGATATCCACTCTTGCTTTCATATTTCCATAGTAGTTTTGGTTTTGGAAATACTTCCTCATCCCAAGAATCCAAGCCTCAGCTTCTTGACCAGATTTTATCTCACCATCAAATGTAGGAGGTTTGGCCTTCCTAAATTATTCACGTGAGTTGTTCCCAGAAGACCTCTTCCTCTTCTTCCTATGAGATGCAGAGCTTGATCCCTCAGTGCAATCCTTAGACTCAAATGACTCACTAGAAGGTATTTATGGAGTATATGACCTATCTCTAGAAATATTTTTTGAACTATGGGATCTCTTGTGAGAATGCCTCCTTGAGATACTCCCACTCTTCTCCCGATTTTCAGAATGATGTCCAAAGTTCATCTTCCTCTGAATGTTTGTCAAACTCTGAAGCATAGCCACATTTAGCTGATTCTGCTCTTCTCCTGATTGTACAAGAGAGTTTCCCTGTGAAAAAACCAACGAGATTATCTCATCCCTGCATGGTAAGCAGATGATAAACGAGATAAGATTGTTTGAAAGGAAGAAATTAAAAATGGCTCACTATTTGAAGAATATTAATAGGCCTCTTGTGAGCATATTTCTCTTAATAGTTTCCTGCATCTCTTCTCTTAATGATGGTCTACGTTATTTATCTTGAAACGTCGATTTAAACAACTTTACACAGGGTTCCATCCCACATTAAATATACTCTTTCTGCTGAGAGGCCACCCACAAGCTGGGCTATGAGGCCACCAAGGCGAAAGGAAACACCTACAGGCTTCTATCTCTCAGCCCACAACCCATTTTACTCACTCTGCTTAGCCAAAAAGATCAACTAGAGCTCTATAGGGGTCTCACCAAGTCATTACAGCCATGGCACTCCTTCCAACTTCCCCACACAACACAAGTAAGGCATTTCTCTTCATTGATCCACAATTCCCTAAGGAAATCCAACCCTTACAGTGCTTACCATTGTGTTTCGTAAGAGTCCAACCTGCTTTCTGCTAATGGAGAACCTCCTGCAACATTAATCCATGGCTTCTCAAGCATCCAACAGTAGTAGTTCTCAATGGGTAAGGGTTCCTAGCTTGCCCAACCTCCATGCTCACCTATAATCATCTATTTTCCCTTCCAAAAATACAGCTCTGTCTTCATATTCTAATTTTGGGTTAAACACAATCTGGTAATAGTCATGAACAACAATGGAAAAACTCTACGTAGTGTAGAAGCTTGCATGAGGATGAGAATCCTCAAAAGAGTGTTGACTCCAAGGATATGAGGTAAGGGTGAAAAGACAACTGACCTATGTTCTGACCAAAGAAGAAATAGGATTGCTGACATCTGACATAACTGTCACAACCCCCATGCTTCAATAACTACATGAAATGACTTTCCCCACCAACCTCACACATGCATTCAATGATTGGGTTTGTGTAACAAATAATTAATAATACATTAATATTAATAATAAGTAGGAATAATAGTTAATGAGAGGATGTGTTAATATTAATAATACATTAATATTAATAATACATTAATATTAATAATAAGTAAGAGTAATAGTTAATGAGAGGATGCGTCCCCTCAAATAGGTCATGCCCAAGCTACTATAAAAGCGGGCCAACAATTGTATATTTACCATCTCATCAATCTATAAATTTATATATCATTTATATATCTACGGATATGTGGGAAAGAAAGAAAAAAAAAAAGTAAAAGTAAAAAGTGAAACCGCACATGGTTTTAAGGTGCACGTGGTTTTGTGAGAAGTGGGTTTGATTTTATTCCCTAACAACAAACCAAAAGTGAGATTTGAACCTAGGTGGGGAAGGTAACAATCATTCCTCCCAACCACCCAATCCACAGCATTTTTATTATCCTTTAACTCTAAAAACAATTATTATATTATTATTATCATTAATAATTATTATTATCATAATAATTATTATTATCATAATAATTATTATATTATATTTATTAATAATATTATAATTATTAACTTTTAATAGTTATTATTATTATTTGGAAAAAAAATGGAGTCTCAGTGTTACAAAAGAGAAAGATACCAGAAGACGCACTCAAAGGTAGCCGTTGACGTACTAAAACTTGAAGGGATTATTCAAAGAAAGCCTATTAGCATCGTTATTTGCCCAACCATCGAGAAAAATCATATTAACGTCGGCTTGGCAAATCAATTATTCGTCCCAGAACTAAGTATAATCGAAAAGAAAGATAAATGGGGTGAGAAGAAATATGCAATTAGGGACTTACAACTAAAAATTGATGAATATAAGTTCACATCCCAATTCAATGTTACAACTATTTATCTAAATGAAGTTGACATCATTCTTGGCTTATCTTGGATGGAAACATTGGAGACAATTATCCTAAATATGAAGAAAAAGTTTTTAACGTTTTCGTATAAGAAGAAGCAAGTCACACTACAGGATGTTAGAATGAAGTTAGATTCAAAAGTCGTGGCATCTAAAGACTTCAAGGATATCGCCATGGTCATTTCACAAGAAAATCAAAAGATGCAGTCAGAATTCAACAAAATTGTCACAGATAAAGGAGAAGAGATCTCTCATTTAAGAGATCATAATCAGAAATTGCTTCTTCAAATAAAAAAGACGAAGGATAAAGCACAACGGAATCAAAAGCTAAAAGAGGAGAATCGAGATCTTCAGAAGAAACTATTAGAAAACATTGACGAGAATGGTCACCTCAAAATGCACAAACAAGATCTAATGGATCAAATTCAGAATCTTAAAGATGATAAGAAAGCACAAGAAGAAATGACCCAAAATCTTAAAAAAGAAAAAGACTCGTTAGACAATAAGTTGGAGCAAATTCAAAAGAGGACATCAAAGCCCTTGGACTCAAAAATCTACTTTGAGAAAAAAGAAGCAAATACAAATTCAATCCTCGTCACAGTTCTGAAAGAAGACAATCTGGTAAAAAAACAAACAACAATAACTCCCTATCGACACCCCAACCATATAAACTAGTATCCTAAAAAGTGGGAATTGTCTAAAGATAATGGTACTAATGTGCTGAAAACTCCTGACGACAGATCAATGGAGAATCCCAATAATCTGCAACAAATCAATTTTGGCTAGATTGATCCGTCAACATATCGAAAGTTATGCTTTACACTTAGAAGTTTGTATCGACATGTTTCGTCAACTACGACGTCACAAGGAACGATTCAACAACATTATAAGGCTTTGAGGACAAAGCCTTTCTAAGAGAGAGGCAATGTAACAAATAATTAATAATACATTAATATTAATAATAAGTAGGAATAATAGTTAATGAGAGGATGCGTTAATATTAATAATACATTAATATTAATAATAAGTAGGAGTAATAGTTAATGAGAGGATGCGTCCCCTCAAATAGGTCATGCCCAAGCTACTATAAAAGTGGGCCAACAATTGTATATTTACCATCTCATCAATCTATAAATTTATATATCATTTTTATATCTACGGATATGTGGGTTATTTCAGAAATTATGGGTTCATTCTGAGTTTATTGAGAATGTCCAACTATGGATATTACAGTTTGATAGCCAAGAGAAGGTAATTGGCTCATTTAAGGCACATGGCAGAATTTGGATGAGTTCTAAGGTTAACACTTGGCAACATAGGATTTGGTTTCCCCATAGGCCCCCTTTCTCTTCCCCTCTAGTGGAATCATAGCCCCTCTAGTGCTCTTTATACAACCATCTTAGACCATTTTTATTAATTTTCAACATAATATTTACATACAATTTCAAATTGGCATAGAAAGCCAATCATATGGTCCAAATAAAAATATATACATCATACATGCCTATTCATTCACTAGTTGGGCCATGGCCTTGAGCTCCGCACTAGGAATCCATACTAGCATATTTACATCAATTACACAATACATTCCAAGTCAAAATTGGGGGTATTACAACATTCTTTGCTCAAAGTAGTATTACTGGATTTTTCTCAATCTTAAATGTTTGAGACGCTCTTTCTATATTTTCTCACGTGCATTTAACTAAACTCACACTTCAATATATTCAATATGTTATTTTAAAGCACATTATTTGTTCAAAATATTATTACTCACTTTTTTTCTCAATCTCAAATGTTAGAGATGTTGTTTTATATTTTCTCTTTGCTCAAAGAAGTATTACTCATTTTCTCTCAATCTCAAATGTAGAGACATCTCTCTCTCTCATATGTTTTGTTAAAGCACATTCTTGGCTCAAAATAGTATCACTCACTTTTTATCAATCTCGGATGTTAGAGACACTATTTTATATTTTCTCATCATTTACAATCTAAAGTACATTCTTTGTTGAAAGTAGTATTAC
This sequence comes from Larix kaempferi, assembly GCA_027924585.1. Taxonomy (NCBI): domain Eukaryota; kingdom Viridiplantae; phylum Streptophyta; class Pinopsida; order Pinales; family Pinaceae; genus Larix; species Larix kaempferi. Next base: position 8,256,029 of record BSBM01000129.1, on the reverse strand, counting down.
TCACTTTTTCTCAATCTCAAATGTAGAGATTGCTCTTTCTAATTTTTCTCATATGCATTTAACTAAACTCTCTCTCTCTCTCTCTCTCATATAAAATATGTTATGATAAAGCACATTCTTTGCTTAAAATAGTATTATTCACTTTTTCTCAATCTCAAATGTTAGAGAGGTTGTTTTATATTTTCTCAAATGTTAGAGACTGTGACTCTTTCTATATTCTCTCACATGCATTTAACTAAACCCACACTTATAGTACTTCTAGAGAATTTGGAGAACGACTGAGCAAATCCAGAAGCGTTTCATAACTCAAAATTAAAAACAATACGTCTTACCCTATTCTCCTTATAGAAGTAGGCCTTTCTCCCATTGAGAGCATGGCTATCATTAGGTACCTGATGTACAAGCACTAGATAAATAATATGGGAAACAAGAGACTTCCTAAAATTTCCTTAAAATCAATCCAAAGCCACTTGTGTCTCAAGCGGGGTTGGTGTAAAGATACCATGACTTGGTTAAACCATTGGGGCATCGACGAAAATGAAACTTTGTATAATATCATTAAGGTCAAAAATATTATTACCTCTAAGTTTAAAGAGAAAATGTGGTGAAAGAAAGAATTAGAGGTGAAAAGAAAATTAAAATACTATCAGGATGTTATTAACCCAAATCTGGAAGTTTGGAAGTATCTCTCGGTATTAACTAGCTCAAAGAAGAAATTAATATTACCAAGATAAGAACGAACTCTGATGAGCTCCACAATGAAACATGATGTTGGTCAATTACTAAAACATTGTGGGTGGAAATGATTTTTCATCTTTGTGAGTCTATGAGCATTGAGGATGAAAATCACTTTCTCTTAGAGTGTCCTATTTACACCCACATTAGATTTCAGTTTCATATTATTCGCTATAATACAAACCTTTTTAACCTCCTAACTTGCCAAAACTATAATGAGCTAGGAAAACTTATCTTCAAACTTTTTGAGCATAGGAATAAAATGTTAAAGCAAACCAAATCATTCTCTTCTTTACTTCTTCTTAAGGTCTAATAGACCAAAGTTTGGTCTCACATGAGGATGCTCACCACCACCACCACCATATCATTCTTTGTTAAGAATAATATTACTCACTTTTTCTTAAACTCAAATATTAAAAATGCTTTTTTGTTTTTTCCCACATAAATTTAACTAAACTCACACTTTTATATAAATATATATAATTATAATATAATATGTTCCATATTTATTTTTCTCACAATATGTTTCCCATTTAAAAAAAATTGATTAAATAACTCTAAAGTCATAAGCATACAATAAACTTAACATATATTATAGTCTTTAAAACAAATACACATACAACCTATAACAAATCTCAATACAAAAAAGCATAATGTCAAAGTCTCCATACAAAGAAACACACATTCTCATAAACATATTAAAAAGGAATTTATGAAAAGTCTATGGAGAGACCAACATACATTCTCTCACAATGTGGAAAAAATATGTATGGCAGATTCTTAGAAAGCCTTTCACGCTAAATCTTTTATTTCTTTCGTGTAATGTCTTCATATTAAAGTGAGTTTGTTCTTTAGAATCTTTGTCTGTGTAATTATTTTATAAGATAGTATTCTCTATGGAAATTAGACATAGGAATTTGTTCTACTTTTTATAGAGATGGAGTGTGATATTTGGTTAATATTATTTAAATAATTTTTAAAAAAAAATAATTATATTTTAATGGTGATTTTGATGGTAGAAATGGATTCAACATCATAAAAAAATCTTTAGACATAAAATATTTCAGAATTTGAAAATTATAACCTAAATTTTTAAAAAATTCTTAAATTTTTTCAAAACTATATAAAAAAATCAAAATTTTCCATTTAAAATCATAAAACTTTTAAACTACACATATGTAAATTATACATTTTATTAATTATAAAATATATCACTAAATAATTTCCCTTTAATAATAATAATAATACCACCTAGGGAATATATTTTGTATAAAATATGAGATAAACTTGTCCATGTTATTCTCACATCACATTTTCCAGTTTTATTTTTATTAGTAAAACTTCATCTTATTCTCACGTTTATTAAGTTTTCACGTGATAAAAAACCAATCTAGCTAATATATGTTATATAAATATGAGGTAAACATGTTCATTATATTCTCACATTTTTTTTTTATTAAGTTTTCACGTGATAAAAAAAATATAGTTTCAAACGTATGTTATTTCAACGTATACATATTTCTCTGACTCTTTATATATGGTTTGTTTGTAGAAGGGGTGTATTCAGACTCGGGTCTTTGGAGATTCTAAGGCTGTCATAGATTGGGCTTTGGACTTATTACAGATCCAAAATATCAGGTTGGCGAAATGGTTATCTAGGATTCGTATGTTGATGGTTCAGTTCTCTCATATTACATTTGTTCATGTTTTTAGAGAGCTTAATCATCAGGTTGACTCTCTTTCCAAGGACACCATCGTTCCTTTGGACAATCTTATTTTCTTCGAGGATTTCATCACTGGCTGACTAATCGACACTGGCAGCCTCTCTTGGTTTTAGGATGTGTTGACCTCCTTGTAATCGGTTTTTGTCGATGCTTCTTGCTATCTTGTACAATCATTTGGTATCGGTATACTCTACTGTAATACCCCTATTTTGACCTTATGGTTTATTGGCTTCAATGTAAATATTGTATAAATACAGTGTGTGTTTCCCTAATGTGGAGCTCAAGGCCAAGGTCCCACTAGTGGATGTTCAAGTTCATTTGTATAGGCAAGTATTTGATAGTTTGGTTACCCATGTGTTGTTAAGCCATGAAGATTTGTAAATGATGTAATTATTAATTAGTGCAATAAAATACCCAAGAAGCTGGCTAAGGAGGCAACCAATGAGAAGGGGCCATGTGTATCCACTAGGGAGAGGTGAGGGGGTTATGGGATTGGTACCCATGCTGCCACATGTCCATTTGTGGACCCATTTGATTCCCCATGCTGACATTAATGCAACTGTAAGAGGTTGGTTGAGAAAACTAGACCATGGATTCGATTGAGTATGGGGGAAGCCCGTGAATCCGTATGGCAGGGTATGGCCCTGTGTTTTGCTTGTCCCTTAAGCCACTCCACCCCTAGGAATTCTCCCATCCTGATTGTTATTCGATGGTTGACTAGGAACCCAAGTCATGGATGCACTTGCAGAGCCTAGCTGTGAAGAAAACAGGGGAAATTACGACCTGTGTGAACCGATTTTACAGAGTTGAGAATGCCCAAGAAAACCCTGTGTAAGTGTTGAACCGGTTGGGATAGCCATAGATCAAACCATGGAGATGAAATGCAGAGCTCGAACGGCTTAGAGAACCCGTGAGAGAACACTTAGATTTGTTTTGCAGAAGGTCGAGTTGAAGGCAGAGTTTAGGTCGCGACCCTGTGAAGAATTAACTTGTATAACAGAGAAGAAGGTCAACTTAGGGCTGCATCTACTTGATAAACCTAGTGAAGGCTGAAATATCATGAAGAATAGTAGTTGGACCTTTCTATGCCCACCCTGAATAACACTGGATGGAAGGGGCCTTGAGGGACTATGCAACAAAGAAGAGAGCCTTCTTTGTGTTGGGTGAGGTAGCTAATGTGGGTGCCATGCTTGCTGAGTGATATTAGATGCCTGTAGCTTTGTGGTTGAGCTCACTAGATTAGCAACATCCTCTTTGTTCTCTGGAATGCTTGATAAACCCAATTGTAGGTTAGCTTAGCATTGGGATAAGACCTTGACTGTGAGAGAGTCCATTAGCCCTCCTTAGTGGATACACAACCCAACTCGGTGGTGGTCTCTTAGTTGAAAGAGTATAGGCTGGACAGAGACCTAAGGTTGGGTGGAAAGTTGTCCTCACTTAGCCAGTTGCTTGGGGCAGTTTCAACTCCAAAGATAAGTGCCCTTGTGGTGTTTAAATGATGTTATTTCATGTATCATGCTATGCTTGTTATATTCAAGTTAATGATTGAATGATTACATGGAAATGGATCAATAGGAAGCTATGTATGAGCCTGAATATGAAGTTGAATACATGTCTAAATGCTTCATCATTTGCATGACTGTTATGTGTTGTTAACCTTGCAGGTTGTTGATATGTTAACTAGCTTAGTTTCATTATATATGATTATGTATGCATTGTATTCACCCTGATGGCTTGACCTCACCTGGACTTGGGAAAGGAAGGGGATAGACCCTGTGATGTTTAGGACCTCGCTGAGTGTCAGGTGAAGGGAGAAGATATGGAAGAAGGTAGGCAGAGTTACTGGCAGAAGGGTAAAGGCATCTAGAGGTGGTTATGGGTAGAGTTTCAGTTGGAAAATTGGCATGGTTGGAGTTCTCAAATGGGGTGAGGATTGCACCATTGGATAGATTTCTCAAAGAGCTTTCCAATGGTATCGGCCTTGTCCAATTTGAACCAAGGATGAGAGAGTTATGACTCTTGGAAGTTTTCCTTAGAATCTTGCTGGAGTAGGGGTCTGTGGCGTAGACCTTTCTGCATCCGCAATGTGGATCACAGATTGCGGAGGTCGGGGACTGTTCATTGGAGCAGTGTGGTTGTACTTCTGCCCTTCCGCATCCGCAAGGCTAGTTGCGGGAGTCGAAAGGGCGAATCCAAAGGAAACGACGAATGGAAGTTCTGCCTTTCCGCATCTGCAAAGCGGGATCGCGGATTGCGGGTGTTTGAAGGCCAACTTCCATGGGAATGACGCATTGGAATTTCGCATTCCGCAGCCGCAACGCGGGTTGTGGATTGTGGGAGGTAATTTCTCTCGGGTCTACGAAATAAGTTTTCCGCAATTCTGACACCTGCAACACGGGTTTCGGATTGCGGAGTTGCGGAGAAGGAAACTCTCCGGGACGACGAATAGAGGACTCTGAATCCCGAGTTCCGCATGCGGATTGCGGAACTGCGGAGGGCAGATGGGTAAAATTCAAGACCGAGAATTGGCTTCTGGCTTCCAACTTCCGCATTCCGGATTGCCAAAGTCGGTAGAGCCAATTCGTCGGGGAGACGGATTTGGAAATCCGAGTTCTGAATCCCGACTGCGGGTTGCAGGAAGGAGGTTGTGGGTTGCGGATAGGAGGCTATGGGTTGCAGATCCTATCCCATTGCGGCTGTGTGTGAAATTGGAGAAAAAAAAAGTAACATAGGGTCTCCCATGGCCTCTGAAGGCCACCGGGGAGGTCAAGGAATGTGACAAAGTGGTATCGGAGCTTCAGTTGCAACACTGAGGTTGTTTGGGGCTGAACCGTGAATGAATTACAGATAGAGAGACACCCATGTCACGATTTTGATAAATTCTTATTGTTGATTGATTGCCCAATGAATAAATTTCTAGATTTGTTGTGTTTTGTCTACGTTTTTATGTCTAATAAACGCCTATGTGATGTGTGTGTGATGCACAGTGATTGCAACAACGGTAAGTTGAGTCGTATAGCAGGGCAACGCATAGAAAGGCGGGAAAATGGTTACCTTTACCGATGAACAAGATCCATTTGAGCAAGAGGAAGACGTGTTGGGTGAGAACGTGCAAGAAGCGCACATTGAGGCTGAGTCTGATGGAAGAAGGGCACAAGTGACGCCCCCAAACTTGGATGAGACCATGGTGAGCTTCAACGAATGGTTGATGAAGGTGCAAGAGCACCACCAGCTCAACGCGGGCATCTTGCAAAGCCTCACGAACATGCATAAGAGAATTAATGGTGGGTCTAATCCAAGCAATGAGGACCAAGAAAGAAGAAATGCAGAAAGACACTCTAGAGGTGGTTCTAAGTGTTTGACGGGCAATCCACTCAAGCGGACACGAGCTGGATCTCCCTAGCTCAATGTGAGTCTAGAACAAATAGAACAAACTATAAACCACTTTCCTAGATCTAGTTAGGGATCAAGTAGTTAGATGTCTTACCTTAAGTTTGTAGCCCTTCTCCTAGATGTTGTTCCACGCTTTGCGGTCGTCAGATCTCAGCTGCAAGACCTGCCAAGACACATAGAACGAGACAAACAAGTAAAAAGCATATAAACGATAACATATCTAAGTAAACGGTTAAGCAGGTAAACTACACAATATCATCAACACAACAATATTGGTGGAAAGTATTTATATTATTGTAAAAATAGGGAAAGTACATAGAAGAGAATGAATACAACCAGAGCTTAACGAAGTAATCCTTCTCCATCCAAGCCAATGCCATATCTTCCCAAGGAAGTGTGAATCTCTCAATGGATGAGTAGAGATCTCTCTAAGATGATTTCACCAGCATGTAGACACTATAGACTTCCTCCCTTTGGAATGGGAGTGAGCTTCACTTATATAGGACTAAGTGGATAGGGTATGGATAGGGTAGGTTGAGATATGGTAGGAGAGAGATAGGGGATCCTTCCAAGAGGTTAGGAACCAAGTGCCAACTCTCCCAAGAGGTCATGGATAAGGATCCATGTCAGCTAGCTTCAAGAATGGGCTTGAAGGATCTATTTTTACCCATTAACTGACATCGTCGCACCCTACAAGAGAGCAAGTTGCGACGTCGCAGGTTGCATGAGGGAAGCCTATGACGACCTCTCAAAACCTAGTATGAATGGGTTAATATCTCTTCCAGGTCCATAACTTAGTCAATGAAACTTTAGGGATGTATACACTGAGTCTCATGATGGTAATATTTTAGGTGTAACATAATGCCCCCCAAAGCATAAAGCTGTTGAAAATTGGACAGGTGAAATGCTTTGATAGAAGGAATGGCAATGGCTTGTCGAATGAAGGACGCTGCTGCAGTACAATTGACTCTGTGTACACAGTCTCATATGCCGTACAACATGGTTGCCGACCAATACAACGCAGATCCATGGTAGTAATGACCGACTGAACACAATCATGGCTACTAGACACAAGCGTAGATCCATGATGAGATGATAACACAACCACGACCAATACAAATGTGGATCCGTGTGATATGACTCAGTACAATCTCCATCGCAACTTGGGTAAAACATGACTCCCCAGGGTCTTCAAGTCGAACCCGCAATGATACGAATCTATCCGTGTGATTACAACTGTCTTGATGTCGAACATGGTAGAAACCACTTGATTACCAGTCATTGATGTATACCGTTAACAAGCGCGAGGGAAATCACCATTGATGTCAATGATTCCCAAGGTATCATAGTACATATCATCAAGCGTGAATAAATGAGTTGAAGTTGAACGCGAGATGAAGTCTTTCAATCAAGAGTCAATGATGTAAACTCATGTTGAAAGCAAGGTAACCTGCCATTGAGTTATGCAGGGCTAAGGTACTTGGTTGGTTTCTAGATTCAATCCTTGGATGATGTGTTGAAGTCGACAAGGATGAATCCGTCAAAGGAGGGCCATGATGAATCCCCCATCATCGACATGAAACACGACAAAGGATGTGTAGAGCAGATCGGATGGTACAGTAACATGCAAGACTGACTCAGAGTAGACCAACATGATGAAAGGTGTACTGACTGCAGATAATGAGTAGTAATAAAATTCTTGAACATGGGCATGGCATGCCTTGGCAGTATTGACTTGACGAGTTATGGTACCAACTCCTAATGCAACTGATGATGGAAGCGTTCTTTGAATGACTCAAAGGAGTGACAAGACTCAGGAAGTAGGTGAAACTCGAGGACAAGCGGATGATCTAAGTGCAGTATGCAAATGCAAATGAGTGCCATGTTTAGGAAATGATTAGGTATTGCCACTGATAAAGGGTTGTAACATAAAAGCTTTCATTTTTTCCCATCATGAACGATGAGTGCCTCATGTGTTTTTTATGAGCTTGATGAGGGTAACCAAATGCTCGGTATAGCTCATCTCATAGATGAGTCCAATCCCAAATATTTTTCGAACATGGGATAGGAGGGGTTCGTCCCATGATGGGCCCTTCGATGTGAAAGTTTAACGAGTCCATAGAAGGTAAAACTCGGTCATCATTTCATGTTTCAAGAGTTTGAAAAGAACTAAATAAGACTCCAACGGTCCTTTTTCGTAAAGTTAGCCTCATCGCCCGAAAAATGGTAAAACAACGCAGGAGAGGACTCTTCCAGTCATGATTGGCTGGAGTATACCTTTTTCGTAAATAGTGCCCCCTGGTCCGAAAAAGGGGTAAAATATCACCACAAAGACGACCATTCAAATTCTTTAACAAGCGTGAACGCGACAAGTTCGCTTGGCAATCTTTTCGTATTTAGAGAGCCTGAAAAGAGCTTAAAGATAGACTCCGGGGGGGTTCCTTTTCCGTAGGAGTTTAACGAGCCTGGAAAAGAGATAAATCATAACTCGGTAACTTATTCTCATGGTTTTAAGAGTACCGGAAAGAACAAAGAGTAAGCTCATCATCATAAAATAATTACAATCTAATGAATATAAATAAGTAAAAAACATTTGAGGGGTTGTTCATACCTGAGATGACCGTTATAACACGAGAATGGCGTGCAAAGACCACTTAACAACTCCTGCACACTTGGAAAATAGGTCAAAAGTCAACCGAGTATTCAAATGTCATAAAAACGATCCAAACTATAGCAAATGACCTAAAAAGCATCAAATATTCCAAAAAGAATATGCCTTTTGTTTATAAATAGAAACAAAAAAAACAAATATAGTCACCATTGTTCATTTACCAAATTGGGGAGAAGAAATGCCATTTGGAGCCAAAAATTCACTTGTCGATTTCGGGAGCTGTGAGCAACCATTTCACCAACTGTTCGGAGCAAGTAACTCTAAAATTCATCCATCATATTTGTAGTGATTTACATTTTTTATTTTGGTTCATTTTTTTGGGTTTTGAGTTGGTTTGTGGAGGGATATTGCGTCCTCGAGTCGTCGAAGGTTTCCCTTACGGGAACTGCGACGAACCCAGGTCATCGCAAATCCCGCAAAGGTGGGTTGCAATGATGTCGCATTGTCAGAAATGACGGGGTGCGACGGCGAAAACGTCCAACCCAACCATCAAACCTAGCCCAAAAAATGGCCTTTCAGTGGTTGAAGTGAGTCTTAATGATGTTTAAATGATCCTTTTGGCAGGATAGTAGCAGCCAAAATGGTCTTAGAGTGGCATGAACGCGAACACGAGGTAGATGACGTGCAAGTTGCAAGTGACCCATTATGTGTAGAAGCACTGAGGAACTGTGGTCTCCTAAAGTTCTTCCAAATCCAGGGCATGAGGGCCCAAATCCCATTGCTGACACATATGCTTCGATGTTGGGATGTGGCTCAACAATATTTTGTGATCGGTGAGCACATACTCACTATGGATGTCGAGGACATCTACTTTTTGACTGGATTGTCCAAGAGGGGGGACAACATGGCTCTTACCGTATCACGGGGAAGTGATCCGACCGTGGACGACATGATCCTGCAACATTGTACTTTTCATACCTGTGCTTCTAGTGGGAAGATTCCCATCAAAGAAGTACAGGAACATCCACTACGTGCCATACTTTTCACCATCACGAGGATAGCGGGGAGTCAAGCTCCTCACTTAGCTACCAGGTCTCAGATGCTATATGCGGAGGACTGTATGTCTCCGAAGATCTTCAACTAGTGCGAGGGACTCCTCGTGAACATTCGAGCTCAACTAACTAAGTGTCAGCGTGGAGAGCTCAAGCAGTTTGGATACGGGTCGATAGTGATATCGTTTCTATTGGAGCGGCTTCCCCTCTTGTGTCTGTAGATACCGTTGGATGACAGGGATCCTAAGGATCCTCACATGGCTAGATGGATAGAGGTGATGGCCCGCCATGGTGGGGGGGCCATCATCGGATATGGTGTTGAGTTCTTCACCTGGCTAGAGGGCCAGTTGCTCATGGTAGAGGACTACCCGTGCAGTGGTATAGATTACATAGATGACCCAGACTTGGCACTGGCTGAGGGAGTAGCGTGGGGAGACATAGGTGAGAAAAAAAACCATTGTACTTTTTAGTTTTGTATATTTATGATTTTTTTGTCATAGTGCTGACAAGTTAATAACATGTGTGTGCAGATGTGGGCCCTCTACGATCAGTAGGAGTCTCTGTTCTTGCGAGGAGAGAAAGAGGAGAGGGAGCAGTAATGGCTCCAGCCGTACATGCTTCCATCGCAGAGATGGAGGATGTCTACGCGAACCTGAGTGGGTTGACGTTCGACGTTCCAGAGCCGATAGTAGATGAGTTACCGCGGCCTATGCAGGGGTATACGGTGGGAGCATCTGCGCGCTTCAATGCGCTGCTTCGCAGGGTCGTGAGAGCAGTCGACTGCTTCCATACTCAGCAGGCTAGAGCTGTGAGACCTAGGGGTGTACGGGCTAGGCGTTAGGCCTTATGTTGTTATTATGTATGTGCTGAGAGCTTAGAAGCCTCAGATTTTGTACTACTGAAAGCTACGAGGCTTCAGATTTTGTATAGACTCACTGAAAGCCATCGTGCTTCAGATTTTGTACCAACACTACTTTTATGATGATATATATATATACAGACATGTCTAGCGGTTTTATACATTATGTGTTTTAAATGGATGAATGATGTGATCTTGTTTATGTGTTTTGCTTATAAAATGATATATTTACATGTTATGTCTACTTTTAATAGTTCATGAATATGCTTATGTGTGTGCAATGTACCAATCTAAGATGAAGTTGACCATAGAGTCGACAACTGTGTTCATGTCTCGTGGAATGTGCAAGTACTGAATGGACTCGAAGGACCTTTCCAAAAGATGGACTCGTCTATAGAGACAGAGTAAGGTAGGATCGTGGATGACGTAGACTCGGTTAAGATGAGAGACCACAAGTTGAGAATCCAAGTGGATGACAACATGGTCCATACCCAAAGAAATAACATCAGTTAGGGTTCCAATGACTGCTTGATATTCTGCAGCATTGTTGGTCGCGAAATCTAGACACATTCCTCCTGAGCTCATGAGCTCGCCAGTAGGTGAATAGAGTACCCAGGCTGCCGAAGCAAGGTTGCGGGTATGCCGGCTAGCGTCATCCGCGAATTGGTAGCCAGTTTCCATCTGCACACGCAGACAGAACATGGTATAAGAAATGAAACAAGATCTAAGCACGCAAAAATCAAAGCATCACACCACACAAAAAACACACACACGCCATGTACAATATATACATAACTACTTATGCATGAAAGACTCAGGCATAGTACCCTCAAGGGTTTATTATGTCTTCTATCAAAGTCCAACAACTAACTAGGAGTTGAGACAAGGTTGGGACAACCCAGACCTTTCCAAGCATAAGCATATAAAATACTAACCAAGGCTGCTTCATCTACAAGACATTGATGAATTGTGTAGGAATGATCTTCAACCCTTATCTATAAGGGTGTAGAATATGGAAGGTTATTCCCAATTAGAATACTCCAATAAAAACAAATCTTAGATCTTGGAGGGAGCACACTCAAAGTGACTGGAATTACCCCTTGTTTAGAAGGTTCTGAACTAGTAGTACATAAAACTTGAGTGGTAGTCAAAGCACTCTCCAAAGGAAGAGTGGGATTAAATGAATATTCCATCAATTTGACCACTTCAATATCAATAGTCTCTAAGGGAAGAGTGGGATCGGTCAAAAATTGCATTGACTCAACCAATTTATCAAAAATTAAATGAGCATATGGGAAATGGTAGGTTTTTCAAGAAAAATATCCTTTATACAATGACCACACTCTTTGTACCTGTGGAATAAAAGGGCATAGGTGATTAAGGTAATATCCCTTGCAAAGATTAAAAGGGAACTCATAATTGCATTTTATTTGTCTAGGTTTCTAAACAATATCAATATTCGTAGCATGAATTGCATTGTTTGGTTGTTTTCCCCTAACATGACTAGTAGCGGTTGGTTGGTTTCCCCCAACATGACATTTAGTGGCTAGTTGTTGTCTCTAGTATGAGTTGCAGTGACTGGTGACTTGTCTCCAATATGACTTGCAATGATTGGTGACTTGCCCCCTTTCCTTCACAGATTCTTGTTATTCTTTCTCTTCCAATTCCTTTTAGACCGCTAGTTACTAGGATCTAGAATTTCACTAGATGAGGTAGAAGGAGGAGGAAAATATTTCATCGGTGAATAAGGAAAAGGGTCAACATTAGTTCAATGCTCTTGAGATAAGGTGCTTACATGAAAAAAATCAGGAGCATTCATGACATTTAGAGTGGAAAATAAACAAATTGACAACTCCATGGCAAATCCAGGAAGATTCAAGGTTTCCATTAAGGGAGCACCAATGTTTCTAAATAAAGGAAAAGCACAATGATCCCCTTGGTTTGTATCCTCAAAAAATGTATCCGTAACCTTTAATTAAAAAATAATAAAATCTCTAAGGCTTTCTAAGGGGTTGAAAAATTACAATAAACAACACACACCTAGAAAATACTCTCTAAGATGTAGCCATCCAAACTCACTCTCCCAAAATTAGCTCAGGTTTGTTATGTCTTGAGTCCAATCAATGAAGAATTGAACATGGCCCTTTTGAACATCAACATGGTAAAGGCCCAAGTCTAAACAATGAAGGTGTGAGAGACAGTTATGGTAACTCTGTGGAGGTACCCTTAATAATACGGGCACCCTCCAAGGGAGTTGAGGTAGATGTTAAGTGTCTGTATAAGTTATTGTAGGTACTTCCCACTAGTAGCCATTCATGCATAAAACCTAGGAAAAAAAACTATCTTTACCACTTCATAGTTGATAGTCGGACATAATAGTAGTGAGTCAGGTGTTTGCATATGGGTAAGGAGTATAGAATTGGGTCCTGAGACCAAAACTATGGAGACAAAATTTCACCTTGAGGACTTTCCATTTATTCCAAAGCTGACATGCACACATAGCCCACTAAGAATGTAATGAGGGAATATTCTCAATCACTTACTCAACTCGACCTTGTGCTTGACAGGTGTGTGGTGATTGCTTTCTTGACAAGTGTCTCTTGCTACTGATGGATTAATTATGCTCAACTAATCAACTCCTAGCTTTGTTTTATGTGGCCATAGAGAATTTACTCCATATGCATAAAACCAAGGCCCTAGAACTTAGATTATAATAAACAAGTTAATTCATTTTAATTATGTTTCTTTTAAAGGATATTTTTACTTATAGGGATGTGGAAGTGAGAAAACTATGATGTTCTCAAGTGAAAACGATACGAAAAGAGAAATATTTAAAATGGAAAAAACCTTTAAAAACTTTTAAAGTGATGCTTGAAAATAAACAACTTATGAAAAGAATAAGAACCAAGTAGAACCTTTCAAACCCTAAATGAAATGCAATTTTTTGAGAAATTATTGTAACCAAAGCAAGCAATTCTTTATGGTTTTCATGAGAGCAAGCTAGTGAAAGAAATCTAATCTTTTCTTTTAAATGAAAACACTTCCAAGGTCATCAATATGCCCAAGAGATCCCAAATGAACATCCCAAATGAACTGGAAGAAACTATGTTTTTTATGCAATATTCAATTTTTATTTTTTAGTAAAGACAATAAAAAAAACAGTAAATGGTGATTTTAAAGGCTTAAAAATTAGAATTTAGAAAATCTAAGAAATACATAGATCCCTAAGAGATAAGTAGTTAACCTAAATATCAAGATTTTATTTATTTATTTATTTTTGATATAGCACCTAGTTGAACCCCATCCCTTTTTTAAGGAACGGTGCAGGTACTCATGAGTTTCATGAAGAAAAGTCGTGGGCCCCCACATTTTTTTGCTTGTCCAAAGTCATGGTGCCCGTCTTTATCACTAAGACAAGTTGTGGGAGGCTTCTAGAAATTTAAACAAATTTCCCTAAAATGTCTGGAAAATTCTAGATTCAGACCTCTAAGCTAACTTTTCTTTTCAATTAGATGCAAATGTAAGAAAAATAGCTAAATTCAATGTTAAACCAGCCAAATATGTAGCTAAGCACCTTTCTAAGCCTCAAAGAGACTAAGAAATTTTTAAAAAAAGAACCCACAAATAACAAGATTACCCCCTAGGGAATACTACTTTGGGTTTCTAATGGACAACCTACATTTACCCACGACTTCCTAAAATAAAACGTGAGGGGCCCTGCTTTTGTTGAGATAGAAACGCATGGGTACCCACAAGTGCTTAGCTGACAACACACATGGGGAAGACTAAAACTTGTAAACAATGCCAAAAGATTGATTTTTTCAACGTTTGGGGGATTAACTGGAAAGAGAGGCTAAAACAAACAATTGTTTACCCATCAAAACCCAAAAACTAGAAAACTAAGCAAGAACCCTATAAGTTGTCACTCAAAAGAGCTCTCCCCAATGGACTTGCTAGTTTTGTTTGAGGATATTAAATCCTGAATGACTAGGGTTAGGTCACTGATAGATTAGGTTGAAGATAACAAACTCTAATATCCTACTTATCTAGCTAAATTCAAAATTTGACAAAGAAGGTGATGGAAAGGCACGTGGGGCTAGTTGGCTAACCTTCTTGATGAAGTCTACTAATCCAAGTTTTGTTCTTTTCTCTAATGTAGTCTTGCTTGAAATTTGCATACAACACAAGAATAAATACATTTCTCAATCCTTTCATGAAGAAAGTCGCAGGGCCCCATGTTTTTTTTCTTGTCCAAAGTCGTGGGCCCCACCTTTTTCACCATGACAAGGTGTGGGGGGGGGGGGGGGGGCTTCCGAAAATGGGATAAAAGCCCTAAAATTTCCAAAAAGCTCCATATTTAGATCTATAAACCGACTTTTCTTCTCAATTAGATGCAAATGCAAGAAAAATAGGGAAACTTAATGTTATTTTATCCAAATATGCAACTAACAACCCTTATAAGCCTTAGAGAGACTAAGAAATTTCTAGAAACAAAACTCATAGACAAAAAGTTTTCCCCTCTAGGAAGAGCCTTGTGGATTCCGAATGGAGATCCCATAGCTTCCTAAAAGGAAACCCATGGGACCCCACAATTGTTGAGATAGAAACACCTGAGCACCTACTGGCGCTTAACTCACAACTTGTATGGGGAAGGCTACAAGTTGGAAAAATGCCAAAAGATTGATTTTTTTCAACTTCTAGGGGGTTAATTTCCAAGAGAGGCTAAAACAAATAATCTATTACCTATCACTACACTAAAACTAGAAAAAATGAGCAAAAACCATATTATAAGGAGTCGCTCAAAGAGCCTCTCCCTAGCAGATTCACTAATTCTGTTTGAGGAAATTAAATCCTTAATGAATAGGGTCATGTCACCAACAGATCAAGTTGAAGATAACAAACTCTAATCTCCTACTTAGCTGGTTACATTCAAAATTTGACAAAGAAGGTGATGGAAAGGCATCCAAGGCTAAATGGACAGCCTTCGTTATGAAGTTTGTTGATCCAAGTTTTGTTCTTTTCTCCAATGCATTCCTACTTGATATTTGCACACAACACAACAAAAAGTACCTTTCTCAATCCTTTCTAACTCATAACTACCTATGTAACTATCTTTCAGGTAAACCTCCACCAAAATTTCAAATCGAAGCAAACAAAATTCAACACAAATTGTTTAGAGGGGTTGGGGAGGGGCATAAGAGAGATATTCGATTACTTATGAGATAACAACAAATACAACCTATACGTGATTGTCTACTGCGATACCTCCTTCACCAAACCTTGTGTTCCTCCATCACAGGTCATTGACAACCAACCAATCTTCAATGCTTCACCAATTTGAAGGGAAATGATAACTCATAGAATGGGAATCCTCACTCGATTTGGGAAGATGAGATATCAAAAACATGATGTTTCTAATCAAAGAGGGGATGTAAAAGCACAAAGCAAATGATGCACAATTCCTCTAGCACAAGATTATATTGATCATGAGGTCCTTGTCCAACCTCAAGGCCTCCATTTATATTGTAAGAGGATGGTTTGGTGTGGGTCTTAACTATGTATAGGTGTATATGAACAACAAAAAACTACTTCATGACACATTTATTACACTTCTTATAGTTTTTTACAATTTTCAAGATGCCCCCACATGTTTATAAAGGGAAACATGTGCCACCCATGTGTTTCTAAATGGAAACACATTTGGATTAAACCAGCCTAGATCCAAATCCTAGGCTCTATCAAGCGTCGAGAGGGATCAAATATCCGGAGGAGGTGCAAACCTCTCCTTGAATAGCTCCTTGAGTGCAATACCCGAACCACCTAATCCTAAGCTCTAAAGTCTTTAGTTTAAGTCTCATATTTACTTTTTACTTTGTATTATTCTTTTTTGTTTATGGCCAACATAATATTTATTACTTTTTATTTTGTATTATTCTTTTTTGTTTACTTTGTATTATTTTGTTACTGGACAAACACTCTAAAGTCTCATATTTACTTTTTACTTTGTATTAAAAGTAAAAAGTAAAGTCTCTAGTTTAAGCCTCATATTTACTTTTTACTTTGTATTAATTTTTTTGTTTATGGCTGACATAATATTTACCACCTAATCCTAAGCTTTGAAGTCTCTAGTTTAAGTCTCATATTTACTTTTTACTTTGTATTATTCATTTTTGTTTATGGCCAACATAATATTTATTACTTTTTACTTTATATTGTTTTTTTTTGTTTACTTTGTATTGTTTTGTTACTCGACAAACTCGACAAACACTCGACACATGTTACAAGATCTCCCTCATACTGGGCTGTAGAGTGCCTCTCGGTGCTATAATACTTGGATTTGAAGAAGGAATTTTAATGCTTTAGGTGGCTCAGATGGATGCAAACACTTCTCAAGCAACGATGAGTTTGATAATGCTATAATGGTACGCTGTTTTCCCTCACAAATTTATGAATTTAATGATTCATTTATTAATGAGCCAGAGAAGGAAGATTTTGTAAAAAAAATATCTTTAAAGATGAATTTCTTTCCAGATAAGCTCAACACCCTTATGTGAGGAAGAAGATGGTAACCAAGAGCATGCAATCTTGAGATTCTTTTTCATATTGGTAGGCATAGGTGGGATACAAATTACTTGTATTTTGATGGAGATCCTACCTACAATACCAACAATGAAAGATCTAGGGCATAATTTTAAATCTTGTTTCTCTTGTACAACCCAAAATAATGGAGGTATGTGAAGTATTTTCCTTAGTTGATGAACAACTATGTTTTCTCAACGATGGGGTTGATTTGGTACAACATAAAGGCATTTTCAGGGAAATAAAAATTCAGAATTTTTCCAACCATTTGTGTTCTTAGCCCTTTTCGAATTGTGCATGGAAATCCGGCTAGAAGATGTGGCTTTAGGGCTCAGACAAATTGTTTGGAATAACATAGTTTTCAATTGATGTTTGATTGCAAAAATTTTCAGCATTGTTTTCTCATGAATAGTGTAGATTTGTTTCAACATATGGGGTATTTTTATGATAGGCAAAAAGCACAATTTTTTTGTCCATCATCTTTAACCCAATTTGTATATAAAAATATGTAAGAATATGTTTCTAAGGCTGAATTGTTTTTAGGGAGACTAGAGTTTCCAGTTTGTGTTCTCTTACATAATTTTCCAGTTTGTGTTCTCATACATAATTTTCCCTTTGTCGGAGTAGGTTAAGAAGAATAAGCTTGATGTTTGCAAGCATTAGTTTGATTTTAATATGTTCCCTTTAGCAATTTTGGCTTGTGCCTTCTTTGTTTAGACATTTTTTGTGAAAATTTTGAACAAGAACATTGTGAATATTATGTGATGTGGGGCTATGGGATGCCATATGGACATATCCTACAACATGCTTTGCTTCCTTCTTGTAACAAGCTATGGCAAGTATGCATGAGATCGAAGGTTCTCATACACTCTTGAGTAGAGTGCATGTCCCCATATGGAGTGAGGTGTTAGATATAGCATGAGGATTGTCCTAGGTTGAAGACCATCTCCAAGAAAGCCATGTTTGGAGGATGTTGGCTTAAGGGCCATATTTTTGTAGCTTTGATGCATGGTGTTCATGGATTACCACCTTCTTGAAACCATCATTTCAGATATGGAGGCTTGCATAGTACATATGGAGTTTGAGGAGTGTTTGGTTTCTTGTGAGGGTGTTGCATATATGATTCCACATTTGATTGAGCCCTAACACATTCTTGGAAATGGATACCCCTCAAATAGACCGGAATAACCGACTAGGCTTGGCTTGTTGCCTACCCAGCTAGCGCTAACTCAGTTAATTAGTTGCGGTCGAAAGGGCCCCACTCTAAAAACTTGTATTTAAAAGCCCTGTTCGATATTTTAAGAGGAAGCCTTGCCAACACTTGATCCCATTGGTGACTGATACATGTAACGAGATGGAAATTATTTGTGACTTTATGGATGCACCTTAGCTCCACTTGATCCCATTGATGACTGGTACATGTAACGAGATAGAAATTATTTGTGACTTTATGGATGCACCTCAGCTCCGCATATCCTACCCAAACATGTCCTAGCCATATTGGTGCTTATGGAAGTGGCATATAAAACTGCTAAATTTGGGGCCAATATAAATATAAAATAGGGATCTTCTTAGCCATGCAGGTTGTCTAAGTCATGATTAAATTCCAACTCCAACCACATCATATTGACCGGATCACGATTGAGATTGATTAATATTTTGCTTGTCAAATTCCAACTCCAACCACCTCATATTGACCGGGTCATGATTGGGATTGAACGTGAAAAAGTCGATAACTGACGAAATCAAATGTGGAATAAGTCTACTGTGTCATTAAACGGTAGTTGTGATACTTTCCTCATTAAAGCCAATTGACAGCTGGTCGGATTTCACTAGTGCATGCTTCGCGACACACGGGCAGATGAGAACTTTAAGAAAGGATTATAGAAACCATCGAAAAAGAAGGGGGACACAAAACGATCACTCTCTCGTGATCAGAGGTATCTTCTTTCGGAAATAAAAGAGCAGAGGAGTTGTTGAGCGGTCTGCCTGAAATTTCCGACGGTGTTTAATGGAAAACTTTGGTTATTGCTTTTCATATTCATGCTTCCATGGTTATTTTGTTCATTCATTTTGATCCTCCAGAATTTGGAGTTATTTGGTTGGATTGTTAATTATTCGGTTAGGAATTCGGTGTGTGGTGGAATATGAAAACTGATATTTTTATTAAAGTAGAGATAAAGAAATAAAATAAAATTATATATATATGTTTAAATTTTAGATTTTTAATTTTGGATGTAGGTGTATGACCTATATCTAGAGGTTATAGAGGATAGGGATGATGGGACACTGGGCCAATCATCTTGTTAATCGGTAAATTTAAATGGACAATTGCCATGATGCATGAGTGGGAGCGTAGGCATATAAGGATGTGGGGATTTAGAAGGTTAAGGCTTGGTTAGAAGTTGTACTCTGCAAGTAGCTGAAGGGGAAGGAAGATTGTTGAAACGAACAATGATGATGGCAATACAAGGTCGCTGCATGCAAAGGTGTTCATTGCAATGACGGTCTCGACGATGATGAGAACATGGGTACGGGGAAATTATAGCACGAACTTTTCCTCGGTTATTATTTTGCGATGCCGGAGGTGAAGCTTATCTGCCAATCAATGCATGGCTTCTCATGTGGGAACTTTGTGAATGATCCTTTGTTTGAGAAGAGCGGTGCGTAGGTGCAAATGCGGTTGTTTGTGAGGTGGATTTGGGATTGAGGTGGTTTTCTTGTGAAGGCTCTTTGTAACATGGCAAATCCTAAAACTACCAAAGGTTGGGGGAGAGCACAGAGGGTCTCATACATGCCTTGAGTGCAACGTGAGGTGGTGGAAGCCAAGTAGACATATTACCAGGTGGTTTCTGAGGAGAACATATAGTTCTTTGACCATGCAAAGCAAGAAATTGAGAAGTAACAAGGGTCACAGGACGTCACGGGGGAGCAAATGGAATAGTCGCCCTAGGTCGAAGATGTGAGCTTGTCTCAAACCTGTGAGACCAAGCACGCCAAAACCATGTTGTTGTATTGGAAGATGAAGATGTGAGCTTGTCTCAAACCTATGAGACCAAGCACACCAAAACCATGTTGTTGTATTGGAAGATGAAGATGTTAATGGGAAGAACCTTGATGAAATCCCAACACTTCAAGCTAGATACTAGGAAGCAAATGGAAGTGATAATGGAATGGAACTGGTGTTAAATCTTGAAATTAACGCAAGCTTGAATCTAATAGCAAATGCAGTCAAGGAGCTCATCCAACAAATTAACACCTTGGCGAAGCTCACTACAACAAAGGTATTCAAGCCTAGAACCCTTGAAGGCCAATCTAGTGATCAGCTACCTGAGAACAGGGTACATGTGAATACCATCTATGATGAAGATTAGAGGTCTAGGTTCTTTTTTGGTTGTTTTGTTTAGTTGTTATAGTTTAGATGTTGGTGGATATATATTCAGCTTTTGCTTGCCTTAAGGGCATATGGTCTTACCTAGATTAATTTTGTTTAAATTAAAAAATTATGAAACTTTAACTTAATGACTAGCCTCGTTTTGGGCAGGCCAGCCAAATGATATCTTTATAGCATTTTGATGATTAATATAACATATATAATTAATTAAAAATAATAATTATTTAAAATTCAATGTTTTAATATTCATATTTGTTATGAAGAAAATGAATCAAATATTAAAACATTTATATTTATTTGAACATGGCACGTTAAGTGTGAAATCAACATTCCATTTATGTAAGTCATAAAATTCGTGTTGTTTTTTTTAATGGGAAAGAGAGTGGTCTCTTATGTCCCATCAAACATCCACTTTTTACAAAAGTATTATGGGCTTTACCTTTACAACCATAATGATTTTGTGTTGAGACTCATTCTTTCCATGCTTTTTAAATTCGTTAAGTTTAGATTTAATTTCATTATCATCTTTATGCATTAGCTTCATTTCATTTTATGATATGGTTTTGGTAAATGTAAATGGTTTTGGTAAATGTAGATATGTTGTTATGTTCAAGTGTTCTATGCATTTGGTCAAACATAACTAGACTCTTGATATGCAAAGGTTAAAACTCTTTTTCATTGTTTTTGTTAATAAGGAAAATCTTTCACAATCTAAATATCTTTATCCTTAATTATAAGGTATCTAAAAGAGAAATTTATAGAATAATTGTGGAGATGTGTATAACATGTTCAAAATATGTTTGAATAATATTATAATAGTTTGTTTTGTTTTGTTTTTTTCCAAGAGGAAAAAAATTTCTTGCTATTCATTAGTTTGAATCAAAGAAACTACAATATTTTCTATCTCATGGATAGTAACAATTATGTATGTATACTAATTTTCATATAAAATGACAAAAGCATATTGATCAGGATTTTCCTATATAAAACACATAGTTAAATGTTATCATAATACTAATTGCTCTGGTTAAGTTCAAGAGACTTATAAATACAGATGGATATACATCAAAATAGGCCAAAAAATAGTGTCTCCAGTTACAAAAGTAGTGTGGATATAAATTCAATATAACCAAAAAAAGATGTCTTCAATAATCATATGGTTATGATAACCTCGCAAGTGAGCCCAAGGCTCATCCAATGTTAGCCCGAACTTTGACAGGTAGTCTGCTTTCATGTTGTAAGTCCTGGAGACATGTGAATAGCATATATCTTCAAAGTAGTCTATAGTGGTCTGAACTCGAAATTTCCAATGTTCCAGTAGAGGGATCTGAAGTCGATGTAATCCCTTTAGCAAATTGATAATAGCAATAGAGTCACCCACTAACTGCAACTTATTGTGGTCCTTCCTCTTGGAAAGCATCAAAGTGCCCAACATGCTAGAAGTTTAGCACAGGTCTGCCCTCACCACATCCCAGGCTCATCTCATAATGTAGTTCTTTATCCACCAATAGATAACAACCCGCACCGCAAGTGCCTCCCTGTTCAGCTCCGTCGAAAAAGGCCACTGGAAAATGAGTATTTATAGCAATAAAAAGAGCTTGTGTAAAAGGTTGCTTCAATCTTCCCACATAAAAACCTGTAACATAGTGTGTACCAAAACTAATGGCTCCTACCAAAGAGAAATTGGTATCATCAAATAAAATCGAATTCCTGTAACAACATAGCCCGCACAAGAAGTGAATGGGAAAGGTAATAAGAGTCTGAAAGTGCCTATGCCAATGATACAGACAATATTCCAGAGTACCAAATGACCAATGACCCTCAATCTGGAGATTTAGAGTGACCTCATCCCATACTTGTAGTGTGAAGGAGCATTGAGCAAATATGTGGTCCACAGTTTTTGTCGCCATGTAACATAATGGGAAACCCGTAGGTCCAAACCCACCTCGACACCAGTAGTTATCTCTAGTGACTATTGGGTTATGTAATGCCATCCACAAGAAGTATATGATCTTGACTGGAATCTCTAGTTTCTAGATTATCTTGTGCCACCACCGTTTCTAAGGGTGTTGTGAAGTGGTTTCTATGGCATTGTAAGCCTAGCAAGTAGTAATATCCCCCAAAGAATTCCCCAAACCCCAAACTAGATGGTTAGTATCTGCATTCAGTCGAATACCAACATAAGTGAGAGCAGTTACATAACCATCCCACTCAATGGATTCTTCCATAGCAAGATTTAAGTCAACAACATTGTACCAATAGGATCCCACATCTGTATCGACCATCCTATTGTGAGCGTGATTAAGAAAATAAATGCCTTTCTGATGTAAATCCTACAAATTCTGATGAGAAAGTGAAACAAGTAGATTTGTTCCAATGATGGGATCCACATGCACCCTTATTTGGAACCCATTTCCTGCATGCCACCCCAACCAACGATTGAGTAACAGGAAAGAATCTACCAAACCAGACCAAATAGTGGCGCAGTGTCTAGGCTTCTTAGTATCCATTTTGATCCAATTTGAAACAGTGGATTGATTAAGATATTTATCTATGATAATCAATCCCCAAAGGCCTCTATTGAATATGCCTCTCCAAAGGCTTTTTAAGTGTAGGGCCGAGTAGACCCAGAAAATATTCCAGACTCCCCAACCACCCTGTTCTATTGGCATAACAACCCTTTCCCAGGCCACCAACTGATAACCTTTCTTCTCTTGAGATGACTTCCAGAGAAAATTGAAAAATAAATGTTTGATCCCGTGAAGTATAGAACGTGGAACTTTGGCTAGTGAGAGCCAATACACCGGCAAATTTAGAAGAATTGAATTCAATAAAGTCAACCTTCCACCTAGAGACAATTTTCTATATGTCTAGGAGGAAAGATTTGTCCCAATCTTATGAATTAACCAGTTCCAACCCGAAACTCTGTAGTCATTTGGATTTAAGAAAAATCCCAAGTAGTACAAACCCTGATTTAAATATTGTATCTCCAAAGGAAAGACTAAACTGATATGATCTTGGATGGCTTCTGTAATATTTAGTGAATAAAAATAGGATTTGGGGTAACTGATTATCATTCCTGAAGCCAGACATAAGAGATCTGGGATGAATTTGTAGTGTAGCCATTCGCTATGATTCTCAATACCAAAAAGGAGGACATCGTCGACAAACAAAAAATGAGTGATATAATGGTGCAATGAGACCTTCCCCTGAATCTTCCCTTCTATTTTTGCTTGGGGAATTAGCCTGCTCAAGCCTTCTATGACCACGAGGAATAAAAGGGGGGATAAGGGACACCCCTGTCAAAGTCCCCTTGAACACTTGAAGAAGGGAGTAGGACTCCCATTAATCAATACCACAAAATTTGCTGATGATACACACCCCATAATCCACTGAGTCACCAAATAGTCCAAACCAGTGTTGAGAAGTAGAAGTCTAAGGAAGGACCAATTGTAATGTCCCCATTCAAATAAGTGCATAGTAAGACAATCCCATCAATCCTACTAGTTTCCTAGGTTGGATGGGCACATGTGGGATGGTAATAAGGAAACTAATAAATGATATTTAGACATTAGAAGGGTTCAAGCATTTAATAAATATGATGAATAAATAAATTCAAGAGAAATTCTAGGTGGCAAGTGGTTTTGGAGACATATGGAGGTGGTGGGACCCACACTAGCTTGATTTTTCAATGACACATGGCAGCTCTCTCTTGCCAATTCGAATTCATGGGAAGGTGAACACTCTTGGATGAGTTGGTAAGTCATTACACATGGCATTGAACATATTAGGTCGAAATGGGAAGGAATAGTAACCTCCATGGGAGAGGAAGAGTCAAATTGGAGACTAGTGGACACATGGGCTAGATTCCCTAGTTTTATGACAACAATAATGAAGCATCTATGACATTTTATGACAAAATTCAGACTTGAATTCTTACACCTGACCATTATGACATGTCAGCCCCAAAAATAGGCTCAATAAGGCGCTCATGGAGTTGGAGGAATCTAAAGAGACTCAAATTCGAATTTGGGAGAAGATGGAAAGTTGGAACTAGGAGACAAGTGGCAAATGAGGAATATTTTCTAAATGGAAAATTATTGAATCTATTGAGAGGATTTCGACCCCTTGAAGGTTAATGTTGGTTATAAAATGTAGAAATCAAGTATGAGAATGGTTTTTGATGATTTGAGAAAAATTGCATTTGTGAAGAGAGAGCTAGTGTATGACTAGTTTCTTGCCTTAGCCAATTTCGAGAGTGAAAGATTCCCATCCAAGTTGGTGTTTGGAGAGGCCACTCAGGTATTTCATGGTGATTTAATGGAGTTTGTATTTGCAGGTAGCAGCTACAGGAAGTTTCATGGTTTGGTTTAGTGTAACACTTTCTCTCCACCGTTTCCAGTTTTGAAGGCATATTCGTGCTCCTTGAGGGAGGGCGTTTTTGGTGAGCACTTGTGCTTCTTGAGAGAGCTTCTCATTATATATTTATGATTGTAATAGCTTCATATCCTCTTTTATTCATATTCAGAAAGTCTCAGGTCGAAATACCCACTGGTTGTATGCAAAACTATTGATTAATGAGCAAACAATGTCCATTTCCCCAATGCATTGATGTATGACACTATAATGTTGATTATTTCGAATGGATGGATGATTCTATGATATATTTGTGATAAATATACTGCCATGGATGTCTTCTACAAGTTTCATGTACTGTACTTGAGCATTTGAAGCATTTTTACTCAGTTTAGTTGTATTGGGAGGTGAAATAGTGCCATTTCCCCAAGGGTCGAATTGGGGGTTTTTGCTATTGAATGTGATAGAGTTAGAACAGTATTAAAAATCAATTAATGGTGCATATGAGACCTTAATCACATACTTAACACATTATATACCTCTGTTCATAAATTTGTGGGAGTTTGGAGGCATTTGGAAGGCCATTTGCAGTGTTACCCGAGGGGGATTTGATGCACAAATTACTAGTCAAAATTACATATACTGATCAGAATACAAATCAAGTTTGCAGCAGTATTTGGAGAGCCATAAAACATCCTTGAACCTTATATTCAAGTCTAAATACCATTCATACACTCCTACAGAAGATTTGGGAGCATTTGGGTTGATTTGGAGGTCAAAACAGTAAAACTAGTCAAAGGTTGAAATCGAGAAAAAAAGTGGAAAATTGGGCATTTTAATAAAATTTGAAAAAGGGATATTACAAGTGGTATCAAAGCATGGTATTTGCACCTGATGGTATTAAAAAGAATCCAAACAAATAAAACACCACCCTTTGTATCAGTAGTTGAAGAAGTTTTGGTTGAAGAAGAGATAATAGCAGAAAAAGAGTTTTTTTTCTAAAACAATGGGTAGAGAGGAGGAGGAAAAATTAAGACATAAGGAGGAATTTATTGAAGCCTTAAAACCATGTTTTGAAGGACTTACCATGGTTATGCTAGATATGAATAAACAAATGATGAAAGGTTTCGAATGGTTGGGTAGCCAACTTTCAGGCAAAGGGATGATAGGAGATAATAGTGGTTCACACTCAGGGGAAAAGATGAAAGGGAATGAGCATATTTTTTCAAGTACAGGACTTCATAATAGACCTGATGAATTTCAAAGCACACAAAGGCATACTGCACCTAAATTTCTCACACCCAAAGAAGAGCCCAATCTTGAATTGGATTACAAGAAACTAGTAAATGATTGGAATGATTTGAATGAAGAGTGTAAAAGAGGTGTACCACTCAGTGACTACATTGATGCTATGCAAAAGATTAAAATGAAGGGAGACAATAGGAGTCCATTCCAAAACAAAGAATTGAATAGTGCTATTGGAAAAATGTCACTTCCTACTTTTGATGGTTCTTCTCAAAATTCTGCTAACACTTGGGTGCAAAAATTAGATGTATATTTTCAGCTGAATCCTATGTTGGAAGAGGATGCATTAAAAATGGCCATTTTGCATTTGGAAGGAGATGCCAATGAATGGTGGTTTCATGGGCTGAAAACCTTGGGTCATAATCAGGTTAAAACATATGGAGAATTTGTTGACAGGGTACTAGAAAGATTTGAACAAAAAGATCCAGAATTGCCTTTCAAAGAACTAGCTCAATTGAAGCAAACTGGGTCCCCTACTGAATATATGTTGGACTTTCAAAAATTATCAGTCAAGGTGGCTGATGTATCTATGGGAAGATTAGTATTGCTGTTCACTGAAGGTTTGGCTGAACCCTTAAGAGGTTTGGTCAAAGCCCACAAGCCAACTACATTAAAAGATGCAATGAGCTTGACTAGGGATCTCCAAAATGTGCTTCATAGAACGAGATTTACTCCTAGGCCTAGCTATAAATTTGAAAAGAAACCTTGGCAAAGGGATGGATATGATAAGGAACCTTGGAAAAGAGAGTCATTTGAGAGGAATAAAAAAGAGGGACTAAACAGGGATGAACTTAGAAAAAAGAAACTATGCTTCACATGCTTCCAACCATGGACACCGGGGCACAAATGTACCAAAGGAAAGGTTCAATACATAGAAGTATTTTCTGATAATGAGGGGTATGATGGGGGCATGGATGAAGATGGACATATTTCAGATCAAGAAGAGGCATATGAGACAGTTGTAGAAGAGGAAAGACAAGAAGAAAATCAGCCTTCACCGGACAAAGCAAGAATGGCAGTGCTTTCAGCAGTACCTCGATATCATACTATCCGATGCAAAGGTGTGGTACAAGGACAAAGAACTTCAGTTTTGGTAGATGGAGGAGCCACTCATAACTTCATTGATGCAGAGATGGTAGAGAAAATAAAGATACCTATTGAACCATTTGATGGCTTCACAGTTGTCATTCCCGGTCACAACGCAATGCAATGCAAAACATGGGTTCCAAAGCTGCAAGTCACTGTAGCTAACTATACTTTTGTTGATAGTTTTTATGTGGTTGATGTTGCTGATACTAATGTGGTTTTGGGAGTGCAATGGTTGTATTCAATAGGAGAGCATACAGTAAATTATCAAATTCCCGAAATGAAATTCCAAGATTCAAAAGGAGTACAAAGAGTTGTGAGAGGGAAACACACTTATCCAAATCAAGTAGTGACTTGCAATAGCATGGGATCTATATTGAGGCATGGGGATATAGAATGGGATGCTGAATGTCATATTACATCTCCCAAGCCAACTATAAATATTGTCAAACACCCAAAGGAGATAGAGAGACTTTTGCAAAAATATGAAAAGGTTTTTAGAGACCTTCCACATGGTAGGCCACCAGATAGGGGGGTTGAGAACAGTATTGTTTTGGAGGAGGGTACTTCACCCATTCAGATACCACCTTATAGACATCCTAAAAGGTTTAGAGATGAGATTGAAAAAGCTATCCAAGAACTCCTAGAGTTGGGGCTCATTAGACCAAGCTCTAGCCCTTATGCTTCTTCAGTAGTGCTAGTGAAGAAAAAAGATGGAACATTGAGAATGTGCATAGATTTTAGAGCCTTGAACAAAAAGACTATCAAGAATAGGTATCCTATTCCTAGGATTGATGAGCTCATGGATGAGCTACATGGGGCCAAATACTTCTCAAAAATTGACCTTAGATCAGGGTATCACCAAATTCGAATGAAAGATGAAGATGTGCAAAAGACCGCTTTTCGATGTCATTTTGGCCACTTTGAATTTCTTGTCATGCCTTTTGGGTTAACTAATGCTCCAGCCACCTTTCAAGCATGTATGAATAGGATATTTTGCAAGCAACTAAGAAGGTTTGTTTTGGTTTTCTTTGATGATATTCTCATTTACAGTAAAACATGGGAAGAGCATTTGTAACAGTTAGAGATTGTGTTGAAAATCTTGCAAGAAGAGTCCTTATTTGCTAAATTATCAAAATGTGAGTTTGGGATGAAAGAACTACTGTATCTTGGGCACATTATTGGGCAAGAAGGAGTGAAGGTACACATGGAAAAAATAGGGCTATCTTGGAATGGCCATCACCAAAAATATTACCGAATTGAGAGGCTTTATTGGCATATGCACCTACTACAGAAAATATGTGAAAGGGTTCTCCAAGTTGACTTTTCCACTCACTGATTTGACTAAGAAGGATGCTTTCAAGTGGGATGAAGAGGCTGAAAAAGCATTCCAAAAAATGAAAGAGGTAATGAGTAGTTGTCCCATACTTGCACTTCCTGATTTTACTAAACCTTTTGTTGTGGAATGTGATGCTTCAGGTGGAGGAATAGGGGCTGTCCTAAAGCAAGGCCAACACCCCATAGCCTTTGAGAGCAGAAAGTTGCAGCCTCATGAAAAACTTTACTCCATCTATGATAAAGAAATGCTGGCCATTATGCATGCATTGGCCAAATTCAGACAATACTTGGTGGGCAGCAAGTTTGTGGTAAAAACTGACCATAATAGTCTAAGACACTTTCTCACCCAAAAAGATCTAAATGAAAGGCAACAAAAGTGGGTAAGCAAGATTCAAGATTATGATTTTGATATTGAATATGTCAAAGGAAAGAATAATATAGTAGCAGATGCTTTGTTAAGAAGGCCTTCCTTTTCTCTCATGGATATTGCCAAGGATTGGAAAAACATGCTACTAGTCGAATATGCCAAAGACAAATTTGCTTGTGATGTGTTGGATGGAATCAAAGGGGATGATAATTATAGGATTTTGAATGGGCTGATATATTATAAGGGAAGAATTTATTTAGTTCATAACTCCAAGCTCAAGCACCGAATTTTGCAAGAAGCACATGATTCCCCACTGGCAGGCCATCCGGGGATCTTCAAAACTTATAGACAGTTGAGGCAAAGATTTTTTTGGAAGGGGCTGAAGGAAGATGTTCAGAAGTATGTGAATGAATGTAAAGCATGTCAACAAAACAAATCACAACTTACATGTCCAGCCGGCCTATTACAACCATTGCCCATTCCGGAGCAAAAATGGGACAGTATTTCCATGGATTTCATCACCGGATTGCCTAAATCCTTAGGTAAGGATTGCATCTATGTGGTAGTTGATAGGTTGACAAAATTTGCTCATTTCTTTGCTGTTACATCATCTTTTAGTGCTGCACAAGTGGCTGATATTTTTTTCAAATAAATCTTCAGATTGCATGGGCTCCCCAAGAGCATTGTCAGTGATAGAGATAGTAGATTCATGGGTGCTTTTTGGCAAGAACTTTTTAGATTGGTAGGCACTCAATTGACTCCAAGTACCAGCTATCATCCACAAACTGATGGACAAACAAAGAGGGTAAACCAATGGTTCGAAGGATACCTAAGAAACTATGTGGGAGGGCAGCAAAAAGCATGGGCAAAATGGCTGCACTTGGGTGAGTTTTGCTACAACACCACTTATCATATGTCAATAGGAATGTCTCCTTTCAAAGCATTATATGGTTATGATGCACTTACATTTGCTGACGTTATATTTGGTGATAGTAGAGCCCCAAAGGCTAAAGATTGGGTGGAAGAGAGCCAAGAAATTTTAAAGCTCTTGAAAGACAATTTGCAGGTTGCTCAAAATCAGCAAAAACAATATGCTGATAGACATAGAGAAGAGAGAACCTTTCAAGTCCATGATTTAGTATATTTAAGGTTGCAGCCCTATAAACAAACATCTCTCAAAAAGAATGGAGCAGAAAAATTAAAACCAAGGTACTATGGGCCATACAAGGTAGTGCGGAAGGTTGGAGAAGTAGCATATGAACTAGAACTTTCGGAAGGGAGTAAAATCCACAATGTATTTCATGTTTCTTGTCTTAAGAAAGCTCTTGGTCAGCAAATCATCACTTCAGAAATACTTCCTCCTTTGGATGATGAAGGTCAGCTCACACTTGTTCCGGAAAAGATTTTGAAGACACGGGAAAGAAGGTTGAGGAGTAGAATCATCAAAGAATATTTAGTGCAATGGAAGGACTTACCAAATGAAGATGCCACATGGGAAGAGGAGAAGATTTTGCAGCATCCAAATTTGAAATTGCTTGAGGACAAGCAATCTTGGGTGGGGAGGACTGTAATGTCCCCATTCAAATAAGTGCATAGTAAGACAATCCCATCAATCCTACTAGTTTCCTAGGTTGGATGGGCACATGTGGGATGGTAATAAGGAAACTAATAAATGATATTTAGACATTAGAAGGGTTCAAGCATTTAATAAATATGATGAATAAATAAATTCAAGAGAAATTCTAGGTGGCAAGTGGTTTTGGAGACATATGGAGGTGGTGGGACCCACACTGGCTTGATTTTTCAATGACACATGGCAGCTCTCTCTTGCCAATTCGAATTCATGGGAAGGTGAACACTCTTGGGTGAGTTGGTAAGTCATAACACATGGAATTGAGCATATTAGGTCGAAATGGGAAGGAATAGTAATCTCCATGGGAGAGGAAGAGTCAAATTGGAGACTAGTGGACACATGGGCTAGATTCCCTAGTTTTATGACAACAATAATGAAGCATCTATGACATTTTATGACAAAATTCAGACCTGACTTCTTACACCTGACCATTATGACATGTCAGCCCCAAAAATAGGCTCAAGAAGGCGCTCATGGAGTTGGATGAATCTAAAGAGACTCAAATTCGAATTTGGGAGAAGATGGAAGGTTGGAACTAGGAGACAAGTGGCAAATGAGGAATATTTTCTAAATGGAAAATTATTGAATCTATTGAGAGGATTTCGACCCCTTGAAGGCTAATGTTGGTTATAAAATGTAGAAATCAAGTATGAGAATGGCTTTTGATGATTTGAGAAAAATTGCATTTGTGAAGAGAGAGCTAGTGGATGACTAGTTTCTTGCCTTAGCCAATTTCGAGGGTGAAAGATTCCCATCCAAGTTGGTGTTTGGAGAGGTCACTCAGGTCTTTCATGGTGCTTTAATGGAGTTTGTATTTGCAGGTAGCAGCTACAGGAAGTTTCATGGTTTGGTTTAGTGCAGCACTTTCTCTCCACCGTTTCCAGTTTTGAAGGCATATTCGTGCTCCTTGAGGGAGGGCGTTTTTGGTGAGCACT
This sequence comes from Larix kaempferi, assembly GCA_027924585.1. Classification (NCBI taxonomy): domain Eukaryota; kingdom Viridiplantae; phylum Streptophyta; class Pinopsida; order Pinales; family Pinaceae; genus Larix; species Larix kaempferi. The sequence continues at coordinate 8,224,662 of BSBM01000129.1, read as the reverse complement.
TGTGCTTCTTAAGAGAGATTCTCATTATATATTTATGATTGTAATAGCTTCATATCCTCTGTTATTCATATTCATAAAGTCTCAGGTCGAAATACCCACTGGTTGTATGCAAAACTATTGATTAATGAGCAAACAATGTCCATTTCCCCAATGCATTGATGTATGACACTATAATGTTGATTATTTCGAATGGATGGATGATTCTATGATATATTTGTGATAAATATACTGCCATGGATGTCTTCTACAAGTTTCATGTACTGTACTTGAGCATTTGAAGCATTTTTACTCAGTTTAGTTGTATTGGGAGGTGAAATAGTGCCATTTCCCCAAGGGTCGAATTGGGGGTTTTTGCTGTTGAATGTGAGAGAGTTAGAACAGTATTAAAAATCAATTAATGGTGCATATGAGACCTTAATCACATACTTAACACATTATATACCTCTGTTCATAAATTTGTGGGAGTTTGGAGGCATTTGGAAGGCCATTTGCAGTGTTCCCCGAGGGGGATTTGATGCACAAATTACTAGTCAAAATTAGATATATTGATCAGAATACAAATCAAGTTTGCAGCAGTATTTGGAGGGCCATAAAACATCCCTGAACCTTATATTCAAGTCTAAATACCATTCATACACTCCTACAGAAGATTTGGGAGCATTTGGGTTGATTTGGAGGTCAAAACAGTAAAACTAGTCAAAGGTCGAAATCGGGAAAAAAAGTGGAAAATTGGGCATTTTAATAAAATTTGAAAAAGGGATATTACACCAATCAACCATATCGTAGGCCTTGACCAGGTCAAGTTTCAGCACAAAGGAAATTTTCCTCTTATATTTAGCCGAGTGGAGAGTCTTTTGGGACACCCCTATGGCGTGAAAGATCAACCTCTGATTTAGAAAGCTGAATTGCTCCTTTGAAATCCCTTTTGAAAGTCCAGTCTTGATCTCGTTAGCAATCGTTTTGGAGATAATTTTGTAAATTAAATTGCAAAGAGAGATCGGTTGATAGTCTTGGAATGTGGAGGGATTAGCGGATTTCGGAATTAATTCTAGGAAGGTAGCATTTACCGCTCCTGCAACCTTGCCTCCGCACCGAGCATTTTCAACCAATTGAACCAGTTTCGGGCCAAAAAGATCGAAGAATTGAAGAAAAAACTCACCAGTCCAGCCGTCAGGTCCAGGGATTTTTTCTTTAGCCATACCCTTCAAAATGCCCTCTATTTCCATGATAGTCACAGGTCGACCAATGGTAGTTGAATCCTCCTCTGAGAATAAATGAGGCATAACTTGTAAAATATGAAACTGTGCTTCTAAATTATTTACTTGTGACTTTGAAAAGAACTTGGAAAAATAGTCTGTCGCTGCCTCAACAATCTCTGGTTGTGAAGAAACTTCAACTCCGAGAGCAGTCTCTATGTCCCAAATGGCCTTTTTCATTTTTCTCTAAGTAGTGTAGGAGTGAAAAAACTTGGTATTCTAGTCACCACTAGAGATCCAGAGTACCTGACTCTTTAGTCGCCATAACTCTTCTTCTTTAGTAAGAATCGATGCCTTTTCGGATTCTAATGCCCTAATGACTACCATGGTTTTGCCAGTGACTGTAGTTTCAAAGGGAGCTGAGTACAATGATTTAAGTTTAGACTCAATTCTGCGTAAATCTGTCTGGATAGTCATCTTTTTGTTTCGGATCCATGGAGAAACCATAGCCTTAAGTGTTTGAAGAAAGAGTGGGAACCTGTACATAACAAAACCTTTAACTCGTGCATTAAAAATCGACCAGTGATGTGTAACCAGTTGGACAAAGGATGGATCCTTTGACCATACCAGACAATACTTAAATGGATATTTAATATGCCCACGGTCAACCCCCAACTTCAAAATAATAGGCATATGATCTAAAATTTGCATAGATTCCACCCAGGAAGTGCACCGACCCAATCCCGAATAGAGTGATTCATGAATAAGAAATATATCCAAGTGTTTAGCCACCGCATCCTCCCCCTGTCTATCGTTTCTCCAAGTGAGAATGAATAACATTATTAGAGTTGCTTTCTCCTCAATTTCATCAACATCATTATACTTATGCATTGATGTAGAATGACTATCATCACTACCAAATACCTTGTAAAGCTTTAGAGTTTGTTCTAATTGGATAAGGAGCACAATAGGGAGTAAAAAATGGGAAGAACACTTTATTTTCTCATGTTGGGTTTATTATGAGATTCATATTAAATATTATTGCATATGTAGAAATATCCAAACTTTTGTTATCTTGGATTCATTATGAAGACCACATGTATGTGTCTTTTTCATTAAAAAGCCTTCTTGGTTTTGGAAGAAGTTGCATTACATATCCCATATCCTACTCAATCCAAGGTCTTTTTTATTGTCTCATTATTTAGACATAATGAAAGAGAGAGATGTATCATTTTGACTTTCAAAATAGCATTGTATGCCCAGTATTATCTACTATCTAAAACATATTGTTTTCTCATAGTAAACATTAGTTACTCAAACTATATCTTGATTTTTATGTATTACTCACTTCTCAATATTCAATATTAAAAAACCACTTTCCTTATATTTTTTTACTCAACTCACACTTTATATATTTTTAATTTATTTTATTTTTATTTTTTTCAACTCCTTTTCAATATAAAAATTTGATTAACAACTTTAAACTCACAAACACACATTCTCTCATGAAGAAATCTTTTGTACACGTCTTTTTAATTTTTTTCAACTCCTTTTCAATATAAAAAATTGGTTAATAACTATAAACTCACAAACATACATTCTCTCGTGAAAGAATCTTGTGTACAAATCTCTATGACAAAAGAACATACATTCTAGTATAACATCTCTCATGAGGGAATCTTGTGTACAAGTCTCAAGAACAAAAGAACATATATTCCACTGTAACAAATGTCACTACAAAAAATACTTTCTTAGCGTGAAAAGAGCTTATATGTGAAAGTCTCCACATATCAAGAGAATTGTATGAAAAGTCTCTAGACAAACAAACATACATTCTCTCACAAATATGTATGACAAGTTGCATGAATTTCATGTAATTAAAAAATTAGTATGTCATGCCAATGGATTTGATCTCGATTATAGTCACTATCACATTATTATTGAAATCAGGGAATTAAAAAGCCTTTCATGCTACGTTTCTTTTGTTGTAACGTTTAAGATTGTTCTATCGAATCTTTTTCCTTTGTCCTTGTTGAGGTATGTGATGTCAACTATTTTACAAGATAGTATTTTTTGAAAAAAAATTGGGTATTGGGATTTGTTAGTTCGTTCCACTTTTTATTAAACAAAAAGTTGAATTGTGATATCTGGTCAACGTAACATAAATATTTATAAATAATAAATATAATTAGATGTTTATAATATTTATTTAGCAAAATAATAATATAATTTTTTAATTTATCAATTCAATAATAAAAAAATTTGTGAGATATTGTGTAGTATATGTAAAGAGATTGTTAACCTTAATTCTGAGGATCAAAACTATATTTTTATCTTAATGAGCTCAAAGAAAAAATTAATATTTCCAAGATTATAATGAACTCTCATGAGTTTCATAATGAAACTGAGCGCTGGACAACCCCTAAAGCGCCGTGGGCTGAAAAGATTTGCCATCTTTGCAAGTCTATGAGTGTTGAAGATGAAAATCATTTTCTCTTAGAATGCCCTCACTACACCCACTTTAGATCCCAATTCCATAATCTTTGCTCCAACACTGACCTCTCTAACCTTTTAATTGCTCAAAACTATGGCGAGTTAGGGACAAAGAGAGAAACCAAGGGTTCTTTTGATAAGAATGGTTTAGAAAGAAGTGAATCCGCTGTCATTATTCAGCCTTCATCTAAGAATGAGGAGGGCTACAGTCCATTGAAGGAAGAACTATGTTGTTCCACTTGTCCAAACAGTGAGACACCTATTCCTACAGGTGGTGATCTACAAGGAGAATCACTCCATGAGGAGTGCAAGTCACCTCATGATGGCTGCAAAATGGAAGGAAGACGTGTAGGAGCTAAACATGAAGAACAAGAAACCGATCCTACAACCAGTGATACAGAGGAAAGGTGCATAGGAGAAGGAAGTTGTGGATACTGTGGTTTTTGATGGAAGAGATTCCATTATAGGGTATTCAAGTCTCTATGTGGGTGAAGTAGAGATCACTATTAAAAGGCTTGATGAAGCTGTAACCTAAAGGAATGACAAAAATTATGATTTTTGCAGTAGTCATACTTCTTTGTAGCAACATGAGATAGCAACCATTTCATGTATTGATAATGGTATTATAAAACCTTCTAATGTTGATTTGGGTGTTAAGGATGAATTATGTGCTGTGGAATCATGCTCCAAGCAATCTGATTTTTCATTTTAGCCATTAGAAGATGTGAACATGACACAAGCTTTGGGCATTTAGTGGTTACAAGGAAACAAATCAGAAAACTTAGTGGAGGATTTTCCCCGCAAACCTAGAAGGGGTGATGTGGATCACAAGTTTTGTAATAAAATGGCCAAATATTCATAAATGAGGTGGCAATGGTCCAAGTCAGCCAAGGAGGGTGCATAGGAGGATAAAGTGGGCCCATAAAGAAGTTGTAACACCCCCAAATAAAGGAGAGCATCCACAAATTCAAATTCTAAGGAAGAGTAACTCCCAATAAGTTTCATGAAGAGGCATCTGGCTAAAAATAGCTAAAGGGGTGCATTAGTGAAGGAGGGAGTCTAAGTGATTTCAAATCCCACTAAATGAGGAAGGCATCTATGACAATCTATGACAAATTCTATGATAGGCATCTATAACAACTTATGACATAATCTATGGCAAATTGTGACAAAGCAATTGCTAAATATAGCCCAGGGAAGGCGCATGAGGGTAGAGTGAGCCCAAGGGGAGTTGTAACTCCCACTAAATTAAGGAGGCATCTCCAAATTCGAATTTCAAAGAGGATCAATGTCTACATGAGGCCAAAATAACATTATAGAGGTAGTTATGGTGTCCCAAAGGATCATTCTCTCATAAAAATAATATTTATTAATATCTTGTTGATATTTTGAGAGAGAAGTCTCTAGAAGAGAATGAAGAGTTATAAAAAAAGAGTGAGAGCACCTTTTGGCATTTGTAATTTTGAATTGAATAACTCTTGTGGCTTTCAAGCTTGGGAGATGTTCCCCTTGCATTTGTGACTAGTTTCAGTGGTGAAAGATTCCACCCTAGCCAGTGTGAGAGGAAAGATCATCGAAATCTCTTCATTTGGGATTTATTGTTGGTGTTGAGAAAGATCATCCAAATCTTTCTACTGAGCCTCATTGATCAGAGTATGTTGTGAGTTTTATTGCAGATCTAAAGATTCATTAGTATTTAAATGTTTACATTGTGTTGGTTTTCCAGTGTTACCGGTACATAGTGTTAGTTACTATTGTTTTTAGAGATTGGAGGGCGCACTAGTGGATCCCATTTTTATTGCATAAATATCTCCTGGGATGGATATCATGTACATATGACCGAGGGCACGATTTGGGATGCAGATCTATCATTTGGAATTGCTTTCTATTGATTTAGAGCTTGGACCGGTGTAGATGGGCCAAGAATGAACTTCTGGTTTTGGAGTTTTGATGCATTTATGGGTCATGAGACCTCTTCCATTGCGTCCAAATCACTGTTTCTAGTAAGGAACACTTTTTGTTTCACCCAAAAAGGTTTCCATATGCCCGAGATATCGTCATTTTACCAGATCTACTCTATTTGGCATCTCATCTGGTGGAGGGACGCACCTCTACATTTCTATCTATGTGTTCCATGAGGTTCGACCTACTGTAAGAGTTTTTGTTTCATCCAAAAAGGTTTCCTTATGATCGAGATATCGTCATTTTACCAGATCTACTCTATTTGGCATCTCTTCTGGTGGAGGGATGCACCTCTACATTTCTATCTATGTGTTCCATGAGGTTCGACTTGCTGTAAGAGATATCTATTGTTGTAATATTGTTCGCATCAGTATATTTAATGTTATCAACCATTAATAATAAATATCCACATCATTATCCTCATATTGTATCTCATGTTCATGTGCTAGAACATCTATGTGTAAATCTGCAATTGTGGTTGTACAAGCTTATGTTTATGTGTGTAAAAATTCCATAGGAGATACCTGAAGTCTGTTAGTGAGTTATTTGGTTATGTTTGGGGGTGTTTGAATGAAGTTGGTTATGTTTGGGTGAATTCGAAGGGTTTAGGAAGTGTTTGGAAAGATTTAGAAATTAAGATAATTTCTGTGGTGAAAGTCGAGCTAGTCATTCTTGGTTCGAGTTGGTAAATGTATGGCTGTTCATGCTTGTTTCAATATGAAATACAAGTCACTTCCTACTGTTATATGGGGCCAAGAACTCTTCCTTTACATCTGTTGATGTGATTTGTACTTTCCATGGTTCAACATTAATGATAAAGAGGTTGCATACAAACTATTTGAAGAAAGTCCCGAACCAGATTTAATAACCAGTTGCCAAACATTTTATATTAAATATGCTTGGGCATATTACAGTGGTTCAAATTATATTTTATGAGCTGCACACCATTATTCAGATCCAAAATTATATATACATATTCCTTTGTTGTTGAACTAGAACATCTGATAAGCCTTCATAAGCCACTGCTGGATAAAGTTCGAAACCAATAAAATTTATGTGGGAAAATTGAAGTTAATATTTCTAATTTTTTATTAGGGATATTACATTGTGCCATAAAATCGCCATTGTCCAGTGGAAGAGTAGACACAACCAATGTCACCGGATAGAAATCATCGTTCAACATATCACAAGATTCCATCCGAAGGAGAGGCATCATCAGGTCTGAATGATATGATGTTGCAAAATCTCAGTGATTTCTAGTGGGATGAGGGATTCAACTGGCCAACTCATAGAAGAAGTTCCACAACAAATGGAATGTCACGACTAACCTGATCACCTATATAAAGAGCGAAAATTCAACAGTCAAAAGTGGGGGTGTCTCCACATAATAGAAGGAATTTCTCTTATCTGAATGCTATAGCTTTTCTTGTAATATTGGTATTTGAAAGAAGAAAGGAGGAGGTTCTGCCACGAGTGATTTTGGATATGCTTGAAACTATGTAATATTTTTATTGAAGAGGAATTGGAAATCAGATATTGCCGTTGCTATTGTTTTACATTCAGTCATTTCTTGTAAGATTTTTCTATACTTGTGTAGCTCTAAGTACATCGAATACACATGTTTTATTCACTAGTAATGAATTGATATATATATAGTAATGAATCTTGCATTGAATATGTGACACTGTACTAGTTTTTTACACCAAGAATCTTAGCTCCTTCAACCTTAACCGTTAGAATAGATATCCTCCTCAACACCGCTAGAGTGAAAGTACATCCAACCCATTCCTCTCCCATCTACCCCCACACACAAATAATTAGTTTGAATGTAAGCTTGGAATGACATCCACGCAAACAACAAACTTGTAGCCTTATTCTACTGCATTTAGTTGCAGAGTTTAACCATCTAGGTATCTAGCCACCCATAGTAACAATATAATATTTGAAGTTATGGTATTGCAAATTGTGCAGTCCACAATTCAATGATATCCTCTAGCAAGTACAAAGATTCCTTGGTTCAACAAACACTCGGAGGCCATGCTTCAAGAACAATGTGAGTGACATTTTTTGCTCAACAGGATTACTGGGATCCAATGAAATTCGATGGCGCAGTAGAATCCCAGCAACTATAGATTTCATCTGCAAATAGGCCAAGTCCTTACCCAGGCAGACCCGAGGACCTCCATTGAATGCAACAAACTTATAAGAGTCCTGAGGAGGTTCAAACCTGCCATTTCGTATCCATCTCTCAGGCTTGAACTGTAAGCAATCAGGCCCCCAAATGGATTCCAGCCTTCCCACTGAATAAATTGAGTAGGTTATAGCACTTCCCCCTGGAACAAATGTGCCATCTGGTAGGGTGTCATCCTTGAGAACATATTTAGAATCCTGTGGAACAGAAGGATAGAGCCTCAGAGTCTCAGAAAGTGCAGCCTTTAGGTAAACCAATTCATCAACCTCTTCAAACACCAGGGGCTCTTCAATCCACTTTGAAGGATCATTGCCCCTACTTTTGGTTAAAACCTCACAAAGTTCGCCAATGACTTTGTCTTCTACCCGGGGATTCTGGATTATCAACCAGAAAAACCAGCTCATTGCCACAGATGAAGTATCCCTGCCAGCAAGTATGAAATTCAGGGCTACATTTTGCAAAAATGAATCCGAGTAGGCCTTGCCATCTCCATCCTTCTTCCTCATAAACCTTGATAACAAATCGTCATGTGGCTGTTGAGAAATTTTTACTTTATCTCCAGCTCTGGATTCTTGGGACTGAACAGACAACTCAAGTCTCCTTACTGCAATAATCTTAGACAAGTATTTTTCAATTTTGGCAACGCTTTCGCGAAGATCAACCTCCATGCGACAACCCAGCATTTTTTTAATCTTCCATATCACTTGAGGAAATATATAACGCTGCAGAGTGGCCTCAGTAGCATTGTCAAATGCAGTGGCAAAGGGATTATGAGGAAGACCTGGGGACAATGTCTCTGGATCCTTGCCAAATGCTAGACCACAGATATTATCAAATGTAAGTCTGAGTAAAAGATCCTGCAAATCAACAGCTCTGTGTAGTTCTTCAGCCTCTGCCAGGATAGGCCATAGTCGGCACTTGATGGACCGGGTGACCCACCGAGCCATGGCATTTCTCAGAGTCCTCGTGGTGAACTCTAAGGCTGCAGTCTTCCTCTGCACCAACCATGTTTCCCCATCACTGTTGAAGATACCATCCCCCAACAGGTCATGAAATGCTGCCTGCCAATGTGGCCCTTTGGGGTAGTTATCAAAACGTGTACGAAGAATATGCTCTATATTTTTTGTATTGCATGTTGTCGTTACATGCCCTTGTTTGGTTGCAAGGAAAGGGATAGCACAGATACAAGTACGGTATGTTCCTCCCTCTTTCTTGAGATTGTCTGCAATCCAATCATGCATTCTTGTCTTGTTTTGCAGCAGTGCTGGCATGCTTCCCACCAGTGGCCACACCCTGGGGCCTCTCAAATGACTTTTCATGTTTAAAAACCATGACATATATGCTGTTATTACACCAAATAGCAATAACCATGTAGAAACCTCCATTGTTATAAGAGTCTGTCTTCTTATCTGACTTCCCAGTAAACTGTTAAAACTTTTCAAATACAGAACTGGTAGCAGTTTCTCCTGGTGCTGATTTCAGAAAGTTGTTTCTCCTAGTGACAACAAAAGTGAATAGCAATCAAATACAAGCAAAGAGTTGGTCTCTATTATTCGCTGTTACATCTCTAATAGGAAAGAAAGATCATGACTTATACACACGGCTATACCAACATACTCAAAACTCTGCAACTCATTAGGACCATGACTAGATATTATTTTATATATACAGACACAGGCACATAATACTTAACCATGGTTGCATGTACATACATCTGCTCTCGCATGAAAGAGTACCCTAGTTAAGGCGATGATGCATGTACACACAGTAAGTATATGCCAGGGGTTTTCCATCACGGCACGTATTAGATTGCCAGTGTTCAAAGTGGGATGTTTCAGCAATGATAATTTATTAATCCATTCATATTTACAAAAATAAATCTTATTTGATCTAATACCTCAAATTGAAAATTGTTTATAAGCATTCACACAACTGTTTAATTATTATTTTTTATCAAGTTCACTTTTCCTAATCAACATAGATTTATTTTAGAAGAGGCGTCAGAGTAAAATTGGCTAACTGAGTATGGATTGATTCAGCATTGAGGGTAGTTAAAGTTAATCACAGGTTCGGGAAAGATAGCATACAAAAAACCCCCAAAATTCATCAACAGTGTTGTCTTCATCATATCCAAGTATAAGAAACCTCATGGAAATAACTTATTGTGATAACTCCGGGAAGACACCTGAACAATAGGATGGTGGGGTGTTTGGCACCTGTGCAGTTTTGGCTAGATATCTAGCCAGGAGACCATTCTTTTGAGCTTGAGTCTAGGTTTTGTACATTTCTGGGAGGATTTCGTCTTGGAGCTGATTAAGGTTTTCAGGTAACATAAACATTCGCCAGGGTTTATATGGAAAGGATTTACTAATTAACAAACTTTTTTTAAAGTGTAAATATTGAAAACATCTTTTAATTTAAGATAAAGGAAATACACATCCCTTATAGAATGCTCCTCTTCCAAGCAAAAAAAAGATCATAACTCCATATACAGACATACACTCATACTGACATACACATACATACTCATTGTTCAGTATGACTCCTAGTTTCTCCAAATGACCTAAAGTTCATTACAGTTCTCTAACCTTCTTACTGTGCAATAGCGAATAATCCAATTCTAGTTCAGAATATCCTTGTAAACCACCATTAGTTATATGTTCCAATCGTTGCAACAATCAAAGTAAAGCTGATTCCGAAATAGAAATAATTTAAATGAAAGGAAGGAGAAAACACCCCGTGAACAGGGTGAACATATATTCATCATAGACATATACACGTTATCCTCCCCTAATACTAAACAATAATAATAATTATTATCAGAACAATGTTCCTCAAACCTCTGCAGCAGCCTGTATCGAGCTTGAGATATATGTTGTTGATATGAAATCTCGTTCTCCTTTTTGATGGCTGCTTCAATAGAATAATTTCACAGAAAATCTTGCAGAATATGGCATAGCCTAGTTAATGAAGACTACAAAAACAAGCATCCAACTTCATTGATATCCTTCATAACTGCTCGCAGGCAAGGCTCATTGTATGTAGACTACACAGCTCTGTGTGGCGGGCATGATAGCGTAGGATTGGACTTCACTATGACAATATGTAGAACAGAGTCTGTTCAACAGACTGCGCATCTTTATGGAGCGTCCAATTTTCTCTAGAATTCCGCAAAATCTCGTTTGATGTCTAATCAAGAATTTATTGATATCGTTGGGGAGGATGAGAAAGGATGGGGGAGTTGGTTGGACGGTCGACGACTTTCTCACACCGTTCTCGAGAAATATTTTACTGAATCGCAAAATATCTCACCTACTCACAGCTCTTCCAAAGCATACAAATCTGAGACTTTAAAAACAGCTCAACTACAATCCAACTTTAGTAAGTGCATAATTTCTCAAATCATACCTGCAATTTCAATGGAAAGAAAAATATTTACCCAAAATCTTTTATGAAACAGCTCAACCATAATCCAACGTTAATACTATTATATATACATTACGTTGATAATTTCTCAAATCTTACATGCAATTTGTTAATAATCTATGAAACCTCCTACCTTCAAATACTACTGAATAATTTCTAAATGCACGATTGATTTCCGTTCACTAAAATTATTTTCTAATTATCAGCTATTTAGTTTGTAAGCTAATTGATTTGTGACATTCACAACACATTATTTAGCATCCTCTATTTCTGTAATTTAACTCCAACGGTTCGCTATTTTCTTAATTAAAAATCATATTCAATGGTTATGTTTTTTTTATAATAATTTTTAGTTATTAATCTGATTCTCATGCCTAAATATTTATTAACAAGTATTTCTCTTACAACTATAAACACCTTTTCATGATATAGAAAATATATACTAGCACAGTCACAAATTTGTGTTTGGTGAACGTCGATAGGTTACAAATTAAGTGTTGTGTTATCTATGCATAGCTACTAGCACAGCCACATCCCTTTCTTTAACTACCTCTTAAATGAAGCTTATTTAAATCTTAATCAAGATGCATTTAAGTATATAACAAGATACAATGACCATGAAATGAACAATGCATTTAAGTATATAACAAGATAGGACGACCATGAAATGAACTTGTTACACTAGGGTTAATCTTGTTGATCAGCCCAATGCCAACACCTGCTATTAAACCTAGGTGTGGAGGTTAACAATCATTTTTGCCAACCAGCCAAACTACAACCAATGGGCATAAATATAATTAATATTATATATTTATTATAATACAGCTGTCAATATAAAATACATATATCAAAAATGTTTCATATTCTTGTTTCTCCATTAATTTACCAACACTATATATATATATATTACAAAACAATAAAAATTTAATTCAACAATTTACTCAAAATATAATACAAAATAATAAAAATTTAATTCAATTTTAAATATAATATAAATAATACAAAATTATTTCAACAATTTACTAGTGAAACTAGAAACGCATGACTAGGGTTTATTTCAATTTTCAACTCATCTTCTTAGATAAATTTAATCTGGATAGGAATTAACTTCAGTGAAATTCAGCAAAATTTGAACCTCAAAGTTCAAATTCGCCAAATCTTGTGACTTAGTTTTCTGGCCATAAAGTCACATACGTTGTTTCCTCATGATGTATTCGATCTAAATTATCTAGAATATCTAATTAATTTCTCAATTTATCAGGCTTCTCCATTTTCTAGTTCATCATCAATGTTAAGATTTAACCCAGGAGTGTATCAATTTAAAGATAAAGCCAATTTTTATGGAAAACAATTTCAAGTTATGCAAATTTAGCAATATATAAAGTTAATTTAACCTGAATTTTGATGGAAAGAGCTTTAGATTATAGCAGAATTATGTTTAAAAAAGAATTTATAATCAAATAAATAACTCATTTATTATAGGATTAACTTTGTTTTAATATATTTTAATGAAATTAAAAGAAAAATATTAATTTATGGATATATTAAATTATTCTATTTCCCTGAATTGGATACAGTATAAGAGAAGAGTCTATTTATTCTAAGTTTTGGACTTTTAGGTAGTCTTTTTTGTTGGAATTGGATAAATATTTTTTGATATTTTTTTTGAAAATCTCCAAACTAAATCTAAACAAAACAAAAAAAAATATACACTAAAAAGGTAAAAAACCTGAAATATTTAAATTATTACTTATTCTAAGTTTTAAACTTTTAAGTGATTTTTGATCATAATTCAATAAAATACAAAATTCAGTTTCTTACTATATTAAAATAGAAAGTGAAAAGTGAATTTCAAAACTTTCTTTCATTAAAGCCAAGTGACAACTGATGAATTTCAATAATGACTGTTGTTGCGAAAGAGATATTTTGCATGTGAGTTTTCATCTTTTTTTTTCCGCCAGTGCATAGGCAGATTAGGGATTCAAGAAGCTGATGGCCCAGAAATCTACAAGGGTGGCCCAGTGGACATACAAAACCACTGGAGTTGTTGAGCGGCGCGTCTGAAATTTCCTATTGAGTTTAATGTATTAGAGGTGACCTTCACCTTCATGATAGATATTGGTTTTATACCATCATTCGCCCATCTGGGTTATTCACTCTATGGGAAAAAGATCTCTCTACAGAATTTCGTCGCTTTCCTGGCTTTACAAGTCCAGAAGTAGTTCGTTGTTTGTTGTTTGTGAGAGATTGAATCTAGACATAGTTTATTGTTACGTCTATTTTAAAAGTAGAGCGTATCTATTTTAAAGAGTTTATTTTAAAGTCTGAGTATGACAGAAGGTTGATGAAGACTCAAACAACTTAAGGAGAATAGAGAATAGAAAACCAAATAAAAGAGAAGCAGAAGTTGCAGTAGAAAATAGGTAGCAGAAATTGTAGTGGAAAATGAGTAGCAATTGATCATGGGATATTTTTCAAAGACATGTTAGAGATTGTAGCAGAAATGGCACATGAGGTAGTATAGAACAATTTTTATTTTCCACTACCAAATTTCAGTGAGAACTAGATTACCTATATAAGACCTATGAGAATTGTGTTGAAGAATGGGTTTGAAAAACCCGCCTATGACATTGAGGATCTATATTTAATGTGATGATCAAAAGGTAGCATCAATGGTGCTTAGAAGGTGGTTTCACAAAGTCTCGTGATTTTTTGTGATGTAGGATATGCAACATGCACATTTCAATATTTTTTGTGATGTGGGATATGCGACATGCACATTTCAATAGTGGTTGGAAGGTGTGAGAAAACTCCAACAATTAAATGATGAAAATGCACGATATATCAGAAAGAGCAGAACACATAAGAGATTTATTGATCGTGGGTCACTTCGAGGGGGCAACCTCCTTTGAGCAAGCTCAATACAAATAACTCATGGATGCCTTCATTGGCCTCAACACGTACTATATATGCGTCTAATACTATGGATCAATACCATGGAACATATAATACTACGAAACGACTTACAAAGCATATGTGTCCAATACTATGGATCAATACCATGAAACATATAATACTATGGGATAAAACAAACTATGGATCAATACCATGGAACATATAATACTACGAAACGACTTACAAAGCATACGCGTCCAACAACAATATACTAACAAAGTAAAAAGAAGAGTTGACACGGGTTCCTAACATCCCCTCCCCCTTAGAAAAAGCTTTGTCCTCAAAGCTTTAGATGTGGAAATTGTTGTTGAATCTGAAGGAGTGGTTCCCATGTAGCATCCTTTGGTTGCTTCCGTGCCATTGAATTAATACCTATGTGATAGATCGAGAGCAAAGCTGACGAGTGTGCCTATTGAGGATGGCCTTCGGCTCCAAAATAATGGATCCTTCATTATCCAGTTCTGGTAAAATAGTTTGTCCTCTGATGTTGGAGCCGAGAACTTTCTTTAGACAAGAGACATGAAATACTGGATGAATGCGGGAAGAAGGAGGAAGTTCCAATTTATAAGCAACGGACCCAATATTCTGAAGAACCTTATATGGCCCATAGAACTTTGGAGCGAGCTTATGACGCCCTTTGAGTTTTAGGGAGGATTTCTTGTAAGGTTGTAGACGAACAAAAACCATATCACCTGCTTGAAAAGTGCGCTCAGAACAGTGTTGATCGGCTTGTTGTTTCAGTCGATTTCTTGCCATGTGAAGATTGTCCTACAAAATCCGAAAAATCTGAGCGTAGTTTCAAAGAACCGTGTCAATTTGTTGAACTGGTGAACTGTTGGGGGTGTATGGATTCATTTTAGATGCAATGTGGTAGGAGCTATTGTACTTCCATTTATTGAGAGGAAGCCACTTTTCCCACTGATGTTGTTGTTGAGGGGTGAAGCAACGAAGATAAGTTTCCAAATATTTATTGATAATTTCAGTCTGGCCATCTGTTTGTGGGTGATACCCTGAACTCATCTTCAGTTTAGTGCTAGTGTGGCGAAATAGTTCTATCCAAAAATGACTAGTGAAACTTGCATCGCGATCCGAGACAATGGAAGAAGGGATTCCATGAAGACAAAAGATCTGGTCCAGGAAAATTTGTGTGACTGAGGAAGCGATATAGGGATGTCAGAGGGCACAAAAATGACTATATTTGGAGAGGCGATAAACCACAACCAAAATCACTGTCTTCCATCCAGATTTAGGGATCCCTTCAATGAAATCCATAGAAATATCTGTCCAAATCCGTGTAGGGATGGGCAAGGGTTCGATCAATCTCAGAAGGAGTGTCGTTTCACCCTTGTTGCACTGGTAGGTATCACATTCAGCCACCATCTGTTGAATTGTCCTTTTCATTCCCTGCCAAAAGAAGTTACGTTGTGCCCGCTCATATGTTTTTAGGAACCCAGAGTGCCCTGCCGATGGAGAAGCATGGAGTTCATAGAAGTCAGCTTATTGAAGATCTGTGCTCTGGGGAAGCACCGGACGACCTTTGTATCTCAGGGAGGCACCTACCGACCCTTGTATCTTAGGGAAGCACCATCCCAAGAGTAATGCGGTACAACAAAAGGGTTGAATCATAAGGGTCACAGTATTTTTTGTTCAACCGATATCTATGACTGTTTGCCTTATGGCCAATGGATTTCATACAATATTCTTTAAGGACTGGGGGGGTTATGAATTTTGCCTGCAACATACAAGAATTGCATTTTTAGATGTCATACATGGTTTGAAAATAAACTTCGAAATCATCCAAAAATATAAATGTTGAAAACAAAGACACGTAATCTCTAATACTCACATTAATAATGTTCCACAAGTCCTCCTTTAATTGATCTGAAACCTTCCTCCAATCAGAATAATTGATTGGAACCATTTCCCTTGCGAGCACACCTAGTAATGAAGATAGCTTCACGGGGTTTGGACCAATTGGTTGGTTCCTTTCATTGATATGAATTTCAATCTTTTCCTCCAAGTTATTGATTTCTGCACATTTAGTTGTTCCTCTACCTTTCTTCTTGACTTTCTTTGTCGATGCTTGTGTAGAGGGATCTTCACCTTGTATACTAATATCTTGTTGGCATTGTTCTTTGTGAGCAACTTCTATAAAAGAAGGGCACTTAAAGGTGTTATGGATTTCTAAGTCATAAAATTTTATTTATGAAGAACTACAAAATTATACATTAATGAGCTTACCTTGTTCTTCATGTTGCTCCGTCCATTTTTGTGTCGAGGGATCTTCCCCTTCTACACTGTTATCCATATGGCATGGTTTTTTGTGAATGTCTTCTATAAAAGAGGGGCACGTAAAGGTGTTATGGATTTCTTAATCATAAGATTTATACTTATAAAGAACTAGAAAAATCTGAATTAATGGGCTTACCTTGTTCATGTTGCTCCTCCTCCTGAAAAGATGAAAATGCATCTTTGTCATTTCCTTCTTTGTTAGGAATATTAGAGTCATTCCAAGGCATAGAAGGTGTAATCTTCTTTGCTATTGTTTGTATTTTCCTCTTCTTTGTAACTATAGCCAAGAATGTTATTAAACATATGCCTAACATCATCATACAATAAAAATAAGCATTATACTGCATAAGGAAATACATTGTTCTATTTCTAAATATTTACCTTTTGAGATGCATGTCCCTTTCTTTCCCATTTGATCATTTTGACGCGTTCTTTTTGAAAATTTCATAATCAGATTTTTTTGATTTCGTGTCATAATCTGCTTTCTCTATTTTTTTTTAAATGATTAGAGTATTGATTAGCCATCGCCTATTAGATTGTTATTAAAGTACAAAGTAATATGTTTTAACAATTTACATTAAATAAAGGTAGTATTCCCATTTTCTATGATGGGGAATTTTGTTTTTTGCAAAGAACTCACAGATGTAACCTCTTGGGTGGCTCAGCCACAGTGTTATTAATATAAAACCTAATCGTTTTTGTTAAAAAAAAGATTTAAATTAAATAAAAATGATGATATACTTCAATCACAAACAATCACTTACCTCCATGTCTCCACTTGTACAAAGCCCGCATAACTAAAAAAATAAAGTCTATCATCACTTAATTGCTAACTGAAAGTTTAAACAAGTTTCAAAAGTAAAAGGGAAGAATATCTGTAATGACTATCTGCTAAGAGGAACATATGTCATAATTTGAGAGAGAGAGGGTTAGGGTTTAGGTTAGACACATACAGTAGCCAACAAGATATCTCAGTCTCCAAGAGTGAAGACCTCTCAACCTTAGAGGCTACAAGCAGGACAAGGTTTACACAAGCATACCCAAAGGTAACGGTCTTGCAGCAGTGGGAAAGTGCAGTCCAACTCTAGTGGTCACAAAACAATCACAACAGTCCACATCTCAGCTAGGAAGAGCCACCACAATCCATGGTCATCCCTAGAGGAAACCAAAAATTTTACAGAATTTTTAAAATTTTGTAGTAGAGGAACCACTATTTTGATTTCTGTCAATAAAGGAACCACAGAATGTTTTAATTTATTATGTTGTTTTCATGAAAGCATGGATAAAATACCTGCAATAACGCAGAACACAGAACAAGAATGTCATGAAACTTAAGTTACACCTCACGCAGTTCACCTCAATATATCCCAACATCAAAGCTTCAGCTTTCGTGGTGTGCAAAAAGAAAACGGCGCCCTTTCCCGGAAAAAACTATTCGCGGGAGATAAAATTTGAAAAGTTATGTTAGCGGTCCCATTTTTTTATTATTATTAAATTTTGTTTTTTGTTTTTTTGGTAAATTAATTTTTTTGTTTTTTTGTATAGATAGCAAAAACACTCGAGTTTTCTCCTAAGGTTTTCAATGAAAAGGGGAAAGACCTTGGTACTGGGAGTCATGTAGGTGGACCAAAGGAAGGAAGGAGGGAACCAAAGAAATGCATCAAAAGGAAAGGAAATATTAGCCTATTGTGTTCGATGACATGAAGTTAAATAATGTAATAAGCATGGCTTCTAAGGCATTGATTGTGAGGTTTATTTTTAGATGGATGGGGACAATGAGTTTGTTTCAATAGATTCAAGTCCACCTACACTAACTGGGTCCCTTCGGATGTATTGGCTTGTAATGTAAACATTGTGCATATGTGATGTACAATTAATCCTAGCGTGGAGCTCAAGGCCAAGGCCCCGCTAGTGAATTCTTAGCCTTGAAGGGATGATATTTTATGTTGTGCCATCCATGTGTTACTAAGCCATGGAAATTGTAAAAACATTTAGATGATTATAATGCAAATAAAAATACCAAGGGGTTGGCTATGGATGCAACGAAATGAGGGGGATATTTTGATCCACTAGGAAGAGGTCACTAGGGGGTTTTGCAATTGGACCCTAGCTATCTGCCATATGTCATCTTGAGAACCCCTTTGGCTATTCTAGTCATCATTTAATTCTGTTGTAAGGAAGTGGGTGAGAAATTTAGTCCATGAGAGTGATGGAGTATGAGTAGCCCTGAAATTCGTAAGGCGAGGTATGGGATCGGTTTGCACGACCCATAAGCCACTCCATCTCATGGTAATTATGTGTTCTGAATGTTTAATTGTTCATGTTTCATTCAGTTGTGCTTATTTGAGTATGCATATGCATCCATGTGTTTTTATGAATTTCTTCAATGATGAATAGGGCCAAGTCTTGTTGAGGCCCAGGAGGTTCAAAATGTAATTTGGTCATGACTTTGGGGGAGAAATAGAAACCCCTTTTGTGTTCATGTTCCCTCTGTGGTTCATATGAAGGGAGGAGACATGGCATAGTGGATTAGAGCTCTTTACAGAGTGGTAAAGAGGTATGGATGAGGATTGGGGAAACACCTTGGTTGGAAGAAGGAAAATTCAGAGTTCTCAGGTTTGGAAGAATATCATACACTTGCATGGGGATCTACGAGAGCTTTCCAATATATTATACCAAGTTTTCCAAAAATGGACTTAGGATGAGAAAGTTATCAGCCTGAGAAGTTGGCAGTAACAGTGGTATATGGTTGACTTCTGACTTTCTGAACCCGCAGTGCAGATTGTGGATCACAGAAGTTGGAGGTGCGATTCTGCGAAGCTGAGACCTTTGGACTTCCGACTTCCGACTCCCACGTCGTGTATTATAGAAGTCAGAGGCATGATTTGGCGAAGTAAAGAATTGGGTGTTCCAACTTCAATACTCCCGCATCACGGATTGTGGAATGCGAAAGTCGGAGGCGTATTTCTTCGACATCGTGTATTTGTTGTTCTGACTTTCCGACTCCCGCGTCATGGATTGCGGTAGTCAAAGGTGTGATTCTTGAAGTGGCACGTTGGGGTGTCGGCTTCTGACTTCGACATGCGGATTGCGGACCAAGCTATTGCGGCTGTGCGAAAGTGCATAGTTTGGAAGAAAAAAATTTATCAGGTTGTATTCTAAGGAGCTCCCCCATCACCTCTAAAGGGCACCGAGGGGGTCGGGGACGTTACATATATCCTAGAATAGTGATGTGTGTTTCTTTAAAATATTGTTCATGGATTTGGATAATTCAAAGAATATTCCTTTAGGGAATAAGGCATGCGATTCCTTCCTTAATTATGTATAGAGCCTCAAGACCCCTAACTATTATTCAAAACCATCTAATGACATAGACATTCCTACTCAAACACTAAAGATACTTTCAAGAATCCATGTGTGTTTGTTCAAGTTGTTCTTCTTGGCCATGGATTCTCAAAAGGTTATTTTTTTATTAAGGCCCAATTTTTCTCCCTCAAACATGTATAGGGAACCCAATATCTATACTAGGTTCTCAAAATATTCTAATGGCACTAATATCCCCACTTATATGAATAATATGCTCTTGGGAGGTCATGTGTGGTGATTGTAGGAATTGTTCTTATCCAAAGATGCTTGGAATTTCCTTTAGGACCTAAGTCGCACTCTTTTTTCCCCAACCATTTCCTGGTGTTAGAACCTATAATTAGTCTTAAAATTCTCACCGTGCCACAAAAACCCCACTCATAGGTCAAAGATACCATGGAAAGGTCTATTGTGGTTGTTCAACATATCATTCTTGGCTATATATACCTAGAAGCTTCCTTTAGGTCCTAAGGCCCAGTTTCCATTCCTTAACCATGTCTAGAGCCCCAAGACCCATACCTAATGCTCAGAAACTTCTTAACAATTCCCATATTCTGACTATAAGGACAAATATCCCCTCAAGAGGTTAGCTTTGGTGGTTGGAGACATGATTGTTAGACCTTTAATAAACATGGCTTCTAAGGCATTGATTGTGAGGTTTATTTGTAGAAGGATGGGGACAATGATTTTGTTTCAATGGATTGAAGTGCATGACTAGTAATCAATTTTAGCTTACCACATAAGGGATGCCATTTTCATCTGAGGTTAGATGTTGAGGTTACATCCAAACATAGTATTATTTCTAGTCGGTATCTACTGCATTTATACCTAGGTGGATTTACTGGTTACTTGATCAAATTACTTGTATATCATTCAAGGTCCCATGCCAATAAGTAAGGATACCATAAGGATAAAATAATTGTACTAAATTAGTCTATTTCCATAGACTCTCTTATGATTCTACACAAGATATTTCCTCTTTATGCTATTAATTGTAACTACTGGCATGATATGACTCATTATTGTTTCTTGCAGCGTTATAACAAAGAGATCTATCATATGCATTCAAACAATTATGACTCATTATGATCTCTCTTCTCATGGAAATCATATGAGCCAAAATTTGACTAGTGGTATGCCTTACAAATCTACTTTCTTAATTGACATATCAATTAGGTAACTAGGGATATTAGAATAATGAGAAGAGATATACGGTTAAGGTTAAGGTCCTACTTGGAGAAAACCTAAAAGAACCTATACAAATCAATACATTGGTTAAGGTCCTACTTGGAGAAATCCTAAAAGAACCTATATAATCCTTTTAAATATTAAGAATTTTTATCATTACCTCTTCCAACCATATGAATTTCTTATAAATATAAAAGGAATTTGAACCATTAACCTATGTTTTTTAGATTAGTATTATACCATTGAAACTATTATCCTAATGAAAATTTGATTACTTGCTAAGATATCCTTCTAGTCGATTTTCAATGATGCCTACCTTACATCTACCACATATCATGCGATTCCAATCTAGAGCCTCCACCTCATTTATGTATTTGCATTGTTCAATGAACCATTTTAGTGGTGGAAGTGTAATATTTTTTACAGATGTCTGCATGGGAATTTCTATTTAGGTCATTGGAGAGTCAACGACAGGTGGCATATGAAATTATTGAACCAAGTGATCTCTAATAATGTTATGGCCATTGCACTGCACCTTTGAGTAATTTACTCACTCCCAAGTGAGATTTTTTGAGCTCTAAAGGAAATGAAGTTTCCCATACCTTCCAAGCCATTAAATTAGGGCATCGAAGCCAATTCTAACTCCTAAAAATACATTGATATGTTAAAATGGTGGTGACAACTTTAACATCTTGATCTCCTATCGTACTAACAACATATATTAGTTAGTCTAAAGGTTGGGATATGTCCACATTATAAACATATTTATATTTAACCCATAGAGCCTCCCTACGATGTAAGTTATAAATATTCTTGACAATCAATATAATAGAAGCTAGAAACGATTATGTAATAAGTAAATTAAGAACATTATAAGAAACTAGCACCCCCTAGCGCCATCCCCATAACATATTCTATAATAAGGTTTAGCCCAAGGGGGTCTTCCTATGACTCTAACAAGTAACAATATTATATTATACATAGGATTATAGGCTCATGCCGTGGTTATACATACAACAAATTTTCAGGCCCATCTAGATATAAGATGCTAAAGATTCATGCATATTCGCTTTTTCGTCTTTTTTGGTTTTTATGTTTTTGAAAAAAAAGAGTAACAAAGGGGCCGATTTCATCTTGTGGAAGCCGCATTCTTCATTTGATGGCTAACTTTGGACTGCGTGGGCCGTGACATCCTCTGGAGAGGACGATTTACTTTCTGTTGGGCGCATATCCTTACAACCAAAAAGGGAGTTGCAATCTACTACAACGTTGTTATTGACACCTACAGGAATCTACTACAGCGTTGTTGGGTACTCTCATTGTAGTCTTCCTTCTTGTTACGACTGTGCATAACGTTTCTGGGTAGTGAAGGGAGTCTGAGAAGAAGACGATTTGTGTTGTTTTGAGGAGCTCGCATACACCAAAGAAAAATCGAGTCACCAAAGAAGGCCAGCTCACTTCCATAAATCATTGTGCACGCCCAGGAAGCTACAGGTTAGAGTTAAAGTAAGTTCAGATTTGTTTGTCCACCTTAGAACTGCTATTACAGTCATTGTAAACTCAAAGTTATATGAATATGATATTTAGGGTTTATTTTCCTTGTTATTTATGCAAAGATATCTCTATTGCTTTTACTGTTCATTGTTAGTGATACAGAAATCAAGATCTGATATCCGAAACAAACTCTTCCCGCACTGTCTTCCGCAGCGAAATTCTTTCTGGAATGCAGAAAGAGAGTTTCCGCAAAATGCTTCTTCCCCACCGTCGATCAATTTCGTTGCAAGCCTGAGTGTTCGTACAACTTACTTTTTCATGCAACGAAATGACTTTCTGATCGTTCAATTAGTGTCCCCACCAGATCAACGGTGGATTCCAAAATTTATTGAGCGCATCCCATAGAATATCATGCACATGAAAAGTGTTTCAAGGCTTGCAACTTCTCTCGGTGATATCACTAATCCAATAAAGGGTAGCGACCCACATACTAGACCTCACGGACTGCCATCCATACTAACAGATCACGGCCAACACATTTACACACCCTCACGACACCCTTAGTAACCCACATTAGGTCATGGTACCTTCATAATAGTCCTTAAGGCACTTTCATCCAGTCACGAAAGTCCTAGCAGGCCTAATACATGTCACAACAGCCCTTAGCAGGATCAAGATAGGTCATGGGTTTCTCTAGAAAGCATTAGCAAAATTTACACATATGAAATTGACGCAAACAGGAAACACAAATTGAATATGAACACTGTGATGAATCTCAGAAACTCAAAAAAAAACTTTTCATTAACACTTTCAAGAAATTTTACAAAGCACAAAGGCGTAAAAAATGAAAGTCGAACCCTTCCTCCTCCGTAGAGGTGACATTTAGCCCCAAGATGTATCTCGAAACAGGGCATCAAAATCAGTTACATTGCGGGAATCAAATCCGAAAGTAAGTCCTAAATCCTAACAAACTCTGATGATGAGATGCGTCGTTCCCACAAAACATTTAGAGAAGGCACGTTGTGCTATGCATGACCAATCAAAAAGGAAAATCTCGACATCTGTGGATTTTTGGCTCGCTTGATGAAAACGACAACTCCGAGCATATTTTTAACAAACTATGGATGACACAACTGCTGGCGGGCCTTACAAGATGATGATTGCTCAGTCTATGTATATATTGCCACTGTTGATCTGTAGGGGTGGCCATCTCAAATAGCTCCTTTAGTAGAACAGCCAGGTCAATCAAGGGGTTATGGCCAATAGTAGGGAGATCTGATTTGACAGTCCTGAATTGAGCCAGCAGCTCAAAGTCCTCGCTGCATTTATCGATGATTACCTCTCCCTTTAGCCCACCATTCATACCCTCAAACTTTGCATGGTTTACTCTTGCTTGGTTCAGCAATTCAACATATTTTCTCTGAGGGATCAGCTTCCCCTCTGGACCCCAAAACTCAGGCAACCCTTTCTAAAACAGGGGCTAGAACAATTTGTTGAAATTTTCTACCCCTTGCTGAATAATGTTAATCCTAGTAAGTGCATTCTGCAACATGTTGTGCTTTGTGGTCATCCTCCTTGCTGCCACCAGAACTGATATCCTGTCATTAATCCCGAGGGCAATTAGTTCTTCCCCACAGGCTGAGCTCATAACAGCAATCGCCTTCTGGGCCTCCTCCCTAGGCCTTTGTGCTAGACTTTCTTGCAGGGCTTTACATCTTTTGCTTACTACCATAGCAGCTTGTTTATGCTCATCCACCATGACCAAATGCTTTTCTAATGAGGGCATCTTCTTTATCACTGCATCCTAGAGCAAATGTTTAGCCCCTTGCAGGGGAATTCGGCTTATGACCCTTTCCTCAAACCTAGCTACCTTCTCTTTGAGTGTCCTGATCTCTTCAACAGAGTCTTCACTTTCCTTAGCAATGATCCTGTGCTGGAGCTCTTGATTGGCCTCCTTCAATTGAGTGATTTCCATGTCCTTCAGGGACATTTCAGACATATCTTTGATTGCCAGAGCAGTGGGTGATCTGTCCTCAGGGGTGCTATAGTCATTAAATTCATCAATTCTCTTCTACATCTTTTGCTTCTCTTCTTCCCATGTGCGCTTGTCAGCCTCCAGCATAGCAAGGCGTCCTTTCAGATCCAAAACTTCATGCTGCAATGTCTCAATCTCCCCTTGTAACTGCACGATTTAAGGAGGTAGTTGGATGTCTTTCATAGGTGTCTTGGTTTTATTTTTGTAAGCCTGTATCTTGGTCAGCGGATTAGCTGGTAAAATAGGTTGCTCTGTTGTTACTAGATGCTCAGACGCAAGGGGCTGCTGTAAAGCGTTTTGTGCTGTTAGGTCTACCACTTGGTCATTCAGGAGTTTCACCTGCACGTTCCAGGCCTTGTTTGTTTCCTTTTCGTACTTCAATTGGGGCTCCAGTTTAACCACCCTTTGCTGGGACCTGAGATGGGCTAACGCCTCCTTAGCCAAATCAACATAGATGAGATCACTAACTCCCTTATGGAACATAATCTTATATGGGATTGAGAACCCATCCATCTTGAACTTGACCTCTGAAACTCCTTCCTCATTAGCGATGGCTAGGTTCAGGGAGTTTGTTGTAATATTCTTGGTAGTAGTGAAAGAGACTTTGTTTCCTGATAGCTTCCTTAGCTTCTTGTACTGATTCCGAGTCTCAACCTCGGATTGCTCTTTGAGCTGCCCATAGGTGGTCAACATTTGCTTTTCAGTATTAAATTTCCCTTCAACAGTGGAGGCAAAAGAATACTTCTAATAATTGAGTAGAGACTGCTCACCCCCTTTCTTGATTGATTGTGTGGTTCATGGGGGATTTCTCTATGAGTGTGTAGTGGTTGGCTTTACAACCACTAATGGTTGGGAGATCACCATCTGATTTCCAACCTTTCCCTGAGCAGGGTTTACTGAAACAAGATCCTCCTCTATCACTTTCTGGAGGGAATCGGATTAAAAATTAAACTCCTGATACAGGTTGATTACGTCCTCCTCTATGTCTATCCTAGGCTTCTTGATAGGGGTTTGTTCATCACATTCCATATCCTCCACCTCTAACCAAGACCTTCTGCTACTACCATCACCGTTTAGGGGCAAGGGAGTAGCTGGGACCGTACCTTGCACTTCTTTAGGATCCTGAATTTTCTCTGCAGGAGTCCAATCAAAATCATAGGCAAGAGAATTTGCATCCTGGGACAAGTCGGGGATCGTGGAGTGAATAAAGACTAACCTCTGCACCTTGACCCTCCTCTGGGAAATGATCCCCTTAGATCGTAATTCTGTGCATGAGTCCCTTGAAACTTCATGGCCTTCAAAAATTTCTCCACCATTTGTAATGCTGCTGGCTTCTTCACATTGAAGGGCCCGAAATTAATAGGGTATTTGATCCAAGAGTTCTTCCTGTGAGTAGTAAAATGATCCTCATCAGTAGATATCCTCTGCCTAATCAATTCTAGTGCGAATACTGAGGGAGTTAGGTAAATTGGTAGCATGAAAGGGGCAACCGAAAAACCATATACCCTGATAAATGAATACTTCTGCAGCAGGAACCAATCTCCAATACCCTCTTGCTGCAAGGAAGCCTTCATGTCTTCTGATATCCTCTTCTCTTTAGGGTTGAATAGTTTGGAGATGTTGAGGACAATTCTATCAATGAACAGGGTGTAAGCCCAGTCCTGGATATTCGGGAGAGACCGGGGCCAGTCTTTGAACACCTCTGGATCCATGTCCTCAAGGGTCTGCCAGTTGGAACTGACTATGATGGAAAATAGATACACCAGGTATCTAAAGTGCTTATCCAAATCAAACTTCTCAAGCTGAGAATTGATTTCTCCGGCCAAGAAATCATCGAACTTAATTCCTACTTCAGATTGACTTAGGTAAAGGAGAATGCCTAACATTACTTCAAAGACCATGATATCGCTATCAAGACCTAGGATTTGAATCAAGAGGGAGATGGCTGACATGAAAGGCTTTATGAACAATTCAGAGGAGAGTGGGGTGATAAGGGTCTCTGAGAGAACTGGGGTCATCAAAATGGTCTAGAAAAATTTATTCTTCGATTCTAGGTCGGCTTTGTCGAACACCTGCAGAACCTCTGATTCGGTGAAGGGGATCAGGGCCTGACATTGGGCTTAGGAGAGACCCAGGGCAGCCCTAATAGCTTCTGGTGTAATTCTGCAAACGAAATGGGAGTGGGTATCATCTAAGATGGCCTTCCCAGTGGCGGAATAATTGGAGGCTACCCTTTGGACAATATCTGGGAAATGGAGCAATTGTTCTAATGTGAACCCTATTAAGGATGACTTTAAATTTACCAATAGTTTCGAATGGTCTCCGGAAGGTGACAACAAAGCGTTATGGGCATCACTGACACTGTACAACCGCAAACAAGGATCATAAGCGTCGTAAATTCGATCGCAGATGATCTCCTTGGACGGGTCAAGGCTTTTTAGAGACGAGGCCATGGCGGAACCGTCTATTGGATGAATTACAAAACACAAAAGGGTTGATAAACGATGAATGAGTACTTGGTGGTGACGGTCGATGCTTCTGGAGGTTGCAGTTGTATCCAGCTGACTCATGCTTGGCAGACGTCGGATTTGTAGGGTGGTGGGAGTATTAAGGGACTGTTAATGTCAAGTTGATTAGCCTCATAAACCATCGCGCTCCGTAAACGTGACCTTTGTACCTCCAATCTTCGAGTGCAATATCCAATGGGGAGGGGCCCACCATATTTCACAAATTTGTTTTTTATCTTCAGAGTTATATTAATGGGTTTAAATCTTAAATATATTGTCTTTAATATAAAACCAAAATATTATGTAATTGATGTTTGGATTTGGTTATTATAAGGTGGAAGCTTGTATGGTGTAATATATTGTTGTCATGTGCTGGTAAACGCTATTTTGGAAAGCATATGGTTGTACTACATGAATATTCCTAATCGTATATTGGAAGGAAGTTGAGAGGCCAACTCTCGAGGAGCCAATTCGATAAATTGGGCTGGTTTTATTTTCAAATGGCCAAAAAAATGGATTGGATAGATTTGAAAATGAGGTATACTTTTTATATTTGATTATTCAATATGATATTTTATAACATATGTCTTCATTGTAATTTGTAGTGGTTTTTTATTACGTGATGCGCAAATTGGTTCTATTTAGGATGTCAAAGGAATATCAAGTTGGGGTTGAAGAATTCATAGAGTTTGCAAAAAGGCATTCAGAGGATAATAACACCACAAGATGCCCTTGTAAAAAATGTTGCAATGTTGCAGTATTGACGTTTCAGGAAGTACAAGACCACTTGATGATTCATGGTATAACAAGTTCATATAAAACTTGGTTTTTCCATAGAGAGAGAGTTCCTACTCAAAACTATATATTTGACAAGAGAAAGAAATGCCACACAACAGAGATGCATGAGTTGCCTCCAGAAATTACACATGGTGATGAACACATAATCAGACATCAATATGATAATCAGAATGATGAGTTTGCAACATTGCTTACAAATGATACTGAAGTTCTTGAGAATGACAATCATAACGAGGCAACCATGGTTGATGATCATATGGTTGAAATGGTGAATGATGCTTATCAATATTATAATGAAAATCCAGATGTGATTTGTGAAAATGTCCAAGCAGAATCAATGGAAGAAAAAAATGATATCAATCAATATCTAAAGTTAATGAAGATGCGAAGGCACCATTGTACCCAGGTTGCACTAGTTTCACTAAGTTATCGGCCACTGTGAAATTGTACAAACTTAAAGTGAGAAATGGATGGTCTGATGCAAGTTTCACCCAGTTGTTGAAGTTGCAAAGAGAAATGATTCCAACAGGAAATACACTTCTAGAATCTACATATGATGCAAAATGTTTGATTAAATCATTGGGGTTGGACTATGAAATGATACATGCATGCCACAATGATTTCATTTTATATTAGGGAAAATATGAAAAAATAAATGAATGCCCAACATGTGGCGAATCAAGATGGAAGGCTGATGCTCGTTCTAAAAAGGTGCATACTGGTGTCCCAGCGAAAGTGCTGAGGTATTTCCCTATAGTGCCGAGGTTGAAGAGAATGTACAGGTATGATTTTGAACTCTTATAATTCCATTATATTAAACACCTTCATGTACTACCAACCTACCAGAAAATCATCTTCTTTAATCTACTAAGTAGGCAATGCATATATGAATCTTTATGTTTTGGTTATAGCTCTACATATATTTCACAGAAAATGAGGTGGCATCATGAGAATGCAAGGATGGAATAATGCGCCACCCAGTTGATAGCCTGGCATGGAAAACTATAGATTCTAAATGGCCTGATTTTTCCAACGATTCTCGCAATGGCAATGGATGGATTTAATCCTTTTGGAAACTTGAGTAGTAGTTACAGTGTATGGCCAGTAGTACTAGTCACATATAACCTTCCGCCATGGTTATGCATGAAAATGAGCTTTTGTTTGTTGTCATTGTTAATACCTGGTCCCAAGAAACCAGGAAATGACATAGATGTTTATTTGGATCCATTGGTAAATGAACTAAAACTAACATGGGATGAAGGGGCAAGGACATACGATGCTCATTCAAGGTCATTCTTTAATATGAAGGCTATATTTATGTGGGTAATCCATGACTTTCCTGCTTATGGAAATATGGTTGGTTGCACGACTAAAGGGTTTTGTGCATGCCCTATATGTGGAAAGAACACAGATTCAATGTATCTCAAATGTAGTAGGAAGTGTGTGTACATGGGACATAGGAGATATCTTCCAATAAATCATAAGTATTGTTCACAAAAAGGACCATTTAATGGGAAGTCTGAGCATCTCATTGCACCTACAATTGTACAAGTGTCAGATATTTTTACAGAAACAGAAGGAAAGGAAGAGAAATGGGGAAAGACTAAAAGTACAAAAAGAAAGAGAAATTTAAAAAATGGTGAAAATTCGAAGAATGACGTGTGGAAGAAAAGGTCAATTCTATTCAATTTACCATGTTGGGAGGTATGTGCACACATATGTGCACACATTAACTTAAGGCCTAAAATGTACGATGCTTGAAGGATTTCATTGTGTTTAATATGAATATATTGTTTAATTTTTCTTTGATGTTATAATTCATTGATTTTTTATACAGTTGGATGCAGAAACTCCTAGTGTGTCACATTTTAGATTTAATGCACGTAGAAAAAATGTATGCGAAAATATTTTAGGAACCCTTCTAGATATAAAAGATAAATCAAAGGATGGGAAAAATTCTCGTGATGACTTACAACAGTTGGGCATAAGGAGGTCCCTGTGGCCACAACAAAAAGGCAAAAAAATATTTCTTCCACCAGCACCACACACTCTTTCAAAAAAGGAGAAAGAGATTCTTTGTCGTGTTTTGTTCACCTTAAAAGTTCCAGATGGATATAGTTCAAACCCTAGAAATCATGTATCTATGAAAGATCTCAAGCTTCATAGTATGAAAGCACATGATTGCCATGTTCTCATGTAACAAATCCTTCCAGTAGCATTGCGCCATGTGCTACCAAAAGCAGTTCGAAACACTATATGTAGACTTTACTTCATTTATAAGCGAATTTGTGCAAAAATGGTGGATCCAACAGATCTTGATAAATTACAACATGATGTTGTGGAAACATTGTGCTTACTCGAAAAATATTTCCCCCCTTCATTCTTTGATATAATGATACAGTTGACAGTGCACTTGGTGCGAGAGCTACGTTATTGTGGACCAGTTGCATATCGATGGATGTACCATTTTGAAAGGTCAATTAAATGTTATTAAGTGCAAATCCACATAAATTCCAACATTTTATGTGCATATAATAATAATACATTACTAGCAACTCTTTATTCATACTTTTGATTTCTCTACAAATTGTGTGTTTTTTTCTAGGAACATGAAAGTTTTCAAAAGTTATGTGAAAAATAAGAATAGGCCAAAAGGCTGCATAGCTGAAAACTACACTGTGGAGGAATCCATAAAATTTTGTGCTAGATATGTTGAAGGTATGGATTATATTGAAAGCATGCCTAGTAGAAATGAAGCTTTGGACGATGAAGAAGGAGAGGTTGGACAATATGGGAAGGCCTTATCTAGTGGAACTTCTATTGAATTAGATAAAACTAGTTTGTTACAAGCCCACAGATGGGTCTTGCACAACATAGATGAAATTCAACCTTAGATAGAGTAAGTAATAAGCACATACTTATGAAATCATTTTTTATTATAATATATCGCAATTTTTTCATAAATTGTTTATTGACATTATGTAGCTAGGGTTTTCACCCTAGCTTGTGCAAATGAGCACCTACTAAGGAGAAGGGACTCCTTAGTAGCAGTTCAATAAACAGTAATTAAAAGAAAATACATTGAAATGGAAATTACTTCTAAACATGTGCATGAGACATAAGAGGCAAGAAATAATAAATGACTTTCTTTGTATTAAAATTTTTACCTTCAATGTGAAGATTGGTGAAGTTGTTGCAATGATCCAAGAGGGTTGCTCCAAGCTCCAACTTTGCTCCTTCTCTTTCTCCAATGGTGGAAATGGGCCAAAAGGGGCTCTCAATGGTGAAAGTAGCTCAAGGGTGAGCTAGGGTTTCAAGAGAGATTTTGGCAGAGTAAGAGTATACTTGATTATGGATATGAAATGAGGGGTCTCCATCACCTATTTATAGGTTTTTGGTGGTGGAGTGCTAGCCCATGGTTTTGGGAACCATATGGTTTAGGTCAGCTGTATAGGGTTTTTTTCCTCCTTTTTCCTCTTTTTCCTCATTATTTTATATTTTTTATTCCCTTTTTAGAGGGTTTTTGCTATTTTGGAGGAATTTTGGATATTTTTGGAGGGAAAAGGGGTTTTTTTAGCTTTTTTGAGGCTTTTTTGATGGTTTTGTGGCCTTTTGGAGGCTTTTTAATGGTATTTGAGGGTTTTGAAGGAAAATATGGTAGGAAATATGGACAAATGAGTCATGTAATGGGGTAGATGAGGTAGTGAGCATTTTTTGGGTGTTAATAGATTTCCCCCTGATGTGTGAGGGCAGGAGCTCATCGTATGGCCGATAGACATCATAAGTCTTTGAATGGTTTTCCTGGGGTGTGGAGAAGAGAAGAAACAAACTGGAGCTCGGAACAACGATCCCGAACCAACTGCAAAAACTAAAAGTACATAACCTCAACAATGGATGAGGAACAATCTGATCATATGGACGAGGCGGGCATTCCCATGCTCGTATCAAGATATAATAATATAAATGAGGTCCAAAATATGGGGACCTGAAGTATACATGTCCTCAAATAATGAATGATGAAGAATCTCAATATATGGATGAGGCGGGCATACCCATGCTCGTATCAAGATACATAAAAATAACTGTGAGGCCCGAAAAGGGGGACCTGTAGGATACATAGAGAACCACTGTGTACATCATAAGGGTCCAGAGGGGACACAAATCTAGGACATACTGCTGGGCTGACCATGTATGAGCTTGAAGACTGATACACTGGAATGACAACAGTTCTACTGAGTGTGGTATCAAAGGAATTGATGAGCTGCTGGATCATAGTGACGGGGAGTCATAGTCTCAATGGTACACTGAACTGGAACTGAACTGGGTACTCAAGGAAGCATATAACTGGAGGGATTCCGAATACAATTGCCAATGCAACCCGGACATCCACGGGAACATATAACTGGGTGTTCCGAAGTGACTCACCGATGTGCTAGAGTCGGGGGAAATCCGGGGTCTTCGACCAAGAACTGAAGGGATATAAACCCTACGCGATTCTCAACGATGCGATCAAGGTGTTGAAGTCGAGCATGTGAGAAACAACCACTCGGAGAGGCAATGATGACTCCTCTCAAAATGGTCCGTAGGAACTCACCACTGATGGTGATGGGTCCAAGGCGCAGGGACCTCTGGGTCTATCCTTTGGAATAGAGGGGCTGTCATCGACAGAGGGAGACCTGCAACTATCAAGGCAATGATGTTTCCTTGACAGGAGCGCGAAGTGGATAACCGAAGTGTGAGAGTACTGATGGTAGGACTGACAAACTGTGGGGGATAACTGGGCAAGTGGAGTGGGTGGACTCAAACTTCCTTTGTTCAGATTATGATGGCGGGGATGATCGGGCAGCATATGAAACTGACTGATGGGAAAGGGATCATAGATGTAATGGATCAAGGATAGTGACTGGGATGAGGGATACTCAAGCTGGGGTAAAATGGTAGGAGACTGCAGACTACTCTGAACAAAGGCGACCTGATTGGGGGAGCTGTCAAGATGATCGATCATAGTGCCAGGAGGCACGGGGGGACTTCTTAATGGGTTAAGGAACTAGAACAAGTGTGTGAAAAATGGTATTGTCGTGTGGATTTATACGAGCCCAGGACAGTTCATGCTCGTGATTGCTTTCAATTTTAAGGAGTCTGAAAGCGATAAGAAGACTCTGAAATAATGGAATGGTACTGTCGTGTGGATTTGTACGAGCCCAGGACAGTTCATGCTCGTGGTTGCTTTCAATTTTAGAGATTCTGAAAGCGATAAGAAGACTCCAGGGGGTTGCTTTTTCGTGTGTTAGTCTCCAAGGCCCAAAGAAGCATAAAAGGATGCAATGAAGAACTCTTCTAGCCGGTGTGACTAGAGTATTCCTTTTTCGTAATTAGTCTACCAGGTCCGAAAAAGGGTTAAACTTATACCAGATAGACGCCCTTTCAGGTACTTTAACGAGCATGAAAGGAAGTAAGATTGCTCGGCGATCTTTTCATTGTTTTAGGAGTCAGAAAAGAGCTTAACAGAAACTCCCTAAGTGCCTTTTTCGTAAAGGACTTGTCCGGCCCGAAAAAGGGATAAAATTATACTGAATAAAAGGAATGGCCAGGCAAGGAGGAAGTGCTCAATCAAGGAACATTTATGATGGCCAAGAATAAGGGTGGGGGGGAACACTGGTGGGCCTCCTTGCGGGGTAATGAATGGTGGCAAAATAACGAAATAATTGCAGTATGACTGGAGTGAATGGCTCATGTAAAAATGTGGAACAATCCGATGGCGGACGATGTGGCACGTAAACCGAGGCAGCAAGGTGTAATGACACAATGTTGAAACTGTA
Organism: Larix kaempferi; assembly: GCA_027924585.1. Lineage (NCBI taxonomy): Eukaryota > Viridiplantae > Streptophyta > Pinopsida > Pinales > Pinaceae > Larix > Larix kaempferi. Next base: position 8,190,943 of record BSBM01000129.1, on the reverse strand, counting down.
CCAAGTGAGAGCGAGAAATGATCTCAAGCATCATCACGAGCTCGGAAAAATGAATCCCGCGATATAAAGAGTGTCAAAAATGGATAACGACCGATGTGGCACGCAAACTGAGGCGACTGGGGGTGTTTTTGGAAAAAAGACCTGAAAAATATGGGGGTGAGAGCGAGAAATGATCTCAAGCATCATCATCGAATATGCTAAAAATGGAGTGTAGCCGAAGTGGCACGCAAACCGAGGTGACTAGTGGCGTCTAGAAAATGTGCAAAAAATGACGTGGAAAAAATAAGAAAACGAGTTGACCATCATGACGGTCTCGTCGTGCTGATTCCAGTGGTGGAAACGGTTCGAAAAATGGACTCCGTATGGGCTCATAATGGCCAAAACAAGAAAAAGTCAACGGACTATACATAGTGAGTGGGTCCAACATGACAAGTGTCATTTGTACTTGTTGACTTTGACTAGTGATCAGAGTTGACCAGATCTTAGTTGGTGTTTCTGGACGATCCAACCGGACGATTTCAGATCCGGGAGATACAGGTATTCCATCAAGGTGAATCAAGTCGTGTGAAGGGGAATATAAGACCCATGCTGCAGAGGCCAGGTTTGGAGACCAGCGGCTTGCTCCATCAGCGAAGCCAATGTAATGAGGTGGAAGAGGGTCCATCTGTGATCATGCAAAAATGATGAATGTAAGATCTTGATAAAAAAGGTGAAAAACAAAAAGACAACAAACTGTACAATGCGGACCAATGGGGCCGCGAGTTATTCTAGGGATAGAAATGCTTAAGATACAACCCATTCCGGGGGTTGCGCAAAGGGTGACCTTCTGATTCAGTTAAAATGTATGCCCCCTTGCCGAGACAGGTCTGCATGAATTAAGGGCCTTGCCACATGGATTCAAACTTTCCTTTACCAGTTTTGTCGTGGGCTTGGTCATAGGCGAGGACGAGGTCCCCTTCATGGAAAGTTCGAGGGTGTACATGTTTGTCGTAACCAGCCTTGGAGCAGTTCTTGGTGGCTTCAATGGTATGGAGAGTGGCACGACGGTCTTCATCAGCTTGTTCGAGGGATAGCAGATGTTGCTCAAGTGGGGAGGTATCGGGGAGAAGCTCGACGGCGATGTGCAAGGCAGGTATCTGACACTCGATAGGGAGGACAGACTCTACACCGTGAACTAAATGAAACGGGGTAAAACCAGTGGCGGTCTTGGTAGAGGTACGGTAATCCCATAAGGCGGGGAACAACATGTGGTGCCAATTGGACTTATGCCGGTCAACAGTGTGTTGAAGGATGGTTTTGAGAATTTTGTTAATGGCCTCTACTTGGTCGTTCCCTTGGGGGTAGTAAGCAGAGGAAAATTGATGTTCAAACTTGAGGAGGGTGGATAACTCATGCCAAACGGAATCTTCGAAGTGTGAACCATGATTTGAGACCAACTGTTTGGGAACCCCGAATCGAGTGATAATGTGGTTAAAAAAGAAACGGGCAGCGGTGTCTGCGGTACAATTGAAAGTGGGCATGGCTTCGGCCCATTTGGTGAAGTAATCGACGGCGATAATTATGTATTTATGGCCGTTGGAAGATGGGGGTTTACACTCCATGAAGTCGATGGCCCATTTGCAAAATGGACCAACAGTGACGACTGGGTGTAACGGAGCAGGTGTTGTCCGGGCCTTGGGGGCAAAAAGTTTCCAATTATGGCAATGCTTGACCGCAGTGATGCAATCGGTGAAAAGTGTGGGCCAGAAGTATCTGGCGTGGACGACCTTTTGGGCGGTGGCCATCCCAGAGAAATGGCCACCGTAGGCGCCGCTATGACAGTCATTGAGGACATGTTCAGCTTCCTCGTGTGTAAGGAAACGACGAAGAATCATGTCGACACCTTGCCGGTAAAGGACATCGCCTAAGAGGAGATATCGAGAGGCCTGATGACGGATACGACGACGTCCATCATGGTTTACTTTGGGTCGAAACTTCTGCGTGCGAAGGTATAACAAAATATCACCGTACCATGGGTCATCAGACGAGATAGTGAACAAGTGATTGTCGGGTAACTCATCGGAGATTTGTGGGGACGGCATAAGGGAGGGGAGATCAGTGATGAGCTGGGAAAGCGCGAGGGATTTAGTGCTCTTAGGGGTTCTAAAAGTGAGGTCATATTCCTGGAGGATGATGACCCATTTAGCAACACGACCCTGCAGTAGTTGCCAGGTTAAGAGATAGACCATAGGGTTGGAGTCGGCGACGACTGTGGTATGACTGAGCAGAATGTAGTGTCGCAATTTTTGGACGGAAAAGACGACAGCTAGGGCTAACCTTTCCTCATATGGGTAACGTAGGGGTGGGCCAGACAAGGTCTGGCTAACGTAATAAATGACATGCTCTTGGTGAGAGGCATCTTCTTGAACCAAGACTCCGGACACGGCATGTGCGGATGCCGAGACGTAAAGGATGAAGTCCTGAGAGAAATACGGAGGGGAGATCAAAGGGGCTTGTTTGAGAGCTTTCTTGAGGGATTCGAACGCAGCTTTTGCTTGCTCATCCCAAACAAAGGGCATGTGGGTACGAAGCAGGCATAAGAATTCATGAACTTTGGTGGTGTAATCAGGAACGAAGCGTCGAAGGAAATTGGATCTCCCCTGCAGACTTTGGAGCTGCCGAAGCGTGCGAGGAGAGGGAAGGTCTAGGATGGCTTGGAATTTCAGGGGATCAACAACAATTCCTTTCTGGGAAACAATGAAACCTAACAACCGGCCTGCCGGAATGCAAAAGACACACTTGTGTGGGTTCAAGCAGATTTTATATTTGCGACAACGCAAGAAAACTTGCCGCAGGTCTTTCAGGTGGTCTGATTGTTTCCGGGAACTAGCTGTAAGGTCATCAATATAGACTAGAAAGATATGGACCAAGTCGTGAAAACAATAGGTCATGGCCTGCTGGAAGGTGGCACCAGCATTTTTTAGGCCGAAAGGCATGATGCGATAGATGAAGGTGCCCCATGGGGTGGTAAAGGCATTCTTGTACTGATCCTCCTTATGGATTTGAATCTGGTTGTATCTGAAAAAATCGTCCATGAAAGAGAGGACTTCATGCCCCGCACACGCATCGATGAGTTGGTCAATAAATGGCATGGGGAAGTTGTCCTTGGGACAAGCTCGGTTTAAATCGCGGAAGTCAGTACATACTCTAATGGTGCCTTGTTTTTTGTTAACTGGAACGGGGTTTGAAACCCAGGTGGTATAAGCAATAGGATAAATGAATCCTGCTTTGCGAAGTTTCTCGACCTCGGCTTTAACAGCGGGTAGCTTGGAAGGATGAATGGGACGCTGTTTCTGACGAACGGGTGGTACATCAGGCCATGTGTCAATGTGGTGCTCTATAATGGCGGGGTCAAGGCCGGGCATTTCGGTATAGGACCAGGCAAAGACATCGCGGAATTCTTGGAAGAGTTTTTTGTACTCGTCAATCTCAGACTCACTGCAGGAGGCTCCTAAAGTGATGAGTTCAGGGGAACTTCTGGGGGCAGAGATATCTATGTGGATAACGGGAGAGATGTTGGCCATGTTACCTCCCTCAAAGGCGTCAGGAGCAGGGATAGGATCCTTAAACCAGTCGACTTTGGTGGGAAGGAAATCTTTGGACTCAACCGCAAATTGGGTAGCTATACAAGAGGAAGATTCTTCTGGGAGGAAATAGGAACGATGGTGCATGTCATCCCAGGGATAATCCGGGACAGTGAGAGCCTCGAGAATCTCCTCATCAGTACGGAAAGTGTGGGTTGTCAAATCGATTGATGAGGGAATGGTGGTGGAAGAGATCATATAAATGGTATTAATCTCGCCAGAAGGGGATGATACCGGGGGGTGGATCTCCTCAATTGTGGGGGGCACCGTCTCAAGGTCCAAATTATTCATCTCGTAGAGAGCTGCTCGGTAATATGGGAGATCAGGACAGTGATGTGAATAGTGGCCGTAAATACCGCATATGGCACAAGGGTGGTTGGTGCGCAGCGATTTATCACGAGGCTTGGGGGTTGGGTCGAGTTTGACAACCGGGATGTTGGGGTCGTCGTCAAGCATCTGCATATGTTCCTGTAATGCAGGTAACTGTGGACAGTGGTGAGTTGGATGACCTAACTCGTCGCACAACGAGCATTTGGGGGGAGCACGGAAAACGAGAGGGGGTTTAACTGTCTTGGGAGGAGGTACAGCAGTGTATGGTTGTGGGCCTCTGCCCCCAGTGTGCTTTATAAGAGGGGGGGGATTCGTAGAGGACGAAAGGGTATTGACACAGGGAGGTGGTTGACTAGTAGTAGCCATGGGTTGCACCGGTTGTAGGACGACATTTGGTGTCGGCGGGGGAACAGGAGGCGAAAGATACCACACGGGTAATCCCAAGGTTAACCCAGGGAGGCTAAGGGTAGCCATAACCGGGGCGCTTACTACTCCTGAGGGAGGGACTAGGAAGGGGATTGTGTGGATGGGTGTAACACCAATGTGGCTAGGTACCAATGGTGGTTTAGGAAACAAGGGCGGTTGATTGTTAGGTGTTTGTGTATCGTGGGAAATGGTACATAGGTCAGATACGTCGGGTGCAGATGACGGGGGAGGAATGGATTGGAATGTTGATGTCATCGGCGGATCTGAGTAAACTCCAGGTCCCATAGAGGAAACAAACGAGGGTAGCGGCACCACTAACGGGTTGTTCAACCATGGGGAGAACATTTTCGGGTGCAGCGGGGGAATTTGGATCGTAGTAGGTGAGTTGGTCGACCTTGACCACGCGTCCGTCATGGGGGAACATCATGGTACGAAAAATGGAAGAGGAAACCGCCCGCATAGCATACATGTAGCTGCGGCCAAGTAAGAGGTTGTAATCAAGTTGGGCATTGATGACCTCTATGTCAATGAGAACGGTTTTACCAGCCAGCTGGACGGGGACGTTAGCTAATAAACCTTGGGGTTGATCCGACCGGCCATCGTAGGCTCGCAACGCAGTGGTGGACTGCTGGAGAGTAGGGGATCCCAACTTCTACCAAACGAATGTGGACATTACGCATGTAGAGGCACCCTCATCGATGGATGACAAGATTCCGAACGGAAACAAAAACTTGGAATGCTAAAGTGGAAGGTAGGCGTGGTTCGGATTGGTCCAAATCGAATGCCATCAGTTGTGAATCATTGGGGTCAATAGCACCAATGGCGGAGAGCAAAGTCTTGCGCTGTGAAGGACAGTTTTTTAAGACTTCTAACGCGGACATGGCCACGGGAGATTGGGCTAAGTCATCTACAATGTTGTAATTTGACGCAGCACAAGCATTGGGGTTATTGTTAAGACGACGGAGTGGAAAGCGAGGTGTTTTGGAGGCGCCATCGAGGGGAGCCGGAGGTATACGTAACGTCTGATCGGTGGGATGAGCGTTAGTGTTTTTGTCGGAGGGAGGGGCTTTAGGGGTGGAGCCATATTGGTTCCGACGGGTTTGGAGATTGACATCAGTGGATGACATCATCAACAAGTGGTGGGTACCTGAATCGAACATGGGTTGATCAGGAGCGGCATACGTGATCTGTTGTTGGGGCGGCGCGTTGCCTTGAGGAGGAGCCAATGACTGAGTGTTCACTACGCCTTGAGTTGGTAAGGGGTTTTGCAGGACCAAGGGTGGCTGCTAAGGGGGTGGGGGGTTGGGCAGTGCTTGAGGATCTACATGCCCTTGGCGATGGGCATCATCAACCCAGAGTTGCTGAGCTCGCTCCAAATGTGGGAAAGCATGTGTGTAGTGGCCATAGACCCCGTAAATAGAACAAGGATGGTTAGTTCGCAAGTTAGGGTTTTTGGCCTGCTTGGGTGGCCGATCAGGGTTTTGCTTGGCAGGTGCCGCATTATTGTTGTCTGGGGGATTGGGAGGTTGACCACCTTGGTCTGGAGGAGGGTTGTTCCCATGGTTACGGGCTTTGTCACGGTTTGGCTGGCCCTGTTGGCGCTGGTTGCTTTGGTTTTGCTGCTGATTTTGTTGGGCGTATACTTGCCCTTGGGCAGCAGGTGGGTTCTGGGGTTGCGCAGGTGCTAGAGCAGGCTGCAGAGGATAATATGTAGGTGGAGGCTGCATAGGTGATGAACCTTGTGGGGGTTGCTGATATGTCTGCGGAGCGGGTTGTGGGTTGGTCGCAGGGGTTGCCTATGGCGGGTAATAAGCAGGTTGGGCTTGAGAGGACACAGGAGCTGGTGCAGCCTGTGGATGGTAGTACGGCTGAGGTGCAGCCGAGGGAGCATAAGTGGGGGATGCATGTCCAAAGCACTGAGGTGGACATGAGGGTCTGTGAGAATGGTGGTGATGTGCCATGGGAGCATACGAATTGGTCGCACCGGACTGAGATTTAGCCCGCGAAAGGTCGGGGCCCTGGCTAGGACGTGCTATGGAAAAGGGTTAGGGATGCGAGGCAATATGACCAATGATGTCGTCTGCGGCTCGGGATTCCCTCGGCGCATTGTGTTGGGAGGAATTGCCGCGAGGGCGTCAGGTATAATGGTATAGAGATAACCCGATTGGGCGTAAATGAGGTCAAATTGTTGGGCTTTGAGGATGGCCTCTTCTTTAGACTGGGGTCGTTCGGATGCCACATCCTTGGCAATGACAGGAAGGAGGGATTTTAGGAACCAATCTAGGAAGATACGGTGTCTAACTTGATTTTGCAGAGGCTTCGACGTCGACACCACTCATGAATGTGGTCAGTGATGTGGGTAGCTGTGTTCTGTATGCAAGACAGTAAGATCTCAACTCCCGCGTCATAGCGGACAGGTAACTGAAAGAACTGCAGGAAGGTCAAGGCAAGGGAGGTAAAGGTGGCATGGGTCCCATGGGGCTGCTCGATGTACCACTTAGCTGCAAGGCCAGTGAAGGTGCGCTGTAACAGACGGAGGCGGACAGAGTCGTCCACTATGGAGTTGGAGGAACACCATAGATGGAAGGACATAATATGGTTCTGGGGGTCCTCACCAGCCTTTCCCTCAAACTTAGGGATGTCAGAGGGGAGCTTGGTGGGCATGTGAGGCCACGTAGGGTCGTGTCTGATAGGATCGTTAGTCAGTCTGTCTAGGTCAGGAAGGTTGAGGCTAACCATGAATGGAAAACTAGTAGAAGGATGTGACATACTAGTGGGTGTGACCAAATTGGGGCCAATGCCCCCAAGTGGAGGGGCTGGGTTCGGGATGTTGCCCCAAGTGGAGGGACGAAAGTGGTATGGGACGGGCCTGCGCCGCCAAGGGTAGTGTGAGTCATTGATGGAGTGGGAATAGGTATTCCAGCTACTGGAATGGGTGTAGTGATCTGAATGGTAGATGGGGGCCCCATCGAGGGCATACCCAAAGCGGGTGTGGTAGTTAGTATGGTGGTGGATGTTCCACCAATGGTCCCTACAAGGAAAGGGGTGGAAGTCACGCTAGCCATGGGGCTGGTTGGTGCAGTGTAAATGGGGTTCTCGGACTCTGCGTCAGAATCAGAGGTAAAGTAAGGGGTGTCTAGATCGGGTGACGGAGTTCTATGTCGTTGACGAGTGGAGTCAAGGGACAAAGCTCGAGATCTATGATGAGTGGTATCAAGTGATGAAGATCTATGTCTATGACGAGTGGTGTCAAGTGAACCGTGCTGCGGGGGCTCACCCCGGAGGCGTCGAGAATGTCTCGGAGACTCAATGGTGACAAATGGTGTCGAAAATATGGGGGTTGTGTTGAGTGAAAAATAGCTCAAAAACCCTAATGCAATTGAGTGTGCAGAAGGAGAGCTAAAAAAATATGGCACTCAGGCCAACAACCAACTCAAAACACCTACTGTAACAGCTGTGCTACAATAGGTGGAGTAACAACAGAAATGGTCAGAATACCAACAAGCAGCAGGTTTCCTAGAAAATAAAAATAGTGGACTCACTAGACCAAAAGGAGGTAAGGGAGCATGCAAACACCTAACTAAATAGTATTCTGACTCAACTAGACATATCCTCTGCAAGGTGATGAAATCCAAGTCAGACAATATGGATAGGAGACCCAAGTGGCTAAAGATATCCCCCTACCGGGAGGGACACCGGGTAGTCTATCCTAGAAGAAAGGAAACTAAGATACCCCGTTCATGACACGTCCAGAAAAGGTGAATCTGTCGTTTGGTCCTTTTACCGCAGTACCCCCATACAGGGATACCCCGAGAACTGCGAAAAGTAGCCTTCGGTTATTGAATGGATTGCGGTATTCCACTCAGGCCTCCGGAACCAATCTGACGACTTCAACCCTCCTAGGGGAGAGGCCCTCTGATAAACTGGTTGTGACCGTGCCAAAAAATACTAGGGGATTTTGGTTCCCTAATGGACAACAGCTATGTCTCAAGTGTAAGCAACCGAGGGGTGTTATTTGGATGCCTATCCCCCCGATCCTACCTAACTACAAAAATTCTTATGTGTTCCCCAAGTGGGGTTAGAATGTTGGTTGTATTAAGTACTTTTTAAGGCTCACTTGAATTAGGTGACAGAGTGTGTGCGTGTGAGATGATGATGAACCCAAGTAAAAAGTGCCACTAGGGTGGGCAACTTTCTCACTAGCAATAACAAGACATAAATTAACCTTTGAAATGCACAATTTTCTTTTGTCAATTTAAAATGCTGAAAATGTAAAAATGATTTTGTAAATGAAACAGAAATAAAACTGCAGAAAAGGCTATAAGGAAGTATGGCTGCAGGTAGGACAGATGGTTGTGCAGGTGCAGAAAATAGTGGAGCAAAGTGTTGGGTTCAAAACAGGGAAAAAGTGCAGAAAGCTGACCGCGGGTCTGTGGCAAATATCGGCGGTCGGACCGCGGAAAACAGCTCAACAGTCGCAGGCGGGCTGCGGGTTTTAGGCTGAAAAATGCAGTCGGGACGCAGGAAAAACGCCGAAAGGCACCGACGGGTCGCGGGAAAATGGCCGAAAGCCGCAGGCGGGACGCAGGAAAAACGCCGAAAGGCACTGATGGGTCGCAGGAAAATGGCCGAAAGCCGCAGGCGAGACGCAGAAAAAGGGTTAATAGCCGCAGTCGGACCGTCCCAAACAGGCTAATAGCCGTGGTCGGATCGCAGGTAACAGACTGAAAACGACCGGCAGGTCGCCGGAAACAGTCTGAGAGCCACGGTCGGATCGCAGGTAAGTGCCTGAAAGACGCAGTTGGAATGCAACTGCAGGGGGTAAAAGATGTGGTTTACGACGGCCAAAAGGGACAGCCGAATAGAAAGATATTGCAGAAAATTAAAACGTCTAAAACTTAATAAATTATAACTAAAAATTCTAAAAAACACAAGCGGAGTCGCCAAAACTGTAGCTAGGGTTTTCACCCTAGCTTGTGCAAATGAGCACCTACTAAGGAGAAGGGACTAAACATGTGCATGAGACATAAGAGGCAAGAAATAATAAATGACTTTCTTTGTATTAAAATTTTTACCTTCAATGTGAAGATTGGTGAAGTTGTTGCAATGATCCAAGAGGGTTGCTCCAAGCTCCAACTTTGCTCCTTCTCTTTCTCTAATGGTGGAAATGGGCCAAAAGGGGCTCTCAATGGTGAAAGTAGCTAAAGGGTGAGCTAGGGTTTCAAGAGAGATTTTGGCAGAGTAAGAGTATACTTGATTATGGATATGAAATGAGGGGTCTCCATCACCTATTTATAGGTTTTTGGTGGTGGAGTGCTGGCCCATGGTTTTGGGAACCATATGGTTTAGGTCAGCTGTATAGGGTTTTTTCCTCATTTTTCCTCTTTTTCCTCATTATTCTATATTTTTTATTCCCTGTTTAGAGGGTTTTCGCTATTTTCGAGGAATTTTGGATATTTTTGGAGGAAAAAGGGGTTTTTTTAGCCTTTTTGAGGCTTTTTTGATGGTTTTGTGGCCTTTTGGAAGCATTTTTGGCCTTTTGGAGGCTTTTTGATGGGATTTGAGGGTTTTGAAGGCAAATATGGTAGGAAATATGGACAAATGAGTCATGTAATGGGGTAGATTAGGTAGTGAGCACTTTTTGGGTGTTAACACATTACTTGAAAATAGGATGCACTTGACAGAAATTGCCAATAGTAACATCCAAGCCCAAAAAGATGAAGTCTTACTACAAAAGCTCCACAACCAACAATTTAGTGATTGGTTAAGAAAACAGGTAATGATATGTTCTTCATATTAGATTTAATTGAACTTCATTGATCAAGACTATTATGATGTATGCAGGTGATATTCTTTTAATATATTTTGAAATTGCATGGTTTTCTAACGACATTTCAAAATTTCAAGGTGGAAGGAAAAGACAATATTTATGATACCCTTAAATGGTTGGCACGTGGCCTAAGTATGATGGCTACTTAATCAATGGGTGTAGATTTCATGTTAAAAGATTAGAAAATGTCAGGGCCACCCAAAATAGTGGTGTGTGCATAGATGCATAAACATTAATGAGATCAAGTGCAAAGGATAAAAACCCTATACATCAAACGACAACATATTATGGAGTGATTAAAGAAATAATGTTATTGGACTACTATTTGGTGCAGTATCCATTGTTCAAATGTGATTGGATAGATGTACACAAGAAGAATGGAATGAAAGTTGATGAAATTGGTTTCACCATGGTGAATCTGAAGAGATGCTTGAGTAAGGATAGACTGCAAGATGATCCATTTATTCTAGCATCACAAGTGAAACAAGTGTTTTATGTACAAGATCCGGTAGAGAATGACTGGTGTGTAGTTTTGACATGCCCTCTGAAGGGATCAACAAATTGTAATAGATATGATTTGGAGTATGCATATTTATCAAGTGTTGCAGATTTTGAAGGGACGAAATGCAAAGAGGATGAAGCTGTAGGTGATGGTGGCATGGATTATGTTCGACAAGATTGTGAAGGCACATGGTTGGATGCTGTTCAATAAGTAACATGCATGATTTATTTATTAGTTCTCATTTAAGTTGTATCTATGAAAACTTATATCTTAGATTATTACTTGGATTTACCTTTCATGCATATATTTTTTGTTTTGCTACTGTTTATGCATATTATTACTTGGATTTACCTTTCATGCATATATTTTTACAGTAGATAGATTGGGTGTGGGGAATTGAGAGTGATGTGAGGGGGGGGGGGAGGGGCCATATGAGCTTCAACCTTCACGTTGTTGGTCCTTCTTAGTAGATAAAAAGATATTATTGAAATCAAGAGAAGTTCATTCAGGTATTTTCATTTCATTTTTTTAGAATTTCATATATGTTATGCCTTTTTACACATATCTATCAATCGCTTATATGAAAATACCATTTTGTCATGATATATGCAGGTCTTCGCAATGAAAAGCAATATAATGACAATTTGTATCGTTCTCTAATGCATATTTGTAAGTTATCACCATAACAAATTTGTCAATTAGATATCTTATTGTCATTTCTGCAAATTTTATTTTTTTTGGGTTATTCGTCGTTGGATGAATCGTCCGACGAACGGAGTCATTTCGTCCATAGATTGTCTGGGTAAGCATGTGGAACCCCAAAAGGTCATTGTTTTAAGGAAGAGGTTAGGCTTAGTATTCGTGAATCGTAGCTTATCAACATTTTACTATTTGTTTTCAGGAAGAGGGCTTAAGATTGATTTTGCAATTTAGTTTCAAGTTTTTTTTTCACCTTTTTCATAGCTTTAAACTAACCAGGCAACAAAAGTACTCTTTCCATATTATAGTGGAGTACAGATTATTTACAAGAATCTACTTCTCCAATTACGCACAGGGCCTGCACGTAACTCCATCCACAAGTAGCCTTGCTTGTGTTTGTGCAAGTGAAACAACCTTCCATAGTGGAGTATGAAACACCCTTTCTTTACCATCAGGCTAAGACTCCATTTTCATTGAAATTTATTTTATCTATATTCTAACAAAAAAACGTCTTTGAATCTATTTGAGTATATTGACCAGTACGATTTGTCTCTTCACTGTTCCTGAGTTTAATATGTAAATTGTTGTGCTACTTCTCAATGGAATATTACCAAACTACGAATACAGGTTTTTTCTTTACCTTTACTGTTGCATCAGGTGTGAAATATAGCCATTGAAATGTATTTGATCTATTTTTTCACTTCATATGTTACCAAGATATCTTTTAGTTGTTGGAATTCATGAGAATGTATAATTGAATTTACCAAAAAAATACCTTATATAATGCCTTTCATAGTCTGTCATGTTCTTTAACTTATTGTATTGCCACTAAGATTAGAGAAATAAACATTGGTATAATTCTATCAAAAAAATGTTAATTTTCTGCTCTAGAACTGATTTGACTAGGCTATGATCATAAATAAAGTTGTTCTTCATTAATGTTTGAGAACAGGGCTGTCCTAAACAATTTTGAGGGCATTGATCATTTTTCTTATCTTTAGGTAGTAAAGGAGATACTCTAGTGTTGTATCTAAAATGTACGGTTCTACTTTTTTCTTCTTAAAATAAGGATATGGATAGTATAGTTCTATTTCGTTGTTTGTTTCTTATATATTTATGCAACAAGCTTCAGGTAACATTTTTGTACAGCAACAATGAAAGCTGGGGTATTAAGGAATGATGGAATGAGATAACAATTAATTGCTTCATAAATATTTGGGTTGAGACTTTAGCTCTCTCTTATCTATTAAACATTTTCAGGTAGTAGCATGTCTTCGTTGTTAGCATGCATTGAAATGTAACCTCTATTGCATCCATATTTTGTTGTTCTCGGTTGTTACATTTTCAGATGAAATTTTTTTGCTTGTGTTAGATGACAATGCAATTAAAACCTTTTCATTCGTTAAAGGTTGTTGCTGAAATAACATAACAAAATGAATTGACAATGAAAGAAACACATTTCACATGGGAGAAAGAAAGAACGGACTGTAGATCAAATAAAACATGAATCTCTGAACATAAACGCCTGTAAGGCCTACCAACTTTATTTAAAATAGCTTAAAAATTGTTCAAACACAGAGAAACACTCGAGCTCCAAAATTTTCAACCCCTTTGCCATTGATTACATTTAATTTATAGATGTCTTCAAGCCCCAGGCTCGGCCTTCTCTTGAACAGAAAAAAGTTATAACCTATTGACACTTAATCGAGGCATATTCGCCATTACAGACATGAGAGAGAGGTGGAAAAATCGGCTCAACAACCTTTTACATTTACAGGTCGTTTTTACTATATGACTACCTATACTTAACAAAAAGAAAAAAAATGATCTTGGAGATGCTCTTCCAGTTGGCCGCTCCTACTAACCGAATGCTCCCACTAGCAGAAAAATTTGCAATAAACTCGAACTCCTCATGCACCTGTCTTGATTCTCCCCTTGCCATACTTCTCGATGGACTTCCATTGGTCAGTTGAGGGTAGGTCTAGGGTGGCGATCTCTTTAATTAACACTCTCAGCTCTGTGTGTTCTCTGTAAGAATAACCATCGTGTAGTGTCCTGGCTCCCCCGAACATTGAGGATAACTCGAAATCCCTTGTCAATTTTTCAGCTACTATCTAACCCGTCAGAGGCTGATCCATCCTTGCAAAATCCTCTTGGTTTTCCCTGCAATCCCATAATTTAACCTTGTATTCCTCATTTGATAACATGGTTCCATTCTCCTCCTAGAACATAGGTAGGCCTTTATTGAATAAGGGGTCTAATGCCTCCTTGAACAACCTCAGTTGATTTTAGAGAATGTCTATCCCAGACTAGGTGATCTTCACCTGCTGATGCTTGTTAATTATTCTCTTGGCCCATATAATTATGGCTACCCTATCTTTTATGCATGCTGTATCATCCTGCTCCTCTGTCAAACCACTCAAAAACTCCACTGCATTTTCTGCATAATCCGAGGGCTTCTTATTAAGCTTTTCATTGGCCACTACTACAGCCTGTTTAGCCAAATTTACCACAGTTTCCTTATCCACTATGAAGTTCAAATAGGGCCTCAGGTCGTCTGCTTTCTAGATGACATCATCCTAGATGATTTTCTTAGTCTCCTGCAGTACCTTCTGTCCTATCACTTGCTCCTTTAACCTGTCAAGATCCACTTGCATTCCCTTGTACATGGATTCCCAAGCCTCCTTTTCTTTCTCTGCATTGTCCTTTAGAGTATTTAGGTTAGCTACTTGTTTTCTCAATCTGATCATTTCAACATCTTCTAGGCTGGCATTAGCTATCTGCTCCACTATGGAGAAGTCTCCAGACTCAATTGAGGGTGTGACCTCCATTTCTTGCTCTTTTTCATTTTCCTTCACTTTCATCTCCAGTTCTTCAAACTGGGATTTCCATACTTTCTCACTAGCTGCTACAAGGGCTATGTTAAGCTGCAGTTGCTTCTCTTTTTTTCCGAGCTCCACCAGGTTGGCCTTATATTCAATCAATTCTTCCTTTAATTTTTCTTTCTCTTCCTCTAGTTCTTCCATCTGAGGGGCATTTACCAACTGGGCAACAAGCATCTTTAACTTCCTTTTTATGGACAGGATCTCCTAATCTTTCCCATCCAACAACCCTTGTATGTTTTTTCTCTTGGCTTCTTCAGTCACAGAGGCTAATAATTGAGCTTGGATCTTCTTCACCTGTCCCTTTAGAGATTCGCTTTCTGCCTTCTCTATCCTTAATTGATTTTGAACCTTGGATTTGTTTGAATGTAATTTAGACAATTCTAAGGCACCCTTTAGTAGTTTGTTGTATATAACCTCACCTGTTTCCTTGTGCAGGTTGATTATGGCAGGATCTAGGATATCTTCCAGATTGACCTTTAACTCAGTAGCTTTGCTTTTAGTGGCCAAAGCCAGGTTTAGAGTATTCTGGGCCAAATTTCTGCTGGCCACCAAGGCTACGCTCTTATTAGATATTTTCCTTACTTCTTCATATAATTTTATCTCTGCTGCAATGTTGTCTGGATTTTCCTCATACCCTTCTAGCAGGTCTGCTCTGGTCGTGCTTAATGCTGCAGGTCCCTTGGGTGGTTTTCCTAAAACATGTTCTTTGACTTCAAAATGGGGCATTCGGAACTTAACCTGCTTCTTCTTTGGATTCTCTTCTTGAATCTTTGCCACCTATTGATCAGCTTGTTCTATTTTCTACCTCTTTGAGGCCCTTTCAAGGTCACTGTCCACATCCATTAGACTGTTGATTTCCTGGCGATTGGACTTTTCTGGGATGGCGATTAGGGGCAAAACCATTTGCACTACTGTATCTTTACTAGATGATTTGGGTGTTGAAGATGAGCCTTCCTAAAAAAGGTATTCCAAAGTTTTGGAAGTCTCTAGGGGGTCAATTCCCATCTATCCTAGCTCAATATACTCCAGCCAGTTTGCCCTCTCAACCATGCCAGCCAGCTCAAAATGTTCATACCCCTTTCTATTTGTTGTTTTCCTTCTTTCTGAAAGTATGTGATGGGGGTCATAATTCACTGCTGCCTTGGAGGGGAATCCCATGTCTTTCATTATTTTCTGAAGGCTTGAGAGAGATACTCTGCTTTTAACCATGATGGATCCTACTGTCCAGGGAAAATTCATGTCCGATGCCTTCTTATCATCTAGGAAGTGTTCACATTCAACTGTTAGCTTCTGTCTTACACAATCCATGGTGAATATCCTGGGGGTGAGGAATGCAGGCAGCTCATATGGGGCATGGGAAAACCCATATACTCTGATTACAGTGCCCTGCTTCAATAAAAACCAATCCCCTACCCCTTTTTCCATTGGGGGTTGCAACAGGTCTTTCATCTCTGGTATTACTCTAGGTAATATTTTCTGAAAAAATAGGAAGTAAACCTTAAGCATGAGGCCATTCATGAACATCTTGTAGTCAGAATACATCTCTTTGGTAATATGCAGCTATGGGACCTGTAGGTTTTCATCATTGGCTGCCAGGAACATCTTTACCAAATAGGATTGGAACCTGAAAGACCTAGTCTTAGGAAACTCCACAAGTTGGGAATGGATACTTTCTGCTAGGGCTTTGTCAAAATTTAGACAGGCGCACAGGGGGGTAAATTAGGGTCGGATGGCTCAAGGGGACAGGTACTGGTAACAAACATAAGGCTAATCAAGGGTTCGGTTATATGATGGTCGGTGTCCAGCCCTAAAAAATGGAACATCATCGAGATTACATATCTAGATTCTTCTGTGAACAAGTTGGCTTCGCCAGGGAAAGAATCTGTTGGGACAGAAACAACTGGGAGTGTTTGTGCCAGAAATTGTTTCTAAGGCTAAGGAAACAAGCTAACACAATCTCAAGAGTAAACTCAATAAATAAGACAAAGTTTTTAGGGTTTTTGAATATGATTTAAATGGTTGTAAGCTTTGGTCACAGTCAGGGAATACATCCAATAGAAAAGTAACAACTAAATCATAAGCATAAACTGATAAAGATGCATAACATATCACAAAAGATCCCACAAAAAGAATGTGCTGAGGTTCATACATAAAAGATAAGTATCACCAGAAAATATACATCAACTAGCAATGAATTTACCATTTAAGAAGCTAAACAAGCTTAACAACAAAGCCAATCACAAACAAAAATGAAGGAGAAAAAGTCATATGTTTCATTATTTCATCAGCTAATGCTCATAAGAGTCACAGTACTTATCTCTTGAACAAGTCTGAAGGTACAATACAATCTGCAGACCTCCTGCTGCCCCCAAAAATCAGAACCTCTACAATGACTTGTTCACATCTCTAAATACTATCCTTTTCAAAATCAATTAGGTCTCTAACCCTAACTATTTTCCAGCTCTCGATGAGGTAAAGTAAAGAGAGAATATTTACAAGTTACAAAATATGCTAAAAATAGCATTTCATTAATATATCAGTTTGCTATTTAATGACAACTAAGTAAAAGCATAACTGTTTTATAGGTCCTTTGCCACCTCAGCTAAGAGGGCGATACCATCTGGAGTTTGTTCTTTCTTCTTGGCCTTCTTTTGTTCCTTCTCCATGTCATTAATCCTCTTTTTCAGTTCTTTGTTTTTCTGCTGCAAATCTCGAACTGTCTTCTCCAGCTGAGTGCATTGACTGTTAGCAACCCTTTTCCTTTTAAGTGCTTCTTTTGCATCAGCCACTAGTTCCTGAAAATTGTCATGAACATCCTGAAGATCTTCTCTTAATATTCTATTGGCCATCATCAAACCATCGTTGACCTCCTGCATATAATTCATTTGGTGCTTATATTGCTTGACAGTCTTCTGTAAATTTTCCCTGTCAGAATTAGCCATTTTCTCTATTGCAGAATCTTTCTCTTCATTAGGTTTCCAAGGAATGTCAAACTTCTTGAAGATTTCTGCTTCTTCTGTCAACAGCTTCTCAGAAGTGTCCTCAATGCTGGGCTTTGGATCTTCTTCACCTGCTGCTTCCATTGAATTAATCTCTTCTTTTAAACATGGCTGCAATTTATCTATTTCTGATTTGTCATCATCCATGGACCCTTCATCTAAGATAGTCACCTTATCTGTGTTTAATTTAGGATTTAACAACTTCTTCATGTTTAACCTCAACTTATTTTTCGACCTAGTTTTAGGTCTCCAGAATGTAGTTGCCTCTCCCATCATCTTCAGTTCTTTCCCTTGGTACTGAATAGCAGCTAATTCCACCACTTCCAGCTTATTTCTTTTCCTGTTAGGCCTTGTGGTTTTGCCATCTGAAACTTGAACTTCTTCAATTTCAGTTTTGACTTTTATCTCAAAAATAGGCTGTTCTTCTTCTTACAGATATCCTTCATCATCTAAAAGAATTGTGATGGGACTTTTTGGCTGAATGTGGATCTCTTCTTTAGCTACAGGAACCATTTTAATGTCAACCTTTTTCTCCTCCTGAGGATCTGCTACAGGTGCTGGATTCTTCTCAGACAGTTCCTTTTTGTCTTCAAACAATGTGAACTTGCTTTTAGGGCTGTCTTCAAACAGTGTGAACTTGCTTTTAGGGCTGGCCAAAGGTGTCTTTTGTTCACTGTCTTCCTTTACAGGCTCTGCTGATTCTTCAATTTTGATCTTTCCTTTGTCTTCCAATTTGGGCTTATGACCTAATTTTCTGAGTAAGACTTTGCCCTTATCTGCTTGTCTTTTGGATTTTTTATCTTCAAAACTAGACCAAAAAACAAAAAAGTCCCAGGTCTTTCCCTCCTATTGCAAGGCAGTACTAACAATCAATTTGATTAATCCATGATGAAAAATGGATTGAGAAGAAGAATCTACTGGTTCTTTCACTTTGTTTGCCATCTTCTGCAAACTCTTCAAGAAGAAAAATGGCAAGTTCATCTAAGATATTCCTACCATGTGTTGAAGAAACCTAAAGTGATACTTGTATACGAAGGCATACCTGCCCTCACAGGTAACATAACTCTGTAAAATTCTAATTGGTTCCACCCATTCTTTCTTAACATTTTGGATTAGCACACCTTTATTCCAATCTGGTATGATATTGGATAAAAGGTATCTTTGTAGATAAAAATCAAAGGGAAACTTTTTAAACCAATGTTCACCTTCATCTTTAATTCCTGTTGCTTCTGAGATTAATTTAACTGTCAGCTTGAATTTCAAGGTATCGAAAACAACCATATCATTTTTGAAACCTTGGGCAAACCTGCAGGATACCTGTGCGTTATATCCATCAATTTTTCTGAAGAAATCCATCCAGCCAGCTCATTTGAATAACTCCACACACTCTGGTAGCTTTTCAACCCATTCTACATTTGTTGGCCTAGCCCTATTTATTCTGCCACTCTTGCCCATTATGCTTTGATCACTTCAAACTGGATATCTGCTCTTGTACTGTTTGTGAACAGAAGCTAAATTTTGGCAATTGACAACACTATTGAATGCACAGGTTATTCATTGCACTGATAGGGTTGAAATTCATAAAAACGAGACTATTATCCTTAACCCTCTTTCAAACTGATGACGCGGCTCACCAACAGATAGCTATTTCTTTGGTTAAAATCACGTTTAAGAACCCAATTTTACCTAACCTTTGATTAATTTGAACAGAGTGGGCTCAAACGACAAAGCCCCAAATTTGCTGCTATGCAGGGTTTTTTAAGAATACCTGTAAATTGCTTCAATGTGGTTGTTTGAAATCACGATCTCCACTGTCAAATGAGTCAGCTTTGTTGTCCAGATGTCGCGCAATCCTCAATTTAGCAGTTCACCCCGGAATCACGAAGCCCTAATTTTCGTGATGCCCTCAACGCTTCTTATTTGTCCAATCGGCAACGGTGCTCGGCTTTACAAATGGCTATGGTTATCTCATTAAACATTCTGTCTTTAATTGAGCTTGTAGATAACAACATTGTGCCACATTACCTGAAATCGTGTGGATAGATGTCAAACTGAACTCCACCTGTGTTGATGATGAACCCGACCTTCTCACGACGTGCAAGCATTTGACATCATGATGCCATTCTGCATCAACACGTCATGATCCTCTGAAACACATAATTAATCATTCACTAGCCCATGCGTGCCAAAATTTTGCTGGAAAATAGGAAGAATCTGTGATCTCGATATTCTTGTAGCGCTTCCTTGTTGAATTTCGGCTCCAGCGCTACAAGAAAGACTTCAAAACTGATTTGTGACTTTTAAACAACCTTATATCATTTTGCATGGGATCTTGAGGTTATCAGGATTAGACTTGTAGATATTCTCATTTAGAATAAGATTATGAGCTGCTTATTTGATATAATAAACTTTTAAAACTCCTCATCAAAAACCAATATAAAGCTTTAAAATCAGAAAACTCAAAAGCAAGCCCAACATCTTATATAAATCCTAAGGAAAAACTACTAAGGAGGAAAAAGCAAGTTAAAGAAAATGAATAACTTTAAAATAGAGTGCAAATGAAACCAAATTTTGAAAAAAACAAGATACTATCAAACCAAAAATTGGAAAAACAAGGTACTGACTTAACATTTGGCTCCAGCTTCGGGATGAAGACCTTCCTGCGAGGCTTCAAGAACCTGAAGACCAGTGCCTTATCCATTGGGCTATGGAGTCTTATTGTGATTCACTCACCGGTATGTACAATGATCAGTGCAAAAAGTTCTTATAAACTGTAAAAATGTTTGAGGAATCGTCCATTAACAGGGCTGGACAACTCCTCACCTTCCAAGGACTGCAGAATAAAGGTGTTGTTTTCTAAAACCTTTGATACCAGAAAAGGACCAAACCAAAGATTGTCAAACTTACCATGCTTACCTTTCTTCTCTTTCCTTGCATCCCATCTTAAAACCATCTCGCCTTCAATGAAAGTATTTTCTTTGACATTCCTATCAAATCTGCTTTTAATTTTGGATCTGTACAGCTGTGCTTTTTCATCCACCTTCTCTCTATTCTGCTGTAACTCTATCATTTCAAATAGTCTCCTTTGCATATCATTAAGCTCCTCTTGAGAATTCTGGAGGAATTTCATCACTGGAATTCCTAATTGGACAGGGAACACTGCTTCAGTACCATAAACTAGCTGAAATGGAGAAGTTGCAATTGCTTGTTTCACTGTAATCCTATCTGCCCATAATGCATACTTCAGCATTGAATCCCAAGACCTTTTGTTATGCTTCAGCAGTTTCTTGATGCTCTGAATAATATTCTTGTTGGAAGATTCAGCTTGACCATTTCCCTGAGGATAATAGGGAGTTGAATGTTTTAGAATGATTCCATTTCTTTCACAGAAGGCCACCATTGCCTTGGATTTAAATGCCTTTGCATTGTCTGTTATTAATCTCTGTGGGCAGCCAAACCTGCTCAAAATATTTTCTTCAATGAAATCTATGATTACTTTGTCTGTAGCATTCCTTGTGGGAATGGCTTCTACCCATTTTGTGAAAAAATATGTGGCAGTTAGAATCCAATGATGCTGTCCTGAAGATGTTGGATTTATTTCTCCAATAAAGTCCAGACCCCACTACTGAAACGGGGCATTTACTGCAATAGATTTTAAAGATAAGGACACTAATTTCTGTTTACCTGCAAATTTCTGACAAGGAATGCATGCTCTTACCTGATGGTAAACATCTGTGAATAAGGATGGCCAATAGTATCCAGCTCGCAAAATTTTGTAAGCTGTTGCTTTCCAATACTTGTGACCTCCACAGGCACCTTCATGAGATTCTGAAATCACCTCTCCTATTTCAGATTGGTCTAAGCATCTGAGCAGAATACCCCCTGGATCTTTACAAAATAATTTATCCTCAACTAAACAGTATTTAGTGGCTTTGAGTTTTAAAGATCTTGTAGCTTTCTTATCCAAATGCTCAGGACATTGCAGAAATAATAAGAAATGAACAATGTCTGCATACCAGACTGATGATGAATAAAAATCCATGATTTTTTCTTTCTCCAATTGTATTTGATCTTCTTCAGGAAGTGAGTCTTCAACCATGACATGGAGTCGTAGGGCCTGGCAATTAGAATCAGCCAACAGCTTGGCTAAACCTTGTCCCTTGACAAGCTTAGTAGGCCTTATTTCTACATCATATTCCATAATCTTCGCAATCCATCTGCCTCTCTTTCCTTCAATATCAGGCTGAGTTAACACCTCCTTCACAGCAGGATTAGGTACAAAAGAAATTACCTTTGAATGCAAGATATAAATTCTGAAAAATTTCAAAGCTTTTACCAAAGCATAAGCTTGCTTCTCCATAATACTATACTTCAGCTCAGAATCTCTGAGAGTTTTGCTGAAGAAAGCAATAGGCTGTTCCAAACCTTCTTTATTTTTCTGAAGTAAGACAGCTGCAATGGTGTCTTCTGATGCGAATGAGAAGGTAAGGAATTCCTTGGTAAAATCAGGACTTACCAGTACAGGTGCTTCAGTAAGAGCTACTTTGATTTTCTCAAATGCTATCTTTGCCTCAGCAGTCCACTTTACTTCCTGATCTTTCTTTAACATGGCTGTGATTTGTTTAATGGTTTCAACAAAGTTGGGAATAAACCACCGCAGAAAGTTTATCTTTCCAATGAATGATTGAACATCCTTTTTACTCCGAGGTAAGCTAATCTTCAGTATTGCTTTCACCCTTTCAGGATCTATTCTGATGCCATCAACAGACACCAAGTGACCAAGTAATTTTCCTTCTTGCACAGCAAAATGTGATTTTTTAGGGTTCAGGGATAGGCCAAATTTTCTGCATTTTATGAAGGTTTGCTCCAAATGCTTCAAGTGTTCATCATCAGATTTTGAGAAGACAGTAATATCATTTAGATAGATAACCACAAACCTATCTTTTTCACCCACGAATGCAATGTCCATGGCTCTCTGAAAGGTTGCTCCAGCATTCATCAAGCCAAAACGCATCTTGTCATACATAAATGTCCCCCAGGGGGTTGTAAAAGCTGTCTTTTCTTTGTCATCAGGGTGCATAGCAATCTGATTGTACCCTGAGAAACCATCTAGCATAGAAATCCTCTGAGCTCCAACTACTTGCTGCAAAACCTGTTCAATCTTGGGGAGAGGATAATTGTCTTTTAATGATGATCGATTCAAATTTCTGAAGTCAACACATAATCGAATTTACCCATTCTTCTTTCTAACCGGAACCAGATTAGTCACCCAAGAAGAATACCTGAGAGGCACTATTATCTTTGCATCCAACAACTTCTTTAATTCTTTTTCAATTACAGGGAACAAGGCTGGATTGATTCTTCTCAGTTTCTGTCTGAAAGGCTTGACATTAGGTTCCAAAGGAACCTTGTGCTGAATAATTGTTGTATCATAAGTTTTTAGTTCCTTATAAGACCAGGCAAATGCATCTACATGTTTTTTCAACACCTTAATATATTTATTTCTTTGTTCCACTGTTAGGAATTTCGAAATTTTAACCATTCTGGGATGTTCTGCTGAACCAATATTGTAGTCTTCTACATTGTCTTCTGAAGATTGAATTACTGGCTTTGAAGGTGTATCATCTTTTGTGAATATTCTTTCTAAATGTACTAGACCTTTTGGAATGAAATTGCTCTTCAGTTCAATAATCTTATGACCTGCTATCTCTTCTGCAACAAACTCATTTAACTGTTCCTCCCTTTCATCTTCTTCCTGATCAATTTGAGTATTTGAAAAATCCTCTATAAGCTCAAGAATTTTTTTTATTTCAATGTCATCTTCAAAAACCCTCCAGTGCTTCACATTGTCAGGGACACATGGTCTATACCTCACTTCGATAGGATATCTTAGCTGAGTGGTTTTAGGGATTCTGAAATGTGTGGCATCCAGGGCTAAAGAATTTGCAGTCTCATTATGATTCCTGGGAATAAGGGTGATATTAAATGCTATAAAATAGTTTTCAAGCATATCCCATACCTCATTTCGATATACTTTCAGCAAACCCTGCTTTACTTGATATTTGTTCTTCACTTGTTGAACAACTAGTTCGGAGTCGCCAAATGCCGAAATCTGCTGAATTCCCAAATCTTTAGCAGCCTTCAATCCCAGTAGCAGAGCTTCATACTCGGCAGTGTTGTTAGTGGTAACAAACTCCAATTTATACATGAGCTTCACTGTTTCACCCCCAGGGGAAATGAGTAAAAATCCAGCTCCAGTACCCTCTTTGCATGAGGATCCATCAAAGTACAACTGCCACAATGTATCTTCCTCTTCTCTGCTGCGTTTTACATGGTGTTCTTTTTGCACTTGTAACAGACCAGCATAATTCTCTTCTTCACTAAACTGTAATATGCATGAACCAAGGTCTTTGTCCACAGAGTACATTGGGTGATTGCTAGGGTTTTTATCATCTATGACTATGTAAGAAAGTTGTAGCTCTCTGTAAAGTCTTCTATTTTCTCCACCAAAAACAGGAATGGTGGCATAAGAGAGGTCCATTTGTAATGTTCCCCCAACCTTCTTAGCCCATGACCTAGACAGAAGCAAGCCAAATTTTGGTGTGATGTCAGCTACCACAACGTCCATTATCACACTTTTCATGGGCAACTGAGTAAGGTTGACAACCATGTCTTTTATTACTCCTACACATTTTACAGCTCGGGAGTCAAAGGCATATAAATCATGGTAAGGTTTGGTGACATTAAGGCCCAGGGCTTCCATTACAGCTTTTGGCATCAAGTTATGGGATGCTCCTGAATCTAGCAGGAAATTATGAATCATCTGCTCGTGTACAGTCAAGGTTATATAGAAAGGAGGAGAAGCACCAGCTTCATTTTCAGTCTTTTCAGCCAGAGCTGATCCAATAAAAATTCTAGGGTTTTCTTCTTGCAAATTAACTGTATCTGAAACTGGTTGATTACTGGGTATATTCATCACTTTCAGAACTGTATTCTTATATGATGGATTCTTTATTAACTTAGTCAGAGGTACAGGAATCTTTAACTTCCCCAGTTCGTTCTCCAAACTAAAATTTTGGACAGATTTGTTTACCTCTTCAACTTCAGCATTTCTCTTTGTTTTTTCTGCAGACTGTTTCTTCTCAATAACAGGATCAGCCATTTGTTTAGCAGGAACAGGTGCAGCAGGAACAAGTGCCCTCTTCTTGGGAGCTTGAGCCACTTGTTTTGGACCTGATCTAAGATTTAGGGTCTTTTTAGGTGGTTCATTCTGATGAATAGCAGCAGTTATAGGAATATTCTCCACATCTACATCATCTTCAGTTTCAAACATGCCAGCAGTGTAACATTCAGAATTTAAAAAATCTTCTTCAGTAACAAAACCTGTAAACAATCTATCTCCAATGTGGTTCATGTCCTGATCAGTCTCAGTTTATTCAAATAGCAGTTGTTGATCAATTTCTTCTTCATCAACCAAATTATTTTAAAAAGGTGGGGGCACTTTTTTATCCTCATTCTCCCTCCTTTCTCGCTGGATATCATTATTCCTGCGCTCTCTTGGCATAAATCTAGGAGCAAACTGCCTTCTAAACTGATTCTGATTGTTTGGATTTCTTTCAGCTTCTGGAGCAGGTTTACTAGAATTCTTCTCAAGTTCTAACTTATTTAGTTTTGCAGTAAGATTCTTCACCAGCTTAACCATCTCATCTATCTTGGCTTCAGCAGACTGAGAAGCAGAACTTGCTGTAACAACTTCTTTCTTTCCTTTTCTTTCATATAGCTGTTGGGCTGTTTCATTTTTAAGTCTATTGGAAGCTAGCAAATTAGATTCTACCTCCAAAGCTGCATCTTGCATGTTCATCAAGGTGATAGGTCTCCTTTGTCTCAGTAATCAAGAAAATTCATGATCAAAAGCATTTGCATAAGTTAGCTTAGATGATGTTTCTGTAGGTTTAATTTCTGCTGGAATTCTAGTGTACATTTTGTTAAACCTTTTGGAAAAATTTGCAACAGTCTCATCTTTCTTTCTTTTGAGAGCCCCAAACTCAGTTATATAGTAGGTGTGATCCTTTGTGTCTCCCCATTGTCTCATGAAAAGATCATGGAGTTCTTCAATGATAGTAATTGAGTTAGCAGGAAAGTCTCTAAACCATTTTCTTACATCCCCATCAAGACTCTGAACAAATACCCTCATCCACACATCTTTTATCTCAATGTTCTGATTGTCAGCATAGCTTAGGAAAGCCTCCCAATGTTCCTCAGCAGTGACTTCCCCCTGTCCATTGAATCTAGGCATATATTTCTGGTAATCACCTCCGGGTAATGCATGTAAAGGTTGAGGTAAAACTAATGGTGCATACCTAGCTGCAACCATGCGGTCCATCATATCCATGGGTGGGTTTTGACCTGCCATTTTTGTACTGACTGACTGGGAAGATGTGGAAACTTGGCTGGAACTTTTTTGAAAAAGATTCTTTCCTACTTTCAGCTGAAAGATAGGTATTTTATCAGGAGAGGAAGTCTTAGATTTCAAAAAACTTCGAGGATTAGTAAAGACTTGAAAAGTACTTTCAGGGATGATAGGTTTTCTCCAAGGTGAAATTTCAGCTGAACTTAATGATCTGCCCAGCTGGTCAGGGTCACAGGAGGCTGGCAAAGATTGATATTTTCTGAGTTTATTTGCTGTTTTCAAGATATGTTCAGGATCTGTCACACCCAGTTTCAATGGAGAAACATGCCTGTTCCTGGTCCCAATCCCTTTAGAAGCCACTGTGACTACTTTTTGGTGAAAATAGCCTTTAAAAAGATCTGATTTAAGTCCACCTCTTAAACCAGTAAAAATTATGACTATCCCAGGGAAGATATGCTTCAGTTTCGTCCCCGGCAACGGCGCCAAAGATGTTTGTGCCAGAAATTGTTTCTAAGGCTAAGGAAACAAGCTAACACAATCTCAAGAGTAAACTCAACAAATAAGACAAAGTTTTTAGGGTTTTTGAATATGATTTAAATGGTTGTAAGCTCTGGGCACAGTCAGGGAATACATCCAATAGAAAAGTAACAACTAAATCATAAGCATAAACTGATAAAGATGCATAACATATCACAAAAGATCCCACAAAAAGAATGTGCTGAGGTTCATACATAAAAGATAAGTATCGCCAGAAAATATACATCAACAAGCAATGAATTTACCATTTAAGAAGCTAAACAAGCTTAACAACAAAGCCAATCACAAACAAAAATGAAGGAGAAAAAGTCATATGTTTCATTATTTCATCAGCTAATGCTCATAAGAGTCACATTACTTATCTCTTGAACAAGTCTGAAGGTACAATACAATCTGCAGACCTCCTGCTGCCCCCAAAAATCAGAACCTCTACAATGACTTATTCACATCTCTAAATACTATCCTTTTCAAAATCAATTAGGTCTCTAACCCTAACTGTTTTCCAGCTCTCGATGAGGTAAAGTAAAGAGAGAATATTTACAAGTTACAAAATATGCTAAAAATAGCATTTCATTAATATATCAGTTTGCTATTTAATGACAACTAAGTAAAAGCATAACTGTTTTATAGGTCCTTTGCCACCTCAGCTAAGAGGGCGATACCATCTGGAGTTTGTTCTTTCTTCTTGGCCTTCTTTTGTTCCTTCTCCATGTCATTAATCCTCTTTGTCAGTTCTTTGTTTTTCTGCTGCAAATCTCGAACTGTCTTCTCCAGCTGAGTGCATTGACTGTCAGCAACCCTTTTCCTTTTAAGTGCTTCTTTTGCATCAACCACTAGTTCCTGAAAATTGTCATGAACATCCTGGAGATCTTCTCTTAATCTTCTATTGGCCATCATCAAACCATCGTTGACCTCCTGCATATAATTCATTTGGTGCTTATATTGCTTGACAGTCTTCTGTAAATTTTCCCTGTCAGAATTAGCCATTTTCTCTATTGCAGAATCTTGCTCTTCATTAGGTTTCCAAGGAATGTCAAACTTCTTGAAGATTTCTGCTTCTTCTGTCAACAGCTTCTCAGAAGTGTCCTCAATGCTGGGCTTTGGATCTTCTTCACCTGCTGCTTCCACTGAATTAATCTCTTCTTTTAAACATGGCTGCAATTTATCTATTTCTGATTTGTCATCATCCATGGACCCTTCATCTAAGATAGTCACCTTATCTGTGTTTAATTTAGGATTTAACAACTTCTTCATGTTTAACCTCAACTTATTTTTCGACCTAGTTTTAGGTCTCCAGAATGTAGTTGCCTCTCCCATCATCTTCAGTTCTTTCCCTTGGTACTGAATAGCAGCTAATTCCACCACTTCCAGCTTGTTTCTTTTCCTGTTAGGCCTTGTGGTTTTGCCATCTGAAACTTGAAATTCTTCAATTTCAGTTTTGACTTTTATCTCAGAAATAGGCTGTTCTTCTAACAGATATCCTTCATCATCTGAAAGAATTGTGATGGGAATTTTTGGCTGAATGTGGATCTCTTCTTTAGCTATAGGAACCATTTTAATGTCAACCTTTTCCTCCTCCTGAGGATCTGCTACAGGTGCTGGATTCTTCTCAGACAGTTCCTTTTTGTCTTCAAACAATGTGAACTTGCTTTTAGGGCTGTCTTCAAACAATGTGAACTTGCTTTTAGGGCTGGCCAAAGGTGTCTTTTGTTCACTGTCTTCCTTGACAGGCTCTGCTGATTCTTCAATTTTGATCTTTCCTTTGTCTTCCAATTTGGGCTTATGACCTAATTTTCTGAGTAAGACTTTGCCCTTATCTGCTTGTCTTTTGGATTTTTTATCTTCAAAACCAAACCAAAAAACAAAAAATTCCCAGGTCTTTCCCTCCTGTTGCAAGGCAGTACTAACAATCAATTTGATTAATCCATGATGAAAAATGGATTGAGAAGAAGAATATACTGGTTCTTTCACTTTGTTTGCCATCTTTTGCAAACTCTTCAGGAAGAAAAATGGCAAGTTCATCTTAGATATTCCTACCATGTGTTGAAGAAACCTAAAGTATACGAAGGCATACCTGCCGTCACAGGTAACATAACTCTGTAAAATTCTAATTGGTTCCACCCATTCTTTCTTAACATTTTGGATTAGCACACCTTTATTCCAATCTGGTATGATATTGGGTAAAAGGTATCTCTGTGGATCAAAATCAAAGGGCAACTTTTTAAACCAATGTTCACCTTCATCTTTAATTCCTGTTGCTTCTGAGATTAATTTAACTGTCAGCTTGAATTTCAAGGTATCGAAAACCACCATATCATTTTTTAAACCTTGGGCAAACCTGCAGGATACCTGTGCGTTATATCCATCAATTTTTCTAAAGAAATCCATCCATCCAGCTCGTTTGAATAACTCCACACACTCTGGTAGCTTTTCAAACCATTCTACATTTGTTGGCTCAGCCCTATTTATTCTGCCACTCTTGCCCATTATGCTTTGATCACTTCAAACTGGATATCTGCTCTTGTACTGTTTGTGAACAGAAGCTAAATTTTGGCAATTGACAACACTATTGAATGCACACGTTATTCGTTGCACTGATAGGGTTGAAATTCATAAAAACGAGACTATTATCCTTAACCCTCTTTCAAACTGATGATGCGGCTCACCAACAGATAGCTATTTCTTTGGTTAAAATTGCGTTTAAGAACCCAATTTTACCTAACCTTTGATTAATTTGAACAGAGTGGGCTCAAACGACAAAGCCCCAAATTTGCTGCTATGCGGGGTTTTTTAAGAATACCTGTAAATTGCTTCAATGTGGTTGTTTGAAATCACGATCTCCACTGTCAGATGAGTCAGCTTTGTTGTCCAGATGTCGCGCAATCCTCAATTTAGCAGTTCACCCCGGAATCACGAAGCCCTAATTTTCGTGATGCCCTCAACGCTTCTTATTTGTCCAATCGGCAACGGTGCTCGGCTTTACAAATGGCTATGGTTATCTCATTAAACATTCTGTCTTTAATTGAGCTTGTAGATAACAACATTGTGCCACATTACCTGAAATCGTGTGGATAGATGTCAAACTGAACTCCACCTGTGTTGATGATGAACCCGACCTTCTCACGACGTGCAAGCATTTGACATCATGATGCCATTCTGCATCAACACGTCATGATCCTCTGAAACACATAATTAATCATTCACTAGCCCGTGCGTGCCAAAATTTTGCTGGAAAATAGGAAGAATCTGTGATCTTGATATTCTTGTAGCGCTTCCTTGTTGAATTTCGGCTCCAACGCTACAAGAAAGACTTCAAAACTGATTTGTGACTTTTAAACAACCTTATATCATTTTGCATGGGATCTTGAGGTTATCAGGATTAGACTTGTAGATATTCTCATTTAGAATAAGTTTATGAGCTGCTTATTTGATATAATAAACTTTTAAAACTCCTCATCAAAAACCAATATAAAGCTTTAAAATCAGAAAACTCAAAAGCAATCCCAACATCTTATATAAATCCTAAGGCAAAACTACTAAGGAGGAAAAAGCAAGTTAAAGAAAATGAATAACTTTAAAATAGAGTGCAAATCAAACCAAATTTTGAAAAAAACAAGATACTATCAAACCAAAAATTGGAAAAACAAGGTACTGACTTAACAGGGAGTAGGGAGGAATGGTAGAAATTCTCCTTGAGGTTGTCTGGGTCTCTTCGAAAATGCTGAATTAGGGCTTCTAATTGATAAATTTGGTACTTTCGGCAGAAATCTTCAGGCACGGCTAGGGATTTCCGGACGGTTGGGGCATCTATGTAACACAGAATCTTTCATTTTGCAGCATCCATGACCACCCTGCGGCCACGGGAATAATAGCTGGAGCACCAGTCTATGAACTCAGGACAATTTGGGGTCTGACTGGTGGTAAAATGGTGAAAGGAAGACTAGTAGACCTTGTGGATATCTCTTCCTTGCGCTCTTATGGTTTCTAGTTTTTCTTTGGCGGCTTCCAGGGTACTATTAAGGAACATGGTGTCGAAAATGGCACTGTCTTTGTCCTCTATCCAGTCATTTATCTTACAAGATTCGAAACTCGGAGGTCCTACGGAGCCCGCCATTTACAAAAGTTCACAGAGGAAAAGAGTGGCCTACTTGGCTGTTTGACGCTTGGGTTGGTTGACCACAGATCGATCTTCCTCGCCTTTCAACGTGCACATGAAAGACAAGATGAGAATCCTTGTGCAAACCGATATTTTATAATATTATCTTGCCATATCGTCCCTCTAGCTACAAAGATGGAGGAGCCACATTGGTTGTCAGTTGGCCAGATTGATCCTCTACCATTAGATCCTTTGACCTTTCCTACCACCTTTCTTCGTGGTTTCCAATTCGGCCACCTGACAGCTTGCCAATGCTTTTGACTTTTGAGAAACCCTACATGCCATTGATCCGGTTCCTGCTCAGATCCTGGCTGTTCAACCGTGTGTCCCATTAATTATTCGCAAATCTTTGTCCCGCCCAGTTACCCCACAAGTAATATTTGTGAAGTTCACCCAGACCGTAGATCTTTTCCACGCCACATCTAGGCCATCGGAGGATGCAGTACTTTAAGAAAAGTTCACAAATATGAATTGCGACCGTTTTTGCACATGTAATATCTGCGAACATGTTGTGAGCCATTGATCTGCACCCTACACCGTTGATTGCTTTTGGACCTGCCCATCAGCTAGTACCCCACCTCCGCTTAAAGAGTCACCAACTTACTTCGCGAAGAAGGCTCCCGACTGCATATTTCCTGATGCTAGATCTGACCGTCCATACATTTTTTCACAGGTTCCTTTGCATTTGTCCTTTGGTTGATTACTTCAAACCTTAGCTTTTTCCCACATTGCTGATTTTAGCCCGATTCGTCCTGCTGAGAGTTCCTGAGCGATCAATCTTTTTCTTGAACTTCGGGCCTACCTTCACTTCACGAGTCCTCCAGAACCCTTAGCACAATCCAGGTGCTAACAGATCCATTAAGCAACCATTAGAAATGATGCTCGTTCTTATCCATGAATACTTGAAATTCAAGTTAGATGTTCACTTCATGAGTATGTGTTTGAACTTGAATGCCAACTTTGTCCTGCAAAACATTTCTGTATTACTATTTTTTTTATTGAATCAATGTTGCATATGAAACCTTTCAAGTTCAGCCAACTTATAAGGTCAGATCCATTCATACTACTTTCTTAGGTCTCTCGAGTCAGAAACAATGTTGGGATTATTAGTGTTTTCTTAGAATTACAAATGATGCAAACTTGGTCTTAATATTGCCCCTTTCCCCAATTCTTAAAGGGTTCTAGCTCAATGGTAGAGTGCTTGCTTTACAATCAGGAGGTTGAAGGTTCGATTCCTTCGTGCCCTAGTCATATGTCTCTACGAGGGGGGTTCATAATCGCCCCCAAAGGTTTGTAAAGAGTTTTAGGGGGGAGGGTTTTGAACCGCCTCTGTAGGTACCTACGAGGGGGGTTTAAAACCGCCCCCAAAGATTTGGAAAGATTTTTAGGGGGGGTTTCGAACCGCCTTTGTAGATACCTACGAGAGGGGGTTTAAAACCGCACCCACATGTTTGTAAAGCGTTTTGGGGGGGGTTGAACTGCCTTCGTAGGTGCCTACGAGGGGGGTTTAAAACCACCCTCACAGGTTTGTAAAGAGTTTTGGCGGGGGTTTTGAACCGCCTCTGTAGGTACATACGAGGGGGGTTTAAAACCGCCCCCACAGGTTTGTAAAGAGTTTTGGCGGGGGTTTTGAACTGCCTCAGTAGGTACCTACGAGGGGCGTTTAAAACCGCCCCCACAGGTTTGTAAAGAGTTTTGGAGGGGGTTTTGAATCGCCTCCGTAGGTACCTACCAGGGGGATTTATATCCTCCCTTAAAAGCGACTTTTGGGGGAGGTTTATAACCACCACCAAAATTCACTTCAGGGGCAGTTTTGATCTCTTCCAGAACCACCCCTAAAAGCCAAAACTTTTAGCGTTGGTGTTATTAGGGGCGGTTTGTTAAAGACCGCCGCCAAATCCAAAACCACCCCCAAAATATTGACTTTTGGAGGCGGAAGACAACCACCCCTTAAAGTCAAAAAATGACTTTTGGGGGGGCTTTCGAACTGCCCCCAAAAGTCCAAAAGTAACTTTTGGGGGGGGTTTAGAACCGCCCTCAAAAGCGAGTTTTGGGGGCGGTTTAAAACCGCCTCCAAAATTCACTTTTAGGGGCGGTTTTGATCTCTTTCAGAACCGCCCCTAAAAGTTAAAACTTTTAGCGTTGGTGCCTTTAGGGCCGGTTTTGGAAAGATCGTCTCCAAATCCAAAACCGCCCCCAATAATTCCTTTTGGAGGCGGAAGACAACCGCACCTAAATGTCAAATTTTTTGTAGTGTGTGAACTTGAGTGTAATGTCCCTTATTAAGAATTTTATTAAAATTGCAATTTTCCACTTTTTTTCCCTAGTTCGACCTTTGACTAGTTTGGATCTCTAGGTCCCAAATTTGCCCCAAATGATCCCAAATATTCTGAGAAGGTATATGAATGATATTAGAACATAAATATGTGTTTCAGGGATGCCTTTGGACCTTTAAAATACTTCTGCAAATTCTCTTTCAATTCTGATCAATGTAGGTAACTTTACTAGTGATTTTCCTTTGACTAGTATTGGCCTATAGGTCTCAAATTGACTCCAAATGCCTTCAAATATTCAAGGAAGGTGTATGAATGATATTATAACTTGAATATGATGTTTATGGATAACATATGTCCACCAAAATACCTCTGCAAACTCTCTTAATATTCTGGACCAATTATGCAATTTTACTAGTGATTTGGGGTTCAAATCCCCCTGGGGTAAGTACTGAAAATGGCTTCCCAAATGCCTCCAAACCCACTCAAATTTATGAACAGAGGTATGCAATGTGTTAATTATTTTATTAAAGTCTCATATGCACCATTAATGGATTATTACAACTGTTCTCACCCTCTCCCATTCAACTGCAAAAATCCCCAATTTGACCCTTTGGGGAAATGGCACTATTTCACCTCCCAATAGAACTAAACTGAGTAAAAATGATTCAAATGCTCAAGTACAGTACATGAAACTTGTAGAAGACATCCATGGCAGTATATTTACCACAAATATATCAGATAATCATCCATTCATTCGAAATCATCATCAATACATTGGTTCACAACAAGGTAGTGGGGAAATGGCATTGTTCTTCCATTAAAAATGAGATTTATACATTTCTACTTGGAATTTCGACCTGAAACTTTTTGGAGATGAAGAACAGAGTATTTACTTCATATTACAAAATAAATGGGGCATTAAAATCTTCCCCAAAGAGTACAAGAGCTCACCAAAAACGCCCTCCCTCAAGGATCAAGAATATGCCATCAAAACTGGAAATGGTTGAAGGAGTGAGCTGCAATAGAAGAAACCATGAGCTGCCCTGTATCTTACACCTGCAAATAAAGACTCCATTAAATCTCCAAATGAAAGGTCTGAATGGAATTTCCAATTACCAACTTGGATGGGAATCTTTCACCCTCGAAATTGGCTAAGGCAAGAAACTAGTCATCCACTAGCTCTCCCTCTTCACAAATGCAATTGCAAATTCTACAAATGATCAAAAGTTGCTTTCATTCTTTGTTATTGAAATTTATAAACTTCTAATGTCCTCCATGGGTCGAATTCCTTCCAAGAGACTCATGCCAACTCATGATGGGAAGAGATTCCAAAGAACGCCACTTGTACAACAATTCCTAGTCTCCCACTTCCACCAAATCACATGTGGAAGCATCTTAGCTGCCCTAACACCCTTGAGCGCCCTCTTGGAGTCTAATTTTAGCCTTGACATGTCATATATGTCATATGTCAGCCTTCAGGTCTGATTTGTGTCATAGGTGTCATAGCATCTTCATTATTGTTGTCATAGAGCTAGGGAATCTAGCCCAAGTGTCTCACTAGCTCCAAATTGCCTCTTCCTCTTCCATGGGAGTTACTCTTCCTCTATATTTCGACCTTGGATGAGTCATGCAATGAATAATACCTTTTGGACTCCCCCAAGTATGTTACCATTCACCTTGAATTCGAATTGGTGAGAGAATGATGCCAAATGTAGTGGGGAAATCTAGCCATATGTGGGTCCCACTTCCTCCATGTGTCTTCATGATGAAATTCCACTTTGATTTTCACTTGTATATATTTATTTAGATCCTTTATTAAATATTTATGCCATTCTAATGTTCAAACATCATTTATTATCCCCATTATTCCAAATCCCAAAGCTTCCACCCCAAACCTAGGAAACTAGTAATTTTCCTCCTTGGAAATTATTTGACCTTTAGCATCAATTTGACAAACTCTAATGAATAGAGCCAATGTGATTAGGCCATTGTGACCCATTACCAAATTTGGGACATGACATTGAGGTCAATTGACATGGATGCAGAGACACCTTGACATCGAACTTCCTGAGCATCGTTGCTTGATATCATGAATCCATGTGTCTCTTCGTGGCTTCTTTCATTGTTTGTCGGCTTCTTCTTCTTTCAAGGGAAAAGTACACCGCGGAGTCAATAATATTTAACTGCGCAGTAGATGAATATCTTATTTTTCTTATGTTGCGAACTTCGCTAATCATACGATAGAGAACCCCAAATTTTACTTCGCGGAACACTTGCTTCACTAAGAATTCACTTCGCAATTTTAATTGTGCGATTTCGACTTTTTACTGCGAGGTTTCAACTTTCTACTGTGCAGTGATGCGCAGTTAACTTTGCAACAGTTTACTTCGCGTACTTCTCAAATACTTCGTGTCTCACTTGAACAAACTTATCATGAAATATATTTTCTAATGCATAGAAACTTAAAACATCTTATGCAAAGTTACTCCTTGTTAAATTAAAACTTTCACTGCGATGAACTATTTTGAAATCTTTAATTCTTTTTACTGCGCGTAAATGTAAACAATAGTCAACCAAGTAGATTTGGAAAAGATATGCGACATGTCAAATTCAACATTCTTGAGAATGAAACATAAAAATATAAACTTGTATATTTACCATAGTAAACTGCGCAATGCCTCAATACATAGAAATGAGTTTTCACTTGATCTTTTTACTTTCACAGAGCTTGGGCTCTTGATACAATTCATGGGACCTTCTTCTCCTTTCGCTCTTCTTACACATCTCTCTTAGAGTTTTAACAATGAGCTTCTACTTATAGAGTTTTAATCAACTGACTTAAGATCACTTCACTTGGAAGCTACATGATTGCATTAAACACTGTAATTAATTCTAACCTAATATTTATTGACATGTGAACTACTAACGCGATTACATAAATATAACTTGACGTGCGTTGGATTGGCTGCGAACTAGTTGACAGACTGACACTGCAGTCTCTGCGCGCTGACACAAAATACTAACGGGGTGACTGACAGAGCCGGCGCAGTAGATACGTGATCAACTCATTAATTACATATTTTCCAACACTCCCCCTTAATTATGAGCAGATGGGGATCATAAAACAAAACTAAAATTTTACAAAATGTTTCAGAGCTGAAACATGCTCTGGGCATGACAAAGTTCACTGCGCAAAACTTGTCACTCCTAAACAACTTCGTATATATTGGAATGGGTCCTTTGCCAATGGTTTGGTAAACATGTCTGCTACCTGATCTTCAGACCTGCAAAATTCTAAACATATTTCTTTGTTGTTTATCAGTTCTGTGATAAAATGATACCTTGTATCGATGTGCTTTGTTCTCTTGTGAAACACATGATTCTTTGATAGTGTGATAGCTGAATTGTTGTTGCAGTAAATGACTGTGGGTTCTTTTTGGTTCTGCGACAGATCACTTAACATCCTACGCATCCAAACTGCTTGACATGCAAAGCTTGTAGCTGCAACATACTCTGCTTTTGCTGAAGAAAGAGTTACTATGGGTTGTTTCTTTGAATCCAATGATACAACACCTATTCCTAAATGAAATGTATTTCCAGATGTTATTTTCTGTCATCTACGCTGCCTCCATTGTCATTGTCAGTGTATCCAATGAGTTTGAATACAAAATACCAAAGTATTTTGTTCCACTTACATACCTCAGAATTATTTTACCTGCTTGCCAATGCGATTCTTTTGGTGACTCCATGAATCTTGAGATTAAGCTGACTCCATACATGATATCCAGCCTTATCGCTGTAAGATACATAAGGATTCCAATGATCCTTTTAAACAGAGTAGGATCTACATTGGATCCATCATCATCCTTGCTCAATTTCAAACCTGTTATTACTGGTGTAGGGGTTGTCTTACAGTTTAACATCTTAAATCTGTTCAAGACATCACTTGCATACTTCAACTGAGATATAAATATCCCATTTTCAGTCTGTTGGACTTCAATGCCCAAAAAATACTTCATAAACCCCAAATTAGTCATTTCAAATTCACTTTCCATGACTAATCTAAATTCTTCTATGCCAAAATCACCAGTAAATATTAAATCATCTACATACAGGTAGACAATTAGCTTATTACCTTGCTTGTTGATTTTTGTGTACAGCGTTGGCGCACATTCACTTCTTGAAATCCATTCTAAATAAGGTAAGATTCAATGTGACTGTACCAAGCTCGAGGAGCTTGCTTCAAACCATAGAGTGCCTTCTTCAACTTGTATACTTTGTGTCCTTGTCCTGGAACTTCATAGCCTTGTGGCTGATCCACATATACTTCCTCCTCCAAATAACCATTTAAAAATGCAGACTCAACATCCATTTGGTAAACAGGCAATGTATTTTATGCTACGATGGCCAAAACTGTTCTAATAGTGTCCATTCATGCTACAGGTGCAAAAGTTTCATTGAAGTCTTGCCTTATGCTTTTGCACATTTCCTTCAACATCTTTCTTGGTCTTATAGATCCATTTCACGATTATCACATCCTTGTCCTTAGGAACATCAACTAGTTCCCATGTTTGATTCTTCTCTATGCATTATATTTCTTCCTCCATGGCTTGTGCCCAGACCTTATCTTCAAAAACTTCTTCAAATGTTAACGGATCATTAACTTGAGAAAATAATGCAAAAACTGAGAATGAATTAGGTGTACCAGTCTCATATATCTCACGCAGACTTCTTGTCCTTGGCGGAGTTGTTGGTGTCAAACTGCACGAAATGCTTGATGGAGTTTGCTGTGCACTTGGTGTGCTTTTCGGAGTTGCTTGTACTGTAACTTGTGTCGGAGTTCCTTGTGCTGGATCATGCTACGCAGTCCTGGGAGTAGACGGTGCTGTGAAGTTCTGATTTACATGCAGAGTCTCAACCACATCTTCTGCGATGTCATCATGTTCAATATATGACACGATTTTAACATTATTCTCTACAGTTCCATCCCATGCTTCATTCTATATGAAATGAACATCTCGACTGATAATAACTTTTCTTGCAACAGGATCATACAACTTGTATGCTTTTGCATCTTTAGAATACCCAATAAAAATGCATTTCTGTCATTTATTGTCTAATTTCCTTCTTAGCTGATCTGAAACATGTGTGTATGCTACACAACCAAAAAATTTTAAATGTGAAACACTATGTTTCATACCTGTCCATACTTCCCGTGGAACTTTGTTCTTCATGCTCTTCGTCGAACATCGATTCATGATGTATACAGCAGTTGCCACTGCTTTAGCCCAATATTCATTTGACAAATGCATGGATGCCAACATACTGCGCGCCGTCTCCATAATGGTTCTATTTTTCCTCTCCGCGATACCATTCTGCTGCGGTGTATACCGCGTAGTGAATTGCTTCTGTATGCCATGACTTTTTCAAAAAATTAAGAAATCATTTGAAACACACTCACCACCTCTGTCCGTTCTCAATATCTTGATGCTGTAACCACTCTGCTTCTCCACGAGTGCCTTAAACTGCTGAAAACAACTAAATGCATCAGATTTATGTTTTAGAAAATATACCCAAGTTTTCCTAGTGAAATCATCAATAAATGTGATAAGATAGGTGCATCCTCACATGGACGGTGTTTGCATCGGTCCACAAATATCAGAGTGCACAATTTCAAGTGGAGTGCGAGCTCTGTATGACTTTCCAACTGGAAAAGTCTGTCTGTGCTGTTTTCCAAAAATACAGCCTTCACAAATTCTCTCTGGCTTTTCAATCAGTGGAAATCCTTTCACCATGTCCTTCATGTGCACTAGCTTCAACCCACCAAAATTCAGATGTCCAAATCTAAAGTGCCATAACCAGGATTCATCCTTTATTTCTGTCTGAAACGCAGCTTGCACTGCGCTATCTTTTTCTTCTGCTGCATAGTGAATTTCTGCTTCTTTATTCTTTGCTTTGAATGCATTTCCAGAATTTTCATTTTGACTTGTATGAAGAACTTGAGTTGTCTTTCCTTTTATGATTGGTGTTATCCTCAAAGGAAACAAGTGATTGCTTGTCATCTTCACTTCGGCTATCAACTGATTGCTTGGATATATGTCTTTGATCAAACAACGCTTTCCTATCATATGGATTTTGTAACCTTTTTCCATCAGTTGTCCAGTGCTCATCAAATTATGCTTCAAACCTTGAACATAATAAACATCAGACATATATTTCTTCTCCCCCTGTTTGGTTAGAATATCAACAGTACCCTTACCCAAAACAGTGACTTGAAAATTATTTCCAAGTGTGACATCAATTTGAATTGATTTATCTAGACTAGAAAATAAATTTAAATTACCAGTCATATGATTGCTACAACCTTACTCTAAATACCATATGTAATTTGAAATTTCTTGGACAGCATTGCATTCCAGTGGCGATGCACATGCTAAGAACAATGAGTTGTTCAAAGTGCTATTGTTGCTTGATTGTGTTTGGCCTTGCTTTCCTTGGTCATACTGCTTCTTCCTGCATTCATATGCGAAGTGTCCATACTTCTTACAGTAATGACATTGAATTTTTTATTTATCATACCTTTGTCCACTTGGCTGACTGGGGCTCTGATTTTGACCTCTTCCCGCGACATGTGCAGGACTGCTGCTGCAACCTCCTCTGAAAGAAATTCGTCCTCTGCCTCTAGAGTTTGATCTTCCTCTGCCTCTTCCACGACTTATGGATGACTGTGTTGCGAATGCACCTTCCAGCAATGTATCTGAACTACTGATTCTATGTTCATGATTCAGTAATGAGGCTTGCAATTCATCAATGGTAAATGAGGACAGATCTTTGTTTTCCTCCAGGGTCACAACTAAAGATTCAAATTTCTTTGGAAGAACTCTAAGAACTTTTTCAACAACTCTTTGGTCACCTAGACTTTCTCCATAAGAATTTATTTGATTAACTAGACTAATAACACGAGTATAGAATGAGTCTACTGACTCTATATCTTTCATTGACAAATATTCAAAATCTCTTCTAAGAATTTGTAATTCCGTAGTCTTTACCTTGTTCAAACCTTGATATGAAGTTTCCAGCATGTCCCATGCTTCCTTAGCTGACTGCGCTGCTGCTACTCTTGGGAGTATGGATTCATGTGTCGCTTGATGTATGTGGAACGACGCCTTTCCATCTTTCTTCCTATGTTCCTTCAAAACATCCTTCTCAGCTTGTGTGAGATTGTTTTCTAGATCTACTAGTTCTGCATAACCATGCTGGACTATTTCCCATACATCTTGACCTCTAAACAAAGTTTTCATAGTTAGAGACCAACATTCATAATTTTTACCTAAAAATATTGGAATTTGCAAATTACCAGAAGTGGAAGCCATCGCTTTTCCCTTATAGATTGAATTCTTACTTTCTGTAAACTAGGCTTTGATACCAGATCAAGGGAAAAGCACACTGCACAGTCAATAAGATTTAACTGTGCAGTATATGAATATCTTCTTTTTCTTCTACTACAGACTTTGTCGATCATACAATAGAGAACCCCAAATTTTACTTCGCGGAACACTTGCTTCACTAAGAATTAACTACGTAGTTTAACTGCGCGATTTTGACTTTTTACTGCGCGACAGTTAACTGTGCGGTTTGCACTTTCTAGTGCGCAGTTGTACTTCGCAGTGATACGCAGTTAACTTCGCAACACTTTACTTCACGGAGTTCTCAAATGCTTTGCGGCTCACTTAAGCAAACTTATCATGAAATATATTTTCTAATGTATAGCAACTTAAAACATCTTACGCAAAGTTACTCCTTGTTAAATTAGAACTTTCACTGCGGTGAACTATTTTGAAATATTTAATTCTTTTTACTGCGCATAAATGTAAACAATATTCAACCAAGTAGATTTGGAGAAGATATGCGACATGCCAAATTCAACATTCTTGAGAATGAAACATAAAACTATAAACTTGTATATTTACCATAGTAAACTGCGTAGTGCCTCAATACATAGAAATAAGTTTTCACTTGATCTTTTTACTTTCACAAAGCTTGGGCTCTTGATACAATTCACGAGAGCTTCTTCTCCTTTCGCTCTTCTTACACATCTCTCTCAGAGTTTTAACAATGAGCTTCTACTTATAGATTTTCAATCAACCGACTTAAGATCACTTCACTTGGAAGCTACATGATTGCATTAAACACTGTAATTAATTCTAACCTAAGATTTCTTGACATGCGAACTACTAACGCGGTTACATAAATATAACTTGACGTGCACTGGATTGGCTGTGAACTAGATGACAAACTGACACTGCAGTCTCTGTGTGCTGACACAAAAATACTGACAGGGTCGACTGATGGGGTGACTGACAAAGCCGGCGCAGTAGATACGCGATCAACTCATTAATTACATATTTTCCAACATTCTTCTGGTGCAATTGAAGAGATCCATCAGGAAGCTGTGGATTCCCTTCGTTGTGAAATCCAAAAGAATAGGTAGATGGATCTAAACTAGATAAGCCATCATTCATCATGAGAGCATTCAAAATAGAATCTCTTTTGGTATTGAGTAGGAAATCCATTTATCTAAAAATTTCTTCCTCCGGACAATGTCTATGAAGAACTCTAATGTTGTCGAATTGATTGGAATATACAATATGGTTTCTACTTCTTTTGGATTGTGTTGGGCAGTGTTTATACTAGGCCTTATCAATAGTAGAGCGACCACGTACTGTGTACTGTTCACATGGGCACAGTAAGTTCTGTGTATTTTAAGTGTTGGTCAACAAACTTTGGTTAGGCATTCCCAAGTATCTTAGGCCAAACTCTGCACAAGTTCGCATGGCGACCATAATACTTGCATGCAGGGCTATGAGGAAGTAGTTTCAAGCTTTCCATGTCAATGTTTTCAATCGTGGTCTTTCTTAAATTTGTCTCTCACTATTTTTTAGTTTTTTGAAATTATTAACAATGATATGTTCCCTGGAAAAAGCCTTAACTTGAGAACTGCAAGCAGTTTGATGATGACAGAGATTATCAAGTCCAGATGGATTGTATATAACTTGAGAACCACGAGAATATCTAAATTATGGTGGAGTCTCTGAATTCTGGATGTGCAACTCTATTTCTAGTTGCACAAATCCTCATAAAACATGTATATAGACAAAATATCCATCATGTGATTAATCCATATCACTATAACATTGAAGTAACTGCAAAATACAAATTCAAATTTTTAATTCTTTTATATTTTTGTGGCAGTAGATCACTTACTATTTTCATGTGTTCAAGAGCCATACCTTTGCTTTTCATGTTCAAGTTGTCTTCTGTTTACTCCCAACCTTGCTTCTCCAGTCATGTTATATCGTCCATCGTGAATGGCTCAAATGGAAAATTGATGGACCTGTTAAAGGAATTAATGAGTATTTTTGACAATATTAATAAGTTGATTGTTTTGTGTCTTGCTCCATCTGTATCTGCGGCCGACTGTGCTAACTCTTTATCTGAGTTTCTTGCAATGCAAAGAGATCAATCATTGTAGTTTGGCATCGAAGCGTGGGATTTTCAGGTATGCAAAGATGCAAAGAGCGTGCTTACTATTTTGGGTCAGCTTCTATACCTTCAAGTGGCACCATGTCGGTTTCTCTCTCTCCTCTGAACAGTTGGGC
Organism: Larix kaempferi; assembly: GCA_027924585.1. Classification (NCBI taxonomy): domain Eukaryota; kingdom Viridiplantae; phylum Streptophyta; class Pinopsida; order Pinales; family Pinaceae; genus Larix; species Larix kaempferi. The sequence continues at coordinate 8,148,611 of BSBM01000129.1, read as the reverse complement.
TACTCTTTTCAACACCTCAGTTTATCACGGCTTAAGGTAGACAAATGTAAACAAGTATTTAAGACAAATAAAATCATCATCACATCCAAGCTCATCATTGGAATGATGGGTGAAGTATAATGTGATCTAATGCTTTTTGTAAATATAAAAAACCTAACACCTCAATAAAGACAAGAGGATTAATACCTTTCATTATGTGATCTAAGAATTAGATTCTCTTTTTCTAGAATGAAAGCAACTATACTTTGTACACCGGGTTAGTATTGAATTCTATGTTAGATTCTATGTTTCTCTTTACGTTTTTTAAAACTTGAAATCTATAATTTCTACCTTTTGCTGACATAAAGAAAAAAGTAACATTGCTCAGCTACTAGTAGAAGAGAGAGGAAAGAACACCAAGAAGAGGGTTCTAGAAGAAAAATTCTCACCAAAAGATAGGGTCACGGTCGAGACTTGTGTTGGTCCAATATGAAGTGCTTCAATTATACTTCATCGTCCATGTGATATAGCCTGCAGCTTGTTGCAGAAGAAGTTGACCACAGTGCCGTTCATGTTCAACAGGCTCTCAATTGTCATCGTCTTAGGCCGTGTACATAGGTTTGAGCTGAATTCTACATTCTCGTGTTCTTTTGTTGAATATGATTTTTGTACGTTACTTGCCTTTCTACATGTTTGATCAAAATTCTTTACAATACTCACCTTCCACCATCCTTGCAATCCATCCTTCCACCATCTTCTATCTCCCCCGAATCCAAAACGATGTCTCGGATTGAGAGCCTCTAAACTGGTATCCTCCCCACGATGAGAATCCAAATAAGGATCCAAATTCACATAGCCTTCATCCTTACCCTTTTTATTATTACCCTTATCATCCCATGAAGCCCTACAATAAATGCAAATCACAGTCCCCACCCTCTTACTCTTACTCCACCTCATAAAACAATCCCCGTGCACATTATTCCCACATGAAGGACGGAGACAGAGATAAGCACAAATATTATGCAGAATGAGCTACGGCTCTTCAATCTTTATTCATAAATGGAAGATCAACAGATGCATTACAAACCAAAACTGAATGTGTATTTAAAACACTTATGGAAACCCTAAAAAGTCTAACCTAGCTTTTGCATGTTTTATTAACTAAACTTCTAAATAGTAACTAAAGTAAAAGCTAAAGCTAAATCTAAGCTAACAGAAGTAATTACTATTTCTAACACTCCCTCTTAATTACTACTGCTGACTACTGCAGCTTTTACAATGCCTAAATTATCTCTATGGGTTTCAAGAATATCTTTTGCCAATGGCTTTGTGAATATGTCAACCAATTGGTCAATCAATTTACAATGCTTAACATGAACTTCACCATTGTTCACAAGTTCTCTTATGAAGTGATATCTGGTATCAAAGTGCTTGCTTTTCTGGTGAAAAACATGGTTCTTGGATAAAGCGATTGTTGGATTGTTGTCACAATAGATTGTTGTTGGTCCTTCTTGTTTCTGTTGAAGACCTTCTAAAACTCTGCATAACTAGACTGCTTGACATGTTGCTAATGTTGCTGCTACATACTCTGCTTCTATTGATGAAAGTGTCACAATGGGATGCTTCTTGGATGCCCATGAAATCACCCCTGATCCAAGATGAAAAACATGACCAGAAGTGATCTTCCTGTCGTCCACACTTCCTGCAAAGTCACTGTCAATGAAACCTATCAAAACATCATACTCAATTCTTCAGTATAAAATTCCATAGCTTGAAGTCCCTGCAACATATCGTAGGATCATTTTTCCAACTTGCCAATGCGAGTCTTTGGGAGACTCCATGAACCTGGAAATCAAGCTGATAGCAAACATAATATCTGGTCTCGTAGCTGTGAGATACATGAGACTTCCTACAAGTCTCTTAAACAATGTTGGATCTACTTTGGGACTTTCATCTTCTTTGCTAGTCAACTTTGTACTTGTTTCCATTCGTGTAGGTGTCGATTTGCAACTAAGCATTCTGAATTGCTTAAGAACTTCATTAGCATATTTACTTTGAGAAATAAATATACCTTTTTCTGACTATTCTACCTCTAAGCCAAGAAAGAACTTCATTAATATGAGGTCTGTCATCTCGAACTCTTTCTTCATAGCTTCCTTGAACTCATCTACTGACAGGTCACCTGTAAAAATTATATCATCAACATATAAACAAACTATCAAAATTTGTCCTTGTTGATTTACCTTTGTGTAAAGTATTGGTTCGCTACTGCTTCTGCAAAAACCATTTTCGATCAGATAAGAATCAATTCTGTTGTACCAATCTCTTGGAGCTTGCTTGAGCCCATATAGAGATTTCTTCAACATGTAAACTTTCTCTTCATGTTCTTTGATTTCATACCCGTGTGGCTTTTCCACATAAATTTCTTCTTCAAGAATTCCATTCAAGAATGCCGACTTGACATCCATCTGATACACTTTCCATCTGTTTTGGGCTGCTATTGCTAGTACTGATATTACTGTGTTCAGTCTTTCCACTGGTGCAAAAGTTTCTCCAAATCAATTCCTGGTTGTTGAGAGAAACCTTTTTCTACTAACCTTGCCTTGAACCTATCAATATCACCTTTTTCATTGAGTTTGGTCTTATAGACCCACTTCATACCAATGGGTTTCTTATCTTTTGGCAGGTCAACTAGATCCCATGTACCATTTCTCTCAATGGAATCTATCTCTTCGTCCATAACTTTTACCCAATGCTCTTCTTTTACTGCCTCTTCATAAAACACAGGTTCACTAGCAATAAAAGCATAATTGGTATTTGCATCCAATTCATCATAAATATCTTCCAATCTTCCAGTCTTTCTATTACTATGATCAGATTCATTACCTAATTGCGGACTTGATGCTTCACCTCGAACTGAGTTTCTAGGTGTTCTTGCTGGAGTATTTTCTATTAGTGAAGATGCTACTGGATCCTGTTGTCCAATCAGCTCCTCTTCTTCTTCATCTTCTGGTTGGGGTATTGCAGCTCCCACAACCTTGTCTATGGTTCCATCCCATGACTCTTCCTCCTTGAACAACACATCTCTGTTGAAGATAACCTTTTCGGTAATAGGGTTATGCAGTTTGTAGGTTTTAGATTCTTCACCGTATCCAAGAAAGATACATTTCTCACTCCTGTCATCTAGATTTTTTCTTAGTTGTTTAGGAACATGAGCATAAGCAACGCAACCAAATATTTTGAAATGAGAAATATTACAACTCATACCTATCCATGCTTCCTCTGGTACTTTGTTCTTCACAATTTTGGTGGGAGATATGTTTATCACATGAACAGCACAAGCCACTGCATCTCCCCAAAAATCATGGGACAAGTTTCTTCCTTTCAACATGCTTCTTGCCATATTCATGATGGTTTTGTTGTTGCGTTTTGCAACAGCATTTTGCTGAGGTGTATATCTTGTAGTGAATTGCCTCTTGATTCCATGATATTTGCAGTAATCATGAAATTACTTTGATTCATACTCTCCCCCTCCATCTGATCTCAATACTTTAAGTTGATAACCACTCTGTTTTTCAACCAAAGCCTTAAATTGCTTGAACTTGCCAAAAGTTTTAGACTTCTGATGAAGGAAATACACCCATGTTTTTCTACTGAAATCATCAATAAATGTAAGAAAATAATATCTTCCACTAATTGACTGTTTCTGCATTGGACCACACAAATCAGTATGAATAAGTTCTAGAGGTGCATGTGCCCTTCGAGACATACCTTTAGGAAATCTATCCCTGTGCTGCTTTGCAATGATGCAACACTCACAACTGTTTGCTGGCTCCTTCATATGAGGTAATCCTTTTACCATCCCTTTTCGCTGCAACAACTTGAGACCACCAAAGTAAAGATGTCCATATCTGAAATGCCATAACCAATAATCATCCATGCATGTGGCTTTGTGAGAAAAAGAGCTTACCTTGCTGTTGTAATTCATGACTAGTGGATACATCCTATTCCTAGTCACTTGTACTTTGATGATCAACTGTCTATTTGGGGGTTTGTCATAGATCTCACAGTTTGATCCATCAAAGACAAGTCTGTATTTCTTTTCAGTAAGTTTCCCAATGCTAAGCAGATTATGCTTCAATCCTGGAGCATAATATACATCAGTGATTGTCTTTTGTTGTCCTTGTTTGGTCAGAATGTTGACCACTCCTTTGCCAAGAAATGGAACTACCTCATCCATGTCGACTTTGACCTCTCTCTTCACTGATACATCTAGGTCTGCAATTAGACCTCTATCACCTGTCGTATGGTTACTGCAGCCACTATCTAAAAGCAAAAGTTCCTTTGGGCTTTCCTGTGCAGCATGACAAGTAAGAAATAACATATATTCTCTATTCTCGGAGGTACTAGTCACATTAACAATCTGTTTTTCCTGATCAAACTTTTTCTTTCTACATTCATGAGCATAATGGCCAAATTTACTGCAATAATAACACTTAACATTAGATTTATCTGACCTTTTTTTGTCGTAGTTCCCGCCTTCATGGTTATGATCGTGATCTTGATCTTCCTTTCCATTACTTCGACCACTTCTGCCTCTTCCTCTTGATCCTCCTCTGCCTCTGTCTCTTCCTCTTCCTTTTGAGAATGAGACTTGTGCTTTGAAAGCATTCTCCAGAGAGGACTCTTCATTCCTGTTGATTTTGGATTCATATGATAGTAGTGATCCAGTCAACTCATCTATAGAGAGAGTACTCATATCCTTTGCTTCTTCAATCATTGCAACTTTCGGATCAAATTTGTGGGGTAGGGATCTCAGAACCCTTTCAACCACCCTTTGATCTTCGAACTTTTCATCATAGGTATTCAGCTGATTAACAATCCCCGTGACTTGGGTCATGAAAGAATCTACTAAGTCTGATTATTTTATTTTCAGATCTTCAAAATCTCTTCTTAGGTTTTGGAGTGTAGCTGTTTGTACCTTACCATCACCCTAATAACTGATCGCCAAATTTTTCCATGCTTCTTTGGCATGTAATGAAGCTGATATCTTTGGAAATACGTTGTTATACAAAGCATTCATTATGTGATGCAGTGCCTTTGCATCCTTTTTCCTGTGAATTCTTAGAATATCATTTTCTCCGTTTGTTAGGGCTTGATAGGCTGCATCATCTACTGGTTCGGAATAGCCATTCACGACAAATTCCCACACATCTTCTGATCTGAGATAAACCACCATCCTCGTGGCCCAGACATTATAGTCCTTTTTCCCTATAAGAGGAGAAATCTGAGACTGATTGCAATTGTTAGAAGCCATAAACGCTGCAGAGTCTTTCACTGGCTTATTAAAAAAAATCTCCTTCCTTTTTTTTTGAAATGACTCCTCTTCACTTCCTTAAGAATAACAAGACTTTTGTAAACAAAAAAATCTCTTCAACTCTTGTAAAAAACTCTTCTACTTTCGTAAAAAAATACTTACTTAAAGCATCTCATAAAAAAATAACTTCGTGAAAGTAAACAAAATCATTCTCATGGAATAATAAAAAAATCTTATCGTGGAGAAATTTTCGTGCCTTGGTCTATAGTGAGGCAGCAAAAATTCCTGCAATTTTTTTTCTTTTTTTCAAAATTCTTCGAAACTACGTCTTCGGCTTCTCTTGCACTCTCATGATCGACATAAATAATTACTATTTCTAACATAAGTAATTACTATTTCTAACACCACACAACCTACAAAAGACAACGTCCTCATTAACTCCATCCAAGGGCTCATAACACACCGGATAGTTTCCCTCCAAGTCCCTCTGAACCCTTTTGTCATCCTCTTTTTCGTCGAGACTCGAATCCGTGATCTCCCTGAACCACACATAGAACTGGTGGCTAGCTAGAACGACCTCTTCATTCATGCATGAAATTTGTAGTATCTCTTCTAACTTGGAATTTAGCAGGGCCTTCTTCCACACACGCGGGTCGTCTACGGGGAGTTTTAAGACGTGCAACATGACAAAGAATATGTGTTTGCAGGTGTTGCCTCTCTTGAAATCTGGGCACGTGTAGGTGGTTTTGAGGTTGAGTCCCACACAATACATGTTATCCATGGTGTTGAGGACGAAGAACTTGCAGGAAGAGGGGTGGTCAGGGTCGTCACCCACCACGGGCGGTGCTTCTTGTCGATCAGGTATAGGCGGTGTTGAAACGCACACTCGATGAGCTCTGAGACGTCTATGTTGGGATGACCCACATAATGCACTAGATGCTTTTCGGTATCTAAATTCTTTGAGGGTTGTGGGGATCGATCCTCGAGCGCACTCGACTGGGATCGTTTCTTTCCTTTTGATGGTTTTGTTGGTTTTGCGGTGCTGGGATGCTCTTCTTTGCTCTTCCGCTTCTTCTTTTCCTTGTTTCGGGCGTCTTCATCCTTCTAGGGGTTGAAGTGCATGTGATCACGATGAAGAACCACCACCGAATCTCGGCATTTTGTTGTGTTGTTCTTTGTTCTAAATTTTCTCCCACCACGACAACAACGAATGGGATTACTTACATCATGCTTTGCTCTTGTATGCACCTCTGCAGTTGTCGGCATGTTTGGAGGAGTTATGGGCAATTTGATGTGTGCTTTTGAATATCATCAAGGGGTTCGAGCAGATGACAAATCTTCGATATGTAAGTGTTAAATGGTGCTTGGGGTTAGAACAACTGTCGAGTATGGAAACATTGGTATCTTTGGAGGAGTTGTTTCTACAGGGTTATTTCTATCGAGCGAGGTTGGGTTACCAATGGTAATTAGAATCTATATGATCATGCTTTAAAAATTGAAAGAGATTGCTTCACCCAGAAACATTAATAATGCTTGAGAATCGGTTTCTAACAGTGCTATCAACACATGGATTTATTTTCCACTAAATTTGGCATTTATGTTGCTGCAACTCTATCTTCTGAAATGTAAACTTACAGTTACATGTAGCTGTGCTTAGCATTATTATTTTATGTCTAGGGTATCTCTATCAATTTTATTGTTCCAGACATTATAAAATCACCAATAATGAAAACCAAATGTCAGAAAAAATTCCTGGAATTAACAGGACTAACGACTGTAATTATTTTGGCATGCCTAGACTTCCAAAAAAAAATGCTTCTCCTCTACACCATAAGATTGTTGAGACCTAAATTTTGGGAATGCTTGCAATTAATTTGTGCAGAGATGGTAACTCTAAACAAGTGCTCAACGATATATAAACTATAGATGGTACTACGCCAATATATATTTATAAACTATATATATATTAATAGAAAAGGACAGTTTTGCATTGGAGTATGTCAAGTTATCTACTACAATAGTATACAAAGCTTTACTAAAGCTTAGAAAGCTAGATGTTGGTGGCGTGAGTTAGAAGAACTGCTAAGTATAGAAACATTGGTTTCTTAGGAGGATTTGTGGGTAGAAGGATGTCAGAAGCTGAAAGGATACGAGGGTTGGTGTAGGCGACAAAGCTTCTAGTTTCTTTGGAGGAGTTGTGGGAAGAAGGATGTTTGAAGCTGAAAGGATACGAGGGTTGGTGCAGGCGACAAAGCTTCGATACCTACATCTTATTAGTTGCTTTGAGTGGGAAGAGTTGCCAAGTATGGAAACAATGGTATCCTTGGAGGTGTTATGTACAGTCAGATGCCCAAAGCTGAAGAACATACATGGAGACAAAGCTTTGGAAGGTAAATGTTGACGAGTGCTGTGAGTTATAATAGGTGGAAGGTGTTGATGAACACTGTACATGGTTGGAGAAGCTATAGACCTCCATATGTCCCAAATTACAATGTCTTGTGTGGGAGTAAAGGACCGGCTGCGCGAGCGACAGAAAGAAGGGATGCTACTTGAATGAAAAGCAAATAAAGAGGAAGCAGTTTTGCAATGAGAATCATTTCATCATTCCAACAGGAGGTCGAAATTATGAGAATATATATAGCATTTTCTTTAAGATTGGCATGGTTTATTATTTCATTTTTGTTTGCCATGGGACAAATCCGTTTCTTTTCTATATGGTTTATTCACAATTTAGCTCTATCAGTTTTGATTATTATTTAAATAAACTTAAAAGGAACTCAATTCATTGCGAAATCGAAGTTTTATTGATTTACAATGTAGAGTAAATATTGGTTATTTCTTTAAATTGTTTAAAAGAGAATGAAATAACAAGCTTTATTATGCTTGATATTTTATAATTGCAAAATTAATTAATCAATAGTTTTAAAATTTTAAATATTTAATAGAATATGAAGAAACAAATTGTTTTTGTTATTTTTTTAATAAAATAAAAAGATATTAAATTAATATTAACTATTTGTAAAAAATAAAGTATATAATATTTGTATTTACTAATTACAAATTATTTTGGTAATCATGATGTCAATTTTAATAATATAAAATATATATTTTAAAATTGAAAAATTAATTAATTACTTATTTTAATTTTTTAAATATTTAATAGAGTATGAAAAAAGAAATTAATTTTTGATTTTTTGTAATAAAAGGGAAAGAGTATTAAATTAATGTTAACTATTTGTAAAAAATATATATTTATATTTTATTAATTATAAATTTGTAGATTTTGGTAATCTATAATGTCAATTTTAATAATTTAAAACACATTTATAAATTATAGTAGTAAGATTCTAATATAAATATAGATATTTATAGATGTGGAAAAAACTTGTAATAAAAAAATTAATATGGCTAAAACATAAAAGAAGACATCTCATAATATAGAAACATGTATTTTTCAAATTCTATAAAATTTAAAATATACATGAATTCCTCAAAATTTTGAAACAACATTCATTTTATAATCTTAAAGCAATTTGAAATTTACAATATATAACAAACAACATGTAGATGAATAATTTTTAAATAGTAAGTTAAAAGTCCATGCTCATCTAGTGAGTGTAACGTGTAGTTTCAAAGAAAAGTAGAATAGTAGGAAGCACTTATTAATGAAACTTAATTCAAAATATTAAAAAGGGGTACAAACAACCTTTATTGTTACCAACTACACTTAATGTAATTTCTATAAGTTGGATCAACCCAATCCCAATGAAATCAACTAATAAATATGTAAATAATGGCTCCGGGATGAGATCAACTAATAAATATATGTAAATAATGGATGTTAGGGATAAAACATGTTTCTTTCAGAGGTAGAACCCTAAGCAATGCTTTACATGGTACAACACCGGGCCTAATTTATTGGATGACAGAGACAAGAGAGAAGAGGTGTACATCAAGTACTATGCATTTTATCCATACATAGTCTACACATGCAACAAACAATGTTCATGTGAAAGGGAATTATTAGGTGACAAACACTAATACTAGCAAACGATATATAAGATTATGAGTTCACGAGATGGAAAAACACCTTCCACATAAATATGCAAAATCCAAATCATCATGGATGGTCTTATTCTCTTGTTGAATTGGGGCTGCTCAATTCCTTAAGCCAAACTCCCTCAGTACAATACAAATTAGAGATGACCCCATATTTTTAAAAGAAATATGAACATCCAAATCACTGAATACAAATATATAATGATTATTAATTTGGCACAACGATTCCATGAATAACATAAAGTTTTATATACAAGCTAAATCCATTATCATATCAAATTGTAAGAGTAGAAATCTCGTTAGGTTTCCTCCTCTCAAGAGCTCCAATTCTTAGAGTCTACTTATAGATATGACAAATCCAATGTGCAGGGGGTGTGTGCTTTTGGGGTGCTAGTAGGTATCCTTGGCCCACAATATTAGAACATGTGGCTATCCTCTGCGTGGATCCTACAACACCACACCAATATTGAGACGCTAGATGTTGCAACACCATGCCCATATTGATAAACCATATATGAAACATTCTATTGTAAATGGTTCTCAGCCAATATTGATAAGCCATGGATGAAACATTATGTTGTAAATGGTTCTCAAAAGTGTATTGGAAGGAAATTATCAATACTATCTGACATTGATAGGGTTGCTACGATAATCACTAGATGTTCAACTCCCTTTTAGTGCACAATAATCAACAGATGTTCATGTCCCTTTTGATCAAATTTAAAAAGTAGATACATGTCCATTGTATAGATTGAATTGGATCCATCTTGCATGATCCATATTGTGATGAACCATTATGCTACTCGTAGTAGAAAAATTTCCCTAATTAGTAAATCTTCATCTTATGTTAGGCTATTATTCTCAATCTTGATAGCTCCAAAAAATGTGTGCGTATTAAAACATCTACAAAGATTGCAAAAGCTAGGTCTAGAAAAGGAAAAACTAAAAAAAGTCAAGAAACCAAAATCAAACCAAATCTGAGTGAGTTTGATTCTCTATAAATCATAGGTCGTCAAGCATGTCAAAGACTATGGGTGACAAGCATTGAACGATCGATTGCCGTTGGAATAAGGCATGTCATTTACATGTAGACAAGCATATTTTAAGCACCATTACTCCTTGATGATGGATGAATGAAGTGCATGATGCCTAATATACGAGTTTGCAAAGGAAACCATTCAACAATAGAGTCGGGTTGGCTAAGATATTTTTGCTGAGCAATAATATAGGTAGAAATCCTCATGTAATACCTCTTGTTTATTTGTAAAAGTCTTGAGGATCTTGATTCAAAGAATTTGTCTTAGTTATGGTTTATTGAAAATAAAATTCATTAGATATGTATGCTAGTTTGTGATTCAAACCAAATCTTTTACACATAAGGAGGCATGAAGAGAGAACACGGGCATCGATTTAAAAAAAAATCGTTCTAAGAGAATTTTAAGGGAATTATGTTGAATAAGACTTTTAAAAGAACCATGACATAATAGTGAGAGAATTCTAAGGAAATAGCCATGACCTAATAGTGAGAGAACTCTAAGGGAATTATGTTGAATAAGAATTTTGATTTTAAAGTGTACCCATGATGAGCATTTGTCATGACACAAATTGGAAAGATGATCCCTTATGTTTCCTCATTAGAATTAAATCATTTTGGTTCACATACATATTTTACATTTCTTCCCCTCATAATTACATAACATGGTTCGAAAATGATAGGAGGATGATGAAGGCCATGGTTTGACTAATGTGAGAGTTAGGGTTTTTGTAGGGAGGAATGGGTGGGGTTGGGCGTGTTTGTGCAATTATGTGTGAATTGCTTTCAAGAGTTATTAACCTCTTTTTTGTGAAGAAGAATCCTGTTTTCGTTTTTATAAATAGATTTCTTCAAATTTATTATATTTTCAAACCATCACTGATAAGGTATTAAAAAAAAAAAAGAATTTTATATAACTATTATTTTTTAATTGGATGAAAAAAATTGATGTGATGTATTTTGTCTTTACTAAATTATAAAAGATATTAATAATTTTAAAAAGAAAAAAAATTAAATATTAATTTTTGCATAATTTTTGTAAATATAATTTGTTTTTACATATGTTTTTATGAATTGAAAATGAAATACACAACATTTATTTATTTTGAATTGCTTTGCGAGTATTCATAGAGTATAGTATCATCGATAACTCTTAAATAATAGAAAAGCATTTTGTAGTAAGCCAAATTATTATTGTATAATATTCAAATCAATTTAACAATATTATAAGTAAATACAAATGGATCAAAGGATTACAAATTACAAAGACTTGCAATAGACCCCAACTCAAATGCACCAGCCCAAGTCATATGTCTTTTATTTTATTCCTCTCATACATATCCACCAAATGCCTTTTGTTGTGATTTACAACTATTTCAACATCATAACACATTACTTCTTAATCACACACAAACCAATGGAGTATCAAGTGAAGCCATACATGACTTTTAAATAATTACATCTCATATCTTCAATGTATTTCCATGAGCTTGTGGTCTCATTGAATTTATAAATGGTTAAAGGAAGAAAAGCAATGATCCTTCACTACAATGACACACAAATATTTGCCCATATAGTTGTATCAATTGTTGCATGTTATTGTCCATCCTAACCATGTGGACCTTTATACAATCCTCATTTCTAATTCATCCATTGCCTCCAATGCTTTGTTGTAGTAGCTTGAGGCCTTGGATCATGGATTTGTTGATAAAGGTAGTATTAGAGGCCACCACAAAGTATACTCACCATGGAAGATTGAAATATTTCTAAATGATCATATAGGGTATAGGGTTTTGAAATATAATGACTTCAAAGTTCAAGATGGTTGATCACACTAGATGCAATGGTCAATAAAATATACGATGAAATGATAGTTGCCTATTTCATAAATGCATCTTTGTCCAAGCATTATGCTTACCTTCTAATATAAATGCCTTTTAAACTCATACTATGAGTACATTTCTTACTTTTTTTCTATTCAATATTTCCTCTACTACAATTTGATTGTTTTCACACTATTTGATTGTTGTTAGCAAATAACCTACCTAATTTATGCTCAAGATGCAATGATGATCTCTTAGAGACAGAAACTCCATAAATAATGGAAGCTCTCCTATAGACAAAGAATCACCCTTCAAAACAAGAGGAGGTAGACTAAGCTATATACTATCCATACTTTTCTACTACTTTCATTTAAAGGGCAATGGACATACTTGTTAAAATGGAAACATAGGTCATAAAATCCCAACAACTCTAGGGCTCGATGAAATTGAACGTTGTGGAGTACATAACCTCCTTGATGGAAAACAAGGGATGAAGGTAGAGCATTTGAGTGTCCACAAGTACCAACAAAGTTCAAAATTAGGTGGGCCATCTACCAAAGCATCCATATGTTTAAACTATCCCAAAAAACACTACGCATACATAATTGAGTGTCCATGATACAACAAACATGGTGGCTCTAGAATCATAAACAAAGAGTTATTGAGTTTCACTACATTGGGTGGAAGATCATCATGGGATTGCATTCCAACATGTACCATTGATTATTCATAAAAAAACACTATTATATTTTTTGCTTCATCACATCTACTTTACATCCCATTTTTTTTTTCCTTTAGGCATTCCTTTGCACCTCATGGAACAATTGCGAGTTCTACCTTCAATGACGATATAGATTGCAATGAATCTTACATTAATTATGTAGCATTACACTATTTTTTACATCAAGAATCTTAGGACCTTCAAGCTTATAGATAACCTACTCAACAACATCGCACTATAGTGAATGTACATCCTACCCATTCCTCTCCCATCTACCCCATACCCGACACACAAATAATTAGTTTGAATGTAAGCTTGGAATGACATCCACGCAAACAACGAACGTGTAGCCTTATTCTACTACATTTAGTTGCACAGTTTAACCATCTAGGTATCTAGTCACCCGTAGTAACAAGCAAAATATTCGAAGTTCTGGTATTGCAAATGTGCTGTCCATAATTCAATGATATCCTCTAGCGAGTACAAAGATTCCTTGTTTCAACAAACACTTGGAGGCCATGCTTCATGAACAATGTGAGTGACATTTTTTGCTCAACAGGATTACCGGGATCCAATGAAATTCGATGGCGCAGTAGAATCCCAGCAACGATAGATTTTATCTGCAAATAGGCCAAGTCCTTACCCAGGCAGATACGAGGACCTCCATTGAATGCAACAAACTTATAAGAGTCCTGAGGAGGTTCAAACCTGCCAATTCGTATCCATCTCTCAGGCTTGAACTGTAAGCAGTCAGGCCCCCATATGGATTCTAGTCTTCCCACTGAATATATTGAGTAGTTTATAGAACTCCCCCAAGGAACAAATGTACCATCTGGTAGGGTGTCATCCTTGAGAACATATTTTTTGTCCAGTGGAACAGAAGGATAGAGCCTCAGACTCTCAGAAAGTGCAGCCTTTAGGTAAACCAATTCATCAACTTCTTCAAATACCAGGGGCTCTTCAATCCACTTTGAAGGATCATTGCTCCTACTTTTGGTTAAAACCTCACAAATTTCGCCAATGACTTTGTCTTCTACCTGGGGATTCTGGATTATCAACCAGAAAAACCAGCTCATGGCCACAGATGAAGTATCCCTGCCAGCAAGTATGAAATTCAGGGCTACATGTTGCAAAAATGAATCCGAGTAGGCCTTGCCATCTCCATCCTTCTTCCTCATAAACCTTGACAACAAATCATCATGTGGCTGTTGAGAAATTTTTACTTCATCTCCAGCTCTGGATTCTTGGGACTGAACATACAACTCAAATCTCTTTAATACAATAATCTCAGACAAGTATTTTTCAATTTTGGCAAGGCTTTCACGAAGCTCCACCTCCATACCACAACCCAGCATTTTTCTAATCTTCCATATCACTTGAGGAAATATAGAACGCTGCAGAGTGGCCTCAGTGGCGTTGTCAAATGCAGTGGCAAAGGGATTAAGAGGAAGGCCTGGGGACAATGTCTCTGGATCCTTTCCAAATGCAAGACCACAGATATTATCAAACGTAAGTCTGAGCAAAAGATCCTGCAAATCAACATCTCTGTGTAGTTCTTCAGCCTCTTCCAGGATGGGCCACAGTCGATCCTTGATGGATCGGGTGACCCAACGAGCCATGGCATTTCTCAGAGTCCTTGTGGTGAACTCTAAGGCTGCAGTCTTCCTCTGCACCAACCATGTTTCCCCATCACTGTTGAAGATACCATCCCCCAACAGGTCATGAAATTCTGCCTGCCAGTGTGGTCCTTTGGGGTGGTTATCAAAACGTGTGCGAAGAATATGCTCTAAATTTTTTGGATTGCATGTTACCGTTACAAGCCCTTGTTTGCTTGCAAGGAAGGGGATAGCACAGAGACAAATTTTGTATGTTCCTCCTGTTTTCTGGAGATTGTCTGTAATCCAATCATGCATTCTTGTCTTGTTTTGCAGCAGTGCTGGCAGGCTTCCCACCAGTGGCCACACCCTGGGGCCTCTCAAATGACTTGTCAGGTTTAAAAACCATGACATATATGCTGCTATTGCACCAAATAGCAATAACCATATAGAAATCTCCATTGCTGTAAGAGTTTGTCTTCTTATCTGACCTCCCAGTAAGCTGTAAAAGCCCTTCAAAAACAAAAACAGAACTGGTAGCAGTTTCTCCTGGTACTGATTTCCTAGTGACAGCAAAAGTGAATAGCAATCAAATACAAGCAAAGAGTTGGTCTATATTATTCACTGTTACATCTCTAACAGAATAGAAGGATCACGACTTCATACACACGCTATACCAACATGGTCAAAACTATGCAATTCGTTAGGACCATGACTACATATATACCATGACTATCTGTATAAACACAGAACACTTGCATACATATATATATAAGGCACAGAGCACTTAACCATGGCTGCATGTACACACATCTTACATCCACATATATATATAACTCACAGAGCACTTAACCTGCCATGGCTGCATATAAACACATCTTACACCCACATATATATATATATATATATATATATATATATATATATATATATATTAAGCATGGCTGCATGTACACACATCTTACACCCCTCATACACACGGCTCTACCAACATACTCAAAACTATGCAATTCGTTAGGACCATGACTACATATATATACACAGAGCACTTACACACACATGTATATATAAGGCACAGAGCACTTAACCATGCCTGCATGTACACACATCTTACATCCACATATATATATAACTCACAGAGAACTTAACCTGCCATGGCTACATATAAACACATCTTACACCCACATATATATATATATATATTAACCCATATATATATTAACCATGGCTGCATGTACACACATCTTACACCCCACAATATATATATATATATATATATATATATATATATATGTATATGCGCTTAATCATGGCTGCATGTACACACATCTTACACCCACATGAAAGAGTACCGTAATTGAGGCCACGATGCATATACAGTGAGTATGTACCACTGATAGGGAGTTTTCCTTCACTGGCCTTAGATTGGCTGTTGATGGTGTCTCCAAAGCATGCTCTCAGGTAGTTTTGAAGTGAGATGTGGTCGGAATGATAATCTATTTCCTAATTTATCTAATACCTCAAACTAGTTTCTCCAACTGACCTAAAGTTCATTTACTATCTGTCAATCTTAGTCTTAATCTCTAACAAATTCAAAAAATAAAAGAAAAACATCGTCAGTGACACCATAATCTTAAAAAGAGTTCTCTAACCTTCTTCCTGTCTTCGCCGCAAATATCAATTAGCCGATAATCCAACTCTAGTTCAGAATATCCTTGTAAACCACCATTAGTTATATGTTCCAATTGATGTAACAATCAAAGTCCAGCTGCTTCCAAAATAACAAATTAAAAAGAGAGGAGAAAACAACCCCTGAACAGGACGAACATATATTCATCATAGACATATATACATGTTCTACTCCACTAAGACTAAAGAATAATAATAATTATCCGACTAATGTTCCTCAAATCTCTGCAGCCTCTCTGGAGCATATATGTTGTTGATATCAAATCCCGTTTTCCTTTTTGATGGCTGCTTCAATAGAATAATTTCACAGAAAATCTTGCAGAATGTGGCATAGTCTAGTTAATGAAGACTAAGGATTTGGGAAAAACAAAAACATGCATCCAACTTCATCCCCCTTTATCTCCTTCGTAACGGCTTGCAGGCAAGGCTCATTATATATAAGAGGACAACTCTGTATATCTTTACCTTTAGCATAGAGTAGAGGGTAGAGGACTACTCTGTATAGATAATATTCACATTAATTTAATTAAACATTACCAATCAACCTTCCAACCATATTGAAAGATAACATTCACATTAATTAAACATTGGTATGGCTGGCAGATAATATTCACATTAATTAAACATTACCAATCTACCTTCCAACCATATTGAAATGTGCATGTCATATATCCTACATCACAAAAAAAAAAAGTCTTTGAAAGGTGCAGGTCACATATCCCATTTCACAAAAATAATTATAATTTGAAATATGCATGTCACATATCTTACATCACAAAAAAATCATAAAAGTTTTGTGAAAAAAAAATTATAAACTCTTATTATCATCACTACATAATTAAAGATGTGGATATAAATCATATTTACAATAATTACATATTGCCAAACCACCTACCAACTACTATTCATTTTACCATTTGATAATCACATTAAATCTAAATACTCAATATCTTATATCAATAATATTCATATCCATTCATTAAAAGATCACATTGCTTATATAAACAAGTAAAATTAACACCAAATGTGCTGCCATTTAAAAATGTTGTAATGTATTAGTTATTTATAATCCAAAGTTAAAAAGTTGAAATAATGATAAAAATTAGACTAAAAGTAGGAGAGAAGTGACACCTACTACTTTATACCTTAAAAAATGAAATAGAAAATTGAGTCAAATAGTATAAATAGTAGTGCTTATGTAAAAGAAAATAGTGCTTATTTAAAGATGATCATTAAAAAAAAATTAAAATAACACAAATTTAATTAATAGAAATCCAAATTTAGAAATATAATTTAATAGATAATCTAGTTGCTTAGTACCTATTTTTTTGCTAAAAATAATGTGAAGTAAATTAGGACTTGATTTTTTTAAAAATATTTAGTATATTAGTTGTGTTTAATCTAAAAACTACAATAACTATTAAATATCTAAAATATAATTCAAAAGATCTTTTTATTTCTGACAAATAATGTGTATAGCACGGAAAAATTGTCACTTCAAAGTTTTCCTTCAATTAAAAATTAAAAATTTGTATTTCCAAAATTTAAAAATTATTTTTTATTTTTAAAATATTTAGTTTAATATTTATTTTCTATAAAACATTTGAAAACTAAAAAAAAATATATTAGAAATTGCATAATAATTAAAAAGTCATTTGAAATTGACTTCAAACCCATTGCTATATACCTTGCTTTCGCAAGGTATAAAAACACACAAATAGTTAAAGATATATTTGATAGTTGTTGTATAAAAAAATGATATCTTAGTATTGTAATTAATAGGTTAAGAAATATTCATTAAAATTATAATAATTGTTTTATGTAAAAATTAATTAAAAAAATTATTTAATTATTTTTCCAGCGAAAAAAAACTACTATTGATATTAAAAAATGAATCAAATAGTACAATGAAAATACATGATTCAAATAGTTGAATCAATTACTGATCATCATGAAAATTCTGAACTACAAGAAGTTTCAGGAACCACTCAATACTATCCAGGCAATCAACAAAGCACGGAAGATGCCTACACCACAACACATACAAAAAACCAAAATATGATATCCATTGATACGAAAATACTAGAATCTAGACCCAACAACAGGTCAGTCAAGAAAGTATATAGACCCACAGTCTAGCATGCAGTTGTCACACCATTCCTCCCAGATTAACTGACCTTCAATGCCAGATAGAGCTAGTTTGGAGAGCTTGTCAGCCAGAGAATTATGTTCTCTATAAATATGTTCAAACTTGATATTTTGCTGCTTTGATATTTCAAAATGAGTTCTAATAGCCCAATGCCTCAGATTCATAACATTGAGCTTGAAGTCGCCCGCCGCCCATTTGATGGTGACCCGAGAATCACCATATACCTTGATATTAACCAACCCAAAGATATTAGCAACTTTAAGTACACACCAGAGAGCCATTAACTCAGCCTTCATGTTTGTTCCTGTGCCACAGTTGAGCCTGACAGAAAAATAATGAGAATCATTAAGGTATATAACACCCCCAACTGCACATAAACCATATTGTGAGGCACCATCAAAGAAAAGGACAGGCTGATCCACTTTGAAGTCAAAAAAACTAATTCTATTAGATTTCAACTTCTGGATATCCACCACACATGTAGAAAGCATATTCAAAGCAATCAAGCTGCAATGCACAATATCAGGTGCAAAATTCTGGAAGATGGCATTGTTTCTAGTAAACCATATAGCCCACGGGATACAAATAGCAACATAAAAATGCTGCTTGCAATGTCTATACCAGTTTAATAAACATTTATTAAAGTCACCTACATCCCAGCACTGAGTTATTTTAAGCTTTATAGACGCCACATCCCAGATTTTACGAGTAAAGGAGCAGTGGACAAATAGATGTTGTTTTGTTTCAGCTGCATTTTTACAAAGAACACAGAAACTAGGACCAGTCCATCCCCGTTTACACAGGTTTTCCCATGTCTTCAACTTGTCTTGCAAAACTAACCAAATGAAGCATTTCATCTTTAAAGGAATAGCCCATTGCCATATCCTCTTATACCACCAATCCTGTGGGAAGATAAACTTTTCCTGTAAAATTCTAGAATATGCAGTTTGAGCTGAAACAATACCAGATGCAGGATTTCCACCCCAAACAAGCTTATCATTATCATTGTTCAATTTGATAACACCAGCTGCATTTAAATTCTTGATGTAGTCATGCCAGATGCGAGCTAAAAAACCAGAAAGACCAATCTCTCGTGCCGACAGCCACTTCGAATTGATCTCATTCCCAAAACTTTGATGCTGGATTTTATTCAAAGTGGACAGCCCTAAAATCTGCAGATAACGAGAGATGATAGGAGGGAGGATATAATCATGTTCAAACCCTATGATAGGATCAATCCCAACACGTATCCGGCTTCCAGAACCCACTTGCCATAAAAGATCATTTTTGATCCAGTGGAAAATTTTCTTAAAACCCCTCCAAATAAGGAAGAAATTCCAACTTACCAATTTTGGATTTCTAATCCAACAGAAAACAAAACATCCGATTTTATATAAAAAAAATATATTTAATTATTTATGTCGTAATTAGAATAGTATTAAAACTAATTTAAAAAATAAAATATAAGTGATTTAATGTAAAAATAATAATACGTCATTACTTTTGTTAAATCTTATTCCCATGCTTTTTGAATTTGTGTTGAATGAATGATATGTAGTCTCTATAGAAAACGATTTCTTCTTTTGTATAATAAAAAATGATTTTAAAATCTTTTAATTTTATTAAAATGTAAATAGCTACCCGTCCCGAAAACGATTTCTTCTTTTATATAATAAAAAATGATTTTAAAATATTTTAATTTTATTAAAATGTAAATAGCTACCCATCCCATGATTAGATATCAAAATACGTTAAAAAGTTCATTTTTCTTATTTTGAATAATATTAAAGTTTTCTTTAATTACTCTGTTAGGATGATAAGATTAACAATCAAATGCTGTTAAGTAAAATCTAGCGCCTCAAGCAATGTTGAAACCTAAAAATAGTAAATAAACCTATTAAAGTTCATGCTTTGAAGTTGTTGGATGTAAGAAAGCATTCTTTAAATAATATTCAGCTGTGGCGGCTCGGCGGGTTTAGATCTTGCCGTGTAGTCCGCTTGACTCGGGAACCAGGGTTTTAACAAAAAGGTGATCTGCGTGCCCAAAACTTTAATGCGGAACCTGCGTGGCCAGGACTCCACCATTTTTTTTTCCCGCGAAAAAAGCATACTATTGCTATTCAAAAAGCTGAATCAAATAGTACAGATTAGTCGCCAGCACAAGCAGGATCCACATACAACTCAAATAATTACAGTCTAGATCCCATCAAGATGCTAAACCATCAAATGATGGCCATCAAACCAAAAGAATAAGCTAGCCTCTAGGAGAGTTCAATCATAGGAACAATACAAAATACAAACATGTCTACAGTCCATAAAATCAAAGCACAAAGCAGTAGAAGAGTC
The DNA here is from genome assembly GCA_027924585.1 of Larix kaempferi. NCBI lineage: Eukaryota > Viridiplantae > Streptophyta > Pinopsida > Pinales > Pinaceae > Larix > Larix kaempferi. The sequence goes on along the minus strand of BSBM01000129.1, from coordinate 8,127,900 downwards.
AAAGCATAATGTTGTATGATCCCGCATTAATCACCAAATGATCCCAGCATTCCTCCCAAAGCACAAAATCCTCTACCCCCTCCAGTGCCAACTTTGATTGCCGATCCGCCAACTCATTGTGTTCTCTAAAGATATGTTCCAGTGAAAAGGAGCAAAAAGACCGGAGTTCATCTTTGATCCTTCTACACCAGCCATCAAGTTTGTAATGTCCCTTATTAGGAATTTTATTAAAATTGCAATTTTTCACTTTTTTCCTTGGTTCGACCTTTGACTAGTTTCGATCTCTAGGTCCCAAATTTGCTCCAAATGATCCCAAATCTTCTGAGAAGGTATATGAATGATATTAGAACATAAATATGTGTTTCAGGGATGCTTTTGTACCTTTAAAACACTTCTGCAAATACTTTTTCAATTCTGATCCATGTAGGTAACTTTACTAGTGATTTCCCTTTGACTAGTATTGGTCTCTAGGTCTCAAATTAACTCCAAATTCCTTCAAATCTTCAAGGAAGGTGTATGAATGATATTAGAACTTGAATATGATGTTTATGGATGACATATGGCCACAAAAAGACCTCTGCAAACTCTCTTAAGATTCTGGACCAATTATGCAATTTTACTAGTAATTTGGGGTTCAAATCCCCCTGGGGTAAGTACTGAAAATGGCTTCCCAAATGCCTCCAAACCCACTCAAATTTATGAACAGAGGTATGTAATGTGTTAAGTATGTTATTAAAGTCTCATATGCACCATTAATGTATTATTACAACTGTTCTCACCCTCTCCCATTCAACTGCAAAAATCCCCAATTCGACCCTTGGGGAAATGGCACTATTTCACCTCCCAATATAACTAAACTGAGTAAAATTGCTTCAAATTCTCAAGTACAGTACATGAAACTTTTAGAAGACATACATGGCAGTATATTTATCACAAATATATCAGAGAATCATCCATTCATTCGAAATTATCATCAATACATTGGCTCACAACAAGGTAGTGGGGAAATGGCATTGTTCTTCCATTAAAAATGAGATTCATACATTTCTACTTGGAATTTAGACCTGAAACTTTTTGGAGATGAAGAACAGAGTATTTACTTCATATTACAAAATAAATGGGGCATTAAAAGCTTCCCCAAAGAGTACAATAGCTCACCAAAAACGCCCTCCCTCAAGGATCAAGAATATGCCATCAAAACTGGAAATGGTTGAAGGAGTGAGCTGCAATAGAAGACACCATGAGCTGCCCTGTAGCTTACACCTGCAAATAAAGACTCCATTAAAGCTCCAAATGAAAGGTCTGAATGGCCTTTCCAATTACCAACTTGGATGGGAATCTTTCACCCTCGAAATTGGCTAAGGCAAGAAACTAGTCCTCCACTAGCTCTCCCTCTTCACAAATGCAATTGCAAATTCTACAAATGATCAAAAGCTGGTTTCATTCTTTGTTATTGACATTTATAAACTTCTAATTTCCTCCATGGGTCGAATTCCTTCCAAGAGACTCATGCCAACTCAAGTTGGGAAGAGATTCCAAAGAACGCCACTTGTACAACAATTCCTAGTCTCCCACTTCCACCAAATCACATGTGGAAGCATCTTAGCTGCCCTAACACCCTTGAGCGCCCTCTTGGAGTCTATTTTTAGCCCTGACATGTCATATATGTCATATGTCAGCCTTCAGGTCTGATTTGTGTCATAGGTGTCATAGCATCTTCATCATTGTTGTCATAGAGCTAGGGAATCTAGCCCAAGTGTCTCACTAACTCCAAATTGCCTCTTCCTCTTCCATGGGAGTTACTCTTCCTCTATATTTAGACCTTGTATGAGTCATGCAATGAATAATACCTTTTGGACTCCCCCAAGTATGTTACCATTCACCTTGAATTCGAATTGGTGAGAGAATGATGCCAAATGTAGTGGGGAAATCTAGCCATATGTGGGTCCCACTTCCTCCATGTGTCTTCATCATGAAATGCCACTTTGATTTTCACTTGTATATATTTATTTATCTCCTTTATTAAATATTTATTCCATTCTAATGTTCAAACATCATTTATTATCCCCATTATTCCAAATCCCAAAGCTTCCACCCCAAACCTAGGAAACTAGTAATTTTCCTCCTTGGCAATTATTTGACCTTTAGCATCAATTTGACAAACTCTAATGAATAGAGCCAATGTGATTAGGCCATTGTGACCCAATACCAAATTTGGGACATGACAAATCCTCCCTTCCCAATATTGCTTGTCCTCAAGCAATTTTAAATGTGGGTGTTGAAGAACCTGCTTTCTGTATAATTCTTTGAAGTTGCCATTGAATTGCCCAACCTTGAGTCTTTGAGTTTCCATGAAGATTTTAGAGAGGAACCACCATGCTTGCTGCTGCACTACTCTGATTAAAATCACTTTATTAAGTGGGGAATCCATCTCCCATACTGCTTGCTTCCCCAAAAAATATGAAACCAATGAGATAAAAATTATTCCAGGGTCTCATTGCTTGTATTGCACCCGAACAATTAAGAGTGCTCTCCAACCTACACCATTAGATAAGAGGATTCCTGGATCCCATTTTCTTGTATGAATTCTTCCAAACATCATGAGTACCAAATGTATATCATCAAAGTACATAACAACATAATAAAAATGTACATCAAGGATATGTTTCATCAAAGAGTCATGAAAGTGCTTATACCTCCAAGCAAGTAGACCACCATTTTCCAAGTGCATACAAGCTTCAAGTGACCAATCAAATCTGCTCCAATGACATAGGTGAGGATCCCATGTCCTATAATGCTGCTCCAAAAGGATGTCATATGCATCAAAATATTCAGCCATGTATTCTTTCATCCAAGAAGTGAATGAAGAATCTCCACTAAAATCTGAACCAAATAATGAGCAGAAAAAACAAGGAGACTTCAAATGACTCAAAGAAGTATCACCCATACATCCATGAATGTGAGAATCATAAAAATATAACAAAGTATGTGGTTGCCAACAAAAATGTTCTCCAATCATAAATCTATTCTCCCAAGTGTTGGATGAAGTTCCTCCAACATCAAATGAATCAAATGTTGAGCAAGAAAAACCATGAGTCTTCAAGTGACTCAAATGCATATCATAGGTGCATCCATGTAGATGGGCATCATCATAAAGTAATAAAGTATGTTGCTGCAAATGTGAATAAGAATGTGCTCCAACCATATCATACTCCTCATGTGGCACCATCAAAAAGAACCCTTTCACCCATACTTCATTGAGACTAATGTTGCAAAACATGGAATTGTAGGATGTAGGAGAATGAACCAAATCACCCAAATGATCAAAAAGTACAGAAGTTTCATCATGGGGAGGATCCATATGGGTAGTATCATGCAGCTCCTTCAAAAGTGTGAACTCTTTGTCATAGTTTGGTTCCAATGTAGATGAATCATGCTCTTCTTTAAAAATTGCACAACCTTCATCAATAGGCAATTCAAATTCTTCTTCCACCACATCAAGTGTTTGGATCTATTCAATTTCATCTCCAAACACATCAAGAACATTCAAATTTTCACATTTCTCATGATCCACCATGTCATGAGAATCCTCCAAACAATCTACCATTTGACAATCTGAAACATAGGAGGAAAAACAAGTATCTTGCAACTTTTCAAGAAGTTGCTCATTTTGAATTGTGAGCTTATGAATATCCTCATTATTCTTCAAGTATGCATCATGTAACAATTCATTAAGCTCAAACAAATGGTTTCTATCAAAAAACAAAGACATGAAATTACCTTTGATGTGGCACATTGCTCTTTGAATCTTCTCCATATCTTCAAGGAAGGATGTTTCCTCCAATGAAGTAGCTCTCCAACAAGAATTTGACACCAATGCTTGAGTCTCATGGAGAATGCTGAGGGACTCTTGGATCTTCTTTTCATTCATCTTTAAGGACCCTTCAAGAAAATGAGGCTCTTGCAAATGAACCTCCTCATCTTCTTCATGTTTGCTTGGACCAACTTCATGAAGCTCAAGTGGTGATGGGGAAGTTGATCTTGGTTCTTCTTCAACTCCTACAAGGTCTTCATTATCATGCTTAATGGAACTTGGGCTTGCAGCAACACTTTCAAAAGTGATCTCTATGTCACCAACATAGAGGTGTGAGCACCCATCAGTAGGTACTCCTTCATAGTTTAAGCATCCATCAGTAGATGCTCTTTGGTTCATGTATAAGCTAGAAGGTGTCTCGAAATGATCTTCCATATTTTCAATAGAATCTTCTTTATGATCTTGTGATGTCTCTTCATTTTTCTCCTTCAAGCAAGCTGATTCATTTTTCCCCTTGTTTTCCTTAGGATCGGTATATTTGGAATCCCTTCTTGAATAAATCTCAAAAGCTCTCATCAAAGAGGACATCATTTCATGCACACATATATGATACTCGCTCCAAGGGTTCTTACAAGAAGGGCATAAACCTTTCTTCACTAAATCCACATCTTCATTTTTGGGCCTATTTTCAAAAACATGTTCAGCATAGTACTCAAAAGACATGGCATTTTGTGTATTTTTGCTCGAACCAAGATATTCTTGATATTTTTGATATTGCTGGGGCAAGGTTTTATAATTTGCTCTCCATCTTTGGAACTCACTCATAGAATTATCCTTGGTTGGTGTGACACATTCATATTCATCAGATTTAAAGTCATAAGAATAATCTTCATTTCTCTTGAAATTGTAAGAAGTGTTGCATGATGGCACCTTTTCCTCATACCATTCACATTCTGCTTCATATTGCTCATAAGCATCTGCATATTCATCATAAGAATTGTACTCATAGGATTCATCATAATAGTAAGACATGGCTGCCAATTATTCTAGAATGTATGTACCTAATACACAGGTGCAAGGACCATGCTCTGATACCACTGTAATGTCCCTTATTAGGAATTTTATTAAAATTGCAATTTTCCACTTTTTTCCTTGGTTCGACCTTTGACTAGTTTCGATCTCTAGGTCCCAAATTTGCTCCAAATGATCCCAAATCTTCTGAGAAGGTATATGAATGATATTAGAACATAAATATGTGTTTCAGGGATGCTTTTGTACCTTTAAAACACTTCTGCAAATACTTTTTCAATTCTGATCCATGTAGGTAACTTTACTAGTGATTTCCCTTTGACTAGTATTGGTCTCTAGGTCTCAAATTGACTCCAAATTCCTTCAAATCTTCAAGGAAGGTGTATGAATGATATTAGAACTTGAATATGATGTTTATGGATGACATATGGCCACAAAAAGACCTCTGCAAACTCTCTTAAGATTCTGGACCAATTATGCAATTTTACTAGTAATTTGGGGTTCAAATCCCCCTGGGGTAAGTACTGAAAATGGCTTCCCAAATGCCTCCAAACCCACTCAAATTTATGAACAGAGGTATGTAATGTGTTAAGTATGTTATTAAAGTCTCATATGCACCATTAATGTATTATTACAACTGTTCTCACCCTCTCCCATTCAACTGCAAAAATCCCCAATTCGACCCTTGGGGAAATGGCACTATTTCACCTCCCAATATAACTAAACTGAGTAAAATTGCTTCAAATTCTCAAGTACAGTACATGAAACTTGTAGAAGACATCCATGGCAGTATATTGATCACAAATATATCAGAGAATCATCCATTCATTCGAAATTATCATCAATACATTGGCTCACAACAAGGTAGTGGGGAAATGGCATTGTTCTTCCATTAAAAATGAGATTCATACATTTCTACTTGGAATTTTGACCTGAAACTTTTTGGAGATGAAGAACAGAGTATTTACTTCATATTACAAAATAAATGGGGCATTAAAAGCTTCCCCAAAGAGTACAATAGCTCACCAAAAACGCCCTCCCTCAAGGATCAAGAATATGCCATCAAAACTGGAAATGGTTGAAGGAGTGAGCTGCAATAGAAGACACCATGAGCTGCCCTGTAGCTTACACCTGCAAATAAAGACTCCATTAAATCTCCAAATGAAAGGTCTGAATGGCCTTTCCAATTACCAACTTGGATGGGAATCTTTCACCCTCGAAATTGGCTAAGGCAAGAAACTAGTCCTCCACTAGCTCTCCCTCTTCACAAATGCAATTGCAAATTCTACAAATGATCAAAAGCTGGTTTCATTCTTTGTTATTGACATTTATAAACTTCTAATTTCCTCCATGGGTCGAATTCCTTCCAAGAGACTCATGCCAACTCAAGTTGGGAAGAGATTCCAAAGAACGCCACTTGTACAACAATTCCTAGTCTCCCACTTCCACCAAATCACATGTGGAAGCATCTTAGCTGCCCTAACACCCTTGAGCGCCCTCTTGGAGTCTATTTTTAGCCCTGACATGTCATATATGTCATATGTCAGCCTTCAGGTCTGATTTGTGTCATAGGTGTCATAGCATCTTCATCATTGTTGTCATAGAGCTAGGGAATCTAGCCCAAGTGTCTCACTAGCTCCAAATTGCCTCTTCCTCTTCCATGGGAGTTACTCTTCCTCTATATTTAGACCTTGTATGAGTCATGCAATGAATAATACCTTTTGGACTCCCCCAAGTATGTTACCATTCACCTTGAATTCGAATTGGTGAGAGAATGATGCCAAATGTAGTGGGGAAATCTAGCCATATGTGGGTCCCACTTCCTCCATGTGTCTTCATCATGAAATGCCACTTTGATTTTCACTTGTATATATTTATTTATCTCCTTTATTAAATATTTATTCCATTCTAATGTTCAAACATCATTTATTATCCCCATTATTCCAAATCCCAAAGCTTCCACCCCAAACCTAGGAAACTAGTAATTTTCCTCCTTGGCAATTATTTGACCTTTAGCATCAATTTGACAAACTCTAATGAATAGAGCCAATGTGATTAGGCCATTGTGACCCAATACCAAATTTGGGACATGACAAATCCTCCCTTCCCAATATTGCTTGTCCTCAAGCAATTTTAAATGTGGGTGTTGAAGAACCTGCTTTCTGTATAATTCTTTGAAGTTGCCATTGAATTGCCCAACCTTGAGTCTTTGAGTTTCCATGAAGATTTTAGAGAGGAACCACCATGCTTGCTGCTGCACTACTCTGATTAAAATCACTTTATTAAGTGGGGAATCCATCTCCCATACTGCTTGCTTCCCCAAAAAATATGAAACCAATGAGATAAAAATTATTCCAGGGTCCCATTGCTTGTATTGCACCCGAACAATTAAGAGTGCTCTCCAACCTACACCATTAGATAAGAGGATTCCTGGATCCCATTTTCTTGTATGAATTCTTCCAAACATCATGAGTACCAAATGTATATCATCAAAGTACATAACAACATAATAAAAATGTACATCAAGGATATGTTTCATCAAAGAGTCATGAAAGTGCTTATACCTCCAAGCAAGTAGACCACCATTTTCCAAGTGCATACAAGCTTCAAGTGACCAATCAAATCTGCTCCAATGACATAGGTGAGGATCCCATGTCCTATAATGCTGCTCCAAAAGGATGTCATATGCATCAAAATATTCAGCCATGTATTCTTTCATCCAAGAAGTGAATGAAGAATCTCCACTAAAATCTGAACCAAATAATGAGCAGAAAAAACAAGGAGACTTCAAATGACTCAAAGAAGTATCACCCATACATCCATGAATGTGAGAATCATAAAAATATAACAAAGTATGTGGTTGCCAACAAAAATGTTCTCCAATCATAAATCTATTCTCCCAAGTGTTGGATGAAGTTCCTCCAACATCAAATGAATCAAATGTTGAGCAAGAAAAACCATGAGTCTTCAAGTGACTCAAATGCATATCATAGGTGCATCCATGTAGATGGGCATCATCATAAAGTAATAAAGTATGTTGCTGCAAATGTGAATAAGAATGTGCTCCAACCATATCATACTCCTCATGTGGCACCATCAAAAAGAACCCTTTCACCCATACTTCATTGAGACTAATGTTGCAAAACATGGAATTGTAGGATGTAGGAGAATGAACCAAATCACCCAAATGATCAAAAAGTACAGAAGTTTCATCATGGGGAGGATCCATATGGGTAGTATCATGCAGCTCCTTCAAAAGTGTGAACTCTTTGTCATAGTTTGGTTCCAATGTAGATGAATCATGCTCTTCTTTAAAAATTGCACAACCTTCATCAATAGGCAATTCAAATTCTTCTTCCACCACATCAAGTGTTTGGATCTATTCAATTTCATCTCCAAACACATCAAGAACATTCAAATTTTCACATTTCTCATGATCCACCATGTCATGAGAATCCTCCAAACAATCTACCATTTGACAATCTGAAACATAGGAGGAAAAACAAGTATCTTGCAACTTTTCAAGAAGTTGCTCATTTTGAATTGTGAGCTTATGAATATCCTCATTATTCTTCAAGTATGCATCATGTAACAATTCATTAAGCTCAAACAAATGGTTTCTATCAAAAAACAAAGACATGAAATTACCTTTGATGTGGCACATTGCTCTTTGAATCTTCTCCATATCTTCAAGGAAGGATGTTTCCTCCAATGAAGTAGCTCTCCAACAAGAATTTGACACCAATGCTTGAGTCTCATGGAGAATGCTGAGGGACTCTTGGATCTTCTTTTCATTCATCTTTAAGGACCCTTCAAGAAAATGAGGCTCTTGCAAATGAACCTCCTCATCTTCTTCATGTTTGCTTGGACCAACTTCATGAAGCTCAAGTGGTGATGGGGAAGTTGATCTTGGTTCTTCTTCAACTCCTACAAGGTCTTCATTATCATGCTTAATGGAACTTGGGCTTGCAGCAACACTTTCAAAAGTGATCTCTATGTCACCAACATAGAGGTGTGAGCACCCATCAGTAGGTACTCCTTCATAGTTTAAGCATCCATCAGTAGATGCTCTTTGGTTCATGTATAAGCTAGAAGGTGTCTCGAAATGATCTTCCATATTTTCAATAGAATCTTCTTTATGATCTTGTGATGTCTCTTCATTTTTCTCCTTCAAGCAAGCTGATTCATTTTTCCCCTTGTTTTCCTTAGGATCGGTATATTTGGAATCCCTTCTTGAATAAATCTCAAAAGCTCTCATCAAAGAGGACATCATTTCATGCACACATATATGATACTCGCTCCAAGGGTTCTTACAAGAAGGGCATAAACCTTTCTTCACTAAATCCACATCTTCATTTTTGGGCCTATTTTCAAAAACATGTTCAGCATAGTACTCAAAAGACATGGCATTTTGTGTATTTTTGCTCGAACCAAGATATTCTTGATATTTTTGATATTGCTGGGGCAAGGTTTTATAATTTGCTCTCCATCTTTGGAACTCACTCATAGAATTATCCTTGGTTGGTGTGACACATTCATATTCATCAGATTTAAAGTCATAAGAATAATCTTCATTTCTCTTGAAATTGTAAGAAGTGTTGCATGATGGCACCTTTTCCTCATACCATTCACATTCTGCTTCATATTGCTCATAAGCATCTGCATATTCATCATAAGAATTGTACTCATAGGATTCATCATAATAGTAAGACATGGCTGCCAATTATTCTAGAATGTATGTACCTAATACACAGGTGCAAGGACCATGCTCTGATACCACTGTAATGTCCCTTATTAGGAATTTTATTAAAATTGCAATTTTCCACTTTTTTCCTTGGTTCGACCTTTGACTAGTTTCGATCTCTAGGTCCCAAATTTGCTCCAAATGATCCCAAATCTTCTGAGAAGGTATATGAATGATATTAGAACATAAATATGTGTTTCAGGGATGCTTTTGTACCTTTAAAACACTTCTGCAAATACTTTTTCAATTCTGATCCATGTAGGTAACTTTACTAGTGATTTCCCTTTGACTAGTATTGGTCTCTAGGTCTCAAATTGACTCCAAATTCCTTCAAATCTTCAAGGAAGGTGTATGAATGATATTAGAACTTGAATATGATGTTTATGGATGACATATGGCCACAAAAAGACCTCTGCAAACTCTCTTAAGATTCTGGACCAATTATGCAATTTTACTAGTAATTTGGGGTTCAAATCCCCCTGGGGTAAGTACTGAAAATGGCTTCCCAAATGCCTCCAAACCCACTCAAATTTATGAACAGAGGTATGTAATGTGTTAAGTATGTTATTAAAGTCTCATATGCACCATTAATGTATTATTACAACTGTTCTCACCCTCTCCCATTCAACTGCAAAAATCCCCAATTCGACCCTTGGGGAAATGGCACTATTTCACCTCCCAATATAACTAAACTGAGTAAAATTGCTTCAAATTCTCAAGTACAGTACATGAAACTTGTAGAAGACATCCATGGCAGTATATTGATCACAAATATATCAGAGAATCATCCATTCATTCGAAATTATCATCAATACATTGGCTCACAACAAGGTAGTGGGGAAATGGCATTGTTCTTCCATTAAAAATGAGATTCATACATTTCTACTTGGAATTTCGACCTGAAACTTTTTGGAGATGAAGAACAGAGTATTTACTTCATATTACAAAATAAATGGGGCATTAAAAGCTTCCCCAAAGAGTACAATAGCTCACCAAAAACGCCCTCCCTCAAGGATCAAGAATATGCCATCAAAACTGGAAATGGTTGAAGGAGTGAGCTGCAATAGAAGACACCATGAGCTGCCCTGTAGCTTACACCTGCAAATAAAGACTCCATTAAATCTCCAAATGAAAGGTCTGAATGGCCTTTCCAATTACCAACTTGGATGGGAATCTTTCACCCTCGAAATTGGCTAAGGCAAGAAACTAGTCCTCCACTAGCTCTCCCTCTTCACAAATGCAATTGCAAATTCTACAAATGATCAAAAGCTGGTTTCATTCTTTGTTATTGACATTTATAAACTTCTAATTTCCTCCATGGGTCGAATTCCTTCCAAGAGACTCATGCCAACTCAAGTTGGGAAGAGATTCCAAAGAACGCCACTTGTACAACAATTCCTAGTCTCCCACTTCCACCAAATCACATGTGGAAGCATCTTAGCTGCCCTAACACCCTTGAGCGCCCTCTTGGAGTCTATTTTTAGCCCTGACATGTCATATATGTCATATGTCAGCCTTCAGGTCTGATTTGTGTCATAGGTGTCATAGCATCTTCATCATTGTTGTCATAGAGCTAGGGAATCTAGCCCAAGTGTCTCACTAGCTCCAAATTGCCTCTTCCTCTTCCATGGGAGTTACTCTTCCTCTATATTTAGACCTTGTATGAGTCATGCAATGAATAATACCTTTTGGACTCCCCCAAGTATGTTACCATTCACCTTGAATTCGAATTGGTGAGAGAATGATGCCAAATGTAGTGGGGAAATCTAGCCATATGTGGGTCCCACTTCCTCCATGTGTCTTCATCATGAAATGCCACTTTGATTTTCACTTGTATATATTTATTTATCTCCTTTATTAAATATTTATTCCATTCTAATGTTCAAACATCATTTATTATCCCCATTATTCCAAATCCCAAAGCTTCCACCCCAAACCTAGGAAACTAGTAATTTTCCTCCTTGGCAATTATTTGACCTTTAGCATCAATTTGACAAACTCTAATGAATAGAGCCAATGTGATTAGGCCATTGTGACCCAATACCAAATTTGGGACATGACAAATCCTCCCTTCCCAATATTGCTTGTCCTCAAGCAATTTTAAATGTGGGTGTTGAAGAACCTGCTTTCTGTATAATTCTTTGAAGTTGCCATTGAATTGCCCAACCTTGAGTCTTTGAGTTTCCATGAAGATTTTAGAGAGGAACCACCATGCTTGCTGCTGCACTACTCTGATTAAAATCACTTTATTAAGTGGGGAATCCATCTCCCATACTGCTTGCTTCCCCAAAAAATATGAAACCAATGAGATAAAAATTATTCCAGGGTCCCATTGCTTGTATTGCACCCGAACAATTAAGAGTGCTCTCCAACCTACACCATTAGATAAGAGGATTCCTGGATCCCATTTTCTTGTATGAATTCTTCCAAACATCATGAGTACCAAATGTATATCATCAAAGTACATAACAACATAATAAAAATGTACATCAAGGATATGTTTCATCAAAGAGTCATGAAAGTGCTTATACCTCCAAGCAAGTAGACCACCATTTTCCAAGTGCATACAAGCTTCAAGTGACCAATCAAATCTGCTCCAATGACATAGGTGAGGATCCCATGTCCTATAATGCTGCTCCAAAAGGATGTCATATGCATCAAAATATTCAGCCATGTATTCTTTCATCCAAGAAGTGAATGAAGAATCTCCACTAAAATCTGAACCAAATAATGAGCAGAAAAAACAAGGAGACTTCAAATGACTCAAAGAAGTATCACCCATACATCCATGAATGTGAGAATCATAAAAATATAACAAAGTATGTGGTTGCCAACAAAAATGTTCTCCAATCATAAATCTATTCTCCCAAGTGTTGGATGAAGTTCCTCCAACATCAAATGAATCAAATGTTGAGCAAGAAAAACCATGAGTCTTCAAGTGACTCAAATGCATATCATAGGTGCATCCATGTAGATGGGCATCATCATAAAGTAATAAAGTATGTTGCTGCAAATGTGAATAAGAATGTGCTCCAACCATATCATACTCCTCATGTGGCACCATCAAAAAGAACCCTTTCACCCATACTTCATTGAGACTAATGTTGCAAAACATGGAATTGTAGGATGTAGGAGAATGAACCAAATCACCCAAATGATCAAAAAGTACAGAAGTTTCATCATGGGGAGGATCCATATGGGTAGTATCATGCAGCTCCTTCAAAAGTGTGAACTCTTTGTCATAGTTTGGTTCCAATGTAGATGAATCATGCTCTTCTTTAAAAATTGCACAACCTTCATCAATAGGCAATTCAAATTCTTCTTCCACCACATCAAGTGTTTGGATCTATTCAATTTCATCTCCAAACACATCAAGAACATTCAAATTTTCACATTTCTCATGATCCACCATGTCATGAGAATCCTCCAAACAATCTACCATTTGACAATCTGAAACATAGGAGGAAAAACAAGTATCTTGCAACTTTTCAAGAAGTTGCTCATTTTGAATTGTGAGCTTATGAATATCCTCATTATTCTTCAAGTATGCATCATGTAACAATTCATTAAGCTCAAACAAATGGTTTCTATCAAAAAACAAAGACATGAAATTACCTTTGATGTGGCACATTGCTCTTTGAATCTTCTCCATATCTTCAAGGAAGGATGTTTCCTCCAATGAAGTAGCTCTCCAACAAGAATTTGACACCAATGCTTGAGTCTCATGGAGAATGCTGAGGGACTCTTGGATCTTCTTTTCATTCATCTTTAAGGACCCTTCAAGAAAATGAGGCTCTTGCAAATGAACCTCCTCATCTTCTTCATGTTTGCTTGGACCAACTTCATGAAGCTCAAGTGGTGATGGGGAAGTTGATCTTGGTTCTTCTTCAACTCCTACAAGGTCTTCATTATCATGCTTAATGGAACTTGGGCTTGCAGCAACACTTTCAAAAGTGATCTCTATGTCACCAACATAGAGGTGTGAGCACCCATCAGTAGGTACTCCTTCATAGTTTAAGCATCCATCAGTAGATGCTCTTTGGTTCATGTATAAGCTAGAAGGTGTCTCGAAATGATCTTCCATATTTTCAATAGAATCTTCTTTATGATCTTGTGATGTCTCTTCATTTTTCTCCTTCAAGCAAGCTGATTCATTTTTCCCCTTGTTTTCCTTAGGATCGGTATATTTGGAATCCCTTCTTGAATAAATCTCAAAAGCTCTCATCAAAGAGGACATCATTTCATGCACACATATATGATACTCGCTCCAAGGGTTCTTACAAGAAGGGCATAAACCTTTCTTCACTAAATCCACATCTTCATTTTTGGGCCTATTTTCAAAAACATGTTCAGCATAGTACTCAAAAGACATGGCATTTTGTGTATTTTTGCTCGAACCAAGATATTCTTGATATTTTTGATATTGCTGGGGCAAGGTTTTATAATTTGCTCTCCATCTTTGGAACTCACTCATAGAATTATCCTTGGTTGGTGTGACACATTCATATTCATCAGATTTAAAGTCATAAGAATAATCTTCATTTCTCTTGAAATTGTAAGAAGTGTTGCATGATGGCACCTTTTCCTCATACCATTCACATTCTGCTTCATATTGCTCATAAGCATCTGCATATTCATCATAAGAATTGTACTCATAGGATTCATCATAATAGTAAGACATGGCTGCCAATTATTCTTGAATGTATGTACCTAATACACAGGTGCAAGGACCATGCTCTGATACCACTGTAATGTCCCTTATTAGGAATTTTATTAAAATTGCAATTTTCCACTTTTTTCCTTGGTTCGACCTTTGACTAGTTTCGATCTCTAGGTCCCAAATTTGCTCCAAATGATCCCAAATCTTCTGAGAAGGTATATGAATGATATTAGAACATAAATATGTGTTTCAGGGATGCTTTTGTACCTTTAAAACACTTCTGCAAATACTTTTTCAATTCTGATCCATGTAGGTAACTTTACTAGTGATTTCCCTTTGACTAGTATTGGTCTCTAGGTCTCAAATTGACTCCAAATTCCTTCAAATCTTCAAGGAAGGTGTATGAATGATATTAGAACTTGAATATGATGTTTATGGATGACATATGGCCAAAAAAAGACCTCTGCAAACTCTCTTAAGATTCTGGACCAATTATGCAATTTTACTAGTAATTTGGGGTTCAAATCCCCCTGGGGTAAGTACTGAAAATGGCTTCCCAAATGCCTCCAAACCCACTCAAATTTATGAACAGAGGTATGTAATGTGTTAAGTATGTTATTAAAGTCTCATATGCACCATTAATGTATTATTACAACTGTTCTCACCCTCTCCCATTCAACTGCAAAAATCCCCAATTCGACCCTTGGGGAAATGGCACTATTTCACCTCCCAATATAACTAAACTGAGTAAAATTGCTTCAAATTCTCAAGTACAGTACATGAAACTTGTAGAAGACATCCATGGCAGTATATTGATCACAAATATATCAGAGAATCATCCATTCATTCGAAATTATCATCAATACATTGGCTCACAACAAGGTAGTGGGGAAATGGCATTGTTCTTCCATTAAAAATGAGATTCATACATTTCTACTTGGAATTTCGACCTGAAACTTTTTGGAGATGAATAACAGAGTATTTACTTCATATTACAAAATAAATGGGGCATTAAAAGCTTCCCCAAAGAGTACAATAGCTCACCAAAAACGCCCTCCCTCAAGGATCAAGAATATGCCATCAAAACTGGAAATGGTTGAAGGAGTGAGCTGCAATAGAAGACACCATGAGCTGCCCTGTAGCTTACACCTGCAAATAAAGACTCCATTAAATCTCCAAATGAAAGGTCTGAATGGCCTTTCCAATTACCAACTTGGATGGGAATCTTTCACCCTCGAAATTGGCTAAGGCAAGAAACTAGTCCTCCACTAGCTCTCCCTCTTCACAAATGCAATTGCAAATTCTACAAATGATCAAAAGCTGGTTTCATTCTTTGTTATTGACATTTATAAACTTCTAATTTCCTCCATGGGTCGAATTCCTTCCAAGAGACTCATGCCAACTCAAGTTGGGAAGAGATTCCAAAGAACGCCACTTGTACAACAATTCCTAGTCTCCCACTTCCACCAAATCACATGTGGAAGCATCTTAGCTGCCCTAACACCCTTGAGCGCCCTCTTGGAGTCTATTTTTAGCCCTGACATGTCATATATGTCATATGTCAGCCTTCAGGTCTGATTTGTGTCATAGGTGTCATAGCATCTTCATCATTGTTGTCATAGAGCTAGGGAATCTAGCCCAAGTGTCTCACTAGCTCCAAATTGCCTCTTCCTCTTCCATGGGAGTTACTCTTCCTCTATATTTAGACCTTGTATGAGTCATGCAATGAATAATACCTTTTGGACTCCCCCAAGTATGTTACCATTCACCTTGAATTCGAATTGGTGAGAGAATGATGCCAAATGTAGTGGGGAAATCTAGCCATATGTGGGTCCCACTTCCTCCATGTGTCTTCATCATGAAATGCCACTTTGATTTTCACTTGTATATATTTATTTATCTCCTTTATTAAATATTTATTCCATTCTAATGTTCAAACATCATTTATTATCCCCATTATTCCAAATCCCAAAGCTTCCACCCCAAACCTAGGAAACTAGTAATTTTCCTCCTTGGCAATTATTTGACCTTTAGCATCAATTTGACAAACTCTAATGAATAGAGCCAATGTGATTAGGCCATTGTGACCCAATACCAAATTTGGGACATGAAAAATCCTCCCTTCCCAATATTGCTTGTCCTCAAGCAATTTTAAATGTGGGTGTTGAAGAACCTGCTTTCTGTATAATTCTTTGAAGTTGCCATTGAATTGCCCAACCTTGAGTCTTTGAGTTTCCATGAAGATTTTAGAGAGGAACCACCATGATTGCTGCTGCACTACTCTGATTAAAATCACTTTATTAAGTGGGGAATGCATCTCCCATACTGCTTGCTTCCCCAAAAAATATGAAACCAATTTGATAAAAATTATTCCAGGGTCCCATTGCTTGTATTGCACCCCAACAATTAAGAGTGCTCTCCAACCTACACCATTAGATAAGAGGATTCCTGGATCCCATTTTCTTGAATGAATTCTTCCAAACATCATGAGTACCAAATGTATATCATCAAAGTACATAACAACATAATAAAAATGTACATCAAGGATATGTTTCATCAAAGAGTCATGAAAGTGCTTATACCTCCAAGCAAGTAGACCACCATTTTTCAAGTGCATACAAGCTTCAAGTGACCAATCAAATCTGCTCCAATGACATAGGTGAGGATCCCATGTCCTATAATGCTGCTCCAAAAGGATGTCATATGCATCAAAATATTCAGCCATGTATTCTTTCATCCAAGAAGTGAATGAAGAATCTCCACTAAAATCTGAACCAAATAATGAGCAGAAAAAACAAGGAGACTTCAAATGACTCAAAGAAGTATCACCCATACATCCATGAATGTGAGAATCATAAAAATATAACAAAGTATGTGGTTGCCAACAAAAATGTTCTCCAATCATAAATCTATTCTCCCAAGTGTTGGATGAAGTTCCTCCAACATCAAATGAATCAAATGTTGAGCAAGAAAAACCATGAGTCTTCAAGTGACTCAAATGCATATCATAGGTGCATCCATGTAGATGGGCATCATCATAAAGTAATAAAGTATGCTGCTGCAAATGTGAATAAGAATGTGCTCCAACCATATCATACTCCTCATGTGGCACCATCAAAAAGAACCCTTTCACCCATACTTCATTGAGACTAATGTTGCAAAACATGGAATTGTAGGATGTAGGAGAATGAACCAAATCACCCAAATGATCAAAAAGTACTGAAGTTTCATCATGGGGAGGATCCATATGGGTAGTATCATGCAGCTCCTTCAAAAGTGTGAACTCTTTGTCATAGTTTGGTTCCAATGTAGATGAATCATGCTCTTCTTTAAAAATTGCACAACCTTCATCAATAGGCAATTCAAATTCTTCTTCCACCACATCAAGTGTTTGGATCTATTCAATTTCATCTCCAAACACATCAAGAACATTCAAATTTTCACATTTCTCATGATCCACCATGTCATGAGAATCCTCCAAACAATCTACCATTTGACAATCTGAAACATAGGAGGAAAAACAAGTATCTTGCAACTTTTCAAGAAGTTGCTCATTTTGAATTGTGAGCTTATGAATATCCTCATTATTCTTCAAGTATGCATCATGTAACAATTCATTAAGCTCAAACAAATGGTTTCTATAAAAAAACAAAGACATGAAATTACCTTTGATGTGGCACATTGCTCTTTGAATCTTCTCCATATCTTCAAGGAAGGATGTTTCCTCCAATGAAGTAGCTCTCCAACAAGAATTTGACATCAATGCTTGAGTCTCATGGAGAATGCTGAGGGACTCTTGGATCTTCTTTTCATTCATCTTTAAGGACCCTTCAAGAAAATGAGGCTCTTGCAAATGAACCTCCTCATCTTCTTCATTTTTGCTTGGACCAACTTCATGAAGCTCAAGTGGTGATGGGGAAGTTGATCTTGGTTCTTCTTCAACTCCTACAAGGTCTTCATTATCATGCTTAATGGAACTTGGGCTTGCAGCAACACTTTCAAAAGTGATCTCTATGTCACCAACATAGAGGTGTGAGCACCCATCAGTAGGTACTCCTTCATAGTTTAAGCATCCATCAGTAGATGCTCTTTGGTTCATGTATAAGCTAGAAGGTGTCTCGAAATGATCTTCCATATTTTCAATAGAATCTTCTTTATGATCTTGTGATGTCTCTTCATTTTTCTCCTTCAAGCAAGCTGATTCATTTTTCCCCTTATTTTCCTTAGGATCGGTATATTTGGAATCCCTTCTTGAATAAATCTCAAAAGCTCTCATCAAAGAGGACATCATTTCATGCACACATATATGATACTCGCTCCAAGGGTTCTTACAAGAAGGGCATAAACCTTTCTTCACTAAATCCACATCTTCATTTTTGGGCCTATTTTCAAAAACATGTTCAGCATAGTACTCAAAAGACATGGCATTTTGTGTATTTTTGCTCGAACCAAGATATTCTTGATATTTTTGATATTGTTGGGGCAAGGTTTTATAATTTGCTCTCCATCTTTGGAACTCACTCATAGAATTATCCTTGGTTGGTGTGACACATTCATATTCATCAGATTTAAAGTCATAAGAATAATCTTCATTTCTCTTGAAATTGTAAGAAGTGTTGCATGATGGCACCTTTTCCTCATACCATTCACATTCTGCTTCATATTGCTCATAAGCATCTGCATATTCATCATAAGAATTGTACTCATAGGATTCATCATAATAGTAAGACATGGCTGCCAATTATTCTTGAATGTATGTACCTAATACACAGGTGCAAGGACCATGCTCTGATACCACTGTAATGTCCCTTATTAGGAATTTTATTAAAATTGCAATAATCCACTTTTTTCCTTGGTTCGACCTTTGACTAGTTTCGATCTCTAGGTCCCAAATTTGCTCCAAATGATCCCAAATCTTCTGAGAAGGTATATGAATGATATTAGAACATAAATATGTGTTTCAGGGATGCTTTTGTACCTTTAAAACACTTCTGCAAATACTTTTTCAATTCTGATCCATGTAGGTAACTTTACTAGTGATTTCCCTTTGACTAGTATTGGTCTCTAGGTCTCAAATTGACTCCAAATTCCTTCAAATCTTCAAGGAAGGTGTATGAATGATATTAGAACTTGAATATGATTTTTATGGATGACATATGGCCACAAAAAGACCTCTGCAAACTCTCTTAAGATTCTGGACCAATTATGCAATTTTACTAGTAATTTGGGGTTCAAATCCCCCTGGGGTAAGTACTGAAAATGGCTTCCCAAATGCCTCCAAACCCACTCAAATTTATGAACAGAGGTATGTAATGTGTTAAGTATGTTATTAAAGTCTCATATGCACCATTAATGTATTATTACAACTGTTCTCACCCTCTCCCATTCAACTGCAAAAATCCCCAATTCGACCCTTGGGGAAATGGCACTATTTCACCTCCCAATATAACTAAACTGAGTAAAATTGCTTCAAATTCTCAAGTACAGTACATGAAACTTGTAGAAGACATCCATGGCAGTATATTGATCACAAATATATCAGAGAATCATCCATTCATTCGAAATTATCATCAATACATTGGCTCACAACAAGGTAGTGGGGAAATGGCATTGTTCTTCCATTAAAAATGAGATTCATACATTTCTACTTGGAATTTCGACCTGAAACTTTTTGGAGATGAATAAAAGAGTATTTACTTCATATTACAAAATAAATGGGGCATTAAAAGCTTCCCCAAAGAGTACAATAGCTCACCAAAAACGCCCTCCCTCAAGGATCAAGAATATGCCATCAAAACTGGAAATGGTTGAAGGAGTGAGCTGCAATAGAAGACACCATGAGCTGCCCTGTAGCTTACACCTGCAAATAAAGACTCCATTAAAGCTCCAAATGAAAGGTCTGAATGGCCTTTCCAATTACCAACTTGGATGGGAATCTTTCACCCTCGAAATTGGCTAAGGCAAGAAACTAGTCCTCCACTAGCTCTCCCTCTTCACAAATGCAATTGCAAATTCTACAAATGATCAAAAGCTGGTTTCATTCTTTGTTATTGACATTTATAAACTTCTAATTTCCTCCATGGGTCGAATTCCTTCCAAGAGACTCATGCCAACTCAAGTTGGGAAGAGATTCCAAAGAACGCCACTTGTACAACAATTCCTAGTCTCCCACTTCCACCAAATCACATGTGGAAGCATCTTAGCTGCCCTAACACCCTTGAGCGCCCTCTTGGAGTCTATTTTTAGCCCTGACATGTCATATATGTCATATGTCAGCCTTCAGGTCTGATTTGTGTCATAGGTGTCATAGCATCTTCATCATTATTGTCATAGAGCTAGGGAATCTAGCCCAAGTGTCTCACTAACTCCAAATTGCCTCTTCCTCTTCCATGGGAGTTACTCTTCCTCTATATTTAGACCTTGTATGAGTCATGCAATGAATAATACCTTTTGGACTCCCCCAAGTATGTTACCATTCACCTTGAATTCGAATTGGTGAGAGAATGATGCCAAATGTAGTGGGGAAATCTAGCCATATGTGGGTCCCACTTCCTCCATGTGTCTTCATCATGAAATGCCACTTTGATTTTCACTTGTATATATTTATTTATCTCCTTTATTAAATATTTATTCCATTCTAATGTTCAAACATCATTTATTATCCCCATTATTCCAAATCCCAAAGCTTCCACCCCAAACCTAGGAAACTAGTAATTTTCCTCCTTGGCAATTATTTGACCTTTAGCATCAATTTGACAAACTCTAATGAATAGAGCCAATGTGATTAGGCCATTGTGACCCAATACCAAATTTGGGACATGAAAAATCCTCCCTTCCCAATATTGCTTGTCCTCAAGCAATTTTAAATGTGGGTGTTGAAGAACCTGCTTTCTGTATAATTCTTTGAAGTTGCCATTGAATTGCCCAACCTTGAGTCTTTGAGTTTCCATGAAGATTTTAGAGAGGAACCACCATGCTTGCTGCTGCACTACTCTGATTAAAATCACTTTATTAAGTGGGGAATGCATCTCCCATACTGCTTGCTTCCCCAAAAAATATGAAACCAATGAGATAAAAATTATTCCAGGGTCCCATTGCTTGTATTGCACCCCAACAATTAAGAGTGCTCTCCAACCTACACCATTAGATAAGAGGATTCCTGGATCCCATTTTCTTGAATGAATTCTTCCAAACATCATGAGTACCAAATGTATATCATCAAAGTACATAACAACATAATAAAAATGTACATCAAGGATATGTTTCATCAAAGAGTCATGAAAGTGCTTATACCTCCAAGCAAGTAGACCACCATTTTTCAAGTGCATACAAGCTTCAAGTGACCAATCAAATCTGCTCCAATGACATAGGTGAGGATCCCATGTCCTATAATGCTGCTCCAAAAGGATGTCATATGCATCAAAATATTCAGCCATGTATTCTTTCATCCAAGAAGTGAATGAAGAATCTCCACTAAAATCTGAACCAAATAATGAGCAGAAAAAACAAGGAGACTTCAAATGACTCAAAGAAGTATCACCCATACATCCATGAATGTGAGAATCATAAAAATATAACAAAGTATGTGGTTGCCAACAAAAATGTTCTCCAATCATAAATCTATTCTCCCAAGTGTTGGATGAAGTTCCTCCAACATCAAATGAATCAAATGTTGAGCAAGAAAAACCATGAGTCTTCAAGTGACTCAAATGCATATCATAGGTGCATCCATGTAGATGGGCATCATCATAAAGTAATAAAGTATGCTGCTGCAAATGTGAATAAGAATGTGCTCCAACCATATCATACTCCTCATGTGGCACCATCAAAAAGAACCCTTTCACCCATACTTCATTGAGACTAATGTTGCAAAACATGGAATTGTAGGATGTAGGAGAATGAACCAAATCACCCAAATGATCAAAAAGTACAGAAGTTTCATCATGGGGAGGATCCATATGGGTAGTATCATGCAGCTCCTTCAAAAGTGTGAACTCTTTGTCATAGTTTGGTTCCAATGTAGATGAATCATGCTCTTCTTTAAAAATTGCACAACCTTCATCAATAGGCAATTCAAATTCTTCTTCCACCACATCAAGTGTTTGGATCTATTCAATTTCATCTCCAAACACATCAAGAACATTCAAATTTTCACATTTCTCATGATCCACCATGTCATGAGAATCCTCCAAACAATCTACCATTTGACAATCTGAAACATAGGAGGAAAAACAAGTATCTTGCAACTTTTCAAGAAGTTGCTCATTTTGAATTGTGAGCTTATGAATATCCTCATTATTCTTCAAGTATGCATCATGTAACAATTCATTAAGCTCAAACAAATGGTTTCTATAAAAAAACAAAGACATGAAATTACCTTTGATGTGGCACATTGCTCTTTGAATCTTCTCCATATCTTCAAGGAAGGATGTTTCCTCCAATGAAGTAGCTCTCCAACAAGAATTTGACACCAATGCTTGAGTCTCATGGAGAATGCTGAGGGACTCTTGGATCTTCTTTTCATTAATCTTTAAGGACCCTTCAAGAAAATGAGGCTCTTGCAAATGAACCTCCTCATCTTCTTCATTTTTGCTTGGACCAACTTCATGAAGCTCAAGTGGTGATGGGGAAGTTGATCTTGGTTCTTCTTCAACTCCTACAAGGTCTTCATTATCATGCTTAATGGAACTTGGGCTTGCAGCAACACTTTCAAAAGTGATCTCTATGTCACCAACATAGAGGTGTGAGCACCCATCAGTAGGTACTCCTTCATAGTTTAAGCATCCATCAGTAGATGCTCTTTGGTTCATGTATAAGCTAGAAGGTGTCTCGAAATGATCTTCCATATTTTCAATAGAATCTTCTTTATGATCTTGTGATGTCTCTTCATTTTTCTCCTTCAAGCAAGCTGATTCATTTTTCCCCTTGTTTTCCTTAGGATCGGTATATTTGGAATCCCTTCTTGAATAAATCTCAAAAGCTCTCATCAAAGAGGACATCATTTCATGCACACATATATGATACTCGCTCCAAGGGTTCTTACAAGAAGGGCATAAACCTTTCTTCACTAAATCCACATCTTCATTTTTGGGCCTATTTTCAAAAACATGTTCAGCATAGTACTCAAAAGACATGGCATTTTGTGTATTTTTGCTCGAACCAAGATATTCTTGATATTTTTGATATTGCTGGGGCAAGGTTTTATAATTTGCTCTCCATCTTTGGAACTCACTCATAGAATTATCCTTGGTTGGTGTGACACATTCATATTCATCAGATTTAAAGTCATAAGAATAATCTTCATTTCTCTTGAAATTGTAAGAAGTGTTGCATGATGGCACCTTTTACTCATACCATTCACATTCTGCTTCATATTGCTCATAAGCATCTGCATATTCATCATAAGAATTGTACTCATAGGATTCATCATAATAGTAAGACATGGCTGCCAATTATTCTTGAATGTATGTACCTAATACACAGGTGCAAGGACCATGCTCTGATACCACTGTAATGTCCCTTATTAGGAATTTTATTAAAATTGCAATTTTCCACTTTTTTCCTTGGTTCGACCTTTGACTAGTTTCGATCTCTAGGTCCCAAATTTGCTCCAAATGATCCCAAATCTTCTGAGAAGGTATATGAATGATATTAGAACATAAATATGTGTTTCAGGGATGCTTTTGTACCTTTAAAACACTTCTGCAAATACTTTTTCAATTCTGATCCATGTAGGTAACTTTACTAGTGATTTCCCTTTGACTAGTATTGGTCTCTAGGTCTCAAATTGACTCCAAATTCCTTCAAATATTCAAGGAAGGTGTATGAATGATATTAGAACTTGAATATGATGTTTATGGATGACATATGGCCACAAAAAGACCTCTGCAAACTCTCTTAAGATTCTGGACCAATTATGCAATTTTACTAGTAATTTGGGGTTCAAATCCCCCTGGGGTAAGTACTGAAAATGGCTTCCCAAATGCCTCCAAACCCACTCAAATTTATGAATAGAGGTATGTAATGTGTTAAGTATGTTATTAAAGTCTCATATGCACCATTAATGTATTATTACAACTGTTCTCACCCTCTCCCATTCAACTGCAAAAATCCCCAATTCGACCCTTGGGGAAATGGCACTATTTCACCTCCCAATATAACTAAACTGAGTAAAATTGCTTCAAATTCTCAAGTACAGTACATGAAACTTGTAGAAGACATCCATGGCAGTATATTGATCACAAATATATCAGAGAATCATCCATTCATTCGAAATTATCATCAATACATTGGCTCACAACAAGGTAGTGGGGAAATGGCATTGTTCTTCCATTAAAAATGAGATTCATACATTTCTACTTGGAATTTCGACCTGAAACTTTTTGGAGATGAAGAACAGAGTATTTACTTCATATTACAAAATAAATGGGGCATTAAAAGCTTCCCCAAAGAGTACAATAGCTCACCAAAAACGCCCTCCCTCAAGGATCAAGAATATGCCATCAAAACTAGAAATGGTTGAAGGAGTGAGCTGCAATAGAAGACACCATGAGCTGCCCTGTAGCTTACACCTGCAAATAAAGACTCCATTAAAGCTCCAAATGAAAGGTCTGAATGGCCTTTCCAATTACCAGCTTGGATGGGAATCTTTCACCCTCGAAATTGGCTAAGGCAAGAAACTAGTCATCCACTAGCTCTCCCTCTTCACAAATGCAATTGCAAATTCTACAAATGATCAAAATCTGGTTTCATTCTTTGTTATTGACATTTATAAACTTCTAATTTCCTCCATGGGTCGAATTCCTTCCAAGAGACTCATGCCAACTCAAGTTGGGAAGAGATTCCAAAGAACGCCACTTGTACAACAATTCCTAGTCTCCCACTTCCACCAAATCACATGTGGAAGCATCTTAGCTGCCCTAACACCCTTGAGCGCCCTCTTGGAGTCTATTTTTAGCCCTGACATGTCATATATGTCATATGTCATCCTTCAGGTCTGATTTGTGTCATAGGTGTCATAGCATCTTCATCATTGTTGTCATAGAGCTAGGGAATCTAGCCCAAGTGTCTCACTAGCTCCAAATTGCCTCTTCCTCTTCCATGGGAGTTACTCTTCCTCTATATTTCGACCTTGTATGAGTCATGCAATGAATAATACCTTTTGGACTCCCCCAAGTATGTTACCATTCACCTTGAATTCGAATTGGTGAGAGAATGATGCCAAATGTAGTGGGGAAATCTAGCCATATGTGGGTCCCACTTCCTCCATGTGTCTTCATCATGAAATGCCACTTTGATTTTCACTTGTATATATTTATTTATCTCCTTTATTAAATATTTATTCCATTCTAATGTTCAAACATCATTTATTATCCCCATTATTCCAAATCCCAAAGCTTCCACCCCAAACCTAGGAAACTAGTAATTTTCCTCCTTGGCAATTATTTGACCTTTAGCATCAATTTGACAAACTCTAATGAATAGAGCCAATGTGATTAGGCCATTGTGACCCAATACCAAATTTGGGACATGACAAAGTTCCAAAACATTAATGTCAAATTCTCCCCTAGCCCATTTGATGGTGACACGTGAGTCTCCGTAGATTTTGATCCTTGGAAGCCCAAAGATATGTGCAACCTTGAGAACGCACCATAACGCCAACAACTCTGCCTTCATTTTCGAACCTCTTCCACATTTAAGACGGAGTAAAAACTGATGATGTTGATTAATTATAATCACCCCTCCAGCACCACAATTTCCATGGCTAGCTGCCCCATCAAAAAATAAGACAGGTTCAAATAAATTAAATTGGAAGGCACCAATATTCCTCTGAACAGAGACGACATCCTGTGATTGAAATTGCATAAACTGTGAAAGTATGGCCCTGTAGGTTCCAAAAATGTCAGGTTGTTGATCTTCAAAGATGGCTCTGTTTCTCATAGACCACACAGCCCAGCACAAAAAGATCGGCAATGTGGCAAATGGCTTACAATTTTCCATCCAATCTTTCAAACAAACATCAAGAGTGTATCCCTTCCAAACATAGCCAATACCAAAAACGTGATAAAGCTTTTCCATAATTGAAACTGTAAGTGGACAATCAATAAAAAGATGCAGTACTGTTTCCATATGTGTCTTACAAAAGATACAACGATTGGGCCCGGCCCAGCCAATCAGTAGTAAGTTATCCCATGTCTTTAAACGGTTCATCAGAAGGAGCCAAGAAAAACATTTTAATTTCAAAGGTAAGTTCCATTGCCAGACCTTCAAATACCACCAATTGTTGGGGAAAATATAACGCCTATGTATCATACAATCATATGCAGTCTGTGCAGTAATAGTACATGTAGCCTTGTTTCTTGCCCAAACCACAGCATCTTCCACAGTCAAGATCCGAATATCCGCTACGTTCAAATCTTGAGTATATGAATCCCATTCTTCACGCAGAGGTGGATCTAAATTAAGATCCGAGGCATTAAGCCAATATCCATTCCAGTCATTTTTGACAATGCTGTTAAGAGTAATCAACCCAGCAGCTCTCAGAGATGCAGAAAGACCTTCCGAGAATGAATAATCTCCATTTAAGCCAAGTATCGGGTCCACCCCTATAGCGACCTCAGACCCAGAACCCACTTTCCAACAGAGCTTATGTGCCAACCAACAATATACCTTCATGAAGCCTCTCCATATAGGGGAGACACCCCTCACCTTTTTACTCGGCTGTCGTAGCCAATGAGAAATTTTGATCTTAATATATTTATGATGTATAACAGTAGACCACAACGAACCTCCAAAGATGGCACGCCATAGACTTTTTAATTTCAAAGCATCATTAAAAATTGGAATATCCTTCAATCCCTAGCCACCAGATTTGTGAGGCAGAGAAAGTCTCTCCCAACCCACCATAGTCAAAGCAGATCTCTTAAGGCCGCCGATCCATAAAAAATTGAAAATAAGCCTTCTCAAGGAGTTAATCACCGATCGAGGGACAGTGAGAAGTGAGAACCAGTAGACAGGCATCCCCACCAGGACTGATTTAGCCAGTGTTAACTTACCGCCAATAGAGAGTAGGCAGTATGTCCAATGTGTAATGCGGGATTCAAAACGCTTAACCAGCCAATCCCAATCCTTAACTAGATACCCATTTGGTTTCAAAAGAAAACCCAAGTAAGAAAATCCATCAATAACCTTATTACAGTTGTAAGGGATAACAGACTGAATTTCAGATAACCTGACACCATCCACCATAAATTGGTACAGGTTAGACTTCCTCAAGCTCACTCTCATACCTGAGGCTTTGCAGAAGAGCTCAATAATATTCTGGAGGGATATTCACTCATCCAACAATGTTGTTCCAGCAATGCGGATGTCGTCAACAAAGAGGACATGTGATAAATAAAATTCCGTGGTAATTTTAATGCCTTTAAACTTGCCCTGCTCTCTAGCTTGTTGTATTAACCTGCTTAATCCATCCATTACAAGAATAAATAACATAGGAGACATCGAACATCCTTGACGGATCCCCTTAGAGAAACTAAAGAAGGACATAGGCAAGTCGTTGATGAGAACTGAGATAGTCATAGTATTAACACACGCCATGATCCATCTAATAGCCAAAGCTGGCACCCCAATTTGAATGAGCAGGATCCTCAGGAAATCCCAATTCACACGATCAAAGGCCTTTTCAAGATCCAATTTGAGCAGGATGGCACTGCGTTTTTTACATTTAATAGAATGTATCAGTTCTTGAACAATACCAACAGCATCATGTATCTGGTTGCTGACGCACGCAGAACACAGAGCCAATCATTATTAAATTAATATAAAGTCATATTAAATTGACTCTCAGAGATTACAATGCCTATTGGAGGAAGATAGTAATGAGATCTAAGTGACTAGTTAATATGCATGATTTGACTCATTTTCAACTTTAGTATAACAAATAGACAGATGACAAATGTTTATTTTTTTTAATTTTTATTTTTGATAAATAATATGTATAACAGAGAAAAATTGTTACTTCAAACTTTTCTTCCAAATAAAAATTAGAAATTTGTATTTCCAAAATTTAAAAATTATATTTTATTTTTTAAAATATTTAGTTTAATATTTATTTTCTATAAAACATTTGAAAACTATAGAAAAAATATATTAGAAATTGTATAATAATTAAAAAATCAAATGAAATTGACTGCAAACCCATTGCTATATATCTTACCTTCAGCAAGTATAATAATATTCACATTAATTACGCATTACTAAATTTGACAATCACATTAAATCTAAATACTAAATATCTTATATCAATAATATTCATATCCACTCATTTTGAAAGATCACATTTCTTATATAAATAATAGTCACATTAATTAGACAGTACCACCTTCTTGACCACCATTAATGCTACCTTTTGATCACCACATTAAATATACATCTGATTGTCTTATATAATAATATTCAACGTCTTAAAAAAACATCTAATAAAAAAATGAAGCATTTCATCAAATTTAGTTGTAGAAAAAGTGAATTTGATTGAAAAGGCTCAATTAAGCTATGGTAATAATGATTATATATTTAAATAAACAAAATTAGAATTAGATTTTAATTGTGTAGTTAGTAAGTATGTTATTAATATATTATCTTATGTAAGAAGATTTTATTCCAATTTGGTAGGTCAATGTTTTCTAAAAAGGATATACTCTCCATGGAAATAGTAAAGGAAATCCTTTGAATAAATTTTACAACTTAATTGTTTAATTTGGTATGTTTTTGTAATTGTTCAACTTTTTATGATCTGAACATAACAAAAGACTTAGGGTTGTAATTTGATTCAAGTTAGCAATTAAGGTTTTGGAAGTTGTGAAATTTTTTAACTATTGTATTGTGAATAATTAAATTAATATGGTGAACAAGAAAGAAGTGTGGCTCTAAGTTAGGTAAGCTTTGTAGTGTTGTTTTTTCTATTTTTTAAAGAATTTGTATACATTGTTTCACTTGCAAAAGTTTAAAACTTAAATTCGGTATCAAAGTGAGGTTATTGACTACAAGGGGATGCCTTTTTAGCTAGGATCTAGCTTGTTTTTGATAGAGCAAGCTTATCTTGGGTTTATGGTATTAAACCCGATTTCAATGGGAGCTCTCTGGAGGTGATCCTTGTGTGAATTAGAATGGCACGGAGTTCTAGAATCGAGATTGAGAAGTTTAAAGTCCAAAAATTTGAGCTATGGAAGCTTAAGATGGAGGAACTTCTTGTAGACAAAGAACAATCAGGGTCATTGTGGATCCTTGTACTACACCCAGTATGGTGGCAACAAAATGGACGAAATTGGATAGGATAAATAAGAGTATGATTAGGTTATGCCTTTTAGAGTTAGTGTTACAAAATGTTTTGGGAGAAGCTACAACCAAGGTATGATGGAATAAGTAAGAGGTTGTGGATCACTCTAAGGCATAGTAAACAAACTTTTCCTTCAAAATAAGTTGTACCTCTTGAGGATGACAATAACTCCGTGATAGATCATGTGAATGCATTTAACACAACAGTAAGTTAGTTGTTGTATGTTGATATAAAAATTTCTAAAGAAGATATTAAGTGCATTAGTCTACTTTGTTATTTTCCAAATTCATGGGATAACATAGTTGTATATAGCTATTGGGAGTAGTGTAACCACACTAAAGTTTAAGGATGTGGCTACATTCTTGTTATCACAAGAAATGAGGTAAAAAACCCTGGATATTTAGACCAAGCATTCTTTGTTTGTGAGAGGTCTCCCTATAGATAAAAATAAAAATACCCTTCAGGGGGTAAATCTAAATGTAGATACATCTAAATCTCCAAGACAGTCTATAAGGAAATACTGGAAATGTGCTAAATCTAGTCATTATAAGAAAGAATGTAGATAAAAAAATGTTGATAAAAGAAAAGGATTTGATGATGCTCCTTCCATAAAAAGGATGGCCTCCTTAGAAGAATGAGGGGATGTGTACTTGGAATCTACAAGTACACATTATGACCATGTTGCATGGTTGGTTGAATCAAGTGCATCTTCACATGAATGATCAAAAGGAATGGTTTTGTGAATATGAAAAGTATAATGGAGGCAATCTCTTTTAGGTAATGATTCTACAACCAAAATATTAGGACATGGAAGGGTCTAGTTGTTGCTTAAATATGGAAGGGTTAAAACCCTTCCCAATGTTCCACATACCCTAGGTGTGGCTAAAAACTTAATATTTGTGAGTATGATGAGTCATGTTGGTACATGCATATTGTATTTAAGGATACATGCAAGATGGTTAAAGGAGAAATTGTTTTGTTGAGGGGAATTTAGGTTGAAAATCTATAGAAGTTGTTGGGAATATCTATTATTGATGGGCGTAACAATACCATTGTTCTTTAGAATAAAATTGACATAACTACTCTTCTTGTAAAGAATACAATGCTTAGCATTAGAGAATGGGACATATTGCAGAAAAGGGCCTTCACGATTTCCATAGTAAAGGTATGGTTGAGGGTATCTCTTATTGTTCTTTAGATTTTTTTTTTTGTGAACATTGTGTATATGGTAAACAAAATTAGGTGAGATTCCCATTTGGTTCTACAAGAGAAAAATGGATCTTAGAGTTGATACATAGTGATATGTTTGGACCTATACGTATTCCATCATTAGGAGTATTCATGTATTATGTCCCATTTATAAATGATTTCACTAGAAAAAACATGGTTGCGTTTCCTACATAATAAATATAAGGTTTTTGGTAAATTCAAAGAGCTTAAACCTCTTAGAGAAAACCATGTAAAGAATAAAATAGAAGTGTTGATGAGATAGTTGAAGAGAGTTCCGTGATAAATATTTTGAGGGGTTCTATATGTAGTGTGGAATAGAATGGTAAAATACAACTCCATACACCTCATAAAAATGAACTTGCAAAAAGGATGAATGGAAGGCTATTGGAAAAGGAAAGAGGTATTCTCAATGGTGTAGGCGTAGAACATAAATTATGGGCAAAGGAAATAAGTACTACATGTTATCTAATCAATCGATCACCTACATCAACACTAGTTGATAAGACTCCTCAAGAGACATGAGGGAAAATTTTAAGGATCCATATTTATATTAAGTTGTAGAAACCTTGGAGGATCTTACTAATTCTTAAAATGTTAACCATCAGATCTTTGATGATATTCTTGTAAAAATGTTGAAACTTTAAGTATTTTATATAGTTTCTAGAAAATTTGAGCGAACTTTAGAGTAAAATATTTTTATCATATAGAATTTGGGAAAAACATTTTAGAATAAAAATGGATATTAGTCAATCTGTTTTTACCAAAAAAAGAGGGAAAATTAGCCCATGGGTGAAATCTAGCCCCTAAAATTTTTCCTATGAGGTATGGACTAGAAAGAAACTCTCCATTGAACATCTCAGGTTTTTTTCAATGATGCTTATGTGAATGTTCTCAAGGAGAAAAAGGAGCAAGCTTGAAAACAAAGAAGGAAAATACATCTTTATTGGTTAAAAGGATACAAATTTTGGAATCTAGTACAAAGGATGACTATTTATAATCGTGATGTGATCTTTACAGAGATTAAAAATATTGAAAAATATGAACATGAACCAAGAAAAGGAGAACGAGAGAAAACATGTTTTGAGATGGAGAGTGCTGAATCTAACTCAATGAATGATGATGAGTCATATGAAGAGGAAAAATTGCAGAACCTGATCTTGATGAGATCTATTTGAGCAAGAAGAAAAACAAAAACATACAGTCCACCTAATTTTCATTTTCCTTTGATTTATCCACTGTTGGTTAAATGATATTAACACTATTAGATAGGCAATTGATTATGATTAGAAATGTAAACCATGAAAGTAGGCGATGATTGAAGAGGTAAGGAATTTGGACAAAAATGAGGCACACGACTTGGCCAAATTACATGAAGGAAGAAAATCTATTGGTAGAAAATGGGTGCTTAATAACAATCTCAATGCAAAAGGTAGTGTGGAGAAGTACAAGGCTCACCTAGTAGCAAAAGGATATTTCCAAGTGGAAGGAATTGATTTTGGTGAGATTTTCTCTCTTGTTACAAAATTGATTTGCATTATATTAATGTTGTCTCTTGTTGTTGCATTTAAGCTTCAAATAGAACAAAATAATGTAAATACCACTACAATAAAATCACCTTCTAGTGGAGGTTTTTGTGGAACCTTCCCTAGTATTCTCACTTCTCCATTTATAGCAGATGTTGTCAATTAAAGCAGGTGGTTGGAGAATTGAATAGAGGTTTTTGGTCATTGGTATTAAATCATATTAGGTGTCCCAAAAGGTGTCCTGGTGTGCTCACATATATACCACATCAATTTGTTCCCATTATAGGAACACCTGAGGTCGGTATTACTATTTTGTAATAAAACATCAATTTCAAAAAATTCTAACATACTATAATCAATGCATCATAAAACAACAAGTGAACCAATTTATTAGCATATAAAATGTTTCGAATGAGGATTAAACAGTTTGTTATACAATATTCATTTTTATTTAAAAAATATAAAAACTTATCATTGCACTCTCATAGAAGTCGCATTGGTGCATTCCCACTATAGGTGCACTGAAGGTTGTTTTACTATTTGGTGATAAAAATCTATTCAATGCATCTTTAACTGTCATGTCCCAAATTTGTCATTGGGTCACAATGGCCTAATCACATTGGCCATATTCATTAGAGTTTGTCAAATTGATGTTAAGAGTCAAATAATTGCCAAGGAGGAAAATTACTAGTTTCCTAAGTTTCGGGTGGAAGCTTTAGGATTTGGAATAAGGGGGATAATAAATGATGTTTGAACATTAGAATGGAATAAATATTTAATAAAGGAGATAAATAAATATATACAAGTGAAAATCAAAGTGGCATTTGATCATGAAGACACATGGAGGAAGTGGGACCCACATATGGCTAGATTTCCCCACTACACTTGGCATCATTCTCTCACCAATTCGAATTCAAGGTGAATGGTAACATACTTGGGGGAGTTCAAAAGGTATTATTCATGGAATGACTCATCCAAGGTGGAAATATAGAGGAATATTAACTCCCATGGAAGAGGAAGATGCAATTTGGAGCTAGTGAGACACTTGGGCTAGATTCCCTAGCTCTATGACAACAATGATGAAGATGCTATGACACCTATGACACAAATCAGACCTGAAGGCTGACATATGACATATATGACATGTCAGGGCTAAAAATAGACTCCAAGAGGGCGCTCAAGGGTGTTAGGGAAGCTAAGATGCTTCCACATGTGATTTGGTGGAAGTGGGAGACTAGGAATTGTTGTATAAGTGGCGTTCTTTGGAATCTCTTCCCAACATGAGTTGGCATGATTCTCTTGGAAGGAATTTGACCCATGGAGGATTTTAGAACTTTATAAATGTCAATAACAAAGAATGAAACTAGCTTTTGATCATTTGTAGAATTTGCAATTGCATTTGTGAAGAGGGAGAGCTAGTGGATGACTAGTTTCTTGCCTTAGCCAATTTCGAGGGTGAAAGATTCCCATCCAAGTTGGTAATTAGAAAGGCCATTCAGAACTTTCATTTGGAGCTTTAATGGAGTCTTTATTTGCAGGTGTAAGCTACAGGGAAGCTCATGGTTTCTTCTATTGCAGCTCACTCCTTCAACCATTTCCAGTTTTGATGGCATATTCTTGATCCTTGAGGGAGGGCATTTTTGGTGAGCTATTGTACTCTTTGGGGGAGCTTCTAATGCCCCATTTATTTTGTACTATGAAGTAAATACTCTGTTCTTCATCTCCAAAATTTTTTAGGTCGAAATTCCAAGTAGCAATGTGTGAATCGCATTTTTAACGAAAGAACAGTGCCATTTCCCCACTACCTTGTTGTGAACCAATGTAATGCTGATGATTTCGAATGAATGGATGATTATCTGATACATTTGTGATTAATAGACTGCCATGGATGTATTTTACAAGTTTCATGTACTGTACTTGAGCATTTGAAGTATTTTTACTCAGTTTAATTGCATTGGGAGAAGAAATAGTGTCATTTCCCCAAGGGTCGAATGGGTTATTTTTGCAGCTGAATGGGAGAGGGTTGGAACATATATAATAATCAATTAATGGTGCACATGATACCTTAATAACATCTTTAATACATTCCCTACCTCCGTTCATAAATTTGAGTGGTTTTGGAGGCATTTGGGAAGCCATTTTCAGTACTTATCCCAGGGGGATTTGAACCCCAAATTACTAGTAAAATTGCATACTTGGTACAGAATATTAAGAGGGTTTGCAGAGGTCTTTTGCTGGCCATATATCATCCCTGAACATCATATTCAAGTCCTAATACCATTCATACACCTTCCTTGAAGATTTGAAGGCATTTGGAGTCAATTTGAGACCTAGAGACCAATACTAGTCAAAGGGAAATCACTAGCAAAGTTACCTACATTGGCCAGAATTGAAAGAGGATTTGTAGAAGCATTTTAAGGTTCAAAGGAATCCATGAAACACATATTTATGTTCTAATATCATTCATATACCTTCTTAGAATATTTGGGATCATTTGGGGCAAATTTGGGACTTAGGCATCAAAACTAGTCAAAGGTCGAAATTGGGGAAAAAGTGAAAAATTGGGTATTTTAATAAAATTCCTAACAAGGGACATTACAGTGGTGTCAGAGCATGATCTTGGCACCTGATGTGGTCTTAAATTTATTATGACAAAAATTTAGGGACCAATCTTATACATTGGAATCATAAGTAATATTGTTGAAGAGGAGGAACTAGAAAAAAAGAAAGAAAGGAAAAAAAGTGCATTTTGAGAAAACTATGACTTGGGAAAAAAAAGGAACCTTAGAGGAGAATGAGGAGTTTATAAAATTACTGAAACCATCCTTTGAAGACAAGTGGAGGCAACTAATGCAAGGGTTCGAATTGTTGGTTAGTCAACTTGAAAGTAACTTGGAAAAAAGAATGAGCAATGGTTTTGTTTTCAAGGAAAAGAAGGAAATGGATGAAATAATTGCCAAGGAGGAACCTCATGTAATGGTGGAACATGAGGTACATGTTGATATGCAGGTGTTTGAAGATGATACACTCAAACAAGAAGAAGAACAAGCACTTGTCTCTGTTCAGATGGATTATGCGGTGCCTCATGGGGAGAGCTGCAATGCCTTGGAGGAGGCACATGATCTCAAAATAGTTGGACCAGCCAATTATGGAGAAGATGAATTAAATATTTCAATGGGTAAGATTTGTAAATATTTAAAGTTGTTTCATAATTCCTCAACCCATACTTCTTTTTCAGCCACACCAATTGGGGATGAAAATTGGGTGAAAGGTTTTTTTCTAATGGTGCGACATGAGGGGTATGAAACTCCTACCTCTCGTTTTGATGATGACATGAATAGAGCACCTCATTATTTACATTTGAAGCAGAAAATTGTTTTACCTTATGATGATACATATCTTCCTGGATGCACTTATGATGTTCACTTGAGTCACTTGAAGACTCGTGATTTTCCTTGCTCCTTGCTTAGTTGAATTGATGTTGGAGAAACTTCATTCACTTCTTGGATGAAAGAATACATGGTTGAATATTTTGATGCATATCACATCCTTTTGGAGCAGCATGATAGGACATGGGATCCTCACCTATGTCATTGGAGCAGATTTGATTGGTTACTTGATGCTTGTATGCTCTTGGAAAATGGTGGTCTACTTGCTTGGGGGTATAAGCACTTTCATGATTCTTTGATGAAGCATATTCTTGATGTTCATTTTCATTATGTTGTTATGTACTTTGATGATATATATTTTGTATTTATGATGTTTGGAAGAATGCATATAAGAAAATGGGATCCGGGAACTATGAATTGGAGAGCACTTCTAATTGTTGGAGTGCAATACAAGCAATGGGACCCTGGGATAATTCTTAGTCTCATTGGTTTCAATTTTTTGGGGAAACAAGCAGTATGGGAGATGGATTTCCCACTTAATAAAGTGATTTTTATCAGAGTAGTGTAGCAGCAAGCATGGTGGTTCCTCTCTAAAATCTTCATGGATACTCAAAGACTCAAGGTTGGGCAATTCAATGACAACTTCATAGAATTATACAGAAAGCAGGTTCTTCAACACCCATGTTTAAAATTGCTTGAGGACAAGCAATATTGGGAAGGGAGGATTTGTCATGTCCCAAATTTGGCACTGGGTCACAATGGCCTAATCACATTGGCCATATTCATTAGAGTTTGTCAAATTGATGTTAAGGGTCAAATAATTGCCAAGGAGGAAAATTACTAGTTTCCTAGGTTTGGGGTGGAAGCTTTGGGATTTGGAATAAGGGGGATAATAAATGATGTTTGAACATTAGAATGGCATAAATATTTAATAAAGGAGCTAAATAAATATATACAAGTGAAAATCAACGTGGCATTTGATCATGAAGACACATGGAGGAAGTGGGTATGGGGGCTTCTCTCAATAAACCGCTATCATAGTACGTTCATTCGTGGCATATGAAACAATACCCCTAATTTCACTAAATATTGGAAAATACCTTCCAAAATCGTTTTTTTTAAACCCCCTTCCCAATATGCCTTCCCAATTTTAAAAAAAGCCTATTTTCAATAGATATTGTATGTATCAATTTTTTCATTAACATTTTTTATACCCATTTATATTTCTACCTAGTATATTGATATGATACCCCTCTTATGATCCCACATGCAATCTACAATGCACCTTGCTTCTTTCGATGTATATTGTGGATGTAAATTACTTCACCCACAATGCAATTACTCACCACATATCATTATTATTTGCAACATCTAATGGTCTAATGAAGAGATAGGATATCACTTCGTGTATGTCACTAGATCCAATGCACATAGTACAACATTTAGATTGCATGTTACAGTTCCCCAATCACTAACTAAGATTGTTGTGGGCTAGGGTTCCAAGCCCCCAGGGCCTGTAACAAGATCTAAGAGGCTGACTAAACCTCCCAAGGCCTGTAATAGGCACGAGTGGTTGGGTATTCGATCCCCTAAGGCCTATTGAGGGCCTATAACAGGCCATGGAGGCTTAGAGCCTCCTAAGGCTATTGGTAACAACTGGCTGAGTGCTATTGGTAACAATTGGCTGTCAATGACCATTGTCTCTTGACTATGATCGACTGGAAACCCACTTCACCACGAAACCCCATGGCCTCAAGCATGCCTCAAGACATGATTTCCCTGCGTACTGGTAAGCCCAAGCCTTGCTTCAACCTGATTTCTCATCCGACCGTAATCCCACCATCTCCATTTGGCGGATATTTGTCAGCCCACCCATATAAAAAAGTCCCCAAAGTATTTTTGTATTGTTACATTAAATAACAAAACCATTTGCCCCTTAATATATAAGCAATATAATTTTTAGGTTTTCATGAATATTTAATACTGCAATATGAATGAACGTGGTATTATATTGCCTTCTAGTGAAGCCCCCGTGGAAGTGGGACCCACATATGGCTAGATTTCCCCACTACACTTGGCATCATTCTCTCACCAATTCGAATTCAAGGTGAATGGAAACATACTGAGGGGAGTTCAAAAGGTATTATTCATGGAATTACTCATCCAAGGTCGAAATATAGAGGAATATTAACTCCCATGGAAGAGGAAGAGGCAATTTGGAGCTAGTGAGAG
Organism: Larix kaempferi; assembly: GCA_027924585.1. NCBI lineage: Eukaryota > Viridiplantae > Streptophyta > Pinopsida > Pinales > Pinaceae > Larix > Larix kaempferi. The sequence continues at coordinate 8,089,942 of BSBM01000129.1, read as the reverse complement.
GCTAGCTTCCCTAGCTCTATGACAATAATGATGAAGATGTTATGACACCTATGACACAAATCAGACCTGAAGGATGACATATGACATATATGACATGTCAGGGCTAAAAATATACTCCAAGAGGGCGCTCAAGGGTGTTAGGGAAGCTAAGATGCTTCCACATGTGATTTGGTAGAAGTGGGAGACTAGGAATTGTTGTACAAGTGGCGTTCTTTGGAATCTCTTCCCAACTTGAGTTGGCATGAGTCTCTTGGAAGGAATTCGACCCATGGAGGACATTAGAAATTTATAAATGTCAATAACAAATAATGAAACCATATTTTGATCATTTGTATAATTTGCAATTGCATTTGTGAAGAGGGAGAACTAGTGGATGACTAGTTTCTTGCCTTAGCCAATTTCGAGGGTGAAAGATTCCCATCCAAGTTGATAATTCGAAAGGCCATTCAGACCTTTCATTTGGAGATTTAATGGAGTCTTTATTTGCAGGTGTAATCTATAGGGAAACTCATGGTTTCTTCTATTGCAGCTCACTCCTTCAACCATTTCCAGTTTTGATGGCATATTCTTGATCCTTGAGGGAGGGCATTTTTGGTGAGCTATTGTACTCTTTGGGGGAGCTTCTAATGCCCCATTTATTTTTTACTATGAATTAAATACTTTTTTATTCATCTCCAAAAAGTTTCAGGTCAAAATTCCAAGTAGAAATGTGTAAATCTCATTTTTAACAAAAGAACAATGCCATTTCCCCACTACCTTGTTGTGAACCAATGTAATGCTGATGATTTCGAATGAATGGATGATTATTTGATACATTTGTGATTAATAGACTGCCATGGATGTATTTTACAAGTTTCATGTACTTTACTTGAGCATTTGAAGCATTTTTACTCAGTTTAATTGCATTGGGAGAAGAAGTAGTGTCATTTCCCCAAGGGTCGAATGGGTGATTTTTGCAGATGAATGGGAGAGGGTTGGAACAGATATAATAATCAATTAATGGTGCGCATGAGACCTTAATTACATCATTAATACATTCCCTACCTCTGTTCATAAATTTGAGTGGTTTTGGAGGCATTTGGGAAGCCATTTTCAATACTTATCCCAGGGGGATTTGAACCCCAAATTACTAGTAAAATTGCATACTTGGTCGAGAATCTTAAGAGGGTTTGGAAGGTCTTTTGGTGGCCATATATCATCCTTGAACATCATATTAAAGTTCTAATATCATTTGTACACCTTCCTTGAAGATTTGAAGGCATTTGGAGTCAATTTGAGACCTAGAGACCAATACTAGTCAAAGGGAAATCACTAGCAAAGTTACCTACATTGGCCAGAATTGAAAGAGGATTTGCAGAAGCATTTTTAAGGTCCAAAGGAATCCCTGAAACACGTATTTATGTTATAATATCATTCATATACCTTCTCAGAATATTTGGGATAATTTAGGGCAAATTTGGGACCTAGGCATCAAAACTAGTCAAAGGTCGAAATTGGGGAAAAAGTGGAAATTTGGGTATTTTAATAAAATTCCTAACAAGGAACATTACATTAACCCATAAGAACATTGATGTGTACTTATGTAAGACACATTGAATAAGGTTTAAGTATGTTGTTATACAATATTGGTTTTATTTAAAACATTAGAAAAATTTATCAATGCACTACCATATATGGCACATTGGTGCATTACTATTATCGGTACATTGAAAAAACATATTCTGGCCAATGTGTTTTGAAATCGTAAGCACACAAGTGTATCTTAATATAAGATGCACTAAATAAGGTTTAGGAATTTTGTTATAAAATATTGGTTTTATTTTAAAAGGTACAAAAACTTGTCGATGCACTCCACTATAGGGCACATAAGTGTGTTTTCATTATCGGTGCACCATAAAGCATCCACTAATTGGTGCATTTTTACACCCTAAGTGTATATGTGTCTTCATATAAGAAACATAAAATAAGGTTTAGAGATTTTGTTATAAAATATCTATTTTTATTTAAATAAATTACAAAAACAAATCAATTTGCTTAATAATTTGGGCATGCACAAATTCATATTAACAAATAATAAATAATCATAGAAAAATTTAAAACCCTAGCAATGCACTCAAAGCATATGAATTCATAGGTGTGTCTTATTGCCAGATGCACCAAGGATGGGTCAAATGACAAATTGTAATTTAATTTTCACATTCCTTACGTGCTTCGAACCATCAAGAATCAGTTCTCACCATCCATATACAATGACCCCATTGTCAATGATACCATGTTGTCAAATACCTCATTTATGTCACTTCTAGAGTGGATTTAGTTCATTTCAAATTTTAAGATTAATTGTTAGCCCCTCATTTACAATCTTGGAGCTTTAAAATTTAAAATTTGGTTTTAATTTGTTTGGGTTTTCAAAAATTTCATTTTAAAATTTTGCTGCGTTTATGTTATTTAGCTCATGCTGAATTGTGTGGTGCATTCCTATTATTAATAGGATGCATAATGAGTGGGGCATGCATTAAAATATAATGCACCATTCAAATAAAAAATATAAAAAAAAAGGTTTCATGCTTTTTCACTTATCTATATAATATTAGGATGGATGGATAGGATGCACATTGTGTGTAGGATGCATGGATAGGATGCACAATGTGTGGTGGATCTGGTCACACACAAGATACCATTCAAACCAAAAAAATAAAAAATAAAAAATCATGCTTTTTTGTTATTCTATTTAATATTAGTAAAGCATTGTTGGTGATGTTCCTATAGAATATTATAAGTGCACTATTGAGTGTAATTTTAATTACACTAGCATAGATCCATTTTAAACCTGGATCTATAAAGTACCAAGAGGGATCCAATTTCTTGAGGTGTAAATTTTTTTATCTTATATTTTTTCACATTAAGAAAAAATTTACCCCCCAAAATAATTGATCCTTCTTGCTTGATATATATAGGTTTACGATGAAATCAATATAATATACATATATTTTGTTTAAGCATCATTTGCATTTGTATTTCTTTTTTTATGGGAACGACATGTTACATAACATTACACATCATTACTCATTACAACATCTTCCCCATACTAGGCTATAGAGCACCTCACTACTCTTAGTGCAATAAATTTCTCTCACTTGTCAGTGATCTAGGAAATGTAGGAAGATACAATTATTAGTGTTCCCATACATGCAAAGCACACCATAAAACCATTTTAAAAATATGCATTTTCTTTCACTTATCGATGCACTTGGAAATGCACATTGGCATTGTAATTAATGCTCTTGTACATCAAAAGTGCACTAGTAATCAAATGAAATACATTAAATATTTCCATGCTTATCAGTGCACTTCAAAATTTATGGAGGTACTGTGATTGCTGCATCCATTCAAATAGAATGCACCATTCAGTGCATTTTTAATAATATAAATTTTCCATGTTTATCAATGCACTCATAAATGTAAGGACATCATTAATCAAATTTAATGAATTTAAAATTCCTAATAATATAAATTTTCCATGTTTATCGATGCACTCATAAATGTAAGGACATCATTAACCAAATTTAATTTAAATTTAAAATTCCAGTATTAATGACATGTTTCAAAGTGTACATATGTGTTGTTAACAATTCATATGTGCATACAAAGTATATCCGGAATGGATCTAAACAAACAAATAGTTGAAAGACTCAGTTCTTTCAAGTGTAATTCGAAAATTAATGAAAGTTAGATAAAACATTAAGGACAATATTAATGTAAAAGTAAATAAGACAAAAGAGAGGACAAAAACAAGAATTGAATCAAATAAAAAATGAAAATAGAAGATAGTGGAATGGGAATTGAAATGTTAGCTTCTTCGCCTTCCCATTATCCCCACCTATCCTATTACTCCTTGTAATTTTACTTTCAAAGTAATTTTTAATTATTGGTTAGCCAAAGAGGAGGATGCATAGAAAGATCCATGAGCTGCATTATAACTAGTGATTTCCGAAATAAGATTGAGCAACCATTTGAATATTATTTTCCCATATGTTTTCTCGGGTAAATATTGTGTTCATATGTAATGGTTTTCCTCGGTGTGTGGATTGATTATTGATTATTGTGTTTACGATTTAATGGAATATATTATGTGATTCATTATGTAGTTAATTTAATGAAGCAAGATGCATTATATACTATAGATTTGTGTATAGATTTGTGTTTCATTGCCTAGCTTGATTTTCTTTAGCAAATAAAGAACCCTAACATCTCTCTTTTCCACACCATCTATTCATTCCTATGATTGGAATCAATGGCTTTCAACACTTTGCCACACCATCAATTCATTCCTAAGATTGGAATCAATGGCTTCCAACACAACTTTGTTGAAATATAGTAGGGGGTTTCTAATTCAGAGTTTTTGAAGCGTGTTGACTATTGGGAGAAGTTGAGGACAACTATCTTCTTCCCCGCGGCTGCACATAGGTCATATTAGCCCCTTCGATTACCATACACTTTTGTTGGTATCTTCGTGATCCCCATGATAGCCATACAATTCATATGCAGGGGATGCTTGGTATTACTTTGATCGTAAATGTCATACGTAAGGGTTGTCTACTATTCCTTGAACCATATAAGTAGTATGAACATGTTCAAGTTTGATAGTGTGAATTTTCATTTACTTGGAGGTCATATGATCCTTTTTGGGTTATCTCCCTTGTTGTTGGGCATGTGGATACTAGCCAAGCATGTGTTCTTAGCATTGGACATGAGAATCATGGAATCGATACATTCTTTACCACCTTTGTTAAATCCATTTCTCAAATGAATTATTTAATTAACATGTTCAACATATTTTAATGAATAATCTAACCATTTATTATTAAAAAGATGGGCGTTGAATAACTCTCATCCTCTTCACATAATTGTCCTTCTGTTCATGTTGTAATGAATAAAGCATACTCGTGATGCTTGAATGCAGTGAGCTCTTAAGGGAATTCTCTTAAGTGAATGATATTGAGTAGTTTAATTAGCTCTTAAGGGAATAGAGTGAGCTCTTAAGTGAATGATATTGAATAGTTTAATTGATGGCTTCTTATTGTATGCATTTTTGAATGGAGTAGTTTTGGTTGGAAATGGGATCATTTCAAAGCTATCCAATAGATATTGAGCGGAGTTAATGATTTCATCTAAGCCTGTATAGAAAATCTATCTAAAAACAAGTGTGCTTGAGTATTGAAGATCGATTTAGCTTTAGATTTCCATTGCTTGCAAACAATGTGGGGTAACCCAAACATGGACAACACAAGAAGCTTGAATTCAATTCAAAGTGCAAAAAAAACAAAGGCCTCAAAATCAATACTAAAGATAGAGTTATTAGCGATAGAGTATTTGCAGAGCCTTGGTTTCAATTGGACTGATTACTATTGCATTGTTAGTTTGGTTGCTGTGTGCAGGTTCTACTAGAGACCAAGAAATATCTCTAACCATAAAGAGTGTCGTAGAGCATTTATGCACTTCGAATTGCATCAAGAATAAAGGCCTTATAGGGTATTTATGCACTTAGAATTGCATCAAGAATAGAGGCCTTACAACCTTCCTAAATACCAGAGGTCTCTATAAAAAATTAAGAACAAATATCAAGAGTTAATTCCATAGAGGATCTGTGTTGGTGAAGTGAGTGGGCTATAAGTCTCTTGTTTATGTATCGTAAGGTATCATAGTAGTTGAATCCTTGACCATGAGACAAGTGATAGAACTTTATAGACCTAGCATGGGTAAATAAAACATATAAAAGTGGGAAGAATTGTAGGCCATCAATGTTAAGCTTCAAGAAGAGAACATGAACTTGAATGACATCAGTGGGGACAAGTAGAAGAAAACTAAGATTTATACATCAAGTAAGGCAATACTTGTTTGTCACTGCTATAAGAAGAAAGGACATAGTGTTGTCTAATGTTGGTACTCAGATACATGTTCATTTTGTGGGAAGAAAGGCCATCATGTGGTGTTTTGTTGGGAGAAGTAAATCTTTTGCTACAAGCTTGATTACTCTCAGAGGAGGAATGGGAAGAAGACTTCCCTAAACCAACAATGAACTCAAAGGCACATGGAGAAGACACTCATTATAAGTATCCTATCCAATGCCAATAATTTTTTCCACTGCTATAAGTTGAGTGGAAATTGGGAAGAAAAGTGTTGGAGGATTCATCCAAAGCTTCACCCTAGGAATTGCATAACCAAGAGAAGGGTGTGGAAATTGAAGCCTAAAGGAGATATAGAACTAATGACATATCTAACCCAAGGAGTAAATATATACAATGATTTACATAAACCCAAGAGGTTTGCATCACCATCAAAGAAGATATTGGATTGATTCCAACAATAAAGGCATCCCCAGTCCAATTCTTACCTGCAATATTCCAGAAGAAGATTCCCTTCTTGGGGATGCATCAAATATTGGTGTAGGGAGATCAATGGCATCCCCTTGTCCTTGTACCATCCAAATATTGAGAATTTCCATCACCCTCAAGACTGTAGCCTAATAATGGTTGTCACCTACAATGATGCATGTGTAGGATTTGTCAAGTGCTTTGGGTGGAAGAAGATGCTATGAATGCACACCAAGGAGGTCATTCAAGAGATGTTGTTGTAGAGATAGAGTGTTGTAAGCATGTGAAAACAAAAAAGGGTTGTTTCCATGGCAGGAAAAAATGGGTCCTATCACTAGAGGTCAGTCCACACATCCTCTTGTGGATTGGTTGTGTCATGGAATTGGTTATTGGGATCTCACTATCAAACGAGTGCTTCATTAATTCAACAGTGAACAAGAGAAGACTAGAATTTGACTTGGCTTCATTAACTTCCAGGATGGATTGTCTCCAAGCTTGAGAGTGAAAGAGACCCGCACATTGAATATGGGAGTGAATTCTAATTGAATAATTCAAATCTAAATATTGTTCAGAGCTAAGAGTCAGTGATGATACTTTTTCATTGACATAATACATGAGATAGGACTAGAGCCAAATCCATAGATAGAACTAGAGCCAGAGTAGGAGTTAAGGGCATGTTCTAGAGTCAAAGAAAATAGAAGGCACATTGCTCCATATTGGTTTACTCTAAGATTTTGAAGACCAAAAATCCTCCCAATGGGAAGGTGTGATCCAAAATGGATCCTAACAACTGAATGGTTGTAAGACTCAATACATACAAGTGTAATTCAACAATTAATGAAAATTCCATAGAACATTAAGGACAATGAAAATGTAAAAAAGTTAATGAGATAAAATGAAAAAAAAACAATACTTAAGAAAATAAAAATGAAAATATGAGAGAGGAATGGGAACTAAAAGGTTAAGGCCTTCCCATTACCCCCTATCTCTCCTATAACTTCTTTTAATTTGAATCTCAAAGGGATATTTTCTTGTCGGTTGGCGAACGAGAGGAGGATTCACAAAGAGAGGCATGAAATTCATTGTAACTAGAGATTACCAAAATAAGTTTGAGCAACCATTTGGATGTTGGTTTTACTATTTGGGTTTCCAAGGTAAATATTATGTTCATGTGTGATGGATTTCCTTTGTGTGTGGATTAATCGTTGTGTTTTAGTTTCATCTATGATTTAATGGAAGCTACTTTGTGTTTCTAAGGTTGTGTGGTTATTTAAATGGTCATGGATTCATTCTATACAGCAACTTTGTGTTTTATTGCCTAGCTTCATTTTCTTTAGAAAATAAAGAACCCAAACAACTCTCTTTTCCACATCGTCCATTCATTCTTGAGATTGGATTCAATGGATTCATGTTGAGATTGGAATCAGTGAGTTAGACAAATACTTTGAGTATGATGAAGTTGAGGAGAACAAGAAGGCCAGATTAGTAGTAACCAGATTGAAAGGGAATGCATACTTATGGTAGGATAGTGTGTAGACCGAAAGGAGAAGGAAGAACAAACCGTTGATAAAGAGCTGGGATAGGATGGTGGCTAAGATGAGAGCCAAGTTCTTTCCAAAGGACTACCAGCTAACCTTGTACAAACAGATGCATAACCTTAGGCAAAGATTATTGACTGTAAGAGAGTATACTGAAGAGTTCTACAAGGTAAACCTAAGGGTAGGCTATGTAGAAGAATCAATAGAGAAGACTGCTAGATATGTCAATGGTTTAAGAATGGAAATTCAAGATGAGATTAGCATGATATCACCAAGAACAATGGAGGAGGCATACCAATGTGCCTTGATAGGAGAAGAGAAGTTATTGAGGAAACAAAGCTTCAATAGGGGCAGAGGTTCAGCCCAAGGAAGGGGGCAAACAACTAGGAGAGGAAGGTTTGCAGCCGAAAGAGGAGGATCTAGCAATTCACACCAGCATGAGCACCCAAGGTAGAGGAAGTAACTCTAGAGAGAGAGGACCTTACCAAAGAAGTAGGGCTAGAGGAAGAGGTAGAGAAACTGTCTACTATTGACAAAATCGTGGCCTCACAGTCGATAGGGGTTCACCAACTGTCGACACATACCGCAGTCTCCCTGGGCACCGGCCCAGGCAGGCTTGAGCCCACCCAGCAACACCCGCAGAGCAGATGAGGTCTCACCCGAGGCGTCCAAAAAGAGCAAACAGAACCATATTTCCACCGAGGTAGGAGGAGAATTGTGGCTGTGCAAACTATCTATCTTGCAGTATTCAAACAAAATTATAACATTTCAACTAATCGCAGCATTCATATTCCATATGAAACAGATCATTTAATCGCATCAATTGTCATTTCAAAAATAGTAAGCAGATACTACATTAAACAACAACTATATATCGCACTATTGCACAGAAATTGCACCAGAACATCATTGTATTACTGTTGTGGTCAAAATACCAAAGGAAAAACATACATCTTCTCCACTTCTTGCTATCTTCTCCTCTTCCTCCTTTCTATCTAACACTTACGACTCTCATCTATTTATAGGCTTTTGCCATTACAATATTTGTCCACTTACAACTATCTTCCTAACCGACACTGTGGACAATTGACCCATTATCTAACTAACTTGGTCCAAATGACCCCAAAAACCCACATATCGCGGTACAATTGCCTCGATATTACAAAATACATGGTCCAAGTGACCCAAAACCCACCAACTGCAGTCTACTTTGGTACAAAATACTCCTTCCGTGCCTTTATCCAATGTGTCACAACGTCAGCGGTACCGCGACACGTCCTCCTCAAACCGCCTGCCAACAGGCCCCCAACACAATCTTGTGGCTCGCCCTCGAGCCATGTCAACTGCATCTGTTCTTGCAGTATGGATCACGCAATGCTGTCTCCTTCCTTCAGCTGTACAGATCCTCGGATACCAATTCTGGAAGCCCTACACGAGAGTAGGCAACCCCCGACTCGCTGTCAAGTACGTCATGGACTCATCCTCAGGTCACATGGAATAATGCAGACTGAAAAGAAAAGAGGACGAACAATACCAAGGTGCGGGAGCGGTGAAAGACTCTGGCACATCTGTTTCGCGCCAGTGCCCGTCTTCTACTGAAGTCAGGGAGTTACCACCCCAACCAGCGTTCTGATCGAAAATAGCACAACCCTTCGAACAACTACTGCATACTGAATCATGCGGGACCGACCAAGGGTCCACCTCACTGTCGATGTATACCACAGTTGCCCTGGCACTGGCCCGGGCATACACAGGGTAAGTTCACCCTCCATATCAAGGTGCTCAGGGACACTCGTCGTTTGGGCTCCCAGGGCCCCTGGGGTGCAGCCACGGGAAACGAAGTGAAGCATTTCCACAACCTCCTTGGAATTCCTCACAACTCAACTCGCAAATTGATCAACCAGCATAACCACGCTATTCTAGAACACCTTCGTTGTAGTAACTACTAGCTACCTCAACTACTTATAGCCAGACCGTTCTTGGGTCACGACGGTGGGAATGATGTCCCACTACCTTTCATCTGTGTGTGTGAACCTATCAACTGACACAACCGGGGGGGGTGACCATAATGTCATCAAAGATCCTACATGCCAACATGTGAGCAATCCCCTCACATTGTGCTGATCAGACCGGCCCAGCGTGCTATATGCCGTCGTCATGTGTGAACCCAGCCAAATCAGGCAGGGGCAATCATGTGTAGAGAGGGTGGCCAGTGATCACACCACTTCACCGTACTCTCCCAAATCCGTCGTACAAAATCCGTCATTGATATTGAGCGCAACACTACCATGAGGCTCTGACTACTCTAAGCTGGTGGCACAAGCCGCTTCTGCTTATGCATACCCTCTTCCGTTGGTGCGCCATCTACCACCAAGCAACCTGCAACAATCATCATCAGTTTTTTTTTCCCGTGCGACTCAGACATCGCACTGCTCCAAGCCCGAGTGATAGGGCTTCAACCTGTGACCATTTACCAGCTTGGGGAGCATCCCCCCATCCAATCGCTGCAATTGAACCGCTCCTCCCGAAGTAATACTATTGATGCCATAGGGACCCAGCCAATGCATCTGCAATTTCCCTGCATGTTTCATGAACTTGCTGTCGTACAATAGCACCAAGTCGCCTTGCTGGAACTGCTTATTTTTAATGTGGCGATCATGCCATGCCTTCTGGCGGTCCTTCTCCACCCCTTGGTGAAAGCCGGTGATAAAGCGATCCTCTTCTAGTTCCATCAATTATGCTAGACGTTCATCTAATGCTGCAACATCATCCATGCTTGTAACAGCCGCAATTTGTAGACTTGGAACAATGTACTCCATAGGCATAATTGCTTCCTTCCCATATACCAGCTTGAAAGGTGTCTGACCAATCAACCTTTTACAGGTGGTGCGATAGGCCCACAATACTGCTGGGACCTTCAATTCCCAGTTGTCTTGGTTCGCATTGCACACCTTTGTCAATGCATGTTCCAATACCTTGTTAAACGCCTCCACCATTCCATTCGCCTATGGGTGATAGGGTGTATTTGCTGTATTTGCAATTCATCCATCAAGGTGCTAATAGTGCGATTCAGAAAGTGGCTACCTTGATCACTCAGCAATATCTTAGGGTAGCCGAATCGAGTGATAATGTGATCAAACAAAAATCGAGAAGCCGTTGCGGTGGAGCAATCAACTACAGGTGCTGCTTCATCCCACCGGGTCAAGTACTCTATCAATGTGATAATATACCACGCACCTGTGCGTTTCCCTGGTGGATGAATCGGTCCTACAAAATCCACAGCCCATTTTTCGAATGGTTGCAGTGTCACTTGAGGTAGCAGCAGCATTTCGCCTCGTCTGGACCGCTTGCTAGTTTGCTGACAAACATCACAAGACCGCGCATAGTCTATCGCATCATTATGTAATGTGGGCCACCAAATCCCTGCACGCAATACCTTTCAGGCAGTCGCCCAACCACCATAATGTCCTCCCACCACTCCACCATGTGCCTCAACCAATATCTGCGCTTGCTCATGAGGCAAGACACATCTGCGCAATATCTCATCAGCACCCAATTTATACAACTCTCCCGCGATCAGTTGAAAGTTGGCAACCTTGATGACCAATTACTTCTTCTGAGTAGTGGTAAAGTCATCGGGCATGGTGTCGGTCACCAGAAACTGAAGGATGTCATTAAAATACTGATCAGCAGCGGCAACATGAAACAGTTAGGCATCCGGCAACCCATCTTTGATATTAGTCGATTCCTCCCCTGTATCAATCCGTGACAAATGATCTGGTCCAGCATTCAATTGCCCTGGCTTCACAACAACCTCAAAATCAAACTCTTGAAACAACAGTAGCCACCGGCAGATCTTCCCCGCCAACACAGGCTTATTGACCAAGTGTTTCAATGCAGAATGATCAGTGAACATTTTAAAGTGGCCACCCAACAAATAATGCCTGAATTTCTGCAGCGCATAAACCATGGCCAGACCTTCGCATTCTGTGGTAGTGTAATTACGTTCTGTAGAGGATAGCTTCCGACTGGAAAAATCAATGGGATGTTCAATGTCGCCTTCTCCTAGTTGAGCCAATATAACACCTAATGCAACCGAGGAGGCATCAACGTGGACATGGAATTCCTTACTCCAGTCCAGAAAAACCAAAATCGGTGTCGACGCCATCTTCGCCTTGAGCATTTCGAAGCTATCCTGACATTCCGGGCTCCACTGGAATGCCGCATCCTTCTTCAGCAACTTTTCCAGAGGGGCAGTAATCGCAGCATAACCCGTAATGAACTTGCGGTAATATCCCGTATGACCCAAGGTGGCGCGCAACTGCTTAACAGTGGTCGGTGGTTGCAACCCCAAAATAAGCGCAATCTTGGCTGGATCAACCAACAATCCCTGCTTACACACGATATGACCCAACAATATTCCAAAGGGAGCACAAAAAATACATTTATTCAAGTTCAATGATATTTGGTGCTGTCGGCATCGCTCGAGCATTAACCGCAGATTGGCTAGATGATCGCGAATCAATCCATAAATGGTCCAATCATCCATATATACCTTCAGAAACTTATGAATAAAATATTTGAATGCGGCAACAACGACCCTGTAGAATATCGCAGGTGCATTCTTCAAACCAAACGGCATGACCGTGTACTGAAAGCAACCCCATTCAGTAACGAAGGTTGTCTTATGGCGATCTTCCTTGGCAATGCAAATCTGATGGTAGCCAGATAATCCATAAGTGAAAGAGTACATCTCCTGGCCACCCACTCCTTCCAGTACTTCATCAGTAAACGGAGTTGAAAAAGGGTCATGCAAGCAGGCATCGTTCAACTTCCGCAAGTCGACACAAATGCACACTTCGCTCGTTTTCTTGTCCTGCACCACCATAGGATTGATCCATTCGGATTCTTCTACAGGTTCGATAATACCAGCATCCAACATGCGATCAAGTTCTGCCTTGACTTTTTCCTTATGTCGTGGGTTCAACCGATAAGGTCACTGTCGAACCGACTTAGCATCCGGCTTTAAGGGAATCTTCATCTCGCCTAAATCGCCTAGTATTCCCTTCATCTCAGAAAACTTCGTAGGAAACACATCTTGGAATTCATGAAGTAACTTAGTGACCTTACTCATCATCTCATCATCCCAATAATCTCCAACATTAGCAAACTTGGGAGTAGCCTTGGTTCCGATATTCGTCTTGCGGATCTGCAATGGTTAACTGAACGGCGTACATGGTGCAATAGGTGGGACCACATCGCGACTTCCTTCATATTCGGGAATGTTAACATTCTGGGGATCGTCATCGTCCTCCGGGCCACCACTGATATTGAAACATTCCATGAGAGACTGCATTTGACAAGCAGAGTGCGGATCCACAGGGTAGGTTACTGGAACAACCTAAAGTACCACATCACGGATGAGTTGCAAGGCGTTATGGAGATCAGGGTTAGCATCCGCGAACGTGAACGTATGAGTGAAGTAGATCGTCAATTCCCCCCATGTTGTAAATTCTCGACGCAACTCAGCTATGGTGTACCATGAGTGCGACATCTCATCTAAAGTATGGATAAAAGCATGGACCCACTCATTGCGGGGTCACGCACTCCATAATTGTTGACATTCCATCACATGATCCTGGGGATTGTTCCGCCCATCATACTTGCCAGCGTGATAAACCTCAGTGTCTCCAAACTGAACCATCATCAACCTTCGACACTGCGACCAATCAGTAATGAACTTCTTGTGTGTCACCCACCAGCGTGCTGGAGTAGCCTTCAATGCTTCCGCTAATGCCAGCAATCGTTGGGGTTCTGAGACCCGTTCTTCAAATTCCGCCAAAAAGCTAGTGAGGTTAGGCAACCCCTCATAGACAGGCAGTGTGACTGTTTCTGTTGCAACACGACATAAAGATTGCGTAATTAAGCCACATTTTCGGAATGGTACTTCATGCATCCGGTTCTGCCAGTGTTCGAAGGCATCATCAGAGTCGTAAGACGAAGAACTCTCGTTGCACCACTCCAACTCACCGTGGACAGTAGGATGAATATTATCTTCAGAAATGTTGAATGCATGATCCCAGGCAGTGAGATCGTCATCTTTTATAGGCTCAACATATTAGCATCCTTCAGCCGGATCCAATGGGGCTACGACTCTGAAATCGCGATTCTCAAAGGTCATCATGCGCTTCTTGAAATTGATTACAGATCCACTATCATTAGCCCATTCTATCCCCAAGAGCGTAGGATAGGAGCTTTCTTCCTCAACTACTTCAATGACATTGAAGTCAGCATAAGTCTTCATGCCCTCAATATCAATCGTGAGCCGCGAAACTCGCCCAATAGGTGTAACCTTCGCATGGTTAGCCCACTGGAGCTGCACATGAGACCAGCTCAATGGGGGACTCCCCATCTTCTGCCATGCCTTCCTGGTTAAGATGTTAACATCCGAACCAAGGTCAAGAATCACAAAGTCAACATCATAGTCACCAATCTGAATATTCATTCACATTTCCTTGCCAATCTTCTGTCGCTGTAAGGAGTTTATAGCTGACTCTTGCTGTCCTTTATGAAATCACTGTAACCATCCCTCAATCTCAACCAGAGAAACCGAGTCTCAGGCCAACAATAGACAACTCTCGAGAAAATTTTACAATATCCCTGGGGTTGGTGGATCGGCGTCTGATGTGGCATCAAAGATAGGCGGCATATCGCAAACAACAGCCTTACTGCGGTCTTTCTCCAATGTGCGACGTGCCTCCAGGAATGTCTCTCGCTCGACATCAATGTCGAAGGGTACCGTCTTCTGACCAGGAAACCAAATCAGTGGTCGCGAACCATCTTCCCCAGTCGTCTTTCCTCCACGAGTGACAACAGCCACCAAAGCATCTTGTGGTCGCGGTTCTACAGAAATGGTCGCAATATGTGCGCCTTGTGTCTGGTTCTATTGCAAATTCCCTGGTTGATTAATATTTTGATTGGTGTTCAGTGGTGGCCACGGGGGCTGGTTCTGTACTGGTTATTGTACCTGATTCTGCACTGGTTCTTGCGGCTGGGCCTGATTCTGTAGTTGCGGGGCATTCCCAGCCTGCCATCGTGCAATCAACTGTGGACAATTTTCAACCATATGATCATTACCATAACAGAAGGTACACTGGTTCTGTAGCAATGGGAAGTCAAGCTGGTAATGTCCCCAGAACGCACAGTGATAACATTGAACAGGTCCACGACCACCTCGGCTTCCTCCTCCATGACCAAATCCACCACCGCATCCACCCCGGTATCCGCCACGATAGCCACCCTGTTGCTGGTACTGATGTTGATTGAATTGTTGCTGCGCGGGTGCTGGCGGCATCCCTTGCCCTTGTGGTACATACTACGGTTGCTGCACGTACTGAGGCTGCGGGGGATTCATCGGTGTATATTGCGGTACGAACTGCTGCGGTTGAGGTATCGGCTGAGCTACTTGCGGCTGTAGCGGTGTAGCGCACTGATCATCTTTGACATAGAATGCATCACACATTCGCTCCTGTAGCAACCCGTATGCATGAAAATCCTTGTCATCATGTCCTACTGACTTGCAGAAGGTGCAATACAGATTCCACGGAGTTGTAACCATTTTCTGCATATATGGGAAATTATCGTGACTGTGCCTAAACACTGGGAAAACACGACACCATGGCATGCTGTCGCCATTCAACAGATTGGGAAAACCAGAGACCAAATAATTACGAAAATATGGGCAATCATCTTTCGTATGTCCCTCTCGTTGACATCGCGTACACCATACTTGATCGTGCTGTTCCTTGTTCTTATTCAAATCTTGCAACTGTATAGTCAAGTTGGCGAGCTGTGTCTGTATTTGCGACATCCTCGCTGCATTATTTCCAATCGGTGACGCTTCTAATCGCATTGCGATCTCTATAGCTTTGCTAGGCATCGAAATGTTTTGCTGAATCAGCGACAGCCAAATGTGGGGTAACAGTGCTGCAATGAACCATTCTTTATGTTGGACAGTGCTCATATCGAAACTAACCTTTGCCATCAGCGTCTTGAATCACTGATCAAAATCCCATACTGTCTCATTGGGATACCATTTAATTTCCTTTAGTTCAGTAATGTATTGAGCCTCTGACTTAGGCCGTCTAAATTCAACAATTAGTCCTTCCCGGATCTCATCCAGGGACTTTTCCGGTGTTCCTGTAGGAACCAAAATAAACTTCATGAACCAATCTAATGCACGACCTCGCAAGGTCGTGGCCAACTGCCCTTTCTTAGCATTATCATCAGTGACCTGTTTCATGGTCTAGACTGCTTCACACAAAAACCAGTATTGTTCCGGATTGTCTGTCGCACTGCCATGGAACAACGGTAACTTTGCATCATCACCCGCCATTTTGGGCTTCCTTCCTCCTGTCGCTGCGCTACTATTACTAATTAACTTCTGCGGAACTGATGAACTCGGTGGTGTCGAATTAGTATTTCTTTCTGGTTGAGAGTTAGTGAGCGGAGGGGTGGGTACGTTTGTGCCGGGGTTTGGCCCTGCCTCTACCCTGGGCATAGCTTGGTTATCCCTGTTAGGAATGTGAGGTCTCTTTGTCCCATGTGGCCTTCCTTCACGGTCTTGCAGTCCGATTGCAGCAGGACATTCTCCTATCCTCTGCCTCTTTTCCTGTCGGAACCTTGCTCCTCCCCTTGTAAGGCCACTTTCTTCCTCAGCATCACTCATAGTCTCCTCATGGTATGCACCCATCTACCCCTTTACCATTCCTTCGACCGCCCCCCGACAATCGTGATACCCATGGCCTCCGCCCACCAGGCTGCTTACTGATCAAGGTGCATCTTCAATATACCTTTTTCGCAGATTAGCATTTTTATCGACAGATGGAGTGACAGCAAAAACCTTCCCCTCGGTCCGTCAAAAAAGTATCTTTCAGATTCACTATAGGAGTTCTTCGTGTCAACTGCGAATTCAGTAATGTATCCTTCCGAGATGCTATCAAGCCAGACTTCGACAGCCCGTGATGCCTTATTATCGACTTCCTGCAGTTCCTGAATCAATTCCGAGGTCCAAGCCATCGGCTCACCACCCTGGAAGTTCCTTTTTTGGAAGGTCATCTTCGACAACCATTCATACAAAATGACAGGAAATTCACAGAAAAACCATTCACGTGGACCGTCGTGAATATATCTCCCCAACCAGTGATCTACTATCAGTCGCGTGTTCCGACTTTCTTCTTCAACAAACTCCTGCAACTTCTGATTGAACCATTTCTATATCTCCGGCTTCGTCGGGTGCCACAACATGACCTCCTTCTACTTTGCACACGATCCCGGCAACAGAACCATTTGTTGACCAAATTGCAGCCTCACAGTCGATAGGGATTCACCAACTGTCAACACATACCGCAGTCTCCCTGGGCATCGGCCCGGGCAGGCTTGAGCCCACCCAGCAACACCCGCAGAGCGGATGAGGTCTCACCCGAGGCATCCAGGAAGAGTAGACGGAACCATGTTTTCGCCGAGTGAGGAGGAGAGTTGTGGCTATGCAAACTATCTATCTTGCAGTATTCAAACAAAATTATAACATTTCAACTAATCGCAGCATTCATATTCCATATGAAACAGATCATTTAATCGCATCAATTGTCATTTCAACAACAATAAGCAGATACTACATTAAACAACAACTATATATCGCACTGTTGCACAGAAATTGCACCAGAACATCATTGTATTACTGTTGCAGTCAAAATACTAGAGGAAAAACATACATCTTCTCCACTTCTCGCTATCTTCTCCTCTTCCTCCTTTCTATCTAACACTTATGACTCTCATCTGTTTATAGGCTTTTGCCATTACAATATTTTTCCACTTACAACTAACTTCTTAACCGACACTGTGGACAATTGACCCATTATCTAACTAACTTGGTCCAAATGACCCCAAAAACCCGCATACCGTGGTACAATTCCCTCGATATTACAAAATACATGGTCCAAGTGACCC
This sequence comes from Larix kaempferi, assembly GCA_027924585.1. Lineage (NCBI taxonomy): Eukaryota > Viridiplantae > Streptophyta > Pinopsida > Pinales > Pinaceae > Larix > Larix kaempferi. The sequence goes on along the minus strand of BSBM01000129.1, from coordinate 8,072,022 downwards.
AAAACCCGCCAACTGCGGTTTACTTTGGTACAAAATACTCCTTCCGCACCTTTATCCAACGTGTCACAATGTCGGCGGTACCATGACACGTCCTCCTCAAACCGCCTACCAACATCTACAAGTGTAACAAGTTGGGACACAGATCCTTTGAGTGTCCAAAGAAGGAGGACATAGGACAAAGAGGATCCTATGTAGCTCAGAACAAGCGGCAGTAAGAGAAGATGACAGTGGCCGAGAATATGCCAGAGAAGGGAGAATCCTTAATGATGAACAAGATCTTATTGAAACCTGAAAAGGAGGAAGTGGAACATGTTCAAAGGAAGGCTTTATTTAGAACCATGTGTAAAATTAGAGGGAAGTGTTGTAATATGGTGATTGTAACAAGATTGTATGGAACACTGACAATCTTGTTTCCACAGAGATGGTGGAGAAACTGAGTCTGAAAAGGACCAAACACCCTGTTCAATACAAGGTATCATGTTTGCATAAGGGACATCAAATTCTGGTAAGTGAACAATGTGAAGTTGATTTTCAAGTAGGCAAGTACAAGGATTGTTAGACAAGGGATTGGTTCAGAAAAGTCTGAGTCCATGTGCAGTAGCAACAGTACTTACCCTGAAGAAGGATGGTGAATGGAGGATGTGCACTAATTCCAGAGCTATCAACAAGAATACCATCAGATACAGATTTCCATTACCTAGGATGGATGACATGATGGATTGGCTGAGTGGGGCAACATGCTTTTCAAAATTAGATCTAAAGAGTGGATACCATCATATCAGAATTCGAGAAGGAGATGAGTGGAAGACAACCTTTAAGACCAATGATGGGTTGTATGAGTGGCTGGTTATGCCATTTGGACTGTCCAATGCACCAAGCACTTTCATGAGATTAATGAATGAAGTCTTGAGAGATGTCATAGGTAAGTTTGTGATAGTTTACCTTGATGATATTCTTATTTTCAGTAAAACAAAAAAAGAACACTTGAAGCATCTAAGATGTGTCTTAGAGAAACTGCAAAAGGAAAATTTGTTGATAAATGTGAAGAAGTGTACATTTATGAAATCAGAACTAGTGTATTTGGGTTTTGTTATATCAAGAGATGGATTGAAGATGGATCCAGAAAAGGTGCAAGCAATCATTGATTGGCCTTCACCTCAGAGCATTTTTGAGGTAAGAAGTTTCCAGGGATTGGCAAGTTTTTATAGGAAGTTTATAAAGAATTTTAGTGGTATTTGTTCATCTAGCATTGAAACAATTAGGAAGGACAAACAACCATTTCAATGGATAGTAGAGGCTGAAAGAAGCTTTCAGTTCTTGAAGAAGAAGATTACTAAACAACTAGTACTGAAGTTACCATATTTCAAACACCCTTTCCAAGTGAAACGTGATGCCAATGGAGTAGCAATTGGAGCTGTACCCAGTCAAGAAGATAGACCTGTAGCATATTTCAGTGAGAAATTAAATGAAGCAAAACATATATATTCTTCTTATGACAAGGATTTCCATGCTATTGTTCAAGCATTAAAGCATTGGAGACATTATCTGCTGCCTAGAGAGTTTGTTTTGTTTTCTGATAACCATGCATTGCAGTACATCATGTAGCAACCTAAGTTGAATCAGAAGCATGTCAAGTGGGTTGAGTTCATGCAAAAATTCACCTTTGTGATAAAGCACATAAGTGGGAAATCAAATCGGGTAGCTGATGCCTTAAGCAAGAGACAATTGATGGTATAAGAAAATCAGATCCAAGTCTTAGGATTTTAGCACTTAAGAGATATGTATGAGACTGACATTGATTTTTAGAGCGCATACAGAGCTTGTAGAAATCCCGTGGAAGTAGAAAGATAATCATGGATGGAGTATATGTTGCAGGATGATTTACTCTTTAAGAACAGTAAACTTTGTATCCCCAAATGTTCCATTAGAGAGAATTTGATACAGGAAAAGCATAATGGAGGGAATATGACAGGTCACTTTGGAAGTGATAAAACCTTTGGTTAGTTGAGCCATTTCTATTTTTGGCCAAAGATGAGGTATGAGGTTGAGAAGTTTGTGAGTAGGTGTCGGGTATGTCAGCATGCCAAGGGAAGAAGCCAAAACATAGGCTTATACACACCATTGCCTATTCTAACTAGGCCTTGGGATTCTGTGAGTATGGATTTTATATTGGGTTTGTCAAAAACTTAGAAGGGAAATGATTCTATCTTTGTGGTGGTGGATAGATTCACTAAGATGGCACATTTCATTCCATGTTATAAGACTAGTGATGCCACATACATTGCTAACTTGTTTTTTAATGAAGTTGTGAAGATACATGGTTTACCTAAGAGCATTGTATCTGACAGGGATGTAAAGTTCACAGGTCATTTCTGGAGAACCTTGTGGAAAAAGTTGGGTACCAGATTGAACTTCAGTTCAGCATATCATCCACAGTCTGATGGCCAGACTGAGGTGGTGAATAGGAGTCTAGGTAACATGTTGAGAAGTATGATTGGAGAAAACCCAAAGCAATGGGATAAAGTGTTAGCTCAAGTTGAGTTTGCATATAATGATTCACCAAACCGAAGTGTTAACACCCAAATTAACCCCCAAGGTTGTGGAGAAGGCAATTCGGGGTAACTACTAACCAATCTTTAGACTTAAGCTACTGACCCAGCTTAGTTTGAGAGGGCTCTCTCTACAAAGATATGAAAGACTGGAATAATCAAAGGTGTCAACAATGAAAACATATACCAGCATTCTCATTCAAGATATTCAATTACAACATGCAGAATATCAGATTTCTGCTGGAAACAAAATGATTTAAACATTTGGAGGGAAGATCATAAGAAACTATTGGGCAATGGATTCAAATCAAACAAACTCCAGAAATTATTTACAAGTGCTCTGAGAATGCATTTAAACAGGGGCAAGGTAGCAAACAACTTGTAGTCAAAGTGATTTAATTGGTGAATAGAAGAGGAAGAAAAAATCCATCAATACAAGGCATACAATAACGAATCCTGTACCAACTTTAGTAGAAATCATTTGTGAAATACTTGGAGTGAGATAAACAGAGCATAATTTGTATGAATTATGCTTAACTATAACATTGCACCAAGTATGGAAATAAATTACAGACTGGAAATAACAATGAAAGGTACACAATACACAAGAGAAGAAGAAAGAACAGACTACAAAACCAATTACACAAGAATCTCAGTTGAAATCCAGCTTCAAGCACTGCAATTTTATTCAAGAAAATGCTTCAAGAAACAGAGCAAGGTTTCCCCAAGGCCTCAGCCAAAAATGATTTTCCAACCTATTCTTCTTCTCTTACAATGCATTTATAGATCTACTGAGCCTTGGGGTTGCGCTTATCTCAATAGGAAGCTGTTACAACAGAATGGACACCTGCACAGAAGATTTAACAACTCAGAGAGCCGACCACAACAACCTTTTGCCCAATTTTGGCCACGGATTGCTGAAAAATGCCTCTCGGCTCCACGGCTGTATATCTGAAACGGTGATATCTGTGTAAAAAATGAAAGAGGGTTTTCTATAGTAGACCATGCTAAAGAAAAACCTCTTTCAGTTTCCTCAGATTCTCCTCTAGCTAGCCAGGATATGATCCGGAAGTTGATGACTCACATAGGAAACGTGAATTCTGGAAAATTACCCTGTGAAAATCCTTTCGGTTCTCCCAAACCATAACACCTATGAAAATTCTGAGAGAGATTATTGTATATGGGTTTGTTATGAAGAAAAAACTCTCTCGGTTTCTTGAAATTCCTCCCGGTTTGGCAAGGACAGCTTCTGCAAAACAATGACTAAAAAAATCATTTTTGGTAAAAACAAGCCCGCCCTTCATGTAATATCACATTTAATTTTGGATTTGGCTTTTCCTCTTGCAATTTGAATTTGGGGACTTAGGTGCTTAGGTGGAAGGTGTATCAATTGACATGTAAACCTCCTAGGTGGCAGGTTTTAACTTAGCACAAATCTGGTGCTAACACGAAGTACATGAATGAGTCCATTCTAGATTTTGTATGGTATGCATCCAAGAGGAGCATGTGAACTTCATGATTTCAGTCAATTGGAAAAGAGAAGCGCATATGGAGAAGAGTTTGCAACAATTATCAGTTAACTACAAAAACAAGTTAAAGAAAAGTTGCAGCAGAATAACAATAGTTACAAGGCAAGGGAAGATTCCAAGAGAAGAGAGAAAAACTATGAGGTAGGAGATTTGGTTTTAGCACATCTGAGGAAGGAGAGATTTCTAAAGGGAGAGTACAACAAGCTGAAGATGAAAAAGATTCGACCTTGCAGGATACTCAGAAAATTTTCAGCAAATTCCTATGAACTAGAGATGCCAACAGGGATTGTTATATCGCCTATCTTCAATGTTGCCGACCTGTATACTTATGTGACAGATGATATAGGACAAGTGCCAGAAGTGAAATATATTCAGTGGCTGAAACAGATGCCTATAGCCCAGCCAGCAGAACCTGAGTCTATCTTGGATACTAGGGTAGCAAGGAGTACCAGACAGGGAGATTACTTGGAATACTTGGTCAAATGGAAAGGACATCCTGTAGAAGATTCTACATGGATGAATGCTAAGGAATTGGAGACAAAGGGTTTCTTAGTAGCTGACTTATTGAACAGGGATTCAAAAACTTTAACCTTGGGAGTCTGATGCAGGAGCATCAATGCTGAGTCAGTGATGTGATTGCGTGGTCACATGTTGTGGCTAGTATGGAGGCCAGTTGTTCTGATGTGGACAATATGATTTGTTTTATGTAATCATTCTGATTCACCAATCCTGTAACCATCTGATGCGTTGTCCATTTTTGAGAAGCTGGGACATAGTGGCGAGTTGATACTCTCTGCGTGGAGATTAAGCCAGTTAGGAAGTCTACTGAAGAATGATGAAGACACTGTCGTAGTGGAGGGTTGTTAGTGGTTAGGTTGTTAATCTGTTAAGGATTCGGGATTCTGTTTGGGGAATCCGAATGAATAAATAGGGAAGAGTTGAATGATATGGGGGTTGCTTAGTTAGGGGGGTTGGTCGGCTGTGGGTTGTGCTGGTCATTTTGGATGGGATGTAGTTTTCATGCTTATCTATGATTGAAATTAGAATTTCTGCGTGCTTGATAAGGTTTTTGTGCATTTGAATTAAGAACACTTTGAGATTCTGTCAGGCAGAGCTGTGTGCAATTGTCGGCCTGATTTTTGTGTGAATGAATCCCTATTTCGTGTTCACGTGATTTCCATGTGCAGTGAAGAACACCCTAAGTGTTGGTAGAACGATCACCATTAAGTAGTTTAAGTAGATTTCTTGTTTGTGTTTAATTTTCCCTTAAATCCAGACGAGGGTTGAGCTGGATTGATCAATTCCATGATCAATCGGCCAAGAAATCGTAGTGTAACAGAGTAGATCCAGTGAGTTAAAGTCGAACGGATCAGATCAAAGCCGAGGAGGAGATCGACGATGGGGAAAAGTTGCACGAGCCGAATGTGTGCAGGAATTAGCAATTCCGCAAACCAAAGTGAAGGATTCCGCATCGATCAGAGATCAACGGCCGAGATCAGATCCGCAAAGGATCGACGACGGAGACGACGTTCCACAAAAGAAAGGAGTGCAGAGGATATCAGTGAGGAATTGTGGGAGCTGAATTGCAGAAGAGAGTTGCGGAAATATTTCCAGAGAGAGCGCGAGGAGTGTGTCTGCAACCTGAAACCCGCAAGTGTGGAAAGTCCGTTGCGGAGAAGACTGTTGCGAAAAGGTGATTGCGGAAGGATGTCGCGGTTGCGGGAAGAAGGTGTTTCCGCAAGAACATTGCGAAAAGCCCATTCCGAAGGAAGGAGACACGAGGATGTTGTGGAAGGCCCATCCTGAAAGCAAGGACCGCGATTGAGAAGGATTTGGTTGATTCTAGCCATGTCAGGGGTTCGATTCAGGAATCACCCTATTTCCTGGGAAGGTGCGGGATGGATTGGCTGCGGTCGATTCTACCCCCATCAAAATTTTGGATATATCTCCCACGTTCAACAAGTATTGGAGGGATATCTCTGCAACCAACTTCCTGTGACCTCGTGCTTAACTCTGGTTTGAGTAGAGCGTCCTGAGAACACTGATGTATACCATGGGTTTCACCACTCCCTGGTCAGACACATAATGTTTGTTTAATAGTCTTGGATTGTTAACTCACAATGATCTATTCCAAGACTCTAAAACTATACTAGTTGGTGCACCCTAGAAAAGAAAATGTTCTAATCAATTCTTTAGTTAAGGGTTAATTTTAATGGTTGTGATTACTCAAAGGGATATGGTCGTGAAACTAGTGATGTGAGATGACTCAATAAATGCACATCCAAAAAACACTAGACTCTTCTATCAATGGGAAAAATATGCCACTAAATGACAATCAAACCTACGTTTTTTTTCAGAAATAAAAATGCAATCTCTTTATAATTTCATGCACAAACAAGCCCTAAATGAAAGCACAAGCACTCTAATTCAAAATGCAAATACATAAAGCAATTTTTTTTTTTGTATTTTCACTATAAAATGAATGAAAATGCAACAATTTTTTTCTATTTTCAAAATAAATGAAAATGCAACTAAGAATCAATACTTTTTAGAAACGAATGCAAAGAATGCAATGCAGATAACCTAGCAAACCCCAAAAACCAAGACTCATCTAAGCCAATGAGCTATAAAAAGCAAAAATGGTTAAAAAACCAAATTCTCAAAATCAAAGAAATAGGAGCTTCCGGTCACAAAAAGAGGCAAGGAACAATCAGAACATAGGCCTAGAAAGACTCAAGAACACCCAGAACTCACCCAACATCAACCAATCACCAAGAACAAGGTTAAACCGGAATTGTACGCGACTGTTCAGTGAACAGTTGCGTATGTATGCGGGCTAGTGAACTAACAGCTGTGTGGAAAGGCGAGAAAACCACAGTTGACTTGTGTACAGGGAAAGATAGGTGACCCAAAAATTGAGTGAAAAGGCCAAAAACTCAAGATTTATCTATAAGAACCTGACAACCTACCAACGACACAGAAACTCGACAGAACAAAGACTCAAAGTAAGAAAAGATGCCCAAAAAAACCCAAATGGAGTCTTCTCCCCAGTGTAATACAGTGTAACACCCATGCCATGGCATGGAAATATCTCTATAGCTAACTTGACTCAAATCCACCATAGGAAATCCATGATGTCCTCATTGTCCACATTATTTTTAGTCATAATAAATGGAAAGGTTGATCCATCCCAATAGCTAGGGATATTTTCAATTCCACGATTACTTGATTGCCCAATATCGAAGAAACGGATGAGTCCCTTTCTCTAATTGTGTTATAGGGAAGAAATGTGTAGATTAGTTTCCATTTGGGATATCATGGTAGGTGCCTTCATTTAGATTTGTGTGGTCCCTTGCCAACACCAAATATTGGTAAATCTGCTTATTTTTACAACATTTATCCAAATGATCGTTCTAGGTTGTTGGTATGGATTTATTTCTTGAGAAACAAGAGAGAAGGATTTGGTTGTTTTGTTAATTTTAAAGTTTTAGTTGAAAAGGTAAGTGGGTATTCTATTCAAATTGAGAGAACCAATTGATGGAGTGAGTTCAATTAAAATAGATTAAAATTGTGTTAAAAATGGAATTAAAAGACATTGTACACAATGCAACCCAATAGTGTTCAACAAAAAAATTGGGCCATCCATGTTACAAGAAAAACATAGAGGAAATGATTTCCTAGCAGAAGAAGTAGCTATAGTAGTGTATATTTTTAATCATGAAATTACAGTGGAAATAAAAAATTGTTCACCTAAAGAAGCATAGACAAAGAGAAGACTCTACATGGTACAATTTAGAGTTTTTAGTTCATTGGCATATGTACATGTCCCAAATGAAACTAGAAATAAACTAGGTGCAAAAAGTGAAGAATGTGTTTGTGTTAACTACTTCAGAGAGAAAGACATACAAATGTTTGAATCTTGTATCAAGAAGGGTGATTGTATATTGTGATGTGATATTTGATGAATAGGAAGTATGCCAAGAAGGTTTTGAGAAAGAAATATTTTCAATGGTGGAAATATATTCATCACAAGATGACCTTACTCCTTTCCCCACTAGTTCAAGTGCTTGCTCAAGCTCCAATGGTAGTCCAATTTTGCCTCCAGGAAATTCTTTGTCAAGTCCAAGTGGAATGGAAAGTTTAACATCAACTCCAAGTCTACCAAGAAACGTAAAAAGTAGTCAAAGAAGTGTGTCGACGTCCATTTTGTCACCATTTTTTATCATCTAATCTACTTGAAATGGCGTTATTTCTATCATTTTTTTTATAGTAAGTTGTTTTCTTTGCCACTTATCCCATCAAACAGTCCAGGTATGCACGTATTTACCTATTACGCAGATATTGTTTATATTTTGTTATATTATGATTTGTTTATGTTAAAATGGCATTTTATGGGCATAATTGACATTTTTGTTTTAATTGATAGGTTATGTTTTTCAAATGACCCTTTGTTTAGACTTTGGGATACATATTAAAACTCAAATGCGTTTAGCTCGTCGTTCAGCCCCTGAAATCCATGGTTAGCTTACCACAGGCTGTTAAAGCAACAAAAGGGCACATGGGTTTTGTTAGCCACGTGGTGCTGATGGTTAAAGAGCTATTGCTCTAGAAGATTCATCCCCAGGTTCGCTGAGCTTGCCAATGCATCACCATGCCCACGTCAATACTCCAAACGTCGATTATCTTGCTCGATGGCCTGGGATCACGCACACCTGTTCACACTCATTCACGCTAGTGTTCTTGAAGAAGCCTGTCCTCTCACGATCTTATCCGAATTTATGCAGGAACGAAATAAGATAGCATATATATATTCACATACACAGATACATTGTAAAGAACACAGTGATACAGTAAACACATATTCTATTAAATAACGAAAATAGAACAGACTGTAAAATACAATACCTAGAATGGTGGTAGCTATCTCTGAGAAGAGATGTGGCCACTATGCTCATTCGTGCCAAGATGAATACAAAGAGAGGCCGAAAGGTCCTATTTTTCATAAGCATGAGGGAAGGAATCCCAAACATCCAAAAACCTAACCCTAGAAGATGAACCATCATAAAGTTTGCGGCCCCAAGGTGGTTAGTTGAACAGCCAACTTCCTGGGGTCATAACTTTTGCATACGATCTTTGTTTGGGGTGATCGGTAGCCCATTGTAAAGATCTATCCGAGGACTACGCCGAGGAACTTAAAAAAGGTGGGCTTCATTGGACCACGATTTCCAAAAAATGTTGTTTAGGGCCTCAAAAAGGCCCCGACAGTTTGGGACTCGAAAAACTGTAGAAAAATTACAAGAAAACGGCCATAATGAAAAACCGTTTTGAGCCAGTGGAATAAATGGGTAGCCACTGATATCCACCTGGATCAATCCTCCCTCCTTAGGAATCAATGGCCTCCATTGCATCAAATCCCTGATCATATGTCGAACTGTGTGTTGAGTTGAGCTCCTGGTGCGACGTTTGCTGAAGCGAAAGGGTTTCCTTTCTTTGAAACCTTCAGAGGGTTGTAATTATTGTTGCTGGATGCATTGGAGTTGTTCAATAGTTTTGGTTGTTGTGGTATCCTTGGGATGCACTGGTGTGGATGGTTTTTTTTGGAGGAGCGCCCTGAATGCGTGGCCTTGCACTACAAAGGTACTCGAATAGGCGATGCTGCACTGAACTTCTGTTTTTCTTATGTCTGCTGAGTAGAGGGATAATGGGAAGAGGTTGTGGATGTCTTTGCGATCCGATGTTCTCCTTTAGTGGCAATTGTGAATAAGGAAAATTTTCCAGTGTGGGAGATTATCTTCCTGCCCTGCTTGGTTGGGGTAGGTGCAACTATCTCTGGTATCTGATAGAGTTGTCCTCCCAAAGTGACAATGACACTACGAGGCCATGATTCATATACAGCATGTCGCTTCCACATATATGGTTGTCCTAAAAGAACATCACATACTTCAAGTGGGGCCACATCACACAATACCTCATCTTTGAAGGGCTTGATTCCATATGGCATGCGACATTGGTGACTGACGCGGATCCCTCATCCTTGGCTTAACCATCCAATGGTGTATGGTTGTGGGTGCGGTGTTATTGGTAGCTCCAATTTCTTGATGACTTCTGCTGAGATCAGGTTCTTCTGGCTGCCGCTGTCCACAACAAAGTGTAGGGGAATTCCCTTCACCCACATCTGTAAGTGGAAAAGGCGCTCCTCTGCCTCCGACTCTTCAGGTTCCTCTGGTTGAATTTGTGTGGTGGAAACAACAGCATTGGGTTCTGTGTTAATGATTTGCTTCCCTTTTCACATAGCTGTGAAATTAGGTTCTGAGTCAGAATCAGAACAGGGATCTGATTCTGAAGCTTTGATTTCAGCCACCAATGACTGCTTTGAGCGACATTCATCAGTGTTGTTCCAGGGGCTTTTTTGGAACTCGCACCACTTCCCACTGTCCTTCTTTGTATTTCCGTTACCCTTCTCCTCTTGTGGTTGGGAGTGGTTGTCCTATCCCTGCTCCGTGTTCTACGAGCTAGAGTTTCCCTTGCCCTGCTTCTGCGCAGGTCCGAAGTCACGCTTGTTCTTTTGCTAAAATTTCTGCTCAATTTTGACAGCATATCGATAGGCGGATCCGCGTGAAGAGATTTTCAGGAAATCCATCTCTGTTCGTATGTACCGGTGTAGGCCACTACGATATTTCAGTACTAGGTGTCGCTCAGAGTCCTTGATACCTATCTTTGTGCGCAAGGTATGAAATTTGTTGGTGTACTCCGACACTGTTTGGTCCCTCTCTTGATGCAGAATGGCCCATTTTGTGTACTGGTCATCACAGTTTCCAACAGGGCAATATTGTTCCTTGACGACATCTATAAAAGAGGCCCAAGTGGGATTGGAATATTCAAACAATCCAGACTCATCTGATGAGTTTTGCTCACAATAAGTTTCCCACCAATATTTGACATGGGGGACGGCCTTGAGGAGTGCAAAGACGATCTTTTCCCTGTTGGAAAAATTGTGGACAAAGAAAAACCCTTCTAGTAGATTCAACCATTTATCTATGGCATCGGCATCGATCTGGCCTTCAAATAAAGGGATATCAAAGTTAACTCGTACCTCGAAGGGAGTCGCATCTCCAGAACGATTGCTTGTCGAAGGTGTATCTGTTGCTGTCGGCATGCGTCGAAGGATCTGGGCGAAATTATCCATCATCTCGTTCCTTTGTCGCGTGAGGGCTTCCTCAAGCAACAACGTGATAGGATATACTACTCCGTCATCTCTATTTTCTTCCGCCATGGGAGGCCATTTGGGGTGGCGAGAGTGGTCTTCCCCAAGTGAAACTAGTTCGAGACCCAAGTCTCTATAACTTGACCTCATCAAGGACATGCACCGAGAAACAATCAAAGAGCAAACCGCTCTGATACCATTGATCCGGATTTATACAAGAATGAAATAAGATAGCATATTATATTCACATACACAGATACATTGCAAAGAACACAGTGATACAATAAACACATATTCTATTAAATAGCGGAAATAGAACAGACTGTAAAATACAATAGCTAGAATGGTGGTAGCTATCTCTGAGAAGATATGTGGCCGCTATGCTCATTCGTGCCATGATGAATACAAAGAGAGGCTAAAAGGGCCTATTTATCATAAGCATGAGGGAAGGAATCCCAAACATCCAAAAACCTAACCCTAGAAGATGAACCGTCATAAAGTTTGCAGCCCCAAGGTGGTCAGTTGAACAGTCAACTTCCCGGGGTCATAACTTTTGCATACAATCTCTGTTTGGGGCGCTCGGTAGCCCGTTGGAAATATATATCCGAGGACTACGCAAAGGTCCTAAAATGGATGAGCTCCATCAAACCACAATTTCCAAAAAATGTCGTTTAGGGCCTCAAAACGGCCCCGGAGGTTTGGGACTTGAAAAACTGTAGAAACATTACAAGAAAACTGCAAGAATGAAAAACTGTTTTGAGCCAGTGGAATAGGTGGGTTGCCACCGATATCCACCTGGATCACGATCAGTCTGCCAACACACTGCTCGTTCCACATCCAAGGTAGATCAACGTTGCAGCAGCTACGTGAAGGAACCGACCTCATGGAAGCAGGAAGGCGATCTCTATGTTGGCATGCATCACTTAAAGCAGTCGGTTACAGTCTTAAAGAATACCTATTATTAGAGTAGTCGACCACTAAAGGGTCGACTTGCTCTCCTCATTGTAAAAATTGTATAAATAGCTGCTTTGTATAGAGAAACAAGATCATCAGTTTTAACAGATAACTCGTAGAATTTACAGCAGAAAGCAGATGTTTTTGTAATCTTTACCAAGTTAATGGAAATTTCAGTCCGTATTTGTTAGTGACTAAGTCGATTTAGTTCAATATCCGATTGCTGGGAAGGGTCCCTCATCAACCGGATGTTTTGTTTGTGTTTCTTTCTATATTTTCCTTTCTGCAAATAGTTAGTTTATTTTTCAGTTTTATAATTAGTTCTATTTTCCCGTAAATGTCATTTTCTTTATGTTTCTATAATTTGTATTGAGCTGCTAACATAATTCATTTTTTTTAGTATTAGGAAATGGTCGACCAAAGCTTAAATAGTTTGTAGTTTGTTTTCAATTCTTCTTCCATCATCTGTAGTTAAATATTGCTGCAAATTATTCCTTAGTTAGCATTGGTTTTCTTAGTTTCTTCCATCAGTTTCTTCTTCCTGTAGCTGTAAGTTAATTTCATTAGTTAATCAACCTTCCTCTGTAGCTGTAGGTTACTTCTATCTTCCTTCATTAGTCTTCTTTTCACATATCATAGAAATAGTTTATCTCCTTTAGACAATGATTAGAATAAATAGTTTCTTGTTAGTTTAGCCTCTAACTAATCCATCTCTTTCTTCCTTTGCACTGTAAGATCATATGCATCAACCAACTGGTAATTAAAGTCATCCAAAACTCTTCTTTTCCTTAATTGAACTCATTTTCCTCCATTCGGACTGTCATTCAGACCGCCTCTCAGACTGGCATTCAGACCTTTACACTTTCTACACTGTTTTAGGCCTTTTTCAGAATCTGATTTCTTCTACCTTTCAACCATAATTCTTCTTGATTCTAATCAATAGTTTTTAGTGTAATTCAGATCTTGTTTTATGTTACATAGAATTTTAATTAAGTTTTGCCATTCTTCTTAGTTTTCTTGCTATTTCTTCTAATCTTCTTTTCAACTAATTTTCAGAATTATGTCTTTTATGTTGGATTTGCTAATAAGTTATTGTTTTAGAATGTATCAGTTTTATTTTTAAGTGCAGTTTATTATAAGTTTTCAATATTTGTTTCAGATAAGATTTAATAATTCTATTTTCTAAGTTATTTCAGTTTTAATAGTTTCTTCATTAATCATAGGATTAGTTTTCCATTTCATATAATTAATGAAGATGATCATAACTTAAGAATAGGATCAGAAATAAATATCCTTATCAATTTTTCTACTTATTTTTATATTAAACACCTTTATCAAGTTTTCTACTTGCTTCCAAATCAATTCAGTTCAATTAAACATCTTTATTAAATTTCCTACTCGCCTCATTCGTTAATCAGTTTCCTTTTTTCATAGATAGAATAAATTCTTGCATTTTAATTTTGAAAGTCATGCATGTAGTTTAAAGTCATATAGTTGCATCTTTAGTCAGCTTAGTTTAGTTCAAGCTTTCAATCCTGCACATATAGTGATTGCATCTCACAAGCTACCTTCCTGGGTTGACAATTTAAATATTGGAATTATTTAACACATAATAAACCCCAACAAAGTGTATAAAAGTAATATAAATCAAGAGGGTACAAATCGTATTACTCATTTTGTTTGAATTTCTCAATTTGAGGGTAAACCAAGTTGTTCTGAAGGTGTGGTGGAGCATAAACTATGTTGTGAAGCAATGGAAGAAGAATGAGAGAAATTGAGAATAATGGAACATGGGAGTTGGTTGAACTTCCAAAATCTAAATAGGTGATAAGAGTAAGGTGGATATTGGAAAACAAGTGCAAGTCGATAGCACAATTAGAAGGCACACAAAATGCTAGTTTTCAAAGGCTATGCCCAAGACTATGACTATGAAGAAAAATTTGCACCAATTGCCTGTCGAGATACAATAAGAACAATGTTAGCATTGGAGTCCATCATAAGTGGGTAGTTCACCAAATGGATATGAAGTCGACATTTATGGAAGACTTCATTGAGAAAGAAGTGTATGTGCAATTGCCATGGGGGTTTGAAGTAGAAATAAAAATAGGTACATGTTTAGAGATTGAAGAAAGAATTACATGGCTTGAAATCTCCTAGAGTGTTTTTATAGAATTATTAGGTCCATCACTACCTGAAATATGTCATTGGATCATTGAGCCATTAAAATGATTGAGGATTATTCTAAAAAAACAAATTTTGCTTGGCCCCTATGAATTCCCTTTAGAAACTTGCAAGGACCTGCATGTTTCCTTAAAGAAATACACAAGGGAAGTTATGATACATATACATATTCTTCATCACTTTATTATATATTTGATACTACAAGGTGTAGTGAGTTATATTTCTATAAGATAGAGAATCAATTTGTAGATAAGTGTAATGCCCCATTTTGACTTAGATAACTAAACTACATATTGACCTATGTTGTATCATTTTACTTACTATATGTTAACCTCACATGGACTAAGAATACTATCTATGTGTAGATTGCAGACCTAGTGATGAAAGGAACTCATGTATAAATTTTATTGGTTGTGTTGCAAATGAAGAAAGTAGTATGATTTTCTTCTAGCATGCAAAGTTAGACAAATATGTGTGGTACGTGGATACCAATTTATATTATGTTTAGTAATGAAACATTGAGTATCATGCACACGATAAATATAACAACTTATTTACATTGCTCATTAGTTAATAACATGATAGCCACAATTAAATTGTTATAAGGTTATGTAAGATCTTACATCTGGTAACTAACCCACAAGTTAAATGGACCAACTGATGGCCAAATAATTATGATTTCGAGGAGACGTGGATGGTGTGGTTTTCAAAATAATAATGGTATGAGAGTAAATCGTTTATTTGCGATTATTATTGGTCTCAAATACATTTCTATGATGTGTGGAAAAGTGCAATTTTTACGGGAAGTATAGTCTCCCAAACTGGTTATTTGACAACATAGCTCTTGGAACAACAACAATGAAATAGTATGCTAGTGTAGGGTTTTGAACCTTGTTCTATCAGGAGGGGTGTAGGTATTACCAACTATGTATCCTCTGAAACCTAGGGTCATGGGATGGTAGTGTTGAGCCACACTCCCTAAGTTGTGTGATGATGAATACTAGTCATTTGCTGGGGAAGCTTGGTCGATGTAATCGACAAAGTTCCGATTATGGGTTCTATCTGAGGTTAGTTAAATATATATAGTTGATGCCTCAACATATTATAGAAGCGGAAAGGATATGATGTGGAAGATGGAAGTAGGTTAGGGAAGAAGGATGGTTCGTACTAGTTTATATATGTAGTTGGGAGTAATTTATGACAACTTGGTTACTTGTATGGTAAATATACTATTTTATTCATGTTTGTTAAAGCTCTTCTGTGTTCATGTTTGATGATATTGATATGGTATGCAGCTTGAATTGTATTGTTGTGAACATGTTAGCAAGACTATTAGATGTTGCAGTTATTGTTGGTTGCATTCTTGGATGAGAGAATATAGGAACTATGCATTAAATGTGAGAGATGTTATTGTTAGTACACGCACGAGCTATGTATGCTCCATCTATGACTACATACCTTGTGCAAATATGCTAGTATTATTCAATTATAGATTTATTATTAAATTGTGATTATTTGTATTGAAGTTTATTGGGAAATAACTACACATTTATTTATGAATGAAAAGTGCATTTCATTTCATGTTCATTTTGATTTATTTTAGATGCATTATATTTTAATATCGATTGGGTTTGAATTTATAAGATATTATTCGTAAAGTTTTACCAAGGTTGAAGTTATTCTATTTGATTTGATTTGTTAGGTAAAATGTTATGTCAATTAAATGTCTGGATATGATTGTACTTTGGAAATGATTATTTTAACTCTTCCTAGAAAATAGTGAAGCACTCTTCTCGAAGGAAGAGGTGGCGGGAATTTATTAAGAAGGATGGGAGAAGATGGAAGAGGGAGTTCTCTTCTAGGGGTGGAAAAAACTTAGGAAAGGAAAAGGAGGGGGAATGGATGAGAGGAGGGATCCATGGAAGTGGAATTGAGACACTAACATTTTGGGTATGGATATTGGTTTCATGGTTGTTCTGGGAGCTCCTGGCATAGAGGGATAAGAGTCTATAGGTTTAACCTACATATTCTTGGAACTAGGGAGCTAGATAGGTTGTTCGTGGTTGGATGGGAGGTAAATCCTAGTTTGGGAAGACTGCACTAGACTGCTGCAATGGAGTATTACAGGGAGGATTTCATTAGATTACTACCTCAACTAGATTGTTGAGGTAATACATGTAGCTATTCCTTGTTTGAGTTTTGTTTAAATGAAATTATTTCAATTATAAAATTAGAACAATTAATTGCTTAAGTTAGATTTGTAATTATCAACTTAATGTTGTTGGAACCCAAATATGAGAAATGTACTATTTAGAATTATTGTCTCTAAGTTTATTTTTCAAATAAACATAAATCATGCTATTAAAAAGAAATAAGTTAGATTGTTCTAATTATTAACACCCAATTAGGACAAGGGTGTTACAATAAGGCATGATTTAATATTAATTTTCAAGATATTGTGCTAGTATTTGGTTTTAATAATAATCTTTCAAGTGTAAGTGAGTGAGTTGAGAAAAAATGTATTTTCGAATAATGGAACTTGTAATTTTTTTAATAAAAATAATGGTGCAGAGTTCATAATTGTGGTTGATCCCATAACAACAAATAGAATGTTTATGATGATGATGTATCCAACAAGCTCAAATGTGTTAAAAGCAATAGTTGAAGACAATGATTGGTCATAACATATGTGTTATTGTCATCTAAGTTTTAAGGCATAGAATTTGTTACACATCAAAAAGATGGTTCATGGCTTTCCCAAGATTGAAGGAAAGGATGAGGATTTTTCCAGTTGTGTATAAGAAAATATATATATTTCCAATTGGGAATCATGGGAGGGTTCTCTGCCACCACTACACTTTGTTCATTCAAATATTTGTGGTCCCTTCTTGACATTAAGTATTGGTAATCTTCTTATTTTTCATCATTTATAGATGATTGTTTCAAGACACCGAAAATACCTAGTTCTTGAGATATAAGAGAGAAGCATTTGGTTTTTTTGTGAATTTTAGGGTTTTAGTTGAAAAGGTAAGTGGTTATTTATTACAACTTTGATGACTAATTGAAGAGGCAACTTCAAATCAAAACAATTAATACAAGTTGTGCTAACAATGGAATCAAAAGGTAGTGTGCACAACATAGTGAAATGGTGTTGTTCAACAAAAAACATGGACTCTTGCTGAAAGGAGAAGGTCGATGTTATAAGTAAAGCATGCAGGAAATTGAGATTTTTGTAGAAGCAATAGCTACAATTGCATATATTTTAATCACAAGCATATAGCGGCAATGAATAATTGTACATCTAAAGAAACATATAACCTAAGAGAAGACCAAATGTGGGACATTTGAGAATTTTTGGTTAATTGGTATATGTACATGTCTAGAAAGATAATACAAAGAAACTAGGTGCAAAAAGTGAAGAATACAATTTTGTTGGTTACTTTGGAGAGAGTGAAGCACAAGTGTTGGAATCTCATAAGTGAGAAGAGTGATTTTATCATGTGATCATGTGATATTCAATGAAGGGAGATTGTGCCAAGAAGTTGTGTGATGAGAAAAACCAACAATTTTGCAAATAGTTTCATCACAAGATGGCATTACCCATGTATCGACTAATCCAACTACGACTCAAGTTCCAGTGGTAGTCCAATTCCAGCTCAATAAATTTTAAGTTTCCAAGTTCAACTGTACTAACAATTATGGCATCAACTCTAAGTCTACCAAGAAAGGTAAGAAGCTTGGAATTTTTGTATTAAAGGACTACCAATCACACGGATACAAAATATATTATTCATTTTGTCCTAACTTCTCAAGTTCATGTTGAACCAAGTTGTTATGAGTGATATGAGTAAATGTTATGCACAAGTCCATGGGATAGACTATGAAGAAAAATTTGTTGCACCAATGGCTTATTGGGATGTAAGAAAAATATTAGCATTGGTAGAGCATCATAAATTACCAAATGGATGTGAAGTTGGAATTTTTGGATAGCTTCATTAAAGAAGAAGTTCATGTGCAATAGCCACCAAGATTTGAAGTAGAAGGAAAATAAGCTTTTGTTTATAAATTGAAAAGGACATTATATGGCTTGAAACAAGATTCTATAAGAACTTGATATTCAAGAATTAACAACAATTTGTTAGAAGTCAAAATAAACCAATTCAAATAAATAATGATGCAAGAATTTTAGATAGATAATCTTGGATTAATGCATTGCTTTCTTGACATGGAGGTATGTCAATCACACAATTATATATTTCTTTTAAACCAAATATGCCCTAGATGTATTGAGGCCATCTAAAATGCACAAGTGCAAGGAAGTGACAAAGCTATTAATATATTGTGGAAAACCTGGCAAAGAAAATGAGAGCAAGAACTTTAATGGATTATATTTCAAAAGTTAATCAAAAGTCTACTATATCTTACCATAAATATCACTATCTTACAACAAATATCACTTTTATAATAATTCTTAATTTTAAATGTATAAAATATCCTTGTAACAATCATATTTTAAAAATTTAAAACCATTTTCAAATAAATGATATTGCACTACTTGTTACACCAAAAGTCATAAATCCTTCAAGCTTAACCGCTACAAATAGATATCCTAGTCAACACACTATAGTGAATATACATCCTACCCATTCCTCTAAATCCTTCAAGCTTAACCGCTACAAATAGATATCCTAGTCAACACAATATAGTGAATATGCATCCTACCCATTCCTCTCCCCTCTACCCCACACAAATAATTAGTTTGAATGTAAGGTTGGATTGACATCCACGCAAACAACAAACTTTTAGCCTTATTCGACTGCATTTGGTTGCACAGTTTAACCATCTAGGTATCTAGCCACCCTAACCGTTGAGGATAGTAACAAGTATAATATTTGAAGTTATGGTATTGCAAATGTGCAGTCCATAATTCAATTATACTCTAGCAAGCACAAAGATTCCTCGGTTCAACAAACACTCGAAGACCATGCTTCAAGAACAATGTGAGTGACATTTTTTGCTCAACAGGATTACTGGGATCCAATGAAATTCGATGGCGCAGTAGAATCCCAGCAACGATAGATTTCATCTGCAAATAGGCCAAGTCCTTACCCAGGCAGATCCGAGGACCTCCATTGAATGCAACAAACTTATAAGAGTCCTGAGGAGGTTCAAACCTGCCATTTCGTATCCATCTCTCAGGCTTAAACTGTAAGCAGTCAGGCCCCCATATGGATTCCAGCCTTCCCACTGAATAGATTGAGTAGGTTATAGCACTCCCCCCTGGAACAAATGTGCCATCTGGTAGCGTGTCATCCTTGAGAACATACTTAGAGTCCTGTGGAACAGAAGGATAGAGCCTCAGAGTCTCAGAAAGTGCAGCCTTTAGGTAAACCAATTCATCAACCTCTTCAAACACCAGGGGCTCTTCAATCCACTTTGAAGGATCATTGCCCCTACTTTTGGTTAAAACCTCACAAAGTTCGCCAATGACTTTGTCTTCTACCCGGGGATTCTGGATTATCAACCAGAAAAACCAGCTCATGGCCACAGATGAAGTATCCCTGCCAGCAAGTATGAAATTCAGGGCTACATGTTGCAAAAATGAATCCGAGTAGGCCTTGCCATCTCCATCCTTCTTCCTCATAAACCTTGACAACAAATCATCATGTGGCTGTTGTTGAGAAATTTTTACTTCTTCTCCAGCTCTGGATTCTTGGGACTGAATAGACAACTCAAGTCTCCTTAATGCAATAATCTCAGACAAGTATTTTTCAATTTGGGCAACGCTTTGGCGAAGATCAACCTCCATGCCAAAACCCAGCATTTTTTTAAACTTCCATACCATTTGAGGAAGTATATAACGCTGCAGAGTGGCCTCAGTGGCATTGTCAAATGAAGTGGCAAAGGGATTAAGAGGAAGACCTGGGGACAATGTCTCTGGATCCTTGCCAAATGCCAGACCACAGATATTATCAAATGTAAGTCTGAGCAAAAGATCCTGCAAATCAACAGCTCTGTGTAGTTCTTCAGCCTCTGCCAGGATAGGCCATAGTCGGCCCTTGATGGACCGGGTGACCCAACGAGCCATGGCATTTCTCAGAGTCCTTGTGGTGAACTCTAGGGCTGCAGTCTTCCTCTGTACCAACCATATTTCGCCATCGCTGTTGAAGATACCTTCCCCCAACAGGTCATGAAATGCAGCCTGCCACTGTGGACCCTTGGGATAGTTGTCGAAACGTGCGCGGAGAATATGCTCTAAATTTTTTGGATTGCATGTTACCGTTACATTGCCTTGTTTGCTTGCGAGGAAGGGGATGGCACAGATACATGTTTGGTATGTTCCTCCTGTTTTCCTGAGATTGTCCGTAATCCAATCATGCATTCTTGTCTTGTTTTGCAGCAGTGCTGGCAGGCTTCCCACCAGTGGCCACACCTTGGGGCCTCTCAAACGACTTTTCATGTTTAAAAACCATGACATATATGCTGCTATTGCACCAAATATCAAAAACCATGTAGAAACCTCCATTGCTGTAAGAGTTTGTCTTCTTATCTGATCTCCCAGTAAGCTGTAAAAACCCTTCAAAAACAGAACTGGTAGCAGTTTCTCCTGGTACTGATTTCAGAATGCTGTTGCTCCTAGTGACAGCAAAAATGAATAGCAATCAAATACAAGCAAAGAGTTGGTCCATATTATTCACTGTTACATCTCTACCAGAAGGATCACAACTTCATACACACACGGCTATACCAACATACTCAAAACTCTGCAACTCGTTAGGACGATGACTATATATATACACACAAATAGAATACTTAATCATGGCTCCATGTACACACATCTTGCACCTGCATGAAAGAGTACCCTAGTTAAGGTCATGATGCATATACACACAGTGGGTATGTACCAGTGATAGGAAATTTTCCATCATGGGCCTGCACACACACTGTATATGTACCAGTGATAGGGAGTTTTACATCACCGGCTTGCATTAGATTGCCAGTTGATGGTGTCTCCAAAGCATGTACCTAGTAGTCTTGATCAAAGATCAAAGTGAGATGTCCAGGAATGATAATCTATTAATCGAATCCTATTTTTATATAAATACAAAAAAAAAATCATACAAATGCACACAACTGCCTGAATAATTTTATTTTATCCAATTGAACTCAGGATTGTTATTGCACACGCATGATTGATTATGAAGCCCACTTTTTCTAATAAAGGCAATGACTCCATATACAGGAAGTAGTTCAAAACAAAACTGCAAATACACATTGTTCAGTATGAATCCTAGTTTCAGCAACTGACCTAAAGTTCCTTCAGTATCTATCTTAGTCTCTAACAAACTCAAAAAAATGAAAGAAAAGCATCTTCAACGACACCATAATCATGAAAAAAGAAATTCTCTAACCTTCTTCCTGTCTTGGCCACAATATCCAATAGCTGATAATCCAACTCTAGTTCAGAATATCCTTGTAAAACACCATTTAGTTATCTGTTCCAATCGATGCAACAATCAAAGTCAAGCCGATTCCAAAATAGAAATAATTTAAATGAAAGAGCATCCTCATTGATATTTGAAAAAAGAAAGAAGAAAACAACCCTTGAACAGGGCGAACATATATTCATCATAGACATATATACATGTTCTCCTCCCCTAAGACTAAACAATAATAATAATTATCCGGCCAATGTTCCTCAAACCTCTGCAGCAGCCTCTCTCGAGCTTGAGATATATGTTGTTGATATATAATCTGAGAAGGATTTGGCTGCTTCAATAGAATAATTTGACTGAGAATCTTGCAGAATATGGCAGAGGCTAGTTAATGGGAAAAACAAAAACATGCATCCAACTTCATCCCCCCTATCTCCTTCATTCCTGTTTGCAGGCAAGGCTCATTATATATAGACTACAGAGCTCTGTGTTGCGGACATGACTTTACTATGACAATTTGTAGAATAGACTGCGCATCTTTATGGAGTGTCAAATTTTCTCAAGAACTCCGCAAAATCTCGTTTGATGTCTATTCAAGCAATTACTAATGTCGCTGGGGAAAGATGAGAAATTGGGGGAGTCGGTTGGGCGGTCGATGGCTTTCTCACCGTTCTCTCAAAATATTTTACTGAATGGCAAAATTTCTGACCTACTCACAGCTCTTCCAAAGCAAAAACAAATCTCAGACATTAGAAACAGCTCAACTATGATAAACTTTAATATTATCATATATACATTACGTCAATAGGTTCTCAAATCATACCTGTAATTCCAATGATAAAAAAATTCCAATGATTAAAAAAAAAATCAAAAGCTTTTATGAAATAGCTGAACCATAATCCAACTTTTAATACTATTATATATAGATTACGTCGATAACTTCTCGAATCTTATATGCAATTTGTTAGTAATCTATGAAACCATCAAATACTTTGAATAATTTCTAAATGCATGATTGAGTTTCCGATAACTAAATTTATTTTAAAATTGTATGGCTAATTAGTTTGTGACATCCACAACAAATTATTTAACATCCACTCCCTCTCTCTCCTGATTAATTTCTCTAATCTAACTCCAAGGATTGGTTGTTTTTCTTAATTAAAATTTATATTCAATCGTTATGCTTTCTTTTTATTAATTATTTTTAGTTACTAATCTGTCTAAATATATATTAACATTTATTTCTCTTATAACGATAAACACCCCTCCACTATATTAATTATTAAATATTAAACAACCCCCCACACACGTATGTTACCTATTTCTACACGTATAAAAAAACACATATACCAAAAGTTTTATATTCTTGTATGACTTTCTCCATCCATTTACCAACAACAACGAAAAACATTTTCCAGGCAATACTGACATTTGATCGGACACTCCTTTCTAATTCTCGATGAAGTATTCGTCAAGTTATCTGGAATATCTGGTTAATTTCTCAATTTATCTTGGTTTTTGCATTTTCTCAGCTGATCATCAATTTATGATTTAACCAAAACCAAATTTTATGAAAAAAAATTAAAAGTTATGAAATTCAACAATATATAAAATTAAGATTGTGATTGATTCTGAATTTTGATTGATTTGTTTACAATCTAAATCATTTAAAATTAAGTAAAACCCTTAAAAACGATGTTTTCCTATAAAATTATGTTTATACCTAAAAAAAGTTATAATCATATAATGAATCCATTGAATGTATAACTAACCTCCAATGAAATTAACATAAATAAATTTATCAACGGATTTTCCATTAACAACGACTAGTTATCATTTTCTTCACGCAAATATAAACAATGACATTCAAGAAATATCATTTTATTCACTCAAATATAAACAATGGCATTCACAAAGTTTCTTACTTTTAGAAGCTGCTTGGCAGCCGTTGACAATAAAACATTAAAACTTGTAAACTACCAACAGAAAGACAAGCCCTAACAACAACCTGAAATAGAAATAGGCGTACAGCTGGTCATCCATTAAAAAACAAGTAAAATATCAGTACAGTTAAAGTTTTCTTCATTAAAGCCAATTAAGTGACATAGATGTATTTCAACAATGACTGTTGTTGGGAAAGAGATGTTTGCATGTGAATTTTCATTTTTTCTTCCGCCAACGCAGTTGGCAGATTAGCGATTCAACAAGCTGGTGGCCCAGAAAGCTACAATGGAGGACAGAATAGGATGATCGTTTTCTTTCGGACATAAATAGCCACTGGAGTTGTTGAGCGGCGTGTCTGAAATTTCAGGCTGAGTTTAATGTATTGTAGGTGACCTTCATTGTCACGATAAATATTGGTTTAATACCATCAATCGGCAATGTGGGTTATACGCTCTATGGAAAAGGATCTCTGCTTCCGGGTCTCTTTACAGAATTTCGGTGCCTTGCTTTTCATATATATTTTCTCATCCTGTTTCTCGTGAGGACTGCCACGAATCATCCAAATATAGAGGACAAGTGTCTCCTAAATTAAAAATGAGATAATGTAGCTGTCACATATTTTATATCACCAAACCTTATATATTTTACACTATCGCATCTACTTAAATATTTGTAGTTAGTGAATACCTATAGGGCACAAGTTAAGTGTCATGAACAAGCTATATGTTACTCGTTCTCCATTCTTAGTTGTAATCACTTATTATCTATAGCTGCTTGTTATCTTCTTTAGTTAAATGGGTTGTTGATACGAACAGTTAGACCCCAAAACCTGGAGGTGTTAGTGAAGGCCACCCACTAGGATCTTAACATCCCACCACGCTTTGTAGTGGATGTGCACCCATACGGTGGTGTCCCCTTTGAGTCGTATGAGCCCCGGACGAACACTGCAATGTCGACGTTGCCACCCGCTCTGTGACTTGACATTGGGTGGAGGCTCTGATACCAAATGATACGAACGATTACACCAAAACCCTGAGGTGTTAATGAAAGCCTCCCACAAGGACCTTAACAGTTTTATATAACTACATGATATATTATCCATGTATGAGATACGAGTTATCCATGCATAAGCTACAAGTTTTATATATATATATATATATATATATATATATATATATTAACTAGCACAGTCACAAGTAAAGTGGCGGGTGAACACGGATAGGTGTAGCTAACCACTTAGTTTTGTGGAGATGGTTGGTTGTTAAACAAGGACTAAACATTAAACTAACATAAACATTAAACTAATTAATATAACATAAAACAAATACTATTTAATAAACATACCACTTTTTTTAACCACTGCTTAATTGAAGCTTATTTAAATCTTAATCAAGATGCATTTGAGCATAACAAGATACAACGACTATGAAATGAATCCCCACTATACACTTGTTATAAGTTTAGGTTAATCTTGTTGATCCACTAAAGGAAGTCCAAAATCTCAGATAAGATCTAAACACCTAAGCTTATTTAAATCTTAATCAAGATACATTTGAGCATAACAAGATAGGACGGCCATGAAATGAATCCCCACTATACACTTGTTACACTTAGGTTAATCTTGTTGATCCACTCAAGGAAGTCCAAAATCTAATATCTAAACACCTATGGGTGTAATAATTGTTTATTTTGAATTTTGAACTACACCCATAAAATCAATCGGATAGTACACTTGTCTCATCCTCCTTCAATCTAGGAAAATTATAGATGGTAGTCCACCCCAAATTCTAAGATATAAACACCTATCGATGTAATCACCATGACTTTCGTGATAAATTTTTATCATGAAATCTCGTTAATGTTACTTTAGACTATAGGACAATTCACCATAGGTGACAAGTTAACTATTGCTAGTTATCCATGCATCAGCTACGAGTTTTTTCTATTCCTTTTCAACAATAAAAAAAAAACCCTAAACTCTAGTTAATGTTATAAACCTAGAGTAGAGGACAATTCACGATAGGTGACAAGTTAACTTTTGGTTGTTATCCATGCATCGGCTGCAAGTTTTTTCTCTTTTTTCCTAACAAAAAAAAACCATGTTGCTTGATATTCATGAGATTTGAATCAAAAACAACTTTACATATGAGAGCAGAAGTTTAGAATATTTCTAGAATGAAGATCCATGTGCTATTGTTTTCCAATCTGTGACTTCTTATGTGAATGTATTTATTGTACTATTCCATTTTGTGTTATTTCTTCAGTGTTTGAATGAAAGAAAATGAGTTAGAATTCATCTTTGATGCTCTAATTCACTAGATTCAAACATTATCACTTGTATCTTCTAAAGTTGATGCAGAATTCATCCTTGTTAGATGCTCTGTGTTGATGGGTTGTGTTTCTCAAATCTTCCACCATACTACAACAACTAAATGTTTGAGAAAATAGTATCTATCTTGCCTTTGTTACTAGTTTGTTCTACTACCAGTTTCTTTGCAACTTGAATGATATTCATTTATTGACTCCATGCCCAATGGTTTTCTTCCCATTTCAACCAGCTTATTAAACCCTATTACTGTCGAAATATTTGGCCACTGTTATAAGTACATGAACTATTGTTAGAGTGACCTTTGGACAACATATTCATAAAGGGAGCCCCCTTTGGATTGAAAATGCCAGTTTTCAGTCCTAAATATTAGTTTGTGGTTACCTTGGGAATTTTCTTTTACAACCAAGGAGAATTTATGAGTGATAACATTTTGGCGCCGTTGTCAGGGACAGAAGGCTTCAAATCAATTTTCCTGGAGGAATGACAATGTTTAGTTTTGTTTTCTAATGGTGAACAAAAGTCAGACACAAAAAAGGTTGTACATCATTCACCTGGTGACTCTACTGTCAGCAGAATCTAGAATTCAAAGTATCAATGGCGACTCCACTATCCAAAGATTCAGTAGCCTAAAGAATTTCTTGGTCACTCTAATGTTTCCAAAATGAATTCAGCTACAAGGTATGCTCCTATGAATCATTCACACATTCCTGGTTTTCCAAATCGTATGCCTTGTATAGATTAGCAAACATATTTGCGAAAATTTAAAGATACAGAAGAAGGCGATACTGCTTTTCATTTGATCAAATTCCATATGCATTTATATAACCTAGGGGTTGAATTACATGAAGATTTCCTTATGAAAATGTTCATGGCTACTTTGGAAGGAAAGGCAAGATTGTGGTATGAAAAATTACCAGCTGCTATTTTATACTCATTACAAGATTTTCGTACAACATTCTATGAAAATTACAGAGAACATTACCCATGTTTTTCACTATGTGGAAAATGTTGTGAAGATTTTGAAAGTTTTATGCAACCAATGGAAAATAAATTTGGTGATGAAGAATTAATGGATGAAGAAATCAAAGAATTTTATGAAGATTATTTTCAACATCAAGAAGAAATGTTAGAGGCTAATTATCAAGATATTCAGGAAGATCTCCATCAAAACATAGTTAATCCCTTGGATGAAAATGAAACAGATCAGGATCTTAATGTTGAAATTCATGTTTCTGAGTTTGATGAAGATATTCATATTTTAAGTGACCAAGATAGGGATGAGGATAGTCATTCAAATTTCTCCTCGGACCATTTATTTTTTGAAATTTTATTTCAAAAAGAAGTGTGTCAAAATCAGTTTTCTGAAGTCGCATATATGGAAACTCAAAGCAATAAGTCAATATATATTATAGAGTTTAAAGAAAGCAACACACTAGTATATGGCACTCTTCAAACAAAGTCACAGGAGGGTAATAAGGATGATAGGCTATAAGCTCAACAAAATGATAATCATGAGTTGTAGGAAAATAGTGAAAAGGAAACTATTGTTTTAAATCCTTTCCATCATGAATATGTAATTCATGAAAATGCATCTTTTGAAATAATAAATTCAGAATTCTTTGATTGTCAAAAGGATATTCCTCATATTCAAAAGGTAGATGTTGTATTTTAAATTTTTCAAGAAAGTACACAGTTTTTTTCCTTATATGCATGATAAGAAAGATAAACAGTTTGCTGCCATTTCATTTGAGAATGATCAACTTCATCACACAGAACAACCAACAATTAAAAATGAAGGATATTCTTGTCTTTTTATTGATCAAGAAGTAATAGTTAATGGTGTTGAAGATCCTTTTGCAAGTGTGTTGAAATCATCAGGGAAGCAGAACTTTGCAGAATTCATGGACTATGGGTATAAATTTCAGCTGTGTTAAGTTTCCATATTTCAAGTTTGTATTTATGTTTGAAGAAACTATATGTGAGCCTCAATCAAGTAGCCATTTGCTTGATTGGCTGCATTGGAATTTTTTTATCATTTAATCCAACAATTGTTTTCAGTTGTTAGAGTAGGATGGTTTGCGAATAAGCTCCAATATTTGACCAATTAGTTTTCAGCAGTCCTCATCTTTTCAATTTTCAGTGTTCTCTTAGATTGTACAGTTGTTGGTGTGAATTTTCAGCAGTAGACTTTCAACATTCAGTTTTTAGTTTGCAGTCTTGTTTTCAGTTGGGGATTGGTTCTAGGTTTGCAGCAGTGATCTCAAATACATGAGGATTTCAGAGTTTGGTTGATAATGGATCAGGCACTTGGTCTACAGGTTCTTTTCTACCTCACAGGGGGGATAGCATCCCCATTGGAGCCAGATGTTGTCACGTAAAATTTAAAATTTGACCCATTTTTAATCTTTTGCCAATTCTACATCAACTTAGCCAATGCTCCTTGTCCTTGTGTCATCTTTGTGATGTATCTATGAATTTCCCATCACCTTAAGCCTTCATTTGACTCATCTTCAAATGATCTCATTATTCCTTTTATTCTATTAGTTTAAGCTTAAACCCACTTTCCCTATCCACAAAGTCATATTATGAGCCTCACATGCCCCAGAGTCCTTATCAAGAATAAAAAAGTTTATTATTAATATAAATATTTTATATTAATATTTAAATCCAAAAGTAATTCATATCATATTACTGTCTTGGCACAAATCTCAAATTGAAGTTTGGAAAGGTCAAAAGGGGGAGATTAACAACTGTTATTTATTTTGTTGTTTCAAATAGCTTGAGGGATAATGTTTTGAAGTGGCAGCGGAATTTAAACCACTATATATGCGTGCTAAGGAGATTCATTCGGCTACCCTAATTGTTAACCTTATGATATAACCTTTGGCGCTGAGGAAGATTAATTATTTTCCAAATTTTGGAAATCCAAACCCACAGGAAGAAATAGTAATTTTTGTTTGACAAATTATAAATTATTTTATGGTAAATATATTTATGAATTTCGTGTATTCATAAATATATAAAATCTCGTAAAAACAAGATGTGGATTTCAAAAACAGTGGATGGCTTTTACAGAGAAATAATTATTTATGGAATTTGTTTTGATTTTCATTTATGAAATTCATAACAAACAAAATCAAATCCAAAATCATGGAGAAGTATTACGGGAAA
The DNA here is from genome assembly GCA_027924585.1 of Larix kaempferi. Classification (NCBI taxonomy): domain Eukaryota; kingdom Viridiplantae; phylum Streptophyta; class Pinopsida; order Pinales; family Pinaceae; genus Larix; species Larix kaempferi. The sequence goes on along the minus strand of BSBM01000129.1, from coordinate 8,042,725 downwards.
TGGTTTTCTATGGATGGACAATCAAGACATGGTTTTCAAAACCAGAGGCAGTTATTCTTATGGAAATATAGAAATATAATTTTATAAGTTAAAGAAATATTTTTAACAAAATATATTATTCCCAAATATTTAAAATTGACCTTTCTGAAAATTAAGAAGTAGAAAAAGATTAATTATTTCCAAATCATTTGCAAAGTTTAGCAGGAAGGAGATTGTTTCCATATTTCAAGGTAAACAGTTGAAGATCAAATCTCACGCTTGGCAGGAAAATATTTGTCTATATTTATAGCATACATGTGGCACTTCCATAATTTAAAGACATAAGTTGAGGAACAGAATCAAATCTTCAGGAAATTCTTTAGCATGACAAGGACAGGTAGAAGCAAAGAATTGGCGTTGTTCCATATCTTTAGGCACATAAATTTCATTTTTTCTATTTTTGTAATATTTAGTTAAGAAACTTTTCAAAGCAATTGCATATATTTTAAATTCTGCAATGTGTTAGGGATTGGATTTTGGAATAGGGGAATATGACATATTAACACATCTATCAGACATCCAAACAACTGATATACCCATCCATGGTCTGCAAATTGCATGGGAAGAAGTTTCAGAACAAGAATAGTTAATTTGAGAAGTGGAGATCCCCCCTAGGTCTTCCATTAGATGCTCTTCCAAACACTGTACGACCTTCACTAATTCTTGGTCTGAGACTTGGCTCTGTTAGAGGACATTAGGAAAAATATATTTGCAGCATTAGATTTGGTTTTAGGGTCTAATTGGAATCCTAATGAACATCAGCTTCTAGAGTCTAGTTCTTGAGGTGAAATTGGTGGGCAAGGAGTCTCAAATTTCTTCATAAATCATAGTAACACTTCATAGGTATGCACACATAATTTGGGCCATAAAAGTAACTTCATATTCATCTCATAAAATGATAAATAACTCAGCAAACTCTGATATAAAACAGGTACAATATCATTCCAAAATCATTATGCAAATGCTATGGGGAAAATGGCTCGAATCTCTTCCTTGAATGTAAATATCACTTGAAATACATAGTGTTCGAGCTGTGGATCTCATGATATGATTATTATAGATATATATAGAATCTAACATGTCCATGAAGTCGAAATAATAGTCCTTCACTAACTATATGCAAAAACAAGTGCGCTATGCAAAATATATGGGGAAAATGGCACCATTCTTACATAGTTTGGCATTTACACATAGTTTCAATTGGATATTTGACCTGAGGATCATATGAGCATCAAATACATAGTGTATAAATAACATTACAAATAAATGGGGCCCCTTGTACTTCCCCAAAGATATCAACATCTCACCATGTGCGCCCTTCCTCCAAGAGAAAGAATATAGAGAGAAAAGTGAGAGAGATGTGGGAACAAGTTGAAGGAGAAATGGTCATGAGCATCCCTATAGCTTCAAACTATAAACAAATTTATTCATACATATCCAATGAAAGGTCTGAATGGCCTCTCCAATTTCCAATTAGGATGGGAATCTTGCACCCTTGAAATTGGTACTAAGGCAAGAAGGATAAACATACACCTTGCATGGACAAGCTATGCTCTCCAATTTTTCCAAAATGAGAAATGATCAAAAGCTGGTCTCCTTATTTATTCTTGTCCTTTATTAACCTCCCAAGGCCTCCTTATCTCGAATTCCCTCCAAGAGACTCATCCCAACTTGAATTAGGGAAATATTCCCATGAATGCAACTTATCCAATTTTTCCTAGCTCTCATTTTCCATCAATTCAAGTGGGGGAATATTGGCTTCCATAACTCCCCTTGTGCGCCCTCTTGGAGGCTATTTTTATCCCTGACATGTCATATATGTCATATTTCAGAAATCAAGTCTGAAATTTGTCATAAGTGTCATAGAATCTTCATCATTGTTGTCATAGGAGTTATGGAATCTAACTTCAAGTGTCACAATTATTATACGATGCCTCTTCCTCTTCCATGGGAGTTACTATTCCACTCCAATTCGACCTTACATGATTCATACCATGAATAATACCTATTCAACTCCCCCAAGTATGTTACCCTTCATCTTGAACTCGAATTGGTGAGAGAATGATGCCAAGTGTAGTGGGAAATATTGCCACATGTGGGTCCCACAACCTCTTATGTGCCCTCATTATCCAATGCCACCTTATTTTATTTTTATTATTATTTAATTGACCCATTTAATGTGAATTTTTAATTCTAAGGTCATTTTGGGTCTTGTAGCTCCTTTATTCCAACTTTTAATGCTTCCACCCCCAACCTAGGGAACTAGTAATTTTCCTCCATGATAGTTCATTTGGATGGGGATATTACAAACTTTGAATTGGGAATTTTCTCTTAATGTGACCCACCTTGTCCATTTCGATGTAATTTTACATTATTACTAACGTTGACATCATGCTTGGCAATTATTTGACCCTTAGCATCAATTTGACAAACTATCATGAATATGGCCAAGTGGCTTAGGCCATTGTGACCCAATGAACAATTTGGGGACATGACAAATCCTCCCCTCCCAATGTTTCCTATCCTAAATAAATTTCAACATGGATGTTGAAGAACCTTCTTTCTTTCCAAAACTTTTCTTCCAAAACTTTTCTTCCAAAACTTTACTTCTAAAACTTTGAGTAGTGGTAGTCATGTACTACAATTGTGTGTTTCCAAAAGCATGGAGATGTGGGTTTTCTTTTCCATATTGATATCCCCTGTGACATCACCACTAAATACCAACATATTAATTAAATCCATCAAAACAAATTTTGTAGAATTACTCTTTACCTCTTTCATATTTTCGAAACCCTTTATGATACCACTGTATAATTCTTTGAAGTTGCCACTAAGTTTCCCAACTTTGAGTCTTCAAGATTCCATGCAAATTTGTGAGAGTAACCACCATGCTTGCTGTTGCACTACTCTGATTACAATCACCTTATTAAGTGGGGACCCAATCTCCCATACTACTTGTTTTCCCCCAAAATTGAAACCAATGAGACTAAAATTTATCCCAGGGTCCCATTGCTTGTATTGCACTCCAACAATTAGGAGTGCTCTCCAAACCATACCATCAGGAAAGAGAATTCTTGGATCCCATTTCCTTGTATGCATTCTTCCAAACATCATAAGTACAAAAAATAGATCATCAAGGTACATAACAAAATAATAAAAATATACATCAAGGAGGTGCCTCATCAAAGAATCATGAAAGTGCTTATACCTCCAAGTAAGTAGACCACCATTTTCCAAGTGAATACAAGCATCAAGTGGCCAATCAAATTTGCTCCAATGACATAGGTGAGGATCCCATGTCCTATAATGTTGCTCCAAAAGGATGTAAGATGCATCAAAATAATCAGCGATGTGTTATTTCATTCAAGAAGTAAATGAAGAATCTCCACTAAAATCTGAACCAAGTAGGGAGCAAAGAAAACATTGAGGTAAAATCTGAATCTTTTGCATTCTACATTTTTGTCTACGCATAACTATCACAGATCTACATCATCATTTTGTGCACCATCAATTCAATCATTCCTCTGCTTGTGCGCATTTTGTTCCTCGCTAGATCATACTGTTCTATTCCTCGAGATCGTGATGCCCCGAATATAAATCCGTATCTTTCACTTAGAGTCTTTTCGACTTTTTCATCAAGCTTACTTCAAATATCCAACTTGCTTCCCTTTTTACACATGTCCTGCATGGATTGTATTTCCACAAGTTGGTTGTGATATTCCTTCTTTCTTGCTTCATGGATTGTATTTATGACACATGTCATGTTCTACGCCACTAATGTGTCATTTCTTTGTGGGCTATGCGCATACATGGTCCTCGTCTTGGTGGGACTTTCACCCTTACTATACCATCACTTGTGGGTCTTATGCACTTGATGTCTCATTGCTTTGCGGAACTTGCACATAAGTGATATTTGACTTGGTAGGACTTTAACCCTTGTGGTGCCATCAATTGTGGGACTTGCACACTTGTCATGTCATTGGCTATGGAATTTGCGCATATGATGACATCAACCGCTACACCCTTCTTGAAACTTGTGTGTTCTTTATCAACTGAAAGTGACTTCTAACTGGTGATGAATTTGGCGCTTTCAGGACTTGTAGAGTTGTTCAACCATCTCTTTTTACCATGTTGCTTGCGCAATCTACTTGACTTGCTTGCGCACTCTTGAATCTTCTCTTGAGTTGCTTGTGCACACTAGAATTTGTCCCATGTACTCTTTGCCTTGTTTGCTCACTCTTAATCCCTTTGTCCAACCAACCCTTTAGCTTGTGGCTTGAAGGACTATGCATGGATGGACTCGTGACCTGCCCAAGTACATGTTCCTTATGTACTTCTTCAAATTGGATATGCATGATGTACTACTGGACACACTTCTTCATACTGGATGCAACTTCTAGATATTCTTCTTCATATTGGCATCCATATCCTTCACCATCTTGCTTGCAGATATACTTCTTCAATGTGGATTTACTATTCTTCTTCAAGCTGACATGGGAATGTTGAATCCACTTGACTTCAGTTGACATGAATGACTCAAACTGAATTAGTTGACATCCTGTTTGACATTAGTTGACATCAATGACAACCAAATTTCAACACACAAGAGGTCACAAAACAACATTTTAGTTAGGTAGGATTGATTGGGATAGGAATCCATTGACGCCCACCGATCTAATTTCATTAGGTTTTTTGAAACATAACTTGTTGACTTATAGAGTACTATCAAAATCTTGCTATTAGCAAGTGTTAAACGAAAACCCATATAAGAAGTGTTTCATGCCCAGGAGGTCAAATCCAAGGTATATTTTCCTTTCCCTCTCTAAATAGCCACTCAAATGTTTGTGGAGGCAACACTATACCTCCCAGGTAGAACCACTTATCCACACTTTATTTAAGGTATCTTAGTGACCAAACTTAGGATGTCGCCAAGGAGAAATTGTGAGTGCAATTGACTCCAGAAGTTAGATATTTCCACCAAAACGTGTTGCTAGTCCTTCCGGAACATTTCCCCATTGTCGGTATAAATGGATCTTTGTTACCTTCACTAGTTAATTGGTATGTGGATCCCATTGTCACCATCAATTGTGCTTTTGGAAGGCCCATTTACATTTGGGAGGAAAGATGCTAAATATTTTAGGGAATTTACACTTATTTTTCTTTTCAAATACAAGTTCACTAAGTGAAAATAAAAAAGAACCGGGGACTCTTGCACTAAACTAACATTGCACGGATCACTCATGTTTTCACCATATTGCATCTATTGTGGTTGGCATATTTTTTCATTTGTTCAATTGTGTTTATTTTCACCATACTATCACTTGAAACCAAGATTTCACCATTGAGGAACAAAACAACCACCTAAGGTAGTCCCGACGACTGCAAGGCCTATCCCCTCTCTTGAGGGGTGTTTTTCCACTTCCCCCCCGTGGCTCATATGGGAGATACTCTAGTTGGGTCCACTCCCAATCCAAATTGATAGGAAAATCAGGGAAAGATCTCTCCTTTCTTGATTCATTTTCTCCACTCGGAGAAGGTGTTGGCCCTTTTTCCTCATCATCTCATGAAAGAGGCAATCCTCCCTCTCCTCCCTCTCTTGGAAGAGGTTATCCTTTGTTTTCTCTCCTCAAAAATACTTTGGACCATTTTGATCCCTCCTCTCTCGTAATAGGTCACTCTTTATTTTCAACACCACCCCGTTCTCCACCTCACAGAAACCACACATAGCATACAATGGCAGGACCAACTTCCACATTACCTTTCATGGCTAGCCTCAATCTCCTATATTTGTCCAAATTGATCAATGACCCTATCACACATGATCAAACATGGCTAGCTATTCTGTATAGGATCCCCTCGGATATTCCTAAATTCAAAGGGAAACAAGGATACAACAACTCCGACCATGTCATGTCCTTTCACTTATGGTGTTCCTCCAACAACATAGTGGAATAATCAGTGAGGCTTATCCTCTTTTAGAGAACTCTCACTGGGACGGAAACTAAATGGTTATGTGAATTTACCATGATTGAACCATGCCACCTTTGTAACATTGGCCACCTCATTTCTCACATACTTCTAGCTTCCTATTCATCATGACCTTGGCCTCAAAATTGTCATATAATTTCGACAAAAACACATCTACACACATCGCGGACCATATCCATGAGTGGCGTAGAAGCCGAACATTGTGTAAGATCAAGATACAACCCACGTTCTTGTTGGATTGGTTCATTAATTCAATCCAACTGGCCATTGCAAAAGATGTCTCCACATCCATGCCACAAAATGAGGAAGATCCCATCTTGAAGGCCCAATATTTCTATCTTATCTATGCACAATCTAGTTACTTGTACATTGTCCTCCCTGATGACCCTAAGCATCGACCATTGGATCCTACACCTGTGGGTTCATCACATTCAACAGATGGGATTATTGGTTCCATTTCCCACCAAGGAAAGGTTCCTCCCTTCCTACTATGCCATTCAATATGTCACTGCAGTACCCACTCATCCCTACCGTGTCGGCACCCCCTGCTCCTATACTAATTCCTCCACTTGGTCAGTTACAATATGGACCCTATTGTCCAATTTATCCCAATGCAACCCAAGCATCGATGGTACCTCCATTGCAAATTGCACAAGTCACTCCTACATCCACATCCTATGGAGCACAAATTGCATTTATTCCCATACCAAGGTATAACCCTTACTACCTATTTCCATGTCCTCTTGGTCATACCCCCACACCTCACATGGGGGTAAATCTAGTTCAACCTTATTTCTCACAACAAACTCAACATTTGAGCAGTTGAACGCATCCAATCCCCATAACCCTCAAAATTAGGGGAAGAAGAAGGGCAAGAACAAGCATAACTAGTAGTACAAACACACGCACACACACACACACACACACACACATATATCGTCGAAAAAAAAACTAATGTTCGTCATGTACAAAATGTGGCCTCATGGACCATATACAAAAATAATAAGCTACCTTATAGGGGACACATAAAAAATCAGCCTCCTTTGAAATCTGATCACAGGATGATCATAATATTGAAAACACTTCTCACACAAATTGATAGTCTAGAATTGACAAGAACACTCAAAATCAAACTCATAATTATGCACAATAATAAAATGTATTAACATAAATGTACATCATCCAACCATGTACCATAAAGTAGTTGCAAATATATAGAGTTACATCATAAATTTGAATTGCTATGGAGGCATTCAAATTGGTCACAAAAGAAGGCTTACTAAACTAGCTAAAACCCCCCAAGGTGGAAACATATCTCTCCAACTCACTCAAGATGCTCACGAATTGGCTAAAAATATTTTGGAATGTGAAGTAGACTAAAAATGGAAAAAGATGATAGCTTTTGGAGTGAAAAAGAGGCAAGGTGTGTTGGCCACAAAATCTAGCAGCTACCAAAAGCACGAGAGCGCCTAGCTTTAGTCTTATCCATCCAAAAGTAGGAAAAATATGTGAAAGCACTGCAAAAGCAGGAAGTGCACCCTTTCTATTCTGGATAGCCATTAAAGTAGGCATGATGACCAAGGATGCACTCAAGTGGATAAGGATGACATGTGGTGGACCAAGGAAGTCAACTAATGGCCAAAAACATGGTAAAACTACCTAGGAAAGTAATAAAAGATGAAATAAGTTATATCCTAAGTATTAAATGGTTTTTTATGCTCCAACACCCTCCCTTAAGCCTGACTGTAAGTGAAAAAACATATCAGAAAATATTAGGGCCCAAAAACAAGTCTTGGTCACCATTTACATATTGTTTTCCAAAAAACAAGGAAACATGGAAAACCTCATGGGACAAAATGGACAAGGAAATTTTTTTGAACCTGATTCATCAATCATCAATCAGAATTCACCTCATGTTCAGCCAATCCAAGCAGCAACTTAAGATGTTTGAAAGTCTTCTTTGTGAAGTATTTAGTGAAAATGTCAGCAGTTTGCTCAATAGTGGGGCAATACTCCAACACAATCAATCTGTCATGCACTAGACTCTGGATGTAGTGCATGTGCACTTCAATATGCTTGGTTATTTTTCTTATTAATGGATTTGAGGATATCCTTATAGCACTCTGATCAACCCAAAGAACAATGGGAGTGCTAAATTCAATCCGGAACTCACCAAGAATTCCTTGCAACCAGATGCACTGAGTAGCTGCATTCACTGCTCCTCAGTACTCTGTCTCTGTTGATGAGAGTGAAATAGTACTTTGATTTCTACTATACCAGCATATAGGACCTCCTCCAATCATGAGTAAAAACCCGGAAGTAGACTTACGGTCTGTGCTATCTCCATCCCAATCTGAGTCAGAAAATGTAGCTAGATCCAGTGAGGAATTGGCAGCATAGTGGATCCCATGTGCCTTGGTGCATTGCACAAAGTGCAAGATCCTTTTTGTATCCCTCCAATGGATCTCATGTGGCTGCTCCATTTATATTGAAACATGAATTACTACATATGCCAAATATGGTCGAGAGTGAGTCAAGTATAACAGGCTTCCAGCTGGTTGCATGTAGAGGGTGTTGTTCACCAAGGGTGTAGAATCCCCTTCTTCTATCCTGAATCCTGAGAGGAAGGGAGTCTTTGCAGCCTTACATTCTTCCGTATTGAACCTTTTTAACAAATCACACGCATATTTGTACTGAAATACAGTGATTCCATTGGGTGATTGAGTGATCTCAAGCCCCAAAAACTGCCTAAGAATCCCCAAATCTGTCATGGAGAAAGCTTGATGCAAAGCTATCCTTAGTGATGCAATTTCAACAGTGGAACTTCCTGTGATTAGTAAATCATAAACATATAGTACTATAATCACCATCTTACCATTTATGTTCTTTAGATACACATTTGGATCAGATTTGCACATCTAGAAATATTGTGTCAGGAGAAAATGGTCCATTTTTGCATACCAAGCTCTAGGAGCTTGCTTAAGTCCATACAATGATTTCCTTAGCCTGCACACAAGTGACGGATCTGCTACATATCCTTCAGGTTGTTGCATATGCATCTCCTCCTCGATATCACCATGAAGAAAATCACACTTCACATCCATGTGGTGAACTGCCCAACTCTTTGCTGCTGCAACCGACAAAACTAGTCGAATAGAATCCATTTTTGCTGCTGGGGAAAAAGTCTCATTATAGTACAAACCTTGGACTTGTGAGAAAACCTTGGCCACCAACCTTGATTTATGATTGGCTGCATCAGAATCAACAACCATCTTAGTCTTGTAGATCCATTTTCATTTTACTAGTTTTTTTCCCGGTGGAAGCTTGACTAGCTCCCAAGTTCCATTCTTCTGCAAGGAGTGGAACTCCTCATCCATAGAAGATATCCATCTTGTATATTATGAGGCTTCTTCATATGTTTGAGGATATGATTCAATCATGATAAATCATTTCTCAACAATATTAGGATCCCTTACTGAAAGTTCATTCTCATATTGTGACCTTGTCTTCCTAGGATCCTAAGGATTCCCAACAAGTTCACCAGCAAATTCTATGGTTTTTGCTTCCCACTTTGGCCTTGATTGTGATCTTGGGTATGAAATAATATATTCAAAATAATCATCTGAATCAGAATCAGAATATTCATCATCATAAGCCTTATGCAGCTCTTCATTTCCTTCTTCTGGTGGTGGTTGAGAAGACTCTCCAATCTCAACTCCTTGTAGGGTCTCTTCCTCAAACAGAACACTTCTTTCTATGAATGCTTTGTGGGTGCTCAGATCAAGAATTTTGTACCCCTTTGATTCTTCTGAGTATCCAACAAACAAACATGGCCTACTCTGTGGCTCTAAAGCGCTTCTCTTCTCGGATGGCACTCTAGCCAAATCCTTGACACCAAAAATCCTAAAATGTGAAATATCAGGCTTCTTACCACACCAAGCTTCATGAGGGGTAAATCCTTTTAGTGATTTATGTGGGACTCTATTTTGTATGTAAGATGTACATTTGATTGCTTCATCCCACAAATTTGGTGGAAAATACCTTTCTTCTAGCATACAAGTGGTCATCTCCTCCAGAGATCGATTCTTTCTCTCAGCAATGCCATTCTCCTGAGGAGTGTATGGAACAGTTTGTTGCATGTGGATTCCAGCCACTGCACAGAGCTACTGAAAATCAGATTTGATTTAATCTCCCCAATTATCATATCTGATTTTCTTTATATTCCTTCTAGGCTGGTTCTCAACCATGGCTTTAAAAAGTTTGAAATGGCTAAAAACTTCAGATTTAAACTGCAGAAAATAGACCCAGCAATACCTAGTATGATCATCATTGAAGGTTAATAGGTATCTGTATTTTTTCAGTGAAATATGATGGAAAGTACCAGAAATATCACTATGGATTAGATCCAAAGGTTCATAGGTTCTTAGGCCTTTATCTCTCAAACTTTCTCTCAGGGTGTTTTCCTAGAATGCAACCCTGGCAGACTCCTTTTGTGAAAATGATGTTTGGAAACCCTACAACCATGTTTTTGTCATGAATTTAATGAATGTATCTGTAATTTAGATGGCCAAACCTATCATTCCAAATCTTTCTTGCTTCATTAGAATGAGAGAGGAGTGCTACTAGTGGAGAGGTAGGAAAAAACTGTGAAAACTTGTAGACTCTGGTGGAATGATCCACAGTGCCTAATGAAACAATTCTTCATGTGGAGATCTCAGAGATCTCCACATCATTAGGGGTGAATACAACTCTTTTGGGTGAACCAGTATGGTTCACTTGCTAGAATGACAATAATTTTGCAGCTAGACCAGGGACATAAAGGACATTAAAAAATGAGCCATTTTCAAGGTCTACTCTACCTTTACCCTTTGAAGCAGTTTCTGAGTCATTTCCAACAATAATGATAGGATTTGGGCCATGGGAGGAACTGAGAGTGGAAAATGATTCCCTGGTTACAACCATGTTCCTTGAAGCTCCAGAATCAATGATGTAAGAAGTGGATGAATATGTGATGGCCATTAGAGCATGGACTCGCTCCTAGTATGATCATCATTTTAAACTGCAGAAAATAGACCCAGCAATACCTAGTATGATCATCATTGAAGGTTAATAGGTATCTGTATTTTTTCAGTGAAATATGATGGAAAGTACCAGAAATATCACTATGGATTAGATCCAAAGGTTCATAGGTTCTTAGGCCTTTATCTCTCAAACTTTCTCTCAGGGTGTTTTCCTAGAATGCAACCCTGGCAGACTCCTTTTGTGAAAATGATGTTTGGAAACCCTACAACCATGTTTTTGTCATGAATTTAATGAATGTATCTGTAATTTAGATGGCCAAACCTATCATTCCAAATCTTTCTTGCTTCATTAGAATGAGAGAGGAGTGCTACTAGTGGAGAGGTAGGAAAAAACTGTGAAAACTTGTAGACTCTGGTGGAATGATCCACAGTGCCTAATGAAACAATTCTTCATGTGGAGATCTCAGAGATCTCCACATCATTAGGGGTGAATACAACTCTTTTGGGTGAACCAGTATGGTTCACTTGCTAGAATGACAATAATTTTGCAGCTAGACCAGGGACATAAAGGACATTAAAAAATGAGCCATTTTCAAGGTCTACTCTACCTTTACCCTTTGAAGCAGTTTCTGAGTCATTTCCAACAATAATGATAGGATTTGGGCCATGGGAGGAACTGAGAGTGGAAAATGATTCCCTGGTTACAACCATGTTCCTTGAAGCTCCAGAATCAATGATGTAAGAAGTGGATGAATATGTGATGGCCATTAGAGCATGGACTCGCTCCTTGTCATTTGAGTTAGAACCTCCTTCCTTCTTCTTTGCACCTTTAGGAATGGGGATATGGTTCTTATCAAGGAGTTGTGACATCTGATCTATGGTGTTTCTCATATAGGAGATTTGAGGATGAAAAACCCTTTGGAAGTATGAGCACTTGGTTCGCTCCTTCTTCTTCTAATGATCCTTTTTGGAGGTGGAGGGCTCCTCTTGTGTCTTAGATCTTTCCTTCTTTTTCTCATAAGGATTTTTGGATTTTTCCTTCTTCTTACCCTTCGAATTCCTTGAGTCACCAGCAACTAGAGATTTATCTTTTGAAGGCTTCAGTGTTCCCATTAGCATAAGCTTATTCTGCTTCTGAGTCAAATCCGGGCCATGAATGCAGATAAACTGTGCATCTTCCAATTCTTCACAGCTAGTTTTGTGACATGGAAAGTCAAGACAAGGACTAAATAGTCTTGCCCCAATTTCAAGAGTATGGACAAAACGAACTGTTCATCCTTTTTCTCAATACCGCAATGCTTCAACTGCAAGACAAGTGATTTGAACTTGGAGAAATAAACCTCTAGATTATCAAAACTGCTTGAACTTAGAGAAATCATCTCATTCTCTAGTTTATGTCCTCTCAGATCATCAGTTTTACCAAACAAGGTTTTCAATTTCTCCCAAACTTCATTTGGTGAAGTCATACCATCCAAATGGAAAAGAAGATCTGTCAATGTGTTGAGGCGGAGAAGGCCATAAGCCTTATCTCTCTAATTGTGCCACTTTGAATTCTATACAATTGAAGTAGGATCTCCTTCAGTTCCCATGCTCACTCTATAGATTCCTTTCGACCTCAAAAATATCTCCATCTCTGCCTTCCATTAAAAATAATTAAATGGATTCAAGATCACGCCCTGAGATGGATCCATGAGTAGACTGAGGTGCACATTGTAGACTGATTTGTACCTACAAAATCACAACCAAACAACTCTTTGGAGAATGATTCAAAATATAGAGCTATGAAATTTGACAATAGGAACTTTCAGTAGTCCATCACGCTTGGGTAGACCTCTTGAGCTAAACCCAAGAGTACAAGGCAATGGCCAACGGGATTTATGTGGAAAATCCTTACTTCTGGTGTGCTACTGGATGCAGTTGTGCTCTCCTAAACAACTCTGATACCATGTGAAATATCATCACAGGCTGATCATAATATTGAAAACACTTCTCACACAAATTGCTAGTCTAGAATTGACAAGAACACTCAAAATCAGACTCAAAATTATGCACAATAATAAATTGTATTTGCATAAATGTACATCATCCAACCATGTGTTAATGTATTTGTAACTTCGGAAGATATTCTTCTATGTATTACATTTGTACTTTATTGTATATCCATTAGAGATGTTACATTCCTCTATTTGGAAATGTCGTCATTTGTATTGATGGGTTATTAGACCACCAGTAAGGGGTCGGCCATGATTAGGTCATGTGGTTGGGTTATTAGACTTGAGTAGCAAGTCGGCCCCAGTGAATTAATTGGTAGGTCAAGTCAAGTATAAATAAGAGGGGTGTGTCCCTCATTCTATTCATTCACTCACTTCTCAAGCTCGCATAGCTAAGAGAGAAAGTGGCGCACTTGTGGAGGAGGAGGAGCATCTGCTAGAGACATCTCTTTGGGTTTGATCCTTGTGATCTTGTACTTGGGTTTATTCTATCTCTGAGGAAGTTGCGGGGTTTTTCACCTTCTTGGTTTTCCCCGGTGAAACTCTGTGTCTCTTGTGTGCTTACATTATTGTGTTTATGATTGATATGCTGTACATGTTATTCTCTTAGTGATCCTGAATGATAATGGAATGAAATTATCAAAAAAATTAACATGGTATCAAAACTTACCTAAGAAGAAGGCACTGTGTAGCTGCAGAAGCTATGGATTCTTATTATTTGGGTTTCTCTCCACAATTCATCAAAGGCAGAAGGTTAGTTTGACTCTACTAGCAAGGGCGCATCTTTCTGTCGAAACAAAATTCAATTCTGAGTTGTTTTAGTTTTTGACCTAAAACTTAGGGTTTCCACAAAAATAGGAATTTCTGAAATCTGAGGACATAGCTGGAAGATCCTTGGAAAATTCAAAGTTAGAGCTTTGGATCGAACTTTTTGGTTGGGTGAATCTCCAAGAAACTCAAACCCTAATTCAGGGTCCTCCCTAGTGAATCTGGGAGATTGAAAAGCATTTCTAAAGGGTGAAACTTGGCAGTTTTCAATTTCTGAGTATACCAAGCTGATCAGCTCATCAAGGCACATCTTTCTATCCTTTTAGAATTTTGAAATTCACATTTTGAATTTTTAGGGTTTCTCTAACAAACCCTAATCCAGCTCCATATCCAATTTTCAACAAATCAAGTGGTAAGACCTATTTTTTTTTTTAATTTTCATTTGAAGTACTCTTTAAAGATGTCTCACCACACCAAGCTTGAGGATAAGCTTGATGGAGATTATAACTTCCGAGCATGGAAGTATAGGATTGGGTTAATCCTAGAAAAAAATGATTTAGACACTTACATAAGTGAAGAGGTCCCTGTCCTAGAGGGAGATGAGGCTAAGGCCTTACACAAGAAGAACCTGGTCAAGGCTAAGAGAATCATTGTAGATTCTATCAAAGACCATCTCATACCTCATGTGTCTTCCCTAAAGACACCTAAGCAGATGTTTGACTCCTTAACCAAGTTGTTTGAAGGAAAGAACATAAATCAAAAAATGACTCTACGGAACCAATTGAAAGGGGTAAAACTTCAAAATGGAGAGACCATTCAATCCTACTTTTCCAAGGTCTCTCAAATCAAGGAACAACTTGAAGCTGTGGATGAAGTAGTGGAGAATGGTTGAATTGTAATGACCACATTAAATGGCCTACCTAGGTCATGGGACTCCTTCATCCAAGGAATCTGTGTAAGAAATAAATTGATCTCTTTCAATAGACTGTGGGAAGAATGTTCACAAGAAGAAGCCAGGCTTGTGGCTCGAGAAGAAAAGATGGGAAATGAATACCAAGCTCTCACAACACACACCAAGAAAGGTAAGTCCAAAAGAGAGCATTCTTATGACAAGAAAACTCCTCACCGCCATCAAAGAGATAAGAAAGACTTGAGGTGTTTTACTTGTAATGAGAAGGGACACTTTGCTTCAGAATGTCCTAAGAACAAAAGGAACATCAACAACAACAACTTCAACAAGAAGAGGAAGAACAACAAGAAGAGATATCATGCTCATGCTGCTGAGGATGATGAACCTCCCAAGAAGAAGGCTAGAGCAGAAAGTGATGACTGATCAAGTGAAGATGAATATGTTTTAATCTCTGCTCTCACAGGTACTATTTCTCATGGTTGTAATGATTGGCTTATTGATAGTGGGGCTTCTAAACACATGACTAGTTTTAAAGAATCATTCATGGATCTATCTGAACATGAGTCACCCCATAAGGTAAAACTTGGGGATGACTATCAATATCCCATAAAAGGAAGTGGTGAAGCCTCCTACAAACTAGACTCTAGGAAGTCTATAAAGATGCAAGATGTTTTATGGGATATCATCTTTGGATGCAAAGGGAATGAGAGTTTCATTTATAGATGGACAAGTACTCATGTGGCAAAAGGGTAAGACATTAGATGATGCAGTGGTGATTGGAGAGCAAGAGGGAGGATTATACAAGTTGAAGGGGCAACCTGAACATGCCATGGTGCATGAATCCATGGAGCCAAGTGAACTTTGGCATAGAAGGCTTGCACATGTGCACTATAGAGCACTTCCAATAGCAAGAAAAGCAGTAGAGGGTCTTCCTGAAATCCAGTCAAAGCATGAAGGTGTCTACAAAGGATGTGCAAAAGGAAAGAACACAAAGAAGGCATTTCCAAGTAGTGAAAGCAAAGCAAAAGGAATCTTGGAGATTATCCACTTCGATGTATGCGGTCCAATGTCATCCAGTTCTGTGAGTGGGTATGTATACTATGTTTCTTTCATTGATAATTTCTTTAGGAAGACTTGGGTTTATTTCTTAAAGAATAAAGATGAAGTGTTTGATAAAGGAATTCAAAGCCTTGATAGACAATCAAATAGATAAGAAGATCAAGACCTTCAGATCCGCCAATGGTGGAGAATTCACTTTAGGTGATTTCAAGAAGCTATGCAGTGATTTAGGGATTAAGAGGGAGTTGACTGCTCCCTACAATCCACAGCAAAATGGAGTTGCAGAAAGGAAGAATAGAACTATCATGTAAGCAGCACGGGAAATGCTTCATGACCAAGATCTACCTATGCATTTATGGGCAGAAGCAGCTAGAACAACTGTATATGTGCAAAACAGAACACCTCACAAGATACTTGACAACAAGACACCAGAAGAAGTCTTCTCTGGTAAGAAACCAGAAGTTAGCCATCTTAGAATATTTGGCTGTCCAGTATATACACACATTCCAAAGGAAAAGAGGACAAAGCTAGATCCTTCAGGAAAGAAGGGCATCTTTGTGGGTTACAGTGAAAGCTCGAAGGCTTACAAAATATACTTTCCAAGGTTCAAGAAAATTGACATCAGCAGGGATGTAACATTTGTTGAAAACTCAGCATACATTAAATCGAGGAAGACACCTGTTGATGACCATGAAGAACCAAAGGTAACCATATTTCTAGACACTACCATGAATGAAGCAATTCCAGAAGCAAATCGTGAAATTGAAGATCCACAAGAACCCATAGATCCACCCTGTGAGAAGAACTCTCACAAGAGGAAACTTGCATGGGATAGAGAGATCATTCAAGATGCAGAAAGGTATGGCATCCCAGAAGAAGAACACAGAGAAAGGAAGAGGACTAGATCACACACCATTTATGTTGCCTTACTCTGTGACATTATGAACAAAGAGCCTTCCAGTTATGAAGAAGTAGCAGAAAAGAAAGAATGGAAGGATGCCATGGTCGAGGAGTACCAATCGATCAGAAAGAATGATGTTTGGGATGTTGTCCCAAGACCTAAGGGGAAGTCTGTTGTGACTTCCAAGTGGATCTATAAGATCAAGCATGCTGCAGATGGTAGCATAGAGAAATACAAGGAAAGGTTTGTAGCTCGTGGCTTCTCTCAAAAAGAGGGAATAGACTATGAAGAGACTTTTTCTCTTGTAGCTAGATACACTTCCATCATAACAGTACTTGCTCTGGCTGCAGTGATGAAATGGAAGATACACCAGATGGATGTCAAGACAACTTTCTTGAATGGTGTAGTTGAAGAGGAAGTGTATGTGGAGCAGCCACTTGGTTTTGAAACACATGACAGGGAGTCATATGTGTGCAGGTTGAAGGAAGCCTTGTATGGCTTGAAGCAAGCTCCTAGGACTTGGTGTTAACACCCAAAAAGTGCTCACTAGCTCATTTCCTTATTCACATGACCCATTTGTCCACTTTTTCAACATTTGAGCCTCTAAAGCCACCAAAAGGTCACCAAAAGACCTTAATACACCCCTTTTTCCACTCAAAATGAATATTTTTCCTCAAAAAGCATAAAAACCCCTCAAAAAGGGTCCAGAATTCCCAAAAATATTAAAAAGGGAATAAAAATATTCAAAATATTCAAAAAAGGAAAAAGGAGGGAAAAGGTACCTAAACCATGTTGTTCAATACCATTGGTTTCCTCAAAACCATAATGGTACTCCCCACCACCAAAAACTATAAAAAGGTGGCAGGGGCTCCTCACTTTCCATCCATCCATCATCCTATCCTCATGCTGTCAAAATCTCTCATGAGCTTTTGACCATTGTAGCTATTTTGGAGAAGAGACCTTTGGAGCTTGGAGCTACTCACCTTGGAAGTTGCTCAACACAAATCCTCACCATTTGAGGTATCTTAATACAATACTCATTCTTTTTATTTCTTGTTCTTGAATCATTTTCAGAAAATTGTATTTGTTATATGCACATGCTAGTTTAGTTTAGATTTAGATTTATAATAATTGTTTTTGCTTTCAATCTTTGAAACTACTATCACTTGTTGATAGGTGCCCATAGCACTCAAGCTTGGTTGCAAAACCAAGCCAACAGTTTTTGGCGACTCCGCTGGCTTTGAATTCTTATATCTCAATTTTTTGCTTTAGATCTTAGTTTTTGTTAGTTTTAATCACTTTAATTCATAGATCTACCATCCTAGACAGCAGATCCATTGCTGCTCTAGATCTTGGTCCCTTCTATTGCCATTAATAGCCTGAAATTTCCATTTTTGGGTTCATTTTTCGGCGTCCGTTTTCGGCTTTTGCCTCGCGGTTTTTTGCCCGACAGTCGCGCAGCTCATTGCGACCTCGCGGCCTTTTTTCGTGCGGCGCGCCGTGCCTTCGCGGCCATTTTACGCGCTGCACATCGCGGCTTCACGACCATTTGCCGCGCTGCACATCGCGACTGTGTGACGAAAGCCCGCGCTGCACATCGCGGCTTCGCGGCCGAAACACGCGCTGCCCATCACGACTGTGTGACCGGAATCCGCGCTGCACATCGCGGCTTCGCAGCCGAAACCGACGCGGCCCATCACGGCTGTTTTCCCCGAAACCCGCGATGCAAGTTTTTTCAATTCGGCCAATGGTTTGAAAATTATTTTTCGCTATATTTTCTACCCATTTAGCATATTTTACAGTATTAAATTTCCTGCATTTTTACAGCCATATTAAATCTTTTACTATTTAGAATGCTCCATTAAAAAGTCTTTTTACAAAATTTTCAGAAATTGAAAGAGAGATTTTTCTGCATTTTATCTAGATCAAGGTTTTACTGTTTATTTGCTCGATACTTTGCCCAAGCAATTTTTAAGAGATCCATTTATTTCTTGAAGTATTCATGTTATTTTCTTTCCTTCAAATTATTTCAAAGATCCATTATTTTTGAATAGTTTTTTCAAGCATTTACATTTCAAAAACGCCTTTATTTTTTGCAAAACTGGAAGCGTCTTTTCTTTCATTTGTAAAATCGCCCAAGCGAGGCAAATCAATTTCAGTTTAAATACCACACTTGCACCCACTCTGCCACATAATTTAAACTGAGCCTTAAAATTTACATTAAACTCAACAAACTTTTAATCCCACTTGGGGAGCACTTAAAAGAATTTTGTAGTTAGGTAGAATTGAGGGGATAGGTGTTCCAATAACACCCCTCAGTTATTACATTTGAGACATAGCAGTTGTCCTCTACGGTACCAAAATCCTTTATAATTTTGACACGGTTATCAACCAATTTATCGGGAAGGCCTCTCCCTTAGGAGGGTTGAAGTAGCCAGACTGGTTCCGGAAGTCTGAGTGGAATACCGCAATCCATTCAGTAACCGAAGGATACCTTTCAAAGTTCTCGGTGTACACCCCCCTGGTGTACAACAACGATAGAACCAAACTGCAGATTCACCCAACCGAACGTGTCATGAACGGGGTATCCTAGTTGCCACTCTTTAGGATTGTCTACCCGGTGTCCCTCCCCGTAGGGGGATATCTAGTTGTTGATTCAACACTCTATATTATCTGACTTGGATTTCATCACCTTGCAGAGGATATCATTTGTTGACTCACAATACTTCTATTTAGGTGTTTGCATGATACATTACCCACCTTTGGTCTAGTAACACCTCTTTTTTCTAGAAACTGTTTGACTGTTGGTATTGTGACCAATTTTGTTGCATCCCTCCACTTATTATAGCACAGCTGCTATAATAAGTGCTTTTTGAGGTTGATTTTTGGCCTGAGAGCCTTTATTTTTACTCCCCTTTTTTGCACTCTTTGTTGCATTAGGGTTTCGAGTTTTTACATCACCACCTTACACTGAAAATTTAAAAAAAAATATATTCTCACCATCGAGAATTTAAGACGATCTCATCGTCTTCAGGGTGAACCCCCTCAGTTCAGTCTACTTGGCTCTCCATGTCACCGACGTAGAGCCTTATCCCTTGACTGGACACGTCATCGACCAAACATACAGTCATCCGATTCTGACACGCCTCACTTCACATCTGATTCTGAGGCTGAATCCGAAAACCCTACTGAATTGTCACCAACCAACCTCATGGCTGGACCACAATACGACCCACTTTTTACCAGTACTATTGGAGATACATCCACAAACCCTTCTACTACTGTGCCATCCATGGTAACAACAACCCCTCTAGGCATGCCTAATATGGGGGACACTCCACCTTTAGGTATGTCCAACACAGGACTACCTCCTATTATGGGTATGCCAAACATAGGAATCACACCACCTGTCATTACCACAACCCATATCCTAGGAATTCCTGCCGTTATTCCTAACCCCAGTGTAACCCATGTTGCACTTGGAAACGCTGGCCCATACCAAACCACAACAGTTGGAGGACACATACCTTCAATACCTAGCATACCCTTAGGGGCTACTGGACCACTACATAATGCCACCATGAATAGTTATGTCCCAGTCACTATGCCACACCCATCTGCTAGGTTACCTTACATGGCTAGTATGAACTTACCAGACTTAGCCAGGCTAACCAACGATCCTATCAGGCACAACCATACATGGCCACCCATGCCTATAAAGCTCCCCTCAGACATACCCAAGTTTGAAGGAAAACCTGGGGAGGACCCTCAAAACCACATAATGTCTTTTCACCTATGGTGTTCATCTAACTCCATAGTGGATGACTCCATTCGTCTAAGACTGTTGCAACGAACGTTCACTGGCTCTGCAGCCAAGTGGTACATCGAACAACCACATGGGACCCACCATACTTTTATGTCTCTCGCCTCCACTTTCCTTTAGTTTTTTTAGCTACCTGTATGTTACGATGCAGGAGTTGAAATACTGTTGTCTTGCAGACAAAACACAGCTACCCACATCACGGACCACATCCATGAGTGGCGCAAGCGTCGTAGCCTCTGTAAGATTAAACTGGATGACCGTATATTTTTGGACTGGTTTCTTAAATCACTCCTACCCCTCATAGCAAAAGACGTAGCTTCTGAACGATCCCAGGCAAAGGAAGAAGCTATCCTAAAAGCTTAGCAATTCGACCTGATTTATGCCCAATCAGGCTATCTCTACATCATCATACCAGATGCCCCATGAGGCGATTCTTCACACGGTGATGCACCGGGGGCATCACATGCCGCTAATGGTATTATTGGCCAAGTCACACCGCACATTAAACCTTTTAGCATGGTGAGCACCATAAATGCCCCAGACCTCTCTAGGGCTACATCTAATTCTAGAGCGACAACTTCGTACGCTCCAACGAATCAGACTCATCACACTCAAGGACCCTCTTGTCCACAACATTGCTATGGGAAAGCACCATCGACATATGTACCACCCACATACTATAACCAAATGGCTACCCAAAACCCAACTCATTTCCCGCCACAACCAATGTATTACCTACAGCAAGCTACAATAGCTAACCCAACACCTCCAATAGCTCAGGGTTACCAACAGCCCCAGCAGGTAACTGGACCACCTCCAGCCCCACCAGCTTATTATCCACCGCAACCTGCTCCCACACCTGCAGCACCCCAAAATCTTCCCACTGCTCAAGGGCAAGTGTACACACAACACAATCAACCCCAACATCAAAAAAACCAACGCAACCAAGGTGGACAACAAAACCATGGAAGAGGACGCAACCGTGGCAACAACCAACAACATAATCAAGGTCCACCACCTCCCAATCCTCCAAATAATAACAATGCTACTCCTCCCAACCAAAATCCTGATCGTCATCCCAAGCAACCCAAAAACAATAACCTCAGAACAAACCATCCATGTTCTATATGTGGAGTATATGGACATTACACTCACAACTGCCCCCATTTAGAGAAAGCACGTAAACTTTGGGCTGACGATGCTCAACACCAGGGCCACGCTAGACATCCATCTCCACTTAATCAACCGCAACCCATGGTATTACAAAATCCATTGCCAAACCAGGGAGTATTAAATACTCATCCTATGGATCCCCCACAAGGATCCGCTGCACCCCAACAGCAAAAGACTTATGCCGCAACTGATTATCAATATGCGGATCCAGGCACACACCATCTATTAATGATGTCATCCAATGACATCAACCTCCAAACCCGTAGGAATCAGTACGGCCCACCCCCAGAAACTCCTCCCACTGACGCATCCACCTCCCTCCCACCAAATCAACCACTACACATACCAAATATGCCGTTGGACGGAGGACCTAAAATCCCTCGCATCCCTTTGCGAAGGATTAACAACAATCCTAATGCTTGCGCAGCATCCAATTATAACGTCGTGGAAGACCTAGCACAATCCCCCGCTGCTATGTCTGCTTTAGAGGTACTGAAAACATGCCCTACACAACGCAAAATACTATTATCCGCCATCGGAGGAGTAGACCCTGACGACACACACATGATGGCTTTCAACCTAGACCAAGCTGAACCTCGATTGCCATCAAATGTAGCTTTCCAAGTATCAGTAAACATTCGAAACCTTGTTGTGCATCGATGAAGGAGCTTCCACCTGCGTTATGTCCACCCTTGTGTGGCAGAAGCTTGGCTCTCCCGCCTTACAACCATCCACCACGGCATTACGAGCTTATGACGGATGCTCAGCTCAACCACAAGGCCTTTTAGCGAATGTACCCATAGAACTAGGCGGCAAATTAGTTCTCATCGACATCGAAGTGATCAATGCCCAGCTTGACTACAACCTCCTTCTTGGATGTAGTTATATGTACAAAATGAAAGCAGTGGCTTCATCTGTTTTCGCCTCATGATGTTCCCACATGAAGGACGCGTTATCAAGATTGATCAACTCACATATTATGATCCTAATGCCCCCGCAGCTCCTCAAAATGTGCTACCAATGATTAAACAAACCATTCAAAACGCACCGACATCATTTGTATTGTCAATTGGTCCTGGAATCTACATCGAGTCACCTATGACTTCCACTTTTCCATCGATCTCACCACCTTTACCGATAACAAAAACATCGGATTTGTGCACCCTGTCACACACCACACAGCAGCCTTCGTCACTACCACAAACACCCACAGTGCCTACTCATATTAGCACAACGCCAATTCACACCATCCCGTTCTTGTTCCCATTCTCCGGAGTTGTCAGTTCGCCAGTAATGGCTACACTCAACCTTCCTGGCTTAACATTAGGGATACCTGTATGGTACTTACCTACTCTGAGCCCCCCTTCGACTCTGACTGTTATTTTACAACTGGTACAACCTATCCCCACTACCAGCCACCCACCCCCTCCCGTCACTCATCTGCAAAACAGACCTCCCCCAATAGTGACTACAGCATCAACACCCAGAAACACTCCACCTCCGTTACGGAACACAAGGGGCAGAGGCCCACCAACTTATAACACTGGACTCATAACTTGCACCCCCCCAACAACCCCCAAGGTAGATAAAAACCCCCCAGCTATTCGTATTCCCCCTAAGTGCTCGTTGTGTGATGACGTAGGCCATGCCACTCATCAATGTCCACAATTACCTGCACTCCAGGAACACATGAATATGTTGGATGACGACACCAGAATTCCAGTAGTAAGACTTGAACCACCTCCTCAGCCTCGCGACAAAACACTCCGCACTAACCACCCTTGTGCGATATGCGACATTTATGGCCATTATTCACACCACTGCCCTGATCTCCCAGATTATAGAGCAACGTTTTACGAAATGAATAACGTCGACCTCGAGATATCCCCTCTTCTCATTGAGGAAATTCATCCCCCACCATCTTCCTCCTCGGAAGAAATTAACACCATTTACTCGATTTCCACTGGATACCCCTCTGTCCGGTCGGACCCTTCCATTGATCCCTTTGACACACATGTTCAAACCTTACAAATCGACATTTCCACCACACCTGGAAAACCTGAGCTCATCTCGCTAGGCGCTTCATACACTCAAGCGGAAACTCAGGCATATAAGAAACTCTTCCAAGAGTTCCGTGATGTCTTCGCCTCGCCTTACACCGAGATGCCTGGCCTCGATCCTAAATATATGGAACATCACATCGACAAACATGTCCACCCACGAAATTTTATTGAAGGGGACCTTGTCCTCACCTACGATCAGGCTCATGACAAAACCGGGAAAGGAAAGTTTGTGTCCATGTGGCAAGGCCCATACATTATACACACTTGCCTCGGACAGGGGGCATACATTTTGATCGATTCAGAAGGAAACCCCCTACGCAACCCACGCAGCGGGTTGTACCTCAAGCGATTTTACCCATAGTAAATCTGATGGACACCACCGTCCATTATTGTACAGTATTATTTTGTTTTTCACAAAAAATTCAAAAAACCTAAATATTTGTTTTCTCTGCTTGACCACAGATGGATCCTATTCCACTTTGCTATGTCCGTTTCGCTAATGGTGCAAGCCGTTGGTCCCCCAATCTAGCCTCAGCAGCTTGGGTAATATACTCCCCTTCACATGAGTTGATCCACATCGACGGAGTGTGTTTAGGTGCTGCCACCAACAACCAAGCTGAATACAATGCCGTGACCGGTCTCCTGGCCGCAGCTCTCCAAATGAGCATACGTCGTCTTAACGTTTTCTTGGACTCACAACTCCTTGTTTCCCAACTCAACAATGATTACCAGGTACACGATCCCTGCCTTTTCAGAAAATTCTTGCACACTAAACAAATGGTTCGACAGTTTGAATCCATTTCATTTACACATGTCCCAAGAAATCTCAATAGTGTAGTAGACCATATGGCCAACAACATTCTTGACTGGCACACTAATCAAATCATATCATAAACAAAAATGCATCCATGTGCATAACCTGTGCCTCCACGGGCATATATAAATATGACAATAATGCATCCACGTGCATAACATGTGCCTCCACGGGCATATACCAAAATCAAAATAATGCATCTACGTGCATAACATGTGCCTCCACGGGCATACAGAAAATCAAACATGCCTCCACAGGCAAACAAAAAGACAATGAATGCATCCATGTGCATATACGACTATATACCAAAATCATATATATTTATATCATCATAATATAGTCAAAACATGTCATAGGTGCCCTCAGAACCCAATATACAAAAATACATCAGCCGTATAAAAAAGTGCTTCCCCATATGCTCATCAGCATTTGGGGGCAGATACAATATCATCTAATCATCACGGTCTCTAGGCTCCTCTGGTGCCTCCTCCGTTGGCCCCGCTGGATCATGCCGAGCCCGAACTCTCCTCTCCACTGGCCCCGCTGGATCATCTTGTAAACGAATCCTCCCCTCCGCCGGCCCTACCTAATCCTGTCGATCCCCATCCCTCCACTCAGCCGCCAACAATGCCTCTCTCAGCAAGATCGAGCGCCACTCACGAGGCGCATCGAAACATCGCTCGATGATGTCCTGATCCAAATCCCTCCACCCATCCTCTGGGAATCCTGCTAGAATCATATCTAGTGTCTCTCGGACACCCTCCACAGCATCATCTCGAGGGCTAGCTCCTCGACCGTGAGCCCCAAATCCTCGACCATGCGGAGGCGGTACCACCACAGGAGGTGGAACAACCACCATCGCCTGCCCCCTACGAGCCACATAGTCGGCTGGTGGTACAGGACCAACATCTGCACAATCACACAAGTAACCATGATACAAATATCTAACTATAGTCATAACAAACACATCTAAAAAATGATATAGTAGAGAACAAAACACAAAACATACCATCTAAACCCCAGGCCTGTCCCTGGGCTTGAGGCATCTCCGGATCTCCTTGATAATCCATACCAGCATATGGATAGTCCTCAATCAGCAGGGGGATCTTCTCCCACTGCTCGTACATCTCCTACGAAAAGAACCCGTGGATACCACCACCATCGCGAGGCATCATCTACCCCCACTGCACCATGCGCGGCTCGCTCACCAAACCATCCCGAACCGGCACTCGTGGCTGCAAATTCGGTACCCACTCAAGGAAAAAACAACACAAAAAGGAGGCATAGAAAAACTCTCCCCCCCCTCCCGACTGACCTTGTCCAGATCTCTCCGGACACTAGCCAAAAACATCTGACCCCATGCATAATAGGTCCCCCTCAGCATAGAATCCACCATCATCGTTTGTCCCCCCGACAAACGATGTGGCGCCGCGGCACCCAACACCCGCAGAACACAAGCCCCGACAACCCGCATGTCCCACTCCCGCAATGATCTTAGACTCAGAGCGTTGTTCTGCACAATCACCCCAGGAACACAGAAGGTCTCCAGGAGATCCTCCATGTCCACACCTGCCGGGATCCTCGGTAGAAGATCCCCCACCTCCCCTAACCGAGGTAACCCGGTAAGAAAATATACATCAGTAAGGGTGATCTCCAACCTCTCACCCCCAACAATAAAGGCACTCTCTGCAGGAACCCACCAACTCACCAATTTGTTCAGTAGTGGTCCTACTGAACACATCGGTGGAATCTGAGCGAACTTCAGGAGTCCACTCACCGCCAGAGCCTGCCAGACCCCCTGATCAGTCTGAATCTGAACCATCAAATCCTCCTCCATCTCTCGCTCCTCGCCATGACACCAATGGCCTCCTCAACATCCTGCCAAAAAACAAGGTAACTTTTAGAACCAAAAAGAAAAAAATTGTTTCAAAAATTACCATCCACGATGATCATCGCGGCTTCCATCCAAGAACCCGCGATGAACATCGCGGGTATTGGCCAAACAGTCGCGATGAACATCGCGGGTATTGGCCAGACAGTCGCGATGAACATCGCGACTTTCAGCCCAACAGTCGCGATGAACATCGCGACTGTCAGCCTCAAACCCGCGATGTCCATCGCGGCAAAAGACACGAAACCCGCGATATTCCATGTTGGAAGGCCAACATGGAATGTCGTGGCCTTAGGGGGCCCGCCGCTAACCAAAAAAGACATAATTGAAAAGGCTAAGGCAAATAGGGTTACCTGAAACTCACGAAATCGAAAACCAACAGTCAAATCTCCCAGAAATCAAGATAGAGCTCTGACTGCTTTGCCAAACTCACACATAACAATGACACGTCATATGGGCCCCACGCCCTATTTATAGAAATTCCACCATTTTTCAAACAACCATTCCGGTGTCATACGACGTCCGTTCCTCAAACCGTTGGCACCGTTGGAATCAGCACAATGAGAACTTCATGATAGTTCTTTCCTTTTCCTGTTTTCACTACGTCCATTTTTTGACAATTTTTTCATGCCCTCGTTGCCTCAGTTTGCGTGCCACATCGACTGTCGTCCATTTTTTACAAGTATTATATCGCCGGATTCAGTTTTCCGCGCTTGTGATGATGCTTGAGATCATTTCTCGCTCTCACGCCCAGATTTTTCAGGCATTTTTCCCATGCCCCCTCGTTGCCTCAGTTTACGTGCCACATCGATCATCGTCCGTTTTTGACAAGTCTTATATCGCCAGATTCAGTTTTCTGCGCTCGTGATGATGCTTGAGATCATTTCTCGCTATCATGCCTAGATTTTCTGGGCATTTTCACCATGCCCCCCTCGTCACCTCGGTTTGCATGCCACATCGACCGTTCTCGGTTTGATGTCTATCGGCCATACGATGAGCTCCTTCCCTCACACATCAGGGGGCAATCTGTTAACACCCAAAAAGTGCTCACTAGCTCATTTCCTTATTCACATGACCCATTTGTCCACTTTTTCACCATTTGAGCCTCTAAAGCCACCAAAAGGTCACCAAAAGACCTTAATACACCCCTTTTTCCACTCAAAATGAATATTTTTCCTCAAAAAGCATAAAAAACCCTCAAAAAGGGTCCAGAATTCCCAAAAATATTAAAAAGGGAATAAAAATATTCAAAATATTCAAAAAAGGAAAAAGGAGGGAAAAGGTACCTAAACCATGTTGGTCAATACCATTGGTTTCCTCAAAACCATAATGGTATTCCCCACCACCAAAAACTATAAAAAGGTGGTAGGGGCTCCTCACTTTCCATCCATCCATCATCCTATCCTCATGCTGTCAAAATCTCTCATGAGCTTTTGACCATTGTAGCTATTTTGGAGAAGAGACCTTTGGAGCTTGGAGATACTCACCTTGGAAGTTGCTCAACACAAATCCTCACCATTTGAGGTATCTTAATACAATACTCATTCTTTTTATTTCTTGTTCTTGAATCATTTTCAGAAAATTTTATTTGTTATATGCACATGCTAGTTTAGTTTAGATTCAAATTTATAATAATTGTTTTTGCTTTCAATCTTTGAAACTGCTATCATTTGTTGATAGGTGCCCATAGCACTCAAGCTTGGTTGCAAAACCAAGCCAACACTTGGTATGGTAGTATGGACAACTTTCTATCCAGTTTGGGCTTTACCAAGAGTAAAGCAAATTCCAACCTTTACTACAAGGTTGAGGAAGGAAATCCTGTGATACTGTGGATGACCTGTTTGTTACAGGTGAGGATGGATTGATTGTCGATACCAAGAGGAAGCTTGCTTCCAAGTTCGAGATGAGGGACTTGGGGATGATGCATTATTTTCTAGGCATGGAGATGTGGCAGAGTGCAGATGGGATCTTCCTTGGACAAGGGAAGTATGCAGTAGAGATCCTGAAGAGGTTCAGGATGATGGACTGCAAGGCCATGGCCACACCTATGGCATCAAACCTGAAGCTTCTGTGTGATGCTTTATCTGAGCCGATTGATGTTACGGTGTATCGTCAAATGATTGGGTCCTTGATGTACCTGACGAATACGAGACCAGATATTTGCTTTGCAGTGAACACATTGAGCCAGTTCTTGACAGATTCGAGAGGTGTTCACTTGGTTGCTGTAAAGCATATTCTAAGGTACCTGAAGGTTATAGTTGATTATGGGCTCAAGTATGATGCGAATCAAATGTTTAACCTGGAGGGTTATGTTGATTCAGATTGGGCAGGCAGTGCTGCAGATAGGAAGAGCACTTCTGGGTGCTGCTTCAGTATGGGATCAAGTGTGATCTCTTGGTTTAGCAGGAAGCAGTCCTGCGTAGCACTGAGTATAGCCGAAGCAAAGTATGTTGTAGCTTGTTCAGCTAGTTGTGAGGCAATATGGATGAGGAAGCTACTGTCTGAGTTATTTGATCTCCCATTGGATGCTACTGGTATCTTTTGTGACAACCAGAGTTGTGTGAAGCTGTCTGAGAACCTGGTGTTCCATGACAGGTCGAAGCACATTGAGATCAAATATCATTATATCAGGGATATGGTGCAGAGAGGAGCAGTGAAGCTCCTATATGTTGTGACGGATGAGCAGGTTGCAGATGTGTTGACGAAACCACTAGCCAGAGTTAAGTTTGAGTACTTCAGAGAGAGGCTTGGTGTTCTTCAGATTGACAACACTTTGAGGAAGAAGTGATGGGACACATTTGCAGAAGCCATTCCAAGCATGGTGAGAGGAGGATCCTTCCCATGGATATGGATGTAAGCGTTGTGTGATGAGCATCAGGACGATGCTCCAGTTACTGCTTTGTATATGCATCATGTTGGATGCTTTGTATGATCAGTTGGATCATGTATTTGTATATGCATCATGTTGGATGCTTTGTATGATCAGTTGGATCATGTATTTGTATATGTGTCAGGTGGATACATTGTATGATCAGGTAGATCATGTATGGTGATATGTATCAGGTAGATACTTGGCATGCATCAGGTGGATGCATTGTATGATCAGGATGATCATGGATGATGAGCTTCAGGATGTTGCTCCAGTTGACATGCATCAGGAAGATGCAGTGACGATGATCAGGATGATCATGTGACGATGACATGCATCAGGACGATGCAGTGATGATGATCAGGATGATCATGTACATCAGGATGATGTATGGTGAGTATCAGGTTGATACTCTGTGGCCGTGGACAGGTTGTGCAGATGAGCATGTAATCTTGCCCTGGGAGATCTTGTTGGTTGTGCTGCGACACATAAAGGATCCTGGGATACTCTTTCGAGGTTTTGCTCTGGGAGGACATGTAATATTGCCATGGGAGATCTTGTCGGTCATGCTGCGGCACATAAAGGATCCTGGGATACTCTTTCGAGGTTTTTTCCTATGGCATATAATATTGCCCTGGGAGATCTGATAGGTTGAGTTGTGTGCTTGTAATCAGTCCTGGGATGCTCTTTCGAGGTTTTTCCATGACCACTTGTAATATTTCCTTGGGAGATCTTGCCAGTTGTGCTTCAGCACATAAAGGATCCTGGGATACTCTTTCGAGGTTTTGTGGTGACCACATGTAATATTTCCCTCAGAGATCTTGTCGGTCGTGCTTCGGCACATAAAGCATCCTGGGATACTCTTTCGAGGTTTTGTGGTGGGGTCAACATATAATATTTCCCTAGGAGATCTTGCCGGTCGTGCTTAGGCACATAAAGGATCCTGGGATACTCTTTTGAGGTTTTGTTGACACACGTAATAAGTCCCGAGGATTCCACAGTATGGCCAGTGATGATGAAGACCTACAGGTAGTGGGCCTACATCCAGCATGAAAAAGGGCTGGCTCTGTAGAACTTCCTATGACGAGCAGAATTCAGAGGTAGCCCAGAGATCAAGATGTTGAGTACAATAGCAATGATGATGTTTATGCTCCGTGATCCAGTGATGATGATCCAGCTCCAGAATTGAAAGACTTGTGCCAATATGTATTGATGACCTATGTCCAGAATACCTTCCTAGTTAAGAGGGAGTGTTGATGTATTTGTAACTTCGGAAGATATTCTTATATGTATTACATTTGTACTTTATTGTATATCCATTAGAGATGTTACATTCCTCTATTTGGAAGTGTCGTCATTTGTATTGACAAGTGTCGTCATTTGTATTGATGGGTTATTAGACCACCAGTAAGGGGTCGACCCTGATTAGGTCATGTGGTTGGGTTATTAGACTTGAGTAGCAAGTCGGCCCCAGTGAATTAATTGGTAGGTCAAGTCAATTATAAATAAGAGGGGTGTGTCCCTCATTCTATTCATTCACTCACTTCTCAAGCTCGCATAGCTAAGAGAGAAAGAGGCGCACTTGTGGAGGAGGAGGAGCATCTGCTAGAGACATCTCTTTGGGTTTGATCCTTGTGATCTTGTACTTGGGTTTATGAGGAAGTTGTGGGGTTTTTCACCTTCTTGGTTTCCCCCGATAAAACTCTGTGTCTCTTGTGTGCTTGCATTATTGTGTTTATGATTGATATGTTGTACATATTATTCTCTTAGTGATCTTGAATGATAATGGAATGAAATTATCAAAAAAATTAACACCATGTACCATAAAGTGGCCGCAAATATATAGATTTACATCAGAAATTTGAATTTCTATGGAGGAATTCAAATTGGTCACAAAAGAGGGCTTACTAAACTAACTAAAACCCCCCAAGGTGGAAACAACTCTCTCCAACTCACTCAGGATGCTCATGAATTGGATAAAAATATTTTGGAATGTGAAGTAGACTGAAAATGGAAAAGGATGATAGCTTTTGGAGTGAAAAAGAGGCAAGGTGTGTTGGCCACAAAATCTAGCAGCTGCCAAAAGCACTGGAGCGCCTAGCTGTAGTCTTATCCATCCAAAAGCAGGAAAAAGATGTGAAAGCACTACAAAAGTAGGAAGTGCGCCCTTTCTATTCTGGATAGCTAGTAAAGTAGGCAAGATGACCAAGGATTCACTCAAGTGGATATGGATGACATGTGGTGGACCAAGGAAGTCAACTAGTGGCCAAAAACATGGTAAAACTACCTAGGAAAGTAATAAAAGTTGAAATAAATTATATCCTAAGTATTAAATGGGTTTTTATGTTCTAACACATCCCATGGGCTACATCTACACAAAAAAATACATAGGGACCAACCCCTACATGAAGTACAGATACTCGTGTCTAGATCGAAAGCTCTGGCTAGTCGGGCCCCATAATATCCCAAAGGTAGCACTACCTCCAATGCCTCCTCACCCACTCCACCAACCTCCACAGACTGCCCCTTTGGTTCCACTTTATGCCTCTTGGGGATCTCTCCTAAAAAACATGATCCAGACCATGACCCCCTCGTGAAACTCATACTTGGTGACCCACTATGGCCCTCTTCCTCATCAACCAATGCCAACCAACCCCAAGCTCTTCTAGTACTTGAAGAGTAGGGTCCATCTAATCATCATCCAGCTTGGCCAAATCTTGGTCATCCATGCCCTCCACCATCACTCCAATAGGTCGGCTAGGATATACTTTGCATGCTCACCTAAGCCTTCTCCTTTGGTAGGAGCACCCCCTACTATAGCTCTACCTGATGCACTAGTAGGGGAGCCAACACCTCCTACAGGTCCCACCCCTTCATCCTGCACGAAGCGACGTCCAATGACCCAAGGGGGCTTAAGTAGTCCCACATTTGCATCACAGATAATATCCCACAGTCTGTATCCCATATACATGATAAATATTTTCATAATAAAAAAATATGTACAAAAGCTACATAAACACATAAATACGTAAACACAAGTCATACCTGTGTGATCCCACTTGTGATATGGATCCAGTAACTTTATGTCAGCCCAGTATTCCATTCAGCTCGAGGGGTGTCTCTCCAGATGTTCAATTATCTGCTCCCATACATCTAGATAGTGTGGGGTGAAGACATGATCTATATCTCCCCCACCATCACAAGGCATCACTCATCGCTAATACATCATCTGAGGATCCTAAGGCCCCCTTGCGGGAACCACCACCTACGGTCTCAATGTGGGGAATCACTTGAAACAATATGAGCACATCACACTGCCATACTGAAATGTCCTCTCGCCTCTCCTCCTCCAGGAATCTGCTAGTTGTGTCGTCAACCCTCTTAATAGAATTATCCCCCAAGTTACTTGGTGTCTCGCTATCACCCTCTCAACCAACTTCAATCATCCCCCAGTAATCCGATGCGGGGACGATACTCCCAACACTCGCAGAACGACAGTCACTATTGTTCACACAAGATGGATCTATGATCCACTCGGGGCCAGGAAGCCGAGGGGGACAACAGTTCGACTGAATGAATCAGATCTGTTATGAAGGAAGCACAAGAAATAGAATAAGCAAGCAAAAATTACACTACGCAGATAAACACAAATACACAAACAAATATGCAGGAATGCAAACTGATCTCTGTTACTAAAAACCAGATAGATAAGATGTATATTACAATAGTTTACATGCTTATATAGAGAGTTTTGAGATGCTTGGGTTCCTTCCCGTTACGTTCAGTTACAAAATAAGTTATAACGATTTGGCAGTTCAACAGTTACATTCGATTGGAAGACAGAGAGATAGTTTGTTGAATTTCGACAGTCGCAAGTCACAAGATGGTGTTTCACAAGTCGCAAGTCGACGCTATATGTCAATGTCGCGAAACTGTGAGGTCGCAGAACGTGTCGAAGTCACGTCGCAGTTCGACAACTTGCCAAATTTGTTTCAAAGTCACGAAGTGTGTCGAAGCCGTCCAAGTCGGAACTTGTCAAAGTTGTGTCGACATCGATGACTAGTCGAAGATGTGTCGAAGTCGGCATCTGACAATAATGCCAACTACGAAGTGGATCAGAACTCCATCCTTAAGAAACAATGGTCCCCATTTTTTTCTCATGAAGGTGAGGACACTTGTCGGTTAGGTCAGTAGTAGAGTACCACTTTCCTTGTGTTGGGATCTAACCTGCCTTAGCAACCTGAAACAAGGGAATTATGTTTGTCCTTGTATGGCGTACTCGTCGTCCCAAAATGGTGTCGCAAGGAAGAGGCTCTTGAACATTTGGATTGATGTTGTCGGGTTCTACTATCGGTAATTCATTATGTTCCAACATTGGTGCATGGTATGGTCGAAGTAGATCCACATTGAAGATAGGATGTAGACCAAGTCACACAGGAATGTGGAGCTGGAAAGCGTTTTCTCCAATCTGCTAAAGAATACTGTATGGACCATATCGCAAAGGTTTCAACTTTTTGTATGGGCCAGTGAAGCGCTCCTCCTTAATATGTAACCAGACCTTATCCCCAATTTGGAATGAAGGAGGGATACGGTGCTTATCGTGTCGAGCCTTAGATTTCACGTTTTCTCTATGCAATATGTCATGTGCTTGTTGCTGGATGTCGCAAATCTGTTTATGAAACTTCAATGCTTTGTCAACTTCTCGTTGGTTGTGGTCGGTGTTGGATTTCCGCTGTGTCGAGAAGCTGATCAAGTCGATAGGCGCTGAGGGTTGAAATCCATAACAGATCTCAAATGGACTATTTCTTGTAGAGCTGTGCTGAGCATGGTTGTAGTTGTGTTGTATGTATGGAAGAATTTCATCCCATGTGCATCGATGCTTGTGGTTGTACATGCGAAGCAGTTGTACGACCAAGCAATTAACAACTTCAATATGTCTGTCGGTCTAAGGATGGAAAGCTATAAAAAATGAGAGTCGTGTGTCTAGCTGTTGCCAAAGGGTATTCCAAAAGATGCTGACGAATCTGGCATCTCGGTCGGAAATGATGGTTGTTGGTAAACCAAAGTGTTTCCAAACATGTGTGAAGAAGAGCTAAGTAGTCTGCTGCGCTGTCGTTGTCTTCTTGCATGGTATGAGAATGACCATCTTGGAAAATCTGTCGACTAATACCAAGATCACGTCATGTTGATGTTTCGTAGTAGGATAACCTGTCAAGTAGTCCATAGAAATAGATTCCCATGGTCGACTAGGAATTGGTAGAGGTGTGTACAATCCCTGTCGTTGATTAGGCAGTTTAGAAATGGCACAAACCATGCATGATCGAATGTACTTGTTAACATCGGTTTTAAGTGTAGGCCAAAAGAAATACTTCTGTAGAATAGAAATTGTCTTTGATACTCCAACGTGTCCTGCAATATTTCTGTAGTGCGCATCCCAAATGAGCTATTGTCGATGCTCACCGATCGGTACACAAAGCTATCCAAGCTTGTATAGCAAGGTGTCTTTCAAGAAATAATCGGCAGTCGATAACTTGTCAGTCTAAAGATGTCGGTAGATTGGTGAAACGTCGATGTCTTCATGATACAACTGAGGCCAAGTAGTGGTGTCATATCCCTACATACTCATCAGTGTGAAAAGGAGAGTAATGGGAGGTCTGCTTAGACAATCGACGGCGGCGTTAGCTTTACCTTTCCGATACTTAATTACCAACTGGAATTGTTGTAGGTAATTAATCCACTTAAGTTGTCGAGTTGTTTGAAGTTTTGATTGTGTCAGAGTGAACTGAAGAGGCTTATGGTTAGTGAGGATGATCGTTTCCTTGCCAAGGATGTAATGCCTCCATTGCTTGATAGCTTGCACAATGGTGTGCAGTTCTTTTTTGTATGTCGAATATATTCTAACAGTGTCGTTAAAAGTTTCAAATGAAAAGTGACTGGGTGACTAGACTAAGTGATCACTACACCCAAGGCCTAGTCCGATGCGTCCATCTCAATCTCAAAGGGATGATGCAAATCAGGTAACACAAGTACTGGTGGAGTGTAGAGCTTGTGTTTGAGTTGTTCCCACTTCCTTTTGTCAACTGATTCAAGGGCCAAGATATGTGACTGAAGCCGAGTATGAACCATGTTCCTAGAATGTTGATCATGATTGATGACCTTCTTTGTCTATTTCGTAGATACCAAGGAAACCATTAGTGTAGGTCGTCGTTCTGGTACGCTGTATCGCTGATCTCTGATTCTGACAATCACCTTCTACAGTCGTGACTGGTAACTTCCATGGCGATCCCATAGGTAAGGTTTTCTGAATAGAGCGTCGGCTATGGAGAGTGGTGTCACGTTGCAAAGCACTTCATCTTCAAAATGCTTTATGAAGTATGCGATCTTGCATTGTTGGGTGATCCTTAGCTCTTGTCCATCCTTCATCCAACTAATGTTGTAAGGCTGAGGATGCGAAGTGGTCACAAGACCTAGTTTTTTCACAAGTTATTTAGAAACAAATTTATTCTGGCTCCCATTGTCCATAATCAGATGCAATGGATTGTTCTGAACCCATATCTGTGTATGGAACAGGCGCTCTCGTTCCTCCTTGTCGATGATGGTCGAGGCTACTGGAGTTGTCGATGTCAAAAGAGTCGTTGCTTCTGGGTCATATTCTAGCACAGTCTTATCGAATGCGTCAGATGTCGACACTTTTTCCAAAAAGGTATTATGAGCTTTGCATTGATACGTATTGTGCAAGGATAAGTGATGATAGTCGCACCATTTTCTGGTCGATTGCTTGCTACGTTCCATTTATGAAAAGGATTTTTGCTATGATCTGGCTTTGGTGGAGTCGACAGAGAATATTTTGACTTGTCAAAGTCGTTTGTGCCTTCTTTTTCGGTGGACATCCTGATGTCGGCTTTGTTGCAAAGCGTGCTTACCTTTCTGCTTGGTTTCAATTTTGTTGGCATAGTGGAATGCATCCGCAAGCGTGTTGACAGTCAGAAACTCCATCTCCTGCTGAATGTACTGGGACAATCTGCTAACGTACTTCAGAACAAGCAATTTTTCTTCTTCTTGGACGCCAAGTCTATCCATGAGTCGATAGAACTCATCGGTGTAGCTTTGTAGGGACTGGTATTTCCATTTCTTTAGTGGCTGCCGCTTCTTATACTGTTGCTCAAGATACTTCGACGGGTAAAACTCCTTTTGGATGTGTTCGAAGAAATTTTCCCATGTGTCGATGGGGTCTTCGCTTTTCTCCATCTTTGTCGAAAGATGCTCCCACCAGTAGTGCACAGATGTTGACATCTTTAAGGATGCAATGGTGATCTTTTCGGCTTCTGAGAGTTGATTCACAGAGTAATAGGACTCCAATTGTTGAACCAATTGTCGACGGATTCCGCATCAATATTGCCTTCTAGATTCGGTATGTCCAAATTCATTTGCACTTTGAAGGGGCTGATTTTGTTGGAGTTGGTTCTCATCGAAAATACTCCAGATGTCAAATCAAATCGTGTGAGAATCTTGTTGAACTGGGCGAACATCTCAGTTCGTTGTCGATCTAGCGCTTTCTCATATGAGCTGTTGTGTCTTGTTGATTGCATGTCTTTCGCCTGTTTCTTCTGCCATCTCTAGATGTAGTGTCTAATTCGATTCTTGAGTCTGCGAGCGAGTTTGAACCAACATAAG
The DNA here is from genome assembly GCA_027924585.1 of Larix kaempferi. Classification (NCBI taxonomy): domain Eukaryota; kingdom Viridiplantae; phylum Streptophyta; class Pinopsida; order Pinales; family Pinaceae; genus Larix; species Larix kaempferi. The sequence goes on along the minus strand of BSBM01000129.1, from coordinate 8,005,741 downwards.
TCAGGTAACTTCGATGGAAGTGTCTATGCAAAACTCAATCATGAACAAAGCTAATGTGCTCTAACGAAGCTCTGAATGAACTTTGATTCTACTCTGATACCAATGATCCACTCGGGGCCAAGAAGCCGAGGGGGAAAACAGTTCGACTGAATGACTCGGCTCTATTATGATGGAAGCACAAGAAATAGAATAAGGAATCAAAAATTACACTACGCAAATAAACACAAATACATAGACAAATATGCAAGAATTCGAACTAATCTTTATTACTGAAAACTAGATAGATAATATGTATATTATAATAGTTTTCATGCTTATGTAGAGAGTGTTGAGATGCTTGGGTGGCTTCCCATTACATTCAGTTACACAAGAAGTTATAACAATTCAGGATTTCAACCGTTACAGTCGTCTGGAAGATAGAGAGACAGTCTGTCGAAGTTCAACAATCGCAAGTCACAAGATGGTGTTGCACAAGTCGCAAGTCGACATTGTATGTCGACGTCGCAAAACTGTGAGGTCACAGAACTTGTCGAAGACATGTCACAGTTTGAAAACTTTCCAAATTTGTGTCGAAGTCACAAAGTGTGTCAAAGCTGTCGAATTCGGAACTTGTCTAAGTTGTGTCGACGTCGATGACTGGTCGAAGGTGTGTTGAAGTCGGCATCCGACAATAATGCCAACTGCGATGTGGATCAATCTAAATGTGACACATGAGGATATGTCTCACTCACTGCTATAGCATCCCCACCACAATATTGGTCCACTGATCTAATAATACTATGTTCCCTACTCATCTGTGGCTAGGTCGCCTCCATAGCCCCCAAGGAGAAAGACCTGTCAAGAAGTAAATATCTTGCTCGGTAATGCTGAGGTCCCTATCTCCTACTTGGAAAACCTCCTAGTCAGGCTTCCACATCGCAATGATCCTCTACAGGAGTGTAATATCCCAATCATATTTATGGAGGTATTAACTCAATTACAAAATACCAAGTCAGAAAAAATTAAAAACTAGTATCTAGAATTAAAGTAGAAGTGATAGAACTAGTATTAAGCACAATTAGAACTCCCAAATTCCTCCCAATATGGAATTTAGGATAGGATAAGGATTCAATTAAGAATAAAAACATGCCAATACTTTGAAAATGGCACATTTATGGGTGCTTCACACCTAGGAATATTTCCTTGGAAGAGCCAAGGCTATCAATGCACATTCCCCAAGGACTTCTGTGGAAAACCAAGGCTTCTAGTGCGCAATGTCATTAATCATACCTGTGGTAGAATATATGGAATTTACCCACCCGTATACATCATCAATACCAAGTTTTAGAATCAAAATGACAGGGTTTGGAGGCAAAACAAGCAGGTGCGCTACCCAGGAATGCTTAACTAGTTAACTTCCTAACTTTTCCAAATGCCCTTAGAGGGTCACAAATTTCTGAATTAAGGATGAGGTTGTCTTTATCAGAGTCTTGCGGACCTGAATCAACTTACAAAATGATAATTGGAGTTACAAAGACCATTATACTACACTTTCTAGAAAAGTAGTCAAAATAAGCACTATAACGAGCATAGGTACAATAATGGCTCAATTACATATAAAAGATAAATTGTAGAACTGTAAAATATATCAGATATTGATTATAAGAGAATTTTCATAACATTACAAAGCTTTAGATATATTAATAATACCCATAGGGTTGCCAACAACCTCTAGGAAATAAGTAGAGACAATTACTATAGAGAATGGTCCAATGGATGGAATTGCTATACTAGGTGAAGAATATCTTAGATGGTACTAGGATCAGATCTTACATCAATGAGCAAGGTTGTAATCATCACTCCTTATGAAAGGCTCGAATCCACAGGTAGGATAGAGATCAACATGGACACATATCCTAGTTGTGACTAGGGGCACTCCCAAGTCCTGAGAAGCGCAGAGCTCTCAATGCAAAACATTAAACTGTAAAAATATATGAGATGGTGCACACCACCTTATTTTATAGGATGATATGCCTTCCATTTTCAATGAATTTGGTCATATTCATCAGCCATGCGCCCTCATTGAATGCTTTTCGAATCTTCAACTCTTCCTTCATTTTTCCTTGCTTTGTTGCCTTTATGCTTTGGACTGCTTTTCTGCTTTCGGAAACATCTTGCTTTTCCTAGATTTTCTCTACTTTTCTTGTTCTTTTTCCTGCTTCTCTACTTCTTTCCACTTTATGGACTTTCTTGCCTTCCTGCATGCTTTCTGCTTTTATGAGTTTCCTTCTTTTGAGTTGCCTTCCATATTTTTAGTAGCTTTATGGATTTTCTCTGATTTTATTCCAGTTGCCATTGTGGATGACAACTCATAGGGTCCACAAGGCCACTCATGCACCCTCCTTGGCCACCTAAGCACACCCACTCATTACAAAATTAAATCAAAATAAAATAATTATAAATTAAACATGGAACACTATCCTAAGTCTCAAAATTTAATCAAACTTGACAATTAATACATAAAAATTTAACCCCTTCACTTATTGGATTTTTGATAGACTATAGGGTTTGATAAGGTAGTAGAATGATCATGGGGTCCTCAAGGAGGGGACATTACAAGGAGAAAATATGTATATCAAATCAGGGGGCACTTGAAGAACTTCAAGGTCCTTGCAACCTGAAGTGCCTGGGTGGCCATCAAATCCCTAGCCACCTCCCTCACCAAATCGTCATAGTGGCGCTCTCGCCACTCGAAAATGTGCGCCATCTCCGTTACTCACAAACACCTGAAAACAAAAACACCATCACATCGGGATTACTCTTGGCATCCCACAAATTCCAAACTAAGACTTCAACCCTCCACTAGCGCAACTATGGATATAAAACCTGCATTGCTGGCGTGGTCTCCCAAATTCAAAGCAGTGCTACGCGTGACTATAACAAGGTCCTGCACACAATCCTAGTCACGCATTCCTCACTCTTCTTGGTCATGATTATCGCCTTTTCTGCACACCAGACATTCACACTACTCTAGTGCGTGACCAAACCTCGATTCTTACCATGTGGTGCATTGAAATTGTTGATTTCTCATGCAGTTCATCGTGCGTGATTCTGTATTTTCCTGTGCCAAAAACCAAAATCATGCGTGGTCCCTCTATGGACACTAAATGGGGTTGAACGACCGAAAACACTCCCATCCCTAAATACTAACCTACCCAAAACCATTGGGATAAGGTTTAGGCCTAGATCTCAATGCTCAAAAAAATGAGTCTTGGATCACCCGAAATCGTCGTACCCAGCTCCGAATCGCATGAGATGCACAAAGTACAAATCAACTCGAAAAATGGGCTCCACCCCTTTTATAGTGATTTGAACCAATCTTCAAAACTTCACCACAACCAAATCATATCTCCATTTGGTGAACTTTCCACACCACTAATATTAGCACTACGAGATATACAAAGTGATAGTTCTCACTCTTCGAACTGGATAGTTCCATCTTGCACCTATTTTTCTCATCCAAACCGCAGGTACGCTATGTTTTGGTTGTCAATTATGCATCTTCAATACCTTTGTCATGGTCTTTATTACACTTAGTTGTTTTCACTGTATGTGCAGGATAACGACCAAGAATCGACTACCTCTTCTTTTTCCATTATAAGAACAACACTCCACCCCTCAACAATGGCACCAAACTTCTATCATAGGTATCATCTCAAAAGTGGCATATAGGCAACACCTTCCCTCTGTTTTCATTGCACTTACCATATATTCCCGTTGATAACCATAGGGTCCTCATCCCCATTAATGATATGCCACCAATATCACTACTAAGGGTAGCATCTTTCCTCCATGGGTGTACGAACCATTAATGCATCGATGTCATTATTTGACACCCATGATGTCGACCCCCCACAAGCCTAAGGAATTTGATACACCTTGAAACAATCAACCCATAGTTCATCATTTTATAGATACGCATTTACTCCCCCACCTTCAGTGGTTGATTCCATTAAATTCCTCAGCATATGTTATGATCAAGAAACACGGGTCACCACTCATACCTCCATGAGCACTCTACCCCTGCAATATTGTTCATATCGCCAACCCCTCCAAGACACCTATGGGGTCCCATCCTCCAAAGTAACCAATTCTATTAAGTTATTACCACGGGAACACTCTGCATAGCATTGATTCATGGGGCACCCGTATTCATGTTTGCATCCCAACCCTCCAATCATTATGGAAACGGTTCCCCGACTCACTCAAAACCATGGGAACTTCTCCCATCATCAAATCAATTCCCCGATTCACCCAAAACCGTGGGAATCCCACCCATAATTAAATTGGTCCCCCGACACCCCCAAAACTGTGGGGACCCCACAACTATTCTTTATGTACAAATTGTTCCCCAATCCACTTAAAACCATGGGAACATCACTATTCTTTTGGCATCAAAACCTATTTTCCTTTGGTCGATGTTGTTGACCTGCACTACCCCCAACATTATGACTTTTTTCAGTCACCATCACCCTCAGCATTGTGTCCCCAACAAAATACTTCATCTACAGTCTCTCTCACTCTGTTGCAACCTATTCCTTTATTTTGAAGAATGATATCATCCATTACTCACTAAGTTTGCATCAATCACAGGAAGTCATGAGCCTCACACTTACTAGTCAATCCTGTGTTAGCTTTGTAAGTCCAACAGTTGGTTACAAAATGATCTTGGTTGTCAAGATAAGACCCTCGTCTTATAATGTACTTCAGCTCTCGTCGACATCAAATCACCCTATTCCAAGAGTTGCAGTAGTTGTAGTTGTACCTTGGAGTCCCTTTCAATCACTATAAGGGATTGCCTCGAACTAAGTAGGGATATTCTCAGTTCTCCCTCACTTAGTAGTCTCTCCTATGCTCGACGTCAACACATCTATCACATCAGGGAGACTCGTACATTTCGAAGGTAGCAATGTTCACATTTATGCATCATAGTTGAAACAATTTGGTGAGGTCTTACATTCATCACCCTCACTAGTGTTTTGGTCCACCACTCCCATGGGATTATCATGGTTATCAGCAGTACCTCTTCTTCAACACTTGTAACAACATTTCCAGGTTTATTTACTCTTGCATGGATTGAAGCGGCCTTCATCCATGTGCCAGCAATGTATTGAGTTGATCCCTGAGTCCTCTCTTATTCTATTCATCCTGACATATTTTCACGAGCATGGGTATGCCCATCTCATTTGTATAAAACATAATTCTTTATTCTGACTTCACCAACAATCTTCCCCCATGGGAGGACCCTGTTCGTCCACACGTGCTTCACAACTTTCATGACCACTAGAGAGCAGAAAAGAAATGATGATGCATTATTGGCCCTACAGTACCCTCTAAACCTCATACATCAAGGGGCATCTATTAACGCAGACATTAGAGAAAATTTGGGGTCTAAAATGGGTCGTCTAAGAAAACGATCCACCTCATAAGAAAAAGAGCCACTAAATTCAAGAACCAATAGAATTTCAAGAAACGATTCAACCATAATGGTTGACATGGCATATTTGACATTAAAAAAACCACTTTTTTAATTCGTATTTTCAACATATCTCCCTTTCATTTTACACAAATTTCAAATGGGAGAACTCGTTGGATGTGGAATTAAATTCTGCATCCAACAAGTAGCCACACTGCATACTTTTGACGTACCCCACCCCATGAAAAATGAGAAATACATCAAAAAAATGTGTTACATCAAAGTACCACATTTGTTTTATGTATTTCTCATTTTTTGTGGGGCGGGGTACCTCAAAAGTATGCAATGTGGATACTTGTTGGATGCAGAATTTAACTATGCATCCAATGAGTACTCCCACTCAAAATTTGAATAAAACGATAGGTAGATATGTTGAAAATACGAAGAAAAAGGGTAGTTTTTTTCTCTTTTCCTCCAAAATTCATAAATATTATTTTATTATTTTAACTATTATTTTATTATTTACCTTAGGAGGCCCATTTTAGACCTCAAATTTTCTCTAATGAATATCATACACATGCGACATTTTTGCAATTCACATAGTAAGGCGTCATCAACAAATAGCATGCATCCCACGGAATACATCCTCATCAAATCCAAGAAGCAATATGATTCCAAAAATTCTAAGGTACATTCAAAATATAGGATCGTGTGGCCTAACCTCTTTTCAAGTGCACAACTACACATATTACCAGTTATGTTCCCATGCGACCCCTGTGCAGATTTCCCTTTGATATCTGAATGACTATCAAAATGGCAGGATCTCAACCACCAACTTCGCAAATCCCATCACCAACAAATATTCAAACTTGTCTTCTCAACATCATGGATTGGCATTCAATAGCCCTCATTGCGTGACTTGAATCTAGTTCATGAGGCGTGGGTTTCACACTTGGATCTACTTGTTTTTTGGTCACCTCTTGGCCTATAAAAGGAATCCATGGGCATGCATCTTAGAGGAGAAACCAAGAGCAAGGTTATGATATAGAAATTGTATTGGATCTTCCTCATAGCCCATCTCTTTCATATGTTTTAGCATTCTCCAAGCTCTCTCGCTTCCTTCCTTCAAGGAGCAAGTGCTTCTCTCCATTAGTTCTTTCAGCTATCTAGCATTTAGTGTGGACAAAATAGGCATCCCTAAGGGATATTGTTGGCTTCCCTTTGAAGCCTTTACCTCCTTGGTGACACTACATGTATTTGCTTGACCATTAGGCAATCTAAAGTGGTTCATGCATTGGTTCTTTGTTGTGGTTTGCACCCTCTTGTTCCCTTTTATCATTTCAAGTTATTTTTGTTTTTATTTTTTTCTATTTCACTAACAAATCCTTGCAGGATCTACTTTGGGGTTATCACATTTTGTTTCTATTTCTAAATACTGGGCCTAGTAAACAACCTCAAGGAATTCCATCCAAAGTGGGAGAGGCTGCACACCTTTGTGCATAATTTCCCACAACACATACCTCTAATCCAAAATGTAGAGTAGATGCACTCAGTATTGCATCAATAATAGAGATGTTGTAGCCATCCTAAAGAACAAATATCGTTGTAAAACCATGAGAAAAAAGAGCATGAGTTAATTATATAATGGATCCATGTTGGTGAAGAAAGAGGGCTATAAGTCTCTCATTTATGGATCACAAGGTATCATAGCAATTGAATCCTTGACTATGACACAAATGTTATAACTTTACAAACCTAGCATGGGTAAAGAAAACATAGAAAAGTGTGAGGGTCTATTGTTATGGCGCAAATTGGCACTTCCACATTTGTGATAATGACCTACTAAAGTGACACATAATTCATAAAAAAAAAATGATCATCTGAATGTACTTATCATCATGGAATAATCGTTATCTTAATCCTATACGATGGTCTAATCATTCAAAAGACAATCTAGTTTGTTCCTAACTGAAATCATTGAGTTTCAAGCCAAAACAAAGCCCCACGCACTTTTTCTTTCTGTAAGGTATGTGGCCACATACTTTTTCCTTGAACAGGGCATATGGGCCATGAAAAGTGCAGGAAAAAAAATCATGAAAATTCATAAAATGAAGCAACTTTTATGTGGTTGGCCTTAGTTACAACTCACAAAACTACTTTATAACCATTCTAACTATCCCAAACACTCATTAAAAATGGATATGGTGAGCCAAGTGGGGGAGGACACTCTGTTAATGTTATGTTGGAGGAGTTCTTCTAATCTTCTGATCCCATTTGTCCCATTTCCCCTCAGTGACTCTTTCCCCTGAGCATTCTTTCATGTGTAGTTGAAGTCATTTCCCTTATATGAATTCTCCCTTATACACCCTTGGGAGATAAAGCGTTTGTAAGTTGGAGTGCAAGTGGTTCAAGTGAATAGGGACCCAATCAAAGGTTTCAAAAGGTTTTGAGATGGTAGAGAGGTAACTTGTATACCATTTCTTGTTGTCTTTTAATAGAAATTTGTGATCTTTCCTTTCCCCAAAATCTTGTTTAAATATTGAATTTCTTAGGCTTTATCGGTTGAAGAACATTAGTCCTTTAAATAGCTTAATCAATACTCATTGTGATTATAACAATGCTTTTGATTTGGTTTGTATATTTATTGAATCCATAAATCTTGTGAGGAAGGTATTTGTCTCTTTTGTAGGTCTCAAGCTATTGGAGTGAAGCACATCTAATATGAAGGGCGACAACAACAAAGTTCAAGGTTTGGAAATAGGTTCATCTTCTTCTCCCATCTTTATCCAACATTTGCTTGTTTGCTTCCTTGGTTGATGTAACATCTCAAGTGTGTCTGAATTCCCAATTTAAAGAGTGTTATATCCTATTTCACCCCTTTTAGTATATTAGTGGTCAGCCCTATCTAGTAGGAAAATTTTTCCCACATCAGAGATGACAGGGAGCGTATGATTTAGAATATTTGGAGGGAAATGTGCTTAATGGGCCTAGAAATGGGCTCTATTTAAAGAGGTATTACTCCTATATGACAACGTTTAGGAAATTCCCTTTGACTTATTGTATTATAAGGAACTTAGATTACTTTTATTTTATATTTTATATTTTTTTGTTGGCCATCGCTCATCGTTCTATGTGCTCAATTGAAAAATGTCATCATAAGCACCTGTGTTTATGGGATTTGCGGATGATGCTAGTCATCACACTCGACATCTAGCTTCCATCGCTTGGGTAATTTATTCTCCCACGGGCCATCCTATGAGTTCGGGAGGAGTATGTCTCGATCCAAAGACTAACAACATTATCAAATATAGAGATGTGATCGAGCTACTATTGGATGCAATCTCTAATGGAATCCAATAGTTGACAATCCACCTAGACTCACACCTAGAAGTGTCACAATTAAATGGTATATATCGAGTTTGTAATCCTACTTTTTTAAGAAGATTCTTACAGGTGCAAATTCTAAAACGATATTTTGAATCTATTACATATGTTCACATTCCAAGAGGTTTTAATTTTTATCTAACGTGTTAGATAACAATGTATTCAGTTGGAATTTATCTCATATATAATCAAGCACATGTAAATAAACAAAAGCATGTACATTTTGTATATAAAGTTTGTTGAAAAGGTTTTTTTTTATATAGAATTCCCATCATGTACAAAAAGTGTGGGCTTCACTTCAGAGATCTCAACGTACAATCTCCTCTTTTGGAGTGGTGGATCTCTTCTCTATGCTCTCTTATTTCTAAAAAGGATTATTTCTACTCTGCGTATTTCCAAAGAGGTTTTCCCTACTGTGATACCATGTTATAATTTCAAAGCAAAGGTAAAATCATAACACACCAAACCCTATGGAGCATCACCATGCTCTTCTAATCACTAAGATGGAAATATAAGCAATACATAGAACTAGGGTTTTTTACCATGTCTTGGCCACTAACTCCACTGATAAGTGCATAAATAAGTACATACTCTTGGCTTGTCAATCACCAACTCATAACATCTAATGAAAGTAATTACCATACTTCAACAGATTTACATGTAGTAGCTTTGTTCTTTCTGCCAATAGTGGTTTTAATAGATTTATAGATGTTAATCATTATGTGGTTTATGACCAGTTTAAATGTTGTAAGAATGTTGTCCAAATAGCATAGTGGCTATATGTATCTTCTATTTTTCCTTTCCTTGCAAGCAAATATGTTCATATGTATGTAATTTGTATTAAATAATAATAGATCGTGTCTGATTTGTTGTTTGGTTTGTGTTATGAATATCTGTGATGTTTCTTTCTCTTTTCATGGAATAAAGTTGGTGACAAGCTGTTAAAAAATAATTAAAATGGATAATCGAATTTCAGATTTATTCTTAAAGTATGTGGTCAAGGATCAAGATCATTACATAATCTCTTAAAAGTATGCAGCCAAATGTCAAAATCAAGTCACTATTTGCTAGGAAATGCTTCTCTCTTAGCAATAACTAAAGTGCCCTAGAAGGGGCTCTAGTACCAAGTGAAATGAATAATAGTTCATTTATGGAGGAATACCCAATATAAAAAGTACAATAGATAGAAATTAATATAAAACTTGAGTAATAAATTGTTAAATAAAAATATGATAATATATTGTCAGTATCATAACTGAATAATCATATCTTTTAAATAAATTATATAACATTTTATATTAAGAGAAATTCATTATTTAGAATTGCTAAATATAATTTCATATTTATGATTAAACTATTGAAAAACAAAAAAATATACAACAAGAACAAACATTCTTACATCTATTTCAGCTATAGACAATAAACAAATAGTATCATTCAAGATCACCGGAAAAGTCTCCAAAAGTGGATATCCTCCACTAAGCTAGTGGATACTTGTTATATTTTTCAATACACATCATCCAAGCTTCAGAAACTATTTTATTGGTCTTTACTTGTTGGATATCCTCCACTAAGCTAGTGGATACTTATTCTTGGTCTTTATTATATTTTTCAATACACATCATCCAAGCTTCGAAAACTATATCATCGGTTTTACTTGTTCTTTGTTTTTATTTCAAAAACTATATGAATAATAATAATAATATCACTTCGTGGATGCTCGTTCTGTGTTTTTATTATATTTTTTAATATAAGATTTATCAACATGCAAACGTGTTGTTGATAAGAACAATCTGAAATAGGCCTCCAGCTGGTCATGATTGGATTGAAAGGTGAAAAAATCCATTACAAATATTTCTACAGTTATACTATTTGACTTCTCTAAGTTACAGTTATACTTACCTTCAATGAAGCTAATTGAATTCTCCAAGCTATATATATATATTAATGGCTGCTTTAGGGGAAGAGATTTTTGCATGAGAGTTTTCATTTTTCTTCCACCATTAAAAGAGGCAGCTGCCACTCAACGAAGAAGCAGGTGGCCCATAAACCTAAAAAGGAGGAGAAACACAAAACATAAAACGCAACTGACGCTGGAGATGAATAGGGTGATCTTTTTTCTTTCGGACATAAAAAATCACTGGAGTTGTTGAGCGGCGTGCCTAAACTTTCTAACTGCGTTTAATATATCAGAGGTGATTAGATATTGGTGACCTTATTCAGTCCATGGAATGAGACATGTGGTATATCATGATTTTCCAAAAGAAAACTTTACTTAAAAAAATAATAATAATAAATGTTATTTTATAGGTTTGTATCTTTTGTCTAAAAATTTGATCATTTGGTTTGGTTGGACATGATTTTTTTTCACTTAGTCCTTGGTTTTTTATTTTTCATAATCTGAATTTAAGTGTGTTTTAATGGCCATTTTGATGGTAGAAATGGATTCAACACTATTAAAAAGCCCTTGAACACCCAAAATTTCAGAGTTTGAGAATTGTAACTAGGATTTCTATAATGTTTTGTCAGATTTATTCAATTTTTTCTGTTTGAAATCGTAAAACTTTTAGACTATGCGGTTTCAAACTAGTGATCTTACCTAAGAAGTATCTTAATTGTATACCAATCACTCTCTATTCTACCATGCTCGGTGCACAATAATAATAAATATTTATATAAAAAAATAATTAAGATTTTATAATGTTTTTATGAATTTTTGTTTCATTGGAATTATCTAATTATTCTTAGTTTTTGGCCCATTTTGATAATATATTAATTTTTTGATTTGATAGATGCTTGTTGTATATAAATACAAATAGTAAATTAGATACATAACTCCCTTTTTATTAGCAATGGATATAAGACTAGTTTGTATATATAATATTTGCATTATATCTATTGATCATCACATTCCAATCACCATTGGCCATCACATCACATTACACATAGATTATGCGTGCCTTATATACTAGCGTAGATCCAAATCCTAGGCTCTATCAAGCGCCGAGAGGGATCAAATCTCCCGAGGTGCAAACCTCTGCTCAGGTATTGCACTCAAGGAGCTATTCAAGGAGAGCTGGTAATAATAAATTACTATACCCGGCATAAGAAATAGAAATTACACGATCTCCCTCATATTTACTTTTTACTTTGTATTATTATTTTTTGTTTATGGCCGACATAATATTTATTACTTTTTACTTTGTATTATTCTTTTTTGTTTACTTTGTATTATTTTGTTATTCGACAAACACTGGACAGACAAAGGTTACAAGATCTCCCTCGTATTTACTTTTTACTTTGTATTATTCTTTTTTGTTTATGGCCGACATAATATTTATTACTTTTTACTTTCTATTATTCTTTTTTGTTTATTTTATATTATTTTGCTACTCAACAAACATTCGACAAACACTCCACACATGTTACAAGATCTCCCTCATACTGGGATATAGAGCGCCTCTCGACGCAATCAATAATACTCAATGTTTATTAAGTCAAATATCACATTTACCCTTACATTTTACTATGAACAAGAAAACAAAGGTGGAACATATATGAATTTGACCAAGTAAATATTACATGAGATAATACTCCATGTCCAATAAGTCAAGGTCACATTAGGTATATATAGTGTAACATTAGTTACGCCAATATTGTGATACACTTCATTTGAGAACAAGAAAACAAAGGTGGAATAAATATGATATTACATCCAACACCCTCTTTAATACTCACTTGGAGAAAATTGTGGTAAAGAGAATTCGATGAATAAATATTACAAAATTGTTGAGTATGATTGTCATTGATATCAAAGAAGCTCATTAATGACAAAGGAAAAGTATAGCAATTCGATGCTTAAACTGGTCGACGCCATACTTAGTCGATACTGAATTCTGGTTGGTCGACGCCATATTTAGTCCATGCTTAAACTGGTCGATGCCATATCTAGTCGATACTTAATTCTGGTTGGTTGACGCCATACTTAGTTGATGCTTAAAAATGGTCGAATGGTCAACGCCATATTTAGTCGATGTTTAAATTGGTCGACACCATATTTAGTCGATGCTTAAAATTGGTCGATGCCTAAAACTGGTCGAAAATGTCAAAGCTAAAAAGTGGTCGATAGTCATATAAAGTCGATTGGTACCAACCGCTTTTATTATGGCCGAGTCATTGTAAATCAAGTCAATAGTTGACCTCTTGTCGACTTATTGTCGACCATTATCAGTCGAGTCGGAGTCAGAGATGTAGTCGGCTAGTTGGAGTCGCAATAAAAAATTCGAAGTCATGAAGTCAAAGTCGCAGTCGGAAAGTCGAAGTCACGAAGTCGATATCGGAATCAGCGAGTCAGATTCGGAACAGAGGAATCGAAGATGCTAAATTAAGAGTGTATTATTTATGTTTCGACACTTGACATCGGAATCGACAAGTCGGAATCATAGTCAGCATGTCGAAGTCGAGGCTGTGGAGTCGAAGTGTTTCATAATCGCGTTGTTAATTTCGCAGGTTAAAACAGAGAGGTAATTGCAAATTAGTTTTAGTTTTGAAGGGTCACGATTAAGATTTGTGACTGTTAGGTGAAGAGGCACAATTGAGGGTATATAAACAAGGCTTTATTCCTTCAAATAGAGTGTCTCTGTACATTCAAATAGCATATCAAAGGTGTACAAAAAACATAAAACACATAATCATTTAAGGGTGGTTGGGAGGCGCAAGGACAAGCTACAAAATCCTGTAGGAATTCGTAGCTTCCTTCCAGTTGTTGCTGGTAAACAAGGTGTCGTTGCATCCTTCAGTTGTAGCTGAAAATATTGGGTGTCGTTGCATCCTTCAGTTGTAGCTGAAAATATTGGGTCTCGTTGCATCCTTCAGTTGTAGCTGAAAATATTGGGTGTCGTTGCATCCTTCAGTTGTAGCTGAAAATATTGGGTGTTGTAGCATCCAACAATTTGGTGCTTGCAAATACATGTAAATATAATTTTGTAGTAATAGACTCGTGTTTGTGGTTTTCCCTATTGGGTTTCCATGATAAAATTATGTGTTATGTTTCTATTGTTGATTTTGTTTTTAAAAGTGATAAAAATTGGACAAATAGCTAAATATTGATTCACCCCCCCTCTTAGTATTACTTGATTTTCCAACAATTGGTATCAAAGCGAGTCTCTTCACTAAATTCTAACAGCTTGAAGAGAGATCTTTTATCACTATGGATCAATAAGGAAAAATGTCCTCCAAAGTTCCACTATTCAATGGTGAGGATTATGCGTTCTGGAGTGTTAATATGAGAATTCATTTAATGTCTATTGGACTAGAAGTTTGGTTATCTGTAGAAACAGGTTATATATATTCAAAATCTCCTCCCACGGATCTTGAAGGAATAAAACAATTTGGATACAATGCAAAAGTTGTTATTGCAATCTCGATTGGATTAACCAGAACAGTCTTTGCCAAAGTGATGCATTGCAAAACAGTGAAGGAGATCTGGGACAAATTACAGACTATCAATGAAGGAGACACCAAGGTAAAAAGGGCCAAAATCTAGACTTTTAAAGCTCAATTTGAAAGTCTAAAAATGAAGGAAGAAGAGAACATATCAGAATAATTTGAGAGAATTGATGAAATTGTTAATGCAATTCAAGGGCTAGGAGCATAATTGGAAGAAATGGAAATAGTTGAAAAAGTACTGAGATCACATCCAATGATCTACAATCCTAAGATTTCCACCCTAGAAGATAGAGAAAATATTAACAAGCTCACCATGGAATAACTATATGGGATCCTCATAGCTTATGAAATGAGGATTGGACAAGGTAATTCTTAGAAGAAGGAAGCAACTTTTAAAGCATCAAAAGTAGCTAAGCAATCTAAAGTGAAGATTCTATCAGAAGACTCTGATGATGAAGAAGCACTTCTTGTTAAAAATATTAATAAGGGTACTGGTAAGTACAAAGGGAAATTGCCCTTAAAATGTTTCAATTGTGGGGGAATTGGTCGCTTTGCTTCCAAATTCCCGTATCCCAAACAAAAATACAATGATGAGTGCCCTGAAGACTTCAAGGAGAACAAAAGGAGTTTTAGGAAGAAAAATAAAAAGAAGATATTTTACTCCATGGATGACAGCTGCTCAGATGAGTCTAGTGAAGATGAAGAAGTTGAAGTTCTATTCATGGGAATAGAGAGCAAAAACCCTGAAGAAGAATTAGAAGGAGTAGTAGATCTTGAAGAAGAGCTCATAAGTGCTCTTGAAGAATTAAGGAAGTATAAAAGGATGTACAAACAATTAAAAACCAAAGTGACAGATTTTGAAGAGAAAAACACTGATACAGAAAGAATTATTGTTGACTTAAAAAATCACCTTCAAGAAGCTAAAAATGTTGAAAACAGTCTAGAACAACAGCTTAAGAAAAGAGGGAAAGAATTAGAGAAGGTTGAAGCTGAAATGGTCTTTCTTAGAAAGAAGATTGATGAAGAATGCTTTCAATCAAAGTTTAAGAGCATCTCAAAAAATCTAGATGACATCCTAAGTTGTCAAAGATCATCCAGTAATAAAACTGGATTAGGTTATGACAAAGGAATAAAGTCAGAACAATCCTCTTCCACAATACAAGATGGAAATAAAAGGAGTTATGTTGTTGTACTCAAAGACCCAGTTGAAAAGGGAGATAGTCAATAATTTGGTTCTTTTCAAAATGAAAGTAAGATAGAAAAAATGCCAAGAAGACCAATGACAAGCAGAAATCAACTACTCTTTCTGGGTAATTGTTATGTCTATAACAATTTTGAGCATAAATCATTTGATTGTAAGATGTACCAAAAACATGATCAAAAATATCTCTACAAGGAAGACAATTCTAGAGATCTTCCAAAAGGCAGAAATCAGAATTCTTTTGCACCCTTACAGAGGTATGAAATAGAATGTTACAAATGTGGTAACTATGGGAATATAGCTAGAAAATGTAAACCATTGATTCCTATTGAAAAAGGAGCCACAATTAAAGACAAGGAGCATAGAAAGGCTTGGAAAAATATAGAAGATGTGAAATAAAAATGTTCTATAGCTCTTTGTGCCACAGAAAACCAAGATCTATGGCATGTAGACAGTGGATGTTCAAATCACATGACAGGAGACCCAGGCAAGTTCATAAGCCTAAAATGAGATCAAAAGGGGAAAGTCACTTTTGGAGATAATTTATCTTCTAAAATAATTGGGAAGCGTATAGTGGCTCTTAGAAACAAGGTTAAAGCAAAAAATGTTCTGCTAATAGAAAAATTAAAACCTAATCTCCTAAGACTTGTAAGTCAAACTTGTGATCAAGGGCACATTTACATATTTGACTCCAAGAAATGTGAAATCAGAAAGAAAAATTCAGGAAAACTTATCGGGACTGCTGTGAGAACTCCAAGCAATGTATACATCCTAGAAAATGCAGAACAATGTTACATGAGTCAGATTGGTGAAAGTATGATATGGCATAGAAGGATGGGGAACTTGAACTTTGACAATATTGTAAAAGTAAGTAAGAAGGGTTGTAAGAAACTTGCCAAAAATCATAAAACCTCCAAATTATGTTTATAGACATTGTCTTCATGGGAAACAAACAAAATCAAACTTCAAGATCAAAGAGAATACAACATCACAACCATTGGAAATTATTCACACTGATCTTTGTGGACCTACAAGGACTAAAAGCATGCAAGGTGAGCGTTACTTCATGTTATTCATTGATGATCATACAAGGATGACTTGGATGACATTCCTCAAGGAAAAATCAGAAGCCTTTGTAAATTTTAAAGCTTTTAAAGCACTAGTTGAGAATGAAACAAATCTCAAAATTAATTGTCTAAGGTCAGACAATGGTGGTGAATTTACCGCAAGTGAATTCAATGAGTTTTGGGAAATTCATAGAATCAAAAGGCAGTTTTCAGCCCCAAAAAATCCTCACCAAAATGGAGTTGTTGAGAGAAAGAACAGGACAGCTAAAGAAGCATCCATAACCATGCTTAATAAAGTGAAACTTCCAGATAGCTATTGGAGAGAAGCAATATATACAGCCGTTTATATACAAAACAAAGGACATCTCAGAGTAAATAATGACAAAACTCCTTACGAAATATGGTTTGACAGACCAACATTAGTCAAGTACTTTAGAGTCTTTGGAAGTAAGTGCTACATAAAGAGAGATGATGATGATCTTGGAAAATTTGACTCCAGGAAAGATGAGGGCATATTCCTTGGATATATCCACCAAAAAGGCATATAGATGTTACAATCTAAGGTCACACAGATTACAGAAAGTGGAAGTGTAATTGTTGATGACACTAAACCAAGAAGAATTAAAATTCAAGAAAATAAGGATGATGAAGAAACTGATGATGAAGAGAATGATGACGATTATTAAAAGGAGGAGTTTTTAAAAGAAGAAAAGAAAGATGAAGATTATCAAAGGCAGGAGGCATTGGAACAAGAAAAGGAACAAAAATATGAAGAATCACATGAAAGTGAAGACGGAGACTCTCCTAGATCTGATACAAAGACTCCATCTAGAAGAATTCAAAAGAATCATCCTGAAAATCTAATCATGGGTGACAAGGATGCAGTAGTCATTATAGGAAGAAGACTGATGTTTCAAGAGCAAGCATTAATCTTGTTAGTTGAGCCAAAAAAATTTGCGGAATCTAGCAAAAATAATGGTTGGATCAGCGCCATGAATGATGAGTTGGACCAAATAGAGAAAATCCAAACTTGGGAACTTGTACCAAGACCAAAAGGCATGAATGTTATTGGGACCAAATGGATTTTTAAGAACAAGTTTAACAAGGATGGCCAAGTCATAAGAAACAAATCCAAACTAGTATGCAAGGGATATGCTCAAATAGAAGGTATTGACTTTGAAGAAAATTTTGCACCTGTTGAAAGACTTGAATCCATTAGAATTCTTTTAGCATTTGCATGCTACAAAAACTTCAAAGTATACCAAATGTATGTAAAATATGCATTCCTTAACGAAGAACTTGAAGAGGAATTCTATGTTGAATAGCCTGAAGGTTTTCTTTTATCAGAAAATAAAGATTATGTTTGCAAACTAAAAATGGCACTCTATGGCTTCAAACAAGCTCCAAGAGTAAGGTTCTCAATACTGGACAAGTACTTGAAGCAGCAAGGATATAGAAGAGGGGCTACTGACAGTAATCTCTACATAAAGTTTGAAAACAAAAATATGATCATTGTTGTTGTCTACGTAGATGATAATATATTTGGAAGTGATATACAAATTCTGAGTGTAAATTTTGCTTCAGAAATGAAGAAGGATTTTGAAATGTCAATGTTGGGTGAACTGACATTCTTTCTTGGCTTACAAGTCTCTCAATCAGAAAAAGGGATCTTAATCTCCTAAACCAAGTATATCAAAGATATGTTGAAAAAGTTTAAAATGGAAGACTCAAAACCTGTTAGTACTTTTATGGTCACTGGTTGTAAATTAAGCAAGGATGATGAGTCTTTGGAAGTAGATCATACCATGTATAGATCAATGATTGGTAGTTTTCTATATGTAACATCTACAAGACCATATGTGATGTAGTCTGTAGGATTGGTTGCCAGATTCCAATCATCCCCCAAACAAACACATGTGGCAGCAATAAAAAGAATCCTTATGTATCTAAAAGGAACTATGGAGTATGGTTTATGGTATCCAAAAGGAAATGACTTCACTCTAAAGGAATTTACTGATGCAGATTGGGAAGGAAGTATTGATGATAGAAAGAGCACCAGTGGATCAACATTTTATATGGGAGATTGCTTGGTATCATGGCTAAGCAAAAAGTAGTCTTCCATTTCACTTTCTACAACAGAAGTTGAGTCTATTGCTACTGCATCATGTTGTACTCAAGTCATCTGGATGAAACAAAAATTAGAAGATCTATTGTGGAATATGAGGACCCAATTGTGATACACTATGACAACACGAGTGCTATAAACATTTCCAAGAATCCAGTTATGCACTCTAAAACAAAGCACATTCCAATAAAATATCACTTTCTAAGAGAAAAAGTGTCACAAAATGATCCAGGTGGATATTGGTGGCCACCCACCTTTCCAACTGGCTCAAAACAATTTTATGGCAATTTTGGTATTGTACTATTTTTAGTAGTTTTTCGGGTCCTGAACTTCCGAGGCCATTTTGAGGCCCTAGACGACCTTTTTTGGCAATTGGGGGGACCGAATGGTTGCCCTTGACATGCATTTGGCCCCATTTGAAAGTTGTAAATCTCGGATAGACCTTTCCAACGGGCTACCGAGCGCCCCAAACAGAGATCGTATGCAAAAGTTATGACCCCGAGAAGTTGATGTATTAACTTACCCAAACGGGGCCCACATGACTTGTGGCGCTTCATCTCCTAGGGTTAGGTTTTTGGATGTCTAGGGTTTTTGACATTCCTGTTTATTGTAAAATGCTTTGAGAGCCTCATTGTAAACATCTTCTTGTGAAATGAGCGCATCCGTCACATCTCTTCTCAGAGATAAGCCTCCACCATTCCAGCAAGCTTGTTTTCCGTTGCATTTTACAGTTCTAGCTTATTTCCTTATTGAATAGAAAACCATTTTTACTGTATCTCTGTTATTTTGTGTTAAGCATCTGATAATAATCTGTATTCATTTTGTTCTGCTCATAAAATCCGGATCAGTGGTATCAGAGCGGTCAGTTCCTTGTCGTCTTAATGCATGTCCCCAACGAGGTCAGGGTACAAAGAATTGGGTCTCGAGCTTGTTTCTCTTGAGGACAAAAGCTCTTGCACACCCAAGCGACCTCTCATGGCAGGAGAAAAGAAAGATGATAGGACAGGAGATCCTATCAAAATGTTGCTTGAGGAAGCCCTCATGCAGTAGAGGAACGAGATGATGGATAATTTCGTGCAAATCCTTCGGCGACTACCAACAAGCGACGCATCCTCCTCGAGTGGAGGTGCCGCCCCCTTCAAGGTACAAATCAACTTCGATATTCCTATATTTGAAGGACAAATAGACGCAGATGCTATAGATAAGTGGTTGAATCTACTAGAAGGGTATTTTTTTGTCCATAACTTTTCGAATAGAGAAAAGATTACTTTTGCGCTCCTCAAAGCCATTCCCCATGTCAAAGATTGGTGGGAAACATTCTGCGAGCAAAAGGAGACAGAAGAAGCCTCATTATTTTTAGTCACGGCCACCTGGGAATCCTTCAGGGATGCTATTAAGGAACAATACTACCCTGTTGGAAGTTATGATGACTTGTATACCAAATGGACCACACTGTGACAAGAAAGAGACCAAGCAGTGCCAGAGTTCACAAATATCTTCCATACCTTGCGCACCAAGCTGGGTATCACAGATTCAGAGTGACACCTGGTGCTAAAGTATCACGGTGGTTTGCATAGATAAATCCAAACAAAAATGGAATTTCTAGACATCTCTTCCTTGGGCGTGGCCTACTAATATGCCGTCAAAATCGAGCAGAAGCTCAAACAAAAGACACGGCAATTTGGGCCTGGGAACCCCTCACAGCAAAAGACAGGAAAGGGTGGCCCCAACCCATAGAATAAAGGACAAAGCAAAGATGGAAAGTATCAGGACAACCAGTCCAAGCCGCAAGCAAAGAAGGACACCGGAAAAACAAAGAAAGACATCGGTAAGTGGTGTGACTTCCATAAGAGCCCTTGGCATAACACTGTTGATTGCCACTCAAAGCAGTCGATGGTGGCCAAAGTGAAAGCATCTGAATTAGATGTGGGTTTTGACTCTGAGTCCGAACCAAAAAGGGGAAGACGGATCATTGACGCAGAACCCAGTGCCACCATTGCTACCACCAATCTCCATCCTGATGAACCAGACGAGCCAGAAGAAGGAGAACGCCTCTTCCATTCACAGATGTGGGTAAAAGGCACCCCGCTACACTTCATCGTTGATAGTGGTAGCCAGAAGAATCTCATCTCAGCAGAGGTCGTCAAGCGCCTGGCCCTGCCGACAACACCGCACCCACAACCCTACACCATTGGATGGCTCCGCAAAGGAAGCGATCTCCGCATCAGCCAAAAGTGCCGACTGCCATACGGCATCAAGCCCTTCAAGGACGAGGCATTGTGTGATGTTGCTCCTCTCGAAGTTTCAGATGTTCTTTTGGGACAACCTTATTTATGGAAACGTCATGCTGTATATGAGTCTAGGCCTCGTAGTGTTATTATTTCTTTGAACATGAAATTGTACAGGATACCCTAGGCAGTCGCTCCTAGTGCTATTTCCTTGATCTCTGCCAAGCAATGTAGGAAGGTCATCTCTCAGACTAGGAAATTTGTCTTCTTCGTGATTTGCTCTTAGAGTGAAAGAAAGATCGCAGCCACATCCAGGGCCTCCGCGACCGATCTATCCACACAACAGAAGCAAGTGGATAAGGTGGTGGAAGGATACTCAAATATCTTCTCCTCTCCGACCGGGGTACCTCTGCACTGCCGGTTCAAGCATCCCATCGATCTGACCCAATGCGCACCGCTACCTAATGGGCCAGTCTATCGCCGCTCTCTGTTGGAAAACGAGGAGATCAAGAGGCAGATCCAAGAATTTCTCCACGAGGAGCACATCCATCCCAGTTCATCACCTTGTGGGAGCCCAATCGTGCTGGTGCAGAAGAAAGATGGGACCTAGCGACTCTGCATTGATTACCGGGCCCTGAATAAGATCACAGTCCGTAACCGGTACCCGATTCCATGAATCGACGACCTCCTTGATCAACTCACGGGGGCCAAATACTTCAGTAAGATTGATATGAAGTCTGGCTACCACCAGGTCCCAATAGAACAGATAGATGTATGGAAGACTGCCTTCAAGTCAAAAGAAGGTCTTTTTGAATGGCTGGTCATGCCTTTTGGTTTGACAAATGCTCCAATAGCTTTTATGAGGATGATGGACGATATCCTACGACATTTCACCAACAATTTTGTAGTGGTGTATCTGGATGACATCCTCATCTACAAAAATACTTGGGAGGAACACTTGCAGCATATTCAGCAGGTTCTGCACACCCTACGGAAGCACAAACTATATGCAAACTTGGAAAAATGCTCCTTCGGCATGGACAGGGTCCATTACTTAGGCTACATCGTTGATCGACATGGTGTGCATGTGGATCCAGCCAAGATCCAGGTCATCTGTGACTGGCCAGCCCCAACCACACTCACTGAACTTCGGAGCTTCTTGGGCCTCACCAATTTCTATCGCCAGTTCATGCTAGGATTCTCTCATATTGCATGGGCCCTTAGCCAAGTGTCCATAGGTGGTGGTAAGGCAAAATTTGTGTGGGGCCTGTCCCAACAACAAGCCTTCGATGACTTGAAGAAGCGTCTATGCTCATCACCGGTACTCTCATTACCGAACCTGCAACATCCCTTTGAGATCGAGACAGATGCTTCAGATTATGCTGTGGGCGTCATTCTCACTCAACACGGACACCCCGTGGCATATCATAGTGAGACACTATCAGATGTTGTCCGCAAGTACCCTACCTACGACAAAGAAATGTACTCCATTGTACAAGCCTGCCTCCAGTGGAGACATTACATTCTTGGGAAGGAAACAGTCGTCCACACTGATCACAAGCCACTACAGTTCATGCAGACCCAAGGAAAGTTGCAGAATGACAGCAGTTCCACCTCAACATCAAATATAAAACAGGGAGTACCAACCGAGTTGCTGACTAACTCAATCGACCTCCAGTCAAGGCACTCACCACGGTTCTAGAATCGTGCGGCCATGAGACCTCCGGATGGCCCCACCTCTACGAGACAGACCCTGACTTCTCCACCACCTATCAAATGTTTGGCACTAGCTCAGTGGTTGCTAATTTCCATCTTCAGGACGGGTTGTTGTGTCATTTGGGCCATCTCTGCATTCCATCAAGCGAGCGCGCGAAGCTGATTTGGGAAGCTCACTACAGTCGGGTGGCAGTACACTTTGGAGTCGAAAAGACAGTGGCAGTGTTGCAGAAACATTTCTACTGGCCGAAACTTCGACAGGATGTCGGCAAGTATATCAGGTCCTGCACCACTTGCGCTATTTCCAAACCGACCACTAAGAAACAGGGCCTATACACCCCTCTCCCTACACCTAATAGGTCGTGGTAATCCATCTCAATGGACTACATGTCGGGCCTCCCGCCCACCAAGAGGGGAAAAGACTGTGTTTTTGTGGTTGTTGATCGCTTTTCCAAGATGGCGATTCTAGACGCTTGCAAGAAGAACATCACAACAGAAGCCACTGCCAAGCTCTTCTTTGAACGAGTATGGGTACATTTTGGGATCCCACAGACCATTAACTCAGACTGTGACAGTCGGTTCCTCAGCTCATTCTGGTCGAGCCTCTGGTCACTGCTGGATACCAAGCTCACCAAATCCACTGCCTTCCACCCCCCTACCGATGGACAAACGGAGGTTGTCAACCGGATGGTCGTACATATCCTGCGCATGTACAATTCAACACACCCCCGCACATGGGATGAGAGTCTCCCCTATGTCCAACATAGCTACAACCGAACCTTGCATATCTCAACTGGCCACAGCCCCTTTCAGGTGGGGTTGGGATTCCAACCATTGGGCCCCATGGATGTTGCACTTCCCCTTGCAACCACCTCGGTCGACTCATCCCCAGAAGCTAACAAAGCCACCCGGTTCATTGAACAGATCCACCATATCCGCCAACAGGTTCAAGATATTCTACAGAATTCTAATGCCAAGTACAAGCAGCACCATGATCAACATCGGGTGCCACATAAGTTTCAGGTGGGCGACAAAGTTTGGTTGCATTTGCAGAAAGAACGCCCTACAAGGCCCCATCGAAAGCTTCGCCCACTTCGTTATGGGCCGTACACCATCACCAAGGCGGTGGGTGACAATTCTTTTGAGCTCAACATTCCCCCCTTCCTTGGTCTGCATCCAGTCTTCAACGTGGCTCTCCTTCGGCCATATTTCCCACCACTATTAGACACCTCAGAGATAGCAGACAAGTTGACACCAACAGAGCTCAACCCTGACTGCCTACAAACAGCATCCAATGATCATATTGCAGACACACAGATCAAGGGCACTCGACATCAAAGGATCTAGCTTTATCGAGTTGTCAAAGCAGGGCAGCTCCTGCACCAAGGCAAGTGGCTCACCCGAGGCCAAATTCAGCAGAAATTTCCTCATCTGATGGGGGAACTCAACACAATGGAGACCATTGCTTCCTAAGGAGGGAGGATTGATCTAGGTGGATATTGGTGGCCACCCACCTTTCCAACTAGCTCAAAATAGTTTTATGGCAATTTTGGTATTGTACTATTTTTAGCAGTTTTTCGGGTCCTGAACTTTCGAGGCCATTTTGAGACCCTAAACAACCTTTTTTGGCGATTTGGGGGGCCAAATGGCTGCCATCGGCATGTAGTTATCCCCACTTGAAATTTGTAAATCTCGGATAGACCTTTCCAACAGGCTACCGAGCGCCCCAAACGGAGATCGTATGCAAACATTACGACCCCGAGAAGTTGATGTTCTAACTTACCCAAACGGGGTCCACATGACTTGTGGCACTTCATCTCATAGGGTTGGTTTTTGGATGTCTAGGGTTTTTGACATTCCTGTTTATTGTAAAAGGCCTTGAGAACCTCATTGTAACCATCTTCTTGCGAAATGAGCGCAGCCATCACATATCTTCTCAGAGATAAGTCGCCACCCTTCCAGCAAGCTTGTTTTCCGCTGCATTTTACAGTTCTAGCTTATTTCCTTATTGAATAGAAAACCAGTTTTACTGTAT
The DNA here is from genome assembly GCA_027924585.1 of Larix kaempferi. Classification (NCBI taxonomy): domain Eukaryota; kingdom Viridiplantae; phylum Streptophyta; class Pinopsida; order Pinales; family Pinaceae; genus Larix; species Larix kaempferi. Next base: position 7,981,082 of record BSBM01000129.1, on the reverse strand, counting down.
CTCTGTTATTTTGTGTTAAGCATCTAATAATAATCTGTATTCATTTCATTCTGCTCATAAAATCTGGATTAGTGGTATCAGAGCGTTCTGCTCCTTGTCGTCTTAATGCATGTCCCCAACGAGGTCAGGGTACAAAGAATTGGGTCTCAAGCTTGTTTCTCTCGAGGACAAAAGCTCTCGCATGCCCAAGCGACCTCTCATGGCAGGAGAAAAGAAAGATGAAGGGACAAGAGATCCTATCAAAATGTTGCTTGAGGAAGCCCTCATGCAACAGAGGAACAAGATGATGGATAATTTCGCGCAAATCCTTCGGCGACTACCAACAAGCGATGCATCCTCCTCGAGCGGAGGCGCTGCCCCCTTCAAGGTACAAATCAACTTCGATATTCCTATATTTGAAGGACAGATAGATGCAGATGCTATAGATAAGTGGTTGAATCTACTAGAAGGGTATTTTCATGTCTGTAACTTTTCGAATAGAGAAAAGATTACTTTTGCGCTCCTCAAAGCCGTTCCCCATGTCAAAGATTGGTGGGAAACATTCTGCGAGCAAAAGAACATAGAAGAAGCCTCATTATTTTCAGTCACGACCACCTGGGAATCCTTCAGGGATGCTATTAAGGAACAATACTACCCTGTTGGAAGTTATGATGACTTGTATACCAAATGGACCACACTGCGACAAGAAAGAGACCAAGCAGTGCCAGAGTTCACAAATATCTTCCATACCTTGCGCACCAAGCTGGGTATCAAAGATTCAGAGCGACATCTGGTGCTCAAGTATCGCGGTGGTCTGCATAGATACATCCAGACCTAAATGGAATTTCTGGACATCTCTTCCTTGGGCGCGGTCTACCGATATGCCGTCAAAATCGAGCAGAAGCTCAAACAAAAGATGTAGAAATTTGGGCCTGGGAACCCCTCACAGCAAAAGACAGGAAAGGGCGGCCCCAACCCATAGAATAAAGGACAGAGCAAAGATGGACAGTGTCAAGACAACAATTCTAAGCCGCAAGCAAAGAAGGACACCGAAAAAAAAAAAAAAAGTTACCGGGAAGTGGTGCGACTTCCATAAGAGCCCTTGGCATAACACTGCTGATTGCTGCTCAAAGCAGTCGCTGGTGGCCGAAGTGAAAGCATCTGAATCAGATGCGGGTTCTGACTTTGAGTCCGAACCAGAAAGGGGAAGACGGATCATTGATGCGGAACCCAGTGCCACCATTGCTACCACCAAGCTCCATCCTGATGAACCAGACGAGCCAAAAGAAGGAGAACGCCTCTTCCATTCACAGATGTGGGTAAAAGGAACCCCACTGCACTTCATCGTTGATAGCGGTAACCAGAAGAATCTCATCTCAGTAGAGGTCTTCAAGCACCTACCCTACCGACAACGCCGCACCCACAACCCTGCACCATTGGATGGCTCCGCAAAGGAAGTGATCTCTGCGTCAGCCAATAGTGCCGACTGCCATACAGCATCAAGCCCTTCAAGGACGAGGTATTGTGTGATGTTGCTCCTCTCGAAGTTTCAGATTTTCTTTTGGGCCAACCTTATTTATGGAAACGTCATGCTGTATATGAGTCTAGGCCTCGTAGTGCTATTATTTCTTTGAACAAGAAATTGTACAGGATACCCGAGGCAGTCCCTCCTAGCGCTATTTCCTTGATCTCTGCCAAGCAATGCAGGAAGGTCATCTCTCAGACTGGGAAATTTGTCTTCTTCGTGATTCGCTCTCAGAGTGAAAGAAATATCGCAGCCACATCCAGGGCCTCCGCGATCGATCTATCCACACAATAGAAGCAAGTGGATAAGGTGGTGGAAGGATACTCAGATATCTTCTCCTCTCTGACTGGGGTACCTCTGCACTGCCAAGCCAAGCATCCCATCGATCTGACCCCAGGCGCACCGCTACCCGATGGGCCAGTCTATCGTCACTCTCTATTGGAAAACGAGGAGATCAAGAGGCAGATCCAAGAATTGCTCCACAAGGGGTACATCTGTTCCAGTTCATCACCTTGTGGGATCCCAATCGTGCTGGTGCAGAAGAATGATGGGACCTAGAGACTCTGCATTGATTACCGGGCCCTGAATAAAATCACAGTCCCTAACCGGTACCCGATTCCCCGAATTGACGACCTCCTTGATCAGCTCATGGGGGCCAAATACTTCAGTAAGATTGATCTGAAGTCTGGCTACCACCAGGTCCCAATAGAATAGACAGATGTATGGAAGACTGCCTTCAAGTCAAAAGAAGGTCTTTTTGAATGGCTGGTCATGCCTTTTGGCTTGAAAAATGCTCCAGCAGCTATTATGAGGATGATGGACGATATCCTATGACCTTTCACCAACAATTTTGTAGTGGTGTATCTGGATGACATCCTCATCTACAACAAGACTTGGGAGGAACACTTGCAGCATATTCAGTAGGTTCTGCACACCCTACGGAAGCACAAACTATATGCAAACTTGGAAAAATACTCCTTCGGCATGGACAGGGTCCATTACTTAGGATACATCGTTGATCGACATGGTATGCATGTGGATCTAGCCAAGATCCAGGTCATCCGTGACTAGCCAGCCCCAACCACACTCACTGAAATTCGGAGATTCTTGGGCCTCGCCAATTTCTATCGTCGATTTGTGCTGGGATTCTCTCATATCGCATGGGCCCTCAGCCAAGTGACCAGGGGTGGTGGTAAGGTAAAATTTGTGTGGGGCCTGTCCCAACAACAAGCCTTCGATGAATTGAAGAAGCATCTGTTCTCATCGTCGGTACTCTCATTACCAAACCTCCAACATCCCTTTGAGATCGAGGCAGATGCTTCAGATTATGCTGTGGGCGTCGTTCTCACTCAACACGGCCACCCCGTGGCATATCATAGTGAGACACTATCAGATGTTGTTCGCAAGTACCCTACCTATGACAAAGAAATGTACTCCATTGTACAAGCCTGTCACCAGTGGAGACATTACATTCTTGGGAGGGAGACAGTCATCCACACTGATCACAAGCCACTACAGTTCATGCAGACCCAAGGAAAGTTGCAGAATGACTGCCATCAGAAGTGGTCAACATATTTATAGTAGTTCCACATCAACATCAAATATAAAACAGGGAGTACCAACTGAGTTGCTGACAGCCTCACTCGACCTCCAGTCGCGGCACTCACCACGGTGCTAGACTCTTGCGGCCACGAGACCTCCGGATGGCCCCACCTCTACGAGACAGACCCTGACTTCTCCACCACCTATCAAATGTTGGGCACCAACTCAGTGGTTGCTAATTTCCATCTTCAAGACGGGTTGTTGTGTCGTCTGGGCCATCTCTGCGTTCCATCAAGCGAGCATGCGAAGCTGATTTGGGAAGCTCACTACATTCGGGTGGCACGACACTTTGGCGTCGAAAAGACAGTGGCAGTGTTGCAGAAACATTTCTACTGGCCGAAACTTCGACAGGATGTCGGCAAGTATATCAGGTCTTGCACCGCTTGCGCTATTTCCAAACCGACCACTAAGAAACAGGGCCTATACACCCCTCTGCCTACTCCTGATAGGCTGTGGGAATCCGTCTCAATGGACTACATGTCGGGCCTCCCGTCCACTAAGAGGGGAAACGACTGTGTTTTTGTGGTTGTTGATTGCTTTTCCAAGATGGCGATTCTATCTGCTTGCAAGAAGAACATAACAGCAGAAGCCACTGCCAAGCTCTTCTTTGAACGAGTATGGGTACATTTTGGGATCCCACAGACCATTATCTCAAACCGTGACAGTCGGTTCCTCAGCTCATTCTGGTCAAGCCTCTGGTCACTACTGGATACCAAGCTCACCAAATCCACTGCCTTCCACCCCCAGACCGATGGACAAACGGAGGTCATCAACCGGATGGTCATACATATCCTGCACATATACAATTCAACACACCCTCGCACATGGGATGAGAGTCTCCCCTATGTCCAACATAGCTACAACCGAGCCCTGCATAGCTTAACTGGCCACAGCCCCTTTCAGTTGTGGTTGGGATTCCAACCATTGGGCCCCATGGATGTTGTACTTCCCCTTGCGACCACCTCGGTCAACTCGTCCCCAGAAGCTGACAAAGCCACCTGGTTCATTGAACGGATCCACCATATCCGCCAACAGGTTCAGGATATTCTACCGAAGTCTAATGCCAAGTACAAGCAGCGCCATGATCAACATCGGGTGCCACATAAGTTTCAGGTGGGTGACAAAGTTTGGTTGCATTTACAGAAAGAACGCCTTACAGGGCCCCATCGAAAGCTTCGCCCACTCCGTTATGGGTCATACACCATCACCAAGGCGGTGGGTGACAATTCTTTTGAGCTCAACATTCCCTCCTTCCTTGGTCTGCATCCAGTCTTCAACGTGGCTCTCCTTCGGCCATATTTCCCACCACTATTAGACACCTCAGAGATAGCAGAGAAGTTGAAACCAACAGAGCTCAACCCTGAATACCTACAACAAGCATCCAGTGATCATATTGCAGACACACAGATCAAGGGCACTTGACATCAAAGGATCCATCTTTATCGAGTTGTCAAAGCAGGGCAGCTCCTGCACCAAGGCAAGTGGCTCACCCGAGGCCAAATTCAGCAGAAATTTCCTCATCTGATGGGGGAACTCAACGCAATGGAGACCATTGCTTCCTAAGGAGGGAGGATTGATCCAGGTGGATATTGGTGGCCACCCACCTTTCCAACTGGCTCAAAACAGTTTTATGGCAATTTTGGTATTGTACTATTTTTAGCAGTTTTTCGGGTCCTGAACTTTCGAGGCCATTTTGAGGCCCTAAACGACCTTTTTTGGTGATTTGGGGGGCCAAAAGGTTTCCCTCGGCATGCATTTGGCCCCACTCAAACGTTGTAAATCTCGAATAGACCTTTCCAATGGGCTACCGAGCGCCCCAAATGGAGATCGTATGCAAAAGTTACGACCCCGGGAAGTTGATGTACTAACTTACCCAAATGGGGCCCACATGACTTGTGGCGCTTCATCTCCTAGGGTTAGGTTTTTGGATGTCTAGGGTTTTTGACATTCCTGTTTATTGTAAAAGGATTTGAGAGCCTCATTGTAACCATCTTCTTGCGAAATGAGCACATCCGTCACATCTCTTCTCAGAGATAAGCCGCCACCATTCCAACAAGCTTGTTTCCCGCTGCATTTTACAATTCTAGCTTATTTCCTTATTGAATAGAAAACCAGTTTTACTGTATCTCTGTTATTTTGTGTTAAGCATATGATAATAATCTGTATTCATTTCGTTCTGCTCATAAAATCTGGATCACAAAATGTTTTCAAATTGGAGTATGTTGATACAAAGTAACATATTGCATACATATTTACTAAACCACTAACTGGAGGGTCTTTTGCCTATATCAGGCAGAAGCTGGGGGTTATCCCTCTTCCTTAGTATAAACTGAAGAGTGTACCCTGTCACAAAAGATGGATATAGTTGATAGGGGCAGAAATGATGACAGAGGGATTTTTTGAGATCTTATGTCATTAATGTCAAAGGGGGAGAAATTTGAAAAGTTGTTGTCATCAATGATAAAGGGGGAGAATGTTGAGTATGATTGTCATTGATATCAAATAAGTTCATTAATGACAAAGGAAAAGTATATCAATTTGATGCTTAAAATGGTCGACACCATATTTATTAGATACTTAATTCTGGTTGATCGACGCCATATTTAGTCGATGCTTAAATTGGCCGACGCCATATTTAGTCGATGCTTTAAACTTGTCGAATGGTCGACGCCATATTTAGTCTATTCTTAAACTCGTCGTCTCCATATTTAGTCGATGCTTAAAACTGGTTGACACCATACTTATTTGATGCCTAAAACTGGTCGAAAATGTTGAAGCTAAAAAGTGGTCGATATTCATATAAAGTCGATTGGTGCCAACCGCTTTTATTATGGTTGAGTCATTGTAAATCAAGTCAATAGTCGACCTCTTGTCGAATTATTGTCTACCATTATCAGTCAAGTCAGAGTCAGATATGTAGTCGGCTAGTCACAGTCGCAGTCGAAAAGTTGGATTCACAAAGTCGAAGTTGCAGTCGAAAAGTCGAAGCCACGAAGTCGATATCGGAATCAGCGAGTCGGAGTCGGAATCGAGGAATCGAAGACATTGAATTAAGAGTGTATTTTTTATGTTTCGACGCCTGACATCGGAATCGACAAGTCAGAATCGAAGTCATCATATCGAAGTTGGGGCTGTGGATTTGAAGTGTTTCATAATCGCGTTGTTAATTTCCTAGGTTAAAATAGAGAGGTCATTGCAAATTAGTTTTAGTTGTAAAGGGTCACGATGAAGATTTGTGACTGTTAGGTGAAGAGGCATGATTGAGGGTATATAAAAAAGGATTTATTCCTTCAAATAGAGTGTCTCTGTACATTCACATAGCAGATCAAAATGTGTACAAAAAACATAAAACACATAATCATGTAAGGGTGGTTGGGAGGTGCAAGGACAGGCTACAAAAGCCTCTAGGAAGTCATAGCTTCCTTCCAGTTGTTGCTGGTAAACAGGGTGTCGTTGCATCCTTCAGTTGTAGCTGAAAATATTGGGTGTCGTTGCATCCTTCAGTTGTAGCTGAAAATATTGGCTGTCGTTGCATCCTTCAATTATAGCTGAAAATATTGGCTGTTGTAGCATCCGACAAGTTGATGCTTGCAAATACAAGTAAATATAATTATGCAGTAATAGAAAGTGTTTGTGGTTTTCCCAATTGGGTTTCCACGATAACATTTAGTGTTATGTTTCTATTATTGATTTTTTTTTAAAGTGATAAAAATTGGACAAATGGCTAAATACTGATTCACCCCCCCTCTCAGTATTACTTGATTTTCCAACAACAACAATCCTTGCCAAATGTTTAATTTGGTAGGGGATTCAAGAATAACCAATGTTGACAACAACCTTACCATCAACAAGCCCTCATTAGACAATCTATTTGAAGCACTATATCCTCCAAAACATCTTCATGCTATCATATTGGGAAAACTAATACAAAATTAGATTCGAACCAATGAATGGTTATAATACTTAGAACCTGCAATGTAATTTGACAATTTATGAAGGTTATAAATATATAAAAGGCAATGCAATGTAACTGGAATAAGACAAAGGAGAATAAAATAGTGAATTTATGAAAAAATAGAATAAGAGAGGAAGGAATGGGCACTGAAAGGTCAGTCCATTCGATTTCTCGTTACCCCTAGTTCTCCTATATCTCCTTATAGTTATACTCTCAAAGGGTGTTTTGGCTAGGGAGAGGAGAACACTCATACGATGCTAAAGAGCCATAAGTGGCATTGTAACCAGAGATTGTTAGAGTAGACTGAGCTACCATTCAAATGTTGGTTTTCACATTTTGGCCCTTCTAGGGCAAATAATGTCTGTGTGTGCAATGTTTTCTATGTGTGATTGTTTTACGATATTAATTTGTTTATGTGTTGATTAAAGAGCTCCTCGTTATTATTAATGGCTACCAGTGAGCAATGTGAGTGTGTCTAAGAGGGATTTGTAATTTAATGTGTTTTTCATATTTATTTTCTCATGGAGGCTCCAATAACCATTTTTTTCCTGCCACTGGATGTTTATCAAGTCATGGAGATCAATGGCGTCCATTTTGGAGCTAGCGCATAATATATGTTTTTTTTTAATTTTATTTATTGATCATTTTCTTGGATTGCTGGACAATGGGACATGTTATATTTATATGGGATTTTTTCCTATTTCCCCATGTCATATGACCTCCTCTTGTTGATATTTGGATTAATTGTTGAAGTGTTTTAAATATCGTTGGGTGTTTTCTCATCAGCCTAATAGTGTATTCCCTTTTGGACTGATTGTTGTATTTGTTGGGAAAATTGGCTCTTAGAGAGACTATATGCACCCTCTTTAGTCAATTTTTCCTCTCCAAATGGTCATTTTTCTATACCAGTAAACCAATTCATCTAATCTCAAACCATACTCGAGTGTCAGATGTCAATTTAGCCTTCAATTGTTGATTTCCTTCATATCCAGGCCACACTCTCAAATTAGGTCAAGAGATGGATGTTCTATTGGGTTTTTCATTTACTAGTGGATGTTTTAAGTAATTCTCAAATGTACACTCATCATGTTCCCCTTTAATTGGTCAATTCATCTTACCATCACTCAATTCCTCTTATTTGTTGGGTTGTATTTTCTCCCTACTAGTCAATTGTTTGTTGGCTTAGTTGATTTACCCTATGGCTACCTTTCTCTCTCATGGTTGGTCATGCACATTGCTTGGGTTGGGTGACTCATTGGTTCAATGTATAATTGTCTTGTTAGTTGGTGTATTAATGATAAGTGCCATCTCCCTTTGTTTGTTAAATGGTATAATAGAATTGTGTTTTAGTTATAAACAAAGAGTATAGGGAAATGAGTCTATTTCCATTATATGAATGGAATTATAATGATTACATGAAGACATAACATCACAATGTGTTCTCATCAATTTATTTCTTATAGATGATTGGATATCTATTAGCCTATTTATATATTCTTGGTGAATTAGCAATTTTGGCCTTTGAAAGTGCGAGTACACTTAGAAGTTTCTTGATATTTTTTTGTATATGTCTGGTATACTTATGGAGACAAAGGGAAGCATTATAATTATATCTTCGTATGTCTCAAGTGGAAGCTCTGATCAAAACCTAAGTACATGTATTCCTTAAGAGGGCTCGGATGTTTGTACAAGATAAAGGAACAAACATTGGAGTTGAAGTTCCTCAAAGGATCCATATTGGTGAAACGCATGGGCTATAAGTCCCTCATTAATTTTCAAATCATATGGTATCAAATCCATTTAATCCTCAATGATAACACATTTTCTAGAACTTTGAGGAGGAAGCAAGCTCACCATGGGAAAATCCCTAAAGTGAGAGAATTTGGAGCAATTAAGATACTTTAATAGGCAGATTTAAGAGTAAATTCGATATTGGAGGCATAAAGAATGTGAGATAGAAAATTATCTTACCAAATGTTAGGACTCCTTCATGACCATGAGGGAAGAATCGGAAAAGAGAATATTGTAGCTCTTGCAATTGGGGGAGAGATTCACTCAATTAGATAGTTCAGAAGAGGAAAGGCTCCCTCAAATAATGACTTAGCTACACTAGGAGATGGAGAATAAAGAGAATGCATTAGTGAAGCTACAAGAATTTGTCCAACAACATTAGGAAGCAAAACCACTTTCCATTGCCATTGCCAGAGCCAACACCATCACCAAGACTAACAAGGTAATTTCATGTTGTCCAGGCTCTTCACAAGAACTTTTTGGTGAATTTGAAAATCATGCCAAAGGCATTGGTTCAAAATTGTTAAGGAAAATGAGCTACAATGGATGAGGGCTAGGAAAAATTAATCAAGGCATGCTGTTGGCAGGAGGTTCGATGAGGAAATGTCGCAGTACTGTCGATGCTGCAACACATTGGATGAGGGCGCGGAAGGAGTATTTTGTGTTAAAGTATACCGTAGTTGGCGGGTTTTGGGTCACTTGGACCACATGTTATGTCATATTGAGTCAGTTGTACCGCAGTATGCAGGTTTTTGGGTCATTTGGACCGAGTCAGTTAGATATTGGGTCATTTGTCCATAGTGTCGGTTAGGAAGTCGTTAGTAAGTGGACAAACATTGTAATGGCAGAAGCTTATAAATAGATGAGAGTTGTAAGTGTTAGAAAGAGGAAGAGGAGAAGAAAGGAGAGAAGAAGATAGAGAGTTGGCGAGAGATAAGGAGATGTATGTGTACGAAGATCTATGTTTTGCTTCTGGTATATGACTGTGACAATAATATAATGATGATGTTTTGGTACGATCTTTGTGCAATGTTGCGATATGTGAATGTTGTTATATTTTCTTGATGCAATGTCTGCTTACTGTTGCTGGGATGATAAATGCTACAATTAAGTAATATGTTATAACTCCATGTCGAATGTTTAAAGTTTTTTTTTAAGTACTGTAATAGAGCTAGTTTGTGTAGCCAGAACTCTCCTCCTCCCTCGGCAGAAACATGGTTCCGTCTTCCCTTCCTGGACGCCTCGGGTGAGACCTCATCCACTCTGCGGGTGTTGCTGGGCGGGCTCAAACCTGCCTGGGCCGGTGCCCAGGGAGACTGCGGTATGTGTCAACAGTAAGGCGAACCCCTGTCGATCGAGGTCGTGTTGGTCAACAAATGGTTCCGTTGCCAGGACTGTGTGCAGAGTGAAAGGAGGTCATGTTGTGGCACCCGACAAAGCTGGAGATACAGAGCTGGTTTGATCAAAAGTTGCGGGAGTTTGTTGAGGAAGAAAGCCGAAACATGCGACTGATAGTAGATCATTGGATGGGAAGGTATATTCACGACGATCCGCATGAATGGTTTTTCTGTGAATTCCCGGTCATTCTGTACGAATGGTTGTCAAAGCTAACCTTCCAGAAGAGGAATTTCCAAGGTGGTGAGCCAACAGCTTGGACCTCGGAATTGATTCAGAAGCTACAGGAAGTCGATAACAAGGCATTGTGGGATATTGAAGTTTGGCTCGATAGCATCTTGTAGGGATATATCACTAAATTTGTGGTTGACATGCATAAATCCTATAGTAAAGTTGAAAGATATTTCTTCCGTGGACCAAGGGGAAGGTTTCTACTTTTGCTCCAACTATCAATTAAGATGCTAATCTGTGAGAAGGGTATATTGAAAATGCATCTTGATCAGTAAACAGCTTGGTGGGCGGAGGCCGTGGGTACCGCGACTATTGGGGAATGGTACATGGAATGGTAAGGGGTAGATGGGTGCAGACCATGAGGAGACTGTGAGAAAAGCTGAGGAAGAAAGTGGTCTTACAAGAGGAGGAGCGAGGTTTCGACAGGAGAAGAGGCAGAGGACAGAAGAAGGTCCTAATGTGATCGAACCGCAAAACCGCGAAGGAAGACCACACGGGACGAAGCAAACTCATAGTCCTGACAGGGACGGCCAGGCTACGCCCAGGATAGAGGCAGGACCAACCCCCGGCACCAACGTACCCACACCTCCGCTCACTGACTCACAAACAACAAGAAATACCACTTCGACACCGCCAAGTTCATCAAATCCACAGAAGTTAATTGATAGTAGCACAACGAAAGGAGGAAGGAAGCCCATAATGGCAGGGGATGATGCTAAGTTACCGTTGTTCCACGAAAGTGAGACAGACAACCTAGAACAGTATTGGTTTTTGTGTGAAGTGATCTGGACCATTAAACACATCACTGATGCTGATGCTAAGAAAGGAACGTTAGCCACGACTCTGCGAGGTCGTGCATTAGATTGGTTCATGAAGTTTATTCTAGTCCCTAAGGGAGCCCTAGAGAAGTCACTGGATGAGATTCGGGATGGGTTGATTGCTGAATTTAGACAGCCCAAGTCTGAGGCTCAATATATTACTGAATTGAAGGAAATTAAGCAGTATACCAATGAGACGGTATGGGATTTCGACTAGCGATTCAAGACGCTAATGGCAAAGGTTAGTTTCGATATGAGCGTCGTCAAACATAAAGAATGGTTCATTGCGGCACTGCTACCCCACATTCGGCTGCCGCTGATGCAGCAAAACATATCGACGCCTAGAAAATCTCTAGAGATTGCAATGCGATTGGAGGTGTCACCAATTGGAGATAATGCAGCCGGGATGTCGCAGATATAGACACAACTCGCTAACCTAACTATACAGTTGCAATATTTGAAGAAGAACAAGGAACAATGCGATGAGTATGGTGTACGCGATGCCGAGGAGAAGGGCATACAAAGGACAATTGCCCGGTTTTTCGTAATTATTTGGTGTCAGGTGCGCCAAAACCGTTGAATGGCGGCAGTATGCCATGGTGTCGTGTTTGCCAAGTGTTTGGGCACAGTCACAATAATTGCCCGTATATGCAGAAAATGGTCACAACCCCATGAAATCTTTATTGCACATTCTGCAAGTCGGTGGGTCACGATGACAAGACTTGCTGTGCATATGGGTTGCTACAGGAGAGAATGTGTGATGCATTCTACGTCAAGGACGATCAACGCGCCGTGCAACAACCACAACTGCAACCACAGGTAGCTCAGCCGCTACCACAACTGCAACCGCAGGTAGCTCAGCCGCTACTGCAACCGCAGATGCAGTTTGCACCACAGCAACAGCAACCGCAGCAGTTCATGCTGCAATATACTCCGATGTAGATGACTCCCCCATAGCCACAGTATGTACAGCAACCGCAGTATGCACCACAAGGGCAAGGGATACCACCAGCACCAATGCAGCAACAGTTTAACCGACCTCAGTACCAAAGGTAGGGTGGCTATCGAGGAGGATATAGGGGCGGACATGGTGGCGGATTTGGTCATGGAGGAGGAGGCCGAGGTGGTCGTGGACCTATTCAATGTTACCACTGTGCGGTATGGGGGCATTATCAGCGCAACTACCTACTACTACAAAATCAGTGTACATTCTGTTTTGGTAATGATCATATGGTTGAGAATTGTCCACAGTTGATTGCACGATGGCAGGCTGGGAACGCTCCGTAGCTACAGAATCAGGCCCAACCACAGCAACCCGTACAAAATTAGGTACAACAACTATTATAGAACCATCCCCCATGACCACTGCCGAACGCCAATCCAAATGTCAATCAACCAAGGAATCTGCAGTAGAACCAGACGCAGGGTGCAAATATTGTGACCATTTCTGCAGAACCGCAACCACAAGATGCTTCGGTGGTTGTTGTCACTCATGGAGGCAAGACGACTGGGGAATATATTTTGCAACCACTAATTTGGTTGGCTGGTCAGAAGACGGTACCTTTCGACATTGATACGGAGCGGGAGACATTCCTGGAGGCACGCCACACTTTGGAGAAAGACTGTAGTAAGGCTGTTGTTTGCGACATGCCACATATCTTTGATACTACATCAAATGTTGATCGGCCGCCACCACCGGGGACATTGCAAAATTTTCTTGAAAGTTGTCTGTTATTATCCCGAGACCCCGGCTGCCCTGGTTGAGATTGAGGGATGGTTGCAGCAATTTTTGAAAGGATGGCAGGAGTCGACAATAAACTTCCTACAGTGACGGAAGACTGGCAAGGAGATGCGAATCAATATTCAGATTGGTGAATATGATGTTGACTATGTTATTCTTGGCCTTGGTTCAGATGTTAACATCTTAACCAAGCAGGCGTGGCAGAAGATGGGGATTCCCCCATTGAGCTGGTCTCCTATGTAGCTCCGGTTGGCTAACCATGCGAAAATAACACCCATTGGGAGAGTTCCGCAGCTCACGATCGATATTGAGGGCATGAAGACTTACGCTGACTTCGATGTCATTGAAGTGGTTGAGGGAGGAATCTCTTATCCGACACTCTTGGGGATTAGATAGGCTAACGATAGTGGAGCTGGAATCAACTTCAATAAGCGTATGATGACCTTTGAGAATCGTGATTTCAGAGTCATCGCCCCGTTGGATCTGGCTGAAGGACGCTGATACGTTGAGCCTGTAAAAGATGATGATCCCGTTGGATGGGACCATGCATTCAATATTTTTGAAGATTATATTCATCCTACTTCCAACGGTGAGTTGGAGTGGCACAGCGAGAGCTCTGCATCTTCCGACTCTAATGATGCCTTAGAACATTGGCAGAACCAATTGCATGAGGTACCATTCCAAAAATGTGGCTTAGTTATGCAATCCTTATGTCTTGTTGAAACAGAAACAATCACATTGCCTGTCTATGAGGGGTTTCCTGGCCTAACCACCTTTTTGACAGAATTTGAAGACCATGTCTCAGAACCACAGCGATTGCTGGAATTGGAGGAAGCACTGAAGGCTGCTCCAGCATGCTGGTGGGCGACACATAAGAAATCCATTAATGGTTGGTCACAGTGTCGAAGGTTGATGATGGTTTGGTTCGACGATACTGAGTTTTATCACACTGGCAAGTATGATGGCCGAAATAATCCCAATGATCATGTGATGGAATGCCAACGATTATGGGTAGCGTGACCCAGAGATGAGTGGGTCCATGCTTTTATCCATACTTTGAATGAGATTCCATGCTCATGGTACACTGCAGCCGAGGTGCGGTGAGAAATTACAACATGGGGGGAGTTGACGGTCTGTTTCACTCATACGTTCACTTTTGCGAATGCCAACCCTGATGTCCATAACGCCTTACAGCTCATCCGTGATGTTGTACTTCAGGTTGTTTCGACAGCCTACCGTGTCGATCCGTGCACATATTGTCCGATGCAGTCTCTTATGGAGTGCTTCAACATCACCGGTGGGCCAGAGGATGAGGACGATCCCCGGAATGTCAACATTCCCGAATCTGAAGGAAGTCGCGATGTGGTCCCACCTGCTGCGCCAAGTAATCCGTTCAGTCAACCCTTGAAGCTTCGTAAGCTCAATATCGGCACAGAGGCCACTCCCAAGTATGCAAATGTTGGGGAATATTGGGATGATGAGATGATGAGTAAGGTTACTGAGTTACTTCATGAGTTTCAAGACGTGTTTCCCACAAAGTTTTCCAAAATGAAGGGAATCCTGGGTGATTTAGGAGAGATGAAGATTCCATTAAAACCAGATTCTAAGCCAGTCCGACAACGACCTTATCGGCTGAATCCGCGACATAAGGAAAAGGTCAAGGCAGAACTTGATCGCATGTTGGATGCTGGTATTATTGAACCTGTGGAAGAGTCCAAATGGATCAGTCCTATGGTAGTGCAGGATAAGAAAACAGGTGAAGTGCGCATTTGCATCGACTTGCAGAAGTTGAGCGATGCCTGCTTGCATGAACCTTTTCCAACCCCGTTTACTGATGAAGTACTTGAAGGGGTGGGCGGATAGGAGATGTACTCATTCACTGATGGATTCTCTGGATACCATCAAATTCGCATTGCCAAGGAAGATCGCCATAAGACAACTTTCGTTACTGAATGGGGTTGCTTTCAGTACACGGTAATGCTGTTTGGTTTGAAGAATGCACCTGTGATATTCTCCCGGGTCATTGTTGCCGCATTCAAAGATTTTATTCCGAAATTTTTGCAGGTATATATGGATGATTGGACAGTTTATGGGTTGATTCGTGATCATTTGTCCGATTTGCGGTTAATGCTTGAGCGATGCTGACAGCACAAGATATCGCTGAACTTGAAGAAATGTATTTTTTGTGCACCATTTGGGATATTGCTGGGTCATATCGTGTGTAAACAGGGATTGTTGGTTGATCCAGCCAAAATTGCGCTCATTTTGGGATTACAACCGTCAACCATCGTTAAGCAGTTGTGAGCGACTTTGGGTCATGCAGGATATTATCGCAAGTTTATTAGTGGTTCTGCTGTGATTACTGCCCCTATGGAAAAGTTGTTGAAAAAGGACGTGGCATTCTAGTGGAGCCCGAAATGTCAGGATAGCTTCGAAATGCTCAAGGAGAAGATGGCGTCGGCACCGATCTTGGTCTTTCCGGACTGGAGTAAGGAATTCCATGTCCATGTTGATGCTTCATCGATTGCATTGGGCATTGTGTTGGCTCAACCTGGAGAAGGCGACATTGATCATCCTATTGCTTTTTCCAGTCGGAAGCTGTCCTCTGCAGAACGAAATTACACTACCACGGAGTGGGAAGTTCTGGCCATGGTTTACGTGCTGCAGAAATTCAGGCATTATTTGTTGGGTGGACACTTTAAAATGTTCATTGATCATTCTGCATTGAAATACTTGGTCAATAAGCCTGTGTTTGGGGGGAAGATATGTCGTTGGCTACTTTTGTTTCAGGAGTTTGATTTTGAAGTCATTGTGAAACCTGGATGGTTGAATGCTGGACCCGATCATTTATCATTAATTGACATAGGGGAGGAACTGACTAATATCAAAGACAGGTTGCCGGATGCCCAACTATTTAAAGTTGCCACCACTGATCAATATTTTGATGACATCCTTCAGTTTCTGGTGACTGGCACCGCGCCCAATGACTTTACCACTACTCAGAAGAAGCAGTTTGTTGTCAAGGCTGCTGACTTTTAGCTAATCGCGGGAGAGTTGTATAAATTGGGCACTGATGAGATATTGCGCAGATGTGTCTTTCCGCATGTGCAAGCGCAGATATTGGTTGAGGCACATGGTGGAGTAGCAGGAGGACACTATGGCGGTCAGGTGACTGCCAGGAAGGTACTGCGTGCAGGGCTTTGGTGGCCTACATTACATAATGATGCGACAGACTATGCGCGGTCTTGCGATGTTTGTCAGTGAACTGGCAAGCCGTCCAGACGCGACAAGATGGCGCTGCTACCTCAAGTGACATTGCCACCATTCGAAAAATGGGCTGTGCATTTTGTCGGGCCAATCACTCCACCAGGGAAACATATGGGTGCGCGGTACATCATCACAGCGACAGAGTATTTGACCTGATGGGCCGAGGCGACACTTGTAGTTGATTGTTCCGCAACGACGGCTGCTCGATTTTTGTTTGATCACATTATCACTTGTTTCGGCTTCCCTAAGATTTTGTTGAGTGATCAAGGTAGCCACTTTCTTAATCGCACCATCAGGGCATTGACGGACGAGTTGCAGATACAGCATAAGAAGAGTACACCCTATCACCCACAGGCGAATGGGACAATGGAGGCGTTTAACAAGGTATTGGAGCATGCACTGACAAAGGTGTGCAATGCGAACTGCGATGACTGGGATCTGAAAATCCCAGCAGTGTTGTGGGCCTATCGCACCACATGTAAAAGGTTGACTGGTCAGACACCTTTTAGGCTGGTATATGGGAAAGAAGCGATTATGCCAATGGAGTACATTGTTCTGAGTCTACGAATTGTGGCTGTTATGGGCATGGATGATGTCGCAGCACTAGATGACCGTCTAGTGCAATTGGTGCAACTGGAAGAGGATCGATTTATCGCTGGCTTTCACCAAGGGGTGGAGAAGGATCGCCAGAAGGCATGGCATGATCACAACATCAAAAGTCAATAGTTTCAGCAAGGCCACTTGGTGCTATTGTACGACAGAAAGTTTATGAAACATCCAGGAAAATTGTAGATGCATTGGCTGGGTCCATATCGCATCAGTAGTATTACTTCACGAGGAGCGGTTCAGTTGCAGCAGTTGGATGGGGCGATACTCCCCAAGCTGGTAAATGGTCACAGGTTGAAGCCCTATCGATCAGGCTTGGAACAGTGCGATGCCTGAGTCGCATTGGGAAAAAAAAAAGAGTGTGTGTTGCAGGTTGTTTGGTGGCCGATGGCGCACCAACAAAAGAAGGAATGCACAAGCACGGAGGCTTGTGCCGCAAGTTTGAAGTAGTCGGAGACACATGGCAGCGTTGCGACTAGGTCAAATCAGTAATAAATGCCAAAAGTTTAGACAGTTAATTAACGGCGTTGTTCGAATGATGGGCATTAATGGCGTATTCGGTCGATCGGTGGACAGGATCGACGGTGGATTTGCGTCATTAATACAGGATTTGGTTGAGTTAATGCATGACTTAGTAATAGTTACAGGGGATTTGAGTAGCTGCTATAAATATGGCCTAGCTTCGGTCGGAAGACACCAAGGAATTAGTAAGAAGTGTTGTTGTAGAGTGTTGTAGTGATTTGAGCTAGTTGATGTTAAGTATATAACGAGGAGTGGTGAGGTATGCCAGGCGAACTGGAGACAGTGGGCATTAGCAGTGAAGTGGAGTCTCCCTTCGTTCTGGTCACTGTAGAGCAAGAATTTGTGTCCTCGGATGCCACTGATCTTGGAGCCGAGGTTTCCAACATGCCGGTGGGAGCCTCCGTTGTTGTTAAGAAGCACCGGGGAAGTCATCCTTTTGAATCCCCGTAGAGTAAGAGGCTGCTTCGGTCCACGATGGCTAGCGACGCTCAGGAGCAGGTGGGGCAGTCCAGTTGCCCCATTCATCCATCTTCCCAATGGCTGGGACAATCAGCTAGTAATATCCTTGGTTACATCCCTCCTGTTCGTCTGGATGCCACCCCGCGTAAGATAAACTCGAGATAGAAATACAATGTGAAGATGCCCGCACTCCCGACGGGGATGAAGTGCTCAGTGGATATTGGGACCGTGCTGATGCGCCTGCGCTACGAGGACCATGACATGGTGGCCTACCCCGACATTGCATCAGCACCCTATGTGCCTAAGACACGCCATTCACCGTCTCCAGAGATACACGACTGGGCACGAGGACTGCGGCAGGCCAGCTTGTTAGGGCTAATTAACATGTTGCATTTTGGGTGCCTAGCGGAAGTTGGTGCCTATGTAAAGCAGCTCTTGTCATGCTTCCATGGGGGTTCGTTGTGGCTGGACAGAGAGGTCCTAGTCACTGTTGAATTGATTTCATTCATTACCGGCTTGCCTAAGAATGGCGTTGATCTGGCGCAGTTTATTCAAGGGAAGGAAAATGAGAAGAAGCGGGCACGTCAGTTGGCACAGAAGTACAGCTTGGAATCGGATGGGCGTGGGTATCGCACCAGTAGCTGCAAAGATCAAGTGGTACTCATGGGCATTAAGATCCTGTCCTGTAAGGTGATTAAGGGAGGTCGCCCTCACCAATGTAATTCGGGAATAGTTTCTTGTGCAGAGCAATGTGCAAAAGGAGTCCAGATGAACTGGTCCCTATATCTCTTGAATCAACTGATGGAGGATGTCGTAGCGGTCCAATTGGGTAGAGGCGCTCTTTCATATCGTTGGCTATTGCTGCTAATTGCTCTAGTTGCATGGAAAGAGCCCGACACTTACCAAGGCATGGACTTCTCGGCTGCAGCGGAATGATGAGGGGCGTGTTATCAAAATCTATGGTATGTACGAGAGCCCGAGCGAATCCGGGAGTGCCAATTGCAGTTTTGGCTGTATTCGGAAATGCTTTGTGACGTAGCAACACAGGTCCCACGAATATCTGAAGATACTATGGCAGGGTTCAAACCTATCATGGCATTTGGAATATGGCCAAGTGTCATACATATACAAGCTCGCTGTGATATTGATCAACAATGGTTGCAAACCAAGTATAAGGTGACAGTGGAAGATTTGGAGGTTATTGTGAATGAGTGGTCGGAGGCCTGGCGACAGCCCATGAGTTTAGTAGAGATTGATGCTAGAGGTCCACCGTTGGGTCCTGAGGATCGAGTATCAGCGCAGGATCAGCATAGTCGTCATGATTCTGATCACGAGTCGACCAGAACACCAACGGCGGATGATAGTGATCGCGCTCTTGAATAAAATCGGTCAAAACGACACCATGAGCACGCGATGATCAGTGGGATGTCTTTACCAGTGGAGGCGTAGTTGGGCCAGTTAATGAAAGCCCTCAACCATGTAGCCATAGTGGCTGCCGACAAGATTTCCCTCAAGGTGGAGGAGGGTTTCCATGCGCTCACTGCTCGTATGGATTCTTTGGGTAACGCGATTTTAAAGAAGGAACTTGGTGATGTACCTATGTAGGAAATGGCTACAATCCGCACCACGCCCCGGGTTCAGAATATCAACATTCCCCCGACTACTGTTGTGACCGACAACGAGGCTTTGAAAACTTTGCTGCAGACGGTTGCCCAAGTGACTGTCAACGTTAATGAACTACCGGCGACGGTGTTGACGACCATGCAGAGGGTCTCCTCCCGAGAAATAGCGGATAGGATGCATGAAATTAGCCAAAGCTATCAACACTTGCAGGCAAGCGAGGCAGTTGCAACCACCACTATTGATGAGCTTACAAGCAAGGCTGCTACAGTGTGGAAAGCAGTGGATGACCTTGAAGCCGACATTAAGAAGGAGCGGGCCGAGAAGGTTCGCACACTTGAAGAACTTAAAAAGGATCAGGATTTTCTTATCATAGAGAAGACTCGTCTATGGGACTACAGCATGAAGTTAGAGACGGCTATTTGCAATGCATGCCAACATACACTAGAGCCCATTCCTGAGATCGATGTGCTCCAACGAGTACAGTGACTAAGAGCTGCCATTGTTCAGTTGCGGCAGGAGAATGACATGTTGAAGGCCCAACTGAAATCGGGTACGCCTCAGGCTGAGGTGGATGAACGAAGAAGGGCACTTGAGGAAGTTGCCACCTAGATGGAGGAGCTAGAAACACAGGCAACCAGGCTCACAGCCGACACAGTACAATTCTAGGGCTGCATTGTTCAGGACGAGCAAGTTGAGCAGCTAACTAAATCCTGGCAGGAAGTGGAGGGCCAGTTGGCCACATTAAAGGCTGCGATGAGAACACTACCACCAATGGAGCAAGTTTCTAAGTCGCCCGAGCTGAAGAACTTGCAACAACGGGTCGCCAAGGCGGGTGAACGACAGAAGACACGTGCAGCCTAGCTAGAATAATTCTAGGACATTGGTGGAAAATTGATGCTACAGGCCAGTGAAGCTCTACAAGCAATACAGAAGTGTCGACAGTAGGTCATGGACAAGCTTACCAATCACCCATCTGCAAACAATGTGATCGACAGTCAAGCAGCGGATACGGATGCCCAGGAGCTGGTGAGGAACGTCAAACAGCCGTATGCAGAATTCAAAGTAAAGACCACGGCGTGTACTATGTCCAACAGTTGACGTGGCTCGAGGGCGAGCCACAAGATTGTGTTGGGGGCATGTTGGCAAGCGGTTTGATGAGGAAATGTCGCAGTACTGCCAACGCTGCGACACATCGGATGAGGGCGTGAAAGGAGTATTTTGTGTTAAAGTATACCGTAGTTGGCGGGTTTTGGGTCACTTGGACCACATGTTATGTAATATTGAGTCAGTTGTACCGCGGTATGCAGGTTTTTGGGTCATTTGGACCGAGTCAGTTAGATATTGGGTCATTTGTCCATAGTGTCGGTTAGGAAGTCATTAGTAAGTGGAAAAACATTGTAATGAAAGAATCCTATAAATAGATTAGAGTTGTAAGTGTTAGAAAGAGGAAGAGGAGAAGCAAGGAGAGAAGAAGATAGAGAGTTGGCTTGAGATAAGGAGATGTATGTGTACGGAGATCTATGTTTTGCTTCTAGTATACGACTGTGACAGTAATATAATGATGATGTTTTGGTACGATCTTTGTGCAATGTTGCGATATATGAATGTTGTTATATTTTCTTGATGTAATGTCTGCTTACTGTTGTTGGGATGATAAATGCTGCGATTAAGTAATATGTTATAACTCCATGTCGAATGTTTAAAGTTTTTGTTTAAGTACTGTAATAGTGTTAGTCTGTGTAGCCACAACTCTCCTCCTCCCTTGGTGGAAACATGGTTCCGTCTGCCCTTCCTGGATGCCTCGGGTGAGACCTCATCCGCTCTGCGGCTATTGCTGGGCAGGCTCAAACCTGCCCGAGCCAGTGCCCAGGGAGACTGCGGTATGTGTCGACAGTAAGGTGAACCCCTGTCGACCAAGGTCGTGTTGGTCAACACATACTTAGACCCATTGTAATTCAAGTGAAGTTCAAGTATGAACCTAGGTTTTGATGGCAAAAAACGACAAGACCGTGAACAACAAAATCACTATCATGAAAAAAAAGGAATAATTGACATGCTTATTGTAGTGTATGTGTTATATTATTTGCATGCGTGTGGGCGAGGTCATTGTTTGTACGGATGCATCTAACGATAGCACCATATAGTGCCAACATTGGACGTTAGCCTAGTGTCAGCACAAGTCAAAGGAGAGTCATGATCGAAGTGAATCCAAAGTTTTTAGGTTGTTTTTGGGTTTTTTTCCTAAAAAATATGTAATGTAATTGTAGTTAATGGATTGGGGTCTATTTCTAATCCAAGTTAACATATTAGGGTTTTTGATTCTGCAGAATACCTACATATTGTATTGTGAGTGGTTAATAATTGTAATGAGAAAGTGAGAGGTGCAACTCTAAGTTTTGTTGCTTTTCTCGGTTAAGAGTTTCCAGGGTAAATCTCTTTGTATTATGTGTGAATGTTGTGGTGTAATATCTATCTTTCTTAAAAGAATATGTATGCTTTGATTCTCTTTATAGGTTTAAAACTTACACTTATAAGAGGAAAGAGAAACAACAAAGTAAGATGGAAACGCACTTTTGTTCTTTACTTCTTTTGGAAAATTACAGAAGGACAACAAAAAAAGAGATCCAAGACTCAACTTGCAACAACATTTTGAGGAAGCAACAATCCAATCAGGTAGAACAAGAAGAAGAAGACCAAGAGAAATACAACAGGACATACCTTGTTTTTCATTGTTGCATGAAGAAAACCCATAAAAATTAATGATGTTGGTACTTAGATATCTATGCATTTTGTGGGAAGAAAGGCAATTGTATGGCATCTCGTTGGGAGATTGAACAATCCACATGCCACGAGCAAAATTTATTTCAAGGGATTAATGTTAAGAGAAATTCCAAAAACCAACAAAGGACTTAGAGGCACATAGACAAGACAAGAATTTCAAACAACCCATCCATTACCAATAACTTATGCCACCATTACAAGTTGAATGGTCATTGGGAAACAAAGTGTAGGAAACTTCATCTAGAGCTTCACCCTGGGAACTATACAAAAAATAAAAGGATGTGGAGAGTGAATTTTAAAGGAGGTAAGTAGCTCCTTTCCTTTACGGCCTAAGGAGCAGAGAGTGTCTACATATTTTCAATAGCACAAGGGATCAAATTCACCAACAAGGCAAGTAGTTGTTTGGTGGAATCATGAGAAATAAAAGAAGGATCTCAAGCATGGGTTTGTGTTTCATTCATTGTTAACTGGTTGAATAATGACTCACCAATAGAGAATTGTTTGCTGGGTGTTATAGAATTTTTAACCTCAATAATCCTTGCACCCCTTTACACCCCTTTGCGCATCCTAAAGTGTTATATATCCTTCAAAAAAATCAAATTTTGGCTTGTAAATGAGGGTTTCCTATTAGCAACATGTGTATTATCCACATGTTTCCGTTTAGAAACACGCGTATACATCTTAAAACATCAAAAAATAAAAATAAAAATGCGCTCACACGTGTGTTTGGGTAGCTTTTTGTTGTTGCTAGTCCAACTCGGCTTGGTTACACTCGAACCAACTCCCTTAACCAATTACTCCCAGTATAAATGTAAGCCTCAAAGCATGAAGGGAAACAATATTCAATCATTATAGCCTTATGCTGAAGGATTGAATCTGGAGTGCCCAATATATTTATAGTTCCTTTCCTATCGGAAGCCCCTATTTCCGAGTGCTTATTCTATCAAGATTGAGTGGAGACCTTAATCACCCTTGATTTTCCCTTTCATTCGAGATTTATAGAGAGCATTAGATTGGATATATATTAGTAGTCCAGGTAGGAGGAATCCAAGTCTTGATGAACTTAGTTGTTTCAAAAAATGACTTAGGTATCATATTATGTTTTGTTGGTACTTCTTATTAATACAAAGGATATCCCTCTTCTTTCTCTCAACCAAATCCTATGTTCAATGTATTATTTATTTTGATGAGTAGCATTGTGTGGAGTAACTAATTTTAGACTAAAATTTAATTTAATTTTTTATTTATGAACTTTATGTTGATTTTGAGTATTTCAATTAAAGGAGTCAAATGGTTTTGAGGGAGGTGTTCTTATTGTGTTGTGTGCATGTCTAAGATAGAAGAGTTAGGCTGAAGAACCGAACTAAGCATTGAAAAGCACCAACAAGGAGGACAACCATCTAATTCTGGGTATGTCGTTAACTTCTTCTTGATTTAATTTAGAAATTAATTGATTAAGTAGGAAATAAGATTGTGTTATCTTTGAATTGATTTGTTTGTAACCCGACCCTAGTTACTAGGACATTTTCTCCTAAAACAAAATGGTGACACCACTAGGGACCAACTCTTTGGAGTGATTCCTTATAGGTTTTTCATTATTTATTTAGTTTTAAGGTAGAAACAGATGGTACATTTTATACTTTAACCTTGCTATCAAGTAGATTCCCTTTGTGTCAAGCTAAATTTTACTTTTTCTTGAATTCCCAATCTTGTAGCTTAGTATCCACATGTTCTTTTTATACACAGATGTGTAAATGCGCATTCTTTTGTCTGGATATTCATTGACATTGATGGTTTTCCTATGGAAAAGTTGTGGATATACACTATTTTCTCATTAGCAACCAGTTGATACCCTTCACCGAGGTGAAAAAACTTGGTTGTGGGTGCTTTTTGTGATTTTTTAAAAATCTTTTTAAAATATTGCAAAGGGTTTCTTGCATAGTAGGTAGGTGAATTACTTAATTTATTTCCTTTTAAATTCATTCTAAAAAACAAGTTTCTTGGTTTTGGGAGCATAATAGACTAGGTCACAAAGGTGTGTTTTTCATTTTCTATTTTGGCTTGCTTTTAACAAAAGTTGTGTTAGATATTGTGACAATGAAGAACAAAAAGTGAAAAGATATTTTAAAGCGATTCATATAAAAGAACTAGGATTATTTTGTTTTGTAGAAACCAATAGTAGTCTAGGGATTAGGGCCTTGGTTGTAGGATTGGAGTGTAAAATATCCAAGGCCATATAAAACATGACTAGGATTTTACTAGAGAGTGTTGAAATCTATAATAGAAAGAAGTACGTGTCTCGAAAGTGCATCTAACACATGTGCCAAGCACGAGGTTAAGCTAGGTGTAGGTGAGAGATTATATCCTCTCCTTGCATTAGTGGGATTTTGTATGTTAGGGGATTTCAATTCAATTGGTAAGTCCTCAAGGTGACACCAATTTAACAGAGGATTCAACTCTAGGAGTTATGTCCTACGTTCCCTACCCATATGTAAAAGCTTGACCCATGACTATTCTGCCCAACTACTAGTTGTGAAGTGGTATACTTAGTTTCTCGTGATAGTTCCTCCCAGGTGACTGCAAGTGGAAAGTGATTGCAATACCTAAGACAAACACATAATCTTCATCTCATCTCCCTTGGAGGTTGTTTGTCCTCATGAGGGCACATACACCTTGGGTGATTGTTGTGTGAAGGTTACCATAATTGCCTCCCACACCTTTGTTGGTTGGACTTGGACACTGATCATCCTAGGATGACCTCTAGAATGCCTTGCTATGACTCTTCACTAACTTGTCTTTGGGAGAACATTTTTTCTTGGATTGTATCTTTTAGGAATTATTTTTTCTAGAGGCGTGTGTTTGGTTTATTGATATTGAAATTTTCTTCCATTCTAAGCCAAGGTGGTTTACCAACCTCTTCGTAGTTCCAAAAGGAATATAGGCATCTCGCTAGAGAGGGAAAATTTAATTCCAAATAGGCTTGATAACTTAGATCCCACCCATCAGGAGCCTAACGAAGATAATCCATCGATTCCAAACAACCCCATAGAAGAGGAAAGAGAGGAAGCACTTAGTGGTTATGAATAACTATCACAAGGAAGGTCTCCAAGATACTTTGAAGTTCACACAAAGATACCTAGTAGGGTTCCATCCCCTCCCATCTCTGAAAACCTTGGTCCAGTTGAGATCGAAGACTTGAACAACCCCGAAAATTTACTGGATTTTAACAAACCTACCACCAGTTACCTGAGTCCATTCTTCCAAATGCATAACTTTGACAACCAAATCCACATTGCAAAATCACCTTGCTTGTGTCAGGTTGTAAATATGGGTGATGTTGGTGGTAGTTCAGGGGTTGGGGTCACCTCATCTCTTATTTCTAACACTCTCATGAGAGGATTGAACCCCATAATGTTGAGTGTTCTAGATCACAATATTTTTCTACCAATTTCAAGAGTATCAATTGGGGGCTGTGTTTCCTCATCCACGACTCCTAGAAATGGTATAGGAACTTCGACATCCATGCCTCGCGATAGAATCCCATTTGATTTCAAGATGTCTCTATCTAGAGTGTCAGACATGGCCACCAGTAATCCTTTTGGGTTAGGTTATAATACTCCATTAGGAATCACATCCATCCCATTTAATGCATTTCCATTTGGAGGTGGACATATTCCCTTATCATTCCCCTTTGTAGAAACTGGATCTTACATAAGTTCTAGCATTCCCCAAGGGAACATGCCTTTCCCTTGTATGGGGGGCATGATAAGTGGATCTTTATCGCCATATGTTCAATTTTTTCCTGGTCACACCCATTTACCTAGGTTCCAAAGTAGTTTATCATTTGTGCATGGTAATGCATATATGCTAGGTAACTCTTTTGTAAATAAATCCTTAGGAAATGCTCCCGGGACTTAGAATTCTCTAGCTTGAACAAATTTGTTGCTCTGTGGTGCACCTGCAACAATTAATTAATAAGAATATGCGAAATAGCAGAAATGACAGAACTCAGAATCACTTTTATATTGATCATAGGCCACTTCGAGGAGACAACCTCCTATGAGCAAGCTCAATACAAATAACTTCACGGTGCCTTCAATGACCTCAACACACACTTATATACTAAGTCTATTCCCAATACTATGAGTCAAAACCATGGGACATATAATACTACGGGACGACTTACAAAGCATATGCATCCAATAATATGGGCTAATATAAACTATGGATCAACAAATACTACGGGACGGCTTACAAAGCATATGCATCCAACAACAATATACTAACATAGTAAAGAGAAGGGTTGATACGAGTTCCTAACATCCCCTCTCCCTTAGAAAAAGATTTGTCCTCAAAGCTTTGGTTGGAGAAATTGCTGCAGAATCTGAAGGATTGGTTCCCCGGTAGCATCCTCGGTTTGCATTTCGGGCCACTGACGCCTTTGGAGTGTCAAGGAGGATTGCTTGGAAGGTTGTAGATGAAGAAGAACCCTATCAACTGCATGGAAAATGCGCTCAAAACGACGCTGATCGACTTGTTGTTTCAGGAGAATTCTGGCCATGTGAAGATTGTCCTACAGAATGAGAAGAAGCTGATCGTGGTTTCAAAGAACTAAGTCAATTTCCTGAACTGGGGAGCTGCTAAGCATGTATGGAAGAAGAACTGGTGGTGTCTGTCCATAGACTGCTTCATATGGTGTCCTTTGAGATGTGGTATTGTACCAACAGAGTGCTGCTAGGAAATCCATAGAAATAGTTGGCCAAAGCTGTGTAGGGATGGGCAAGGGTGTGAGCAATCCCGAAAGGAGTGTCATTGCACCCTTGTTGACCTGGAAAGTATCACAGTCAACCACCATCTGTTGAATTGTCATTGTTAGTCTCTACCAAAAGAAGTTACATTGTTCCCAGTCATACATTTTGAAGAACCCATAGTGCCCTGCTGATGAAGAAGCATGGAGTTCATAGAAGAGATAGCCCTGTTGAACATATTGCAACCAATTTGGAACAAGCAGAGAAAGAGATGTAAGAGAAACTGGGTCATCAATTGTGTGAGAAGGAGCATCTGCCACCATATTGTCCTTGCCCTTCTTGTAAGTGATCGCATAGGGATAACCCATTTAAAGTGTGTTGGGTAGGAGACCCATTATTCCAAAAAAAATTCCAGACTCTGGAGATCAGTCTTGATGCATAAATAATTCCCTAATAGGTATGGATTCCACTTTTGTACTGCATGCAAAATAGCCATCAGTTCCTGCTGAGAGGTAGATGCGACTAAATTCTTACCGGAAAGGTCTCTTGAAGGTGGCAAGCTCATTGGTTCAGCAAGGACACCTGCATATCTATCCAAGGAAGTAGTGGAGACCGTTAATGGGTGCATCTGAATGGAATGGAGCTGAGCGATGACACCATGTGAATTCTTCTTAAGGATTTTTTCCAGGCGATGTGAACTAATGTTGCGGAGAGACCCTGGTTGTAAGCCCATTAATTTGTGTTGTGCCCCATTCACTGAAAACTGCATCCAAAGTTCCGCAAAATCCCATAAGATGGGGCCAAGTGTGCGTAACCATTGAACGCCCAAAACCACATCACATCCGCGGACAAGGAAAACATGTCAGAGCGCAGGTTATAATCTTCCATAGAGATACGCACATTGTGACACCTCCCCTTGCAAGGTAAAGTGCCCCCATTGCCAACCATGACTTCAAAGTTCGAGCAAGGATGGACAAAACAATCATCCTGTTTGGCAATCCGAGGGTCAATGAAGTTATGAGTGCTACCAGAATCAATTAGTATGGTAAGAGGGAGTTTCTTGAAATATCCCCTGACTTGCATTGTTTGTGGGGTGGTGACATCGGTTACAACATGGAGAGAGATCTCGGGTGGGTCATCGTGAGATGGGGTGTCAACAGGCGGGTGCTGAATGTCGACCTGATCATCTACTGTATCTGGAGCTTCTTCATCAAGTTCTGAGGTAGGCGGAGAATCCACATCCAAGAGATAGAGCTTTTGTTGAACACATCTATGTCCCCGAGTGAATTTCTCATCACAATTATAACAGAGTCCTTTTTCTTGGCGTGCTTGCATCTCTATTTCAGACAAATGCTTGATAGGAGTTGGTTGAGAAGCAGGCATGATGGGAGGCCATTGGGAACCCATATTTCTGAAGGGAACAAAGGTGGGTTTGGAGCGTTGTTGAGCAACGATCTTGTCCTTTTCCAACTTAGCCAACCCTAGGACTTCCATCATTGTGTTGGGACAGAACATTTTGACCTCTGGGTGGATTTCATCCTTGAGACCACTGATAAAACAACTCCTGTAGAATTCATCAGACAATCCTTCTGTGTGATTGGCCAGTTTCTCAAATTCTGTCTGATACTCTCTCACTGTGCCAATTTGGTGAAGTTTAGTGAGTGCTCCTGTGAAGTCATCAAAAGCACTAGAACCAAATCGTGGCAAAAGGAGTTGGCAAAAATCTGTCTAGTTTGGCTCGGGATGAGCTTTGATGTACCAACGGTACCATTGAAGGGCTTCTTGTTCCAAATGAAAGGATGTAAGTGGAACTTTTTGGACATCAAAAGTATTATGCAAACTGAAATATTGTTCTGCTCGGTATATCCATCCAGTCGGATCAGTACCATTGAAGCGAGGAAAATCAAGCTTCGGCCCACGAAAATTACTGGAAGACGAGAACCCGGTGGCTGCAAAAGATTATGGCTGTTGGTTATTGTTCATGGCTGAATGCTGAAGATGGAGGCTGAGAAATTTTTCATCCAGATCTTGGAGTTTGGTTTGGATGGCTGCAAGTGCTTCCTCCATGGTTTTTGCTCTTACACGGGTGACAACCACAACCAAGAGTTTTTTTTTTTTTTGGGGGGGAAATGGATAGAAAAACACAAACAAAAGCTTATTTAGTAAAGGAAGATTTGGGTTTGGGAAAAACTCGGATGGGTAATTGGGGTTTGATTAGGTTTTGGACACTTTCTGATGGATAGGGAAGCAAAAAATGAGGATTTCAGAAGTGGGGTGAAAGAATGGGAAAATTTGGCAGAGGGGGACAAAGAAGCAGAATTCAGAAAGGAACTCTGTGGTAAAATTTGAAGGTGATTGGGTGAAATCTGAGGAAGTTATGGCAAAACCTAAAAATAGACAAATGTGGGATTTCGGGCTTTGGGAAGTGGAATTGGGGATAGGGTCCTCAGGAATGAAATATGCAGAATGGGATTACAGGGGTTCCCCGAAAGTTTCAAGGGAAACAGAGTGAAAACAAGGGAGATATGGAGAAAAAACTGAATTTTATACTCTTCTCAGAATGGAGTGGCTACTGCTTGGAAGGGATCTGAAATAGATAGATCTGCAACGACTTGGAAGTGAGTGGAAACAGAGGAATCTGAAACGACGTTGAATGGATTGAAAACGATTGGATCTGGAACGGCTTTCAGAATGGATCTGAATGGCTGGATCTAAAACGACGCAGCAGTGATCAACAACAGTTCAGCCGAAAATAGATATGGACCCCAGGTATGTGCGGCTTCCTAATAGTTCAAGGGTTTCACTCGGCCACCAATGCTGTCTGACGGCTTGCGTGTTGGGGAAGTACCCCTCACTCCACGGCTCAGGTAAAACTAATAACCGCTTTGCCACAAACGACAGCTCTTGGTTTACCTCACGGGTGGGAACTAGTCAATCTGGTAGGGGTCGTTGCCCTTTTCACTAGCAGGTCCTCTCAATGGGCCAGCTACTTCTGGGTTCCTATGGTACTCCTCACAATGAGTTTTAGGGCTTATGCCCAAGTACTTCCCACAGTTAAGCGGATAGGGATTATTCCCAAATCCAAACCTGCAACAGATGCGAAAAAAAAAAATTGGCAGAAATTTCACCCAATGAACCCACGAAAATGCTCTGATACCAGATGTGATGCACCTGCAACAATTAATTAATAAGAATATGCGAAATAGCATAAATGACAGAACTCAGAATCACTTTTATATTGATCACAGGCCACTTCGAGGGGGCAACCTCCTATGAGCAAGCTCAATACAAATAACTTCACGGTGCCTTCAATGACCTCAACACACACTTATATACTAAGTCTATGCCCAATACTATGAGTCAAAACCATGGGACATATAATACTACGGGACGACTTACAGAGCATATGCGTCCAATACTATGGGTCGATACTATGGGCTAATATAAACTATGGATCAACAAATACTACGGGACGACTTACAAAGCATATGCGTCCAACAACAATATACAAACATAGTAAAGAGAAGGGTTGATACAGGTTCCTAACATGCTCTTGGTGATGCTTAATATTCTAGATCTAACCACGCTGACTAACGATCTGGCTATGCATAATTCAAGTTGGTCTCTTGGTCCAACAAATTTTCCTTCTAGTATTCCTAAATTTGAGGAAAAATCTAGAGAAGGTCCCACCACACATGTAAAGCAAAACATGAGGCTGATTTGCAATCTAAATAAGAGGAAGAAATGAAGAAAAATGAAGAGGTCCAACATATGGATATTGGTACCACCAATCCTGGTGTGCCTCCAAAGATCTCAATCCCACCCATAACAAGAGGACATTTTCCACTGCATGAGATGGTCCTAGGAGACTTTACATCATCAAATTCTAAAGCAATGGCATCACTGGAGTCATTTGTATTCGATGAAAAGAGAAATAGGGTTGTAAAACAAACACATAAAAATCTCAAGCTGCCTATACTCCCACAATTGATAGTGACTACTAAAACACTAATGGCCATGGATATACATGATGATCCAACTGTTATAGCATCTATTGGATTTGCTTTCACTGAATCAACCAAATTCAATGTCCAAAACATGATAAATGAAAGGTATAGATACAAGAGAATAATTCGTAATCTTGAAGGACATATAGCTCATATTAAATTAGACACTAATAACCTTGTAGAATTTCAAATGTATGCTTATGAGATATGAACTAAACTCTACTAAAAAAGACATAAATTTCTCTACACAAGTTCTATGAGCATGCCTCATAGTTCTTGAATTTCCTAATACAAATTCAAGACAAAAGAACTATTCTTTAGGCAATATAATGGGCATGGATAATCTCAAAATATGGTAGACAAAAGAGAAATATGCACCTATAGGCCTGCCTAGGATGAGTGAGAGGGACAATGATTGCAGCTACATAGCTTTAAATAACTTTCAAATGACTAGTGTCGTGTTGGAGAGAGACATTGCCAATTCAATCAACAACTATAAACATTTACACTTAGCAACTAAGAAGGTAATTAAATGTTACAATCTCCCTCTGATAGAATCGATTGATGCCCCAAAAATTTTAGAGGAAATATGGAGGGATTTAGAATAATCCATCCCAAATAAAAGAGTTTCCATCATAATCGGGTCAAGAGATATTGAGGATGTCCCTATAGACTATATTGCCACACCCTCTAGAGATATCAACTTGGTAAAGTCATACCTCAACACACTCAAAAGAGGCATGAGTCCAATGATAACATAATCAACCAACTATAATGTCACCATAGAGAAATTGATATTTAGGCACATCATGAGTATTTCTTCCCAACATGATATATAGGAAGCCTATTTAGATGGCGAATCTCAAAGCAGACTAGAGCTAAAATAAATATTTAAATATTCTTTTGTAAATAGGACAAAATGTAAAGTTGGACAGTCATAATTTCCAAGAAATAAATTTAATAGTCTTGGGAAGTTATCTTTTAGAATTGTATAAGAAGAGGATAGAGAAAAGGAGAAAGAGCTTTTGGCTTTTGTACATTGAATTTTTGTAAAATTGATTTTGCGAGAGTTTAATGAAGAGAAACCTTCTAGACCATTTTATAGGAGGAATTTAATCTTGTATCGTTAAGAATTTAATTATTTATGTTTCTTATTCTTACTTCGGAATCTATTGTATGAGTGTGTTGTTGATATAGACCATTATATGTTCTAGAATATTCCCTTCACTTATTTTCTTGTTGTTTCGAACTGAGATGATAAATGAAATATTGTTGATAGTAGAAACATGGATAAACTATTCTTAATCTATTTATCATTCATAATTTAATATTCATAGTCATGTATTTATTTCTTAAATAACTTATTGTTTACAGGAATAATTAACATAACTATGATTGTTGTGTTATATTTTCTTGGTATATTTCAACTCCTAGCTAAGTTAGGTAGGATTAGTTGTGTTACCAACTACCATGCATAGGGTGATCTCTAGACATAATACATCATTAGCCATCCACAGACCTTCTAGTCCCCCATCCATATTAGGAAATCTTCTTCCTAGTTGTATTGTGTAATTCCTTTGTCATGGTTAAAGGAGGTTGTTTGTAAAATTTTGACATCCATTACATGTGTAAAAGGGCTAGCCTGGGTGAGTCGTTTATGTTATGACAACTTTAGAGTTTTTTTTTACATACTTGAACTTAGATTCTAGTGATCAGACTTGAACATTGTTTTTTCGCTCACACCTCCAAAGCTAAAGTATGTTATAATACAACTGCCTCGGGCTGGTATTTAACTCCTTAGAGTCTGATGTCAAAATTTGAGTCATTTACCATGTTTCTAGCAAAATTTATGGTCGTTTATGTCCCTTGGGGGGTAAATATGTCCTAATGTGGTAGTATATGGTCAAGGGGGGTGTTAGACACCTTAATACACTTCATACACCCCTTTTTGGACTCGCAAAAATCATAAAATCAAGTTGATTCGCCCCTATAGACAAAATCCCATTATTTTTGCATGTTGGAGACAAAGTTGAGTGATTTGAGGAGGTTGGTAAAAGAGAATATTCCCTAATTCGACCCCCTTGAATGAGGTGTCAAATTTGATTGGATTTAATCTCATTAAATCCATATTTTTCCCCTCCTTGTCTCTTAGTGTAATGTCCCTTGTTAGGAATTTTATTAAAATGGCAATTTTCCACTTTTTTTCTCTAGTTCGACCTTTGACTAGTTTGATCTCTAGGTCCCAAATTTGCCCCAAATGATTTCAAATATTCTGAGAAAGTATATGAATGAGATTAGAACATAAATATGTGTTTTAAGGATGCCTTTGTACCTTTAAAATACTTCTGCAAATACTCTTTCAATTCTGGCCAATGTAGGGAACTTTACTAGTAATTTGCCTTTGACTAGTATTGGTCTCTATGTCTCGAATTGACTCCAAATGCCTTCAAATCTTCAAGGAAGGTGTATTAATGATATTAAGACTTGAATATGATGTTCAGGGATGATATATGGCCACCAAAATACCTCTGCAAACTCTCTTAAGATTCTGGACCAAGTATGCAATTTTACTAGTAATTTGGGGTTCAAATCCCCCTGGGGTAAGTATTGAAAATGGCTTCCCAAATGCCTCCAAAGCCACTCAAATTTCTGAACATAGGTAGGGAATGTATTAAGGATGTTATTAAGGTCTCATGTGCACTATTAATTGATTATTATATCTGTTCCAACCCTCTCCCATTCAACTGCAAAAATCACCAATTCGACCCTTGGGGAAATGGCACTATTTCTTCTCCCAATGCAATTAAACTAAGTAAAAATACTTCAAATGCTCAAGTACAGTACATGAAACTTGTAGAAGATATCCATGGAATTATATTGACCACAAATATATCAGAGAATCATCCATCCATTCGAAATCATCATCAATACATTGGCTCACAACAAGGTAGTGGGGAAATGGCATTGTTCTTCCATTAAAAATGAGATTTATACATTTCTACTTGGAATTTCGACCTGAAACTTTTTGGAGATGAAGAACAGAGTATTTAATTCATATTACAAAAGAAATGGGGCATTAAAAGCTTCCCCAAAGAGTACAATAGCTCACCAAAAACGCCCTCCCTCAAGGATCAAGAATATGCCATCAAAACCGGAAATGGTTGAAGGAGTGAGCTGCAATAGAAGAAACCATGAGCTGCCCTGTAGCTTACACCTGCAAATAAAGACTCCATTAAAGCTCCAAATGAAAGGTCTGAATGGCCTTTCCAATTACCAACTTGGATGGGAATCTTTCACCCTCGAA
Source organism: Larix kaempferi (assembly GCA_027924585.1). Classification (NCBI taxonomy): domain Eukaryota; kingdom Viridiplantae; phylum Streptophyta; class Pinopsida; order Pinales; family Pinaceae; genus Larix; species Larix kaempferi. Next base: position 7,946,728 of record BSBM01000129.1, on the reverse strand, counting down.
ATTGGCTAAGGCAAGAAACTAGTCATCCACTAGCTCTCCCTCTTCACAAATGCAAATACAAATTCTACAAATGATCAAAAGCTGGTTTCATTCTTTGTTATTGACATTTATAAAGTTCTAATGGCCTCCATGGGTCTAATTCCTTCCAAGAGACTCATGCCAACTCAAGTTGGGAAGAGATTCCAAAGAACGCCACTTGTACAACAATTCCTAGTCTCCCACTTCCACCAAATCACATGTGGAAGCATCTTAACTGCCCTAACACCCTTGAGCGCCCTCTTGGAGTCTATTTTTAGCCCTGACATGTCATATATGTCATATGTCAGCCTTCAGGTCTGATTTGTGTCATAGGTGTCATAGCATCTTCATCATTGTTGTCATAGAGCTAGGGAATCTAGCCCAAGTGTCTCACTAGCTCCAAATTGCCTCTTCCTCTTCCATGGGAGTTACTCTTCCTCTATATTTCGACCTTGGATGAGTTATGCCATGAATAATACCTTTTGAACTTCCCCAAGTATGTTACCATTCACCTTGAATTCGAATTGGTGAGAGAATGATGCCAAATGTAGTGGGGAAATCTAGCCATATGTGGGTCCCACTTCCTCCATGTGTCTTCATGATGAAATGCCACTTTGATTTTCACTTGTATATATTTATTTAGCTCCTTTATTAAATATTTATGCCATTCTAATGTTCAAACATCATTTATTATCCCCATTATTCCAAATCCCAAAGCTTCCACCCCAAACCTAGGAAACTAGTAATTTTCCTCCTTGGCAATTATTTGACCCTTAACATCAACTTTGCAAACTCTAATGAATATGGCTGATGTGATTAGGCCATTGTGACCCAATTCCAAATTTGGGACATGACAAATCCTCCCTTCCCAATATTGCTTGTCCTCAAGCAATTTCAAACATGGGTGTTGAAGAACTTGCTTTCTGTATAATTCTTTGAAGTTGCCATTGAATTGCCAAACCTTGAGTCTTTGAGTTTCCATGAATATTTTAGAGAGGAACCAACATGCTTGATGCTGCACTACTCTGATAAAAATCACTTTATTAAGTGGGGAAATCCATCTCCCATACTGCTTGTTTCCCCAAAAAATTTGAAACCAATGAGATAAAAATTATTCCAGGGTCCCATTGCTTGTATTGCACCCGAACAATTAAGAGTGCTCTCCAACCCATACCATCATATAAGAGGATTCCTGGATCCCATTTTCTTGTATGCATTCTTCCAAACATCATGAGTACAAAATATATATCATCAAAGTACATAACTACATAATGAAAATTAATATCAAGGAGGTGCTTCATCAAAGAATCATGAAAGTGCTTATACCTCCAAGCAAGTAGACCACCGTTTTCCAAGTGCATACAAGCTTCAAGTGACCAATCAAATCTGCTCCAATGACATAGGTGAGGATCCCATGTCCTATAAAGCTGCTCCAAAAGGATGTGATATGCATCAAAATATTCAGCCATGTATTCTTTCATCCAAGAAGTGAATGAAGAATCTCCACTAAAATCTGAACCAAATAATGAGCAGAAAAAACAAGGAGACTTCAAATGACTCAAAGAAGTCTCACCCATACATCCCTGAATGTGATTATCATAAAGATATAACAAAGTATGTGGCTTCCAACAAAAATGTTCTCCAATCATAAATCTATTCACCCAAGTGTTGGATGAAGTTCCTCCAAAATCAAATGAATCAAGTGTTGAGCAAGAAAAACCATGAGTCTTCAAGTGACTCAAATGCATATCATAGGTGCATCCATGTAGATGTGCATCATCATAAAGTAATAAAGTATGCTGCTGCAAATGTGAATAAGAATGTGCTCCAACCATATCATACTCCTCATGTGGCACCATAAAAAAGAACCCTTTCACCCATACTTCATTGAGACTAATGTTGCAAAACATGGAATTGTAGGATGTAGGAGAATGAACCAAATCACCCAAATGATCAAAAAGTACAGAAGTTTCATCATGGGGAGGATCCATATGGGTAGTATCATGCAGCTCCTTCAAAAGTGTGAACTCTTTGTCATAGTTTGGTTCCAATGTAGATGAATCATGCTCTTCTTTAAAAATTGCACAACCTTCATCAAGAGGCAATTCAAATTCTTCTTCCACCACATCAAGTGTTTGGATCTCTTCAAGTTCATCTCCAAACACATCAAGAACATTCAAATTTTCACATTTCTCATGATCCACCATGTCATGAGAATCCTCCAAACAATCTACCATTTGACAATCTGAAACATAGGAGGAAAAACAAGTATCTTGCAACTTTTCAAGAAGTTGCTCATTTTGAATTGCGAGCTTATGAATATCCTCATTATTCTTCAAGTATGCATCATGTAACAATTCATTAAGCTCAAACAAATGGTTTCTATCAAAAAGCAAAGACATGAAATTACCTTTGATGTGGCACATTGCTCTTTGAATCTTCTCCATATCTTCAAGGAAGGATGTTTCCTCCAATGAAGTAGCTCTCCAACAAGAATTTGACACCAATGCTTGAGTCTCATGGAGAATGCTGAGGGACTCTTGGATCTTCTTTTCATTCATCTTTAAGGACCCTTCAAGAAAATGAGGCTCTTGCAAATGAACCTCCTCATCTTCTTCATTTTTGCTTGGACCAACTTCATGAAGCTCAAGTGGTGATGGGGAAGTTGATCTTGGTTCTTCTTCAACTGCTACAAGGTCTTCATTATCATGCTTAATGGAACTTGGGCTTGCAGCAACACTTTCAAAAGTGATCTCTATGTCACCAACATAGAGGTGTGAGCACCCATCAGTAGGTACTCCTTCATAGTTTAAGCATCCATCAGTAGATGCTCTTTGGTTCATGTCTAAGCTAGAAGGTGTCTCGAAATGATCTTCCATATTTTCAATAGAATATTCTTCATGCTCTTGTGATGTCTCTTCATTTTTCTCCTTCAAGCAAGCTGATTCATTTTTCCCCTTGTTTTCCTTAGGATCGGTATATTTGGAATCCCTTCTTGAATAAATCTCAAAAGCTCTCATCAAAGAGGACATCATTTCATGCACACATATATGATACTCGCTCCAAGGGTTCTTACAAGAAGGGCATAAACCTTTCTTCACTAACTCCACATCTTCATTTTTGGGCCTATTTTCAAAAACATGTTCAGCATAGTACTCAAAAGACATGGCATTTTGTGTATTTTTGCTCGAAGCAAGATATTCTTGATATTTTTGATATTGCTGGGGCAAGGTTTTATAATTTGCTCTCCATCTTTGGAACTCACTCATAGAATTATCCTTGGTTGGTGTGACACATTCATATTCATCAGATTTAAAGTCATAAGAATAATCTTCATTTCTCTTGAAATTGTAAGAAGTGTTGCATGATGGCACCTTTTCCTCATACCATTCACATTCTGCTTCATATTGCTCATAAGCATCTGCATATTCATCATAAGAATTGTACTCATAGGATTCATCATAATAGTAAGACATGGCTGCCAATTATTCTTGAATGTATGTACCTAATACACAGGTGCAAGGACCATGCTCTGATACCATTGTAATGTCCCTTGTTAGGAATTTTATTAAAATGGCAATTTTCCACTTTTTTTCTCTAGTTCGACCTTTGACTAGTTTGATCTCTAGGTCCCAAATTTGCCCCAAATGATTTCAAATCTTCTGAGAAAGTATATGAATGAGATTAGAACATAAATATGTGTTTTAAGGATGCCTTTGTACCTTTAAAATACTTCTGCAAATACTCTTTCAATTCTGGCCAATGTAGGGAACTTTACTAGTAATTTGCCTTTGACTAGTATTGGTCTCTATGTCTCGAATTGACTCCAAATGCCTTCAAATCTTCAAGGAAGGTGTATTAATGATATTAAGACTTGAATATGATGTTCAGGGATGATATATGGCCACCAAAATACCTCTGCAAACTCTCTTAAGATTCTGGACCAAGTATGCAATTTTACTAGTAATTTGGGGTTCAAATCCCCCTGGGGTAAGTATTGAAAATGGCTTCCCAAATGCCTCCAAAGCCACTCAAATTTCTGAACAGAGGTAGGGAATGTATTAAGGATTTTATTAAGGTCTCATGTGCACCATTAATTGATTATTATATCTGTTCCAACCCTCTCCCATTCAACTGCAAAAATCACCAATTCGACCCTTGGGGAAATGGCACTATTTCTTCTCCCAATGCAATTAAACTAAGTAAAAATACTTCAAATGCTCAAGTACAGTACATGAAACTTGTAGAAGATATCCATGGAATTATATTGACCACAAATATATCAGAGAATCATCCATCCATTCGAAATCATCATCAATACATTGGCTCACAACAAGGTAGTGGGGAAATGGCATTGTTCTTCCATTAAAAATGAGATTTATACATTTCTACTTGGAATTTCGACCTGAAACTTTTTGGAGATGAAGAACAGAGTATTTAATTCATATTACAAAAGAAATGGGGCATTAAAAGCTTCCCCAAAGAGTACAATAGCTCACCAAAAACGCCCTCCCTCAAGGATCAAGAATATGCCATCAAAACCGGAAATGGTTGAAGGAGTGAGCTGCAATAGAAGAAACCATGAGCTTCCCTGTAGCTTACACCTGCAAATAAAGACTCCATTAAAGCTCCAAATGAAAGGTCTGAATGGCCTTTCCAATTACCAACTTGGATGGGAATCTTTCACCCTCGAAATTGGCTAAGGCAAGAAACTAGTCATCCACTAGCTCTCCCTCTTCACAAATGCAATTACAAATTCTACAAATGATCAAAAGCTGGTTTCATTCTTTGTTATTGACATTTATAAAGTTCTAATGTCCTCCATGGGTCGAATTCCTTCCAAGAGACTCATGCCAACTCAAGTTGGGAAGAGATTCCAAAGAACGCCACTTGTACAACAATTCCTAGTCTCCCACTTCCACCAAATCACATGTGGAAGCATCTTAACTGCCCTAACACCCTTGAGCGCCCTCTTGGAGTCTATTTTTAGCCCTGACATGTCATATATGTCATATGTCAGCCTTCAGGTCTGATTTGTGTCATAGGTGTCATAGCATCTTCATCATTGTTGTCATAGAGCTAGGGAATCTAGCCCAAGTGTCTCACTAGCTCCAAATTGCCTCTTCCTCTTCCATGGGAGTTACTCTTCCTCTATATTTCGACCTTGGATGAGTTATGCCATGAATAATACCTTTTGGACTTCCCCAAGTATGTTACCATTCACCTTGAATTCGAATTGGTGAGAGAATGATGCCAAATGTAGTGGGGAAATCTAGCCATATGTGGGTCCCACTTCCTCCATGTGTCTTCATGATGAAATGCCACTTTGATTTTCACTTGTATATATTTATTTAGCTCCTTTATTAAATATTTATGCCATTCTAATGTTCAAACATCATTTATTATCCCCATTATTCCAAATCCCAAAGCTTCCACCCCAAACCTAGGAAACTAGTAATTTTCCTCCTTGGCAATTATTTGACCCTTAACATCAACTTTGCAAACTCTAATGAATATGGCTAATGTGATTAGGCCATTGTGACCCAATTCCAAATTTGGGACATGACACTTAGGCAGGTCAAGGGGAGCCCTTAAGCTCTAGTTAACTTGATGAGGTGTCAAATTACACTCTAGTTAACTCCATGAGGTGTCATATGACACTCTAATTCACTCCACCTCATGAAATTCACACCCCTCTTCCTCTTTTGCTATTTAAGCAAGCTCTCCCCTTTATTTTTGGGGTTGGTTGTTTGAGGAATAGTTATAATCTTGTTTTGATAATAAAATAAAGGCTTTGGAGTTCAAGTGTATGGTCTCTATTGCGTGGAATTCTATGCTTCTCAAGCGCACAAGTTAGAGGTAATATGATAGATTTTTCTTTGTGATTTCTTTGTTTTCGTTGGGCCATAGGAAGGGCATTATTGCCACATTGGATGAAGGTAATGGATATTTTATGATGTTGTACTTTCATTTCTATTTTACTTTAAAGGAGATTATTTTTTCACCTTACCTTTGTTTGGATTGTGCATCTCTAATCTTTTTTGTTGTACGATACACCCATGAATGCAGGAAATGAGAGATCCATATTTCCCCTTGAAATCTTCCATCATTCTTTCCAACTCATCAAGTAGGTGGTGGTTCGTAATTTCAATATCCCTCTCTTGGTGACCACTTCATGGAAGCAAAATCCCTCTTGACTACTTCAAAATGACTCCATTGCCCATTCGGAAAGGGGCATTCTACTTCCTTTCTCTCTATCAATTTCCCCTTTTTTTATAAAATCTAAATATTTTCAATTCTTGTTTTTCACATACATGTGAAGATCCATATCTTAATAACTTATATCTTCAGATCTGATTTCACATGCATATAAATCTAGTAGCTTTAAAGTTCAAATTCTTAGTTAGATCTATTTTATTTCGTGTTTCTAGGTGCACACATATGAAATATTATCATTTAGCACTTAGAGGAATAATTAATTTATGAGTGAGAATCATTAAATATGATATATTTGAGCATTTGAGCTCACTATCCACTGTATGAATAGTCCTTGTATAGGGTGGAAACATCACTTACATCCTTTTAGAATCATAGATTCTAACCTTCTTTTGTTATTTTTTTAGTCTAACAAGTTTTGCAGGTTAACCCCCCTTTCGGTGAGGTCAAAGGGATTCATTCTAGAAGTATATTTGTTGTTATTCTAACATTATTTGTAGGTTTTGGAAAGTTATATTGCACCCCAAAGGAATCCTGGACCGGCCACCATGCAATCCCCAAGGTGCCTACCAAACAAGGAACATACCTCACCACCTTCTCAATACATTCATATATCCTCTAAGTGTAAGCTTGATCGTTAGCCATAAGTATGAACAATAGGAATTATAAGGGCTGCATAACCCCATTTTAATCCATCAAGTAGGGTGGTGGTATCATATCTCCCTTAACCCCCTCTCTATGTAATTTTCGTGTGTGCTTTTTATTTTGCTTTTCTTTTTTCATAGCACAGTTTATATTTCTTTTTTTTAGAATTTCTCTTTGAGTAGTAATTATGTCACATTAAATTTCAATTGGAAAAGTAATATTATTGCATGATTTTATATTTCACATATTATTCACGCATGTTGCAATAAATATATATAATCCAACCAAACAAACTTCTAAAAAACACTTAACACTAACTAAACTCAAAAAACTAATCCTCCCTAAAGACGTATTCCGACATCTATAAACATCCATAGATTTGTCACTTGTGGGAAAATTCTACAATGGAGGGACACTACTAAGTAGTGACCATGGGGAGCCATCAAACTACACCCTCTATTGGTGTCAATATTGGATATTCCCCGTTGAACGTAGAGTTTTAATTGATGTCAATAGTTAAATATTGTTAATCACTGAGTGACATGAGTGTGGAAGAGATGCTTTCTATGTAATTGCAAAGGATTTTGGTTGTAAACAGTAACTACTAGAACCAGAGGTTCTTGTAACTAGCAATTACCAGATGTGATGATGATAACTACCAGAGTCATAGATTCTCGTAATTCAATGACTACCTAAATCATAGAGATCTTGTAAATAGAAGAACTGCAGAGGGATGCATTCAATTACCGAAACTACAGAACATGAGTTACAAAATTTTCTATAGGTAGTGGATTCATTGGTTTGGGAGTTTCCACCTTCTATAAATGAAAATGAAGACATGGATCATGCCTAGTCATCTTGATATGGATGTTTATTGGTTGTAAGGTCTATGTGTGTGTGTGTGACATATGAACGGGACATGAAGATTATGAATGTTGCAAAAGAAAAGATTACACAATTGAAAATATTGTCAACCCAATCAATTCAAAATCCCCATGAACAAGTTGGATTAGCAAGGCAAAGCCCCATGCGATAAATAAAAAGTTAGCTCATCCAATTAAAAAAATCAATATTTAAAACGCAACGATGATTTCTATAAATACAAATGCCCAAATCTATTTTGAGCATGGATCTCTTTGAAGAATGGTGTAGTTTATTTTTCGTTGGGTTCTAAAATTACAAGGATATGAATGACTAAGTCTAAGTATTTTTCTCTAAGGTGAAAATGATGAATGAATTCACTAAAGAGAAAAACAACAAGGAACAAATTCTAGGTTTAATTCCTTGTACACAAATCGTAGGTGAAGTTTTCTAGATTTGATTACAGATCACAATTGTTAGGAGAAGGTTTGGGTATGATGATTCACTAAGGAAGCTTTATATGGTGCAAACTCGTAATATGGAATAGGGACTGGATGACATGAGTAACTTGATTACATGAATGCATTAAGTTTGAAGTTTTGATATTTTACAAAGAAAAGAAATGTGATCTTGGATTTGATCTATGAGACAAGCCCTGGATATGAATTAAAAGCGCAGAGAAGAAAGGTCAAAGGCATAGCGAATACAAAGTTTTGAATTAGGGAATATGATTTGATGAACTAAGGGTACAATTTGCAAAAGGATTTCTGAAATTAAAATTTCAAAGGTATGTAATATGACCCTGAACAGATATGAATTTTAAACATGAAAAATGCAATTTCAAGGATTGTGTTGCAACTATAGGAATGACTGAAATGTTGGTTTTTTGAGACAATGAAGTGAAGAACAAGGTCTGTGTGCAAAAGGAATTAGGACTATGTAAGAATTGCATATTCACATTCCTGTGTATGACGCTCCAAAAGTAAACTTCAGGTATTGTTTTGTAGACGAGATGAAGATCTGGATACAATAACAACTCTGTGTTAGTAAAGAATATGAAGTTGAATTAGGGTTAGGACAACAAGGCTTACTCCATCATGAAATTCTGAGAACATAAAGATGGAAGCAAAACAAGGTGTCAAGAGTGTTGACACCGAAGTAAAGGTTTGAGTGGTGTTTCCATCGATTTGTAGCCTAAAAATTCTAAATATTGTAAGTGGGTGCTTACAAAATAGGATTGGTGTCCTTAATAGATCAATGGGTGGGTTCTTGGCAAGTCGGTGCCTGGATATTGTAAGTGGGTGCTTACAAATGGGATTGGTGTCCCTCATAGGTGGGTTCTTGTAAATATTGTAACAAATTGGTGATTTTGAAAGTAAACATTTGCACAGTGGTTTTATCCCAATTGGGTTTCTACTTTAAATCTTTGTGTTCTAGTACTGCTCAAATATTCATGTTTGTATTGAATGCATACTGTCAACAGAAGTGATGAGTGAAATAAAAAATAACAACCATCCTCAATACTGATGCACCCCCCTCTCAACATTGATTAATGTGTCAACAATTGGTATAAGAGTGAGTTCCTTCAAAACCGTTTAATCACTGGAAGGAATATCTCGAGCACATATGGCTTGTGAGGAATTTGGTCTCACCACGAGCAAAGATCCTTTGTTCAATGAAACAAATTATATATTCTTGAGTATAAATATGAATACATATATGATGGCACCAGGGTATGATGTTTGGCACTCATTTATTATTGGTTACACAGCCTCAAAAACTCCATCAAAAGACAGTTGCAAAGGATTCAAGTGAAAACAATACAAAATCAATGGATGTCATTTTGAGTGGCTTATTAGATTCTAATAAATTCAAAGTGGGACAATGTACATTAGCTAAAGAGATTTGGGATAAACTAAAAAATATATACACAAAGGAATATCTCCTCATAGACATGGAAACAAAGCCTATTTTTCAAGAATATAAAGATAATCAAAATTCAAATACGGAAAAAGAAGAAAAATTTGAAATAGACGGAGAAGCTAATCTTGAAGAAGAACCTTTTTGTGATCTAGATGAAATCACAAAGCTCAGAAGAGAGAACTAGTCACTAAGGGAAGAACTGCAAAAGTATCAAGAGGAAGATCAGAATTCGAAAGAAGAGATGTCACACAACATTTAAGAATCAGAAAGGATCATCATTGAACTAAAGATTCAACTAGAAGAAAAGGAAGAATTTTTTGAGAAACTTGAAACAAAATTACCTCTCTAAGAGCAAAATTAGAAGAGACAGTCATCTATTTGATCAACACAAATTTGAAATTCGAAAAGAGTACTACAATTCTAGATTAGATTCTTAGCTGTCAAAGGTTACCATTTATCAAACATGCATTGGTTATGACAACAACCAAAATACATTTGAAGAATATGGAAGCCCTAAGCCATCCAAAAAGAAAATTGATGAGAAGCCTAAAAACTATGTCAATGATTTTGAAAGCTCCAATTACAAAGAAGACAATAGCAAGGAAATAAATCATGATGGTGTTTTCATTATCCCCCTACCCCCCTCTCCTTGTCATTTTTGTGTGTGCTTTTTAATTTTCTTTTCTCTTTCCCAACATAGTTTATATTTCTTTTTTTAGAATTTTGCTTTGAGTAGTAATTAAATCACATTAAATTTCAACTAGGAATGTAATCTTATTGTATTCTTTTATATTTCACATACTATTCATACATGTTGCAATAAATCTATAAAATCCAACCATAGCAAACTTCTAAAAAACACTTTACACTAATTAAACTAAAAAAACTAATCCTCCTTAAAGATTTATTCCGACGTCTATAAACATCCATAGATTTGTCACTTGTAGGAAAACTCTACAGTGGAGGGACTCTTCTAGTTAGTGACCATGGGGCGTTGTCAGACGACATCCTTGATTGGTGTTAGTGTTGGGTATTCCCCGCGACTCCAATCTAGTCCCCTTCTCGTGTAGTATCACACCTGACATCCATACTCTTTTCCTCACACCTTCCGTATATTGGAAAATCCCCTTTCCCTTTAACAATTCACTTGTAACAAACAATCAATCCCTGCACCAAGCAAGCTCCCAATTCAACGCGCTTCCATTTAACAAAGCAAAGCCAATCTTGATTTGGCGAGTTCATAGTTTGACTTCGCTTCCAATTTGTAGTAATTATATATAACATTTCTCTTTTTTGTGGGTAAAGTAATCTATTAGTGTAGCCCGCAAGTATTTCATGTTCCATATCTGTATCCTTTTTGGGTTAAAGCACTGGTCTTTATTTCATTCATGCTGAAGCTTTGAATTACTTGCCAAGTTATATTGTTAGATTCTTTTCCTAGTTTATTTTATTAACTACTAAGTCGCATTTTCCAAGGCGACCATCCTTAGATTTTTATAGGATCTACCTCCCTTGGCTTGTGTTTAGGAGTGGGCCTAAACAGAAGGAGTTGAGTGTTGTGGTGACAGTGGCACCCAATTCGTCGACTTTTCCCCAAGGATGCTCTCAGTGAACTGATATTTTTTTCGCATTCACGTGTGCATTTCAGTGGAAACAAGTTACATTTTTCATATTAGGATTTAAATTTCATATTGCATACAACATTTCATTTTAATTCATTGGTTGTTGGGCCATAATCTGGATGGGCTCCCTATACCAAACGAGGGACAATCTAAGTGGGACTTCTCATAATCTCTCTAGTGAAATGACACTTTGCTCATGTCAATAGATAGGTCCAAGTATCTTGAATTCATAACCTTGAAGAGATTCCATCACATGCCAACAAAGTCAGAGTAGCAAGGAAATATATACTTTGCTTTAAAATTGCCAATTTGGCACTTAACACTTTTGAATGGGAATTTCGTTAAGAAGTCCTTAGTCAATCAGGAAGCCATACTGATATTCTAAAATTGTGATTATTTATACAGTGGTTTATATTGTTTTATTAAGTCGAGATTGAACTAAGTAGTCCATGAAGTTAGTCATATTCTCTTATTATCTAACCGTCTTATTTTTTGTAGATAAGGATTTTAAATGGATCTAATTCTCGTGTTGTAGGTTTTGGATCCTTTCATTAAGTTTTGGGCCAGTTTAACATTCCCATTCCCTAATAGTTATCTAAGCTAGTGCATCCTTTATTTTGTTGGGTTAATAGAATTGACAAAGCTTTCAACAAAATTTAAGGGTAAAGCTTATGTTCACTTTGTTTATTTTTACATTGTATTGTACCCCATACTCAACTTTGAGGTCCTCTGGTTAAGTTGTAAGTCAATATCAAGTCCCAAAATAGTTCATTAATACATATGCTCTTCTATTTTGTTGGTTTAATAAAACTAGAAATACAAACAAAACTCAAGGAAAAAGGTTATTTACAATTTGTTTATTATTATAGTGTATTGTAACCCTACCACGATTCTTGTAGTGTATTGTAACCCTGCCATGATAATAAAAAGATAAAAGACACAATAAAATTCGAGTCGAAATGTGAACCTTCAAGTTTGACACCTATCTTGATATAATAATGAGGATAAATTGAAATGCTATTTTTTGTGTTTGATTTTGTACCACCAGTTAGTCTTGAAATTTACACGCCAAAATTTTTGAGGTTCTGCCGGAGGATTTTCAAATCTAGCATCAAAATCAATAGATGTGCAAAAGCATTCACCGCAAGAAGTTCTACCAGCGAAAGCCTTATAGTTTGTAAGTGGATTTGCTACGGAAATCTTGATGCTCTACATTCTGATGTTGCATTGGCTCTTATGTTCATTCATACTCTGGTTATGTTTCCGCCAAATCCAGTAAGCCTTGCACATATTCTTTCCTTCCAATAGACCAAGGTTTTCATTACTTCTTTGTTTTTTTTTTGAAAATGCCCAAGTGATCCTACTAAGATTGTTGTTTATCTCTCGTAAGTGTTGTGCATACCTTGCTAAGCCTCTCATCCTCTTAAGTTGGCAAATGGCACAATATGTCAATGACTTGAAGTTTAGTGTGTGGCTTTATTGCTTTCATTTGGAAAATGTCAAGTTGGTCTGGGCTTGCCCTTGTGAGTCCTTTACCCAAACCGAATATTAAAAAATATGTTATTTTAATAATCAATTATTATAAATAATGTTTTGCAAATGGCTAGGATTATTGCTTATATTTTATTATCCATTTTAAAAAACAAAAAGTTGGTTTTGGGAAAAATAAAATTATTGGGTTTTACACCCCTCTCTAATCCACACCGCATGCAAAATTAAAATGCTCAAGCATCAAGCCCGAGCACTTCCCATGCCAATTGTCAAGTAGCAAACGCTAGATGTTATGGACAGGTGCACTTGTGAGGAGCGCTGTGATGGGAAATTAATGCCAATTTTGACGAGCGCTCATGTGTTGAGACAAATGTCACGATAACACCAGAGTCATCATCCAAAAGCTCGAGCCCGAGTCCAGTGTTAAACACTGAGGAGAAAGCCAAGACGATGAAGAAAATAGAGCATAGTTTCAAGATTCTATCTACATAATTTCTAGTTATTTTGCAATTGACTGGTGACAAAGGGTTGTTGGCGTTGCTAGGAATTGATCTATGCGGACATGCATACTACTTGGAAACACGTAGAAGAAATCTTTGAGAAGGAAATCAATCCAAGTGGTTTACATGCATAGTAATAGTGGCACTTTTGCTATGAATGATCGTATGGATGGTTTCAGTACAGAAGAATAGCGATGGAGGAGACAACATTATGGGTCTTTATCATGTTAGTTTTTATATGGAAGCTTCTTGAAACCGCGACATTTGTTTTCTTTGCCTCTATCTCATCCTTACAGTGATAGCAGGAGTAATGGTTCTTGGGTTGCGGCTTGTTTTATAACAATTGATTCCATCAAGTGGAGTGGAACACTGATGAACTCTTTCTTTTTATATCTGAAAGCCTGTGATGCTTTAGTTCTCTGTGCACTCCCATGTTTAGGAGAGGCTACCCTGGCTTATGTTGCTGCTAAATATTGTGGTTATTATGTTGGGGAGATAAATACAAGTAATGACCAGTCTGCATCAATAATAAAAGGGGAAAATTCTCGATGCGGTGCACGTGAACTCTATGAGGATCAACTGTAAGCCAAGCTATTTAGTGACATAGATCAACAGTCTTCAGAGATGAAAAACAAAAGTTCTTTGATTGGATGCAAACACATGAATGTGCAAATTATAGCTCAATATCACTTACTATCTTTCTTCATTTCCAAAGGAGCTTAAAATACTGGAATAGTTTTAGCAGCATTGAGGCTTAGCCCAAAGGATTCTTAGATGAATTTATGTTCTGTCTTATTCCTATCAACAGTTCCCAAAGAATTGAATGGAACCTTTGGTGTTGATCTCTCCATCAGGCTTATCATCATCTATATTTAAAACTCAAATTTCCAGATACAATGACAAGGACTTCTCGCAATGACATCCAGAAGCCTTAGGATTTTTGGTAGTTGGTCAAGATGGATAAGTGAAAATTGCCGCATATGGCAGAGCATATTTCGAAGAGATGTTTTTAGTCAAATTAAATACAACAGCTCCAACAGTTAGTTTCCCAATTTTAAAGACAATCAAACAGAGCATCTCATGTTTGATATCAAATCTCATATTCGAAGAATAAGTGGCAGCTGGTTTATATATATATATAAACAGTAGACTTCTCATTAAAATGGGTATTTTTCTAAATAACAGTGTGTATATATATATATATATCATTAAAATTGGTATTTTTTGCATAAGCAGTAGAGTTCTCAAAAGGAACTATGTAAAAGCAAACTTTTCTAAATAACTCTTTTAAATTTTTTTTAGAGAATTATGCAAAAAATAAACTTTCAATTTTCAAAAGGAACTATGTAAAAGCAAACTTTTCTAAATAACTCTTTTAAATTTTTTTAGAGAATTATGCAAAAAATAAACTTTCAATTTTCAATTTTTCATAGCATGTTACTAATTTAACTATGTAATATGCAGAATAGTAAGCAAACTAATAGTAAGCAAACTAAGGGATAGATAGAGGCTTCCCCCAAACGGGGGAAGAGGGGTGTGGGAGCGGTAATCCCACTTTATAGATAGAGGCTTCCCTCCGCCTTTTTGGAAAGCCTAAAGTCTCTTGAATCTCGCAACTTTTGTGAATCAAGAGCACTCTCTATCGGAGGGTAAACAAGGGGTTGAAAGAAAGTAAATTTTTTATAAGTTTATGCTTAAAAAAGGCTCTCTTTCCTCGCTTTCCTATAAAGTAGACATAAAAAACTATGATTTATTTGGATTAGTGGATTAGCCTAAAAAATACAATAAAATTTTCAAAAAATCAATACTTGCGAAATAATAAAAATTTAAAACTTCAAGTATTAACCAACTAGGACTAGATCTAAACTTGAAATGTGAAAAATATGAGACTCTTTAGATCTTCCTAAGCATATAACAATAGATGATTAGATAAATTTTGAAAACTTAGATCTACTGTTTATAAAATAAAAGTAACCAAGAAAAAGATTTTTTAATTTTGAAAAGATAGAAAGGAGAAGCCCAAGCCCAAGCTTGAACAATGAGATGACTTTGGAAGTGCTTGTAGGACAAAAAAACCATTAGCTTTTATGAAAAGAGGCAAAGAGAATAAGGAAGCAACTGAGCTTCAAGTTCTACTTCACCTTCGATGATCTGCAAAACTCAAACAACCTTCAACAAACAAGATCAAATCTAGTGTGATAAACTAAATAAAATCAAAAGAGCATTTGTATAACCGACTACAATTTGCTACTTTTAAATCTTAGATACCTTAGCACAAGTAAACAAGTTGAAAACCTCAAATGTCTACTCTATGGACTACAGAGAGTCTTCTAAACTAGCAATCTTGCATATGAAAGACAAATAAAATTATGCTAATATCACCTCGATTAAAGCATTCACCATGAGATTTTGCACCATTTAGACGTCCAAAGTCTTCACTTTATTCATAAACTACTTGCCAAATAGAAAAAGCATTACACACAATTACAACAGAGGTTCCTTGCATTCCATCCTAGATGATAGAGCAAACCCTGCATTATATAGCCAAAGAGGAGAAGACAAGGTGCATCTAGAAGCTTCTAGGGCTTGGAGGGGGGTGCATCCATGAAGAGAGAGTGCCAAGCTTTAATCTAGCTTTTAACTAACACATGGTTGGCGTGAGGGAGTGAGGTGGTTGCCACCTCAAGAGAGGGTGCCTCTCTTCAACCTTGGAACTATCTCCCAACGAACCACAAGTCTCCAAATAAGCAAAGTTGCCCAAGCTTAAGAGGAGGGCGCAAATCCCAATAAAGATGTGTTTGGTGTGACTTGATTTTCAATTGAAAGTGATCTGAGTTGATTGGAATCTCATCCAACAGTGATTGCCAACTGGACTAGGCCTTTATTTGGCTCTTTTTCCTCTTTTTTAGAGAAATTGATTTTTCTCCAAACTTTATTATTTTAATTAAATAATTCTCCGTTTTCGAGAGAATTTTTATTAAAGTGAATAATATTCACTCAAAACTTAGGAAAAGTGGGTTTAGGGGTTTTGTGGGTGCTTTGGGTTAGAAAACGAGCACCCCCATGGCAAATTTAACCCCCTAAACACACTTTTATCACTTTTTGATTTTTTTAATTAAATCATTAAAAAACCTTGTTAAACGGGAGAAAATATTTTTGTCCGAACTGAAAGAAAGTCCTAGGGGACCTAGTGCATGTCCACATGACTCAAACTTGATGGCTAGCATGTAAAAAATACATAGACACATAAACTTTAATAACCTCCATAGGTTTGACCACCATGGTAAATACTCCAGCTTTGGATGTATAAGTGAAAAACTCAAGAATTATACGCCACTGAAGCGCAATGCATAATTCCCAAGGAAAAAACACTCTATAGTATCCCCTTCATAGCCAAACCTAAGGTAAGTCAAGTCTTTTACAAAAAGACCATGCATAGACCAACTTATTACAATTCCGCGATGAGATATGGACATGCAATTATTACAAAAGGGGCCAAAATTGGCCTTGAAAAAGTCTTCTGGACTTCTGAACACTAATGGTGAACACTTGACATGTTCATAACACTGGCGGCTCATAAGAAGTCCACATAATGTACAAATTAGGCGGTAACACACCCCTCATGTGTTAAGGGTTTTGATGATTATGGTCATTGGTATACTTGTTCTTCTATTATGAATCAATCATAAAAAAGGTTGTTGGGTTTTTCCCTTCCGAAGGATAGAGGGTTTTCCGAGGGTAAATCATGGTGTCTACTGTGCATCATTGATATTATGTGATCTATTTATTTGCATCCGATGTGTTTATTTTCTGCCCTATGTTTGTTTACTATTACATTTGTTAATGATATACTGCTCTTACATATAATTGATACTTTCTTGTGTAATTATGCAAAAGAAAAATTATAAAATTACATTTAGAATTACCATTTTATGAAAGTAGTCTAAAATTCAATACCAAAGATTTTCAAAATGATAAGCTTAATCACTAAAAAATGCTCAACATTCTCAAAGCAAGATATTGGAAAAACATATAAAAAGATGCAATATTTATATTATCGTTTGTTGACAATAATTATAATATTATTGAGTTCTTAATTTAGATTTTTCATAAACACAAATATTATGATTAGCTTTTAAGTGCACAAATTGTTGATATACATCTATAAAGTATATGGAAACATTCTTTTGGGTTTCATCACGTATAACATTTATGTTTTAATTTTTACTCTCTCCCCTTGTTTTTTTAATTGTGAGCAAATGTGGCTCAAAACTCCAACGTACTTGTAGTGGATATCCACATTTTCACTTTATTTTCTCTCCCATTTTTTATTTGTTAGGAAATGTGGCTCAAAGATATCCACATTTTCGCTATGGTTTTTCAAAATAGTCCACACAATTTAGTACAATTTAGTGGGTGGTAATACCTTAAGGATTTATAAATTTTGTATTCAATATAGTTTCATATACTTATGATATCTTTACCTTCAATGTAGCTCTTGCTTTTTATTAGTTTTATGCAGTGTTCCACGCAAACGCATTTCCCACGTTTCTTGCGTCCCGAGGACGTGGGAACTCCTGGCGAAACGTTACACCCCGCCCATGTCCCTGAGAATAATTTTTTTTTATGTTTTTCCATTATTTCACTTTTTACAATCCCTACTTGGTATTACTTATAAAATAAATCAATATATTTAGTATTTACATTGCACTCATGAATATACTTCAAATGAATTATTATTTTTATAATTTTAGAGACGTCCCCCCAAATTTCCCTAAAATTTGGGGGTGGTCTCCACATATCCCAAATGTGTGTTTCCCTACTCCCACGTCCCTCGCGTCCCCCTATCCCAGAAACTTGGGGAACATTGGTTTTATGCATTACCTCTAACTTTTTGAGAGTAGAAGGTAGTAATCCCATTAAGGACTTCAATTAAATTAGTTACTTTGTAATTTTTGTATCAATGTAACTCTTGCCTTTTATTAGTTTTATGCATTACTTCTAACTTTTTGAGAGAAGATAATAATTGCATAAAGACATTTAGTTAAATGTGTTTGTACTTTTTGTATGCAATGCAGTTGACATTTTACTCAAATATTACTACATTTTACTCAAATATTTCCATACTATAAATTTTAGCTTCAATGTAACACTTACATTTTATTTGTCTAGTAAGCATTATCCCTTAAAAAAAAATTGAGAGTAGATGCCAACATTACTTACCACTTTTTAAGTACTTCAAACACAACTTTTGAAGTGTTATTACACCACAATAAACTCAACCACAAGGGAAAATGTATGGAAAAAGAGTTTTAAATTCTATCTTTTGCAAAAAAGAAAAAGAAAAATATATTTTCTGCAGCAAAACTAAAAGATGATGTCCTTTTTGAACTCGACAATAACAAAAGAAAGAAAAACTTCTTTTATCTCATGATCTTGAAGCATAACTACTTCAACTTATGGCTTGTAGATAGATTTCATTTGCAATCTTTCCATAGGAAGGATAAAATTGTGTGCAGCAGCTGCACATAGATTTTGAATTTACAAACACGTGATAGTGTAAAAGTATTATTCAATCAAACATGTTCCCAAATTGTAACTTTTATATAAAACCCCTTAATTATAAGTTATTGAGAACTAATATATGTGGTATGAGTACCATGTTCCCAAATTGTAACTTTTATATAAAACCCCTTAATTATAAGTTATTGAGAACTAATATATGTGGTATGAGTACCAATTGTTTTGTTACACAATATTGGATAAAAACTCACATACTGTGGCTAGCCTCTACTCAATGCCTAAGCGCCACTTCTTCTGCAATTGTCATCCATTGATTCTCCCAGGTTTTCAAAATTGGAATGTGCAGTTCTATTGTAAGTTTAGCTACGTTGAAGACTTTTCCCTACGCCACTATTATAGGTTTGACATTTGGCATTCTACTTGTATATTCGAGACTAGTTCTACTAGTTATGCACTACCATGATTCACATAAAAGCAATATCTTGATCTTACATTTAATCCTGTTTTATTTTATCATATTAAAAGGAAGAGAGATGTCAGATGAGAGCATAACTAAAATGGAAAAAGAGTGACAAAAAAGTATGCTTGAAAATATTTTCAAATATATCAACATGGATTTGAACATAGATTTATGTTAACCCCGTATCAATTAAGCACATATAGATCCATGTTAACTCCATATCAATCAAGCACATAAAGAAATCAAATCCCTTAAGGTGTAAATTGTTCGGTCATTTAAGATGGATCTGGCCAGGGTATACTCTCACTTAGCTAAAAACTTATGCAGATTTGGATATGAAAAAAATAGTTTTGATTATCACTAAGGTATTTGCATTGGAACAATTTTTATATAGAAATAGAGATTTTTATTTCCATTTTTTTCTATATTTGGCTAATAGATAGTATTACAATTTCATTTTATTTATCCTCACATATGATGACCTGATCTAAGCCTTACTTACGAGATCCTTACCCATGAATGTACAAATCTCTATCAAAGTGGGTTATAAACCTAGCATCTTTCCATGCAATAAAATAAACTTAGATTCATCTTAACTCTAAATCTTTTCTAGATCCTTCAAGCATTGCACCTCAATTCCTTTTTATCCCTTTACATACTTAAAAGTGGGTTATAAACCTAGCATCTTTCCATGCAATAAAATAATCTTAGATTCATCTTAACTCTAAATCTTTTCTAGATCCTTCAGGCATTGCACCAGCATTGCACCTAGATTCCTTTTTATCCCTTTACATACTTAAAATATCATGGTCTAAAATGAAAATATCATGTGCTAAAATGGATCTATGTTAATTAATATTTACAAAGATAATGTCCTATGAAGCATTTTTAGGAAGTCCATCTGTGAACACATCTAAAAGCCATTGAATGCTACATGAACTCCCATGTTAATGCACCGTGAGAAAATATATTGTAGAAAAATAGAGGCCAAAATTACTTAATCTATTAGCTTTTTTCCTACTCATATAAAGCTCTTCACTTCACAAACTAGAATTTTGAAATATTAATATACATCGATGGTTAGATTTATCAATAATATTGAAATCCATGTTGTATCAATTAAATAAACAGCCGAACCATGGTCTCGACTACCAACGGGACTGGAAAATAGATCTTCTTCGGACTTGAAAGCTTGTTAGTCTGGTCATTGCAACTGTTCGAACATACTATTTAAAGTCCATCTTTGTTTTGAACACATGTTGTACGTGTATCAATTGCAAATATGCTCATGACTACTTGATGAACTTGCCATGTCGTGTAACTCACATATAAGAAAACTGTATGCCTCACTTGGGCATCTTATAAACTATTTTTACGGGCCATAAATAACATCCTTTGGGCAATGAAGCATTTAATCTCAATCAGACAAAAGTATAAATTTCATGGAGTATTAAGAACGTACAGATCCCTCCATCTCTATTCCAGAACATGAATTGATGATTTCGTCTAGTGTACCTTCAAGAAAATAAGGGAATAGGTCATTTAAAATCAGAGTGGCTTGGTAGAAAAGATCAGCATGCACTGATGACTGTTATTGTTGCAGCAATTAAACAAGTAATACAAAAAAATTAGTTGTGTTTATGTAATGATTTTTTCACATCCTCAACATCTCTTCTTGTAATGTTTCAATGAAAATAGAGGATACATTTTAAAGTGCAATAAACTCACATGTTAGGATTTGCAAGCAGGATAAGCATTGCTCTCCTTTCTCCTTTGTGTTTGGAATCTGCAATGAAATGGCAATGGAGGGAATCACACGTTCAATATAATAAAATTTAAGCCTGCTGCTACTTTGTGAAAAGTGTTGGATATAATCTTTGTTTGGGCATCATCTAGACCATTGAACTTCCTTTCGGACTTTTAATGCATCCTTCTTAAATATATCTTTGGACAGAAACAAGCACTGGGAAAAATATGGAAAACCAGTCAAACGGTACAATAAAGATCCATCATCATTAAACCCCTATAATTATATACCTTGACACTCCTCTCTACTCAGATGGCGATCTAAATTGAATTCATTATCACAGAACTCACTGTTCATGCATAATTGGAAAGATTACGGAAACCAGTTCAATGCTGTACTGATGGCCCATCCGTTACTCTAGTAGTGTTTGCACTTCTCCTGTCTCGTTGCGGATGGAAAATAAAAAGTTGGCATAATCATAGATTTTCGCAGTATTGTCTCTGACTGTTCTTTCCTTCTATTAAGTACTAATGGACACCATTGCATTTCCAACATAAGAATTATTCGACAGATCTATTTGGTATACTCGAAAGAGGTCACTATGACTCAGAGGTCCCCTCACTCTGTGTACCTTGTTTTGATGTTGGCCGTATTACCTTTCTTAACTGATGAAGGAGGATCAAGAATACTTTATGGAATAGTATTTAATCAAAGACTCGCTCTCCGGTTGCAAATAGATTCCATACTACAGTTCCAACTAGATAGAGACCAACTGCAACCTTGAATACGTCATCCCAAGAACCTGTAAAATCAGAAAGAAAAATAAAATTGTAAATCTTCTTATCTGACTTACATGACCAGTTGAAAGTCTAATAACAGAGCATCATCAGGAAATATTTTTATATAAATCACATCTTGATTAGAAAAGATGGGTAACTTCTTACTTCCTCATAAACTGTACAGAAACGATTTTTCATCTTATAAATACAAACCATTTTGTAGAATGTAACCAGTTACTGCAGTTCCAAAAACGCCAGCTAGTACTCCTGCCGTGTTTGACAGCCCAAGCAATACACCCTGCAAAGTAGTAAGATATTAAGCTAAGAAATACTGTATAAATCATACATCACTCTTACCCAGAATAACTTCAGAAGCATTGTCACAAGTAGGAGAGTAGAAATATATGTTGGCTAAATGTTAACTCTGGGTATACCAACATCTGTTCAGAATGGTCTCAGGATTAAAAGTCTGGAAGACTGGAAGTCGGTTTGCATAGATGTATTTTGATTCTGTTTATATACCAGTGTAGATCCATTAAGCACCGAAGGATCAAAAAGAAATTGAGATGCAAATCTTTGGATGCTTAAAAGATTTAGAGCTATCCCCTTCTGGAATATTACCCACAACAAATTGGTTTACTTACGGACCTGTTTGTCTGGGTATTCAGTATTCTCTGTTAGCAAAAACTACCCTGTAATGCCTAAACTCAATTCAATTACTATCGCCCCCCACAAAATAGTGTAACCCACCAACAATGCAACGAAGTTTCCAATTAAAGGAAAGACAATATGATGCCCTTGAACTGGCTTGAGATCCATCACAAGGTTCTGTAAACCAATCTTCGTTGTGGTTAAGCTTGGAGTGAAGAAGCAATCAAGGATCACAAGCCAATGTGACTTTCATCAACAGTGTTGGCTTGGGACAAGCCTCCAAGCACCAATGAAAAGGTCAAATTCTCGGCCTTGATACAAGTGTTGAAACCTGGCATGAAACTAGGAATTAAAAATTTACAAGTTAAAGGGGATTGTCTTCTGGTCAATTGTTGTTAATAGACAAAGGAAAAAGAATTTGAAACAGTGGGATCTAGTCAAAGGAAACAACTTTCAAAACTAGTTCAACTCAATCAAGATTAGCATTATAAAACGAATATTTGTTGAAGGTACAGTGGGATCTAGTCAAAGGAAACAACTTTCAAAACTAGTTCAACTCAATTGAGATTAGCATTATAAAACAAATATTTGTTGAAGGTTGGTAATTACTCTCTCTAGTTGTTATTGACCAATCAAGAAGTTGTTGGCTTTGTGTGATTCTTATTACCACTCAAAATAGCACCCACGATAACGTCCTGGATCACGCTGCAATGAGTGGTAAGCATGGGAGAAGCCAGAGCCCAATGTCACCTCAGCCTAGCTTCTTGAACGCGTTAGGTCAACTCCTAAGACCATGGGGGGGGTTCCTAAAACTTGGTGAACAATATTTGCAATTCCCTTGACAATAAGCAAACACATTTCCCAAGAAACCTCTCGACATAGATCAATGCCTTATGGAGTCTGTTGCCTACTAAGTTGTACTTAGTTGGATTTCAAGTGAACCAGCAGGGTTTGAACAAAGATACTTGTTCATGGTCAGAGTTTAGAAGTCCTTCAGGCCTTCTAGGCCCTTTTTATTTTTTCCGCATGTTGTAATAAAGTGTGCTAGCATGGATTTTTTGTAAAGGACTTGGCCTTCTAGGGACCTAGACGTCAAAGACGAGTATTTCAAGGTGTTTTTTCCCTTGTTAATTATGCACTGCTGAACAAGTTGTGTATAATTTTTGAGTTTTTCACCCGCTTCCTCCAAAGCTGGAATGCTCGTCCTGGTGCTTCAACCTTAGGTGGTTATTAAAGTTCACGTGTCAATGTATTTGACCATGCTAGACATTAAAAATGAGTCATATAGACATATGCTAGATCCCCTAGTTTTTTTTTAATTTCTGAGAAATTTTTTTTTTTTTTTTTTTCCGTAAAAATAGACTATTTTTTAATAGTTTAATTGGAAAAATTAAAAATATAATAAAAGTATGGTTTGTGGGCATAATTTGTCAAGTGGATGCTCGTTTTCTATCCAGAGCATCCACTAAACCCATAAATCCACTTATCCTAAGTTTTGAGAAAGTATTTATCTCAAAAAATAATATTTACTCAAAAAACCCAAAAAGACCAATTTAATTGGCAAAAAAGACATAATAAAGGCAAAATCCCAATCCCACGGATCAAGGAAATGTGTTGGAATCAAATCTCATTTGATTGGCAATCAAATCAGAGAGAATATTGAGAAAATAAATGATGATTTGATTGAAGATTGGAGATCCACCAAAGGGGGGGCGAATTTGTGGTTGGAGAGGTGTCAAATGGAAGTTGAAAAGTGTCAAATGGTTGGAGAAAGGTGTCATTAACCTCCCCAAATCTCTCACATGTGTCAACAAGCCTTTTCCAAGTGTATCAACTCATTTCTCCAAGTGTCAAAGATGATCTCTCTTGGTTTTGCTATATAAGCAAGGCTCTCCATCACTATTCTCATGAAGTGTGGAACCTCTACTCCATTTGTAAACTCTTTGTTGAATATTGTTAATGAAATAAGGCTTTGGAGGTCTCAATTGTGTCTTCTTTCAAGTTGGATGAACATTGCTTCATGTGCTAGTTGAGGTAACTATAGGATTCATTTTTGAATTTGTTCTTGCTTTGTCAATCTTTAGCCTAATGTGATTAGTATTAATCAATAGGACTGAGTAGTGTTGTTTCATTGCTCATTTAAAATTTCTATTTTAAAGATTTAGGATTTTGCATGCTTGTTTGTTTATGGGTATGCTCTCTTTATTTTCAATCTAGATTTTTACTAAAAGATTTGACGAGTTTGTGCAAGTGTGAAGGGATTCATAGGTGCTTTGTTGGATTTTACAAGAGATCTTGCTTGCTTCTCTTGTTCTCCAACTCTTTGTGAGAAACATAGTCCTTCTCAAGGCTACAAAAGTGATTCCATTGCCCACTTCTCAAAGGGGGCACTCCTTCACCTTGCTTCTCAAATTTTCAAACAATCTTTCCGGTTACTTCCTCTTTTGCTTTAGATCTACTTTGCTAAGAAGTTAATATCATTATATATCTGATTTATAAGAGCAGTTTGCTTATACATCTAAGAGTTCATAAAGTTATCATTCAAAGAAATAGATCTAATTTAAAAACTAGTTTGTTTTGCAAGTTTTATCAAAGTAAATTTGTAGCTTGCTAACCAAGTAGTTTCCTTTTTGAGTTTTAAAGTTAAAATCTAGCATTCAAATGCCTTATTGGCTGCCTTTTCAAGGCTGTCCAAGACCCTAAGAGGGTTGGCTTTCTAGCCAATCCATCTTAGTTATTTGCTTTAGTTAACTAGCTTTTCACTTATAATTTTTTAGGTTTTTTTCTAACTTTCCCAAGTCACTTTTAGAGTGATTTTGGGCACTTTTACCACTAATTTCGTTTGTTGGTTTTTTGTTTTATGACAGCAGAAAAAGCTAAGTTGCCAGGGTACTCGGGTACTAGGACGGGCACGAGTACGGGTATGCCACTTTTTGAAATAGGGTACTTGGGTACGTCGGGGGACTATAGACATATATATATATATATAATTTTCAAGTTTAAATTATAATTGATAATTATATTAATATATTTATTATTAAGTTAATAAGTTTTAACTTTTCAACAAGCAACACAGTTACACACATTTGACATTGGTATTACTGCTCGTCACTCTTTTAATTTTATTTATACAATTAAAAGAATTAGCATGGTTTTATAATTTAATAAATTTATTGTTTGTAATCTGGATATTTGGCTAAAAATTTAAAATTAAATCTCAGAGATTAATGATTATTTATTATTAGAGTTTTAAATTTATAATTAAAAATTAAAATTTTAATACTTATAACTTTTAAGTTTTGTTCTAATTTTGCAAAGTTGCAAACATTGTTGTTGCTGATTCTCAATTCAGAATTTCAAATTCATTTTTAACTTTGTAGCTAATTCTCAATTTTTTGTGTTTCCAGTCATTTCAAATCCTTTTTCTACTGTGTTCAAGAACAATTTTTATAATGTCTAAGCCTTTGCAGTTTGATAATTTCTCATTGTGAAGACCCTTTGTGTGAGAATAATGTGTTAATTACAGTATTTCACGAGTCATTTCAAATTTTTAATATATTATATAACTAACAGCAAATATAAATTTATAAATTTAAATTATAATTATTAATAAGAAAACTGAAAATTTGCAAATGAAAAAGAAAAATTGAAAATGGATAGCGGTCGACCTCCAAACTCTACAGCGGCCTTGACCTCCAAACTCGAAGCGCTAATGGATAGACGCCTCGACCTTCCAAACTCAACAGCGGCCTCCAAAATGATAGCGGCAACAACATCCAAACTGAACCTGTGGATGGACACAGCACTAGCAAACAGAAAATAATTTATAAATTAAAACATCCAAACTTACCGACGGAAGGAGGCTATTTGTGAGCTTCGTTTTAGGTTTGAAATTTGTGGTTATGTGCCCCACCCCTACTCACCTCAAAACCAAAATAAAGGGCATTTTCCAGGTCCGCGGGGTAGGTTTCAAGGCCGCAAGTACCCACAGAGTACCCAAACTCGCAGTACACGGCCCTTTTTGAAGTACCAATACCCTAATTTCTTTGACCAAGTACCCGGTACTTGGGTGAAGTACCCGGTACTTTCACGGTACTCCCAGAGGTACCCATTCTGGTCCCTGGTATGGCGGTACGGGTACCCAGTATTGGTATGGGTGCCCAACCCCCCGGTACGGGTACCCTGGAAACTTAGAGAAAAAGTGACTTAAGACGACTTATTTCGACAAGATTGAACAAGCAAAGACCTCCTTGAACCATCTCCTTTCTTTCTAGCTTTTTCTAAAAGCTTTTGTAACCTCTTTCCTGCAAGATCTATAAGGAGAAAGAGGAGTTTTTTTCAGTTTAAATTTCATTGCGAAGTGCATAATAAAATATTTTGAGTGGGCTCTGTGGTCCGCCGAGATGCACACCAGCAGCATAAATCTTTCGAACAACTATTCCCTCACTACAAGTGGGGAAAGTGTGGCCTTGGGGGCAAGCAATGAGCTAGGTACTGTCACCTGAATCCCAGCTCCTACGCTTAGGCTAACTCCTAACGAAGCCAAGGGGGGTAGTCCCTAACAAAGAGTTGATTCTATGGCTCTGTGTTTTAAGTGTTTTTAGGTGTATGGTGATGCAGATGGGTGTTGTTTAGGAGTTTTTTAGTGATAAGAGAACAAATAAACACACAATCCATGTTGCAGAATTACAAGATACAATTTATCAAGATGAAACAATGTACTTAGACTATGAAATTTAAACAAGCATCAACAAGATAATTAAATAAAATGCACAAGGACTAATGGTCCAGATCAAGATGATACATAAGAGTTTTATAGACCAGTGCTAAATGGAGTAAAAAAAGATGCTTTGTGATGCTGAAAATATAAGTCTTAAAGTAACTGTTTGTGAGATCGTCTTGAAATTGTTCTTGGTAAATTTTAGAGTGTTTTAGATGTTATCGATTATTAAGGCTAAAAAGAAAGTCAAGGCAAGCATTCAACCAGAAGAAATACTCTCAGTAACTACCCCGGCAACCCTGTCGGACCGTCCAGTTATCAAGGCTAGGTGTCCAATGATTTAACCAACCTCGAAGTCTAAGACGACGGCACTCCAGCTTCACCTCTAGGCATAGTACTTTGAGTATTTATCGAAAATCAACGTCGGTACGTTGGTTGTGGGGGAAAGATTTTATTAATGTTATCACTTGCAAGATTAACAAATCCAATCACCTTTCTGAGTACTAGTCCAACCTTGTAGGGTAAACAGAGCATACTTGGTGATGGATAGCAACGGGATAAATTTTAGGGAAAAAATGTGAAGTTGAAGATTTTATTACTTAGAGCACACAGTTCAACCCTCCGATAGAGAGCGCTCTTGACTTTGTCTTAAGACGAAAGTTCAAGAGACTTTAGCTAACTATATGTTTGATGCAAGGACGATGCAGTGGGAATGCTCTCCGATAGAGAGTGCTCTTGACTTGGGTTATTGCAATTTCAAGAGATTTTGGTTTGTTTTTATAAGACAAGCAGGTTGCAAAAAATAAACCAAGTTATAGCTTAATACGATAAAAGATGAATGATATAGCAAAATGAATAAAATGCTTGCAAATGAAACTAGTGTTCTATAACAGAAACTAATCTAGCAAAAGGGAAGTCAAAATGACTTCTATACACTGTTCATGAAACTTCTAGCTAGTTGAGCTCAAAACAAAGAGAATATACTATAAAAATAAACCAATCACATTCTAGTAGATGACATCATCCCCCATGGTTGAGGTGGCATTGCATGAGTTAAGAATGTTTATTTGTCAAATTTTTTATGGTGGATGAAAACCCATAGTTAACCAAGGTAGTGGTATAAGTACTTTTAAGTCATAAAGTAAAATACTCATAATGAAAGTCCTTTAACATTTTTTCATAAAATAATATTATTGTCATTTTCAAGTAAAGTACTCATAATGAATGTCTTTTCACACTCTCATAAAATAATATTATTGTCATTTTCAAGTAAAGCACCCATAATTCATAAAGAAGATCCTTTCACATTTTTTTATAAAATAATATATTGTCATTTTCATGTTTTTAATTTTAAATTATATATTCACTCCATTCTATTTAATATCATAATGTCAAACTAATATATATATATATATATATATATATATATATATATATATTCCTTTCATATTTTTTCATAAAAAAATCTTTTTGTCATTTTCATATTTTTAATTTTTAATTATATATTCACTCCATTTTATTTAATATTATAATGTCAAACTAATTTATAAGCGCGCACGTGCGCGCGCACACACACACACACATATATAAATATTATGATTTTGATATTAATTTACCAATATAGATTTAATGAATAAAGAATAATAATAATAATGCAATGTATATTATAATAATATTATTAACATATTACATGTAAATAAATTTTCAATTAAATCACATTATATTAAATTGATGAGAAAGTATTAAATATAAAAAGTTAATATAAATTAAAAACTAGCTCTTAAAAATGTTTTTTATTATTTAATTTCATTTGCAAGTTCAAGACAAATAAATGCTAAAGGACAATAATTTTTTGGGGATTTACAATGAATCTTAGTCACATCAATGTAGAGTTATTTTATTAATTTTATTTCTAGTGAGTTTTGAAAAGGAACTCAACCATGGTTATTTATATTGTGCATAGAAAATATTGTAGGAGGTGGCTTGTCATATATACCTACCCCATAAAACCCTTAATTCATAATATTTTAATATATCTCATACTTTTTTAGTATATATCTTAGGAGGCCATTTTTTGACCTCAAAATCTCTCTAATGATTTTTGTCTTCTTGGTTCAAATCTTCACTTTGGGTTATCTCCAAATGGTCTTGGTTTCAACTTTTTCTTACTTCACTTTCCAATAGCTTGTTCTCTTCTCAAAACTTGTAAGAGACAATGATCCAAAAAACTCATGCACCCATTAGTGTTAGTGCAAAACATCAAAACAAAACTAGTTTTAAGATCTAAAATGCAAAAGTCAAACTAGATGCAAACTTTCACTATCCTATATTCTCATTCTTTTTCCAGTGCAAGTTTACCTTTGAAAAGAGATCTAAGCAACTAAATTGAACTAAAAAAAAAAACTATGTGTAAGAATCAAACAAATGCAAATGCAATTCCTAAGAAAGAAAAGCTAGATCTTAACCATGTAATGCAAAGATGAAATCTAAGACTAACTTCTCAAAGCAACGAACTACCTGATACTAATACCTAACAAGCTTAGCACGTTTCTGTTGTTTATTGTGATGTTTAAGGCTCCTCAAAATGGACGAAAAGGAAAGATTGAAGAGGAAAGAGGGCAGAAACGAAAGCTTGGAGGAGAGGAGAAATGAAAGCTTGGAGGGAGGGTGCAAGCAAAAAACCAGGACGTTGATCATTGTTTCTAGGACAGCAAACAGTGATGAAAAGAGCAGCAACAAGGTAGTGGAGAGGCTTTCTGGTCACTGTTAAAGACAGTGAACAAGAAGATGAAAAGGACTAAAAAAAGTGGAGCAGCGAATGAAGTGAAAAGGCTGATTTTTTTGGGGCAGCAAGTGGAGGATGCAGCAGGCTGAGTTCAGGGCAATGAATGCAATGGCAGACAAGCTATAAAATGGATGAGAGTGAAAGGTGAAGGAGAGGAGGCCAACAAGTGGGAAGAATAAAGATTTAGGGCCTCTTACAGTAACCAGTAACAGGAGGAAAATGTATTTGAAATGAAGATGGAAGTTTTGGAGTAAGATCTCCTTGTGCTTTTCTTCTTGGAACAAGCCCAACTTTGTATATCCTGAAAGCCAACAATGTTAGAAGTTTTCTTATGATGAAAGAGATGAGATTGATACAATCGAGCTCTCACCCTTCTCCAAGTGGCAAGATCTGTTAAGACAATCAACTTGAAACCCAATGAGATCAAACAAAATAACTAGTATGCTAGGAAAATTTAAATCAAGATCAATACTTCATATAACCGAATATTTGTATTCATCTAGATTATAACAAGCTTTGCATAATAATCCAACATGACAACCGCAAATGGAAAATCTTATGTTCTAAAAATAGACCTCTAAAGCTAGTTATTTGATCCACACATAAGAAACAATTTGATATCAAGAAAAGATATCACCTCATAATAGACACATCCACCAATGAAGAAACAAATCACATAGACCTCCAAAGTCGAAAAGCTTTATTCAATGAGAGACTGATTACAAATTTAGCAGAGTTTCTATGCCCAAAAGATCCATGAGAAGAGAGGAGGAATACCTCTCTTTTTATAACAAAAGACAAGCACCAAAGCTACCCTAATTCGAATTGGCATAGAAGGAGCCAATAGCCATGAGTCATCAAATCAAACTCTCCATCAAATTCAATCAAATCCAATCAATCAAGCTTGGAGTGCCTTAAACCTCCACATAACTCGAATTTGTAGTTGTTGGGATGGGCAGGTGGCCTCCACCTTGGCAAGGCGCCCCCCATCCATCTCCTTGGAAGCATCACCATACAAATAAGCATATGCCATGTGTAAACTCGAGCTCCAATAGAGATATGCGTGAGCCTTTTTGGAGATGGCGTGAATCCTCCATAAGTTAATGCTTGAGTGAATGTAGGAGTGTTGGTTGAGTTGTATAAGGAGCCAAGCCACTTGATTGCACATATCTAGCAAGGCGCCTACCATAGGCTTTAATGCCATCCAACCAACCCATTAATCATTTGACACATCACAAATTCGAGTTTTTGGTGAAGGAGGGCGAATTCTCCTGAAGGAGATCTCTTGTAGTCACTGAATAGTTGACTAAATGATGACTGAGATGATAGGAATCTTCATTAATGCCCAGTGCCATGTCAATTAGCCTTTTATTTTATTATTTTTGGATTATTCTGGAGATATTTGGATTATCTCCAAAATATTCATTTTTAATATTTTAATTAATAATTTCTCTGTAAATGACTTTTTTGAGAATTTATTAATTATGAGGCTGAATTGACATCCGAAACTTAGGATAAACTGGTCCGGGAATTATGAATGATTTTTTGGCTTAAGGTTTGAGCCTTCAAACACTAAATTCGGATCCCGGATGACTAACATATTACAAATTGAAAATTTTCCATTAAAACTATGGAAAAATTTATAAAAAATTAAAATAATTAAAAAACCCAAAACCGGAGGACCCGGTAAAAAATTTTCGAAATTTTTTCTGAGGGTACTAGTGACTTAGGACTTGACCATAATCTATTCTAATAGTGTCTAGTAGGCTTATATACATTATTTGGACTCTAATAACCCCCCATGGCTCAAGTTTTCAAAATCGGGCATTCCAGCTTTGGAGGAAGCTGAAGAAAACCTCATCGATTATAGCTCGGCTAGAAGCAAAGTATAATTGACAAGGGAAAAAACTCCCTGGAATACCTTGGTTGCTTAACCAAGTCATGGGGGACCGAGCCACTCAAAATCCTACTAGCACACTTTATTACAAACCCCGTGGGGCCATGGTCATATCGACTGAAAAACAAAACTGACTAGACACAAAGGATGGATCATTTGATACACTGGAACACAAACACTTATCATGTTTGTAAAAAATGGCGGCTCTTCAGATAATCCAACTATGGTACAAAAAAGTTGGTAACAGGCTCAAAAGAACCCAGTCCCCATCCCCCCTGGAGAGATTTGCGTCGGTGCCATTTTTCATGCTTTTTTGCTTTTTTAGTTTTCTAGTCTTTGTTTTAGTTTTATTTGGTTAAAATTAACTTAGATTAACTAAAATTTACCGTCGTGGTCCAATCCAAATATTGGGCCATGGACTCACTCAGGACATAGGAACATTTTTAACTTTGTCTTGTAGACCGTATACTTTTACAATACAGTTTGATTTATTTTTTGCAAAAGTAATCAGATACTAACCCACTACTTTGATAGTGTAATAATTAGTTCACATTTCCATTTTCAGTATTTACTTTTGTTCAAAGTAATGAACCCGGCTGTGTATACCCGAAGTATGCTCTCGCCATCACATAAAGGGTTTGCCTAAGTACATGGTGGATGATCAGAAAAGGGTTTCTCCGCTTGTAGTAATTAGTCTCACATCTTGCAATCAACCCCCCCGAAAGACGAAGGTCCAGTGTCTCGATTTTTACTTCGTGTGGGAAAGGCTTACAAAGAAAGCGGGACCAACTAGAGAGCGGCCGTAGGGCCCCATCAGACTACACCCTAGTTTGGTGTAGTGTTGGACATCCCCCTGTGACTCCTCCTAGCCCACACTTTCTTGCGTAGGACCACACTTTGTGAGTCTGGATATATTCCCAGTACCAATTCGGTATATCAGGAATCCCCTCCCTTCTAATCAACTCATTAATTCATTAACTTAAAACGAACCAAGACACTGCAAAACACTTTACTTTCTTAGCATCATTTTACGACTCCATTTTTCAACACTGGTAATTTTACTTTTACAATCATCTGCTTTAAACTACTATGTGTTGAATGATCTTGTAATTTATATTTGTTATATCAGTTACTTTATTTGTAGTCTCTGGCTTCAGTTTCTAGTTTATAAAAACTCCTAAAAATCCTACTCATCCATAAACCATCACCTAAAGTTTCGTCAGCCTTAGTAACTTTTAGGGTCCACCCCCCTTGGCTTTGTTAGGAGTTTGCCTGAACAAAGGAGTCAAGAATCAAGTGACAGTACTTGACTCGAAGCTTGACCCCAAGGACACACTTAGTGGCTAGAAGATTTATGCCACGTTAACCCCAGGTCTGTGAAAGGCGGCAATAGAGTCAAAACAATGAAGCATAATAATCATTGAAATGTCAGGATATTTCAATACTCCATCCTTGTCCTACCTAGTATTATTCTTTTTTACTAGTTGTTGATGATGTTATTTCCCCCCTAATGGTGTGCAGATGCCATCCAGGATCCATCTACCACCTTCTGAGCCCTGCATGCATCATTTTAGGACCACTTCAATCATTTCTCTATTTTATAGGAACCAACTGAGTGTTCCGATGCAATCCACTTGAGTTAGCTAACTCTTGTGGGGGGTTGGAGCTCCAGATGCCACTGATCATGGCCTCATGCGCCCATTTATGATTAGCATGCATGACAGATTCACTATTGCACCCTCCTTAGTCAATTAACTCAAATATCCTTTGATTGGCAATCAAATCAGGGAGAGTATTGAGCAAATAAATGATGATTTGATTGAAGATTGGAGATCCACCAAAGGGGGGGGCAAATTTGTGGTTGGAGAGGTGTCAAATGGAGGTTGAAAAGTGTCAAATGGTTGGAGTTGTGGAGAAGAGTAGTCTTGCTATTTATAATTGTCTTATGCTTTGCATTGTTGGAATAAAGAGTTTAAGCTTTGGAGGCTCATTGGTGTAGTGTTTTTGTGTTGGATGATCATGGCCATGCATGTTTGAGGTAACTTGTATTTAATTAAATTCTTCTTGCAGCTTTGTATGGTGAATCTAGCTTTGGTAGGATTGCTCTCAATCGATACGAATGAATAATTTAATAAGTTTATTTCTTGGTTCATTTTACTCATATATGTTGAAGAATATAGATCTAACATCTTAATAAGTTTATTATTATGCTTCTAGTTTTTCGCATACATGTGTAACTAGATCTCACAAACTTTGTTGCAAGTATCTTTCGAAATAGCTGCAGGTAACTGTGGATTGGAGCTTGAACAAGCTTGTTCTCCCTCTCTCCAAGCTTTCATGCGGCTTAGTCCAATTGCATTCCACCAAAAAGTTTTTACAAGAACTCTATCCGGCATCAAGATCGTTTCTCCTTCTCTTTCTCCTCTTAAAGCAATATTTTCTCCTTGGTTACTTGCTAGACTTATAGATCTATGCTTCAGATTTTAATTACTAAGTAGATCTGATTTATGAGTTTAGTTTATGCTTAGATCTAAAGTCCCTTCGAAGTTTTATCATAAAGAGTAGATCTAGCTAGGAAGTTATTTCATTTTGCAAGTTCTTTCAAAGTACAATTTTTATCTTGCATGTTAAATATATTCTTTTGGGTTTAATAGATAAATCTAGCAAAGTTAAAGTGCTTCATTGGCTGCCCTCAAAAGTAAGCCAAGATCGTCAAAAGGACTTGTCCTTTTGAGTAATTTTCATTCAATATTTTCAAGTACATTAGCCTAGATTTTTCCATAATTTTTGTAGTTGCCCAAATCACTTTTAAAAGTGCTTTTGGGCATTTTCTAACAAAAATTTGTTCGCTGTCCTAATTTTGTTTTTTACAGGTTTTTGGACTTTAGTGGCAAAAAATCAAGTTTGAGGCTAATCCAAAGGCTTCCCCGAAGCTTCCTAATTTCATTGGGCAACTTACACTTGTATTTTTGTAAGCTTTTGGATCTAGATCTATAAAGATCCAAAGCATTTCTTTCTTCCAAGTTCATTGTAAATCATAAATAAAAAGAGCTCAACACGCAATTGCAACGCTTGGCCCCAATCCCCCCAGGGGAGATTCTCATTTTTTTTACTTTTTTACTTTTTTTAATTTTTTTATCTAGATTAGTTTTCCTTATGTTTTAGTAATTAAACAACATCACAAAGCACACAAAAACGTCCTCAAAGGACTCATTACAATCGATTTATCCATCTTTCATTTTTGGTGCTACAATTACAATTGTTCCTAAAATACAAACTAAAATTTACCCCACTTGCTCTATCGAAGTAGTCCACCATTTTGGTGTGAAGAAAAGATACGCTTGGGGTTTAGT
Source organism: Larix kaempferi (assembly GCA_027924585.1). Taxonomy (NCBI): domain Eukaryota; kingdom Viridiplantae; phylum Streptophyta; class Pinopsida; order Pinales; family Pinaceae; genus Larix; species Larix kaempferi. The sequence goes on along the minus strand of BSBM01000129.1, from coordinate 7,911,537 downwards.
TTAGCTTAATCATCCACTTTCAATACTTAATAAAACGAACCAATGCTCCAAGCCCAATGTATGCTCTTGACTGCTGCAGCATAGTTTGAACAGTTTGGCTCGATCAGAAACAGGTGCAAGGCACTTGTTTTAATAGGGAAATCCAATCGAACCAAATTGTAAGAATTCGGGAGGTTGCATGGGCAGAAACTATAGAGTCAGCAGGCTACTTTAAGAAGGTTCATCCTGGCCTGGTTGGACACTTGGTGAAGCTGCTAGAGCACTCAGTTTGAATGGTTAGGTTTCTTTTGGGCCAAACCAAGAATTAACCCATTCCTTTAATACGCATTTAATAAATCTAAAATAAACCAACAAGCCTCTTGCAAAATACTTTCACAACCCTACATAGCAACAATCGCACTCATTCTCGACACTGGTCATCTTTTAATTTTATGGTTAAATCAATTTATAATATGTCGTGAATGCAGCGTTATCAATCATGTGTAGTGTTGAATGGTTAATTTAAATATTTGCAAATGAGGCTTTGTTAGTTATTTTTCCATCTTGTCACGTCAAACTCCTAGAATAGCTTTTATTTCAATGTTATAATTTAAAAGCCTTAGTTATTTTTATAGGGACCACCCCCCTTGGCTTTTGATTTTTGTACCTAGGAAAGTGTTCCCCTAGGTGACTTTTGCCTAAGTCACTTAAAAAGGGGAAATAAAGTGACCCTTGCATTAAATGACTTGAGATGAGCATTTAATGTGACTTTAGAGATTAACGTGAATTTTTGATAAATTTAAGTGGGTGAGTGAATTTAATATTTATGAGAATTAAATGAGAGCATTTAATCTCATCCACCCATCTAGTCTAATCTTAGCCATTGAATTAGATGGCCCCTCACCTACCTAGGGTTTATAAAAAAAGCAAGGGAAAGGCATTTGGAGTTCACTTTTTGTTGATGAGAAGTGGAGAAGAGAGAGCTAGAGAGGGCATTGAATTCAAGGCAATCATTTGAGGAAGTTTTTAGAAGGAACAGAAATCGAGGCAACTCATAGAGCATTAAATGAGTGGCATGAGTTTTGAGGAGAGTACAGAAATTCATACAACGTGATTTTGGGCACATATTTCGAGGAAAGTTTTGGGCACATTTCCTGAGGCAGCAAGCATTTGCTGTGGCACAAATTTTGACGTCGTACTTCTGCATTAATTGCACAATCCGTACAACACGCAGTTCGAGGTAGTTTTGGGCACATTTCCTGAGTTTCTGGACACATTTTTCAAGGAATGTACTTCAGCATTAATTGTTGTACCATACAATAGTTTGGGCACAGTTTTCGAGGTGATTGGGCACAATTATCAAGGGCAGAACTAAGCTATTATTTCGAGCACGAATTTCGAGGAGTTTGCACAAAAATCGAGGCAACATTTGCACATAAATCGAGGCATCCTTCTGGGTGTGTTATCTGGTTGAGATAAGTTGTATTTTGACTGAAAATTACTGTCCTGCATTTTTTCTCAGAAGAAATAATAAAATCTTTCTCTGTGACTGGTTTTCCCCTTGTGGGGTTTTCCAGGGCTATTGGCCAAAAATTACTGAGTCTGAAAATTTTTATGGTGTGCATAAATATTTAATTTTCTGCCTGTTAAATGTGAGTTTCAGCAGTGTTTCATTTGTCTGAAAAAAAATTATTAAATTTCCATCCTACATGAAAACTAGGTTGGGCATTAAACTATGATACATTGACATTAAAACCAAGTGGTTGAAAAAATCAGAAAACTTTCATGGTATCAGAGCTTGGGGGCAGAAAACTAAACTTGTTTCAGACAGTCAGTGATTTCTTCTGTTAGTGGGCAGCACCTTGTTGAGTTGGCAGAGAGATGGCCACAGGACTTAGGTTGGAGGATAGGCTAGATGAGACAGGGAATTTTGTTCCATGGAAAGCTAGGATAATGTTGATTTTGGAAGAGAATGAGTTATGGGATGAAGTGGTAAACAATACTACAACTCACCCTATTCAGATTCCTGCTGCTACAGATGCAGCTGCATTGTCAGCCTTCAACAAGAAAGACTGTAAGGCTAGAAGAATCATCTTAGATGCAATTAAAGACCACATCATTCCCCACATTTCAGGTAAGGACTGTGCATTTAAAATGTGGGTAGCCTTTACTAGTTTGTACTAGCGCACTAGTGAGAACGGGAAGATAGTTCTAAGAGAGAAGTTGAAGGGTATAAAGATGAATGGTGGAGAGGGAGTGACATCTTACCTTAGCAGGATATCTCAGGTGAGAGATGAGCTAGCAGCAGTTGGGGAGGTAGTTTCTGACTCTGAGCTTGTGTGGACAGCAGTGAATGGGGCTTCCAAGCCTTGGGGTGCTTTTGTGCAGGCCATAGTGGGCAGGGAGAACTTACCTTCCTAGGATAGACTGTGGGATGATTTTGTACAGGAGGAGGCCATGAGAGGTCTTGTATAGGGCAACTCTTCATAGGGTAGGGAGGATGAGGAGAATGTGGCATTGACTGCAAAGGGAAAGAAGAAGAAGAAGGGCCCCAAGTAGGGTGGGGCCAAGCAGCAGCAGGGTGGGCAGAAGAAAGACTTGAGTAAAATCAAGTGCTATGCATGTCAAAGATTTGGGCACTATGTTTCACAGAGTCCAAAGAAAAAGAAGAAGCAGCAAACCGTAGCCTCAGTGGAAGTTGATGATTTTGGAGAGAGATTTCAGAGAGAGTTTTCTCTTTGTGTTGGAGATGTTGAGAGAGAGAGAGCCTCTATAGTTACCAGTAGATGGGTGCATCCACCACTAGCACTTGGTATATTGACAGCGGAGCTTTGAGTCACATGATAGGTGCTTGAGAGATGTTCTCTGAGCTTTCACAGACAGGTACGGATGTGGAGGTTGTACTGGGAGATGACACCATTTGTCAAAGCAATTGGTCGTGGGACCATTACCTTTTAGGGGGAGTCTATGAATCCTATGATTCTGAGGGATGTTTTTGTTTGTCCCTGAGCTGAAAAAGAACTTGGTATCAGTTTCCACCATTGAGGATAGGGGTCTTGGGGGTTTGTTTCTTGATGGACGAGTGCAGGGATTCCCCAAGACTACAGGGACTATCTATCTCCTATGGACATTGGGGTTAGATGTGGAAAGCTATACAAGCTCTTATTTCAGCCGCAACATGCTTTGGCACACAACAGCAACAGTGAGCTTTGCGAGCTATGGCATTGGAGGATGGCCCACTTGCATCACCCAACTTTGAGATTGTTGAGGAGTATGGTTACAGGTTTACCAGAGTTCAGCACAGAGCAGAGTGATGTTTGCAGGGGGTGTGCTTTGGGAAAGTACACCAAGACTACTTTTTCGAGCAGTGACAACAGATCAGCAGGAGTACTTGATTTGATCATACAGATATATGTGGTCCCTATGTCATCAGTTTCCTTGACTGGATTTGAGTATATATCTCTTTCATCGATGACTATTCCAGGAAGACCTGGATCTACTTCTTGAGGAGCAAGAAGTCACCCTTAGTATTGAGGATCATTCCAAGAGTTCAAAGCTCTTGTGGAGAATCACACAGGGAGGAGGATTCGGGTCCTGAGATCGGACAGTGGGGGCTGAGTATAGCTCCAATGAGTTCGATGAGTTTTGTAGACAGGAGGGCATACAGAGACAGTTGACAGTTCCATTCACTCCTGAGCAGAATGGAGTAGCGGAAAGGAAGAATAGGGCTATTGTGGGGAGCAGCAAGAGATATGCTTCATGATTAGAGTCTTCCTTTCTTTCTTTGGGCAGAGGCTTGCAGTACTGCAGGTTTACCTGCAAAATAGGAGTCCCCACCGTGCCTTGGGGAGGAAGACTCCTGAGGAGATGTTCACAGGTAAGAATCCCGAGGTTGGCCATTTTCGCATATTTGGTTGCTTGACTTACTCTCATGTCCCCTTCTGAGAAGAGGACCAAAGTTTGAGCTCATTGCAGAGAGAGGCATCTTTGTGGGCTATGATGAGACTTCGAAGGCTTACCGCATTTATCTTCCTGGCCAGAAGAAGGTTGTTGTGAGGCGGGAAGTGAGATTTGAGGAAGAGAGAGCCTTCAGGAAGTCTAGAGAATTGGAGCATAGGGAGTCACCGACTTCCACACCTCAGGTGACATAGGGATCTTCAGTACAGATCACAGGGTTCATAGGTTTCTGGAGTTACTAGGCCACAAGTTAGAAGCACAGGTTCTAAAGGTTCAGTGGTTCAGCCAGCAGGTACTCCAGGGACAGGTTATGGTTCTCAGGTTACAGGTTCACCTTAGTGACTAGTTCACGGGGCTACTGGTCCACAGGTTGTTGGACATCTGCTTCTGGCAGTTCTTCAGATGAGGAGAGATCAGTTTGGGAGGAGCCTTCAAGGAAGAGCAAGCCTAAATGGCTTCGTGATACCTTGGAGGAAGTAGAGGCATTTGGTAGGGCCCCAGGAGGAGGTCAGGACAATTGTGATGCCGGATAGATGGGCATGGCTCTAGTTGCGAGTCTTCATGATTCAGAGCCTTCCACATTTGAGGAGGCCTCTCAGCATCAGGTTTGGAGAGATGCCATGATGGAAAAGTACCATTCCATCATGAAGAATGATGCATCGGAGATAGTACCGGAGACCAGAGGGGAAGTCTGTTGTGACTTCCAAGTGGATCTACAAGGTGAAGCATGCTGCAGATGGCAGTGTGGAGAAGTACAAGGATCATTTTGTGGCACGAGGGTTTTTACAGATAGAGGGAGTTGATTATGATGAGACCTTTGCGCTAGTTGCTCAATATTCTTCCATCAGAGCAATGATTTCTATAGCAGCAGAGATGGGTTGGAAGATCCACCAGATGGATGTGAAGACCGCATTTCTCAGTGGTCTTCTATAGGAGGAGGTTTACTTAGAGCAGCCACAGGGCTTTGAGATTCATGGGAGAGATTCTCAAGGGTGCAGGCTGAGGAAAGCCTTGTATGGACTGAAGCAAGCTCCTAGAGCTTGGTACTTCAGGATTGATGCGTATTTGACATCGATGGGTTTTCAGAATAGTGAGGATGATCCCAACCTTTACTACATTGTGGTTGGTGGAGATCCTCTCATTCTTTTGTTATATGTTGATGATTTGTTTATCACTAGGGAGGAGCATCTCATTGCACATTGCAAGAGAGACCTTGCTACAGAGTATGAGATGACAGACATTGGGTTGATGCACTATTATCTGGGGATGGAGGTTTTGCAGGAGCCTAGTCATATTTTCCTGGGACAGGGGAAGTATGCAGTAGATATTCTGAGGAGATTTCGGATGGAGGATTGCAGGACGATGTCCACACCTATGATCACCAACTGGAGGAAGCTTTATGCTTTTGAGGGTAAGTTGGTGGATCCTACACTATACCGTCAACTCATTGGGTCATTGATGTATCTGGTCAACACCAGGCCAGACTTATGTTTTGCGGTGAACACTCTTAGCCAGTTCATGGTGGAGCCTAGGAGTGTGCACTGTGTAGCCGTGAAACATGTGTTGAGATACCTTGTAGGGACAGTGGACTATGGTTTGGACTACAAGATTTCGGGTAGAGTCAGTTTGGTTGGTTTCACAGATTCAGACTGGGCAGGCAGTGTGATGGATCGGAAGAGCACTTTCGGTTGTTTCAGTTTGGGCTCGGCAGCAGTGTCGTGGTTCAGTCGGAAGCAAAAGTACGTTGCTTTGAGTTCTGCTGAGGCTGAGTACATGGCAGCCAGCTAGGCTGCTTGCGAGGCACTATGGCTTCGTAAGTTGTTGGTTGATTTATTTGATCAGGAGCTAAGACCTACGGTGATTTACTGTGACAATCAGAGTTGCATCCAATTCTCTGAGAATCCAGTTTTCCATGACAGGTCTAAGCACATAGAGATCAAATACCACTTCATCAGAGATTATGTTCAGAGAGGAGCTGTGGAGTTACAATATATTTCCACTGATGAGCAAGTTGCAGATATTCTGACGAAATCTTTAAGGAGGGGCAAGTTTGTCTTCTTCAGAGACAAGTTGGGAGTGGTGCAGAACACCTTCCTCGGTAAGAGGGAGTGTTGATTTTTGTACCTAGGAAAGTGTTCCCTTAGGTGACTTTTGCCTAAGTCACTTAAAAAGGGGAAATAAAGTGACCCATGCATTAAATGACTTGAGATGAGGATTTAATGTGACTTTAGAGATTAAAGTCATTTTTTGATAAATTTAAGTGGGTGAGTGAATTTAATATTTATGAGAATTAAATGAGAGCATTTAATCTCATCCATCCATCTAGTCTAATCTCAGCCATTGGATTAGATGGCCACTCACATACCTAGGGTTTAGAAAAAAAGCAAGGGAAAGGCATTTGGATTCACTTTTTGTTGATGAGAAGTGGAGAAGAGAGAGCTAGAGAGAGCACAAAATTCGAGGCAGACATTTGAGGAAGTTTTCATATGGCACAAAAATCGAGGCAACTCATAGAGCATTAAATGAGTGGCACGAGTTTCGAGGAGTACAGAAATCCGTATAGCTTGATTCTGGGCACAGATTTCAAGGAAAGCTCTGGGCACATTTCCCAAGGCAGCAAGCATTTACTGTGGCACGAATTTCAAGGGCATACTTCTGCATTAATTGCACAGTCCGTACAACACGTAGTTCGAGGTACTTCTAGGCACATTTCTCGAGTTTCTAGACACGATTTTCAAGGACTGTACTTCAGCATTAATTGTTGTAACGTACAACAGTTTGGGCATAGTTTTCGAGGTAATTGGGCACAGTTATCGAGGGAAAAACTGAGTTGTTACTTCTGGCACGAATTTCGAGGAGTTTGCACAGAAATCGAGGTAGCAGTTGCACATAAATCGAGGCAGCCTTCTAGGAGTTTTTTTTAGTTGAGATAAGTTGTATTTTGATTAAAAATTAATGTCTTGCATTTTTTCTCAAAAGAAATAATAAATCTCTCTGTGACTGGTTTTCCCCTTGTGGGTTTTTCCAGGGCTATTGGCCAAAAATTACTGAGTCTGAAATTTTTTTATGGTGTGCATAAATATTTAATTTTCTGCCTGTTAAATGTGAGTTTCAGCAGTGTTTTATTTGTTTGAAAAATTTTGTGAAATTTCCAGCCTACATGAAAACTGGGTTGGGCATTAAACTATGATAAATTGACATTAAAACCAGGTGGTTGAAAAACTCAGAAAACTTTCATTGGCTTCGCTAGGATTAAGCCTAGACGGAGGAGTCGAGTAATCAGGTGACAACACTTGACTCTCACTTGCCCCCAAGGAACGCACCTAAGTAGCTTGAAGATTTATGTTGTGATAACCCCTGGGTGTGTGTTCCGGTGGCAACAGTCTCTACCTTCCATTCTGGGTGAATGTCAATCCCTGGTTGGAAGATGCCCTCCTTAAATGTTTTCACTAAATCTCTCATCCAAGAAAAAGATAAGCTGATACCGATGGGTGCCTTGCAGGCCTCCAAAGATCAAGCTCTTATGGCTAGAGAAGCAAAAAGTGCGAATGGGAAGGGGAAGGACAAGGGCAAGGATAAGAGGCCATCTGAACCGAAGTTGAATGCCAAGTCAAGTCCATCAAAAGGAGCCTCTAGTTCTAAGAAGCACAAACAGAAGGGATTTGAGAAATCCAAGCGTTCCTATTGCAAGAAAGGAAACCACCCAGAGAGATCTTGCATGCAGAAGAAGATAGATCATTTGACCAAGCTTCTTGAACAACACAACATTGCCCTCCCAAAAGGTGCTAGAGAGACTGATTCTGGAAGTTTGTCTGATGGTCATGAGAGATGCCATGCACTGAACGATGGATTTTCAAAATCACAAGCCCTCCTCATAGATTGAGGATCCTCCAACCACATGGTTGCCTCCAGAGAATCATTTTTGTCTTTAGATCTCAAAGATGTTCCGATTATTCACATGGGAGACTACTCTCAGATCTCTGCTGAAGGGAAGGGCACAGTACATATGGAGCATGGTAAGTTCAAAAATGTTCTATTTGTGCCTTCTTTGTCAGCAAATTTGTTGTTTGTATATCAGATGACTCACATAGGTTCACCGAAAAAGTGGTCTTTGGTCCACACACAGTTGCGATTGTAGAGATCTCTACTAGGAAGATTATAGCGAAAGGGTTTGCAAACCATGCCTCCAAGGCATATGAATTCTCCCATTTTTTGCCATACTCTCTGCCTACCCCATTGGAATCTGATGAAGATCGGAGTGATATCTCTTATAATGAAGATGAGCATCAAGATCTTGATGTTGAGAATAAAGTTCAAGGAGATTCAGATCCAGATCCAACACATGCTCCCAATCCATGGCCAAGGCCAATATGGGCTCACAAAGTCCTTGTAGTTGTTGGGAACACAGTTGGGGATCCATCTGATCATAGAACCACCAGATCTCAATATCATGCAAAACTTGCACTATGTCATGCAGATTCACTTCTCTCAGAGAGGTGCTACATGATGGTGGGGTTTGATCCACAAACGCTTGGAGAGACTTGCCATGGGGGATCTACAACTTGTTACTAGCTACTTTGTTCAATAGCTGAATTTCTTGTGAGCCGCCAATTTCATGAACATGTTCAATGTTCATCGTTAGTGGTTAGAAGTTCAGAAGTCATTTCCAGGGCAATTTTGCCCCATTTGTAATAATTGCATGTTGGAGAAATTGTAAAAAGTTGATCTAAACAAGGTCCTTTTATAAAAGACTCGGCTATCCTTAGGCTTAATTGTCAGGGAGATACTCTAGAGTGTTTTTTCCTTAGGAATTATGCATTGTGCTTCAGTCGTGTATAATTCCTGAGTTTTTCACTCACACCTCCAAAGCTGGAGTATTTACAATGGTGGTGGAACCTAATTTACAATGGTGGTGGAACCTAATTTACAATGGTGGTCGAACCTAAGGTGGTTATTAGAGTCTCGTGTCTAGAATTTTTTCCGTGTTATCCATCTCGATTGAGTCGTATGAACATGCACTAGGTCCCCTAAGAGTTTCGTTTCATTCCGGCAAAAATAATTTTTTCTGTAATTTAGACCATTTTTAATGGTTTAAATGGAAAATTTCTAAATGTAATAAAAACCTCATCTGGAGGCGGAATTTGGCGTGGGGAGGCTCGTTATGACACTCAGAGCGTCCTCTTTACCCTAGCACCCTCATTCTTCCGATTCCGAGAGGTTACGTCGCCTTTGGGAGCAGTTTTCACTAAGGATGCTACAAATTGGCATTTAATTGCCATAAAAGGAGAAATTGCACATATGGACAAAATAAAAAAAGGACAAAATTCACTGAAAAATTACTTGGAAAAGGTTGAGGATGATTTAAGAGGGTGTACGATCATATTAAGTGATAAATCAAATGATTTCAAAAGTCAAAATTCAAAATTGGATTAAATTAGAGCATGGGAATTCCATGCATGCATGAGCTCACGGCTTTGGTGGGCGAGTAATACATAGGGTGGCATATAAATCATGAGGAGGGTGACCACTTAAGTATTAAAGGCACATGCTAATTAGAACTTTGGATATATGAATCCATGAGAAGAGATGACATGAGATTAAGGGAGGGTGTGGGCCTCCTCACGTGGATGAGTTCACGGGTTTGAAGGTGGGCGATTAGTCCAAGGTTTGGGCGTTGGTTACTATGGGAGAGGGGCGCCCCTCTCATGAGGTGTTTATCCACCTCATCCCCCACCAACCCCAATCACCACCTACCACTAGAGTTCACACTCCAAGCTTTGGTCATTACGCGAATCTCTCCTTCCTTCATGCATTCGACTTCCTTAAACTAGATCTGTTCCTCAATTCGTATGAATTTCTCTTGTGCTATAAAGCAAGGCTTTGCCTTCATTCTCAATGTGGATAGTTTTGGTAGAAAACCTCTGCTCAAATACTATGTAATGTTATTGCTTTCATGCAATTTTGAATAAAAGAAAGCCTTGGAGGCTCATTGGTGTTATGCTTAGATAATTTGCTTTGGTGAATGATGTGATATTATTCTGAATTCTTCTCTTGCTTGTCACTCATTGGTTAATATTTCATGCTTTAGAGGGCTTACAATAAGCACATAAGGGTAGGCAATTGTAGTCTCAAGTTGTCTATCTATATATTTGTTCTTAGAGATTTCAAAGAGCATTGTTTTACTAGTTTGTAGCTCATGCTTTTTTTATTTCAATTAATAAATAATACATGATATAATCCCATTGTTTGCAAGTGTAAGAGCTTTTCGTTTGCATATCACTCCATTCAATCAAGTAGGAGGTTGAGCTAGTTTGCATCTCCTTCTCTTGGAGCCAAGCAAAAGTCCAACAAACAATCATCAAGTGAGATCCAAGTCATTTCAAGATTCAAGAGCTAAGTATCCTACTTCTCATTCACCCTATTTAAAATCATTTTTTTCAAACTTGTTCCATTGGATTACCAAGCTAAGGTTGTGGATCTTAGATCTAAATTTTTCTCCAAACCTAGCTCTTCTTGTAGGCCTCTTTCCCTTGTATGGTTGGTTGCCCTACTCCTTCATTGTTTCTCCTTGATCTTTTTGACTCTCAACTTGACTTGATCTCTTGTTTTCTTTCCCTTTCTTCTCACCTTTCACTGCTGATTTTTTGGTCATTTTCTGCCTTTCAAAGGTCTGAAATTTTTGGCCATTTTCAGCCTCTTTTAGAGGTCTGATTTTTGTGATTTTTTGGTCATTTTCAGCCCTATTCCAAAGTCTGATTTTTTGGTTGTTTTCAGCCTTTCAAAGGTCTGATTTTTTATCATTTTTTGACCATTTCCAGCCCTCTTCTATCTCTTTTCTAGCTTCACTTTTCTCCTTTTTTCCAAGTCATTTTCCTACCTTTCACTTGCCTTTTCTTTTGTCTTCATATTTCTTGCCTTCCTCTCTTTCTTCTTTGCTTTGATCTCCTCTCTTTGCCTTCTTCATGTTATCACCAATCTTGTAGTTGCCCCTACAGATGGATCCAAGGTGGATGGTAGAGGGGACATGCAACTAAAGTGGTGAACCAAGAGAGCCCTAGTTTCCAAAAGGATGGTTGGCACGCCAACCAAGGCACTCTTTGCTTTTGCTACCAAAGCCGAGATAAAAGGGGGAGACCCAGATCTACTCCCGACAGGAGAGATCAACCCAATCACCATATCAAATCAGCCAAGTGAAGTATGTAAGGTGACAGGTATGGAACCCTAGAATTAAGGAATTAGGACCACTGTGGAGGCTTAGGAAAGATGTGAAATGATAGGGATAGATAAGACACAGTGATTCTATGATTAAGTATGATTCCAAGATTTAAAACTAGTTTAAAATAGTCAAAATCAACTGCCTTGGGAAACGTGACCCTTAAAACAGGGAAAGTGTCTCAAAACGTAGATCTGACAGTTAGGGCTTTCTAGCTATGCTTGATGAAGGGATATGACAATGTCAAAGTGTGCAAGCAATCAAACGGGGATCAAACCACAGGAAAATTGGGCAAGCCAGGAAAGTTGTGAGGGTAAGGAGAAGGCCAGTGCCTAGTAAAATGGGCCAATGGAGTCCCCAAGCATGACACCTAGGAGAACCCACTTTGGGATTTACCCGATCTACAATACCTAGAAAGGATTTGCCAAATGATCAAGGGATTTGATCAATAGAATTTTAGTTGATTGTAAATGAGGGTTTCAAATGAAATTGACAGATGGATAAACTAATGGAATGAGAAACTTACCATGAGATCATATGTGAGTGATGGAAGTGCTTGCCATGTTGTTGAGGAATGTTCCCGCAGAGATCAAATGAGAGATTGTTGATTTTTCTTGCCACAATGAGATGCCTTAGTTCACACGTGCGCCCTCCTCTTCGTGTCAAGCCAAGGAAATCAATTCAATTAGTTTGAGCATGAATGGAGGAAATACAAGCAAATAGCGATGATAACATGAAGTAGAAGGTACTAAGACAATAATACTCACTGTTATCGACGAAGAAACCCAAAGAAGAGGCAGGGAGAGTCTCCCCTACCAATGCGTCCTCCTTGAAGCAAATCGGCCTCCACCTGTAGATGAGAAAAACATGGAACAGAATGATAGCAAGATAATCTCCAATCACCCAGTACAAAGGAAAAAAAACAGTCGAACTCCAAAAGCATTCACCACCACAAGACAAGTAGATGCAATAGTAATTTTCTATTCTCTTAATCCAGAGCCAATAGTCCCTTTACATTGAGAAGTTCTCTCCTTTAAATAGGATGGAGAGATACCAAAACCCTAACCACCTTTTGAATGGATGGCTAAGATTAAAAGATCAAAGTGATCTAATCAATGGTTGAGATGAGCTCAACATAAGGTACATGGCACAATATAACAATATAATACATCAATGGACCAAATCGCCCTAGGAGAGGGGGTCCCACCAAATATCAATGATAAAACATAAGAACTAGCTCATGGTGGGTGTAGGGGGTCATGACTTGCCTCCCTAGTGTGTCCCCATGGCACAATAATATCCAAAGACCAAGCTAGACACTAAATCGTGCCTCTCTGGGAAAGTCGTGAGCCTTAGGAGGCTCCATAAAACCATAAAAAGTGTCGGAGAGATGGGTGTGGGCCCCACTGAAAGCTGAAACTGCTGGAGAAGGGGTGGAAGACATCACACATTCATCATCAAACATCATCCCATGCCATTTCCTTGCCTCAATAATCCAAATCGAATTCCTCTGTAGCCATTTTCACCATTTTTAACCTACCTCAGGAAATGTGAACCTACCCAAGCTGCCTCCTAGAGTGCCTGTGCTGTCAAGGTGAGCCCACCAGGCTCTTTGGGAGGGGGGTAATATGGTAATAACAAGTTGTTGGACCACCCCCTCCAGATACAGCACCCTAGGTGAACCAATCAAATCCTCTAGCTGCACTGACAGGCCATCTGATATGGCAAAACTGCACTAGGATGGCCAACTGAGGCCAATCATCACTGTAACTGCCCGGAACTAAAAATAGACTGTCTCATTGGATGCAGAGAGCCCAAATCCATCTAAGGTGTGTACTCATACACCCTATGGATCTCTGCATGATCATATAAAATATCCCATATTCCCAGACAGACCAAATAATAATAATCTGTAAAAGTGTTGAAAAACACAAATCATCATCATAAGCCTGAAACCACTGCATAGAACCATCTGGTGACCTGTACTAGACCATATATCATATTTCTGCATCATCTGAGGTGTATCCACCTCATGTCTTGTAGTTGACTTTGTTCAAATTAGGTTCAACCAAGTCAACATGACCAATAATATGACTCAAGCTGTCATCAAATTGTTGCAAGTGCCAAAGGTTAAAGCATGCTCTACAATTCATTCAAGTAACAATTATAACAAGAAGTAATCATTTCATTGGCGATCTACCAACAAATATATAAGGCTTTTAATTATTATTATGACTCAAACCAGACTTTCAAGACCATACTCACTTCATAGTTGTGATCAATTTGCTAGTGAAGGGTGAAGGCTAAAAATTAAAAGGCTAGGCTAAGGGATGACTACTAACTTGACACTGTGACACTTTGGATATGGAAAGGGGATACACACTCTAGCATATGTTGGACAAGCAATAACACAGGGAATGGTCGTGTCTCACAAATGGGTAAGTTGTTTAAAGAGTGCTTATTCAACTTAGGCATCATGTGTACATTTAAGATGATCGAAGTTCATTAGGATCCACTGATTTCACTTTATGGTCTTGTTGGCCTACATAGCCCTTCGGATCACAGGTGCGCTAAGAAGCACAACTAATTGCAGCTTGCATCCAGGGCATGTTTATACATATACATAAGGTCAACAATCGTTTAGATATAGAGTTTAAGAACCATTGCTTTTTTAGACCTTTCTTATGCTCTTCAAGGAGTATTTATAGCGTTTCATTGCTCTTGCCCTTTACTCACATGTGTTAAGAAACACATTCTAGAGTTTACAATTTCCATGGGCTAATTTACATGGATTTCCAATAAGTAGTACATGAGCTTTCAGTTTTAGCCAACAACATCTTAAGTGACTAGGGGAACTTCGTGCTAGTGCCAAACATTGGGACAACCGACCAGAATGATTTAGGCCTACAATCCAACTCACCAAAAGTAAGTTTTGTCACCAACTCAGAGCCGAGACACAATAAATAGGGAAGCTCATCCAACACAGAGGATATAGTGGGGGAAGGTCCTCCATGCCACTAGTCAAGTAGTAAATCAGGGTAATAAACGAACTAGAAGGTAAAGGATGGGTGAAGACAGTGAATAATGAGACCAACACTAGCAAGCCAAGGATGGTGGTAATGATCACCTCTATTCTCCCTAGGGAGGGTAAAATCAATGAGTATGGATCAAGAACTTCTAAGTCTGAGTGGGGACAATATAATATATATAATGATACAACCAGGTCCACATATCTATATTATTGCCAAATCATGATACTAAATGCTAAGAAATGTCACAAGAATGAGTATAAAAGTAATATAACCATAACACAAGAATATACCTACTGAGTCATATACCTGAATGCACAATATCTGAACCATCATCTGTCCACTAAAACTATGTTGTTGCAACTCTGGGCAATACTGACTGCTCTGTAAATGGCTAAATGGCTACATAAGTCCTCTCTCTGAGTGTCCTGAAACTCAGTCATGGCCAGGGGAATGAAACTGTTGTCCATGATACAATAGTGATCCATAATAGATGCTCATCTTGACATCTCAATGTAAGGGAACTGGCTGAAAACTGTACTAGAGTCTCAATTTTTCTTAAAGAACTAGCTGAAAACTGTACTGCAGATATGACTACAATGTTTCGAGATTGCTTATTTGTCACCTACATGTATCCAATACACAATTCCATGCTTCAGTTTGATCTTTATTGGCCATTATTCAACGTTATTATGGTTTATTATTATTATTATGGCCATATTTTTATTGTTGGACATTGTTTTGGCCTCCAAATGCATATTTTGGTGGATTCATGAGGTTCTTGTAGTCATTCTTAGTGGATTTGAGGTCTCTAAGTCCATTGACATACTCCGTTTGTTGATCCAAGCAAGGGAAATGGAAATAATGACACATTTATTCTACAGCAAGAAAATCAACATTTTAATTCAATAAAAAGTGACCATGGCTACACCAAGGAAATCGATTTGGTTATTGTGTGGCTAGAAAATGGTAGGGGATGACTTGATATGATATCTAGAGGCTCTATGGATCATTCTTCATGTGTTTATCTTAGTGTCAGGGCTAGCATTTATTTTTTGGGCTTGCCCGGGCAAGACATTCTCCGTGAGGGGCGCACTTCACCATGGCACATGTTGTACCACCATGTTATATCTTATGATTTTATATTGTAATGTCACTTAGGGTGAATCGAGCCACTAAGGTGACCCCCACATCATGTACCACATGTTTTATTTCATTATTATGATGTATCTTTCCTAGCTTGGTTGTTAGAGGTTGTTACCAACTATTTTGTACCATAGTTGGACTTCTTGTGAGCCGCCAGTTTCATGAACATGTCAAGTGTTCATCATCAGTGTTCAGAAGTTTAGAAGACTTCTTCAAGGCCAATTTTGGCCCCTTTTGTAATAATTGCACGTCCAGACCCCCTTGGGGGAATTGTAATAAGTTGGTCTAAGCATGGTCTTTTTGTAAAATACTTGGCCTACCTTAGGTTTGGCTATTAGGGGGATACTCTAAGTGTTTTTTCCTTAGGAATTATGCGTTGCGCTTCAGTGGCGTATAATTCCTGAGTTTTTCACTCACACCTCCAAAGCTGGAGTATTTACCATGGTGGTCGAACCTAGGGAGGTCATTAAAGCCTAAGTGTCTATGTATTTTTACATGTTAGCGATCAATATTATGTCGTATGGACATGCACTAGGTCCCCAAGGAGTTTGGTTTCATTCCGATAAAAAAAAATCCGTAAAATTAGAACATTTTTTAATGGTTTAATTGAAAAAATTCAAAGTGTAGTAAAAAAATGGTTTAGATGGGGAATTTGGTGTGGAGATGCTTGTTTTCACGCTCAGAGCATCCTCTTTAATCTAGGACCCATTTTTCCTGAATTTTGGGCAATTAAATTGTCATTTCTGGCAATTTTTCTTAAAGATGCTACAAAATGGCATTAATTGTTAAGTGTGCTACAAATTGCACAAAAAGACAAAATAAAAAAATCCAAAAAATGAATAAAAAGGGGTGGGGAAAGGGTGGCATATCATTTCTAACTGATGTACGACCTTACTAAGTGGATACACGCACATGTTATAAAGTCAAAACATAAGTATTGAGTGACATCACAATTAAGGGAGCGCCCTTCCTCCTCACGTGGGCGTCACCCCATATATGGCAGCTCGTAAAGGTGGGAGTTATTTCCAAGGTGAAGAGGGGCGCCCCTCTCATGAGGTGGTATCCAACTCATCTTCAATCACGCCAACCAAGTATGAGTTTGTGTTAGTTCACTCCCAAATCACTCCATTCATTGTGGATTCGCCCTCCATCTCATGCACACCCTCTCCTTCTTGTGCTATATAAACGAGGCTTGCTTCATCATTCTGGATGGAACCTCTGTTGTATTACGTTGTAATGCTTGTTTCCTTTTGTGCAACCATTTGAATAAAGAAAGGCTTTGGAGGCTCATGAGATGTGATCCATTGATGCATGTGCTTGGTATATGAGGTGATATAATTTCAAATTCTTTCTTGCTTTGTTGATCTA
Source organism: Larix kaempferi (assembly GCA_027924585.1). Lineage (NCBI taxonomy): Eukaryota > Viridiplantae > Streptophyta > Pinopsida > Pinales > Pinaceae > Larix > Larix kaempferi. Next base: position 7,894,845 of record BSBM01000129.1, on the reverse strand, counting down.
AATGCTATAATTAGTTTATGCTTTAGAAGGCTCTTTGAAGCACATAAGAGTAGATATTTGTAGTTTCAAGTTATCTGCTTACTTATTTACTTTTAGAGATTTGAAAGAGCATTGTCATATTTAGTTATATTTCATGCTTTTTTGGTTTCAATTAGTAGAGAGTACTAGATCTAATATTTCTATTGCAAGTGTGATAGGATTTGTTTGCAGATCACCTTCCCAAGTAAAAGGTTAAGTTAAGTTGCATCTCCTTTTGTTGGAGCCAAATGCATGTGTGTTTCTCATTTACCAAGTGAAATCCAAAGATTCTTTCAAGGAGATTAAAGATCGTAGAGCCACTTCTTCTTTTGTCCTTGAAATTCAAAAACTCTCTATCTCTTTACCTTGTTCTTACTCTACATTTTGCTTAACAAAGTTAGATCTACATTGCATTATTTCAATCTGATTTGTCATGCAAAAGTTATAGATCTAAAAAGTGTTTCAAAGCCTTATTTCAAGCATTAGATCTGGTTGTAAATCGTCAATATTTGAAGTACTAAATTTTCCCATCATTTGCAAATATTGTCTTGTAAATTTTTATGTATTTTTGACTAACAAATACTAATCTTTAACAAGTTGTTGTTTGCTAGTTTAGTGTCTTTTTTACAGAAAAGCGAGAAAATGAGCAAACAATTTGAAGCATAAAAAGCATAAAAAATCCCTCTTCTTCAATCCCCCTGCTATCCCTTTGCCTTATTAGGCCTAAAAGTCTCTTGAATCATGCTGCATAAGCGGATCAAGAGCGCTCTTTGTCGGAGAGTTAATAAAAATTTTGTAATAAGATCAATAAAAGAGCAAGTGGGATTACGGCTCCCACACCCCTCTTCCCCCATTTGGGGGAAGCTTGTATCTGTCCCTGGTTTGCTTATTGTTTTATTTACTGCATAGTTAGATCTATAGCATGCTAGATTAATTTTCAATTTTTGCAAAGTTATCATTAAATCAAAAGAGTTAGTTAGAAGTTTTATGTTTGCATAAAGTTTGTCTTTCCTTAAAAAGCTTTACCTTTCATAGAAGATTTAGTGATTACTTGAAAGTTCTTGCTTTTGCTTGAAGTGTCATAAAATTTTACTTTTGCATAAGTCTCTTAAAGCTTCCTTTTTGCAAAAGTAATTAGTTTCAAGCTTTACTCTTTCAAGTCTTTGCATATTTTTTGCTTTTGTCAATTTTTTTGAAAGTATCATCAAAATCTCTTGAATCTCGCTGTAAAGCGGACCAAGAGTGCTCTCTATCGGAGAGTCTAACTAAAGCTTTCAAAATCTCTTGAATCTCGTTGTAAAGCAGATCAAGAGTGCTCTCTATCGGAGAGTCTAACTAAAACTTTAAAAATCTCTTGAATCTCGTTGTAAAGCGGATCAAGAGTGCTCTCTGTCAGAGAGTTAAGAATTGGAACGATCATTTTGCCACTCCGTGTATGCTCTACCCATCGCAGGCTAGTCTGAGCTTTGGGATATCAAAAGCGGTAGTGTTGCAATCATTAATTTTCTCACATTAAGCTAATACTTTCACTTTAATAAAATTAAGTCCCCTTAACCAACGAAAATCCGGCGTTGCCTCGAAAGTAATCGAAAGTGGGGAAATTTCGACTAAGGAAGCAGGAACAACTGGGAGGCAACCTCAGAGCACAGTTAAACTACATCCTTGTTGGTGTAGTGTTGAACACTGCTCTCAAGACTCCATTCCATCCCACACGTCCTTGTACGAAGCCATCTAAATCACATTCCGGACATATTCCCTATAGCGCAAGGTATATTGGGAATCCTCCCATCCCACAATAAATCAACCTCATCTTCCGAAATCTATAATAAAATAAACCAATAAGCATTCGCACAACGGTGCTTTTAGCACTCCAACAGGCAGTGACTCCATTAGCACTGGTCTTTCATCAGCAACAATTGTTCAAATATTTGTTTTTTATCTATCTTGAATTGTTGTTCATCTTATGAAATCATGTTATGGATGTTATTTTGATTAAGTTGGCAAAGTTGTTGTTGTCGTTTATTTATATGTTGAGGATGTGCCATTGATTTAATTTGGCAAATGAAAACTTGGTTTAATTTTGCAGAAATCAAAGACTTGGTTCATGTTATCACACAACTTGTAGTTTTCCCAAAAGGTGATCCTATCTAGGATGGTAGAGGTGTTGGACAACTAAAGAGGTGACCCAAGAGATTCCACGGTTCCCAAGGAAAATGGTTGTCACGCTAACCGAGGCACTCTTCACTTTAGATCTAGCCTAAGCAAGACCAAGGGGGAGACCCTAGCTAGCCAATGAAGGTTAGCGAACCAACTCTAGACCTCCTAGGGATCAATCTAGAGTTAAATTAATTGTATTAATCATTAATAAAAAGCAAGTGGGATTACGGCTCCCACAACCCTCTTCCTCCATTTGGGGGAAGTCTGTATCTTCTTTTCGTTTATTTTGCTTTTTACCTGCAACAAACTAGAATACTAGCATGTTAGATTAGTTTTATTTGCTCAAAAAGTTTCCTTTTTGCAAGTTAGGTAGTTTTGCTTATTTAAAGTCTTTGCATTTTTTTTTATTTTATTAAGTTCATATGCAAAATCTCTTGAATATCGCCATTTGCAGATCAAGAGTGCTCTATGTCGGAGAGTTTCTTTTTGTTCATCTTTAGCATACTAACCCCCTTGCTCTCCCGAGTACGGTCTAGTACCTAAAAGAGATTCTTGGGTAGTTGTTAGATTCTTTTTCATAAGTTATATGCTTCTTGCAATTTATCATTTTGTTAAGTCTTAAGACTTTTTCTTAAAAAATCTCTTGAATCTCATTCTAAATCGGATCAAGAGTGCTCTCTGTCGGAAAGTCAATTGGAACAAACTATTTACCCACTCCGTGTATGCTCTACCCATCGCAGGCTAGTCTGAGCTTTGGGATATCAAAAGCGGAAGTGTCGCATTCTTTAATTTCTCACATTTAATTAAAACTTCAATTTTAATAAAATTAAGTCCCTTCAAACCAACGAAAATCCGGCGTTGCCACGCTGTGATCGAAAGTGGGGAAATTCTGACTAAGGAAGCAAGAAACACTGGGAGGTGACCTCAGAGCACAGTTAGACCACATCCTTGCTCGTGTAGTGTTGAACCCCGCTCTTGAGACTCCGTCCCAATCCACATGTCCTTGTGCGGAGCCACCTTCCGAACATATTTCCTGTACTACAAGGTATATCGGAAATCCCCTCATCCCACAATAAATCACCTCATCTTTTAAAATTTACAATAAAATAAACCAAGAGGCATTCGCACAATAGTCCCTCAGCAATATTTTACGGACAGTGACTCCATTGGGCACTAGTCTTTGAGCAACAACAACATTTTCAAAATCTTTGTTTTTTATCTGTCTTTTGGTGTTTATCATATCATGCTGTGGATGGATTTTTATTTAATTTGGAAAAACTATTGTTATCCTTCAAATTATTATATGTTGTGGATGTGCCATTAATTTTGCGAGTAAACTTGGTTCAATTTTGTTACAATTCAAAAAACTCCTAAAAACAACACTATTTCCAATCACTTGAACACAAAACTTTAAAGAGCCTCAGAAACTCTTCTTTAGGATCTACCCCCCTTGGCTTCATTAGGAGTTTGCCTAAACGGAGGAGTCGGGATTTCGAAGAGTTAGCCTTAGCAAAACTTGAGGTCTTTCTTTGTAGTATAGGCGATGGAAGGACCATGAAGACCAGTGCCAATCCCCAAGGAAAAATGGAGTCTCAAGATAACTCTCCTTCCCCCCCCCCCCTGCCCCGAGGGTCATGCTTATATGTTTGGCTAGAATCCCCACACGACACTAGAGCATTCCCTATCCCAAACTGTTCAAGCTTCATGCAAAGTTTCACCAAGGAAGGGTGGTCACTACTACACACACCTTCAACTCACGCCCTAGCATGTACCCTTGCTTATGCCACCAAATCTACAACCTCTACAAAGGTAGGAAAATTACAAACCAACAACAAAACTAAACCACAAAATGATAAAATCATTCCATTGAAGAAATTGTACTCTTCCAATGTACTAGGAGCACAAACCTTACAATGATAAAAAACAGCATGTCACTTGAATATTAAGCCATCCTAGAAATCACAAGAGAAAAGAAAACCCTTAAACTTCAAAATGCTCCATGAAAAGATATCTCAATTAGGATCTAAAAGAGAGAGAGCTCTCCATGGAATGAAATGAGGAAGTAGCTCTCTATTTATAGAAGAGGCTAAAACTTCCCTTACAATAAAATAATCACTGTTTCCTTAGATCTAGCCTAGGGTGGGGTAAAATAATACAAAAATCCTACTCAAGCAACTAACTCCTAACATGTTACAATAAAATAAAGAGGTCAAAGCCACATGTACATTACATAAGATACATAAGACCCCAAAATGAGGGGCCCCCTCTATCATGCAAGGTAACAAATGCAAGGTGATGATGCCATGTGGCCTCCAAGGCCCCTTCAAGAAGATTCTTCAACAAGCCTTTGTCCACATTGGAAGTTGAACCAACCAATTAATGTCCACATTAGCCCCCAAAGGCCCCTTCACAAGGTGTGCTCCACAAGAAATCCTTCAAAGACCCTAAGTGAGAGGGGACGGCTTCAAGCAAATGTCCACAAAAGCCTTCAAAGCCCCATCAAACAAGGGTCACTTATTTTTGCTTCATTCTATTCCAGTTTGATGATGTATTCCAGACTGCTGTGGCCCATTTTCTGCTTATGGGTTTTCTATGTGATATGGGTGATGTGATGACCATCAGATGATGTTATATTTTTTGCTTTGTTCTACTACTATACCATGTCGGATGATGTACTATGATGATGATATATCACTTGATGTTGCACTATACTTTATACTGTTGTCACATGATATATTGTATTTGACTATTTTGATGAGTATAGCTAGTAATATTTGTTATGCCACATTCTGCAGGCATACTTTTTCACACTTGTCACCTCTTATGTCGGATAATGTACTATGATGATGATATATCACTTGATGTTGAACTATACTGTATACTGTTATTACATGATATATTGTATTTGACTGTTTTGATGAGTATAGCTAGCAGTACCTGTTAGTATCTTTGTTAAATTGAACATTTGAATGAAAACATCTGTTGTGCATGCTAGAACTCTAGGGGAACAAACTGATCACTTTGCACTTGAAACACTTTTCTCTAGACACTGCACCCCATGCTGTTGAGGCAGCAAGTCGGCCAAAGCCATTAGGCCAGTGCAAAGAAAAGTGACTTCATCCATAACGGTCACAGAGTATCAAATGATGACAACATAGGATGTAATCTATCTCCACTGCATACATGGATCATGTTAAGCTCAAAGTGGAACCTCATGCAACATGAGTAACATCGGATAACCCCAAAAGCTAACAATTTCAATCCTCTGACTTGCTGATATTCACTCTAGATCAGCTCCCTTATAAACCAGGCACACAATTCCTAAGTTTTACTACCATTATTCCATAGAGCAGGACTTCTATCCCCTACAGCAGTTAAAACTATGTTGTAACATTCACACTCTATAAATGTGAATCCCCAATATTCCTCCCAGAAGTTACAGCAATCTGTTGCTCCTAATTTCACACAAACTCAAATAACTGACTGAAATTTTGAAGCACACTTCCATTATCTTGGTACTACTTAGCAACAAAATTTTTGGACCATCACTAGTTAAAGTCAACCATATTATTTTTTATAATCTACAAAAGTTTAATAACCTGGGAAACAGCCTTTAGAATCTCAAACGAAGTGAAACATAGATGAGACATTACCTAGCAATCATTCCACTTAACGTTTGTCTAGATGAGGAAAGGATACTCACTGCATAGCGTGGACCAATATCCTGATGATTAGAATAAAGACCAGACTGAGAAAAAGCATCGCATCCCTGCAATAGGAATGAAAAGATGTCAATTATGGAAAATAATGTTAAGTTTCATCAATATTTTAGTTGCAGACTTGCAGTTGAATTTAAATGGAATGAAGTATGGAAGCAAAGGCATAATTTGCAGCTTCAAAGCCAGGACGATGCTCTAGGTTCATCGCATACTTGGCTGCATGTCATGCACAAAACTGCCATTGCTGGAGATCGGACATGGCTCAGTTGTGTTAAAAAAAAGGCTGGTCCAAGAAAGCCAATTGACTGCATAACCTGCAGGTTTTTACAAAATATCAATAAAATTGTAATTACTAGAATGCAGTAAAAGCAAGCGGAATTCAGAAGTAAGAAGTGGCGAAGCAGTCTAAATTGGATATGGTTCCAAGTGTGATATGCTGCACAGAACATGGTATTACTAAAAGTTTGGCATTAGAATGAATTATTTTCAAGAATGTCAAACATGGGTTCCATTACAGTTGGTTTTCTAATATCAAGGCAAGTGATGATAATCATGTTAAGATGCAGAAGTCTAAGATGATTCAGCATTATAAATTAAATGAAGGACGTAACTGTTTTCTCACACTTTAATGAACTGCTGTAGTAAACAGAGGTTTATGCAAGAAGTTGGATCTTGTGGGGAAGATGGCAAGAGCACCACCATAAAATCAAACACATCTGCGTTCAAGAAACTCTATGAATAGTATCCATTATTTCTACACTGTTTGCCTGATCCTTGCAAGAAGAAATACACTATTTGCAAACATATCTGCGCTCAAAAAACACTATGAATGGTATCGATTATTTCTACACTGTTTGTCTGATCCTTGCAAGAAGAAATAAGCTATTTGCTTGTGCACTGTGACATTCTAATGGCATCCTGTTGTTAAGTTACTGGACAACAACTACCACATCTTACCACTACCACTTGAGACAACCTAGTTCTTGGCCCCTGTCCTGATTGTCAAATGCTTCAAGAACCAGAAGGGATGGAGATGGAAGAGACCAAACATAAGCTTCTTCAAGTAAAGAGATGCTAAAAGATAAAAAATTGAAGTATGAAACACTCTTTTGGAACACAAGAATTATAGATCAGCTTGAGGACACTGAATAGCCATGTTTCACTGCAGTTAAAGGAGATGGGGATAAGATTCAGGGATGATGCAGTTACAGGCTACCCAACCTCAGAGCACACAGTGAGAAAATATGGAAGCAAATCCAGTATCGTGGAGGCATGACAAATCAATGGTAAAAAACAGCTCAAGTGTTCTTCATTAAATAAAAAGAAGGCCACAAAGCATATCATAACCATCCTTCTCATTACATCAACATCTCAGCAATCGGATCGTAGGTCTCTAAATACATATCATTTGCTGGCACACAAGCTCAGCATCTTCCAGTCTCAAATCTCTTATTAACTCCAACTCAGCAACATAAACTACACTATATCTGTTGTCAGGCTAGAGGCTATGGTAACCACACAAAGGATCCCATGCCTACATCTTGCCTTCTGTTTCCTCTACCTTTCTTCTAAGAGGTTCCTTTGACTTTCTCCCTTCATCAATCTTGCAATCCTTATTTATATCCACACTTGCTCACTTCAGCGTCTAGGTTTTTGGGGTTTCTTGTAACATAGTTAGCTGTTTTGTGTTGTTCTTTGATTGGCTCTTTCATCGAGTCTTCAAGGAATTTTTGAAACTTTGAAAACCCATTTTTTAACCCTCTCAATTGTGTCTAGCTCCATACTAACCATTAGATCGGCCTTGTTACTCCCCATTTTGTATGGGTGTCTTCTTGTGATTTTTATCACATCGGTTAACCCCCAATTTGCCCATATGCAGATTGGAAGGTTAAGAGCCAACTTATTTCATCAAGTTGGTATTCGGACTTGTGTTCTAGAGAGACAACTTTCATAGGTCAGAGGTTAGTTCCCACAGAGTTCAGATGCAAATTGGTTCAGTGATATGATCCAGGTTCAGAGTTAGAAACATTACACAGGTTTTTCAGCAGTCTTGGAGGAGATTTCTATTTTTAGAATTTTTCCTATTTTAGGAGATAGGGTTCAAAGGTCTGCGCAACAAAGATGATCACATTTTCGGCATCCTTGCAAGCTCAGGATCTTAGTGAGTCTTTTTGGATGACATGCATGATACTTCTATTTTTGGCAATTAGGGTTTGACATGCAACGATTTGCATGGCAACTTCAAGGGCATGAATGCACTTGCATGTCTTTGCATGCTAAATCTTCAAACATGCAAACGTTTTTCTATTTTTAGCAGTGGCATGTGTGACATGTGGCATCCATGCATGCATGACATCTGGCATCCATGCATATATGACACATGGCAGAATGCATGGGCGCCTACATGAGAAAGAGGGCACATGCTTGGAACTGGAGTGAACCAAACTTGAACAAGACGCATGCATGAGACCTCCTTCACTTAACTCAACCTTGAAGACGGTGTCTTCACTCAACTAAGAAATGCAAGCCAGTTGAGACTCGGTTGAGGGTGAAGTGTATGAAGAGAAGTTAGATTGGGCACTTCACTCATGCATTATGGAATATGGACAAAGGAACTACAGAAAGGTGTGCACACTCTCTCATGCATTCAGATAAACTACAAAAAGAGGGGGAACACTCTCTCATACATACAGAAGACTACAAAAGGGGAAATATTCTCTTATGTAGATGAACTACAGAAAGGGGGGCGCACTCCTCTATGCATGCCTGCTCAGTCAGTTAAGAGGGTGCATTAGGTCTCTCGTAGATCTATTTAATGAGGCTTGGGCAAAGGAAGAGGGTCGAAATTTCTTCTTAGCAGCAGCGGTATATTGCTCTTCCATTCTCCTTCCATTCTCTCTTGGCTTCTTCATTTTTGTGTAGGGATCATCACTGGATCAACTTTGTAACTGTCTCTATGGTGGAATCAACCTTTTGGTTTGTTATCACATACATAGTAACTGGAGATACCATGATGCAGCAGACCATATTTATTCTCCAGTTAGTGCTAGTCCCACATGTTTCATGTGTATTTCATCCAGAGATCATCGGTGTTTGAGCATTTTCAGAGCCTATGCAGCAGCAACAGTATCTTATGTCATTACATAACCCATTGAGATGTACTTGGTTTAGTCATGGTTCACTTGGAAGACTAGAGCTGGTAGCTAATTTCTTTCCCTTTGCTCCATGAGCAGTCAAAGTTGATCTTTATGCAGAGACAGGTATATGGCTGAGCAGGTATACGTTATGTACTTGGGGTGTTATTATTTGTCTCTCTTGTTCATCTTATTAGCTTTAACTTAACATGGTAACTGGCATTGGTGATTATATACTATTGGATGTGTTCATGAACTTGTTATTAAGAGTAAATGCATGATATTGAATGCTAAGGATTCTCTATATGCTCACTAGTATTGCCTACCTTATGCAGACCTAGCCTTGCCTTTAATATGTATGGCATCACCTTTTCACTATCTTCGTCCATCCAGTATCTTCCATCTTTCGGTTTTATCCCTGACTTGAGACTTTGACTTGTGAGATTGAGGAGCTTGCCCCCCACTTTGACCTCTGTATTTGATAGACTCCATGTTGTTCTATGTCTCCGCTCTGAGTTGTGCGACAAAACTTGTTGAAGCCTTGACCCTCTGGGACGAAGGAACCCGTCGGTGTTGGTTCCTAAGCCTAGGTGAGTTGGGATTCTGAAGCCCTGATCTCTCTGGTCGGTTCCCGATGCTTGGTCTTGATTGTGAATGATTCTCGCCAGTTGACCCCATGCTTCACTTCTGGGCCAGGAGTGCCCGTTGGTGTTGTGACATGAGCTAAGACTAGTTAGTTGCCCAAGTTGTGTCAGATAGACTTGAAGCGAGTGATCCTATCATTATTACATGCATCAGTATATATTGCTATATCCAAATAAATGCAATGAAATGAAATGCAAAGTGCCCTGGATGAAAGCTGTAGTTAGTTGTGCTTTTAAGCACATGTGAAATCCAAAGGGTCATATATGAAATTGGCCAAATAAAAGCAGATGCACATTTAATGAAAATCTAAATAACTGGTGGCCTTGAATTTGATGTAATGATTATCCCCCATCAATCAAAACCCTCATTTAAAATTTATAAAAATTCGCTGGGTCATATAAATTGGAATTTTGGTGAAACTTTTTTGTGTTTTATTACTTACCCCTAGGCCACAAAAGCCCTCCTAAGGCATCGAGGCAAGGGCTAGAGCCTAGAGGTAGAGGCAAGGGCTAAAGCCTAGAGGAGGGGGGGAACATAGTGCTATTGATGAATAGGATCACAATATATGGAATGATTTTGATGATTATGTATTTTCAATTTTGATTCAAATATGTATGACACTTGGTGCCATTTTGATATATTCACACCTTAGATGGTATATACATGAGTAGACTGTACATATTTTGTCTCTAATGATTTGGAATTATAGCTTGGAATCTTTAATACATATATATATTTTTTCATTAAAATTGTAAAATTTTATGTATTTTTAAGTAGTCTGAGTCATTGAAATCATACTGCTGCGAATCATTTGGCATCTACTACATCTATATATCAATGCTTTCTCCATATTTATGTGCCAATTTGTTTATCTGATGTTGTTGTTGTTTTATATGTTTAAAATTCTAAAAAACTGAATATATTTTGTATTTTTTAATGATTGTCGCGGTTTGCCAATTTTTGCTGATTTTATCGTCGATGTTGCTGAGAGGTTGTGTTTGGGACCTTTGTCGATTTATTACCGATGCCGAAATTATCTAAATTGACCCTAACCATGCCTAAACCAATGATTGGAACCTTGTCTTGGTTCCCACAAGCAAGGGAGAGAAAAAAAGCACCTCTAACCTATGGGATGGAAAGGGGAGCGTTGAGGGAGCAGTTTTTTGCTCATAGGAGCGGCCCGGGAGCACTGAGGAAGTGACACTCCCTCACTGCTCCCTAGTCTCTCCCTTTTTTCTCCAAGGAGAGCTCTCCCAAAAGGGAGTGATCAGGAAGTGGAATCCCAAGTGTTGGTTTTTGAGTGGGGTAGCTCGGATAGGTACTTCTACATTGGCGGTGTAAGCTGGTATGACACACTAGTACTCAGGAGTATGAAGAGACTCCTCGAAGCATGTTTTGCAAGAACAGGTCTTCAACCCAGGATCTAGTGCAGGTGGCAGAGAGGCTTTCTAGTTTAGAGGGAGCAACTACAGCAGATGATGGAGTGATGAGGTTGGAGGCAGATCCAAGTGGAGGTTCTAGAAGCACCTTCCTTGCTAAGAGGGGGTGTTAGTTTTTTATTGGAGTAGCTTGGACAGGTACTTCTACATTGGCGGTGTCTAGCATGTGGAAGTATCCGAGCGACGCTCTCTAGGTCAACACTTTATAAAGTGATTTTATAAAGTGAGTTTTATATTTAACGACTTAAATGACTTTTATAAAGTTTGAGTGACTTAAGTGATTTAAGTCATCTCAATGAGAGATTAAGTCACAACCGTAGATCTAGTGAGGCCACAATCTAATCTTGACCATTGAGATCCGAAGGTAGTTGAAGAGTCATTAATGAAATTATAAAAGAGACCCAAGGAGAGTGCAGAGACACATTCAGTGAGAGAATATGAAGAGCTGAAGAGAAGAAGTGAGAATGAGATTGCAACAAGGAGGGGCACAAATCCCTAGGAAGGAGGGCACAGATCCCAAGAATATAGTATAGCAGATTTGGGCACAGAAATCGAGGAATATACAGTGCTGATTTCAAGGACTGTACATCAGGGATATGAGCAGGCCATACAGTATTTAATGAGCAAACCTGCACTGCACAAATCCCAAGAAATTCAGTACTGTCCAGCACATGTGGGAGGCACTGAAATCGAGGCAGCTGATATTTAATTTATGTTGGTCCATACATGCCGTACAGAGCTGTACGGAGGCCATACAGCAAATTCTGGGCACGTTTTTCTAAGTTCGGCACAAAAAAAAGGTGCATTTATTCCTATATTTAATGCTGTAATTTTTACTAAGAATTCTGTGGGCAGAAATAAAAATTTCCTCATTGACTGGTTCTCCCTTTGGGGTTTTTCCAAGGGCATTGCCCATAAATTATTGTGTCAACTGTATGTGATGCTTTTGATTCCGCTGTGCATTTTCGTTGAGTAGATTCAGTGTGTTTATATTCATAAATTGCAGATTTGGAATGTGTTAAATTTCTGTGCAAATAAATCTGAGTATCAATTTATTGGAAGTGTAAATCGTTTCTGGGTCTTAGAGAAATTTCAAAACCAAGGGCACTTCCTAATCACTCCCAAAAGGGAGTGATCAGGGTGCACACTGCACTCCCAAGGGCACTTCCTAATCGCTCCCTCTAGGAGAGTGCTTCAAAGTGAAGTATTGAAGGTAGGGTGCTCCCCCGCAACTCAACATAGATCTGGTGTGATGAAAATAGCATGTATGACTGAAATCAATAATGCTCCAATGCAGCATGCTTGGGAAGGGTCTTCAAAATTGGAAGATGCCCTCATACAATATGAGGGGTAATGCTTGATACTATTTTCTTAATTTCTTTTACATAATAGGTTTTTTTGTTTATTTTGATCTATATACTGAGATATTACAAATCTCATCCAAACTGGGCTGTTTTATTAATTTTTTTAAATAATATATTGGGCAGACGTATGCCACATGCCAGGTCAACATTAAGCACAAGCAATACACATCTCCATCATACTGGGCTGTACAATGCACCTCACTTCTCTCAGTGCAATGTTGTGTATTTATGTACATTACAGTGATACTATCATGTTTGACGGTTCACCACCTCAAGCACCAACTCATGAGGTGAAGGTTCAACAAGATTACCTTTACACTCAATAGCTAATTATTGGAAAAGCTTCCTGTCTTGGGGTTTAATAATTGTTTTCAGGTAAAGCAAGGATTTCTGGGCTTGTAAGTGCACTGCTATTGATGTTAAGAAATTCATCATTCACATAAAAAAGCTTTTTTTGTTTGCCACTTTTGTTGTCATTGCTGCTGTAAAGTCAAACGTCTCAGTTTTTCTAGTAACACCCTTGAATTCTTGTGGTGTGAAACTTTCATTCACACCTCTCAAATCAGCACAAGACAGGGTTATTGGCATTAATTTGGATCTCCCCTGCTGAAAGACCATTAAACCCCCCCAATTTAACCACTTCAGCCTCTGCAATCAGGCCTTTGTCATTGAGAGACATTATAACATCCATTATTTCAGCATCAGCAATCATTTTCCTGATGAAGAAAGCCACACCACTAGGCTACCTACACCACAAGCTCAACAGAAATCCTAAAAACACAGGAATGCAACCACCAGGACCACAAAACAGAAAGCCAAGAACAACCCTTGATCAATTGTTTTCGAATAATATACTTCCACAATAATAAACTTTCTTTGGTCAATTTGGGAGAGCATTTTTTCATAGTTAAAAATTGAAAGCAATGACAATCTTATTGATGCAACAGGAAGGTGTTCAAGAGGGATAAAGAGGAATTCTTTTGGAAAATTGATGCAATAGGAAGGTGTTCACGAGGGATAAAGAGGAATTCTTTTGGAAATTTTGATAGTCACAATCTAGTGTTGGATGATTATCTTGTTGTGCTACAAATAATGATTATGGAATAATAATATAACCTAGGAGGGGTTGAAGTTCAGCAAATTTGACCTAGCACCAATTTGTATCGTCGTCAGTTTGCAATTTTATTCTATCAAGCAAAATAGGGGGACAGATGGATGTGAATGAACAAATCATGTATTATTTCTCCTGTTTGCCATTGAAGTTTTACCACTGTTATAGTCATGTTAGCCATTATAAGTACACCTATAATAAAAAAACTTTAATATACCAAGTCTTAAAATGTTAATAAATTCTAGTTTTTTGGAACATGTGTCTTATATTAACAGAGAAATATTTACAAAACTGAAATTAAAGGCGGAAGCATATTTTTTCTGATGAGGTCAATTCGTTTCAATCTTTTGTCATGTTTGGCAGGAAGAAATTCTAGTTATTTCATTATTGTCTATTAGAATTTAGAAGAATTCGTGAAAAATAGGTGTACATATTTAGTTTAGACTCTTAATAGACAAACTACATGCCAAATTAAATAGACAAGTGGGACATAAAAACATGTTAAATCCCAGTTTTTCATTCATTTCTCACATTAGCAATCCTTGAAATTGTTACCAATAAAAAAAATTTAAGGGAAAAAATGACAAAATTGCATATTATATATTTGCATGGAAAAAATGTTTTGAGGTTAATTCATATTCAAATAGTGAGCTTACCTTGCGAACTGTTGTGATTGATACTCCCTTACTCACAAGAGTGTCAGCTATCCATCCTCCCAAATTAGCACTCAAGGCCATAGTAAGCCAAGGTAAAACACAAAATATTCCAGATTCCGTGAGGTTAAATTTTAAGACCTATCACATAACCAACCATCATGAAAGAGGATTAACTGCCATGTTCAAAAGTATGCTTTCAAGTATTCTAAAACATATTTTCTTACATATGAAACATACATGCCACTCATAATCTCGGATTTCAACATTAACCAAAAGAATAACTTACCTAGCTTCCTGAACTAGAAAACGAAGATTGAATTCAAGTCAGATTGAAGAAATTAGTTATGAAACAGACAATTGAAAAAAAAAAGTATATGATAATGGTTGTTATATGTTTTATAATCATTTGTGATGTTTCAGACTTGGGTGGAAAGGGATTCCCAAAGATGTATATACTATTCCATTGTGCTTGATTGTTGCAGAAAAGTAAGCAAGATGAAAACAAAATTCGCTGTGTACTGTTATACTGTGCTTGTTTTTTTCTCCAAGGATAACCTCGGAGTGAAACCCTCGGGCACTTCACATTTCATGGATGGTACCCAGTGAAAACCTGTTAACATTAATTACGGTGCCTAACCTTGTAGGGACATCAAATAAGTCATGCAATAGAAGCATTCAGTCCGAGGGATCAACCTCGAGACCTTTTGCATGAAGCTCGAAGCATTCAACCACTTGAGCTAGCCCACTGGGTTTTATTGTGTTTGATTGTTGTAGAAAATGAGCTAGACTAAACATACTTTCTCAATATCCTCAAATGTTTGAAAATATATATTGTAAATAGCCACAAGTAACTATGATGAAGGTGGACCCTTCTACCCTACAAATGATAAAGGTAATTGTAAAGTAATACAGAAAAGAAAAAAGCATCTTGAAAGATAGAGCCTATATAATTTAAAAAGGCTTCCCTCCATATATTGTTATGTCAACATATATGTAAATTCATAGGACCTGCTTGGCATTATTGCAATCCATCCTTCTTACCTAGGAATCATTTAGACTGTTAGGGCCCTTTACAACTTTATCTAGCACCCTAAGTAGTAAAGTCTTAAATCACAAGGTGAAACACAAATTGAACTAAGAGGTCGCCACTGCCACCTCAGTACCCTCTTAATTTATTTAGTGCTAGTTCTCCTCTAGCATAGGGGAGTGTTGTGTAAAGTTGTCATTGATATCAACAGGTTCAAGAGATCTGCTGAGGTCATTGATGTCAACAGGTTCAAGAGATCTGCTGGGGTCATTGATGTCAAAGATCTGATGATGGTATAAAAGACTGACAGCAATGAGAAGGCCATAATAATGATGTGTCATTGAGATTAATGATTGAAGATAATGTGGTACCAGAACTGCATAGCTAGTACCGGAACCTGTCCTCAGTACCGGAATTGAAAAGGTATGTTTGAACTACTGGAAGCATTGGATTTGAGATGTTGGTGTTGACAAGTTTTGTTCGGATCCACATACAGTCCTCAGAGCCGATCTAACATAAGAAGAGTTTGGTCCACTATTAACACAAAATGCTCTATATAAATATATGATCATTTTGTCAAGATGAGAGCATTTACAATGATTTTGAGCGATCTTGGCCCACATTGAAACTAACAGGTTCACATGTAAATGATATGAGATATCCGACCTCTCTCAAGTTCAACTGCCAATCGATTTCGTTCAATAGTGGAAGGTCATATGGCATCATTGTGGTATTATTTGGTCCACTCGCTTGCAAGGAAAAGTGAAAGAAGCTTGCCCATATGATGGAGGGAAAGTTGGTTTTTGAGAAGTCTCGGCCCACATTGGACTAGCTCGGCCCAAGTCAACCCACTCTCCAGTGTTGTTGATCCCACAATGCATGGCCTCAACATTGTGAATTGATTGGGCTCTTGTGATGGCATGTTGAGCTTTTGAGCTGACATCGACCTCAGCAACAATTCTCTTTGGGTCCAGTCTATTGTAATCCAAGGCATTAGTTGTGAATAAAAGAAAATGAGATGTTGAGAGAAGTGGGTGAAACCCAAGATGATGCGATTTTGAAGTTGCTCTATTTAGTCTTTGATTGCAGGTCATAATACAGCAGCGAAGTATGCGATTGTATTGGGTTGTTAATTCTTGTAATTACACGTTGTGCTAGGGTCGTTTAGATTCATATGGAAAATCGCAGTAATTTGGTCTATTGTTGGTCTGTGAAGATCAATGAATCAATGAGTATGTTCTTCAATAGTTGAAATCCAGTGCAGAGAACTTGGGCATCTCTGTCTACAGATGGAGACATTGCTAAAACGCAGATCCACTGTCACGATCCATGTGATTGTGTAATACTGACACAACAAAGGGGGTGTTCTGCTCTTTGTAATTGCAGGTATTATTGGATGTGGCTAATTGCAGGTATGCACAAAGGAAGAATGAAGTGCGTAGGAGGAATGATGAAGTCTGGGGTTTGAATCTATGTGAAATGGAAGCATGAAGTGCGATCTGGAGTTTTTGTGTGTCCTCTATAATTACAAGTGCAATAAATGTTGAGAATAGAAGAAGCATGAGATCAGCAAGTGCGCTGGGTTACATCAAGGTTGCAAAGAAGTGCTCATGAGTCTCTGATATTGTAGATCAGACTTGTAAGTGTGTAATGCTTACTACAAGGGAAAGAGCTAAGCCTTAGAAACAACGATGAAGGACAGCGTGCAATCTGGCTGTTACATTTAACCCTCATTCTCACGCATAAGAAAGAATGAAGTGGTGTCTCTGAAATCGCAGAGCATGAAAGGCACAAAGAAGGATGCATTTAAATGATCAATGATTGAGCAAGAGCAATGTCTAAAGCCACCACAGAAGCAGCTCGTTGAGTGTTCATGTATGCAAAGGTTTGAAGATCATCAAGTTTCACAAGGAAGTTTCATGAGTGAGAGGAAGTGAGATTCCTGAGGTACTGGAAGCTACATGACTGCTGGATGAATGCAATAATAGAATGGCATGCTCAGGGTTCTTACTGCAGCATAAAGGCTGTGATGGATGAGAGGAATGATTACGAAGATAGAATATATGTGCACCCACTTGAGTGATGAGTTGAGTTCGAATAAAAGGTTTTATATCTAGCTGACAGAGCTTGAGGACTCTTGACAGGACATCAGAGATTGCTTATGGCTGAGAAGCTGTTAATGAAGAACAGCTGTGTAATTGATGACAGTGGGAAAAGGATAGTAAGTGCAGGAACAGTTTTGTAAGTGCAAGAACAACAGTGTGAGTCTTGAAGATAGAGGTTGACAGTTAAACTTGCAGATTAGGGTGGCAAGGTGGAGCAGAGGATATTGAGTTGGTGCTCAAGAGGATTGATGATGTCCTCGTCCCAGTGATAGGTAGGAGCCTGTCTACAAGTTGGAGCTTGCTTGTGAAGGTTGGAGCCTTCACCAAACCAGTCAATTGGAGCTGGATACCACAGGTTGAAGTCTGTTTTGCAAGTTGGAGCGTGCAGTGAAGGTTGGAGCCTTCACCGAATCAGTAAGTGGGTGCTTACTGTAAACAGGTTGAAATCTGTAGTTTGTGTAAGTTGAAGCTTGCATCAAGGATGGCTGTCCCTCTCAAGTCGAAGCCTGATATGGTAATGAATGAATAATAAAATAAATATCTTTTGTGGTTGTCTCCCTTTTAGAGTTTCCACGGTAAATCATTGTGTTTCTCATGTGTGCATTGAATGTTTGAAAATGGTGAATGGTGTTGTTATGTGGGACTTGAGTGACTAGTTTAATAGGGAAATCCAACGAAAACTTTATCATTAGAACTTGGGAGGTCGCATGAAACTAACTACAGAGTCAGTGAGCTACTTTAAGCAGGATATGCCTTGTCCAGTTGAACCCTTGGTTTAGTTGTCACTACACTCAGTTCGAAGGATTAAGTTGGAATTGGGCCAAACCAAGAACTAACCCATTCCTTAATTCACACTTCTAATAAAATCATTTAAAACTGACCAACAAGACTTGCATCACTTTCACAACACAGCAGCACTCCAACTTATGTGACTCCATTTGGCACTGGTTTAACCTGCAAACAATTAAACATTAAGTGAATCAATGTGTTAGATTGATGTATCTTTATTCATGTTGTTGTAAGTCATAATTGCATTTCTTTGGTTCAGTATTAATTCACCTTCAAATTCCTAGATTAATTTCTTTCTCTAACTTAGTTTAAAAGCCTTAGTTTGCTTTCATAGGGACCACCCCTCTTGGCTTCAGTAGGAGTTGGCCTAGACAGAGTTGAGTGTTGAGTAACAGTATCTCAACTCTTTGCTTTCCCCCAAGGACGCACCCAATGGCTTGAAGATTTATGCCACGCTAACGATTAACCCCCTTTCCCCCGAGGTGCGTATCCGGTGGCAACAAGTAGCAAGGTGGGTCTCCCCAACCAATGCGCCTCTCTCCCAAGTCACCTCCTTCACACGCCACCATCCATAGGTGCGATGCAGAGACCACCCTGTTGCCTTGTAGGGGAAAACGACCTTACATCATACAAAGGATGAGTGTGCGTCCCTTCGCCACTGACTAGCTAATATAGATATGCATGGTTAGTGTTTCGCAACATTGTTTTTGCTGACTAAGCATCCCTTAGATATAGCATTTAAGATCCGATGCCCTAGTGTTTAACAACACTGTTTGTAGGAGTACTTGGTTTCGAGGACTAGAGGAGAACAACCACTATGACTAAAATCACACACTCCAGAGCCGAGACACAATGCAAACTAGAAATCTATCCAACACAGAGGTCTAGGTGGGGGAAGTCCTTGAGACCACTAACTAAGGTGTGAGTCGGATAAAACCAATACTGGAAGATAGCAGATGGACAGAGAAAATGATTGATGGTGCCTGTTATCACACAACTTGTAGTTGTCCCAAAAGGTGATCTTATCCAGGATGGTAGAGACGATGGACAACTAAAGAGGTGACCCAAGAGAAGCCACGGTCCCCAAGGTAAATGATGTCACATTAACCGAGGAACTCTTCACTTTAGATCTAGCATAAGCAAGACCAAGGGCGATACCCTAGCTAACCAGTGAAGGCTAGCGAACCTACTCAAGACCTCCTAGGGAATTGTGAAGGTGAAAGAAAAGCGATCAAGAGTGAATGGATCTAGATCTAGGGAATATAAGTGGGCAAAAGGAGTTAGGGCTTTGGTTAAGGAGGCTTATAAAATGGACAAATGCTCAACCAAGGAATGAATGTACCACTTATGAGTTTAATTGAGTAGATCTAGATAGATCTAATGCCAATCAAGAAAACTCAAGTGAAGCCCACCCTTAAAATATGGAAAATGAGTGAAATGGGGCCCACAAGGTGAAATTAAGGTCCAAAAGGCACTAGAGGGATGGCTAAGTAGTAGATATGAAGTTTAAGAGGCAAAAGAGCACAACCCAAGTGATAGATGCATAAAAACCACAAGTGCATCCCCCTCAAGAGATGATCAGTGCCTTAGATCTGGGGTTAAACGGAGTCGGATTTCAACCAAAATTTAGCTACGATGTAATAGAAAGTGGCTGGACCTCCCATCTCCTTTGTAGTGCCCTAGGAGAGAACGTGCTAGATCGATGCAACTGCTGGACAGGCCATTTCTGCATGACAAAACTAGATAAAAGTGGAAATCTAACTATATCATCACTGAGAATGCCTGTAACTGATAAATAAGTGTCTCAATGGACTCATAAGGTCCAGATCTACTAGAGATGAGTACCCATACACCATGTGACAATCTGTATGGTCATCTTAGCCTCAACCATACCTGGACAATATAAAAATAATGGTCTGAAAATAATAATAACCATAAAAAAATACATCAACCATGTACCATACCTATATCTCCACATTGTCGTTGTAAGGAACGCAGTGTAAAAATTTTCCTCAACATCAATAATCAAGTTATTAGTCACATTATATACAAGGTCATATATGTACTTTCTTCGAAATTAACATTGCATAAGAACACTCGTTCAATCATCACTTGTTTTCATAATACTTATACATTACACGTGATTAGTCATATTCGTATAAACATCACACATCACTATGTATCCAGTCTTCACACATTCGTACATAACAACAAAAAAGGGAACACCCCAAACATCCCTCATGATCATTACACCATCAAAACCTCCAAAAGTAAGCCATCATTTTACATGTAAACTTAAGCCATAGACAATTAACATTCCTCATTGAGTTTCACTTACCATTGTAGAGCACATTTGTAAATTAGAACACATCAAGTACACATGAGAAAGAGGCCTGTATACGTGGTTCACCCAACTCTTTGGGCTACGTCCACCAAGGAATTGTCGCATCTTTATTTATCAAAAAATAGAAGAGTACATTCTGCGACACAGTGTGTGCAATAATTTCTACTTTTTGAAGCTCCTCACGGGGAGCACTTTCCAAAACAAACAGCCATCTTTCTCAGAGGCATCACAGGGATTCTCTTCCGGGGATTCTCTCCCAGGGATTCTCTCCCAAGATGATCACACCAGATCATTATAATATAAAGTAAATGAGACACCGTCCCTTCCCTAAGGGTTCTATGACAGAAACATAAAATATACAGGACATATGCAGAGGGTTTGCCCTACCCAGACTAGCACATAATGACCTACATCAATAATTTCCCCTTTTTGAGTGTAGGGATTTACCGTACCCCAACCTGCATCTACCTACTCCAAATGCAAGTATTAATACAAACATGGGTATAAGATCCAGCATACAAGGATACAAGGATCCATTCCCAAACCGCCATCCCCAAACCTCTGTGTGGTCGGCTTTTAAAACATTTGGCACATTTAACATGACATTCAGCATATACAGTATAATTAACAGCGATCTTTCCCCGTAAACTCTGCGTGAGCAATGGTTAATACATTCACATCAATATATATATATATATATATATATATGCAATGAAACTTGGGGTTTCTTCCCCATTCTTTGCGCAGCAGCCAAACGTATAAAATAAATATATATAAACAAAGAGTTATGGGGATCTTCCCCAATCTCTGCGCCACCAACAAACATATAACATAAATATATATAAGCAGAAAACTTTGGGGAACCTTCCCCTATTGTCTGCGCATTATGCAAGGAAACATTCAGCATAATATATCTCATATCTCCGAATTTATACAGGTATGTTATCCCTGCGCATTCACCCAACTCAGGAAACATAAAATATACACACATTCCAGAAATCATACACGGATATTGTCTCTGCGCAGTAGTTAAGACATTAGCAATGAATATAGATTATAAACCAGAGGGTGCATACATGAAGTCCAGCATTAATTGAATGATACATCAACATCATTAATAGAATGATACTTCAATAGAAAAACATTCTGGGATCATCCCCAATCCTCTGCACTACTCAATGACATGCAGCCAGAAATGCAAATAAATATAATATGACACAATGATATAGCATGCAATTAAAAGTGATAAACAAAAGTAACAGGGATCTTTTCCCGATCATCCCGCAATAGGCAATAAAGAAGCATGTATATATATATTTGATATAAGAGAGGCAGGCAGGGATCCTTTGCAGCCACCCAGCATCCCAGCCACATTAAATAAATATACACCCAATAGAGAAAAGAAAACGCAGGCAGGGATCCTTTGCAGCCACCCAGCATCCCTCTACGCAGCAACCAATAAATTAAGCTAATGGAAGAGGGTGTAACCCCAACGATAATATCATGACTAGGAATACTTCCTCCACGGAATGACTATTGTACTTTCGTAAGATATTTTTTTCCATATCCTTCAATATAGGTCTTTATGACAGGTGTCAGCTTACTAAGAAAATCGAATTCCCACTTATTTAATACAGATAGGAGGAAAACGCAGTTTACGTACAATATACAATAGAAATGACACATAGGCAAAAAGGAGAGCTCAAAACTTCTCAAGTATTTGGCCTCAAGCATCGATTAATATAGAAGTATATCATAAGACCTAGATAATTCGTGATAGCATATAGAACCTGGTATTTTCCAGAGATGTTGTTCACGACAGGAATCGATCAAAAATCCCAAGCTGCTACTTCGTCTCCACCCAGAAGATGAAGGCCACTTATTTCTCTACCAAGAAAATACGGAGACCAGTTTCTTTTCGAATTTTCTCCTCGAAAGATGGAGACTATACTCTCCACCTCCATAGTTCGTGCTATCTCCCATCTCCACACAGTTTTCCTCCATAACGACGCCCCCTTTCCAAGCCTCTGCGCCTGCTCCAGTAATTCCTCCTTTCATAATGGCGCCCCTCTCCAAGCCTTTGCGCATGCTCCAGCAGTCCTCCTCCATACATTTAACCCTCCCAATGCATGCGCAGCCAAAAAGTAACGCCCTCTACGCCATATAGTAGATAGACTTAACCATCCTCCCCCCATCCTCCAACCTAATACATAATCTGCCATATATGAAACCTCCAATGGGGTCTTTTCCCCAAGCACCGGGTTCTTCCCTCCTCATGGCTCTACGCCAAACATTCAACGTATCTGCTATGATTAACACCCTCCCCATACAAAGAAACAACGAGGAGTTCCACCCCTTCGCCATGATGGCGATTTCCTTTTAATAGACACCCCTTCCTTCCTGCCGGATCGTTCTCCTTCCCTCCGCCTTCATGAGACCACTCAACAAATCTCAACCAGAGGATCCATGCCACCTGCTCATAACCGGCCCCCAGTCTCTCCTTCCTCCCAACCGGTAGACATCTGGCAACATAGGCATTTTTCTTGAGACGGTTGACAGTCTACCCAAGCTCGTGGCCCTTCGAGAGTTTAACTCAGCATTAAAAATATAATCTAATCACAACATAGTTATTGAGGCTAATAATAAATCATCAAAGAATATATCTTGCATTAAAATGCATTACCATTTATTTATAAGACATTACTATAAACGATATTTCATAAATATATAAATTAATACCATACTAAACTCTCCTTTGCATAAAGTTACTCACCATTATATAGGTATTTCAAATATATACTTATATAGTTTTTCTTTTGCATTATTATTAAAATGCACTACAAACTATATAAATTATTCGTATACTATATATATATATATTGTTTACATTTATAAGAACGTTACACAACATTATTACACAAATAACATTCATATATATCTATAGATATATAGTTGTACCTCTCTTTATTAAGTATGTACAAATAAATAATGTATTTACTCATCGGTGACCATTTTAGGTCTATATAATGAATTAATAGCATTCATGAAAGAGATGGTACCTATAAATATGTATATAACTATTTATCTCATTAATCTTTTGAAGGAACTAATAGTATATCTTGGGGTTTAGCTCACCGCACCAAGATAGTAATAATCAATAATATTTCATACATTCATACCACCTACGCAAGCATCATACATATTTTGTCAGGTGAGAAGTAGTTTAGATTATGCTAAGTACTAGATAGTTGTTTTAAAGAAGAAAACCCTAGACGTCCATTGTCGGGACTAGGATGTCAAAGACATCCATAGGATTTTCTTAGATTTACTTAACAGCTTTTAACATATATTAGCCTAGTGCTAAGCATCAGGTTCTAGGAGGCTTTTACTAACTCTCGACGATTAAGGGTAACTTTGACGTCCCCCTAACCGAAAAAGCAAACAAACTCAAGTAACCTACGATGAATGTTACCGTTCACTCAAGTGCTTGCGGTACCAAGGTAACATGTGTTGCTAGGGTCTTGGCTTCCAAGCCAATTCACCTCCTCCCCCTTAGAGGATTCGTGCCGTGAAATGCTAGGTTTCATTGCGACCACAGTTTCCTATACTTGTCTTCCAACTTACATATCAGAATTGTCATACCACATTACTTACAATGTTTACTGGTGGGGCCTTGGCCTTGAGCTCCTCACCAGAAACAGTTCAATACATTTTCACATTTACAAAAATAGCAGGTGTGTGAAAGAGGGATATTACAAACCATCATATGAAACTTGTGCCCACTGTATGGAACCATCAAAGGTGTATCAAAAGACCATAAATCATCATCATATAACATCACTGGTCTCGAATCCCATGGTTGACTTGGTCAAACTAGGTTTGACTAGGTCAAAATTGATCAAAATATGACCCAAGCTAGAAAAACCTTATGCTGCAAGTGCAAATGGTTAAGGCATGCTCTTTTAATCATTTTAATAGCAAGACTTGAAGTATTAAACATCATTTCACTAGCAGTTAATAAATAACACTTAGTCAAAACTGTAGCTTAGAGGGTTTCAATTTGTCCTCATTTCTTCTCTGCATACGCTCTCTGACAATAGCATCTGTGAGCAAATCGAGTTCTTCTTCTTTAGCTTGTCGAGGGTCGTGGCAATAGGACCTAGTTGATCCAAGTATACAGTAAGGAGAGGTTGTTGTTGGAGGTGTTGAAGATGCTGCTGTTGTTTCTGCTTTTCCTTTTCTTTTCTCTTCTTTTCTTTCCTTTGCTTCTTCTTTTTCCTATCTTTATATTTTTCAGATTGTTTTTCGGGTTCTTTCTGTTTTTCCGCTGCTTTTTCCTTATTGGCAACTTCTTTGGCTCGGGATGCTTGTGTTTCTTCAGTTTGTTGCTCATCTGGTGTTGTAGAAGTTAAGTCGGTAGTAAGAGGGGGGTACCTTGATTGTATCATTCGGAAGTGGGTAAGGAAATCTGGTCTGTTCAGTTGGAGAAGGAGGAGGTGACTTAGCCATAAGTGATGTGGTCGGAGGTGAGGTTGATAAGTCGGTTATTCCAGGTTCTGTCGAAGAAAGAGGAGGTAGGTCCTCACTGTTGGTCGGAATCGGGGTTATCTGCGACAAAGGTATTTCTTGGGTGCTTTCCGAGGCAGGTTCAATAGTCGGCTCGGAAATTTCAAGAAGGGTTTCCACTAGTATATCAAGGGTGTCGGACTGGTCCGAGCCTTCTTGGATTGGTGGAGTCAATGATGGTGCTGGAGTGGGATGAACAACTGGTAAGGGTGTAAATGTAGTTGTTTGTTGTGAAATGATGTTGTCGGGATCAGGGTTTTTCTCTAAGACAGTTTCAGAGTATCCGATAATGTTTGGGTCGGAAGACGGTTGTGGTGGTACTTGCTCAGGTAGGTGAACATCAAGTGGGGGTAAGTCTTTTGCAGTCAACCAATGTTGTAGTCGGATAGATTGCATAGTTACCAGCGATACATAATATAAATTAATCAAGCATGTATATAAAGATAAGAACAATAGACAAGTAATGGAGATGGAATCAACAAGTCGTTCTATTACTCAGCGAGACATGTACAAAGATGATTGATAGTATCTCCCCTTATATCCGGCTCTCCGACCTATTTATATAGTTTACAAACAGTTACATAACTACCTGTCGGTTCAACCAATCGACAAGACATTCGACATGTTTTACAAGGTTGTCGATCGGAGGACCTAGTCGGGTGGCCAAATAGGCTCCTCCAACACCATGTGACAAGTCTGGCATTGGTTTTGGCATCAGTCAAGAAGTTGAAGGTGAAAACTACAAGCTTCCAAAGAAGAAAACTCAACCTAGAGGTCATGCAAATGTTACAAGGAATCACTATGAAGAAAGCAACAAAGTAAAAGATTGTGATCAGCCAATATCTAGCATTCAAGGGTTTAGAAAGACTACACCACAAAGAGGACCAGCTTCCAAGTATCAAAATATCTTCCTTGGCTATGGTTATTTTTGTCATAATTATGGGTACAAGGCAGCAAATTGTAGGGCTCGTGGAAAAGGTGAACACATGAGGAGGAATCTTCAAAATGTTGAGAGTTATACATGTCACACGTATGGACACATAGCCCAAAATTGCATAAGCTTACCTAGACAAGGGCATGCAAAGATTTGGAAGAAGAAAACGAAGGATGGGGATCTTGTACAACTTAACAAGGTCATATCTTACAACCAAATGTCATAACTTAACAAGGTCATATCTTACACCTCCCGTAGCTAGTCCAAGTCTACTTAGGTGGACTTGGGAAACCTAAAGAGAGAGGATCTTACCTGTGTGACACATAAGGGTATTGTCCTAAGGTTTTGTTAGTTTAGCAGTCAATTAATCCTTCTAATCCCAAGGCTGCTAGGTTGTGCAACAACAAAACCCATAGTGGAACCCATAGAAGATCCAATTGAATATCCTCCTGAAAGTATTGCAAGCTATGAACCATGATAGGAGAAATGGGAGCCATTTACCTTTCTACATTACTTGACAGTCAATGATCTTCTCTTACACAACCGTATGCTTGAGTCAGGGGCTTCAACCGATGTTATGCTTTTGAAGGCCATGAAACAATTAGCTTGACCACTACACGACCTTATAGAAATGTGTGGCACTGATTCAAAATCTGTTCAAATTCATGGTCTAATCAAGGATTTAAAGTTTAGTCTAGCTGCATATCCAAATATTTGTGTATTGATGGATGTAGTAGTTATTGTTAGTTTTTCATCATTTAATTCAATATGATCTAGGATCTTAACTGAGAGAACAACATGTACAGCATATCAAACACAAGAGACAAGAGACACAAAGCATTTCACCGGGGAAACCATAAAGGAGAAAACCCCGCAACTTCCTCAGAGTTAGAATGAGCATACTTGATTTTGCTATCCCAAGATCTTTTGTTATCACCCACAGTTTTCTTAAGGATGGTCATCAAGTTCTTGTTTGAGGATTCTGCAAGTCCATTACCCTGAGGATGGTAATCAGAAGAGTGTGATAGAACAATGCCATACTTAAAACAAAAATCATTTATTTCAGCTGAGCTGAAAGCCTTGGCATTGTCAGTTGTTATTTTTAAAGGAGTGCCAAATCGGGTGATGATCCTGTCTTCAATGAAGTCCATGATAACCTTGTTAGTGGCTGTTTTGGTGGGTATGGCTTCCACCCACTTAGTGAAGTAATCGGTTGCAGTAAGGATCCAGCAAAATCCATTGCTAGAGTTATCTTTGAACTTCCCAATAAAGTCAAGACCCCATTGCTGAAAGGGGGCAATGACAACTACTAGTGTAAGGGGTAAAGCAGCCAATTTAGGTTTTCCTGTGAAAAGTTGACATTCCTGGCAATACTTGACATGTTTATAAACATCAGAAAAAATAGTCGGCCAATAGTAACCTGCTCTAAGGATTTTATGAGCATTTGTATTTGCTGCATAATGGCCCCCACAAAATCCTGAATGAAACTCAGTTAGGATCTTTTTGGAATCTTGCTCATGCACACATCTAAGTATTACACCGTCCGGGTTTCTCCAACCCAAACCCTCCTCAGTGAGGCAATACTTAACAGTTTTTAATCTAAAAGCCCTCCTCTTATGTCCTTTGAGATGATCGAGGACATCTAAGTGTAGCAGAAAATATATGACGTCTAAGTACCAATGATTGTCAAGTTCTTACAAAGCTGGCGTCATGCGAGGATTGGATGAAAGGTTTGCACAACTCAATTCAATAGCTTCTTCATTTTTCTGAGTTAGCATCTTAGCTAGGCCCTGCCCCTTTATTAGTTTAGTGGGCCTAATCTCTAGATCATACTCCTGGATTTTAGATACCCGTGTGCCCCTTGTTCCTAAGCAATCCTGCTGGGATAGGATGTCTTTCACTGCAGCATGGGGGACATATCCTATAACTCTAGAATAACCGATGTATATTCTGAAATATTTTAGAGATTTTACTAAAGCATAGGCCTGCTGCTCCATGATAGTATATTTCAGTTCAGAATTTTGGAGGGCTCTACTCATGAAGGCAATTGGTTGCTCAAACCCTTCGAAGTTCTTTTGGAGCAACACCCCAGCAATTGTGTCTTCTGAGGCGAAAAAGAATATCATGAATTCTTTTGTGTAGTCAGGGCTGATTAACACAGGTGATCTAGTAATAGCATCTTTGATGGCTGCAAAGGCTTCCCTCCCTTCATCATCCCAGACAAATTTAGCATCTTTTTTTAACAACCGTTGCATGGGTTTCATTAGCTCGACTAAATTTGGGATGAATCTTCTTATGAAGTTGATATGACCGTTGAAAGATTGGAGACCCTTAACATTTTTAGGAAGGGGAATTTTCTGGATAGCTTCAACTCTTTCGGGGTCAACTTTGACCCCGTCTTTGTTAACAATGTGACCTAAAAGCTTACCCTCCTCAATGCCAAAGACTGATTTTACCGGATTTAAGGAAATCCCTGCATCTTTCAAATACCTTCTGTTGCCGCCTAATACACACCTGGGGGGGACGCGGCAGGAAACCTTCAAGCCGCTCGGTGTGTCCTTGGGGGCAAGTGAGAGTCAAGTGTTGTCACTTGATTACTCGACTCCTCCGTCTAGGCTTACTCCTAGCGAAGCCAAGGGGGGTGGTCCCTATAAAAATTAAACTAAGGCTTTTAATCTACAACAAAAGATAAAAGTCTATTCTAGGAGTTTAAAAAGATGATGAGATGCAAAATTAACAACTAACCACTGCTTGCAAATTAAATCAACTGATTAACCCAACACAAGATAGATAAGCATTCACAACATTTGTGATTGAAATTTAAACATAGGAAATTAAAGACCAGTGCCGGGAATGTAAAAATGCTTGCAATTGTTGTTGTGTAGGGTTGTTTATGTAGTCTCAGTGAAAGTATTGCAGTGGCTCGGTTGGTAATTTTTATGATTATTAAATGAGTAGTTAAGGAGTGGGTTAATTCTTGGTTTGGCCTAAAAGAAAACTAAACTTCGAACTGAGTGCTCTAGCAACCTTACCAAGTGTCCAACCAGGCGAGGATGAACCCACTTAAGAACCTGCTGACTCTGTGGATTCAGTCCATGCAACCTCCCGAGTTCTTAGGATTGGATTCTGATGGATTGTCCTATTAACACTAATTACCTTGCACCCATTTCTGATTGAGCCAACTGTTCCGACTAAGCTGCAGTAGTCAAGAGCATACTCCAGGTTTGGGGCATTGTTCGTTTTATTAAGACGTGTGAGTGGATGATTATTCTTCACTAAACCCCAAGCATAAAGCAAGGGGGGTTAATTTTAGGATTGAATTTTAAGAACAGAATAATAATTTGAAATAAACACAAAAGCATATAAAATGATAAACGAGTCCTCGGAGGACGTTGTGTGCTTGAGTGAGTTATTTAATTACTACTGCTCAAATGAAAACTAATCTAAAACGGAAAAAAAAAGGTGCGAATCACCCCTGGGGGGATTGGGTTCAGGTGCTGGAATTGCCTGCTGTACTCTTTTTATTTTTTGATTACAACTTGGAAACTTAAGAGAAATACTGCTTGCCCTTTATCAGTAGGGAACAAGTCAGTTTACAATGTTTGAGAGAAATAACGATGGTGCTTGAAATCGGTTCTCTCTGGGTGGTTCAGGAAGCCTTCGAATGCTTGTCTTGTGAGTTTTTTAGCTCCAACCTGTTGGGCAAATAAATCAAACTAGCAAGCAAAAATGTTAATTAAAAAGACAATCAGAACACTTTATGAGTGTTCTGATAATGCTAGAAATTGCAAAAAATTAAAATGAGCTAAACTAGCATGTAAAAAAGGGTATTTTGGACAACTTAGGAGTCTTTAAAATGATTTTGAAATTACTTTCTCATATGCATAACCAAAAAACCAGCGAGCTCCTTTTGTCAAGAAAGACCAAGAAACACTTAGAAAAACCTTGAGAGAAAAGCCTAAAATTATCTTTAAAAAAATCTAAGTAAAAAGACAAGCAAAAGATGCCAAAAAACTCAACTAGTAAGACAAGCTAGAAAGCTTATCTCGCTAGGATCTTTTGGCTGCCCTCTCTAGAGATAGCAAACCGAAACTATAAGCACTCAACTGCTAGATTTATCTTTTAAAATGCTTTAAAGGACACTTCTCTTCTCTAATCTAGTTAAAAAATTTAACCTTTCAAATGCTAGAAAATAAGAGATTTGATTACTAATGCAAGTAAGAAGATTTAAAATTTGTAGCATACTAACATTAGAATAATAAATTTAGATCTACTTCCTTAAGAAACTTTCAACACTTGAGATCTAGAGAGTTATGGAACTCGTAACCAAGATAGAATGAAAGAAGTTGAACTAAAGGTGAGAGAACCCGAGTTGTAAGTTGGAAAGAGTTGAGTGAATGGAGCCTGCATAAAAGTGGGAACAAGAGAGACTACGCTTTCGTTGAAGTAGCTTGGGAAGTGGCAAAGCTAACATGCATGCCTCCTCCTTAAGCTCCGGTAACCTGCAACAAAAGGCTTCACACAAGCACTTGCACAAGAGGATCAAATGGCATCGATATTAACAATAGAAAAGACTTGCGAATAGAAGCATTCAAACAAGAGATGCATAACATTCAAAGCATTTTACACTATCATCAAATAACAAATAGAATTAGATCACATTTGTTATCCTACTGAAATATAGATTTATTCCAAGGTCAGTGCAATCCTAACAGTAAACAATAATGCTTGTGCAAAAGATACAAGTTACCTCCATGGGTTTTGAAGCATCAAGCATCCACACATGACATGAACTCACAATGTAGCCTCCAAAGCCTTCTCTTCATTAACTTAAGAACTCAGAAAAATATTACAGACACAAGAGCAGAGGTTCCACCTTCAGATCTCTACAATGGAGCCAAGCTCCTCAATTTATAGCAAATGGCATGAAGTTAGGGCGCGAAACCCTAAGGAGACAAAGCTCCTAGTTTGTAGAGCAAGCAACCTCATAAGCCAATGGAGAAGCATCATTTCTCTTGGACAAAAACACCTCAAAGAAGAAATTGCTGAAATGATGAAGAAGTTGCTCACTTGTGAGGCTCATGCGTGAGAGGATGAGGATGCGAAGTGATGTTTCCAAAATGGCTAAAGCTTTATGTTGAAGAGTTTCTATTGATTGTTGTAAGATAAAGCTTATCCAAGTGAGTGATGCCATATCACCAATGCTGCCCCACCGAATAACTCACAACCCTTCCAAAAAATGTATGGCTGCATGGAAGATGGCCCACGTGAACTTCAATTCGTGGCATGAAATACTCACTCAAACTTTTAAGAATTTATAACCAAAGGTTTTGAGGCATAATTCTAAATGCCACTCATATACCACACTTCTCCAATCAAAACGCTCACGGCCCAAGTGGAGAAGGCCCCACGTGAGGAATCCGTATGGATTTGCATTTTAATGCTTCAATCTTTAAAATGGCCAAAAAAAAAAATGCTTTGATACTCTAGCATAGTCGCCCATTTATTGTAAATATGCCATGTCATATAGGATGGCTCCCACTTGAACTCACTCTCCATATATTAAATCCGTACGGTTGCTCACGTGTGAGGATGGAGCATGGAATATAATATTCCAATTTTGACTTTTTAATAAATTTATAACATATACTTTGCTTTAGCATATAGTCATACACCTTATGTGATGTCACTCCATGTCATTTGACATGTGATATAATTCAACTTTTTAATATTTTAATCATTTGGCTATGGTGCATTTTGATGCATTTCTGGCATTAAAGTGCCACTTTGTAGCTTTGATAGGCAAAACTGCTCTACGGGGCGCTTTGACTGCCTGAAAGATAGGCAAATCGGGAATTAGGGTAAAGAGGATGCTCTGAGCTTGAAAACGAGCATCCTTGCGCCGAATTCCGACTTCGGATCACATTTTTATCACTTTTTGAAATTTTTTTAATTAAACCATTAAAAAATGGCTTAAAAAATGCGAAAAATATTTTTTCTCGGAATCGACTGAAACTTCAGGGGAACCTAGTACATGACAAAACGATAAAATTCTAGCGTCTAGCATGTTTATACATGCTGCAAAATGGGCTCTAATAATACCCTAAGGCCTAACCCCCACTTTGGGCATTCCAGCTTTGGAGGAGCAGGAGAAAACCTCATTGATTATACTCGGCTAAAGGCAAGGCATAATCGACAAGGGAAAAAACTCCTTGGAATACCTTCTTTGGTTGTCAAGTCCTAGGGAACCGAGTCACTCAAAGACCACCATGCTAGTACGCTTATTACAAACCCCGTGGGGCACAGTCATGTACTATAAAAACTGAAAAATGGGCCCTGAAAAGGCCAAACTTGTAACTTCTGAACTCTGAAAAAGGCACAAGTAAATGTGCAATACTGGCGGCTCACTGAAATCCAACTGTACTGCAACTCAGTTGGTAACACCTTCCTAAGGTGACCAATATGGCTAGATCTTTCTTTTGAAAATACAGTCAAGTCATCTTGGTATATTTCAATGATTTTTCCCACCAATTCCTTGAAGGCATAATCCATGGCCCTTTGAAAGGTGG
The DNA here is from genome assembly GCA_027924585.1 of Larix kaempferi. Lineage (NCBI taxonomy): Eukaryota > Viridiplantae > Streptophyta > Pinopsida > Pinales > Pinaceae > Larix > Larix kaempferi. The sequence continues at coordinate 7,862,268 of BSBM01000129.1, read as the reverse complement.
CCCCAGCATTTGTGAGACCGAAAGGCATTCTTCGATATTCAAAAGTCCCCCAAGGGGTTGTAAAAGCAGTTTTGTGTCTATCTTCTTCTTTGATGACTACCTGATTGTAACCCGAAAAGCCATCCAGCATTGACATCATGCTTGATCCAGTGACCCGTTGGAGGAGGGTCTCCATATTTGGTAGGGGGTAATTGTCTTTTTGACATGCTATTTTTAGGTTCCTGAAGTCTATACATATTCTTAAACTACCATTCTTTTTTCTGACTACCACTAAGTTGGAGCGCCATGAAGTATGTCGAGTGGGTGCTATAATGCCTGCTGCCAACATCTTTTCTAATTCCTGTTTGACAATAGGAGCCATCTTAGGATTTATTTGTCTCAGCTTTTGCCGGAAAGGTTTGCCCTTTTGACATTCGGGTTTTAAGGGAATGGTGTGTTGAAAGACATCTTCCCTATATGCTTTAAGCTCATCATAAGTGAAGGCATATATATCCCTAAATTCTCTTAGCAAGTTTATAAGGGCATTCCTTTCTTCCTCAGAGATACCTTTTCCAATTTTTAGTATTTTTGGTTCAGCTTCCGTTCCAATGTTGACTTCAATGTACTCACCTGGCTTCATCTGGTCCACACTATTCTTTCTCCTGTCCTATCTGTCAAAAATATTTTCTAAGGCAACAAAACCTCGTGGAACCGGATTTGAGCAGTTACCTTCATCATGATAGTCTTTGCCTTCTTCCTGATCATTTGGTTTATAATTTAAGAACTCATCAATGTTATTTATGAACTTTAGTATTTGTTCATCATCTCTGAAAACTTGCTAATGTTCTATATTATCAAGAATGGAAGGTCTAAAATTTATTTCCAAAGGGCAATGCCCCTCTAACATTTCATCTAACGGTTGAAGTGTTGAAGCTGAAACTGCAAGTCTATCCGCGGCACTATTTTGATCTCGAGGGATTGCTTCTATATTAAGGGCATCAAAGAATTCCATTGTGTCCCAGATTGCATTTCGGTATTTCTTAAGTCTCCGGCACTTACATGCAAACTGACCCTTAATCTGTTGGACAATTAAATCTGAATCCCCTTTTATAGTTAGCAATTTGATTCCCATGTCCTTGGCAATCTCTATGCCTAGTAGAAGTGCCTCATACTCTACCACATTGTTGGTTGACTCGAACTCTAATCTGAAAAGCAAAGTTGAAAACTTTACATTTTAGTGAGATGATGACAACCCCAACGCCTTTTCTTGCTCTAGAGTATGCTCCATCAAAGTTCATTTTCCATAGCTTATTTGTTTTTTCACTTTTAACCTCCTCATGAATTGGATCTAAAAAGGTGGAGTTGATTTGATAGGTCCCTATTTCACTAGTATTGCAGATAAATTCAGTTGATGGTTTCTTAGGATTCTCAACATGGTATCTCCTTTCCTTTTCAGTGTGCAGTTTTACAAGTGAATCTTCGGAAGCTGGAACTATTGCATAAGACCAATCTAGCTGTATAGAGCCACCTAAAGTTGCACCCCACTTTCTGGAGAGCAGCATACTCCACCTATCCGGTACATCTATGACAAGGATGTACATAGTGACATGGATGTCTAGATACTTGGCCAATCTAACAGGTACATTTTCTATCATCCCTTCAACCTCAACTGGTCTAGAATCCATGGCACACACATTTTGGTAGGGCCTGGTGGTTTTCAAATTAAGCTGTTGCATAACTTTTTTGGTCATTAGACTTGCACCAGATCCTGAATCCAGCATACAATTGTGTAGAAGAAGGTCACCTATCATCAATGATGTATAAAAAGGGGGGTGAGCTTCTTTTCTTGTTTCCTTAGTATGCAGGATGATAGGAGGGTCCTCATAAGTTGTGCCATAGCTAGTTGAAGGTTTCTCTACATTGTCCAAAAAAGTGACCTTCTTAGGGGTCTGAGGAGTAAGAGGAGTGGGTGGACTGGGTTTGGTAGTGCATGTAGAAATGGGTACTTCCAGTGTTTTCAACAGCTTTTCCTTTTGACCAGGAATTTTATATAGCTCATTTATGGGTACAGGCACCTTAGTAGAATTGAACCAATTATTCCAATCAAAATTTAATCTACTAGAATCAGTTGATTCAGTTGGAAGAGTTACCTTTGGTGGTTGCATGGCAGGTGCAAGATTTGATCTTCTTTGGTAACCAACCCCTTTAAACCTTTGCATATTGTGGAGTTGTTCATTTGAAGGTTTTTCTCCAAAGTTTTTAGTCATACTATCTGGCTCATAATTGCTTTGTTCGCCCTGTCTCCAACTTTCTTTGGAAAGTTGCGGATGTCTCCTACTACATTTATGTACTCAAGCTCGCTTGATGTTGGCTCATTAGTACCACCCTCTGGAAAACCATGCTCTTGTACATAGTTCGCAAAGTAGCAGGCGAATTCCTCATGGAAATATTTGCAAGCTTTGCAGAATGGGATATAGGTCTCGTTTATGTTAGCAGCCTCTATTTGACTTGGAGGCCTCTTTTCATTGTTGGGAGCCTTTTTCTGCCAATTGTTTTTGGGAGGGTAGTTTCTTTGAATCGGCCGAGTCTGCTAGATCTGTTGAACATGTTGGACATGTGCTCTTTCTATGTTTATGATTTTATTCTGCACTTCCTTCATCTGAACTACATGTTTTTGTTTAGCCTTTTCCATCCTCTCACACATTTCCATCATCTTTTTCGCATATGAATCTTTTAAAGCAGCCATAGGGTCTTTTTCTTTAGGTTCAGGGGCTCTAGAAGGGATTGAGGATCTAGAATATCCCTGGATGTTTGACTCTCCAGAAGACATCATGTTCTTGTCAATCTTAGTAGCCAATTTCTGAGCTTCAAGCAAAGTAGTGGGTTCCTTATCTCTTATTTGGTATTGTATCTTGCCACTCAATGCTTCTATGTAATAGTCCAATAATGAAGCTGCAGGAGGTGCATAAGTATCAGGGATGAAATTAGACAACTCTATGAATTTAGCATTAAATTCATCCATAGTTTCAGTATCCGACTTCTTCATGCTGGTTAAGGATGCTACTAGATGTCTAGGATCCTTTTTGCTGCCAAACTTGGCGAGGAAAGCAGTCTTGAAAGCTGCTATGGTGGCAAAAGAGTTGTCTGGCAGGTTGTCATACCAATTTCCAGCCTTACCATCCAGAGATAAGGCAAAGAGGGTCATGTAAACATCTTCCTGCTTGTCAACGCCTCTAACATATGAACCACAATGCTTTAAAAAAATTCTGATGTGTTGCTAAGCAGAGGTAGAGGCATCAGTGCCATTAAAGTTTATGAGTTTGTCGATAGCTTTTTCAGGAATGTCATGGGGTTGACCTGCTATCTGAGTGAAGTTGAGTTGAGCAAAAAACTCACCCATTGTGGAAAGGAAACAATTATTAGTTTCAAGATTTTCAAAATTTTCTAGGTTTTCTTGGAACAAAGAAGCAAGCTTGTTCTAGGTTTTCTTGAAGATCTAAGTTCTTCAAGGATTTTACGAAAAGCAAGCTTGTTTAGTCTTCTCTTATAAACCCGTTATCACCTAAACTGTAGTTACCCCCATGGATGTATCCACTCATGGATGGCAATAGGGAAGGGAAACTCAAAAGGTGCAACCACGATCACCTCGACCTCCAATAGATGGTTGTCACGCCAGTCGAGGCAACCTTCACTTTATGTTATCTAGCCCAGACAACAAAGGGGGAGACCCGATCTACTCCTGACAGGAGAGATCAAAACCAAGACACCAAATCAAGTTAATTCTAAGTGAAGTAAGGTGTATGGTTTGTCCTAGACCTTAGGATGAAGTCACAAGACAAGTGAGGGGTTCAATGAGTATAGCTTTGGTTCATTATTGATGTGAGAGTGACTTATGATATGTGAAATAGGATCCAGGATTAAAGTACTAGTTCAATGTGAGAAAATCCACTGCCTTGGGAACCGGGTCCAATGCAGGGTAGTTTAGGAGTTGAATTGGGGCTAACTAGTACAAGTGACAAGCTTGATCATGAAGCATGATGACATTAAAGGGTTTAGCTCACCACACTAAGGTCAAACCACAAGTTAATCCAACAATCTAGGAAAGTCGAATTGAATTGGAGAGAAACCAGTGCCTTGGGAATTGGGATAATGGAGTCAAAGTAAGGTTAACTTGTGGTTAAGGACTCCTATTGCATGAGACAAGTGGGCAATTAAAGTCTTGATGGATGAATAAGTCTAGATCTAGAGATTTGATGTTTGACCTAAGTAGACCACAATTCCTTAAAACAAGGAATGCTATCCCCAAGGCAAGATTTGACAAGGTGACCTACTAGACCTAGGTTTTGAATTATGCCTGTTCCAAATCCACAAAGATCTCATGTACCCATGTCATAGAAGTGGGCCAACTCACTTCTCCAAGGTGGTGCGACTTTACCCAAGGAGGCTAAAGTGTGGGATAAATGACTCAAGACAAGTCCAATGGCATCCAAACTTTAGATCCAAGTGGTTTAAGCAAGTGAGAGTGTGGATATATAATTTCATGGCAATCCAATGGCTAGATCTTACTAGATCTGAGTTTAAAGATACCAAGTGGTCCAAAATGGGGATTAAATCCCTTCAAATGTGGAATAGGGCCCACAAGGTAGAAATCAGAAAAGTGACAATCTGGGGGTAGGTTATTGGATGTGTAGATCATGAAACAAGTGGGATCTCAACTACCCACGTACTAGATCTAGGTCAACCCACCAAACTAGGAAGTGCGCCCTTGCTTGGAGAGGCTAAATGCCTTGGGAAGAGCGTCAAATGGAGGCCAATCCTCACTAAACTATAGATCCGAGATGCCGTGGATACTATAGAGGTGGGTTTTAAATATCTTACCCAAAAAGCCACTAGATCTTAGTATATCTTAAAAAATGTAAAAATGAGGGTTTGAAGAAATAAGGGTTTTATCAATTTATGAGTTATGTCAATGGATTGGATCAAGATAAGAGAAACAAACCTGTGGATCTTACCTGGGTAACCTTGTAGATGCCTTGATGATGATGATCTATGCAAACCCAATCAATTTGGGAAGCTTTAAGGTAGTTTTCTATGCAATCGATTTAGTCCAAGAAGCCAATGCGCCCTCTCTCCTGCACAACAAACGTCAACAATATCAGATTTGATGTAATCAAGAGATAAGACTAATGCCACAAGAGAAGTAACAGAAAGATAGCATAGATCACAATGATACTAATGATAACCCCCTGATACAAGCAAATGCCAAGAAAGTCGAATTGAAGAAGCCTTGCAAAATCGCCCTTGTTGAAGTTGCCCTCCTGTAGACAAGACAATGATTTCCAAAATAGATAGATCTTACCACAAATTTCAAATGCTAGGTTGCAATAGACTTTCCAATCACCATCTAAGAACACCAGATGCAAAGGAGACCACAAGAATTTGCACAAAAAAGTTTTTCTATACCAATAATCCAAGAGCCAAAGACCCCTTACAATGAGAAGCTCTCTCCTTTAAATAGGAAGGAGAGGCATCAAAATCCTAACCACTTTTTGAATGAGTGGCTAAGATTAAAAGATACAAATGTCTAATCAATGGTTGAGATGAGCTCAACAATAAAATACATGGATCACTCATAAAATATAACATAAGTGGACAAAATCGCCCTAGAAGAGGGGAATCCCACCAAATCATGATGACAAAATATAATAGGAAGCTTATGGTGGGTCCAAGGGGTAATTTTAGCCACCCTTGGTCAATCCCCATAGCACAATAACAATAAAATAGTCATCAATATACCAAATCGTGCCTCCATGGTCAAATCGTAGGCCTCAAAAGACCTCAGAAATCATCAGAAAGTGCCATAAGTGATGGATGCGGACCCCGATGAAGCTGAAACTGCTGGAGGAGGTGTGGAAGACATCAATCCATCATCACTGATCATCCCATGCCAAAAAATTGCCTCAGTATCCCAAATCGAATTCCTCAATAGCCATTTCTACCAATCCTAAAATGCCTCGGGAAGCGTGAAACTGCCCCAAAATGCCTCCTAGAGTGCCTGCGCTATCAAGGTGAGGGCACCAGTGTATCCGGGAGGGGGGTAATATGGTAAAAACAAGTGGCTGGACCACCCCCTCCAAGCACAGCGCCCTAGGTCAACCGGATAAAAATCACATCTGCTCTGACAAGGTCTCCGACAGACCAAAACTGCATTGGGATAGCCTACTGAGGCTTAATCATCACTGTAAGTGCCCGGAACTGAAAACAAACTGTCTCATTGGACTCAAAAGGTCCAAATCCATCCAAGATGTGTACTCATACACCATATGAGTCTCTGCATGATCAAAATATATATCTAATATACCGGAACAGGTCAAATAATAATAATTTGTAAATGATCAAATACTGCTGTAAACCATGAATCATCATCATAACCCTGTAGCTGCTGCATAGAATCATCATATATATGTACATAGACCATATATCATCTATCCATATCATCACAAGGCCCAACCATCTCATGTCCTATGGTTAACCTTGGTCAAACTAGGTTTGACCAAGTCAACATGACCAAATATAACTCAGACCACCATCGGAAGCTGCTGCAAAGTGTCAAAGGTTAATGCATGCTCTACAACTTATTCAAATAACAATTATAACACAAACTAATCATTATTGGCGATCTAAATCCAAATATATAACGTCATTAATTATTATTATTACTCAGATTAGACTTTCAAGATCATACTCACTTCATAGCTGTGATCAATTTGCTAGTGAAGGGTGAAGGCTAAAATAACTGGCTAGGCTAAAGGATGACTTGACTGACTTAACTTTGTGACACTTCGGCAAAGGGAAAGGGAATACACACCATAGTATATACTGAATGAGCAACAACACAGGGAATGGCGGTGTCTCACAAATGGATAAGTTGTTTAGAGAGTGCTTATTCAACTTAGGCATCATGTCTACATCAAGTTGATCCAGGTTCATTAGGATCATTCAATTTCATTTCATGGCCTTTTTGGCCTGCATAACCCTTCGGATCTCAGGTGTGCTGATAAGCACAACTAGTTGCAGTTTGCATCCAGGGCATGTTTTTTATACATGTATAAGGTCAGCAATTGTTTAGATATAGCTTTTAAGAATCATTGCTTTTTGGACCTTTCTTATACTCTTCGAGGAGTATTTTTCAGCAGTTCATCGCCCTTGCCCTTTTTAGTTTCCATGGGCGAATTTATCAGTTTCCATAAGTAGTACATGAGCTTTCAGTTTTAGCCAACAACATCTCAAGTGACTAGGGTGAGTTCGAGCCAATGCCAAACATCGGGACAACCGACCAGAATGATTTAGGCCTACAATCCAACTCACTAAAGGTAAGTTTTGTCACGAACTCAGAGCCGAGACACAGTAAACAGGGAAGCTCATCCAATACAGAGGCTACAGTGGGGAAAAGTCGTCCATGCCACTAGTCAAGTAGTAAGTCAGGGTGATAAACTTAAAGGTAGGCAATGGATGGATGAAGACAATGAATAATGGAGCCAACACTAGCAAGCCAAGGTATGGTGGAATGATCACCTCTATTCTCCCTAAGGAGGGTAAGACCAATGAGTATGAATAGTGAACTTCTAAGTCTGAGTAGGGACAATATAGTATATATAATAAGATCAACCAGGTCCACATATCTATGATTGTCAGATCATGACACTAAGTGCTAAGACATGCTATAAGAATAAGTATAAAAGCAATATAACCATAACACAATGATATACTTGATGAGTCATATACCTGAATGCTCATCAACTTGTACCATCATCCGTCCTCTGAAACTACTGCTGTAACTCTGGGCACTACTAACTGCTCTGTACAAATGGTATAATGGCTACATCGGTCATCTCTCTGAGTGTCCTGAGACTCAGTCATGGCATGGGGAATACAACTGCTATCCAAAATCTGATAATGATCCAATATAGATGCTCATCTCAGCATCTCAAATGTAAGGGAACTAGCTAAATAGTGTACTGGCATCATAAAAATAATGTATGGTAGCCCGGCTACTATATATGTGATAGCAAAACCTTTTCAGGCTCAGGGATAAAATTAAGCAAGCCTTCAGAATTTCTTCTAGTTGAATACCTTGAAGCGTTAACTAACAGTGGAGTCGCCAGGTGGATCCAAGTCTAATTTCACAGAGTGATTTGACTAAAAATCTACCAAAAAGGGAAAATTAAAAAGGGCAGTGGAGTCGCCAGATAGATTTAGAATCCATCAAAAAGGTAAAAGAGACTAGAAAAAATTAAGGTCGTCCAGGAACAAAAAGATTTGTCCCCAGCAACGGCGCCAAAAATGTTGTCCGCCAAATTGCACACCAGCAGCAGAAATCTTTCGAAAGCTGTCTCTTCACTAGAAGTGAGAGAAGTGTGGCCTTGGGGGCAAGCAATGAGCCAGGTACTGTCACTTGAATCCCAGCTCCTCTGTTTAGGCTAACTCCTAATGAAGCCAAGAGGGGTAGTCCCTACAAAGAGTTTCACTAAGGCTCTTATATGTTTTAAAGTTTTAAGTGTATGGTGATGCGGATGGATGTTTTTTAGGAGTTTTTTAATTGATGATGACCACAATTACAGAAATGAACACAAGATAATAAGCAATCCACGTTGCGTTATAAGAGTACAAGATCAACAGTATATCAAAGACTTGAAAAATGAGATAGCATCCACAGATAGATGATTTCAAAAGGACAAATGGCCCGACAATATAGATATATGAAAAATACAATAACTAGACTAGTGCCTTATGGAGTCAAAAGTATGTATAGTGTTGGGGGATGCTGAAAAGTAAGTCTTGATAGTAGCTGTTCGTGAGATCGTTGTGCAAATTATCTTTGTAAATTGTAAGTTTTAGGTGGTCTTGATTATTAGGCTAAAAACAAGGATATGAAAAGTCCGGAAATAATACTGGTAACCTCTTAGATGATAGGTCGAAGCTGCCCAGATTGCAAAAGGGTAAGTGTTCAATTGGCTTGACCACCCTTGAGTCTAATAGCGGGATTTCGGCACCACCTGTTTCAGGAAACAACCTCAGTATTTTTCGAAGGGCAACGCCGGTTCGTTGGTTGGGGTAAAGTTTTATTAAATTATCACTTGTAAGATTAGCAAATCCAACACCTTTCTGAGTACTAGCCCAACCCTTTCAAGTTGGCAGAGCATACAGGTGTTGGATAATCAACCAAAATAGATTAATTATGAAGGGGTGTGAGTTGGAATGTTTTATTATTAGAGCACAGTTCAACTCTCCGATAGAGAGAGCCCTTGACATAGTCTTAAGAACAAAGTTCAAGAGACTTTAATTAATCTAAATGCCTAATGCAAGGGAAATGCAACAACTAAATGCTCTCCGACAGAGAGTGCTCTTGACTTGGATTTTGGCCAAGTTCAAGAGACTTTAGTTCTTTTTATGAAGTAGGAGCAGTTGTAATTTAAAGAACAAAATGAAGCTTAAGAAACCGAAAGTGAAATGAAAGATACTTAAAAGAAACAAGATGATGGCAGTAATAATAACTATAAAAGACTTAGTGTTCTACCAAACAAGATTAATCTAAAGGTGGGATCTACCTCTGAACAAGGTTGATCACTAGAATCACTAGTCCTTGAGACTTTCCAGCTAGCTGGAACTTCGGCAAGGAGGCTAATGGGGAACAAGAAGCTACCACAAAGCTATGTGGCCTTTGGGATGCAATCCCAAAGTTTGCTTACTCTAGTCAAAACTTGGAAATTGAGTATAATGAAAGTAAATAGTTTAATCTAAAGCATGAAATGAGAGAGATCTATAGCAAAGCACAACACTCTTCCCCAAATGGGGAAGAAGAACCCAAAAGTGGAGGACTCCTCCACTTAACCTTTTATTTAAACTCTTACAAATGCCTTTGGAAAAATCCTTGAAAAGGTCTTTTAAGTGAAAATGAAACTTGGAAAATGAAACTAACTCTTAAGAGCCATTACAAAGGATAGTGAATGGTATATTCGTGTGTTGAATCCTCCTTGTATTTTATTGAAGTTCTTGTTACTTTGGGATTGGATCCCTTCACTTCGACTTCTTCAAACTCCTTTCACTTTCAAACACCTACAATACAGATCAAACTCAATGCACCCTTTAGTGTTAATGAAACAAAATGTGAGATTTGCACTAAATATGAACTAAATAAAAATGGAATGAAAGACAATGCAAATCTAACTTTCAATGGGATCTAGGATGCAAGAATTAAAATAACATGAGTGCAAATCCTACTATGAAGTGCAACTAGCTAATGAAACAAGGAAAGACTAGATCCAACGATGCCTAACTATCAATCTTCCAAAGCATAAAACTACTACAAACTAACCAAACCTTGAAGTATCCACTCATTCTTTTTTTTGTACTTTTATGTGATTTCTAGGGTAATTTTAAGGATGGACGAGAGGAGCTAAGAGAGGAAAAACGAGAGGATGGAGGGAAGAAAGATGATGGGGAACGAAAGGGAAGAAGGGAGGAAAAATGGCAAGGAAAGGAGGGATGGACGTGTTATCACCTAAACTGTAGTTACCCCTATGGATGTATCCACTCATGGATGGCAATAGGGAAGGGCAACTCAAAAGGTGCAACCACGATCACCTCGACCTCCAATAGATGGTTGTCACGCCAGTCGAGGCAACCTTCACTTTATGTTATCTAGCCCAGACAACAAAGGGGGAGACCCGATCTACTCCCGACAGGAGAGATCAAAACCAAGACACCAAATCAAGTTAATTCTAAGTGAAGTAAGGTGTATGGTTTATCCTAGACCTTAGGATGAAGTCACACGACAAGTAAGGGGTTCAATGAGTATAGCTTTGGTTCATTATTGATGTGAAAGTGACTTATGATTTGTGAAATAGGATCCAGGATTAAAGTACTAGTTCAATGTGAGAAAATCCACTGCCTTGGGAACCGGGTCCAATGCAGGGTAGTTTAGGGGTTGAATTGGGGCTAACTAGTACAAGTGACAAGCTTGAACATGAAGTATGATGGCATCAAAGGGTTTAGCTCACCAATCAAGGGTCAAACCACAAGTTAATCCAACAATCTAGGAAAGTCGAATTGACTTCGAGAGAGACCAGTGCCTTGGGAATTGGGATAATGGAGTCAAAGTAAAGTTAACTTGTGGTTAAGGACTCCTATTGCATGAGACAAGTGGGCAATTAAAGTCTTGATGGATGAATAGGTCTAGATCTAGGTTTGACCTAAGTGGACCACAATCCCTTAAAACAAGGAATGCTATCCCCAAGGCAAGATTTGACAAGGTGACCTACTAGACCTAGGTTTTGAATTACTCCCGTTCCAAATCCACTGAAATCTCAGGTACCCATGTCCTAGAAGTGGGCCAACTCACTTCTCCAAGGTGGTGCGACTTTACCCAAGGAGGATAAAAATTGGGATAAGTGGGGTCAAGACAAGTCCAATGGCATCAAAATTTAGATCCAAGTGGTTTAAGCAAGTGAGAGTATGGATCTACAATTTCAAGGCAATCCAATGGCTAGATCTTACTAGATCTGAGTTTGAAGATACCAAGTGGTCCTGTTGCCAACTTATTTGTACCATAGTTGGATTATCTGAAGAGCCGCCATTTGACAAACATGACAAGTGTTTGACTCCAGTGTATCAGATGATTCAACTTTTGTGGCTAGCCAGTTTTGGTTAGCCTGTTTTGTTTTTTGAGTCGACATGACCATGGCCCCATGGGGGTTTGTAATAAAGTGTGCTAGTAGGATTTGAGTGCCTCAGTTCCCCATGACTTGATTAAGCAATTAAGGTATTCCAGGGAGTTTTTTCCCTTGTCAATTATACTTTAATTAAGGCGATATATAATCGATGAGGTTTTCTCCCGCTCCTCCAAAGCTGGAATGCCCGATTTTGAAAATTTTAGCCATGGGGGGTTATTAGAGGCCAACTGATGTATATAAGCCTACTAGACACTGTTAGAATAGGTGTCGGTCATGTCCTAGGTCCATAAAACCCTCATAAAAAATTTTGAAAAAATTTTACCGGGTCCGTCGAATTTGGGTTTTTAATTTTTTTTTAAATTTAATAAATTTCTCTATAGTTTAAATAGAGAAATAATAATTTGTAATATGTCAGTCGTCCAGGGTCCGAATTCAGTGATTGATGGCTCGTTTCATAAGCCAAAAATCACACATGACCTATGAACAGCTAGATCCAAGTTTCATATGTCATTTAGGCCTCGTAATTAATATTTTCTCTGAAAAGCCATTTACAAAGAAATTATTAATTAAAATAATAAAAATGATTATTTTGGAGATAATCCAAATCTCTCCAAAATAATCCAAATGGAATAAAGTAAAAGGCTAAATGACATGGCACTCAGCATTTATGAAGATTCCAATCATCTCCAAGCAGCTTCAGTCAACTATACAGTCAGCATAAGTCAAAGCTCTTCAAGTGAACTCGCCCTCCTGCATGCAAAGTCGATTTGGTGATGTGGAGGTCGTATTAATTGGTTTTGGGGTTGGTAATGAGTTGCATTGAATGGAGTGGGGGCGCCTTGCCTAGGTGGAGGCCACCTCCCACTCCCACCTACCTTGATTGCAATCAAATCTTGGATTAAACTCCAAGCACCTACCTCCATGCTCACGTCAATCTCCTTCTTGAGGCGAATTCTACACATGGCAACTACTTATTAGCATGGTGATAGTTCCAAGGTGAGATGGGGGGCGCCTTGCCTAGGTGGAGGCCACCTCCCCATCCACATCATCTCCAAACTCGACTTGTGTTAGGTGGAGACTCATTCAATTGATGTTTTGATTGGTTGAGAGCTGATTTAGATTGGAATTCGATTTGTGTTAGGTGACCACTGGCTTCCATCATGCCAATTCGACTTAGGTTTCTAGCTGTTAGCCTTTGCTATATAATGAGGCTCTCTTTTCCTCATTCAGACATGGATCTTTATGCATCGAAACTCTGAGCAATTGTATTTGAAATTATATTTAATAAAGTTGTGACTTTGGAGGTCAAATTCTTGGGGGCTCTTGGTGGCCATGCTTCATCACACTCTTGAGGTGATATTGTGTCATTTTTTCATATGTTTATGATTATTTAGTTTTGATCTATATGCTTAGAAGGCTAACAATCTAGCACATGCATGTATATCTTCTCTATTCGCTTAAATCATATGTTATTTGTAGGTATTGCTAATGGTTTTGTGAGCTTTTGCAGGTTCTCCTTCACCCCAAATTTTTGGCCAAAGATCTCTTTACTTGTTAAGCACTAGCAAAAGAGGAGTCTCTTGCTTCACCATCAATTACTTTCAAAAAACAAACTTCTTGGTTCTAAGCTTATATCTTCAAGCCCATATTCACTAGATTAGCTTTCTCACCTATTTGTTTTGTCCATCCTCATCCTCTACAAACCATTATCCATCTTCTTGCCCTAGTTTTCCTCTTCCTTGCGTTTGGCTTGCTCTCGTCCCTTTCCTCCCTCATAGCTCTCGTCCATCTAGCCTTCTCTAGCCCTCGTCCATCCCTTTCTTCCCTCCTAACTCTCGTCCATCCCTTCCTCCTCTCGTCCATCTAGTCTTCTCCTCCTCTCGTCCCATCCATTCCTTCCTCCTATCGTCCCATTCTCCCTTCCTCCTCTCGTCATTTCTCCTCCCTCCTCTCATCCACCTACACAAAAGACACAAAACATAAAACAAGTTTAAAGTTTGGTTAGTGTAGATTCATTTCATAAGTATAGATCTTGTCTTTTTGCAATAGATTAGTTCTTTAACAATTTTACTTAGTATTTTCTAGCTTATGCTTTGAAAAGTAGCATTAGGGCCTTAGATCTCATGTCATAGATTTCAAAAGTTCGCATTGGAAAAATTATCTTTGCATATAGGTTAGATCTTAGTTCTTGCATTTGTTTTTAAAGTTGGATTTTGACTAATATCTAATGGGTACATTGTTGAAGTGAGTTTGAGCTTGTGTAGATCTTTTTTGAAGGAGGATAAAAGCTTGATAAGAACAATACTCAAAAGAAAGAGCAAAGTACATCTAAGGAAAAGACTTGAACCACAATAACAAATCTTGTATACTCTCCTTTTTGTAATTAGCCATTAAGGGCTCATAAAGTATTGTTTTTGTTAAGTAGTTCTTTTTTCTCTCAAAAGACCTTTCAAGGGCTTCATCCCCAAAGGCACTTGTAACCGTTTAATAAAATTTTCAAGTGGAGGAGGCTCCACTTTTTGGTCTTTTTCCCCATTTGGGGAAGAGTGTTGGGTTTGTTTGGTTTGCTTAGCTTAGATCTTTACAATTCTTGTCTTAGAATAATTTGTTTTTATTTTGTCACTTCTCTTCCAAGCCTTGACTAGAGAAGAGCTAACTTTGGGATTGCATCCCAAAGGCCACATAACTTTGTGGTAGCTTCTCGTTCCCCCCATCAGCTTCTTGTGGACATCCAGCTAGCTGGAAGGTTTCCAAGACTGATGGCTTCTAGTGGTTGACCTTGTTCGGAGGTTGATCCCACCTGTAGTGTAAATTTTTGCTTGGTAGAACACTAGATATTTCCGTTATCTCATTTTATTTTGCAAGTAGTATGTTAGCAGTATTTCCATTGATTTGAGCTATCACATGTTTTGAGTTTCACAAAAGTTTCAATATCTTATATCACAACTGCTTCTTGCTTCTTAAAATGAATAAAGCCTCTTGAACTTGGCCAAATCCAAGTCAAGAGCACTCTCTATCGGAGAGCATTGTTAGAATTTGCATCTTTCTTGCATTAGGCATTTTAATTTAGCAAGTCTCTTGAACTGCGATCATAAGATCAAGTCAAGAGCGCTCTCTGTCGGAGAGTTGAACGGGTGCTCTAATAATAAAAAAATTTCAACCCATACTTCCCTTTTAATTAATTTATCTTGGTTTTTTCCTACACCCGTATGCTCTGCCAACCGGAAACGGTTGGGCTAGTACTCAGAAAGGTGCAGGACTTGTTAATTTCGCAACTGATAATATTAATTAAAATTTTACCCCAAAACCCCAACCAAGAAAAAATCACTGAGTTCTTCCTGAAAGAGGTGGTGCCGGGAATCCACTATCAGACTCTAGGGCGGTCAAGCCGTAAGCACACTTGCCCTCTTTGCAATCTGGGTGCTCCCGACCTATCACCTAATAGGTTGCCAGTGTTTTTCTTGGTTAAGGCTCCACTCCTTTTTGTACCTTTGTTCTTAGCTTTAATAATCAAGACCACTAAAATCTTTAATTTACCAAGATAAGCTGCAAAACGATCTCAAGAACCTCTTTTTCTCGAACACTTGTATCAAACAACTCGATCACTCAGGTATTATTTGACTCCATAAGGCACTGGTCCTTTATCATATACTTTATTTGCTTAATATCAATCTGGAGTACTTGCTTTAATTTTCATAAAGAGTGATTTGTTTCTGATTCAGTGTATCTTTCATTTTCTCTTGCAACGTGGATTGCGTTACCTTGGTTTCATTTAAAGCTTTTTTGTCTCTCATCTTCAAAACTCCTAAACAACACCCATCCGCATCACAACATCAAAAACAATATAAAACACAAGAGCCTTAGACAACTCTTTGTAGGGACTACCCCCCTTGGCTTCGTTAGGAGTTAACCTAAACGGAGGAGCTGGGATTCAGGTGACAGTACCTGGCTCATTGCTTGCCCCCAAGGCCACACCTCTCCCCACTTTCCAGTGAGGGAGACAGCTTTCGAAAGATTTCTGCTGCTGGTGTGCAGTTTGGCGGACAACATCTTTGGCGCCGCTGCCGGGGACAAATCTTTGTGTTCCTGGACGACCTTAGTTTTTTCTAGTTTGTTTTACCTTTTTTGATAGATTCTCAATCTATCTGGCGACTCCACTGCCCTTTTTTCCTCTTTGGTAGATTTTTAGTTTAATCACTCTCAGAAATTAGACTTGAATCCACCTGGCGACTCCATTGTCAGTTAACACCTCAAGGTATTCGACTAGAAGAAACTCTGAAGGCTTGCTTAGTTTTATCCCAGAACCTGAAAAGGTTTATAGGAGAAGACTGAACAAGCTTGCTTCTCGTAAAATCCTTGAAGAACTTAGGTCTCAGTCTATTTCTGACATCCGTAATCTTTTTCAAGAAAATAACTTAGAAAATTCTGAAAATTCTGAAAACAGTAATAATTGTTTTTCCGATACAATGGGTGATTTCTTTTCTCCCCTCAACATTACTCAGATAGCAGGTCAACCACATGACATTCCAGACAAGGCCATCGACAAACTTCCCATCTTTACCGGTACTGATGATGTTACTGCTGCATATCACCTCAAGGCTTTCTCAAAAATAAAAAGTGGATATTTCAGGGATCCTGCTCACAAGCATGAGGATGTGTACATGAAGTTGTTTGCCTTATCCTTAGATGGGGATGCTGGTGACTGGTTCATCGGCTTGCCAGCCAATTCCTTTGCCACCTTGACTGAGTTTTCAACTGCTTTCACCAACAAGTATGGGGAGAAAAAAGAGCCCCGTCATCAACTTGCTGCTCTCACAAACATCAAAAGAAGTGATATAGAAACCATGGAAGAGTTCAACAAGAAGTTTACCGACTTATACAATGCAATCCCTACAGATTATAAGCCAACTCCACATACTATACTGGTCTATTACATTGAAGCTTTAAGTGGAGAGATGCAATATGAACTTAGGGATAAAGAGCCCGCTACTTTGTTAGAAGTACAGACAATGGCAACTAAGATCGATAAAAACATGCAGTCCACTGGAAAATCAAATTTGCCTGGTTATTCAAGAGCTCAAACTCCTTTAAAAACAGCTGAGCCTAAAGATAAAGATCCTCTAGCTGCTTTGAAAGATTCATACGAGAAAAAGATGATGGATATGTGTGAGAGGATGGAAAGAGCTGAACAGAAACATGTAGTCCAAATGAAGGAAGTACAAAACAAAATCATAAACATGGAAAGAGCACATGTCCAACGAGTTCAGCAAATTCAACAGACTCAACCAATTCAGAGAAATTACCCTCCCAAAAATAACTGGCAGAAGAAAGCTCCCGAAAATTAAAAGAGGCCTCCAACTCAGATAGAGGCTGCTAACATAAATGAGGTGTACATCCCATTTTGCAGAGCTTGCAAAGATTTCCATGAGGAATTCGCTTGCTATTTTGCACACTATGTACAAGAGCATGGTTATCCTGAAGGGGAGGGTACCAGTAATCCAACATCAAGCGAGCTTGAATACATAAATGCCGTAGGAGATATCCGCAACATTCCCAGAGAAAAATGGAAACATGCTGAGAATGAGCCAGACAATATGACTAAGAACTATGGAGAAAGACCATCCAGTGAACAACTCCACAATATGCAGAGATTTAAAGGGGTTGGATACCAAAGAAGATCAAATCCCGCACCTGCCATACAACCTCCAAAGGTAATTATTCCAAATGATTCAACTGACTTTAGTAGATTAAATTTTGATTGGAATAATTGGTTCAATACTACTAAGGTACCTATACCCATAAATGAACTCTATAAGATTCCTGGTCAAAAGGAAAAGTTGTTGAAAACATTAGAAGCACCTATTCCTGCATGTACTACCAATCCTAGTCCACCCACTCCTCTCACCCCTCAGACTCCTAAGAAGGTCACTTTTTCGGACAATGTGGAAGAGCCTTCAACCAGCTGTGACTCAACTTATGAGGACCCTCCTATAATCCTGCATACTAGGGATACAAGAAGAGAAGCTCACCCCCCTTTCTATATATCATTGATGATAGGTGACCTTCTTCTACACAATTGTATGCTGGATTCAGGATCCGGTGCAAGCTTGATGACCAAAAGGGTTATGCAACAGCTTAACTTAAGAACCACCAGGCCCTACCAAAATGTGTGTGCCATGGATTCTAGACCCGTTAAGGTTGAAGGGATGATAGAGAATGTTCCTATTAGATTGGCCAAGTACCCCGGACATCCATATTTCCATGGATATCCTTGTCATAGACGTACCAGATAGGTGGGGCATGCTACTCTCTAGAAAGTGGGGTGAAACCTTGGGTGGCTCTATACAGTTGGATTGGTCTTATGCAACAGTTCCTGCTTCTGAAGATTCACTTGTAAAATTACACACTGAAAAGGAAAGGAGATACCATGTGGAAAATCTGGATAGACCATCAAATGAGTTTGTCTACCATGTCGGTGAAATAGGAAATATTCAAATCAACTCCACCTTTTTAGATCCAATCCAGGAAGAGGTTAAAAATGAAGAAACAAATAAGATATGGAAAATGAATTTTGATGGAGCATGTTCTAGAGCAGGAAAGGGGGCTGGGGTTGTCATCACTTCTCCAGAAGATAAGATTTTCAATTTCGCTTTTAGACTAGAGTTTGAAGCAACCAATAATGTGGCAGAGTATGAGGCACTTCTACTAGGCATAGAGATTGCCAAGGACATGGGAATCAAACTGCTAACTATAAAAGGGGACTCGGATTTGATTGTCCAACAGATTAAGGGTCAATTCACATGTAAGTGTTAGAGACTTAAAAAGTACCGAAATGCAATATGGGACACAATGGAATTCTTTGATGCCCTTAATATAGAAGCAATCCCCCGAGACCAGAATAGTGTCGCGGATAAACTTGTAGTTTCTGCCTCAACACTTCAACCTTTAGACGAAATGTTAGAAGGACATTGCCCCTTGGAAATAAACTTTAGACCTTCCATTCCTGATAATGTAGAACATTTGCAAGTTTTTAGAGATGATGAATAGATACTAAAGTTCATAAACAACATTGATGAGTTCTTGAATTATAAACCAAATGATCAAGAGGAAGGCCAAGTTTATCAGGATGAGGGTAACCGCTCAAACCTTGTTCCACGAGGTTTTGTGGCTTTGGAACATGTTTTTGACAGACAGGATAGGAGAAAGAGTAATGTGGACTAGATGAAACGGGGTGAGTATATTGAGATTAACATTGGAATGGAAAAGGAACCAAAAATACTGAAAATTGGAAAAGGTATCCCTGATGAAGAAAGAAATGCCCTTATAAACTTGTTAAGAGAATTTAGGGACATATTTGCCTTCACATATGATGAGCTCAAAGCATATAGGGAAGATGTCTTCCAACACACCATTCCCTTAAAACCGGAATGTCAAAAGTGTAAACCTTTCCGGCAAAAGCTGAGACAAATCAATCCTAAACTAGCTCCTATTGTAAAACAGGAATTAGAAAAAATGTTGGCAGCAGGCATTATAGCACCCACTCGACATACTTCATGGTGCTCCAACTTGGTGGTAGTCAAAAAGAAGAATGGCTGCTTAAGAATATGTATAGACTTTAGAAATCTGAACATAGCATGCCAAAAAGACAATTACCCCCTTCCAAACATGGAGACCCTTCTCCAACGGGTCACTGGGTCAAGCATGATGTCAATGCTGGATGGATTCTCAGGATACAATCAGGTAGTCATCAAGGAAGAAGATAGACACAAAACAATTTTTACAACCCCTTGGGGAACTTTCGAATATCTAAGAATGCCTTTTGGCCTTACAAATGCTGGGGCCACTTTCCAAAGGGCCATGGATTATGCCTTCAAGGAATTGGTGGGAAAAATCATTGAAATCTACCAAGATGACTTGACTGTATTTTCAAAAGAAAGATCTAGCCAAGTTGGTCACCTTAGGAAAGTTTTTGAAAGATGCAGAGAGTATGGGATTTCTTTAAATCCGGTGAAGTCGGTCTTTGGTATCGAGGAAGGCAAACTTTTGGGTCACATTGTTAACAAAGACGGGGTCAAGGTTGACCCCGAAAGAGTAGAGGCTATCCAGAAAATTCCCCTTCCTAGAAATGTCAAAGGTCTCCAATCTTTTAATGGTCATATCAACTTCATAAGAAGATTCATACCAAATTTAGCCGAGCTAGTAAAACCCATGCAACGGTTGTTAAAAAAGGATGCTAAATTTGTCTGGGATGATGAAGGAAAGGAAGCCTTTGCAACCATCAAAGATGCTATTTCTAGATCACCTATGTTAGTCAGCCCTGACTACACTAAAGAATTCATGATATTCTCTTTTGCTTCAGAAGACACAATTGCTGGTGTGTTGCTCCAGAAGAACTTCGAAGGGTTTGAGCAACCAATTGCCTTCATGAGTAGAGCCCTCCAGAATTCGGAATTAAAATATACTATCATGGAGAAGCAAGCCTATGCCTTGGTAAAATCTTTAAAACACTTCAGGACATACATCGGTTATTCAAGAGTTATAGGGTATGTCCCCCATGATGTAGTAAAAGACATCCTGTCCCAACAGGATTGCTTAGGAACAAGAGGCACATGGGTGTCAAAAATCCAAGAGTATGATTTAGAGATTCGGCCCACTAAACTAATAAAGGGGCAGGGCCTAGCTAAGATGCTAACTCAGAAAAAAGAAGAAGCCATTGACATGAGTTGTGCAAACCTTTCATCTGATCCTCGCATGACACTAGCTCTACAAGACCTAGACAATCATTGGTACTCCGATATCATTTACTTCCTGCTGCATTTAGATGTCCCAGATCACCTCAAGGGACATAAAAGAAGAGCTCCTAGATTAAAAACTGCCAGGTATTGCCTCACTCAGGAGGGTTTGGGTTGGAGAAACCCTGACGGTGTAATACTTAGATGTGTGCACGAGCAGGATTCCAAAAAGATCTTGACTGAGTTCCACTCAGGATTTTGTGGGGGCCACTATGCAGCGAACACAAGTGCTCATAAAATTCTGAGAGCAGGTTACTATTGGCCAACTATTTTCGCTGATGTTTACAAACATGTCAAGTATTGCCAGGAATGTCAACTTTTCACGGGAAAGCCTAAATTGGCTGCTTTACCTCTCGCACCAGTAGTTGTCATTGCCCCCTTTCAACAATGGGGTATTGATTTTATTGGCAAGTTCCAGGATAATTCTAGCAATGGATTTTGCTGGATCCTTACTGCAACTGATTACTTCACTAAGTGGGTAGAAGCCATACCCACCAAAACAGCCACTGAAAAAGTAATCATGGATTTCATTGAGGACAGGATCTTCACTCGATTTGGCACCCCTTTGAAAATAACAACTGACAATGCTAAGGCTTTCAGTTCAGCAGAAATGAATGATTTCTGCTTCAAGTATGGTATTGTTCTATCACACTCTTCTGATTATTATCCATAGGGTAATTGACTTGCAGAGTCCTCTAACAAAAATTTGATGACCATCCTTAAGAAAACTGTGGGAGATAACAAGAGATCTTGGGATAGCAAAATCAAGTATGCCTCGTGAGCAGATAGGATCACCAAGAAGAATTCCACTGGGAAATCTCCTTTTGAACTTGTTTATGGCATCACGGCAGCATTACCTTTCAACATGCAAATACCCATTTATAAAATGCTGACTGATTATGGTACCGAAAAACTGGAGTTAGATGACCGAGCAAACCAAATCATTGAACTTGATGAAAGCAGAAGGACATCATTGGACAAAATGTTAAGACATCAGGAAAGCATGAAGACCACTTTTGACAAGTCAGCTAAGCCTAGAGATTTCCAAGTAGGGGACATTGTTCTCTTGTGGGACAAGAGAGGAGAAAAGCCAGGGAAGCATGGAAAATTTGACAGCCTTTGGAAAGGTCCTTTTATCATACGCTGTCAGGCTGGAACACATTCTTTCTTTCTAAATACAATGGATGGAGAGATGATACCATTGGCCAAAAACGGGCAACATCTGAAACCATTTTATCGGAACAACATTCAAGATGACCAAGGGGTCATCTCAGGAGATTCCTAAAACCTTATCCTTGTCAATAATTTTTGCAATCTTTTGTACCATATTGATGTATCATAGTTTCATATGTTAGTTTTTGTATCATATTTCATATATATGCTCGAAAAAAAAAAAAAAAAAGATTTTATTTCTCATATATATTCTTGAAAAAAAAAGAAAAAATATTATGTTGGTGAAGATGTTTTACTAAAACACTTCCGTTTCTGTGTAGGAAACTGATATTCTGGGGTTCTCGAGTACTCTTTTTGATCCATAAATCAAACGAGCACCCGTCCCACAGTTGGAGCCAAATGTTACCAATTTATTTGTACCATAGTTGGATTATCTGAAGAGCCGCCATTTGACAAACATGATAAGTGTTTGACTCCAGTGTATCAGATGATTCAACTTTTGTGGCTAGCCAGTTTTGGTTAGCCTGTTTTGTTTTTTGAGTCGACATGACCATGGCCCCATGGGGGTTTGTAATAAAGTGTGCTAGTAGGATTTGAGTGACTCGGTTCCCCATGACTTGATTAAGCAACTAAGGTATTCCAGGGAGTTTTTTCCCTTGTCAATTATACTTTGCTTAAGGCGATATATAATCGATGAGGTTTTCTCCCGCTCCTCCAAAGCTGGAATGCCCGATTTTGAAAATTTTAGCCATGGGAGGTTATTAGAGGCCAACCGATGTATATAAGCCTACTAGACACTGTTAGAATAGGTGTCGATCATGTCCTAGGTCCACAAAACCCTCAGAAAAAATTTCGAAAAATTTTTATCGGGTCCGTCGAATTTGGGTTTTTAATTTTTTTTTAAATTTAATAAATTTCTCTATAGTTTAAATAAAGAAATAATAATTTGTAATATGTCAGTCGTCCGAGGTCCGAATTCAGTGATTGATGGCTCGTTTCATAAGCCAAAAATCACACATGACCTATGGACCAGCTAGATCCAAGTTTCATATGTCATTTAGGCCTCGTAATTAATATTTTCTCTGAAAAGCCATTTACAGAGAAATTATTAATTAAAATAATAAAAATGATTATTTTGGAGATAATCCAAATCTCTCCAAAATAATCCAAATGGAATAAAGTAAAAGACTAAATGACATGGCACTCAACATTTATGAAGATTCCAATCATCTCCAAGCAGCTTCAGTCAACTATACAGTCAGCATAAGTCAAAGCTCTTCAAGTGAACTCGCCCTCCATGCATGCAAAGTCGATTTGGTGACGTGGAGGTCGTATTAATTGGTTTTGGGGTTGGTAATGAGTTGCATTGAATGGTGTGGGGGCGCCTTGCCTAGGTGGAGGCCACCTCCCACTCCCACCTACCTTGATTGCAATCAAATCTTGGATTAAACTCCAAGCACCTACCTCCATGCTCACGTCAATCTCCTTCTTGAGGCGAGTTCTACACATGGCAACTACTTATTAGCGTGGTGATAGTTCCAAGGTGAGATGGGGGGCGCCTTGCCTAGGTGGAGGCCACCTCCCCATCCACATCATCTCCAAACTCGACTTGTGTTAGGTGGAGACTCATTCAATTGATGTTTTGATTGGTTGAGAGCTGATTTAGATTGGAATTCGATTTGTGTTAGGTGACCATTGGCTTCCATCATGCCAATTCGACTTAGGTTTCTAGCTGTTAGCCTTTGCTATATAATGAGGCTCCTTTTTCCTCATTCAGACATGGATCTTTATGCATCGAAACTCTGAGCAATTGTATTTGAAATTATATTTAATAAAGTTGTGACTTTGGAGGTCAAATTCTTGGGGGCTCTTGGTGGCCATGCTTCATCACACTCTTGAGGTGATATTGTGTCATTTTTTCATATGTTTATGATTATTTAGTTTTGATCTATATGCTTAGAAGGCTAACAATCTAGCACATGCATGTATATCTTCTCTATTTGCTTAAATCATATGTTATTTGCAGGTATTGCTAATGGTTTTGTGAGCTTTTGCAGGTTCTCCTTCACCCCAAATTTTTGGCCAAAGATCTCTCTACTTGTTAAGCACTAGCAAAAGAGGAGTCTCTTGCTTCACCATTAATTACTTTCAAAAAACAAACTTCTTGGTTCTAAGCTTATATCTTCAAGCCCATATTCACTAGATTAGCTTTCTCACCTATTTGTTTTGTCCATCCTCATCCTCTACAAACCATTATCCATCTTCTTGCCCTAGTTTTCCTCTTCCTTGCGTTTGGCTTGCTCTCGTCCCTTTCCTCCCTCATAGCTCTCGTCCATCTAGCCTTCTCTAGCCCTCGTCCATCCCTTCCTCCTCTCGTCCATCTAGTCTTCTCCTCCTCTCGTCCCATCCATTCCTTCCTCCTGTCGTCCCATTCTCCCTTCCTCTTCTCGTCATTCCTCCTCCCTCCTCTCGTCCACCTACACAAAAGACACAAAACATAAAACAAGTTTAAAATTTGGTTAGTGTAGATTCATTGCATAAGTATAGATCTTGTCTTTTTGCAATAGATTAGATCTTTAACAATTTTACTTAGTATTTTCTAGCTTATGCTTTGAAAAGT
This sequence comes from Larix kaempferi, assembly GCA_027924585.1. NCBI lineage: Eukaryota > Viridiplantae > Streptophyta > Pinopsida > Pinales > Pinaceae > Larix > Larix kaempferi. The sequence goes on along the minus strand of BSBM01000129.1, from coordinate 7,837,972 downwards.
AGCATTAGGGCCTTAGATCTCATGTCATAGATTTCAAAAGTTCGCATTGGAAAAATTATCTTTGCATATAGGTTAGATCTTAGTTCTTGCATTTGTTTTTTAAAGTTGGATTTTGACTAATATCTAATGGATACATTGTTGAAGTGAGTTTGAGCTTGTGTAGATCTTTTTTGAAGGAGGATAAAAGCTTGATAAGAACAATACTCAAAAGAAAGAGCAAAGTGCATCTAAGGAGAAGACTTGAACCACAATAACAAATCTTGTATGCTCTCTTTTTTGTAATTAGCCATTAAGGGCTCATAAAGTATTGCTTTTGTTAAGTAGTTCTTTTTTCTCTCAAAAGACCTTTCAAGGGCTTCATCCCCAAAGGCACTTGTAACCGTTTAATAAAATTTTCAAGTGGAGGAGGCTCCACTTTTTGGTCTTCTTCCCCATTTGGGGAAGAGTGTTGGGTTTGTTTGGTTTGCTTAGCTTAGATCTTTACAATTCTTGTCTTAGAATAATTTGATTTATTTTGTCACTTCTCTTCCAAGCCTTGACCAGAGAAGAGATAACTTTGGGATTGCATCCCAAAGGCCACATAACTTTGTGGTAACTTATCGTTCCCCCATCAGCTTCTTGTGGACATCCAGCTAGCTGGAAGGTTTCCAAGACTGATGACTTCTAGTGGTTGACCTTGTTCGGAGGTTGATCCCACCTGTAGTGTAAATTTTTGCTTGGTAGAACACTAGATATTTCCGTTATCTCATTTTATTTTGCAAGTAGTATGTTAGCAGTATTTCCATTGATTTGAGCTATCACATGTTTTGAGTTTCACAAAAGTTTCAATATCTTGTATCACAACTGCTTCTTGCTTCTTAAGATGAACAAAGCCTCTTGAACTTGGCCAAATCCAAGTCAAGAGCACTCTCTATCGGAGAGCATTGTTAGAATTTGCATCTTTCTTGCATTAGGCATTTTAATTTAGCAAGTCTCTTGAACTGCGGTCATAAGATCAAGTCAAGATCACTCTCTGTCGGAGAGTTGAACGGGTGCTCTAATAATAAAAACTTTTCAACCCATACTTCCCTTTTAATTAATTTATCTTGGTTTTTTCCTACACCCGTATGCTCTGCCAACCGGAAACGGTTGGGCTAGTACTCAGAAAGGTGCAGGACTTGTTAATTTCGCAACTGATAATATTAATTAAAATTTTACCCCAAAACCCCAACCAAAACAAAATCACTGAGTTCTTCCTGAAAGAGGTGGTGCCGGGAATCCACTGTCAGACTCGAGGGCGGTCAAGCCGTAAGCACACTTGCCCTCTTTGCAATCTGGGTGCTCCCGACCTATCACCTAATAGGTTGCCAATGTTTTTCTTGGTTAAGGCTCCACTTCTTTTTGTACCTTTGTTCTTAGCGTTAATAATCAAGACCACTAAAATCTTTAATTTACCAAGATAACCTGCAAAACGATCTCAAGAACCTCTTTTTCTCGAACACTTGTATCAAACAACTCAATCACTTAGGTATTATTTGACTCCATAAGGCACTGGTCCTTTATCATATACTTTATTTGCTTAATATCAATCTGGAGTACTTGCTTTAATTTTCATAAAGAGTGATTTGTTTCTGATTCAGTGTATCTTTCATTTTCTCTTGCAACGTGGATTGCGTTATCTTGGTTTCATTTAAATCTTTTTTGTCTCTCATCTTCAAAACTCCTAAACAACACCCATCCGCATCACAACATCAAAAAACATATAAAACACAAGAGCCTTAAACAACTCTTTGTAGGGACTACCCCCCTTGGCTTCGTTAGGAGTTAGCCTAAACGGAGGAGCTGGGATTCAGGTGACAGTACCTGGCTCATTGCTTGCCCCCAAGGCCACACCTCTCCCCACTTTCCAGTGAGAGAGACAGCTTTAGAAAGATTTTTGCTGCTGGTGTGCAGTTTGGCGGACAACATCTTTGGCGCTGCTGCCGGGGACAAATCCTTTTGTTCCTGGACGACCTTAGTTTTTTCTAGGTTGTTTTACCTTTTTTGATAGATTCTCAATCTATCTGGCAACTCCACTGCCCTTTTTTCCTTTTCGGTAGATTTTTAGTTTAATCACTCTCAGAAATTAGACTTGAATGCACCTGGCGACTCCATTGTCAGTTAACACCTCAAGGTATTCGACTAGAAGAAACTCTGAAGGCTTGCTTAGTTTTATCCCAGAACCTGAAAAGGTTTATAGGAGAAGACTGAACAAGCTTGCTTCTCGTAAAATCCTTGAAGAACTTAGGTCTCAGTCTATTTCTGACATCCGTAATCTTTTTCAAGAAAATAACTTAGAAAATTATGAAAATTCTGAAAACAGCAATAATTGTTTTTTCGATACAATGGGTGATTTCTTTTCTCCCCTCAACATTACTCAGATAGCAAGTCAACCACATGACATTCCAGACAAGGCCATCGACAAACTTCCCATCTTTACCGGCACTGATGCTATTACTGCTGCATATCACCTCAAGGCTTTCTCAAAAATAAAAAGTGGATATGTCAGGGATCCTGCTCACAAGCATGAGGATGTGTACATGAAGTTGTTTGCCTTATCCTTAGATGGGGATGCTGGTGACTAGTTCACCGGCTTGCCAGCCAATTCCTTTGCCACCTTGACTGAGTTTTCAACTGCTTTCACCAACAAGTATGGTGAGAAAAAAGAGCCCCGTCATCAACTTGCTGCTCTCACAAACATCAAAAGAAGTGATATAGAAACCATGGAAGAGTTCAACAAGAAGTTTACCGACTTATACAATGCAATCCCTATAGATTATAAGCCAACTCCACATACTATACTGGTCTATTACATTGAAGCTTTAAGTGGTGAGATGCAATATGAACTTAGGGATAAAGAGCCCGCTACTTTGTTAGAAGCACAGACAATGGCAACTAAGATCGATAAAAACATGCAGTCCACTGGAAATTCAAATTTGCCTGGTTATTCAAGAGCTCAAACTCCTTTAAAAACAGCTGAGCCTAAAGATAAAGATCCTCTAGCTACTTTGAAAGATTCATACGTGAAAAAGATGATGGATATGTGTGAGAGGATGGAAAGAGCTGAACAGAAACATGTAGTCCAAATGAAGGAAGTACAAAACAAAATCATAAACATGGAAAGAGCACATGTCCAACGAGTTCAGCAAATTCAACAGACTCAACCAATTCAGAGAAATTACCCTCCCAAAAATAATTGGCAGAAGAAAGCTCCCGAAAATTAAAAGAGGCCTCCAACTCAGATAGAGGCTACTAACACAAATGAGGTGTACATCCCATTTTGCAGAGCTTGCAAAGATTTCCATGAGGAATTCGCTTGCTTTTTTGCAAACTATGTACAAGAGCATGGTTATCCTGAAGGGGAGGGTACCAGTAATCCAACATCAAGCGAGCTTGAATACATAAATGTCGTAGGAGATATCCGCAACATTCCCAGAGAAAACTAGAAACATGCTGAGAATGAGCCAGACAATATGACTAAGAACTATGGAGAAAGACCATCCAGTGAACAGCTCCACAATATGCAGAGATTTAAAGGGGTTGGATACCAAAGAAGATCAAATCCCGCATCTGCCATACAACCTCCAAAGGTAATTATTCCAAATGATTCAACTGACTCTAGTAGATTAAATTTTGATTGGAATAATTGGTTCAATACTACTAAGGTACCTATACCCATAAATGAACTCTATAAGATTCCTGGTCGAAAGGAAAAGTTGTTGAAAACATTAGAAGCACCTATTCCTGCATGTACTACCAATCCTAGTCCACCCACTTCTCTCACCCCTCAGAAGGTCACATTTTCGGACAATGGGGAAGAGCCTTCAACTAGCTGTGACTCAACTTATGAGGACCCTCCTATAATCCTGCATACTAGGGATACAAGAAGAGAAGCTCACCCCCCTTTCTATATATCATTGATGATAGGTGACCTTCTTCTACACAATTGTATGCTGGATTCAGGATCCATTGCAAGCTTGATGACCAAAAGGGTTATGCAACAGCTTAACTGAAGAACCACCAGGCCCTACCAAAATGTGTGTGCCATGGATTCTAGACCCGTTAAGGTTGAAGGGATGATAGAGAATGTTATTGTTAGATTGGCCAAGTACCCGGACATCCATATTTCCATGGATATCCTTGTCATAGATGTACCAGATAGGTGGGGCATGCTACAAATGAGAAGCTCTCTCCTTTAAATAGGAAGGAGAGGCATCAAAATCCTAACCACTTTTTGAATGAGTGGCTAAGATTAAAAGATACAAATGTATAATCAATGGTTGAGATGATCTCAACAATAAAATACATGGATCACTCATAAAATATAACATAAGTGGACAAAATCGTCCTAGAAGAGGGGAATCCCACCAAATCATGATGAAAAAATATAATAAGAAGCTTATGGTGGGTCCAAGGGGTAATTTTCGCCACCCTTGGTCAATCCCCATAGCACAATAATAATAAAATAGTCATCAATATACCGAATCGTGCCTCTATGGTCAAATCGTAGGCCTCAAAAGACCTCAGAAATCATCAGAAAGTGCCATAAGTGATGGATGCAGGCCCCGATGAAGCTGAAACTGCTGGAGGAGGTGTGGAAGACATCAACCCATCATCATTGATCATCCCATGCCAAGACATTGCCTTAGTAGCCCAAATCAAATTCCTAAATAGCCATTTCTACCAATCCTGAAATGCCTCAGGAAGCGTGAAACTGCCCCAAACTGCCTCCTGGAGTGCCTACGCTGTCAAGGTGAGGGCACGAGTGTGTCTGGGATGGGGATAATATGGTAAAAACAAATGGCTGGACCACCCCCTCCAAGCACAGCGCCCTAGGTCAACCGGATAAAAATCACATTTGCTCTGACAGGGTCTCCAACAGACCAAAACTGCACTGGGATAGCCTACTAAGGCTCAATCATCACTGTAAGTGCCCGGAACTGAAAACAAACTGTCTCATTGGACTCAGAGGGTCCAAATCCATCCAAGATGTGTACTCATACACCATATGAGTCTCTACATGATCAAAATATATATCCAATATACCAGAACAGGTCAAATAATAATAATCTATAAATGATCAAATACTGCTGTAAACCATGAATCATCATCATAAACCTGTAGTTGCTGCATAGAATCATCATGTACATGTACAATAGACCATATATCATCAATCCATATCATCACAAGGTCCAACCATCTCATGTCCTATGGCGTACCTTGGTCAAACTAGGTTTGACCAAGTCAACATGACCAAATATAATTCAGACCATCATCGGAAGCTGCGGCAAAGTGTCAAAGGTTAATGCATGCTCTACAACTTATTCAAATAACAATTATAACACAAAGTAATCATTACTGGCGATCTAAATCCAAATATATAATGTCATTAATTATTATTATTACTCATACTAGACTTTCAAGATCATACTCACTTCATAGCTGTGATCAATTTGCTAGTGAAGGGTGAAGGCTAAAATAGCTGGCTAGGCTAAGGGATGACTTCATTGACTTAACTTTGTGACACTTTGGCAAAGGGAAAGGGAATACACATCGTAGGATATACTGAATGAGCAACAACACAAGGAATGGTGGTGTCTCACAAATGGATGAGTTGTTCAAAGAGGGTTTATTCACCTTTAACAGATGCGCACAATCCATAATACAAATGAGGCCAACAATAATTTAGATATAGCATTTAAGTTCCATTGCTTTTTGGGCCTGAAGTTTCCATAGCCTTGATCTATGTGTGTTTATAAACACATTGCATAGATTTACATTTATTTTAGGCTTTCTGCTGCAGGTGTTTTTTTAAGGCACTTGTTTACCTGAGCACTTCTAGGTGTGTCACAGACAGCTTGTTTACCTAGGCATTTACATTTCCAATAGATATAACATTTTATTTTCATGGACATTTTCATTTGGCATGCCTTTCATTCATGTGTGTTTAGAAACACATTGCATGAATGGGCTTTTCATACAAGATATAGCATTTCATTTTTTCCAGATTTTGTATTCATGGCAGCACTAAAAGTTTCAGGTTTAGCCAACACAACTTTAGTGACTAGGGGGGATTCCAAGGAACTCCAACTCACCATAGGTAAGTTTTGTCACCAACTCAGAGCCGAGACACAATAAATAGGGAAGCTCATCCAATATAGAGGCTATAGTGGGGAAAAGATCCTCCATGTCACTAGTCAAGTAGTAAGTCAGGGTGATAAACTTTAGTGACTAGGGGGGATTCCAAGGAACTCCAACTCACCATAGGTAAGTTTTGTCACCAACTCAGAGCCGAGACACAATAAATAGGGAAGCTCATCCAATATAGAGGCTATAGTGGGGAAAAGATCCTCCATGTCACTAGTCAAGTAGTAAGTCAGGGTGATAAACTTTAGTGACTAGGGGGGATTCCAAGGAACTCCAACTCACCATAGGTAAGTTTTGTCACCAACTCAGAGCCGAGACACAATAAATAGGGAAGCTCATCCAATATAGAGGCTATAGTGGGGAAAAGATCCTCCATGTCACTAGTCAAGTAGTAAGTCAGGGTGATAAACTAAAAGGTAGGCAATGGATGGATGAAGACAATGAATAACGGAGCCGACACTAGCAAGCCAGGGTATGGAGAAAGTATCACCTCTATTCTCCCTAAGGAGGGTAAAACCAATGAGTATGAATAGTGAACTTCTAAGTCTGAGTAGGGACAATATAATATATATAATAAGATCAACCAGGTCCACATATCTATATGATCGCCAGATCATGACACTAAGTGCTAAGACATGCTATAAGAATAAGTATAAAAGCAATATAACCATAACACAATGACATACCTGCTGAGTCATATACCTGATGCTCATCAACCTGTACCATCATCTGTCCTCTGAAACTACTGCTGTAACTCTGGGCACTATTGACTGCTCTGTACCAATGGTATAATGGCTACATCGGTCATCTCTCTGAGTGTCCTGAGACTCAGTCATGGCATGGGGAATATATATTGTCCAAAATCTGATAGTGATCCAATATAGATGCTCATCTCAGCATCTCAAATGTAAGGGAACTGGCTGAATAGTGTACTGGCATCAGAAAAATAATGTATGGTAGCCCAGCTACTATATATGTGATAACAGGACGAAGTGAAGATGAAGAGGAGGAAGAAAGCTAAGAGGACAAGGAGGACGAATGGGAGAGGAACAAGTAGTTTTGGAGAAGCAAACGAGAGGGCAAAGACCAAGTGAGCCGAAAACAAAGGCAAACAAGGTGTGATCTCAAACTTGGAGAAAGGAGAAGCTTGGAAGTCCATAGTTTGGATGGGTAGATCTAGTAACCAAAGTAGAAGTTTGTTGAAAATTTGATGGTGAAGCAAGATCTCCTTGCTCTTATGTTTATAAGCTGAGAAGTGAACCTGCAAAAGATCTTAAAAACTTTGGAAGACACCTGCAAAACAAAGATGCTCAAGCGAAAAGAGAAGACTTACGATTGCATGTGCTAGATTGTTAGCCCTCTTGAAACATAAATCAAAACTTAATATTCCTAAGCATATGAGTAATACACAATATCACCTCAGTTTTGGGATGAAGCATGGCCACCAAGAGCCTCCACAAATTGACCTCCAAAGTCACAATTTTATTAAATATTCAACAAGTTACAGTTCCTCCAGAGTTTCTTTGCTAAAAATCCATGAGGAATGAGGAAAAAAAGCCTCATTATATAGCAAAACAAAAGAGCTAGCCTACCCTAATTCGAATTGGCTTGAATGGAGCCAATATCACCTAACACAAGTCGAATTCCAATCTAAACTTCAATCACCAATGAGCTTGGAGTGGAAGACCACCAAACAACTGGAGTTCAAAGTCTACATGGATGGGGAGGTGGCCTCCACCTAGGCAAGGCGCCCCCCATCCCATTCTTGGAATAATCACCATCCATTTAACATGTGCCATGTGGAAAAACTCGAGCTCCAAGGAAGTTGACGTGAGCAAGCTTGGAGAAGGCGTGAGTGTTTAGTAGGTGGCTTGGAGTTTAACCATACTTTGATTGCAATCTTGGTAGTTGAGAGTGGGAGGTGGCCTCCACCTAGGCAAGGCGCCCCCACTCCCATTAAATGTAACTCAATCACCAACCTAAACTCATTTAATACCCATTCCACATCACTAATTCGAGTTTGCATGCATGGAGGGCGAATTCTTCTAAAGCTAATCTCTTGTGCCAGCTAGAGAGTTGACTGAAGCTCAGTGGAGTTGATTGGAATCATCTTAAATGCCAGGTGCCATGTCAAATAGCTTTTTATTTTATTCAAATTGACTTATTTTGGAGAGATTTGGATTATCTCCAAAATATTCAATTTTATTATTTTAATCAATAATTTCTCTGTAACTGGATTTTTTGAGAAATTATTAATTATGATGCCTAATTGACATCCGAAACTTAGGATAAACTGGTCCAGGGATAATGAATGATTTTTGGCTTAAGGTTGAAGCCTTCAATCACTGAATTCAGATCCCGGATGACTGACATATTACAAAATGAAATTTCTCTATTTAAACTATAGAGAAATTTATTAAAAATCTAAAAATAATTAAAAACCCAAATCCGACGCCTCCGGTAAAAAAAATTCTGAAAATTTTTCTGAGGGTCCTAGAGACTTGGGACATGACCAAAACCTATTCTAATAGTGTCTAGTAGGCTTATATACAGTAGTTGGACTCTAATAACCCACCATGGCTCAGATTTTCAAAATTGGGCATTCCAACTTTGGAGGAAGCGGGAGAAAACCTAATCGATTATAGCTCGGCTATAGGCAAAGTATAATTGACAAGGGAAAAAACTCCCTGGAATACCTTAGTTTCTTAGTCAAGTCATGGGGAACCGAGACACTCAGAATCCTACTGGCACACTTTATTACAAACCCCATGGGGCCATGGTCATGTCGACTGAAAACAAAAACTGACTAGCCAAAATTGGCTAGGCACAAATGCTGGATCATCTGATACACTGGAGTACAAACATTCATCTTGTTTGTCAAATGGTGGCTCTTCGGATAATCCAACTATGGTACAAATAAGTGGGTAACACATGGAACACTAGGTTCTCCGAAAACTTCACACAACTCTGGTTGTCGCAATATATACAAGTAGCATCCAACTAGAGATCAAAAAAATCAGACAGTAGCTTCCTTAGCCATACTACCTCACAACTAGCCGAACAAGCTGCAACATACTCTGCTTCGGCAATACTCAGTGCCACGCAGGATTGGGCAGGCAGTGCCAGATGAAGTGCTCTTCCTAGCCACGTGCCACAAATCTTGCCTTGTATTTCTCTATGCTACCACCTGCAGCATGCTTGATCTTGTAGATCCATTTGGAACTCACAACAGACTTCCCTACTGGTCTTGGGACCACATCCCAAACATCATGATCGACTGGTACTCCTCGATCATGGCATCCTTCCATTACTGCATCCATGATCCTGGGAACTTCAGATTCTTCAATATCTTCAACTTCGTCGCTGGAACAAATGTCGTTGTCCTTCTTTTGTAGGTGATTGTACACGATCTTTCCTACAAGTCAAATTCAATTGCATGATTAGAAAATCTCATAGTTTTTCAGAACAAATTCTTACTCATAAAGACATAGGTCATACAGTCATGCAATTATCTTAGCCAATGCTTCAATACAACATTTATCCATATCCCGTAACTTTCTAGATGCCTTCCATCTCTACCAGAACATTGTTAAGAGTGTGCACTACTCCCAACATGTCAGCAAAGAGGTTTCAATCTAGATAAGTAGCAATGGAGTGTTGTACAGTACCATAGGCCACTTACCTATTACTTGCATATTAGTAGTATCTTGCTCATTAATGCAACTTTTCTAATATGCATAATATACATCCTAAATCTAGGAACATAACTATGTATATGACTGAACAACATCATTTAAGTAATCAAAATGACAATTCAAATACTTAACTTTGTTTGGTTATTGGGTGGACTCCCTCTCGATCTTTGCTTCTTTGCAGGAGCCACTAGAGTGTGCTCCCTCTTGATCTTTGCTTCGTTGCAGGAACTACTGGAGTCTCTGATAGTGTGCACCTTAACCAATGCTAAAAATGGATGAGAGGTTCTTTCATAGATTATTTGTTTTCCGGAGTCCAACTCTGCAGTAGCTTCTTCTACTCCTTTCATGTAAAACTGAAAGTCATCTTTAGCTTCACCTTATGAGCTGGAACCCATGTATTTGGTTAACTTCATTACAATACATATTCTTCATCACTTGAAGAATCTTCCTTGGTTCTCTTCCTTGGAGGTTCATCATCCTCTATAGTGTGAGCATGGTGTCTTCTCTTGTTGTTCTTCTTCTTGTGGGAGCTGCTTTTGTTCCTGGGACAATCTCTGGAATAGTGTCCCTTCTCATCACAAGTATAACATCAAATGTGAGAAAGATATCTCATGGATCCTCCAAAGTTCTCCCTCTAATTCGGGTGGTGGGGTTTACCCTTCTTGAGATGATGATGCTCCCTCTTGTGGTTATTCTTCCTGGTGTGTGCTGTGAGAGCCTGGTCTTCATTATCCATCTTTTCTTCTCGAGCTACAATTCAAGCTTCTTCCTAGCACAAATTCCTTGAATGAAGGAATCCCATGACCTAGGAAGACCATTCAAGGTGGTCATCACAATTTCACCATTCTCTATATCTTCTCCCACAGCTTCAAGTTGTTCTTTTATTTGAGAGACCCTTGTGAAGTAGGATTGCATGGTCTCTGCATTTTGTATCTTCACATTCTTCAATTGATTCTGCAAAGTCATCTTCCGATTATGTTCTTTCCTTCAAATAGCTTGGTCAAGGAATCAAACATCTCCTTGGGTGTCTTTAGAGAAAACACATGAGGTATGAGATGGTCTTTGATAGAATCTGCAATGATCCTCTTGGCCTTAACCAAGTTCTTCTTATGTAAGGCCTTAACCTCATCTCCCTCTGGAACTGGAACCTCTTCACTTATGTAGGTATCCAATTCATTCTCTTCTAGGATTAACCCAATCCTATACTTCCATGCTCGGAAGTTATCAGCCCCTTCAAGCTTATCCTAAATCTTGGTGTGGTGAGACATCTTAATGAGAAACTCGAATGGAAACAAAAGATTTAGATCTTACCACTTGATTTGCTGAAACTGAATCTGGAGCTGGCTAGGGTTTGACAGAGAAACCCTAAAAATCCAAACTTGGAATTTCAAACTTCTGTCTGGACAAGGAGATGCAATTGACTGAGGCGAGCAAGCTGGTGTGCTCAGATTTTGAAAACTCCAAAAATTGACCCCTCAAAAAAGACCTACGAATTTTGAATCTACAACTTCTGTCAAAATCTGGTTTTCTGGTTTTTTGGTTTTTCTGGTCCAAAAATCAAATTAGGGTTCGACTTTCCCGGAGATTCACCCAACCAAAAAGTTTGATCTTGGTCTCTAAATTTCAATTTTACTGAGGAGAGCAATCCTATGCTAAGAGCACTCCAAAATTCCACTTCTGTCAAAAGCCCTAATTTCTCGCAGCAGTGACAAGCCAAAAATGAAAATGTTCAGAATCCAATTCTGTTTTGGCAGAAAGATATGCCATATTGTTTCTGGTGCATCTCTGACATTTCGGATCCTCAATTCCACTTCTGTTAAAAGCCCTAATTTCCCACAGCAATGACAAGCCAAAAATGAAAATGCTCAGAATCCAATTCTATTTTGGCAGAAGATATGCCATATTGTTTCTGGTTCATCTCTGACATTTCGGATCCTCAGGGTCTGAAACTTCGGCCTGTGGTAGACTGGCCTGTCATCTTTCCAACCCCACAAATCTGACCTTCAATGGATTCTCCATGAGAGAGATATGCTAAGTGTCGCAACATGACATGTTTATGGGATGAAACAGCATAGCGAACTTGTACGGAGTGCCACGTGTCACTGTTTCAACTTCAGCCTCTGAAACTCGGACCTGTGACACTACAATCCGTGACCTAACTGTCACTTTTCACGGAATTCCATTTGGAGCTTCCTAGCCCTAGATATGACCCTTGTGCCTAGGTCACCTGTTTAGGGCTGCATTCTAGAAGAGGCAGAAACCCTAACTTGTACAGATCATATCTCACAAAGTACAATGAATCTGAGGCTGAAATTTTTACACAGGGTACATCTGTGTCTGATATTCGGCCTGTAAAAAATTCAGATCCTGAACCTTCGCCAAAACGGATTTATAGCGAAAGTTCCACGATGATTAGTTTTTACTATACCAAGCCTTGGCTTCCAATTTGTCGCAAGTGCAACAATTGTCGTAAATGCCATACAATGCCTTCCTTCAGGCTAGCTCTGATACCATGTTAGTTTTTCATCATTTAATTCAATATGATCTAGGATCTTAACTGAGAGAACAACATGTATAGCATATCAAACACAAGAGACAAGAGACACAAAGCATTTCACCGGGGAAACCATAAAGGAGAAAACCCCGCAACTTCCTCAGAGATAGAATGAGCAATAATACAAAACCCCAAAACAAGTAGATGATCTCCAGCAGCTTCCTCCTCCTCCACTTATGCGAACTCCTCCTCTCTCTCACTAATGCGAAGTGAGTGAGTGTGTGAATGATCAAATAGAGAGGAGCACCCTCTCTATTTATACTTTACTTTCCACTTAGCTTTAACCCCAAACAGGTCGGCCCCTAAGTGTAACTGACTGGGCCGACTTCTCTAGGAGAGTCTAATAACCCATTAATAACTTAACTCTGGGGTCTAATGCCTCGACATACATGGGAGGATTGACCTCAATAACTTTACATGACCCAAGTACAATAATGACTTCTCTGACCAGAGGAATAAACATCTCCGTCGGAGGTACAACAATAAAATACAAATACAATATAAAATATACAAGTGAATATCTTCCAAAGTTACAAATACATCAACAGTTATTGATGTACCTGATGCATGGAGAATGTTTTTATCAAGGAAATGCTCTGCAAGTTTGGGAGGTGATCTTCAAATAAACTTATCATATGCCACCCATTATGCCATGTACTGTATAGGCATACTTTGGACTTATTTTTGCTTCACTCCACTGATATATTCCAGACTGTTGTGGCTCATTTTTTTGCTTATGGGTCTTCTATATGATATGGATGGTGTGATGTCTATAGAAAAACAAAAGATAAATTGAGGTTTTAGTAAATATCATTAGATTCAATTTTTTTAGAAGTTATCTCATGTTTTGGCAAGTTAGCTAGTCTCTTCTTGATATATTTTTGAATTTTCTGCAATCTAGAATTGCCCTGAAAAAATAGAGATTTCCAAATTTACTAACTCTAAAAATTTCATTGTTTTATCATTGTTTTAATTGAGTTACTAAGAGTCTATTTTCTACATTATTACAGCAACCATTTTACGTACTAATTGCATAAATTTGTTGGAAAATTACATAATTTTAAGGTGTTAATTGCGGCATTTTCCTAACTTGCTAATTCTAGAATTTACTTGTATTTTCTGCATTTTAAAACATTTTTTAAAATTTTATTTCCTTGTTCATATAACATAAATTACTCATAAGACACAAAAGAGGAAATTAAAAGTGATTTTAACCACTAGCTCAAGTTTAATCATTAATCCATAAAATCTAAGTGTTGGTTTTGATTCATGATAATTGATTAGTAAATTGGAATTTGGATTTACGAGATAAATGAGAAGTTTCACTAGTTGCTCTATACCTCACTCCATTTAACATTGTGAATATGAATTTAGATGTGGTCTTGTTGGTAACTGGGGGAACTTCAAAGTGTTGATTGCAACCAAATCTCTTACTTCAATCATCAACAGGGTGTGAAGTAACTATCCATTGACCTAAACCTTTGTGATATTGTGTGAATAAAGAATATACATTCTTCATCTCTTGCTTCTATTATTTGTGCAATGAGTCACTCTTGGGTCTTCAAGGCAAATGTTGATCTCTTCCCTCATGGATTGGCTAGATTGTACTAACAAGGTATCTATGCTTTGCATTTCTAATTGGAATCTGTGGGAATCCAATAAAATTGCACCAATTTCAGTTTCTATGTGCCTTTAGGCTGTAGAGGTTGTTGCAATGCAAAGTCATTTTGAATGTGCTCATCTACACCACAGTGGAAACCTTCATCAACTGAAGGAAGCGTTTTAGCCTTTTGCACACAAATTCCTATCCCACAGCCTATAGAGATTTGAGACTACCAAATCTGCAGCAAGTGTGAATCTTTCTAGCTGTTTAGAGATTCGAGACTAACGGATCTGCAGTATATACAATTTCAGTGGATAATAAACTTACAGAATAAAATTATAGAGATGTTCTCTCCCACGACTATTCTCTCCTACCATATATCCCTAGCAGTGAAAAGTAGGTTTAAATGGGAGCACCCCTGCCCGTGCCCAGGATCAGCCCTTGCTGCTACCATCCTAAGACCGGCATATTATTTTATGTTGAAGCACTTACCCTGCATGTGTTCAAGTTTATACTGATGCAGGCTCCTAGGATGGAACGTGTAGAGTTTATTTCATATAAAATAAACATCCATCCTTCCAACATTGTTAAGTTCACTGCATTTTCTATTAACACTACAGTTATTACTTAAACAAATGCAGTATATCTTTCGATGGTGAAGAACAGTGCTACTAACTCCATATCTTAAAAGAATATGATGGAACTAATACTGATCCCATCAATGACAAATACTTCTACGAGGCCAAAATTTACAAATAACATTTAAGGATTCCTTTTGTCTAGAAAAAATATTTTACAGAGATGACAAATATATGGATCACTAACAAGGTATATGAACTGTATGATGGAATAATGAAGCACCTGATTGTAGTATGTCGGCATCCATGTGAGAAGAATGAATGTCCCCCAGTTATGACAAAAGTGGCAAACTATCAGTGCCCAAACTGGTGCCTTTGACAGCAGTAATTTCCATGGAATAGTTTTAACAGGTTCTTTTAGTTCACTGTTCCTTAGAATGAACTCCTTCTCTTCTGGACGAATTTCTAGGTCTTCAAGGGGTGAACTCTGTGCCTACATATAACATAATTAAAGATGGGGGTCAGAACAATTGTGCTTAAATATATTGAGAAAACCAAAATAATCTTGCTCTTGGATGTGCAACCAAAGGACAGATTTGAAATCCAACTGCTGTTTTTTTGTCATTTACCAAATAGCCATCCACTCTGAAGCACATGAGTTCAAAGAAAATCTATGATTACACTCTACTAGTTATGACTGTTACATCCCAGTATCTAATTGCAGTAAACACTTCAGGAATAGAAAAAATTGCAATTCCTTGATCTATTGACTCAAAGTATCTCCATAGTTTCAATTTCAGCCAAAAACATTTGACATTTTAATTTTTCTCATAATTCATAAAGTTGTACAGTAGTTTGATTTACATCAGCTTGACAGAAAACTATTAAAGTGCCTTACTAGCATAAATCATATCTTAGAAATGTGAAGATCACAAAATGCAATTAATTAATCAGTGATATCAACAGAAATAAATGGAAAGAAAAAAGTGCAACTCCTTGATCTATTGACTCAAAGTATCTCCATAGTTTCAATTTCAGCCAAAAACATTTGACATTTTAATTTTTCTCATACTTCAATAAGTTGCACAGTAATTTGATTTACATAGATTTTCAGCCTTCGGCCCAATAGAAAACTATTAAAGTGCCTTACTAACATAAAGCATAACTTAGAAATGTGAAGATCATAAATGCAATTAATTGAGCAGTGATATCAACACAAATAAATATGTAAACACATGTGGTGGTATGTGTGTAATGTGTATGTTGGTTAATTTGTGGACTATGTTACAGCAGGTCACAAAAACTACTAAATATGTGTATCTGTATTCAATAATGTGTAAAAATGACTCTACATTAATAAAATGTTTTCTTATCAATAATTATACTCGGCCTTCTCTATGTTATTTATTTTATGAAAAAAACCAACAATTAAAGAATTTATTTGGAATGAACTAATCTGGTTCGTACTCAAAATATCCAAAAAATGTAGTACAGTAGTGAGAAATCCATATAGGACAAATATGATATACTGAATATGATTGAATTGAATAGTTGATTGATACAATGATGAGCCTTGTGATGGTATACTTATATCCTAAGTCACCACATTTGGCCATTTTTGTCCATCAACTTCGAAATTCACTGAATTTGAAGGTATGGTGGACAAATTCATTCAAAGTCACAAATTAAATTCCACTAAATGAATCTCATTTCCATTAAGATAGCATTTAACTTTCTTAAATTTATTCCTTTTAAAGGAATTTACGTGGAAATTCATTTCTCTTAGATTAAATGAATGTAATGTTCAGGTTTACCTTATGAAAGCAACCAAGCCACAATTTCTTCTTGACTATGTTTATTTCTTGGAAAGATTGTTCAAACTTCAACCTCAACTGTGTGCCTTCAAATGTGCTCTGCATCTGTATATCCCCTCCCACGAATGGATGCCCTATATATATATATATATATATATATATAACTCATATCACCAGCCTCAACTCTATCACAGCAGTCGGTTGACTACATCCACATAACAGCAGCAGGCTCCCTACTCTCGGTGGCGGTGCACCATCCAGTATAGCTCTTCTTCCAGTTCTTCCAAATATTCTTTCAGGCAGATTACTATTTCGAGATTCCTTCATTCGGCTTTGGATGTTAGGAGAGACACTTCCAGCCCTTCAAATACTCCCAGTGTCTCCAATGTGCCATAACATTCTCACCATTTTTGTATCGCAGATCCTAGATCTGACCTCCTTGTATCAGCTCTCTTTATACTCATCTCTTCTGGGTTGGCTCTCCCCCTTTGGAGATAGCTCTTTTTGTCTTTATGACAGGGTTTCGCATCTTTCTTATATGGGAGCCACATTAGTGCTCCCACTTTGTATAGACATCTTGATAACACACAATCCCATTGACCTACTTTTGTAGTCATCTGTCGGACATTAATACAATTATCTTATCTGACCTTCATAGGAAAATTTATTAAAATTCAGAAATTTGTTAATTGTTCCTTGGTTAGTAGCTTAGACATTTTATTTTGGATAAATTAGCTTAAAATAAAAATCTGGAAACTACTTCTATTGTTTTTGTTGTTGCACAACCTAGTGGCCTCTTAATTAGCAAGGAAAATCAACCACTAACCTAGCACAACTATGGGATTCCCCTCCCAACGTGTCACTACCAAAGAGAAACCTTTCTTTCAGGTTTCTCTTTGGATCCTTACAGCTACCAATTATTTTACCAAGGGGGTAGAGACCATGCCCACCAAATCAGCCACTGAGAAAGTTGTTATCGATTTCCTTGAGGATAAAATCATCACAAGATTTGGTATCCCTCTTAAAATAACAACGGATAATACCAAGGATTTCAGTTCCATTGATATCACTTCCTTTTGCTTCAAGCATGGCATTACCCTATAGCATCCATCCAATTATTACCCCCAGGGAAATGGACTTGCTGAATCCACAAACAAAAACTTAATGAATATCATCAAGAAAACTGTGGGAAATAATAAGAAGGCATGGGATAGCAAGATTAAGTATGCACTTTGGGCTGATAGGATCACCAAAAAGAATGCTACTGGGAAGTCTCCCTTTGAGTTGGTATATGGTTTGACAGTTGAGTTTCCCATCAACATGCAAATACCATTGTTCTGAATGATTATTGAATATGGTTCAGAAAGAGAGGAGATGAAGCAGAGAGTAAATCAGATCATTGAGTTGGATGAGAGCAGAAGGGAAACCTTAGATCAGAGTTTGAGACATCAAGAGAGTATGAAAAGTACCTTTGACAAGTCAGCCAAGCCGAGACCTTTTCAGATTGGGGACACAGTCCTCATGTGGGATAAAAGAAGAGACAAGCCAGGAAAACACGAGAAATTTGATAGCATCTGGAAGGGTCTGTTGCCGCCGGAACACACACCCAGGGGTTATCGCAGCAGAAATCTTCAAGCTGCTTAGGTGCGTTCATTAGGGGCAAGTTTCGAGTTGAGATATTGTCACTCAACACTCAACTCCTCCGTTTAGGAAGAACTCCTAATGAAGCCAAGGGGGGTAGTCCCTATGAGTTTCTAAGGCTGGTTAAGCTTTAGGATTATGATTGGGTAAGTTGTTTAGGAGTTTTTTTGAAATTGATTGACTAAAAGCAAAAAATCACTTGCAAGTATAACTTTAAATCAACAGCATAAATTAATCATTTAACACATGAGATCTGAAAAGATTGAAATATATAAAGTATAGACAAGATCAATGTCAAAAATAGAGTAAAAAATGCATGTTGTTGTATTGTAAATGTTTTGGGAGTGCTTCTTGGTCAATTTTAAATTATTATGGGATGAGATTTGACTACGGGAAAGGGGAGCTCCAGATATACCATGAGGTACAAGGAGTAACGTCCGGAAGTTAATCAATGGTGGCTCCTCACGAAGACGTGTGGGATGGAATGGAGTCTCGAGGGTGGTGTTCAACACTACACCAACAAGGGTGTAGTCTAACTCAGTGTTTTAAAACTCGGCCGAGTCCGAGTCCGAGTCGGCCGAGTTGGCCGAGTTGACCTCGAGCCGAGTTGACTCGGCCTTTAAATCGGCTCGGGTGACCGGTTCGGTACCGAATCGGCCGAGTTGATCCGAGTTGATCCGAGTTGACCCGAGTTGATCCGAGTTGACCCGAGTTGATCCGAGTTGATCCGAGTTGATGCTTGGAGTAAAAAAACACTCATTTTTTATTTTTTTAAGTAATTCCTGAACTTCTAAACTTCAAATATGTCATGCATGTCAGTTAGGACTATGCCCATTCTTGTCTCTTAAACTTCCGATGATTTCTGCTAATGGTCATTTAGGACTAGGGTAATTCTTGTATTATAAGAAATTTACAGATCTTGTTATTGTGCTATTCTTTATAAACTGGAGTTAAGCAGTGTTGAGGCCCATTCGTTGCCATTTTGTTGATATTTCTTGTAACTGTGACATACTAGAAGGAAATTGTGCATGGTTGGAACATGGAATGATAAGTATGGAATCTGGATTTTCAACTCATGATATTTGTCTACTTTAATCAACGAATTTTGTATATGCCTCTGAGGTTTTGGTTATATCTGAATTAGCAATTTAGCATATGGTAAAATAATAACTATATTGAATATGGAAAGAATCAAATAAAACATATTAGTGAATTATGCCACTCTACAGGCCATTTAGGCCTTCTTTGATTATGTATTTTCATTTTGTTCCAATCTTCCAGATATGCATTGCACAGTACACTTCGTTCCATTTTGATATGTTCACCCTTATTTGGTATATGGTATATACATGAGCAGACTTTGCATATTTTGTCTCTAATGCTTTGGAATCATGAATTAGAATCTTTAAAATATTTTTTTTCTTTAAAATTTAAATACTGTGTTTTTTAGTGAACCGAGTCATTAAATTCAAATCGGCCGAGTCATTACCGATTCATTGCCGAGTCCGAGTCCGAGTCCGAGTTGACCCTCGGCCGATTCCGAGTCCGAGTCCGAGTTTTAAAACATTGGTCTAACTATGCCCGGAGGTCGCCTTTTAGTGGTTCCTGCTTATCCTGAGAAATTTCCCCACGCAGTAATTAAGTTCTTGGTGTCGGATTTTCACTATGTTCAGGGTAGTTAATTTTATTAGTATGAGTTGTTTATTTAGATGTGAAAAGTTAAAGAGTAGTTGTTGTCCGCCAGATTGCAAACCAGTAGCGGAAATCTTTCGAAAGCTGTCTCTTCACTACAAGTGAGAGAGGCGTGGCCTTGGGGGCAAGCAATGAGCCAGGTACTGTCACCTGAATCCCAGCTCCTCCGTTTAGGCAAACTCCCAACGAAGCCAAATGGGGTAGTCCCTACAAAAGAGTTGTCTAAGGCTCTTGTGTGTTTAAAATGTTTTTAGGTGTTGTGATGCGGATGGGTGTTGTTTAGGAGTTTTTTGAAGGTGAGAGACACAAAAAGCTTTAAATAAGACCAAGATAACGCAATCCACGTTGCAATAGAAGATAAGAGATACACTTGAATCAGATATAAATCACTCTTTACGAAAATTAACACAAGTACTCCAATATTGATAATAAGCAAATAAAATATTGTGATTAAGGACCAGTGCCTTATGGAGTCAAAAAATGTCTGAGTGATTGAATTGTTTGATACAAGTGTTACGAGAAGAAAAGTTCGTGAGATTGTTTTGCAGCTTATCTTGGTAAATTTAAGATTTTAGTGGTCTTGATTATTATGGCTAAGAACAAGGATATTAAAAAAGTGGAACCTTAACCGAGAAAAACACTGGCAACCTTTAGATGATAGGTCGGGAGCACCCAGATTGCAAAGAGGGCAAGTGTGCTTACGGCTTGACCGCCCTCGAGTCTGACAGTGGATTCCCGACACCACCTGTTTCAGGAAGAACTCAGTGATTTTGTCTTGGTTGGGGTTTTGGGTAAAATTTTAATTAATATTATCACTTATGAATTAACAAGTCTTCCACCTTTCTGAGTACTAGCCCAACCGTTTCCGGTTGGCAGAGCATACGGGTGTAGGACAAAAACCAAGATAAATTAATTAAAAGGGAAATATGGGTTGAAAAGTTTTATTATTAGAGCACTTTGTTCAACTCTCCGACAGAGAGCGCTCTTGACTTGATCTTATGACCACAGTTCAAGAGACTTGCTAATTAACAAATGCCTAATGCAGGGAATGATGCAAGACTAATAATGCTCTCCAATAGAGAGTGCTCCTGACTTGGATTTGGCCAAGTTCAAGAGACTTTAGTTCGTTTTAAGAAGCAAATAGTAGTTGTAAAAGCAAGATACTTCAACTTGAAATGATTAAACAATGTGATAGATCAGAAAGATATGAAACATTGCTAACAATGCTACTTGCCAAATAAAATGAAACTGAAAGATCTAATGTTCTACCACACAAATTCTAATCTAATAGGTGGGATCAACCTCCGAACAAGGTCAACCACTAGAAGCCACCAGTCTTGGAAACCTTCCAGCTAGCTGGATGTCCACAAGAAGCTGATGGGGGAACGAGTAGCTACCACAAAGTTATGTGGCCTTTGGGATACAATCCCAAAGTTAGCTCTACTCTAGTCAAGGATTGGAAGAGAAATGACAAGATGAAAAATAAGATACTAAACAGAAAATAAAGTCTAATCTACCCAAGAATCTCTTTCAGGTCAAAAACCGTACTCGGGAGAGCATGGGGGTAAGTAAACCGGAAATTATAACAAGAAACAACTTATTGAAATGGAAACTAATCTAAGAACATATCAGAGATCTAAACTAGAAACTCAAACCAATCAAAGAAGACTACAAGGCTTCCCCAAATGGGGGAAGTGAATGTGGGGGCTTAAAAACCCCACTTGCAACTTTATTATGAGAGTACAAATGCCCTTGGGAATGAAACCCTTGTAGGGACTTTGAGAGAAATAACTTGGAAAATACTTGAAACAAGCTTCCAAGAGCTATTACAAAGGATAAATACTAGTCTCTTGGTTTGGATTGCCTTTTTGTCTTTTTGATAACTTCTTGTTTTAGCACTTTTATCTTCTTTTTGCCTCAAGTTTTCTCAAAGTTTCTCTTTCTCGAAAAAAGAGACCTATCACAATGAAGCACTTCAATAAACCATTAGCATTAGTAAATGAAACAAAATTGAAACTAACAAAACTAAAGTCTATAAAAGAGATCTAATGCTACATGCAAGTTCTAACAAAATAGAAATTACCCTTAGGATGCAAATGCAAGTTTGGTGTGAAAAGCCTAAATTTATAAAGAGATCCAAAGATGTAAATATGAATATCAAAGTATGAAACTAAAACTACTAACCAAACTTCAAACCTTAAATCGTTTTTGCTTGTTTTGATGTGTTTTAGGGCCCAAATAGAGATGGACGAAAGCAATCTTAGGGAAAAATAGAGGTTGGGCAAATGGTATGAAGAGAGGAGACGAGAGGCTAGAAGGAGGAACTAGAAATGGGACGAGAGGAAGAAGATGGGACGAGAGGGAGGAGAAAGTAGGGCTTAAAGAGATGGAGAAAGAGGGATAAGGGCTGCCTAAAAATGAAGCAAGGGACTGTTAACAAATAAAGACAAAGGACGGCAGTGAGGGGAAGAGATGGGACAGTCAACTAGGTGACTGTAAAAGAAATAGGACAGTCAACTAAGTGACTGAAAAGAGGAATGGGGCAGTCAACCACGTGACTGTGGGAAGAATGGGACAGTCAGCTAAGGCTGCAAAAAAGAAAGGGACAGTCAAGATGATAGAAATCTAGAAGGAAGAAAGCAAAAGAATGGGTTTGGAAGCTAGCAAAATAGGGAAACAACAATATGAGGAAAGGTGAGATCTAGGGCAAGGGATGAATGGGCTAGCAAATCAAATCAAAGGGATTCAATGAGAAAAAGAGGGCTAGAAGAAAAGAAAGCCTAAGGTGACAAAGTAACCAATTTAAAAGTTTTTTGATAAATGGATGGATCTTTGAATCTAACACTTCTTGCCAAAATTTTGATGTTGTGAGATCGACTTTGGGAGATCTTGCAATGCACGAATGTTAGGAAAAAATGGGTCCTTTGAAGAGATGGAGGAGACAACCGAGTTCCAACTCCTCTTCAAACCTATGAGATCTGCAAAATGTATCACTTACAAACAAGTTTGATCAAATATAGTATGCAAAATTGAAAGAGACTAGAAGAGTGTTAGTATTTCCGACTACAATTCACTACTTCCAAATCACAAACAACCCAACATCAATGGACAAATTGAACTCAAATGCCCATCCTATGGACTCAAAAAAGTCTTCTAAGCTTTAATAAATTTGATCAAAACAATGAACATGTAAGCAAAAACATGGAGCAAGATCACCTTGATTAATTTGAAGCAATTCCCATGAACAAGATCAACACACCATATAGACCTCCAAAGTCACTTTATTTCAATTAGCAAAAGCTATAACACATATACAATTTGGCAGAGTACGTTTGCCCAATATTCTCCATGAGATAATAACCCAAATGGGCCTCTCTTTATAGTAAAACTAATAGCTAATACCCTAGGTTGAATTGGCTTGAGTGAGAGCCAATGACAATAGACATGAAGGTCGAATTCCAATCAATACCAAGCTTGGAGAGCTAATTCGAATTTGTTGGTAGGTGACAAGAGGATAGGTGGCAAACTCGCCCTTGGTGGTTGCATGGGAAGTATCACCCCTCAAATGGGCATGTTACAACAAGGATACACGTGAGGATAAGGTAAGTGCGTGAGCTTGATGAGGAGGATGCGAGTTGGTTGGTGAGGGATGGCGAGTTGGCATGTGGGAGTGTGGTAGGTGCTAACTTGGGATTGCAAAGGGAGCCAAGCTATGGTGATTTGGTGAGTCATGAGGGCGCCTACCTTAGACTTAAATGCATATCAACCAACCCATTTACCACTTGACAACTCACTAAATCGACTTTTGCATGAAGAAGGGCGAATTAGCTTAAGTGGATCTCTTGCTGGTGACTGGATAGTTGACTGAAGTCACTTGGAGTTGATTGGAATCTTCATAAATGTCTATTGCCATGTCATTTAGCCTTTTATTTTAATCATTTCTGATTATTTTGGAGAGTTTTGGATTTCTCCAAAATATTCAAAGATATTAATTTAATTAATAATTTCTCTGTAAATGACTTTTTAGAGAAAATATTAATTATGAGGCTGAATTGACATCCGAAAGTTGGGTTTAGCTGCTCCATGGGTCATGTGTGATTTTTGGCTTATGAAACGAGCCATCAAACACTAAATTCGGACCCCGGATGACTGACATATTACAGACTCAAATTTCTCTATTTAAACTATAGAGAAATTTAATTAAAATTTAAAAATAATTAATAAATTAAAAACCTCAATTCCAACGCGTCCGGTAAAAATTTTTCGAAATTTTTTCTGGGGGTCCTAGAGACTTAGGACATGACCGGAACCTATTCTAATAGTGTCTAGTAGGTTTATACATATTAGTTGGACTCTAATAACCCCCCATGGCAAAAATTTCCAAAATCAGGCATTTCAGCTTTGAAGGAAGCGAGAGAAAAACCAAGAGATTATATCTCGCCTGAAGCAAAGTATAATCTGACGGTGAAAAAACTCCCTGGAATACCTTAGTTTTTTAATCTAGTCATGGGGAACCGAGCCACTCAGACCCTACTAGCACACTTTGTTACAAACCCCCATGGGGCCATGGTCATGTCGACTCAAAAACAAAACTGGCTAGACCCAAATATCTGAAACCCAGATACTCTGGAAGTGAACACTGATGTGTTCCAACACGGGCGGCTCAATGAGGTTTCAACTATTGTACAGATCAGTTGATAACAGTAGTTACAACTCTTTCTGATTTCCCACAGTCCCAGGCAAATGCCCACAAAGGGAAAGAGCATCCTTTCAGTTGGAACTAAATGTTTATTCCGTTTTGATTGTAGAAAAGACAAATAACTTAAAATAAAATGTTATGTTAATTACTACAGGCAAAGAGTCTATTTTCTGATCATCTGATCATGTACTCAGGAAAAGCCCTTTATGTGATGGCGAGAGCATACTTCGGGAGAGCAATGCCAAGTTCGTTACTTTGGGAAAATCAAAGGCTGAAAGTAAAATGTTGGACTAATTACTACACCACGAATATCTTTTCCCTTTCAGTACTTCGGTAGAGTGTGGTGGGTTAGTATTGATTTTCTTGGCAAAAATACTTTGAAAAAATGAGATCTACTTGATATATAAAGTATACTGCCTGCAAAGAATAGAAAATAAGTGTTCCTACGTCTTTAGTGAGTTTGAAGGCCGATATTTGGATCGGACACTTCAAATGTTAAATTTTAGTACTAGATTGATTTGTTAAAATAGGAAATGAAATCTGTTAGAAAAATTCATGCCATGAAAATTTTGAGAATCCCTACTTGATATATAAAGTATGCTGCCTGCAAAGAATAGAAAATAAGGGTTCCTACGTCCTGAGTGAGTTTGAAGGCCGATATTTGGATCGGACACTTTAAACGTTAAATTTTAGTACTAGATTGATTTGTTAAAATAGGAAATGAAATCTGTTAGAAAAATTCATGCCATGAAAATTTTGAAAATACCCCCCACAAGGGGGATGGGGTGTGGGTGTTGGGTATCCCACTTGCTCTTCTTTTTATTTATGATTTACAATAAACTTGGAAGAAAGAAATGCTTTGGATCTTTACAGATCTAGGTCCAAAAGCTTACAAAAATACAAATGTAAATTGCCTAGCGAAGCTAGGAAGCTCTGGGAAGACTTGGATTGGCCTCAAATTCGAAATTTTCACACTAAAGTCCAAAAACCTACTAAAAACAAATTTAGGACAGCGAACGAATTAGTGTTTAAAAATGGCCAAACTCACCTTAAAAGTGATTTGGGTGACTAAAACAAATATGGAAAATTTTATAAGTTAAACTACGTGCAAAATTGACTAAAATGACTCAAAAGGACAAGTCCTTTTGAGGATCTTGGCTTGCTTTTGAGGGAAGCCAATGAAGCACTTTTAACTTGCCAAATAAAATTTTTAAAAGCACAAATTAACTTCTACTCCAAGCCTTGAACTTTTGCTATGAAATGACTTGCATAAAGTGAAGCTAGCTAAGTTAGATCTAGTAGAATGAAGCTTTAAAATGCAAGATCTAAACAATATATCAAAGATCTAAAAGAAAATATAACTTTTGGAAATAATAGATCTGAAAGTAACCAAGAAAATTTTGCGTTTGTTGAAGGAGAAGGAGAAGGAGAGAAAGGCCCGATGCCGGATGAGAATAACTATAGAAGCCTTCCGTGGAATGTTATTGGACTAAGCAACATGAATGTTTTTTGGAGAGAGGGTGTGTTGACAATGTCCTTGAAGATGAGAAAGAAGTACATAATGAATATTTCAAGTGAGGCAACTCTTCTTCTTACCTTCTCTCCATGAAATTTCCGCACCCTTGCGGGGGATTTTGTAAGGATATGTCAGCATGAGAGTCAATTTTTGTGTAACTTACTCACCTAAGAATTTATCATTAGGGAAGTCCTTCCTGATGAGCATGGTTGTCATTGATGACAACACATTAATGACAAAGGTTGATGACATGGCAAGCATGAGTAATGACAAAGGAGTAACAAGGAGTAATAAGGTTGATGACATGGCAAGCATGACAAAGGTTGATGACATGGCAAGCAAGCATGACAAAAGTTGATGACATGGTGGGCATTTGAAGGACAGCAAGGGAACGAGCATTTGAAGGATAGCTTGCGGGCATTTGAAGGACATTTGAAGGACAGCTTGCGAGCATCCATAATAGCCCTTGCGGGCATTTGAAGGACAGCTTGCGAGCATATCCATAATAGCCCTTGCGGGCATTTGAAGGACAGCTTGCGGGCATCCATAATAGCCCTTGTGGGCATCATTCTAAGGAGTAGTTGTGGGCATGCTTGCGGGCATTTGAAGGACAGCCTGCGGGCATATGAAGAGAGCCCTTGCGGACATCTCTTGGAGCAGCCTGCGGACATTTCCTTGGAGCATGATTCAGGATTTTTCTAAAGGCCCTTGAGGGCATCTTCTAAGAGGTTTGTGGGCATTTCTAAGAGCCCTTGCGGGCATCCTGAAGGGAAGTCTGTGACACGGCAAGAAGGTCGTGGGAGTGTGGGAATTGGCCACTTGATGGTCATGTCTTGCACTTTGAGATTTGGATTTTGGAACCCACTCGTGGTGGTCATATGAAGAATTGAAGTGATGAAAAACCCACGGTGATGATGTGGCGAAGAAGGTTAAATATATATATATATATATATATATATATATAATATATATACCAAGTCGACTAGCTAAAAGAAAAAGACATTAATTAAATTCGTTTAATGACAAGTCGGCTCAGAAAAATAATTCATGAAGAAAATGTGTATAAATAGAGGTCAATCTGCCTCATTTGAAAGTGGAGGAGTAGCTCTAAAATTCGACTAGCACTAAGGAAAATTTCGGGTGTTTCTGAGGTTGCAGCAGATCCACAGGAGCAACAAATGACTGAAGAATTGTTATGCTCTAAACTTTTTGGTAAAGATATATGGAGCTCTGAATTTCGATGATTTATGAGGAATGAGGACAAATTGATGACATGACTATGGTGAGATTGATGACATGAATGTGGACAAATTGATGACATGAATGAGGACATGAAAAATGGTTGCTATGAGAAATGCATTTTGATGTGAGTCTGAGGTTGATCTAAGGAAGAAGTGCAGCAGTGTAGGATCAGTGAAGGAGAGGAGCAGAACAATGTGTAGCAGAGGTGTATCAGCAAAGGATCGGTGAAGAAGAGGAGCAGAATAGAGTGTAGCAGAGGTGTATCAGTAGAGAAAAGTTTGGTTAGTTGGTCAGACAATCCAATCTAGTTGTTGATATTGGGTTTGTTGTTATTATTGTATTGGGGTTTGATTACAAAATTACAGACTAAAGAAAAGTCTGATATATCATTTGTAAATCTTTATTTTTGGAGTGTTGGTGCATCCCAATCAGTGGCAGTTGACAGAATCATCTGGTGGGTGGTGCCACCTTGGGTTGTCGCCCATTTAGGAGATTGGAGTCTCCTATCACAATCTAAAAATCTTATTTATATATATCTTTGTTCATTTGTGTACACTATACTTGGATGTTAAGTAGACTGATATGAATGCTGATATAACTAGTGAATTGAAAGTAAAAATATAAGTAAATAGTGCTACACTTATTCACCCCCCCATGAGTGTGCCATTGTTTCTAACACTTCCATCGAGTGTTTTTTTCACTTGGATAATTAAAATTCATTTTTAGTGATTTTAATTATTTGAGTTTTTCACTCAAAAATACCTCCAAAGCTGTGAAAGGCATTCTAATTATCGAGTCTATGCGATGATTGAGGCCTAGGAATGTTCGATATTACCATGTTGGACATTATCCAGAGTCTTGCGGAATTTCATTAAGTTTTACATAGGTTTTTTTTAAATTTTTGGTGATTAAAAAATGTCCCTCAGCATAAAAAAATTGAAATGTAAAAGAGGGATATGTGGTCATTTTTTATGTTGTATAGGGGTATGGGTACTCAAGATAAATGGCATGAGACCCCCTACACCCTTAGACCAAGTTTGAAGTCATTCCGACAAGTCCTGATAAGGTTTTGGTCACATTTTCCTAAGTCAGTCAAGGAAATCAGGAAAATTGACAAATAATTAGTAAGACAAATTTTGGAAAAGTGACTAAAGTCACTTGGGGTGGCCAAGCTTTGTTTCCTAGTGTCAAGTTATGTTTCTAAGGTGAAATTAAAGTCCAAGAGGGCCCCCCAAGCAAGTGTTTTTCAAGTTTGATATTGTTGCCAAAAGGGGGAAACCCTCTCTCACCATGGGAAATGAGATAAATTGAAATAAATCAAAAGAGGGGGTCCCACCTTCATGATTCCTTCCCCTTGGCCTAGCAATGAAATATAAAACATGAGTGGGGGGGTTTTTTCTCCCCCATTGTTTGTTATTTTTAACCCAAGGAAGTGCACCCCCCCTTCATGGGCCCCCTTTCTCTCCAAGTGACAAATGTCACTCATGCAAAGGAACTCTCCCCTCTCTCTTTTCCTATTTAAGGAGGCTCCTCCTCCTCATTTGGGTTTACAATCTCTCATGCTTTTGCTTCATTTCCATTTTCTCACTCTTTCTTGCTCTAATCTTGACCCATTTTTGGGCCATTGTAATTTTCAGCCATTTGGCTTAGTAATACAAATTCTTTGGAAGAGATTTGGTGTTGGTTTCTCTGTAATGGTGGTTTGCTTCATAAATTCATAGCTACTCAACCTTTGGGAGGCCAAACAAGCAAACTGTTTTGCTTTGGTAAGATCTCTAGTAGTTTTGCTAGTGATTTTATGAGTTTCTTGTTTAATAAGTTAAGAACTTCATATGCTTGTTGGTCGAAGTCTATGATTTCTTAGCTCTTCAACAAGTACTCACATTTTCTTTCAGTTGTGTAGCAATATTTTACAAGTTGCAGGTCACTTAGCTTCGAGAGTGGAATTCCTTGGTTGGATACCCCACTACTCCAAGCATTGGATAAGCAAAAACACACTCTCTTCCCTTCCATTTAAATTTTTTGCATTTAGTTTTTACATCTTTCTCATACAAAAATCAGATTTCAAATCTTGTTTACATGCTATTATCTTGTGAAACACTCGGAAACATATCTTCATTAGAACTGAGAAAAAGAGACTTGACCTGTGGAGCTAGTGGGGTAGAGGCTGTGGGGAGCCTCGTGGCACTTTGTGTCCTCTAGTTGAGCACCCAGCAAGTTTCAGGATTGACCCGTGGAGCTAGTTGGGAACCTTGTGTTCTTAGGTTGAGAACTCAACAATCTCTCTCAAATCGAAAGAGATAGTCTCTTGGGGTAGACACATAGAGTAGTTCAGTTTCATTGCAACAAAAACCTTAATCCCCTAAGTTTAAGTGAGACCTACAATTAACTAAAATTTACAGGACCACTTGCGCAACATTGTTGCTATTGTTCACAATATTTTGCTTCCAAAGCATTTCATTTTCAACTTATTCTTGTTATATGTATCATTGATTCACTAAGTTGTTCATGTTCTACAAATCGGTGCTTTATGTGATATATTGATCATCTTGTTGCAAGCATCTTATTTGTTCATTTACCGAAAGTTATTACTAAATGTGATATTTTGATTAAGTGAATGCTTTAAAAGTATTGTAACCTGGTTTTGTGACTCCGTAGCCCGAGTAGAGATGGCACTAGTCTTGGTGTTTAGTTGTTTATTTCTCTCTTGCAGTCATATTGATTTTTAGTTAAAAGGTTTGATTGTTCATTGAAATCATAGCATTGTTGTGCGTTTCACTGTCATTCGAAATTTTGATAATTTACAACTCCCAAAAACGAACTCTAAAAACGAAACTTAGTAAGTAGGGACAAACCCCCTTGACCTTTAGGAGTTGTGGTCTAAACGGAGGAGTTTAGGACCGAGGTGACATTGGGTTCTTCACTCATTGTTTCCCTCAGGAACACACATAGCAGTTGGGAGACTTACCCACGGTCAAGTGTGTTTTAGGCGGCAATAGACCCTTCTTATGTTGAGATTAATGGAGATTTGAATGAGCCTCAAGGTTATTTCATTAAAATTGATATCCCAAATCTCCCTCAAGAAGAAACCATTGCAGAATCTTATAATGAAACTTATGATGTAATCTGCAATGTGCATGATGACATTCCTGCATGTTCTTCGTATAATGATGATAGTTTGGAAGGTTTACTGCCTTGTGACCTTTTTCCGAAGAAGATGATAGTGATCAGGATGAGGACAAGCATAGCCTGGGGCATAATACAAGTGATACGGACACCCTTATGTCTGACAAGGTTATTGATGAGGATTCTTGGGCATTCATGGAACATCCAATCCATGACCTGTCTGAGGAGGAGAATAGTGAACTGGAAGATTTGGAAGGTTTTATTACTAATCTCGTCTATGACATGTCTAAAGGAGGGAGTATTGAGTCTCTTGATGGTTTTATTGAAGATCCTATCTATGAGGTTTTTAGAGAAGAGAGCATGGATCTTGAGGCTTTGGGAAATCTTTGTATGAAGGAAGAGCATGCAGTTAGTATTTGTGATCAGTCTGAGCCATGTATCAGTATCAATAGTAAGGAATCAGATTGGGTACAATTAAATGAAGGTCTATCTCAACCATCATCTTCGCTGACAAAGATTCCTTATGATTTGGAGCATCTAGGCTCTTCTATAGAAAGTTATGATCGTAAGAACCCTTTGGAACAGTATGTTGAAGTGGTCAATCTACCTCTTCACACAAATGTGTATATTAATCCTATCCAAGTTTGGATAAAAGAATCCTGTGCGAGCACTTATCAGTTTGGGAAGCAGTTTGATGACAATATTCATGCCTATGATTCGCCATCCAGCCCACCCATTCTGGATCATCACATAGGTTTGCATTTCTTAAACAATATATCCTTGCTTTGGCTGGTAACCAAAGACAGGTCAAAAAACTTTAAAGTTAATAAAATGCTCAAGTGGTTGCATTGGATATTTGATTTTACCTAAGATGCTTATTTTATCATGATTAGAGTAGGAATATAAGCTCCTTTCAGTGAGCACTTACTTTCTGCATTTATTTTATGTACTTAGGAATAATAACATTTTTGTTAGCTAAAGCAACTTATGGTTCATTGGATTCTTTAATGAAACATGTGCTACTAAGGTTTTCTTGTCAAGTTGAGATGTTTTTATAGATTATAAGAACCAAAGACTTTGGAGTTCTCGTATCCCCTCCTTGCTTGAAGACCAGATCGAGCACACATCACGCAATTGGAGCCAGAATGTTGACCACCAAACCAACTAGGTGGACAACCATGTACCAGGCACATGTTCAATGTGCCTTGAAGACGAGAAAGAAGTACCTAATGATTTATTCAAGCGAAGCAACTCTTTTTTTGTCTTTTCTCCATGAAATTTCCACACCCCTCAGGGGGATTTTGTTAGGATATGTCAGCATTAGGGTCAATTTTTGTGTAACTTAGTCACCTAAGACTTTATCAATAGGGAATTCCTTCCATCGAGTGTTTTTTCACTTGGATAATTAAAATTCTTTTTTAGTGATTTTAATTATTTGAATTTTTCACTCAAAAATACCTCCAAAGTGGTGAAAGGAGTTCTAATGATCGAGTCCATGGGATGATTGAGGCCTAGGAATGTTCAATATTACCATGCTGGACATTATCCAGAGTCTTGCGGAATTTCATTAAGTTTTATATAGGTTTTTTAAATTTTTGGTGATTAAAAAATGTCCCTCGGCATAAAAAATTGTAATGTAAAAGAAGGACAAGTGGTCCTTTATGATGTTGTATAGGGGTATGGATACTCAAGATAAATGGCATGAGACCCCCTACACCCTTACCAAGTTTGAAGTCATTTGGACAAGTCTTGCTAATATTTTGGACACATTTTCTTAAGTCAGTCAAGGAAATCAGGAAAATTGACAAATAATTAGTAAGGCAAATTTTGGAAAAGTGCCTAAAGTCACTTGGGGTGGCCAAGTTGAGTTTCTAAAGTTTATGTTATGTCCCTAAGGTAAAATTAAAGGCCAAAGGGGTCCCCCAAGCAAGTG
The DNA here is from genome assembly GCA_027924585.1 of Larix kaempferi. Taxonomy (NCBI): domain Eukaryota; kingdom Viridiplantae; phylum Streptophyta; class Pinopsida; order Pinales; family Pinaceae; genus Larix; species Larix kaempferi. The sequence continues at coordinate 7,805,714 of BSBM01000129.1, read as the reverse complement.
TTTTTCAAGTTTGAAGTTGTCGCCAAAAGGGGGAAACCCTCTCTCACCATGGGAAATGAGATAAATTGAAATAAGCCAAAAGAGGGGGTCCCACCTTCATGATTCCTTCCCCTTGGCCTAGCAATGAAATATTAAACATGAGTGGGGGGGTTCCCCCCCCATTGTTTGTTATTTTTAACCCAAGGAAGTGCACACCCCTCCATGGGCCCCCTTTCTCTCCAAGTGACAAATGTCATTCATGCAAAGGAACTCTCCCCTCTCTCTTTTCCTATTTAAGAAGGCTCTGCCTCATCATTTGGGTAAATCTCTCATGCTCGTGCTTCATTTCCATTTTTCTCACTCTCTTGCTCTCATCGTGCCCCATTTTGGGCCATTGTAATTTTCAGCCATTTGGCTTTGCAATACAAATTCTTTGGAGGAGATTTGGTGTTGGTTGCTTTGTATTGGTGGTTTGCTTCAGAACTTCATAGCTACTCAACCTTTGGGAGACCAAAGAAGCAAACTATTTTGCTTTGGTAAGATCTCTAGTAGTTTTGCTAGTGATTTTATGAGTTTCATGTTTAACTAGTTAAGATCTTCATATGCTTGTTGGTCGAAGTCTATGATATCTTAGCTCTTCAATAGGTACTCACCTTTTATTTCTGTTACCAACTTTTTTGTACCATAGTTGGATTTTCTGGAGAGCCACCATTTGACAAACATGATAAATGTTTGATTCCAGTGTATCAGATGATTCAGCATGTTGTGGCTAGCCAGTTGTGGTTAGCTTGTTTTGTTTTTTGAGTCGACATGACCATGGCCCCATGGGGGTTTGTAATAAAGTGTGCTAGTAGGATCTGAGTGCCTCGGTTCCTCATGACTGGATTAAGCAACTAAGGTATTCCAAGGAGTTTTTTCCCTTGTCAATTATACTTTGCTTAAGGCGAGGTATAATCGATGAGGTTTTCTCCCGCTCCTCCAAAGCTGGAATGCCCGATTTTGAAAATTTGGCCATGGGGGGTTATTAGAGGCCAACTAATGTATATAATCCTACTAGACACTGTTAGAATAGGTGTCGGTCATGTCCTAGATCCATAAAACCCTTAGAAAAAATTTCGAAAAAATTTTACTGGGTCCGTCAAAATTTGGGTTTTATTTATTTTTTAAAATTTAATAAATTTCTCTATAGTTTAAATAGAGAAATAATAATTTGTAATATGTCAGTCGTCCGGGGTCCGAATTCAGTGATTGATGGCTCGTTTGATAAGCCAAAAATCACACATGACCCATGGAGCAACTAAACCCAACTTTCGATGTCAATTCAGCCCCGTAATTAATATTTTCTCTGAAAAGTCATTTACAGAGAAATTATTAATTAAAATAATAAAATTGAATATTTTGGAGATAATCCAAATTTCTCCAAAATTAATCAATTTGATTAAAATAAAAGGCTAAATGACATGGCAATGAGCATTTAGGAGGATTCCAATCAACTCCAAGTCTTCCCAGTCAACTATCCAGTCACTAGAGTGTTATCCATTCAAGGCAATTCGCCCTCCTCATGCAAAATTCGATTTGGTGTGTTGTCATTTGATGATTGGGTTGGTGAATGTGCATTAATGTTAGATGGGCGCACTCATGACTCACCATAATCCACAAAGCTTGGCTCCCATTCAAATTCGAGTTAGCACCTACTTGCTACCATGTGTCTTCACCAAACTAACTCGCCATCTCCATGTCCTCACGTCATCCCTCTTTCCTCTCACGTGAACCTTAGTTGGATCTTGTTTATTGGTTAGTGAAAACACTAGTTAGCTTGGCTCTCATCTAGATTCGAGTTAGCACCTACCTATGCCACTTGCCATCCCCATGCTAACTCACACCCTCACATAGCTCACGTCAATCCACTAAACTAGCTCGCCTTACCTACCATAGCTCACGCCATTCCTTGTTGGAGTTGTGTTATTGGATGGTGCTTCCATCTCAACCTACCAACAACTCGAGTTTGCCACCTATTCAATCCTACCAACCTCAAACTCGACTTTGGGCCATTGTTTACCATGCCAAGCCCTTGATTGATTGGAATTCGACCTACCTGCTTGTTGCCAATTCGACCTAGGGTTAGCTTGTGTCTTTTGCTATAAAGAGAGGCCCTTAGGGGTTATTATCTCATGGATTTTTTATGCATCGAAACTCTGATGAAATTGTAAGCACTTTTTATTGAGAATAAAGTTGAGACTTTGGAGGTCAAAAACGTGGAGACTCTTGATGTGCATTGCTTCACTTGATATTTGAGGTGATATTGTTTTACATTCTATTTGAGGCTCTTAAGTTGTAGATCATGTTCAAGATGGCTAACAATCTAGCACAAGTAGCATGTATCTAGTTCTTTTCACTTAAATATTTTGTTTCAAATATATTATCCATGCTCAAGGTTCTTGCAGGTATATCTTCACTCTATAATAAGACCAAAGGAGTTTTAGCTTTTGGATTTGAGAAACAAAAGGAGTTTGGATCTTCTCCATCAAACATTCAAAACACAATATTGGCTACTTGTTACTTTGGGCTTCTATTTCTTCAAGCCTTTTTGGTTGCTCCTTGAGTTTTTGCTTTGACTTGCTAAGCCCTCTCTAGCCCTTCTAGCCTTGATCCGAGATTGTTCTTATCTTCAAACCATAGATTAGTTTGCCATAAGGTTGAAGTTCCTTCAACCTTGGGGAATAACTTGGGATTTGTTCCCTTTTGCTCTCTTCAACACTCGTTGTCGGCGTATCACCGGTTAACTGGAGGATTTCCAAGGCGGTGTTTTTACCATCTCAAGTGTTCCACTTGAAGCCCTTGCCCTAGATCTACTTCTCCTTGGTCTTGTTTTCATCCTACCATCCTTCCCTTTCGTTTTTGCCTTCTTTTGCCTAATTCGTCCACCCCTTTTTAGCTTGCCTCATATCCTCTCCATCCCTTTCGTCCCACTTCATTCTTTGCTCCTCTCTCCTTACCTTCCTCTCTTTGCTCTCATCCTATTTCTTCCCTCTACCTTTCACTTCTTCGTTTTCCCTTTTGGTTTTGTGCCTCCTCTAGCTTTCATCCATCCCTTTCATGCCCTAAAACACAACAAAAACACAAAACATACAACAAGTTAAAAGTTTGGTTAGTTAGACTTATTTTTTGAGCATAGATCTTGTCTTTTGTTTGAAATAGATTAGATCTCAATCATTTTTACTTAGTAGTTCCTAGTGTATGCTTTAGAAGTAGTATTAGAACTTGCATCTAGTCTCTTTCCTTAAAAGTTCTTAGTCTCATTTCGAAGATAAACAAATTGGCATATCAAGTAGTGTAAAATCTTGTGGTTGCGTTCTCATTCCCACCATTTTTTAGAGCATTTTAGCTTGCTGGTCCGTTTTACCATACTAATTATTTCAAGCCAAAATCTCATGCTCTTTCATGTTTTAGTCTTATTTTGCAAACTTAGACTTAATAGTTCAAAGTTTGATTAATTTTCTAACGCTAATGGGTGCATGAGTTTATTGGCTTATCCTTGTGGTAGGATTGTGGGAAGAGAAAGATCTCTTGGATCAAAAGATCAAACCAAAGAGAGAAGAAGAAATCAAGCATCATAAGACACATTTTAAGATACATCTTCTTATCCTTTTGTAAAAGCCATTAAGGGCTTCAAGCTTTCAATTTTTATAAGTTTGTTCTAGTAGCCATCAAAGACCTTTCAAGGAATTTTCCTTAAGGCACTTGTAAAAAATTTAATAAAACTTATAGTGGAGAGGTCCTCCACTCTTTGGTCTTCTTCCCCATTTGGGGAAGAGTGTTGGGTTTTGTTGGATTGGCTTAGTTTAGATCTTTTCATATGCTCTTAGATTAGTTTATTTCAAATAAGTCATCTTGCTTTATTTTTCCATATTGACTTACCCCCATGCTCTCCCGAGTACGGTCTTTGACCTGAAAGAGACTCTTGGGTAGATTAGATTTATTTTCATTTAAATATTATCTCGCAGTTTCTCTTCCAAAGCCTTTGACCGAAAGTTGTATCCTTGGGATTTCATCTCAAGGGCAGGACTGTTGAAATATTGTAACTTCAAAGAATATTATCTTTGTATATTATTTATTCCGGAGATGTTCCATACCTCCGATGTGATTATACTATAAATCCGGAGATGTTTATTCCTCCGAGTTGGGTGTGGTAACTAGGGTTATTAGACCCACCATGTGGGGGTCAGCCCAGTCAGTTATAATGGGGTATTTAACCTAATGGTTAAATACGAGCCTACATGTACTTGTGTAAAATACATATCAGAGTAGTGTATAAATAGAGGAGGTGTGTTCCTCATTTGATACACTCACACACTTGAGGATAGCACACTTGTGGAGGAGAGATCTGCTATTGTGGAGGAGGAGATCATGTCTCAGGGTTTCATCTTTGTATATTGCTGGTCATCTATATTGAGGAAGCTTTGCTGGGTTTTCTACCCCATGAGGGTTTCCCAGGATAAATCTTTGTCTCTTGTGTTTATGCTGTGCTTGTTGTTTCTTCAGTGATCCTGTATATGCTATTATTGTGAAATGGAATGTAATGCTGCTATTTTCTGTCTTAGCATATTGAATTTTAACAAGGACCACATAATTTTGTGGTTACTCTTCCTTCCCCGTCGGTTTCCTTGGTAGAGCTTTCAGCTAGCTGGAGGTTCTCAAGTGCAGGCGCTTCTAGTGGTTGATCTTGTTCGGAGATCGATCCCACCTTTTAGATTAGAAGTTGTGTGGTAGAACACTAGATTTACTCAGTTTCATTTTATCTTGCAAATAGTATTGTTAGTAGTATTCATATCTTGCTGATCAATCATATTGTTTAAATCTTTTCAAGTTGAGATATACTACTACTACAATTCACCTGCTTCTTAAAACGAACCAGAGTGTCTTGAACTTGGCCAAATCCAAGTCAAAAGCACCCTCTATCAGAGGGCATTTTAGTTTTGCATTATCCCTGCATTAGGCATTTGTTAAAATAGCAAGTCTCTTGAACTGTGGTCATAAGACCAAGTCAAGAGCGCTCTCTGTCGGAGAGTTGAACTAAAGTGCTCTTAATTTAAAACTTTTCAACCCACACACCCCTTTAATTAATTTATCTTGGTTTCTGTCCTACACCCGTATGCTTTACCAACCGGAAACGGTTGGGCTAGTACTCAGAAAGGTGGAAGACTTGCTAATTCACAAGTGATAATTTAATTAAAATTTTTACCCAAAACCTCAACCAAGACAAATTACTGTTCTTCCCACAAGAGGTGGTGCCGGAAATCCACTGGTCAGACTCCGGGGTGGTTCAAACATTGGACACCTATCCTCTTGAATCTGGGTGCTTCCGACCTATCACCTAGGGTTGCCAGTAGTTTTCTTGGATAAGGTTCCACTACCTTTTGATATCCTTGGTCTTATCCTAATAATCAAGAACATCTAAAACACTTAAAATTTACCAAGAACAATTTCAAAACGTTCTCACAAACAGCTACTTTAGACTTATTCTTTTCAGCATCACAAGTGTTTTATCTGACTCCATTTGGCACTGGTCTTTAGTAATTTTTGCATATCTTTTTCTGGACCATATGTCCTTGTCACTTGTTTAATCTCAATCTTGTGGATGCTTTACTTTAAATTTTAAGTCAAAGTATACTGTTATCTTCTGAATTTGTATCTTGTGAAATTTGCAACGTGGATTGCGTGTTTAATTATGTTCTAGTCACTATACAAAAAACTCCTAAACAACACCCATCCGCATCACAACATCAAAAACATTTAAACACACAAAGAGCCTTAGACAACTCTTTTTTAAGGACTACCCCCCTTGGCTTCGTTAGGAGTTTGCCTAAACGGAGGAGCTGGGATTCAGGTGACAGTACCTGGCTCATTGCTTGCCCCCAAGGCCACACCTCTCTCCACTTCCCAGTGAGGGAGACAGCTTTCGAAAGATTTCTACTGCTGGTGTGCAGTTTGGCGGACAACAATTTCAATTGTGTAGCAATATTTAACAAGTTGCAGGTCACTTGGCTTTGAAGGTGGCATTTCTTGGTCGGATACCCCACTTCTCCAAGCATTGGATGAGCAAATAGCACAATCTCTTCATTTTCCCATTTAAATTTTCTGCATTTAATTTCCATAAGTTTCTCATACAAAAATCAGATTTCAAGTATTGCTTTCATGCTCTTGTCTTATCAAAAAATTACTCATAAATTTTCAGAATTTTTTGTACATTTTGTATAATATACTACCATTGTTCCAAAGTGATTTTGGGCATATTTCCACAATCTTTTGTTTGTTGGTTTTTAGCAAGTCTGCACTTTTCAAGAGGGTTATGCTACCCAAATTCAGCCATCTCCAAGCATAAAGGGCCTCCACAAGTTACCATTTTGGCCACTTGGGAGAAAACGGTAAAAAACACTATTTTCCCCTCTTTTTCTACTAAATATTAATTGTTGATTTTTGTACCATTTTAACAAGCCCAAGAGAGTCTCTTGGGCTTGATTTCTTTTATTTCATTTCAAATATCAAGTACTTCGTTAGTTTGCTTTCCATTGCATGCAAGAGAGGAGGCATTGCCACCCTTGCATTGTTTTGTAAGTAGCTTGACTTTAGAATTTGTATTTCTTGTATTTACTTTTGCCCGCACCTTGCAAGTGAGAAGGCTCTGCCTCCCTTGTGAAATCGCGTTGGCTTGCACTCTTTTTTTCCCACACCTTCCATGAAAAGAGGCTTTGCCCATCCATGCAAAATCGTCGAGGTTTGTAATTTATTTCCTAATTCTTGTTTAAAGTTATTTTGCCCGCACCTCACAAGTTTGAAGGCTCTGCCACCCTTGTGAAATCACGTTGGCTTGTATTGCTTTGTTCATTTGCTTAAAGTTTAAAAAATAATTTAAGCCTTGATTCTTGCCATGTATTCTCTCCCCTTGCCGGTTCAACCGATCTTGGGTGACAAGAAAGAGCAAGGATTTGAGTTGGCTAGACTAATCAGCACTTGGAAACATATCTTTATTAGAACTGAGAAAAAGGGACTTAACCTATGGAGCTAGTGGGGTACAGGCTGTTGGGAGCCTCATGGCACTTTGTGTCCTCCAGTTGAGCACCCAACAAGTTTTGGGATTGACCCGTGGAGCTAGTTGAGCACCCGTCAATCTCTCTCAAATCAAAAGAGATAGTCTCTCGAAGTAGACACATAGGATAGGCTAGTTATTTTTGCAAAACCTTAATCGCCTAAGTTGAAGTGAGACTTAAAATACATTAAAATTTATAGGACCATTTGCATAACATTGTTACAATTATTTTCAATTCTTTACTTCGAAAGCATTTCACATTTGAGCTTAATCTTGTATATGCATCGTTGGTTCATTAATTTGTTCATTTACTACAAGTAAAAGTTTTATGTGATATTTTGTTAAGTGGATGATTTAATGCTATTGGAAAGTATTTGATAATCTGGTTTTGTGACTCCATAGCCTGAGTAGAGAAGGCACTGGTCTTGTTATATAGTTGTTTATTTCTCTCTTGCAATCACATTTTGTTTAAAAAGTTTGCTTGTCATTGAAACTATTGCATCTCTGCACGTTTGATTGTCATTTGTCATTTAATAATTTACAACTCCCAAACTCTTAAAAGAAACTTAGTAAGTAGGGACAACCCCCCTTGGCCTTTAGGAGTTGTGGTCTAAACAGAGGAGTTTAGGACTGAGGTGACGTTGGGCTCTACACTCATAGTTTCCCTCGAGAACACACATTGCGGTTGGGAGACTTACCCGCGGTCAAGTGTGTTTTAGGTGGCAACACGGCCGATCCTGGGTGACAAGAAAGGACAAGGTTTTGAGTTGGCTAGACTTGGAAACATATCTTTATTAGAACTGAGAAAAAGGGACTTGACCTGTGGAGCTAGTGGGGTGGAGGATGTTGGGAGGCTCGTGACACTTTGTGTCCTCCAGTTAAGCACCCAGCAAGTTTTGGGATTGACCCGTGGAGCTAGTTAAGAACTTTGTGTTCTCGAGTTGAACACCCAACAATCTCTCTCAAATCAAAAGAGATAGTCTTTCCCATGGATCACAAAACCTTCTGGTTGCTCTAGATAAACCTCTTCTTCTATTTTTCTATTAAGGAAGGTTGTCTTTACATCCATTCGATACAGTTTCCATCCAAAAACTGCAACGAGGGAGATAATTGTTCTTATAGTAGTGTACCTAGCAACAAGAGCAAAGGTCTCGTCATAGTCTATTCCTTGCTTCTGAGAAAAGCCACGGGCTACAAACCTTGCTTTATACTTTTCAATGCTCCCATCAGCAACATGCTTGATTTTGTAAATCCATTTGGAAGTCACTACAGACTTCCCTTTTGGTCTGGGGACCACTTCCCATACATCATTCTTTAGGATGGAATTGTACTCCTCTGTCATTGCATCTTTCCATACCTGTAATTTTGCTGCTTCCTCATAGGTGGAAGGTTCTGCATCAATGAGGTGTCCCAACTGAGTAATAAGACTGGAGTACTTTTGAGGCTTCTTACTTTCTCTGAAAGTCCCCAAAGGAGCTTTATGTTTTTCTGCTTCCTAAAGAGTTTCACAAAACCAAGCAGGTCTTCTTTTAGAAGGAGGAGCCTCAAGTAAAACTTCAGTAGGCATTTCTGGTTCTATTGCATCATCTTGAACTTGATGCACATCTTCCTCTTCCTGTTGATCATTTGAAAGAGGAGAATCTGGGACTTCTAAAGAGGGAGAATTTGGGGCAACTGGAAGCTCGTTAGATCGACAAAGAGCAGCTTCTTCATGGAAAATCACATCTCTGCTAACCTCAATGTACCTCTGTCCCGGAACATAGATACGATAGGCTTTTGAGCTTTCACTGTAACCAACAAACGTACCTTTCTTTTCGAAAGGTTCCAACTTTGTTCTCTTTTCTTTTGGCACATGAATATAGACAGGAGTGCCAAAAATTCTCATATGATCAACTGTTGGCTTCTTACCTGTGAATACTTCTTCTGGAGTCTTTTCCCCCAAGATACTATGAGGGCATCTATTCTAGATGTAGACTGCAGTGGAAGCAGCCTCAGCCCATAAAGAGAGTGGAAGATCTAGATCACAAATCATAGCTCTGGTAGCTTCACATATTGATCTGTTCTTTCTTTCTACAACTCCATTCTGTTGAGGGTTGTAGGGTACAGTAAACTCCCTCTTGATTCCTGCTTCTTGGCATAGATCATCGAAGTGGTGAGACTCAAACTCTCCCCCATTATCTGATCTCAAGATGCGGATATGTCTTCCTGTTTGATTTTCAACCAGTGCCTTGAACTCTTTGAACTTATCAAATGTTTCATTCTTTGTCTTCAAAAAATGTATACAGGCTTTGCAGGAGCAATCATCTATAAAAAGCACATAATACAAAAACCCACTCATAGAGGGTGAAGACATAGGACCACATATATCTGAATGTATTAGATCTAAAATCCCTTAAGATCTACTACTACTGTTAGGAAAGGTTTTCTTAGTATGCTTACCAAGAGAACAACCTTTATAGACACCATTACGCTCATTAGAAAAATCAGGCATACTTGTTACCATATTTTGTAAACCAGGAAGAGCTTTGTAATGGAGGTCCAAACCTTCGATGGCATAACTCACATGGGTTGATGGTGTCATGGACCAATGCCGGAATAGAGTGTCCAGAAGTTTTGTAAAGTCCTCCTTCTCGGATCCCAATTGACTCAGTTGAACTCAACTTTTGATTCTTTGACCATAGAAGAACCTTTCTATCCATAAAGATTACTCTATAACCTTTATCTTCTAAGCATGCAATTGAGAGGAGATTCTTCTTTAAACCAATAACATACAGTATTTCTTCAATATGTAGGGTAGTCCCTGAGCTGAGTTGAAAAAATGTTGAACCAACTCCTTCAATGTCATAGGTAGTATCATCTCCATGCTCCACCTGAGCAGTGAATTTCTTCTTTTGAAGTTTGTAATGGCTTCTCGAAATCTTGTCATATGTTTGGAGGCTCCACTGTCAATTAACCAAGACTTGTCACTGTTTGTGATGGATCCTGAGAGAGCTGAAACCAAATAGTACTCTCTTCTTGGTTCTTGGTCCTTGGTGGCCTTCTTATTTTTCTTCTTCTTTGGCTCTTCTTCTTCAGCAGCTGAAGCTTGATACTTTCCTTTGAACTTTCTCTTTGGTTGCTTAAAATCTTTGGCAAAGTGTCCCATCCTGTGACAATTGAAACATTCAATTCTTGACACATCAAATTGCTTACCTTGAGGCTTCTTACCTTTGTTCTTTTGATGAAAGAATTTCTTGCCTTTCTTTGTCTTGGCGGCAAAAGCGAGATTCCCTTCCTTAGAGCCACCGCTTCTACTTTGTATTCTTCCTTCTTCTTGTAAGCAATCATGCCATAATCTTTCAAAATCTGGTTGTACTTCACGACTATTTACAGCAGAAAGAAAGGTTTCCCAAGAGCTAGGGAGTCCATCAACAGTAGTTTGAACAAGATCATCATCATCTACAGTAATACCAATAGCTAGGAGTTGATCCTTTACCTGAGAAATTTTTGAGAAGAATGAGGCTACACTTTCATCCTTTTCCAACTTCAAGGTGTGAAGCTTGTTCTTCAAAACCCTCTTCTGGATGGGAGCTTTCTTTTCATACAAATTTGTCAAGGTGTCAAAACATTCTTTAGCAGTCTTTAATGAAGTTATGACAGGCATTAGGCTTTCTTTGACTGAATCATAAATGATTCTTCTTGCCTTGGCTTGCTTCCTTTTGAATGCTGCCCTTCCTGCAACTGAAGTAGGTTCATCTACAACCTATGTGACCAGATCATCTAGATCATTCTCTTCTAGTGTGGCCAATATCCTTGCCTTCCAGGAGTTGAAGTTAGATGATCCTTCAAGTCTGTCTTCAAATCTGAAAGATACTGAAGCCATGCTTGTGGACTGCTGAACTAATTCAATAAGAAATTTAAACTTCTCAGATCTGTTCTTGGATCACGTGAGTGACAGTAGGTTGCTCCAAAAACTGTCCTTTTAACGCCCAAAGCTCTGATACCATGTTAATTTTCAACATAGATCTGAGATTTAAATAAATAACATAAAAAAAAACTTTTCATCTTCTAGTCAACAACATTAGATCATTGATAGTAAATAAGAAGACATCCACAAGAACACAAAAATTTTCACGGGGAAACCTTTCAAGGAATAAAACCCCAAACAATGATAATCTTCCTCAATATGAGATGACTGAAATTTTACATTGGCAAATACAAGAAGCAAACTTTACATCATAGATGTGTTTTTCACACTTAAACCAAGAGAGAAAATTATGATTGTTGAAGACTGTTGACTGCAGTTGACTGAAGTTGACAGGTGTTTGTAGATGACTATTTGAACTGATCTTTTTACCGAGCAGAGACTGAGCTGATTTCGGCCTTCTCAGAAAAAGGGCTGATCTGAACTGAGTATGCCCTGTTAGGGCTCAGACTTCTCTGCTTGTGAAGATAGGAGGCCCTAACAGGGCTTGGCCTGTTTGCTGCTGGAGGAGAGAGGCCCTAACAGGGGCTCGGCCTATTTTCTGCTGAAGAAGTGAGGCCCTAACAGGCTCGACCTACTAGGGCAGGTCTCTACTAACCCACGGCCTGCTGGGGCAAACCCTAACTCCCTCACGGTTGAGCAAAAAATACCTCAACAGAAGTTTGACTGCCTTTCTATCAAGGTTAGGGTTGCAAGAAGTGACCCTTAACAAATCTAGCTGCCCAGAACAAAGGTAAAAAACAGACTTCAAAAATAAAACTGATCTTTGCTGCTACCACCGAAAAATAGGAGAGAGAGGATGCCCCACAAGTTCTGATCAGAGGTGAATTTCACAAGTGATAATGAATGTGTGTTTTACAAATGTGAGAGAGACTTTATTTATAGAGTACCAAAGGAACATGTCCTTAGATTTAGGAAAATTTAAAAGATTAAAAAATTAAATTTTAACTTTTAATTTTTATGTTTTAATTAAAAGATTAAAAAATTAAATTAAAATATTAATTTTAACTTTTAAATTTTTATCCTTTAAATAAAAGATTAAAAATTAAATTAAAAAATTAATTTTAACCTTTTTAATTTTTATCTTTTAAATTCAACTTTTAACTTTAACTTTTAACCTTTGACCCTTTAGCTTTTGACAGGTGGGCTCTTGGACGTTGAAGGGGTCTCTTAGTTATCCAATGGGGTTCTTGGACCATTAAGGGTCTCTTGGTCATCCATTCAAGTACATCATCATAAATACAGAAGATTATCATTGTTTCTCTTGCTCTCCTTACTAAACCAAAGTCATGTGTTAGGTACATCAACAAGGGTTGGCCAATCCCTTGAGAAGATCCCGTAACTCTACTAGCCAAGGAGAAGAAGTGCAATACTTTCCTAGATCCAATCTAGGACTTCGCTTGATTAAATCAACGTCCTTGTCCCAGACTAGGTCCTGATCCCTGACCAAGTTCTTTAGCCCTGTTGTCCACCAATATGCACACCAGCAACGGAAATCTTTCGAAAGCTGTCTCTTCACTACAAGTGAGAGAGGTGTGGCCTTGGGGGCAAGCAATGAGCCAGGTACTGTCACCTGAATCCCAGCTCCTCCGTTTAGGCAAACTCCTAACGAAGCCAAGGGGGGTAGTCCCTAAAAAAAGAGTTGTCTAAGGCTCTTTGTGTATTTTAATGTTTTTTGATGTAGTGATGCCGATGGGTGTTTTTTAGGAGTTTTTTAAATGAGAGACAATTATAAAGATTTAAAGTAAGACAAGATAACGCAAACCACGTTGCAAACACAAGATGAAAGATACACTTGGGCAATAAGTCAATCACTTTTCACGAAATATAACAGATAACTCCAATGTAGATATTTAAATAAGCAAAATATGAGATAAAGGACCAGTGCCTTATGGAGTCAAGAATTAAATATGAATTGTGAAAAACTTGATACAAGTGCTTGAATTGAAAGTTCGTGAGAACGTTATGCAGCTTATCTTGATGAATTCAAAGTTTTAATTGTCTTGATTATTAGGGCTAAAACCAAGGGTATTCAAAGAAAGTCCGGAAAAGATAATATCAAGTGCCTCCGTTCAAGGACATGTCGGGCCACCCAGTGCTCTAGCCAGGCTGCGCAATGCAAGCCAGCAAACTAGAGGCTGAACATGGAATACCGGCGCCCTCACTAAGATATTACCCACTGAAATTATCTTATCGATCAACTCCGGATTGGTTGGTTATGGGGGTGAAAGTTTTAATTAGATTTTCACTTGTAAATTAACAAGTCTTCCACCTTTCTAAGTACTAGCCCAACCTTTTCAGGTTGGCAGAGCATACAGGTGTAGGACGGAAACCAAGATAAATTAATTAAAGGGTGTGTGAGTGGAAAATTTTATTATTAGAAAGCCTTGTTCAACTCTCCGACAGAGAGCGCTCTTGACTTGGTCTTATAACCACAGTGCAAGAGACTTGCTAGATTAACAATGCCTAATGCAGGGAAATGCAAGAAACTAAAATGCCCTCCGACAGAGGGTGCTCTTGACTTGGATTTGGCCAAGTTCAAGAGACTTTGGTTTATTTTATGAAGCAGAAAGAAAGTAGTAGCAGTATACCTCAGATTGAAACAGACTTTAAGCAATAGTATTGATCACAAGATATAAATTACTACTAACAATAATGCTTGCAAGATAAATAAATCTAGTGTTCTACCACACAACTTTAATCTACTAGGTGAGATTGATCCCCGAAACAGGATCAACCACTAGAATCGCCTGCACTTGAAAACTTCCAGCTAGCTGAAAGCTCTGCCAAGGAAACCGACGGGGAAGGAAGAGTAACCACAAATTATGTGGTCCTGCCCTTGAGACGAAATCTCAAGGATACAACTTTCGGCTGAGGGCTTTGGAAGAGAAGCAAGATAAAATTGCGAAATAAAACTAACTACCCAAGAATCTCTTTCAGGTTCAAGACCCTACTCGGGAGAGCATGGGGGTAAGTGAATATGGAAGATAAATAACCAAATGAAATAGAAACTAATCTAAGAGCATGGAAACATAAACTAAGTTACACCAAATCACAAAACCCAACACTCTTCCCCAAATGGAGAAGAAGAACCAAAAGTGGAGGCCCCCTCCACTTGAAACTTTTTATTAAACTGTTACAGATGCCTTGGGTTTAAAACCTTGCAAGGTCTTTTGGAAACGGTAATACTTGGAAATTCCTTGAAGAAGATACAAATTTTAATTGCTATTACAAAGGATAAGCATATCAAGATTTGGTCATTTCCATGGCTCCTTCACTTTATTTTGCGTTGGTTCTTTGCTTCAAGATCCTTATCAAGTATCTCTCTTCCTCAAATGATCTACACAAGTCCGAAAGATCTAAACAAGGCACCCATTAAGTGTTAGCAAAAGACAAAACCAAAGCTTGAAACTAGTTAAGTCTAGATTTAAAGTTTTAACTCTAAAATGTGGAATGCATGAAATTTTATCATAAAAACTTAACTATGATGAAACAGACCAGCGAACAACAAACTCTTAAAATGCAATGGGAAAGAGATCTAGATCATAAAAATTTTGAGAAATTTTTTGTGAAAAATATTCTATCTTCTCGACTTGTAACTAGGGTTTTAAAATGCAACTATACTAGTGTAAAACAAGAGATCTAGAATGCTTTAAAGTTAACTTTCAATGCATGCCAATGCCAATGACATAATAAATTGAAATCTAATCTATCATAGGAACAACTCTAGCACTAACTTAATCAACTCGTTTTTTGCTTTTTATGTGGTTTTTTTAGGGCACTTTGGAGGTGGACGAGAAGAGGGAGAAAGGGGAAACCTAAGGGAAAAAAGATGGAGAGGCGAGGGAGCGAGTGAAGGGATAAGCTAGGGTGAGACGAGTGCAAGAGAGAGGGTAGAAGAGGAGGACGAGAGGAGCCTAAAGAGGGCAAGACGAATGCACAAGGGGTGAAGGGCGAATGGAGGGAGAAGCTAGAAGACAAAGACGAGTGGGAGAGAGGAAAAACTAGGGCAAGGAGGAAGTAGGGCTAGCAAACTCAAGGGGAAAAACTCAAAGAGAAAAAGAGAAGGCTTGAAGAGAGAGCCTAGGGTAACAAGTAACCAAGTTTAACTTTTGAAATACTGTGGATGGATCTTTATGGAACCTCTCAAGCTCAAATTTCTTGAAGCACAAGACGATCTTTGAAGATACCTGAAATGCACAAAGGTTAATAAATTAAAGACAAAGGGGAAGAAGAAGCAACCAAGCTCAAGGTCCCACTTTGTACTTTGGAGATCTGCAACACTAAACCACTTCAACACTGATTTGATCAAGTTAGTATGATTAGTCAAAAAAGGGCAAGAAGAGCATGAGTATAACCGATTACTTTTTGCTACTTCTAGATCTTAATTAAGCAAGCATAAATGAATAAATTGACAAAACAAATATTCATTCCATGGACATAAAAATGACTTCTAAGCTAAAATGATCAAACAAGTATATATGAAATAGCATTAATGGAACAACATCACCTCATTTAAGCATCAACAATTTCTCATGGACCAAATGTGCACATCAATATGACCTCCAAAGTTGAATTTATTTCCAATAGCAAGAAGCTAAATCACAATTACAAATTGGCAGAGTAAGTTTGCCCAAAAATCCATGAGATAATAACCCCTAATGGGCCTCTCTTTATAGTAGAACCAAACACTAAAACCCCAATTCGAATTTGGCCAAAGAGAGCCAAATAACACTTGACAATACTTGATTTCCAATCACAAACTAGTCATCAGGAGGCTTGGAGTGGTGGTAGATAAGTTGACATAGGTTTGGGGCAACATGGGAAGCTTCACCTATCAATGGAGAGCCTCCAACTAGGATCCACGTGAGCACACAAGGCAAGGGCGTGAGCTTAGGAAAAGATGACGTGAGCTTAAATGAGAGACATGTGGAGCTTGTGGTAGGTGCTAACTCAAGATGTAAAGGAGCCAAGTCATGATGATTGCTAGATTAGGGGAGGCGCCCACCATTGGCTTTAATGCCATCCAACCAACCCATTCAATCATTGCCACATCACAAAATCGACTTTTGCATGGAAGAGGGCGAATTAGTTTGAGGAGATCTCTTGCTGGTGACTGGATAGTGGTCTGGTTGATGACTGAGATGATTGGAATCTTCATTAATGTCCAGTGCCATGTCAATTAGCCTTTTATTTTATTCATTTCTGATTATTTTGGAGAGTTTTGGATTTCTCCAAAATATTCAAATTTATTAATTTAATTAATAATTTCTCTGTAAATGGCTTTTTTAGAGAAAATATTAATTATGAGGCTAAATTGACATCCGAAAGTCGGGTTTAACTGGTCCACGGGTCACGTGTGATTTTTGGCTTATGAAACGAGCCATCAAACACTAAATTCGGACCCCGGATGACTGACATATTACAGACCCAAATTTCTCTATTTAAACTATAGAGAAATTTAATTAAAATTTAAAAATTAATTAAAAATTAAAAAACCCCACTTTCGACGCGTCCGGTAAAAAATTTTCGAAATTTTTTCTGGGGGCCCTAGAGACCTAGGACATGACCAAAACCTATTCTAATAGTGTCTAGTAGGTTTATTCATTACAGTTGGACCCTAATAACCCCCCATGGCCAAATTTCCAAAATCGGGCATTCCAGCTTTGGAGGAAGCGGGAGAAAAACCAAGAGATTATATTCGCCTGAAGCAAAGTATAATCTGACGGTGAAAAAACTCCCTAGAATACCTTAGTTGTTTAATCCAGTCATGGGGAACCGAGCCACTCAGACCCTACTAGCACACTTTGATACAAACCCCCATGGGGCCATGGTCATGTCGACTTAAAAACAAAATTGGCTAGCCAAAACTGGCTAGACCAAAATACAATGAAACCCAGATACTCTGGAAGTGAACACTGATGTGTTCCAACACTGGCGGCTCAATAAGGTTTCAACTATTTGTACAAATCAGTTGATAACATCTGGCTCCAACTGCGGGACGTGTGCTCGATCTGGAAATTATGCAAGGAGAGGATACGAGAACACCAGAATCTCTGGTTTATATATATAACCTGTAAAAACATCTCAACTTGACAGAAAACCTTCAGTAGCACATGTGTTATGAAACCAAAATGAAATATCAACTATATTTATTTTGAAAATAAATTCTATATACTCAAAAATTAAAATGCAGAAATTAAATGCTCACTTTTGAGGAGCTTTATTTTTCCTATTCTAACATAGCATAAAAGAAAATGTTAAGTATAATCAGAAATCCAATGTAACCATTTAAGCATGTGATTAATGAAAAAACAAATTTTTACCTTGTCTTTGGTTACCAGCCAAGACAAGGGCATGCTTATCAGAAAGTGCAAACCTGCTTGGATCTTCTGAAAGGGAGGGCTGGATGGGGAATCATGCGTATGTAATAAATATTTGAAGTGCTCCCCAACATAGTAAGAAATCTTCCTGCAGGCACCCTCTATCCAGAACAGGATAGGGTGATGAAATTCAAGCTGACAAGGCAATTCTGGTACCTTATCATATTCTTCCAAGAGGCTCTTCCGAAAATAATTTTCCATGAAAGTGCATGCCTCGAATTGCCCTAATATACAAGGGGCTTCCGATGGGCAAGATATATGCTCAACTGACTTCTCATATGAAATAATTTCCTTTTCTTCCTCTATGCTCAACTGTTCAAAATCCATACTCCTGCCGAAAATGGGAGAGTCTTCATGAATTTTACCATATTCCTGGCCATATGTATCCTCATGCTCATAAGTGGGATTGTTAACAAAATTTCCAAGGGGATTTTGTTCATCATTAACTTCTTCGGACATGGCATAGATAGGGTTCTCAAGAGAGATCCATTCATCATTGCCAATATCTATGTCATCCATGATGGACTCATCATCACTTATGTCATCCTTTAAGCTATGCCTATCCTCCTCAACTTCATAATAATCTTCCTCAAACAGATGTGTTTCAAAGATATCACAAGGGACCCAAATTTCTGAATATTCATTACCATGTGGAGAACAAATGGGAGTGTCATAACACACACTACTACTTTCATGGATTTCTTTATGAATGTTGATCTCCGTAATGGTTTCTTCTAAAGATGGGTCAGAAGTACATAAATGTTCATCATCACTGAAGTAGTCTTGAAAAACTTCCCACTCCAAAGTGTCTTTTGTTTCGAAGGCATGAGGAAGGTCTTCAACAATATCCGGTATTTGATAAATCTCTATGATAGGATCATCAGGAATCTGATGGGAAAATGTTATATTTTCTGTAATAGGCTGATCCGACTGATCCCAACTCTCTTCAGGAATATCATAAGTATCACCTACATAGTTTATGCACTCAGGCTCACTTGATGAAGACTGACCAGCAAACCCTTCAGGAAACCCATGCTCCTGGATATAGCGTGTAAGGTGACAAGTGTTTTCTTCATGGAATTCCTGACATGTCCTACAGAATGGTGTGTAAGGTTCAACCCTAGGAATGCCACAGATGTCTCTCACATTATTAATGAATTCAGGCTTGCTTGTCGATGCACTAGGACCACAACCTTCAGGAAAACCGTGTTCTTGAATATAGCATGCATGGTAGCAACCAGATTCCTCATGGAAATCTCTGCAAGCTCTGCAAAATGGGATGTATACCTCATTTGCGTTGGCAGCCTCTATCTGAGTTGGAGGCCTCTTTTCATTTTCGGGAGCTTTCTTTTGCCAGTTATTTTTGGGAGGGTAATTTCTCTGGATTGGTTGAGTTTGTTGAACTTGCTGAACTCGTTGGACTTGTGCCCTTTCCATGTTTATTATCTTGTTTTGTACTTCCTTCATTTGGGCTACATGTTTCTGCTCAGCTCTTTCCATCCTCTCACACATATCCATCATCTTTTTCTCATATGATTCTTTCAAAGCATCCAAAGGATCTTTACCTTTAGGCTCAGTTGTTTTCAAAGGAGTTTGAGCTCTTGAATAACCAGGTAGATTTGACTTCCCAGAGGACTACATGTTTCTATCAATCTTAGTTGCCATTGTTTGTGCTTCTAGTAAAGTAGCAGGTTCTTTATCCCTAAGTTGATACTGCATCTCTCCACTTAAAGCTTCAATGTAGTAAACCAGTATAGTATGTGGAGTTGGCTTGTAGTCTGTAGGGATTGCATTGTATAAATCAGTGAACTTCTTGTTGAATTCTTCCATGGTTTCTATCTCACTTCTTTTGATGTTTGTTAGAGCAGCAAGTTGATGACGGGGCTCTTTTTTCTCACCAAACTTGTTGGTGAAAGCAGTTGAAAACTCAGCTAAGGTGGCAAAGGAGTTGGCTGGCAAGCCGATGAACCAGTCACCAGCAGCCCCATCTAAGGATAAGGCAAACAACTTCATGTATACATCCTCTTGTCTGTGAGCAGCATCCCTGACATATCCACCCTTTATTTTCGAGAAAGCAATAAGGTGATGTGCAGCAGTAACAGCATCAGTGCCGGTAAAGGTGGGAAGTTTGTCGATGGCCTTATCTGGAAGATCATGTGGTTGACCTGCTATCTGAGCAATGTTGAGGGGGGCGAAAAAATCACCCATTGTATCGGAAAAACAATTATTACTGTTTTCAAAATTTTCAGAATTTTCTAAGTTATTTTCTTGAAAGAGACTATGGATGTCAGAAATAGACTGAGACCTAAGTTCTTCAAGGATTTACGAGAAGCTAGCTTGTTCAGTCTTCTCCTATAAACCTTTTCAGGTTCTGGGATAAAACTAAGCAAGCCTTCAGAGTTTCTTCTAGTCGAATACCTTGAGGTGTTAATTGACAATGGAGTCGCCAGGTGGTTTCAAGTCTAATTTCTGAGAGTGATTGAACTAAAAAACTACCAAAAAAGGAAAAAAGGGCAGTGGAGTCGCCAGACAGTTTTGAGAATCTATCAAAAAGGTAACAAAACTAGAAAAAACTAAGGTCGTCCAGGAACAAAAAGATTTGTCCCCGGCAGCGGCGCCAAAGATGTTGTCCGCCAATATGCACACCAGCAGCGGAAATCTTTCGAAAGCTGTCTCTTCACTACAAGTGAGAGAGGTGTGACCTTGGGGGCAAGCAATGAGCCAGGTACTGTCACCTGAATCCCAGCTCCTCCGTTTAGGCAAACTCCTAACGAAGCCAAGGGGGGTAGTCCCTAAAAAAAGAGTTGTCTAAGGCTCTTTGTGTATTTTAGTGTTTTTTGATGTAGTGATACGGATGGGTGTTTTTTAGGAGCTTTTTAAATGAGAGACAATTATAAAGATTTAAAGTAAGACAAGATAACGCAATCCACGTTGCAAACACAAGATGAAAGATACACTTGGGCAATAAGTCAATCACTTTTCACGAAATATAACAGATAACTCCAATGTAGATATTTAAATAAGCAAAATATGAGATAAAGGACCAGTGCCTTATGGAGTCAAGAATTAAATATGAATTGTGAAAAACTTGATACAAGTGCTTGAATTGAAAGTTCGTGAGAACGTTATGCAGCTTATCTTGGTGAATTCAAAGTTTTAATTGTCTTGATTATTAGGGCTAAAACCAAGGGTATTCAAAGAAAGTCCGGAAAAGATAATATCAAGTGCCTCCGTTCAAGGACATGTCGGGCCACCCAGTGCTCTAGCCAAGCTGTGCAATGCAAGCCAGCAAACTAGAGGCTGAACATGGAATACCGGCGCCCTCACTAAGAGATTACCCACTGAAATTATCTTATCGATCAACTCCGGATTGGTTGGTTATGGGGGTGAAAGTTTTAATTAGATTTTCACTTGTAAATTAACAAGTCTTCCACCTTTCTGAGTACTAGCCCAACCTTTTCAGGTTGGCAGAGCATACGGGTGTAGGACGGAAACCAAGATAAATTAATTAAAGGGTATGTGAGTGGAAAATTTTATTATTAGAAAGCTTTGTTCAACTCTCCGACAGAGAGCGCTCTTGACTTGGTCTTATAACCACAGTTCAAGAGACTTGCTAGATTAACAATGCCTAATGCAAGGAAATGCAAGAAACTAAAATGCCCTCCGACAGAGGGTGCTCTTGACTTGGATTTGGCCAAGTTCAAGAGACTTTGGTTTATTTTATGAAGCAGAAAGAAAGTAGTAGCAGTATACCTCAGATTGAAACAGACTTTAAGCAATAGTATTGATCACAAGATATAAATTACTACTAACAATAATGCTTGCAAGATAAATAAATCTAGTGTTCTACCACACAACTTTAATCTACTGGGTGGGATTGATCCCCGAAACAGGATCAACCACTAGAACCGCCTGCACTTGAGAACTTCCAGCTAGCTGAAAGCTCTGCCAAGGAAACCGACGGGGAAGGAAGAGTAACCACAAATTATGTGGTCCTGCCCTTGAGACGAAATCTCAAGGATACAACTTCCGGCTGAGGGCTTTGGAAGAGAAGCAAGATAAAATTGCGAAATAAAACTAACTACCCAAGAATCTCTTTCAGGTTCAAGACCCTACTCGGGAGAGCATGGGGGTAAGTGAATATGGAAGATAAATAACCAAATGAAATAGAAACTAATCTAAGAGCATGGAAACATAAACTAAGTTACACCAAACCACAAAACCCAACACTCTTCCCCAAATGGGGAAGAAGAACCAAAAGTGGAGGCCCCCTCCACTTGAAACTTTTTATTAAACTGTTACAGATGCCTTGGGTTTAAAACCTTGCAAGGTCTTTTGGGAACGGTAATACTTGGAAATTTCTTGAAGAAGAGACAAATTTTAATTGCTATTACAAAGGATAAGCATATCAAGATTTGGTCATTTCCATGGCTCCTTCACTTTATTTTGCGTTGGTTCTTTGCTTCAAGATCCTTATCAAGTATCTCTCTTCCTCAAATGATCTACACAAGTCCGAAAGATCTAAACAAGGCACCCATTAACTGTTAGCAACAGACAAAACCAAAGCTTGAAACTAGTTAAGTCTAGGTTTAAAGTTTTAACTATAAAATGTGGAATGCATGAAATTTTATCATAAAAACTTAACTATGATGAAACGGACCAGCGAACAACAAACTCTTAAAATGCAATGGGAAAGAGATCTAGATCATAAAAATTTTGAGAAATTTTTTGTGAAAAATATTCTATCTTCTCGACTTGTAACTAGGGTTTTAAAATGCAACTATACTAGTGTAAAACAAGAGATCTAGAATGCTTTAAAGTTAACTTTCAATGCATGCCAATGCCAATGACATAATAAATTGAAATCTAATCTATCATAGGAACAACTCTAGCACTAACTTAATCAACTCGTTTTTTGCTTTTTATGTGGTTTTTTTAGGGCACTTTGGAGGTGGACGAGAAGAGGGAGAAAGGGGAAACCTAAGGGCAAAAAGATGGAGAGGTGAGGGAGCGAGTGAAGGGATAAGCTAGGGTGAGACGAGTGCAAGAGAGAGGGTAGAAGAGGAGGACGAGAGGAGCCTAAAGAGGGCAAAACGAATGCACAAGGGGTGAAGGGCGAATGGAGGGAGAAGCTAGAAGACAAAGACGAGTGGGAGAGAGGAAAAACTAGGGCAAGGAGGAAGTAGGGCTAGCAAACTCAAGGGGAAAAACTCAAAGAGAAAAAGAGAAGGCTTGAAGAGAGAGCCTAGGGTAACAAGTAACCAAGTTTAACTTTTGAAATACTGTGGATGGATCTTTATGGAACCTCTCAAGCTCAAATTTCTTGAAGCACAAGACGATCTTTGAAGATACCTGAAATGCACAAAGGTTAATAAATTAAAGACAAAGGGGAAGAAGAAGCAACCAAGCTCAAGGTCCCACTTTGTACTTTGGAGATCTGCAACACTAAACCACTTCAACACTGATTTGATCAAGTTAGTATGATTAGTCAAAAAAGGGCAAGAAGAGCATGAGTATAACCGATTACTTTTTGCTACTTCTAGATCTTAATTAACCAAGCATAAATGAATAAATTGACAAAACAAATATTCATTCCATGGACATCAAAATGACTTCTAAGCTAAAATGATCAAACAAGTATATATGAAATAGCATTAATGGAACAACATCACCTCATTTAAGCATCAACAATTTCTCATGGACCAAATGTGCACATCAATATGACCTCCAAAGTCGAATTTATTTCCAATAGCAAGAAGCTAAATCACAATTACAAATTGGCAGAGTAAGTTTGCCCAAAAATCCATGAGATAATAACCCCTAATGGGCCTCTCTTTATAGTAGAACCAAACACTAAAACCCTAATTCGAATTTGGCCAAAGAGAGCCAAATAACACTTGACAATACTTGATTTCCAATCACAAACTAGTCATCAGGAGGCTTGGAGTGGTGGTAGATAAGTTGACATAGGTTTGGGGCAACATGGGAAGCTTCACCCATCAATGGAGAGCCTCCAACTAGGATCCACGTGAGCACACAAGGCAAGGGCGTGAGCTTAGGAAAAGATGACGTGAGCTTAAATGAGAGACATGTGGAGCTTGTGGTAGGTGCTAACTCAAGATGTAAAGGAGCCAAGTCATGATGATTGCTAGATTAGGGGAGGCGCCCACCATTGGCTTTAATGCCATCCAACCAACCCATTCAATCATTGCCACATCACAAAATCGACTTTTGCATGGAAGAGGGTGAATTAGTTTGAGGAGATCTCTTGCTGGTGACTGGATAGTGGTCTGGTTGATGACTGAGATGATTGGAATCTTCATTAATGTCCAGTGCCATGTCAATTAGCCTTTTATTTTATTCATTTCTGATTATTTTGGAGAGTTTTGGATTTCTCCAAAATATTCAAATTTATTAATTTAATTAATAATTTCTCTGTAAATGGCTTTTTTAGAGAAAATATTAACTATGAGGCTAAATTGACATTCGAAAGTCGGGTTTAACTGGTCCATGGGTCGTGTGATTTTTGGCTTATGAAACGAGCCATCAAACACTAAATTCGGACCCCGGATGACTGACATATTACAGACCCAAATTTCTCTATTTAAACTATAGAGAAATTTAATTAAAATTTAAAAAATAATTAAAAATTAAAAAACCCCACTTTCGATGCGTCCGGTAAAATTTTTTCGAAATTTTTTCTGGGGGCCCTAGAGACCTAGGACATGACCAAAACCTATTCTAATAGTGTCTAGTAGGTTTATTCATTACAGTTGGACCCTAATAACCCCCCATGGCCAAATTTCCAAAATCGGGCATTCCAGCTTTGGAGGAAGCAGGAGAAAAACCAAGAGATTATATTTCGCCTGAAGCAAAGTATAATCTGACGGTGAAAAAACTCCCTGGAATACCTTAGTTGTTTAATCCATTCATGGGGAACCGAGCCACTTAGACCCTACTAGCACATTTTGATACAAACCCCCATGGGGCCATGGTCATGTCGACTTAAAAACAAAACTGGCTAGCCAAAACTGGCTAGACCCAAATACAATGAAACCCAGATACTCTAGAAGTGAACACTGATGTGTTCCAACACTGGCAGCTCAATAAGGTTTCAACTATTTGTACAAATCAGTTGATAACAAGCCCTAGGCTGAAGGTTGACCAAGGTGACTGTTGTCCGCCAATCTGCACACCAGTAGCGGAAATCTTTCGAAAGCTGTCTCTTCACTAAAAGTGAGAGAGGTGTGGCCTTGGGGGCAAGCAATGAGCCAGGTACTGTCACCTGAATCTCAGCTCCTCCGTTTAGGCAAACTCCTAACGAAGCTAAGGGGGGTAGTCCCTAAAAAAGAGTTGTCTAATGCTCTTTGTGTGTTTAAGTGTTTTTTGGTGTTGTGATGCGGATGGGTGTTGTTTAGGAGTTTTTGAATGAGAGACACAATAATATCTTAATATAAACAAGATAACGCAATCCACGTTGCAAATATAAGATGAGAGATACACTTGGATAAGAATAAAATCACTCTTTACGTAAATTACATCAAGTACTCCAATATTGATATTTTAAGAAAATGAAAATATTGTGATAAAAGGACCAGTGCCTTATGGAGTCAAAAGTGTAAAAGTGATTGAAATGCTTGATACAAGTGCTTGAAAAAGAAATTTTTGAGAACGTTTTGCAGTTTATCTTGGCAAATTTAAGATTTTAATTGTCTTGATTATTATGGTTAAGAACAAGGTATCAAAAGTAGTGGAACCTTATCCAAGAAAAACCACTGGCAACCTTAGGTGATAGGTCGGAAGCACCCAGATTACAAAGAGGGCAAGTGTGCTTGCGGCTTGACCGCCCTCGAGTCTGACAGTGGATTCCCGGCACCACCTCTTGTAGGAAGAACTCAATGATTTGTCTTGGTTGGGGTTTGGGGTAAAAGTTTTAATTAAATTATCACTTGTGAATTAGCAAGTCTTCCACCTTTCTGAGTACTAGCCCAACTGTTTCAAGTTGGCAGAGCATACGGGTGTAGGACAGAAACCAAGGTAAATTAATTAAAGGGGTGTGTGTGTTGAAAAGTTTTAGTTAAAGAGCATTTTGTTCAACTCTCCGATAGAGAGCGCTTTTGACTTGATCTTATGACCACAGTTCAAGAGACTTGCTAATTAACCAATGCCTAATGCAAGGAAAGATGCAAGACTAAAAAATGCCCTCCGATAGAGGGTGCTCTTGACCTGGATTTGGCCAAGTTCAAGAGACTTTGGTTCGTTTTAAGAAGCAGATAGTATTTGTAAAGCAAGATAATTCAACTTTAAAATAATTAGACAATGTGATAGATCTGAAAGATATGAAACACTGCTAACAATACTACTTGCAAAATAAAAAGAAACTTGAGTAAATCTAGTGTTCTACCACACAAATTCTAATCTAATAGGTGGAATCGATCTCCGAACAAGATCAATCACTAGAAGCCACCAATCCTGGAAACCTTCCAGCTAGCTGGATGTCCACAAGAAGTTGATGGGGGAGCGAGAAGCTGCCACAAGACTATGAGGCCTTTGGGATGCAATCCCAAAATTAGCTATTCTCTAGTCAAGGCTTGGAAGAGAAGATACAAGATAATATTAAACGGAAAATAAATCTAATCTACCCAAGAGTCTCTTTCAGGTCAAAGACCGTACTCGGGAGAGCATGGGGGTAAGTAAATATGGAAAAATAGAGCAAGATGACTTATTGAAATAAAACTAATCTAAGAGCATATAATGGATCTAAATCAAAAAATCAAACCACTCAAGAGACCACAAGGCTTCCCCAAATGGGGAAGTGAATGTGGGGGCTTAAAAACCCCACTTGCAACTTTATTATGGAAGTACAATTGCCCTTGGGAATGAAACCCTTGTAGGGACTTTGAAATAAATAACTTATCAAAACTTGAAATAAACTTCTAAGCTCTATTACAAAAAGGATAATACTAATCTCTTTTGTGAATCGTCCCTTTGTATTCTTGATGGTTTCTTGGATTAGAAGTCTCTTGACCTCTATTTTGAAAAATTATCACAAACCAATAACTTCAATACCCATTAGCATTAGAAAATAAAACAAATTGAAATTAACTAGATCTTATTAATCAACAAAACTAAGGAGATGCAAGCTAAGCAAGCAAGCAAAAATTGATGGACTCTTAAGACTTTGAACTTTTAGACTACTTGCAAGGTTGAATGGAAAAAGTTTGAAGGAGCAGCCAACAGACTTTTACTTTATGACAGTCAACAATATTTAGATGGCAGCCACTTAATGTTTAGGACAGTCAATAGATGGCAGCCAACAAATGTTTTGGACAGTCAACAACAATGTTTAGATGGCAGCCAATAAAAATAAACTTTATGACAGTCAATAGATGGCAGCCAACAAATGTTTTGGACAGTCCACTCCATGTCTAGATGGCAGCCAACAAAATAATGTAACTAACTATATAACAACTAGGGATGAGATCTATAATAATTTCTTTGAAACACAATGCAACTAGCTATTAAATTTTAAGCCAAACTAACAACTAACTAGCATAGCATGAGATATAAAATACTAACTTTGCAATAATGTAAACTAAGTATTGAGATCTAAACCAACTAACTAACGATTAGCACTTCTTTGTTTTTGTTGTTGTTTTGTGTGTATTAGGACCAATGTGAAATGGGACGAGAGGAGACCTAAGGGAAAGAGGAGGTTGGACGAGTGGTAAGAAGAAGGGAGACGAGAGGCTAGAAGGAAGAGGAAAGAGGGACCAAAAATGGAGAGGACGAGTGGAAAGAGGCACAAAGATAAGGTAAAACGAGAGCAAGAAGACAAAAAACGAATGGGAAGAGGAGGAGATTTGAAGGCAAAGAGGAATGTAGATCTAGGGCAAGGGAGAATGAACTAACAAGACAAGAACAAAGGACTACAAGTGGAACACTTGAGAGGGTAAAAACACTGTCTTGGAAATCCTCCGGTTAACCGGTGATATGCCGACAACAAGTGTTGAAGAGAGCACAAGGGAACAAATCCCAAGCTATTCCCCAAGGTTGAAGGAGCTTCAACCTTATGGCTAACTAATCTATGGCTTGAAAAGACAAACAATGATCTTGGATCAAGATCTAGAAGGGCTAGAAAGGGCTTAGCAAGTCAATGCAAAGATTCAAGGAGCAAACAAGAAGGCTTGAAGAAATGGAAGCCTAAAGTAACAAGTAACCAATATTTTAAGAATATAAATGATAAAATGGATGGATCTTCGAATCAAACCCTTTATGCCACAATCTTGGTGTTGTGAGATCGACTTTAGGAGATCCTGCAATGCATGCATGTTAATGGAAAAATTTGTTCTTTGAAGAGATGGAGGAGACAACCTAGTTCCAACTCCTCTTCAAAACCTATGAGATCTGCAAAATGTATCACTTACAAACAAGTTTGATCAAATATAGTATGCAAAGTTGAAAGAGACAAGAAGAGTGTTAGTATTTCCGACTACAACCCACTACTTCCAAATCACAAGCAACCCAACATCAATGGACAATTTGAACTCAAATGCCCATCCTATGGACTTGTTATCACCTAAACTGTAGTTACCCCTATGGATGTATCCAGTCATGGATGGCAAAAGGGAAGGGCAACTCAAAAGGTGCAACCACGATCACCTCGACCTCCAATATATGGTTGTCACGCCAGTCGAGGCAACCTTCACTTTATGTTATCTAGCCCAGACAACAAAGGGGGAGACCCGATCTACTCCCGACAGGAGAGATCAAAACCAAGACACCCAATCAAGTTTTTCTAAGTGAAGTAAGGTGTATGGTTTATCCTAGACCTTAGGATGAAGTCACAAGCCAAGTGAGGGGTTCAATGAGTATAGCTTTGGTCCATAGTTGATGTGAGAGTGACTTAAAATGTTTGAAATGAGATCTAGGATTAGAGTACTAGTTCAATGTTGGAAAATCCACTGCCTTGGGAAATGTATCCAATGCAGGGTAGTTTAGGGGTTGTATTGGGGCTAACTAGTACAAATGACAAGTTTGACCATGATATATGATGGCTTCAAGGGTTTGGTTCACCATGCAAAGGTCAAACCACAAGTTAATCCAACAATCTAGGGAAGTCGAATTGACTTGGAGAGTAACCAGTGCCTTGGGAATTGGGATGATGGAGTCAAAGTAGGGTTGACTTGTGGTTAAGGACTCCTATGGCATGAGACAAGTGGGCAATTAAGGTCTTGATGGATGAATAGGTCTAGATCTAGGTTTGACTAAAGTGGACCACAATCCCTTAAAATAAGGAATGCTATCCGCAAGGCAAGATTTGACAAGACGACACACTAGACCTAGGTTTTGAATTATTCCGGTTCCAAATCTCCAAAAATCTCAAGTACCCATGTCCTAGAAGTGAGTCAACTCACTTCTCCAAGGTGGTGCGACTTTACCCAAGGAGGCCAAAAATGTGGGTTAGGTGGGTCAAAACAAGTCCGATGACATCCAAACTTTAGATCCGGGTAGGTTAGTCAAGTATGAGTATGGATCTATAATTTCTCGGCAATCCGACAGCTAGATCTTACTAGATCTGAGTTTGAATGTACCAAGTGGTCCAAAATGGGGATTGAATCCCTTAAAATGTGGAATAGGGCCCACAAGGTGAAAATCAGAAAAGTGACAATCTGGGGGTAGGTTATTGGATGTGTAGATTACAAATCAAGTGGAATCTCAACTACCCACGTACTAGATCTAGGTCAACCTGCCCAAACTAGGAAGTGCGCCCTTGCTTGGAGAGGCTAAATGCCTTGGGAAGAGGGTCAAATGAAAGCCAATCCTCACCAAACTATAGATCCGGGATGCCGTGGATACTATAGAGGTGGGTTTTAAATATCTTACCCAAAAAGCCACTAGATCTTAGTAGATCTGAAAAAATGTAAAAATGGGGGTTTTGATTAATTAGGGTTTTAAATATTTTAGACAAGTGGATAGATCATGGAGATAGAACTTACCTTGAGATCATACCTGAGTAATGTGAATGAGATGCCTTGATGTTGAGGAAGATTCCCGCAGAGATCAAATGAGAGATTGTTGATTTTGCTTGCCAAATTGATGCCCTAGCCCACAAGTGCGCCCTCCTCTACCTGCCAATCCAAGGAAAATCGATTTCAATCAGAGAGGTCAAGTATGGAGGAAATACAAGTAAAATGCAATGACAACATAGAATAGAAGGTCCTGGGACAGTAATACTCCCTGTTACCAACGAAGAGATCCAAAGAAGAAGTAGGGAGAGTCTTCCCCTACCAATACTTCCTCCTCAAAGCAAATCGGCCTCCACCTGTAGATGCAAAAACGTGGTACAAAATATATGGCAAACAAGATCTCCAATAACTCAGTGCAAAGGAAGAACCAACGAACGAACACCAAAAGCATTCACCACAATACTGGAGATAGATGCAATAATAATTTTCTATTCCAATAATCCAGAGCCACCAGTCCCCTTTACAATGAGAGGCTCTCTCCTTTAAATAGGAAGGAGAGGCACCAAAACCCTAACCACTTTTTGAATGAGTGGCTAAGATTAAAAGATACAAATGTCTAATCAATGGTTGAGATGAGCTCAACAATAAAATACATGGATCACTAATAAAATATTATGTGAGTGGACAAAATCGCCCTAGAAGAGGGGAATCCCACCACATCATGATGATAAAATATAATAAGGGGCTTATGGTGGGTCCAAGGGGCAATGTTATCCCTCCTTGGTCAATCCCCATAGCACAATAATCATAAAATAATCCTCAATGTACCAAATCGTGCCTCCATGGTCAAATCGTAGGCCTCAAAAAGACCTCAGAAATCCTCAGAAAGTGCCATAAGTGATGGATGCGGGCCCCGATGAAGCTAAAACTGCTAGAGGAGGTGTGGAGGACCCCAATCTATCATCACTGATCATCCCATGCCATAACATTGCCTCAGTAGCCCAAATCGATTTCCTCAATAGCCATTTCTACCAATCCTGAAATGCCTCGGGAAGCGTGAAACTGCCCCAAACTGCCTCCTGGAGTGCCTGCGCTGTCAAGGTAAGGGCACCGGTATGTCCGGGAGGGGGGTAATATGGTAAAAACAAGTGGCTGGACCACCCCCTCCATCATCAGCGCCCTAGGTCAACCGGATAAAAATCACATCTGCTCTGACAGGGCCTCCGACAAACCAAAACTGCACTGGGATAGCCTACTGAGGCTCAATCATCACTGTCTCATTGGACTCAGAAGGTCCAAATCCATCCAAGATGTGTACTCATACACCATATGAGTCTCTGCATGATCAAAATATATATCCAATATACCGGAACAGGGCCAATAATAATAATCTGTAAATGATCAAATAATGTTGTAAACCAAGAATCATCATCATAACCCTGTAGTTGCTGCATAGAATCATCATGTATGTATACATAGACCATATATCATCTATCCATGCCATCATAAGGTCCAACCATCTCATGTCCTCTGGTTGACTATGGTCAGACTAGGCCTAACCAAGTCAACATGACCCAATATAACTCAGACCATCATCATAAGCTGCTGCAAAGTGTCCAAGGTTAATGCATGCTCTACAATTTATTCAAATAACAATTATAACACAAAGTAATCATTACTGGCAATCTAAATCCAAATATATAATGTCATTAATTATTATCGGATTAGACTTTTAGGATCATACTCACTTCATAGCTGTGATCAATTTGCTAGTGAAGGGTGAAGGCTAAAATAACTGGCTAGGCTAAGGGATGACTTGACTGACTCAACTTTGTGACACTTTGGCAAGGGAAAGGGAATACACACCATAGTATATACTGAATGAGCAATAACACAGGGAATGGCGGTGTCTCACAAATGGATGAGTTGTTCAAAGAGGGTTTATTCACCTTTAACAGATGCGCACAATCCATAATACAAATAAGGCCAGCAATTGTTTTGATATAGCATTTAAGTTCCATTGCTTTTTGGGCCTGAAGTTTCCATAGCCTTGATCTATGTGTGTTTATAAACACATTGCATAGATTTACATTTATTTTAGGCTTCCTGCTGCAGGTGTGTTTTTAAGGCACTTGTTTACCTGAGCACTTCTAGGTGTGTTATGGACAGCTTGTTTACCTAGGTATTTATTTTCCAAAAGATATAACATTTTATTTTCATAGCCATTTTCATTTGGCATGCCTTTCATTCATGTGTGTTTAGAAACACATTGCATGAATGGGCTTTTCATACAAGATATAGCATTTCATTTTTCCAGATTTTGTATTCATGGTAGCACTAAAAGTTTCAGGTTTAGCCAACACAACTTTAGTGACTAGGGGGAATTCACAAGGAACTCCAACTCACCATAGGTAAGTTTTGTCACCAACTCAGAGCCGAGACACAATAAACAGGGAAGCTCATCCAATATAGAGGCTACAGTGGGGAAAAGATCCTCCATGTCACTAGTCAAGTAGTAAGTCAGGGTGATAAACTAAAAGGTAGGCCATGGATGGATGGAGACAATGAATGATGGAGCCGACACTAGCAAGCCAAAGTATGGTTGAATGATCACCTCTATTCTCCCTAAGGAGGGTAAAACCAATGAGTATGAATAGTGAACTTCTAAGTCTGAGTAGGGACAATAATATATATATAATAAGATCAACCAGGTCCACATATCTATATAATCGCCAAATCATGATACTAAGTGCTAAGACATGCTATAAGAATAAATATAAAAGCAATATAACCATGACACAATGATATACCTGCTGAGTCATATACCTGACTGCTCATCAACCTGTACCATCATCTGTCCTCTGAAACTGCTGCTATAACTCTGGGCACTACTGACTGCTCTGTACCAATGGTGTAATGGCTTACATCAGTCATCTCTCTGAGTGTCCTGAGACTTAGTCATGGCATGGGGAATAAACAATGCTGTCCACAATCTGATAGTGATCCAATATAGATGCTCATCTCAGCATCTCACATGTAGGGGAATTGGCTGAATAGTGTACTGGCATCAGAAAAATAATGTATGGTAGCCCGGCTACTATAAATGTGATAACAGGACTTAACAAAGTCTTCTAAGCTTTAAATAATTTGATCAAAACCATAAATATGTAAGCAAAAACATGAAGCAATATCACCTTGATTAATTTGAAGCAATTCCCATGAACAAGATCAACACACCATATGGACCTCCAAAGCCACTTTATTTCAATTAGCAAAAGCTATAACACATATACAATTTTGGCAGAGTAAGTTTGCACAAATTCTCCATGAGATAATAACCCCAAAGGGCCTCTCTTTATACTAAAATCCTAAGCTAAAACCCTAGGTCCAATTAGCAATAGACAATTGGGTCGAATTCCAATCAAGGGTAAGCTTGGAGTGTTAAACAATGGGCAAAGTCGAGTTTAGTGGTAGGTGTGAGTGACTAGGTGGCAGACTCGACTTGGATGGGCACATAGGTGGTATCACCAACCAATCACAAGACTACAACAAGGCTTAGACGTGAGCTAAAGTAGATTGACGTGAGGGTTGAGGATAATGCGAGCTACTTGGTAAGGTAACAAGTAGCCATGTGGTAGGTAATAACTCGACTTGGAGTGGCATGGGATGTATCAACAACCAATTAACACACTCCAACAAGGCTAGATGTGAGCTTGGTGAGGATTGACGTGAGGATCATGGAGATATGCATGAGTCTTAAGGAGGGTGCGAGCTAGTTTGGTGGAGAGACAAGTGTATGTGGTGGGTGCTAACTCAATTTGCAATGAGAGCCAAGCTTGATGAGTCATGAGGGCGCCTGCCCTAACATCAATGCACATCCACCAACCCAATCACCAACTGACAAATCACTAACTCGAGTTTTGCATGAGGAAGGGCGAATTGGTTCAAGTGGATAACCTTCTAGTGACTGGATAGTTGACTGGAATCACTTGGAGTTGATTGGAATCCTCATAAATGTCCATTGCCATGTCATTTAGCCTTTTATTTTAATCAAATTGATTAATTTTGGAGAGATTTGAATTATCTCCAAAATATTCAATTTTATTATTTTAATTAATAATTTCTCTGTAAATGACTTTTCAGAGAAAATATTAATTATGAGGCTGAATTGACATCCGAAAGTTGGGTTTAGCTGCTCCATGGGTCATGTGTGATTTTTGACTTATGAAACGAGCCATCAATCACTAAATTCGGACCCCGGACGACTGACATATTACAAATAATTATTTCTCTATTTAAACTATAGAGAAATTTATTAAATTTAAAAAATAATTTAAAAAACCCAAACTCGACGGACCCGGTAAAATTTTTTCGAAATTTTTTCTGGGGGTCCTAGAGACTTAGGACATGACCAAAACCTATTTTAATAGTGTCTAGTAGGTTTATACATTATAGTTGGACTCTAATAACCCCCCATGGCAAAAATTTCCAGAATCGGGCATTCCAGCTTTGGAGGAAGCGGGAGAAAAACCAAGAGATTATATATCGCTTGAAGCAAAGTATAATCTGACGGTGAAAAAACTCCCTGGAATACCTTGGTTGTTTAATCCAGTCATGGGGAACCGAGCCACTCAGACCCTACTAGCACACTTTGATACAAACCCCCATGGGGCCATGGTCATGTTGACTCAAAAAACAAAACCGGCTAGCCAAAACTGGCTAGACCCAAATATATGAAACCCAGATACTCTGGAAGTGAACACTGATGTGTTCCAACACTGGCGGCTCAATAAGGTTTCAACTATTGTACAAATCAGTTGATAACAGTGACCAAGGTCAACAACTTGGTAACTGACCAAGCGCCTCCATTCTTGAAGAATGGCTCTCAGCCCCAGGCTGAGCTTCAATCTCATGACTGAACATGTTGATCAATCCCCTGGTCCTTGACCAGGTCCCCCATTCTATAGGAATGGTCCTCAGCCCCAGGCTGAGCTTCAGTCCTAGACTGAACATATTGATCAACCTTGGTAACTGACCAGGTGCCTCCATTCTCCTGGAGAATGGCTCTCAATGCTGCTCAAAAATCAACACTATATTGGATAGGCACTAATCTCTATCCCACATCACCTTATTTTCCTATGCTATAACTTCCGTTTTGCTAAAGCTAACTCTTCATGTCACCTTGAGGCTCCATTGTATAGCATTAGTAATCCTAACTCAGGGAAAAACCCCTTGTGCTGGAGGAAAGCTGGCCTAAAGGGAGTGAGAGTGTCGTTGTGGTTACATTGGGAAACCCTTCTTGGTTCCTCTAAGGTTGCGCTTGTGTTTTAGGGCTTTACCACTTTTAAGTGTAAGTTTGGAAGGTAACAAGAGGTAACACCCCTCACTCCCTTGGTTGGGTAAAAAGGATGATAACCAGTAACCCTATCCATGAGATTAATAATTGATCTTAATTTGTTCCATGTTGCTTGGCCTCAATGGCTTTGTGTTGCTTGAGCATAATCATTGACCTTTTGTGTTCCATGTTGCTTGGCCTCCTTTCTGCCTTAGTGGGCCTTGTTATAATTATAAGATCCATTTCTGGATAAACTTTGGTTTTATGATAACATTGATCTACTACTATCCACTGAATGGATTATTACTGGTCAGGACAACCTAGGGTGTGCCATCATACTACCCATTCTTCTAATAAGTATATGTACTTTACAACTTACACAAATTCTGTCTGCGTGTGTTATTGAGACTTTAAAGAATAATGACAAAGTAGAAAAATGCTGTTAAAAGACTTACATTCCGTTGCCAGATGGCAAACCATATGGCTCCAAGGGAACCAAAAGAATAGAACACTGAGGGCCAACTAAACTTGTGGATCAGCAAAGGAGAGAAGGCCAACCCAGCTACAGAACCAAGGTACATCCCACTATACACTAGTGCCAACGATCTGCTTCTTTCTTTTGGAGGGATCCACTTTGAGAGCATATTATTCATAGCAGGCATAGCAACACCCTGCAGCAGAGATATGGTGTGATCACATCAATTAGGATAAATGTGCCTCTGACATGTTACTGGTTAACTTTAACAAGATCAATTACAACGCAATAAATCCAAGAAAAGGAGTGTTATTGACAATAAGTATTAGTTTCAGTATGATTAGATCAATCAAGCAGTATATCATTAGCTGTGCAACTTAACAAATGAAAACTATAGCAATAACAACATGTATTGATCAGATGTAACAAAGTACAATAAGTTATGTAGATAATGTATTGACAGAATTTTGTCGGATAAAATTCAAACAACTTCTGTCTAAAAATACAGCTAGGTAGGATATGCACAGCAATTAAAATACTCTCCAACTGTGGTAAGAGATATGATTATCTCACGATCAGAATTGGTCCATTACATCTTAAATTCCATCGAAAAGGTACAAAGTATGCTACAAAAGAGGAAGTAATTCATAAAATTATAGTTAGTCTTCTTGAAAATCAGTCACAAACAACTGCAGCAATGATCTGTAAGGAATAAATTCAATCCTCTAGAAACAAAATATGCTATAAAAGCTGAAATTGACAAAAGATCTAAAATTCCTCAAACCACACGCAATGATACTTGTAGAACATGCTCATCGCTCCACATTTTCCATCTCCAATATCAAGATTGTATAATCAAATGGAACTTACTCAAACGAAGGACCATTTATCAAGAGCATTTACGACAGGAACACATTCACAATCACCATGTATGCAAGGAGGAAATAACTCCAAAACAGTGGGATGCCTCCCATCATAGTAGGGGAATAAACCAAGTGCTGGAAATAGCTTAAAAAAGGTGAAACAATGGCTTGAAAGATGACTCCAACGCTCCCAAACTACTAGGATTATGGTTGATCGTTCTATACCTTTGGAAAGGACTTGGAAAGAAATTTCAGACATATATAGAACTTCCAAAACAGAGTTAGAATGGGTGAGATCCACCCTCATGAAGACAAGGTACCAAATTGCTTAAAAATGACCCAGAAACTAATAAAAACGGCCTGAAATATGACTCTAGCGCCCCCCAACTACTTGGAATCTGGCTGAGCATTCTATACCTTTGGAAAGGTCTCAGAAATATATTTCCAACCATATATGGTACTTCCCAAACAGATCTAGAATGAGTGAGATCCAACCTCCTAAAGACAGGGTACCAAACTGCTGAAAAAAAGCCTAGAAACCAGCAAAAACAACCTAGAAAGATGCCTCCTTTTCTCTAATTCCCTTATGAATGAGGCTAAGTATTCTGTACCATTGGAAAGGGATCTAAAACAGATTCCAACCATATATCATATGCGCTCATCTAAGCAAGGGCATTGGAGAACTAAGGGTTTCAAAGCAGGGTCCTATTTTACTCAATTCACCCTAGAATAACCATGAAAAACCAGCTGCAAAATGTTAGAAAACACGAAGAGCTCAACACAACCATGAAAATCATCAACATGCCATCCAAACCATCATCACCATGTCATCCCTACTGAAAATTGTGATGAATATTACAAGTGGAAACCCATGCAATATGGGGGGTGACAGACCCCATATGCCAAACACATTACTAGGCACTAATCCTTCCTCCAACACCCTTACATAAATTTATAAAATCCTTTTCTTTTCATTTTCCTACAGATCTGAAATAAAAAAAGCTATTCAGAAATTTCAGATGACAAATCAAGCGAATAAACGTTACTGTTTATCATCCAAAGTAAGCTTTATCATCTTTAGTCAAATATGTAATTTATAGTAGCAAAGTACCATCATTAAAACAAGTTTGATTTAGCCCCTTTTTCTCCCATAAAACATATTTTTGAGCTGCTTTTAGTATTTCAATAAATCTGCAAATCATCTTACAGAAAACCTCTAAATCCATATTTGCATCTAGTGTAGCACATCCTTCTAAATCCATATCTAAGACCTAGATTATTGCCTTTAGGGTTTCCCCCTTGTGTTGCATCTAGTGTAGCACATCCTTCTAAATCCATCTCTGAGTTGCTCTTTGGTCTTCACGTTGTGAGATTGGACTTCAATACTATAGGTGAGGGTTTAAGAAGTAACAGAGACTACTCTCCCAAAGAAGAAGGGTTCAATGTAAGAACAATTAAGTGTCATTATAGAGAGTGGGGCATGCAAAAAACCCTCCTTTGTACTCTATTCACTTATTACCTAACCAGCTCTCATCATTGTTGTGAAATGTTTTCATGACCAACAATAAATAATTGCATTTTTTTACTATTGGGACTCTCAAATAAATGGGCATACACACCACCATTAGTAGATTCCGTATACCATTCAAGGACCATGATCATCAATTGATATACTAATGCTATAAAGCGATTTATAAAGTCTCAAGCCATTGTTTCAATCTCTTCAAACTGTTCCATAACACTATTAAAAGTTGATGTACATAATACATTTTGCAATTTGCCATGTCAAAACAGATTAAATCCAAGAAAAGTTATCAAACTAAGAATTGTATGGATCCCAAAATGCATTTATGACAGAAGCATAGCAAGTGAAAAAACTAACCTCACCAACCCCCATAAATGCACGAACCAGAAGCAAGAAAGGCAATCCAACTTTTGCAGCTATTGGTGTGAGAATAGTGGCAATTGACCACCAAACTACTCCAAATCCCAATACATGCTTCCCACCAACTTTATCTGCCCATATACCTCCAGCAACCTGCAAAATGATACACAAGATGATAACATTGGGAAATCAACATAAAATGAAAGTACTTGATTTTTCAAACATGCATAACACAAAAAAATTGTCTAACAAGTAATTAAAGAAAAAATCAATCATGAACCATGACCTTAAATCCAAGAAACATAATGGAGAGTAATCAGATTTCATTTCCATTTTGTGCAAGTTACATTTCCTTTTTAACAACCAAAAAAGCAATTGTACTCACATCAAAGCATATGTTAGCCTAATAAAATTGAAAGACTTTTTTGTAAAGCACCATTAAATTGTCTTTCTTGGAAGATCGCAAAAAGATACATAACAAAATGGCAATTAGCTACATACCCACACACACGAAACATCTTTCAATTTTATTAGGCTAACACATATATATTCTCTTCCTCAACAATATTAAGTGGATTTGCTAGGGAAACATATGAGCAATGTTGCAAATATGAGCAATATATCGGCCACATCATGTTAATTTATTGACTTGTAAAAATGATGATTTTTGAACCTTGAATATATGACTAAATATTAAAAAAATCATGATCTATCACCAAAACAACATTGCAAGTCAATCAAAAAAATTGTCAAGTCCACACCAAGCTGCCTATAAAATCCAATTTCTTGACTTTTTTTACTTATTTTGAAATGCAGAACTAGGTGTTTGAGAGAAAAAGAGAAATCCATTGTCTTCCATTGAGCTGAGGGGAAATAGATAATAATATAAGACAATTTTATTAATGTCCAAAAAATGACCAATAAAATAGGTCAATGGGAATGTTGGTTACAATGATGTCAATATAAAGTAGGAGTGTCAAGACAACTCCTATAAAAAGGCCCATTCTTCTCAGTTTTGAAATAGATATTGCTATTTGCAGTACATCTTTTGAAGCCTTGTTGAGAGAGATACTTGTCTAACCATTCATACCAAGCCCTTGGGGTTTGTTTTAACCCATAAAGAGCCTTTTTCAGTCTCCAAACATAGTCCTCCTTTCCAGGCAGCTTGAAGCCATTAGGTTGTTCCGTGTATACTTCTTCATGTAAATCTCCGTTCAAGAAAGCGGATTTTACATCCATTTGATATACCTTGAAATTTTTGAAGCATAAGCAAGCAAGGAACATTCTGATTGCCTCCATTCGAGCAACAGGAGTAAAGGTTTAATCAAAGTCAATTCCTTCAACCTGTGCATAGCCTTTGCAGACAAGTCTAGCCTTATTCCTTACTATTTCTCCTTCTTCATTCATTTTGTTTCTGAAAATCCATTTAGTTCCCATGGCATTCTTGTCCTTTGGGCGTGAGACTAAATTCCAAGTACCACTTTTTTCAATTTGTTCCAGTTCTTCCTGCATGGCTTTCTTCCTGCATGGCATTCTTGTCCTTTGGGCGTGAGACTAAATTCCAAGTACCACTTTTTTCAATTTGTTCCAGTTCTGCATATGCCTCACTGAAATTTTTTGGTTCAATTTTGGACAGCAGCGCCACGTCCCTTCTTGTTGTTTGTCTTAGCTGCATTCCTTCATCTAGATTTCCAATGATCAAATCTTCCGGATGATCTCTTCTTACAAATTTGATGGAAGGCTTTGTATTTTTCGAGGAGAGTTGTTCATCCTTAGGTTGTTCTGGTTGATTAGTTTGTTCTCTTGTCATCTTATTTGACATTTCTTCATCATCAGAAGATTCACCATCACTGTCCTCAGGTTTGGATTCTGGCAATTTTTGTGCTAGATCTTCATCAACAACTACGTCTATACTTTC
Source organism: Larix kaempferi (assembly GCA_027924585.1). Lineage (NCBI taxonomy): Eukaryota > Viridiplantae > Streptophyta > Pinopsida > Pinales > Pinaceae > Larix > Larix kaempferi. The sequence continues at coordinate 7,765,856 of BSBM01000129.1, read as the reverse complement.
AACCATTCGTTTCAATCTTTTGTTGTAGCATTTGTATGCTTTCTTGTCAGTTGAGTAACCCAAGAATATACCTTCATCAGTCCTTGAATTGAATTTTCCAAGACTGTCATCAATAATCTTTATGTAACATTTGCTTCCAAAAATTTTGAAGTAATTCACTGTAGCTTTTCTTCCTGTCCACAACTCATAAGGTGTTTTGTCATTGTTGACTCTCAGCTGTGCTCTGTTAATGATATATAATGTTGTGCTCACTGCTTCTCGCCAAAAAGTCTCTGGAAAATTTGCTTCCAGCAACATAGTTCTTGCAGCTTCTTGAACAGTTCGGTTCTTTCTTTCTACTACCTCGTTTTGTTGAGGAGTTCTAGCTGCACAATATTTCCTTTTGATTCCATTTATATCACAGAAATTTTTGAAATCACCTGAGGTGAATTCACCTCCATTATCCGAGCATAAGCACTTAATTTTTTGTCCACATTCATTTTCGGCTTTAGCTTTGAAAAGCTTGAATTTTCCAAAAGCTTCAGACTTATTTCTTAAGAAGGTGACCCATGCCATGCGCGAGAAATCATCAATAAAAAGCATGAAGTACAACTCACCTTGAAGAGTTTGGACTCTTGCTGGTCCACATAAGTCTGTGTGGACTAGCTCCAAGGGATGTGATGTCGATTGATAAGCTTTTGCCTTGAAGTTCGTTCTCATTTGCTTTCCATGTTGGCATGACCCACACAGCTTGTTTGTAGGTTTGGTAATTTTTGGCATCCCTCTGACTGCATCTAGCGGACTAATTTTTACAATATTATCAAAATTGAGATGTGCTAATCTCTTGTGCCACAGCCAACTGCTGTCATGTTGACTGACCAAGCACTTTTCTCCTTCTATTTCTTCTAATACATAAACACTTCCTGCTGATCTGATCCCTCTTCCAATAACCTGTCTACACCCATTTCTTCTTATTTCACAATGGTGGGCAAAAAAGGTGATATTGTGATTTGTGTCACATAATTGTCCAACACTTATCAGATCATGTTTTAGTCCCTTAACATAAAGAACATTTTGAGCCTTTGCATTTTCTGTGAAGGCCACAGTCCCTTTTCCTAGGATTTTTGCAATTCCATTGTCTCCAAATGCTACTTCACCACTTCTTTCCCTTTTTAATGTAAGAAACTTGCCTTTGTCTCCGGTCATGTGCTTAGTGCACTCACTATCAATATACCATTTATTTTCATTTTTTTGAGCATAGAGAGCTATCCCACAAATGTCACTCGTGGTCCTTTCTTCACTAACAATTTCCAGCCTGCAATTTTCAGATGTGTGACCAAAATTTTTGCACTTGGTACTGTTATCACATTTATAGTAGCCGGGCTACCATACATTATTTTTCTGATGTCAGTACACTATTCAGCCAGTTCCCCTACATGTGAGATGCTGAGATGAGCATCTATATTGGATCACTATCAGATTGTGGACAGCAGTGTTTATTCCCCATGCCATGACTGAGTCTCAGGACACTCAGAGAGATGACCGATGTAGCCATTACACCATTGGTACAGAGCAGTCAGTAGTGCCCAGAGTTACAGCAGCAGTTTCAGAGGACAGATGATGGTACAGGTTGATGAGCAGTCAGGTATATGACTCAGCAGGTATATCATTGTGTCATGGTTATATTGCTTTTATATTTATTCTTATAGCATGTCTTAGCACTTAGTATCATGATCTGGCAATCATATAGATATGTGGACCTGGTTGATCTTATTATATATATATTATTGTCCCTACTCAGACTTAGAAGTTCACTATTCATACTCATTGGTTTTACCCTCCTTAGGGAGAATAGAGGTGATCATTCAACCATACCTTGGCTTGCTAGTGTCGGCTCCATCATTCATTGTCTCCATCCATCCATGGCCTACCTTTTAGTTTATCACCCTGACTTACTACTTGACTAGTGACATGGAGGATCTTTTCCCACTGTAGCCTCTGTATTGGATGAGCTTCCCTGTTTATTGTGTCTCGGCTCTGAGTTGGTGACAAAACTTACCTATGGTGAGTTGGAGTTCCTTGTGAATTCCCCCTAGTCACTAAAGTTGTGTTGGCTAAACCTGAAACTTTTAGTGCTGCCATGAATACAAAATCTGGAAAAATGAAATGCTATATCTTGTATGAAAAGCCCATTCATGCAATGTGTTTCTAAACACACATGAATGAAAGGCATGCCAAATGAAAATGGCTATGAAAATAAAATGTTATATCTTTTGGAAAATAAATACCTAGGTAAACAAGCTGTCCATGACACACCTAGAAGTGCTCTGGTAAACAAGTGCCTTAAAAACACACCTGCAGCAGGAAGCCTAAAATAAATGTAAATCTATGCAATGTGTTTATAAACACACATAGATCAAGGCTATGGAAACTTCAGGCCCAAAAAGCAATGGAACTTAAATGCTATATCAAAACAATTGTTGGCCTTATTTGTATTATGGATTGTGCGCATCTGTTAAAGGTGAATAAACCCTCTTTGAACAACTCATCCATTTGTGAGACACCGCCATTCCCTGTGTTATTGCTCATTCAGTATATACTATGGTGTGTATTCCCTTTCCCTTGCCAAAGTGTCACAAAGTTGAGTCAGTCAAGTCATCCCTTAGCCTAGCCAGTTATTTTAGCCTTCACCCTTCACTAGCAAATTGATCACAGCTATGAAGTGAGTATGATCTTGAAAGTCTAGTCTGAGTAATAATAATAATTAATGACATTATATATTTGGATTTAGATCGCCAGTAATGATTACTTTGTGCTATAATTGTTATTTGAATAAGTTATAGAGCATGCATTAACCTTGGACACTTTGCAGCAGCTTATGATGATGGTCTAAGTTATATTGGGTCATATTGATTTGGTTAGGCCTAGTCTGACCATGGTCAACCATAGGACATGAGATGGTTGGACCTTATGATGACATGGATAGATGATATATGGTCTATGTATACATACATGATGATTCTATGCAGCAGCTACAGGGTTATGATGATGATTCTTGGTTTACAGCATTATTTGATCATTTACAGATTATTATTATTGGCCCTGTTCCGGTATATTGGATATATATTTTGATCATGCAGAGACTCATATGGTGTATGAGTACACATCTTGGATGGATTTGGACCTTCTGAGTCCAATGAGACAGTGATGATTGAGCTTCAGTAGGCTATCCCAGTGCAGTTTTGGTCTGTCGGAGGCCCTGTCAGAGCAGATGTGATTTTTATCTGGTTGACCTAGGGCGCTGATGATCGAGGGGGTGGTCCAGCCACTTGTTTTTACCATATTACCCCCCTCCCGGACACACTGGTGCGCTTACCTTGACAACGCAGGCACTCCAGGAGGCAATTTGGGGTAGTTTCACGCTTCCCGAGGCATTTCAGGATTGGTAGAAATGGCTATTAAGGAAATCGATTTGGGCTACTGAGGCAATGTTATGGCATGGGATGATCAGTGATGATAGATTGGGGTCCTCCACACCTCCTCCAGCATTTTCAGCTTCATCGGGGCCCGCATCCATCACTTATGGCACTTTCTGAGGATTTCTGAGGTCTTTTTGAGGCCTACGATTTGACCATGGAGGCACGATTTGGTACATTGAGGATTATTTTATGATTATTGTGCTATGTCGATTGACCAAGGAGGGATAAAATTGCCCCTTGGACCCACCATAAGCCCCTTATTATATTTTATCATCATGATGTGGTGGGATTCCCCTCTTCTAGGGCGATTTTGTCCACTCACATAATATTTTATTAGTGATCCATGTATTTTATTGTTGAGCTCATCTCAACCATTGATTAGACATTTGTATCTTTTAATCTTAGCCACTCATTCAAAAAGTGGTTAGGGTTTTGGTGCCTCTCCTTCCTATTTAAAGGAGAGAGCCTCTCATTGTAAATGGGACTTTTGGCTATGGATTATTGGAATAGAAAATTATTATTGCATCTATCTCCAGTGTTGTGGTGAATGTTTTTGGTGTTCGTTCGTTGGTTCTTCCTTTGCACTGAGTTATTGGAGATCTTGTTTGCCATATATTTTGTACCACGTTTTTGCATCTACAGGTGGAGGCCGATTTGCTTTGAGGAGGAAGTATTGGTAGGGGAAGACTCTCCCTACTTCTTCTTTGGATCTCTTCGTTGGTAACAGGGAGTATTACTGTCCCAGGACCTTCTATTTCATGTTACTATTGCATTTCTCTTGTATTTCCTCCATACTTGATCTTACTAATTGAATCGCTATTCCTTGGTTTGACAGGTAGAGGAGGTCGCACTTGTGGGCTAGGGCATCACTTCGGCAAGCAAAATCAACAATTTCTCATTTGATCTCTGCGGGAATCTTCCTCAACATCAAGACATCTCATTCACATCACTCAGGTATGATCTCAAGGTAATTTCTATCTCCATGATCTATCCAATTGTCTAAAACAATTAAAACCCTAATTAATCAAAACCCCCATTTTTACTTTTTTTCAGATCTACTAAGATCTAGTGGGTTTTTGGGTAAGATATTTAAAACCCACCTCTATAGTATCCACGGCATCCCGGATCTATAGTTTGGTGAGGATTGGCTTTCATTTGACCCTCTTCCCAAGGCATTTAGCCTTCTCCAAGCAAGGGCGCACTTCCTAGTTTGGGTTGGTTGACCTAGATCTAGTCTGTGGGTAGTTGAGATTCCACTTGATTCATGATCTACACATCCAATAAACTACCCCCAGATTGTCACTTTTCTGATTTCCACCTTGTGGGCCCTATTCCACATTTTAAGGGATTTAATCCCCATTTTGGACCACTTGGTATATTTAAACTCAGATCTAGTAAGATCTAGCTGTCGGATTGCCGTGAAATTATAGATCCACACTCCTACTTGACCAACCTACCCGGATCTAAAGTTTGGATGTCATCGGACTTGTCTTGACCACACCTAACCCACATTTCTGGCCTCCTTGGGTAAAGTCGCACCACCTTGGAGAAGTGAGTTGACTCACTTCTAGGGCATGGGTACTTGAGATTTTTGGAGATTTGGAACCGGAATAATTCAAAACCTAGGTCTAGTGTGTCGTCTTGTCAAATCTTGCCTTGGGGATAGCATTCCTTATTGTAAGGGATTGTGGTCCACTTTAGTCAAACCTAGATCTAGACCTATTCATCCATCAAGACCTTAATTGCCCACTTGTCTCATGCCATAGGAGTCCTTAACCACAAGTCAACCCTACTTTGACTCCATCATCCCAATTCCCAAGGCACTGATTACTCTCCAAGTCAATTCGACTTCCCTAGATTGTTGGATTAACTTGTGATTTGACCTTTGCATGGTGAACCAAACCCTTGAAGCCATCATATATCATGGTCAAACTTGTCATTTGTACTAGTTAGCCCCAATACAACCCCTAAACTACCCTGCATTGGATACGTTTCCCAAGGCAGTGGATTTTCCAACATTGAACTAGTACTCTAATCCTAGATCTCATTTCAAACATTTTAAGTCACTCTCACATCAACTATGGACCAAAACTATACTCATTGAACCCCTCACTTGGCTTGTGACTTCATCCTAAGGTCTAGGATAAACCATACACCTTACTTCACTTAGAAACAACTTGATTGGGTGTCTTGGTTTTGATCTCTCCTGTCGGGAGTAGATCGGGTCTCCCCCTTTGTTGTCTGGGCTAGATAACATAAAGTGAAGGTTGCCTCGACTGGCGTGACAACCATATATTGGAGGTCGAGGTGATCGTGGTTGCACCTTTTGAGTTGCCCTTCCCTATTGCCATCCATGACTGGATACATCCATAGGGGTAACTACAGTTTAGGTGATAACATTTTGGCGCCGTTGCCGGGGAAGGCAATAGCTTACCCTGGTTCGACATACTTTTCTTAAAGCCCTCCCGTTCTCTTTGCCAACATTTTGGCGCCATTGCCGGGGAAGGCATAGGCTTACCCTGGTCCGACATACCTTTATTAAATCCCTCCCATTCTCTTTGCCCAACATTTTGGTATTGAAAGCATAGGGCTTACCTCGGACAAGCTAGTAGTCTTTACTCACTCTTTCCTGCATATACAACAACACATATCTTGGTAGAAGAGTTTAAATCTACATGGCGACTCCCAATCGTGACTCCGTTGAGGAGCGAACTCGTTTACACCCTTACAACACAAGAAGTAAAGTAAACTTGGATCAAGTTGAAGGAACCCCAATTACATATCGTAAAAGAGATCCCAAAGCACAATCATCTAACTTCTTTTGGAAATTCGTTAACGATTCTCCAAACAGATCTTCAGGATCCCCTTTGATTAATCTGGTTCCTCTCTCATCTCCTAGTTCAAACTTAAACACAAACTTACCAAATCCAATGGCGGGAACAAACTCTGGGAACCAGAATGTTCCTCCTCCACAAGCTCCTAGGATTTTTGGAAGGAAGGCAAAACCATCTCCTTTAGACTTTTCCCAAATCCAGGGTGCACCCCATGACATGCCTGAAAAGTATTTTGAAAAGGTTCCCAGATTTGATGGAGTATCTGCTATATCAATTGAAGACCACATTGATAAAGTATGGGAACACATGGAAGCATATGGTGCATCTGAGGAAGATGTGTTCATGAGGGATCTCCTGGCATCTTTAGAAGGAGATGTTAGGAAGTGGTTTGACAGGTTGCCTGCCTCATCCATTGATGGGTATGATAACTTTTTCAACAAGCTAAATGGTGAGTGGTCCCGAAAGTTAGATGGGAAATTTCTCTTACATCAACTTTTTGATATTAAGAAAAGAGAAAATGAAACAGTCCATGAGTTTAACATAAGATTCGACAAAACTGTAGCTGTTATCCCTGAAGAAATTAGACCAAAAGACCAAGCAGTTGTTATTCACTACTTGAATGCTTTTGAGGGATGGGTTGGTTATCAGCTAAAGGATAAAAACCCAAATGACTTAAAGACCGCTCAATCAAATGCCAAGATGGCTGAGCAAAATGTAGCATCCATGGGTAAACAAAACTTTTTCGATCAATTTACCCCATCCACTTCCAGATCTGACGCTAGACTTCGAAAACCAAAGGAACCTGTGAGTGTGCCAAAGGAATCAAAGGACACTTTAGAAGTCATGCAAGAAATGATGAAACAATTAACTGTCTTGACAAAGAATGTGGCAAGTTTGAATGACCCTGAGAGACATAGAAATCCTTATGGCCCTAAACCTTACTGGAATAATAATAGAAGGCCTGATGGGGATAGGGATAGGCGACGACCTGAGTATCCAGAAAACTCTGAGAAGAAGGAAGTCAATTGGTGTAATGAAGAAGAAGAAGAACCCTCTGACACCATTGACCATGATGACCAACCAGAAAACATCAACTTCATAAATGACTTGTCTTATGATGAAGACTTTGGAAGAATTCTTTTAGAAGAAGAACCTTGGGAGCAAGAAGAAGACATGACAGAAGAACCTAGTTCCTCATGTTGTGCCATAGAGCTCCCAAGACCTAAAGAGCAACCAAGGTATCAGATCTATAAACGAGGAAGCACATCCCAACCTTCTTTCCTTGATAAACATAAAAAGATTGATGAAGATAAAAAGGAAGAGGAAGATCTTGCTATGGATGATTATGATCTTAAGATTGATATGAAGAAAGAGTTAAGCAAGATAATGTGTAATATCCCTGTCATTGAGTTAATGAAGGTGCCTTCTGTTAGATGCCAAGTAGAGGAATTTTTCGATGGTATTGGCCAAGAGAAAACTCCTGAACCGGTCCTAGAATCATGTCATATCCAAAAGCTTAGTGGAACACAACCTAGTGAAACAGAGAAGGATCCACCAATAAACATCCATTCAGCCATTTATGAAAGAAAGAGCGGTGGTCACTCTCCCTTTTACCTTACCTTGCACATTCAAAACATGCTCCTTCATAATTGTATGTTGGATTCTGGAGCAGCAATGAATGTTATGCCTTTACAAGTTATGAAGAAAATGGGACTCGAGGTGACTAGACCTTATGGAAATGTCCGTGGCATAGATTCTCGACGAGTGCCATCTTATGGTTTGATCAAAAACCTTAGAGCTGATCTTTTTGCATGTTCAGACATTTCTACCATGATGGATGTAGTTGTCATTGACTTACCCCTAGCATATGGAATGTTGTTATCTAGAAAATGGGCGGCTGGTCTAGGTGGATACCTTATGATGGATCTATCATTTATTTGTGTTCCCAACCCTGATGGAGCTTTGATTCGGGTTAACAGGGAACCTTGTTATAATGAGCATGTTGAATCATTCGATGAAGGGCTAAAAAACACATATGGGGATGAATTGTTAAATAATGCCAAAACTAACCTTGTTGAAGATGAGAATGAGTTGTATGAAGTTGATCAAAATATGTGTATGGTCATGGAAAATTCTGATTCCTCTTGGGAAGATGAGCAAACAGCTGAAATTGCAAGAACAATCAACTTAGAATTACTTAGAAATGAATTTGCTGAGGAAATAGATGAATTGAGAAGATATGAATGTCAACCTCAAGGTCATGAACAAAACAATGAAATCATTCAAGAACCTTCTATAGAAAATCACGCACTTGAGGAAGGTAGTGATGGCATAAGAGATATAGGAAGAAATGAAAATTTGCTTAATGATCAAAGTTTGGAACAAACTCCCCCAATAGAAAACCTTCATGGTCAAACAAATGATGAGGAGAATATTGAGAATCCAATGCATGAAGATGAATTTCATGATATTAGGAGGGGAGAAAGAATTCCTTTCACTGTTAGGGAATGGTTTGCCTTGACTGATCACAATAGGGAAAGAGAAAACCAGGGGCTTGCACCTATTTACCCATGGGAAAACAATCTTGCAACACCTACTAGGGTTGAAACAAATGAAGAGTCTGAAGCCTCCCATTATTCTGATATAGAAGATTCTCTATTTCATTTATCTCTAGAAGATGGTAGCCTATTTCAAGTTCATGATAACTCTTTAAGTTGGGAAGAGGATGCCTTAATCAATGATGCACCTGAAGGAGATTTTAATCTAAATAACCTTGCTATTTTTCAAACTCCTTCAGAACCTCAAAGCCATGCTTTGTCTGCATACCCTCATGTCCCTGATTTTCTTCTACCATCTGAGTCACTTAGTCATCATACTCATGATCTCTCTCACATTCCTAGTTCCTCTACATTTCATCCTGAGTCAGTTTCTACTAGATTGGAAAACATGGTCATTCCTGTTCCTTCAGGGGAAGGTTCTAGTCATAACATTGTCGTATCTCATGAGCCACCTCCCTTGGAAGAACATAGAGATTTCTGGACTGTAGGGGAAGTTGTTAAACGAGTTGTATCTCCCCATGAGGAAGAGTCAAACGAGGTAGTCCAAGAAACAAGAAGGGAAGTTAGGGAAGTCCTTGTTGGCAGAGTTGCTATTTCCTTAGACGGGGGTCCACCCAGAGTTGATGCAGTTCCTTCTAGGAGGAGCTCAAGGATTGTTACACCTCAACCGCAAAACCCTGCTGAAGTCCATCCCATGCCCATTCATAATATTGGAGTTATTCCTGAGTCAGTCAATAGAAATAGGTTTCCTACAGGAAGTCAAGTCATCATTCCCAACCATTTATTGCATATAAGATCGGGATAAGCTGATGACTTATGGGTTGGACCTTTCACAGTAGAGCAATGCATTGGTGGCATGTGCTTTCTGACCACTGGTAGTGGACGACGTATTTTATACCCTGTCAATCAAAGGGACTTAAGGGATCACATCTCTGATCCCACATAGTTGGGATCTCTCCGCTTGCATTGCCTGGTAGATTAGGGTAGGTAGGAAACCGAATAAGCCTACTTAGGCAGTAGTTAGTCCTTTCAGCCATTGAGTCTGGCACCTTGTTTATCTCTAAGCTCCTTTGTAAGCTCCTAGTTTAAATGAGTACCTGTCATTTTTCTTTTTCCTGCACAATAAATTTCAAATTTTGCAAATTATGTTAGTAGTTTGATTTACTTTCTGCACTTATATATTTCATGCATTTATATTTCTGACATAGAATAGATTTTATTTCAAGGGTCCTTAAAGATGAATGAAAATAAGATCCAAGAGTCCCTCAGCATTCTTCATGACACTCAAGCATTGGTGTCAAATTCTTGTTGGAGAGCTACTTCATTGGAGGAAACATCATTCTTTGAAGACATGGAGAAGATTCAAAGAGCAATGTGCCACATCAAAGGTAATTTCATGTCTTTGTTTTTTGATAGAAACCATTTGTTTGAGCTTAATGAATTGTTACATGATGCATACTTGAAGAATAATGAGGATATTCATAATCTCACAATTCAAAATGAACAACTTCTTGAAAAGTTGCAAGATACTTGTTTTTCCTCCTATGTTCGAAATTGTCAAATGGTAGATTGTTTGGAGGATTCTCATGACATGGTGGATCATGAGAAATGTGGAAATTTGAATGTGCTTAATGTGTTTGAAGATGAACTTGAAGAGATCAAAACACTAGATGTGGTGGAAGAGGAACTTGAATTGTCTCTTGATGAAGGTCATGCAATTTTTAAAGAAAAGCATGATTCCTCTACATTGGAACCAATCTATGACAAAGGTTTCACACTTTTAAAGGAGCTGCATGATACTACCCATATGGATCCTTCCCATGATGAAACTTCTGCACTTTTTGATCATTTGGGTGAGCTAGTTCATTCTCCTACATCCTACAATTCCATGTTTTGCAGCATTAGTCTCAATGACGTATGGGTGAAAGAGTTCTTTTTGATGGTGCCAAATGAGTATGGAACTCCTATATTTACTTTTTATGTTCATCTGGTTGGAGCACATTCTTATTCACATTTGCAACAATAGCCTTTGTTACTTTATGATGATGCACACCTACATGGATGCTCCTATGATATGCATTTGACTCACTTGAAGACTCATGGTTTTTCTTGCTCAACACTTGATTCATTTGATGTTGGAGGAACTTCATCCAACACTTGGGAGAATAGATTTATGATTGGAGAACATTTTTGTTGGAAGCCACATACTTTGTTATATTTTTATGATTCTCACATTCAGGGATGTATGGGTGAGACTTCTTTGAGTCATTTGAAGTCTCCTTATTTTTTCTGCTCATTATTTGGTTCAGATTTTAGTGGAGATTCTGCATTCACTTCTTGGATGAAAGAATACATGACTGAATATTTTGATGTATATCACATCCTTTTGGAGTAGCATTATAGGACATGGGATCCTCACCTATGTCATTGGAGCAGATTTGATTGGTCACTTGAAGCTTGTATGCACTTGGAAAATGGTGGTCTACTTGCTTGGAGGTATAAGCACTTCCGTGACTCTTTGATGAAGCATATCCTTGATGTACATTTTCATTATGTTGTTATGTACTTTGATGATATATATTCGGTACTCATGATATTTGGAAGAATGCATACAAGAAAATGGGATCCAGAAATCATTTTATCTAATGGTGTGGGTTGGAGAGCACTCTTAATTGTTGGGGTGCAATACAAGCAATGGGACCCTGGAATAATTTTTGTCTCATTGGTTTCATTTTTGGGGGGGAAGCAACCAGTATGGGAGATGGATTCTCCACTTAATAAAGTGATTTTAATCAGAGTAGTGCAGCAGAAAGCATGGTGGTTCCTCTCTAAAATATTCATGGAAACTCAAAGACTCAAGGTTGGGCAATTCAATGGCAACTTCAAAGAATTATACAGAAAGCAGGTTCTTCAACACATATGTTTGAAATTGCTTGAGGACAAGCAATATTGGGAAGGGAGGATTTGTCATGTCCCAAATTTGGCATTGGGTCACAATGGCCTAAGCAAATTGGCCCTATTCATTAGAGTTTGTCAAATTGATGCTAAAGGTCAAATAATTGCCAAGGAGGAAAATTACTCATTTCCTAGGTTTGGGGTGGAAGCTTTGGGATTTGGAATAATGGGGATAATAAATGATGTTGGAACATTAGGATGGCATAAATATTTAATAAAGGAGATAAATAAATATATACAAGTGAAAATCAAAGAGGCATTTGATCATGAAGACACATGGAGGAAGTGGGACCCACACAAGCTAGAATTTATGTGCCACATGGCATCCTCTTCTTGCAATTTCGAATCCATGGGAAGCCTAATGTTCTTGGGATGAGTTATAAGGTCGATAATACTTGGCATGAGTCAATGAGGTCGAAATATAGAGGAATAGTAACTCCCATGGAAGAGGAAGAGGCAATTTGGAGCTAGTGAGACACTTGGGCTAGATTCCCTAGCTCTATGACAACAATGATGAAGATGCTATGACACCTATGACACAAATCAAACCTAAAGGCTGACATATGACATATATGACATGTTGAGACTAAAAATAGACTCCAAGAGGGTGCTCAAGGGTGTTAGGGTAGCTAAAATGCTTCCACATGTGATTTCATGAAAGTGGGAGAATAGGAATTGTTGTACAAGTGGCGTTCTTTGGAATCTCTTCCCAACTTGAGTTGGCATGAGTCTCTTGGAAGGAATTCGACCCATGGAGGACATTATAACTTTATAAATGTCAATAACAAAGAATGAAACCAGATTTTGATCATTTGTAGAATTTGCAATTGCATTTGTGAAGAGGGAGAGCTAGTGGATGACTAATTTCTTGCCTTAGCCAATTTCGAGGGTGAAAGATTCCCATCCAAGTTGGTAATGGGAAATTCCATTCAGACCTTTCATTTGGAGCTTTAATGGAGTCTTTATTTGCAGGTGTAAGCTACAGGGCAACTCATGGTTTCTTCTATTGCAGCTCACTCCTTCAACCATTTCCAGTTTTGATGGCATATTCTTGATCCTTGAGGGAGGACGTTTTTGGTGAGCTATTGTACTCTTTGGGGGAGATTCTAATGCCCCATTTCTTTTGTAATATGAAGTAAATACTCTGTTCTTCATCTCCAAAAAGTTTCAGGTCGAAATTCCAAGTAGAAATGTATAAATCTCATTTTTAATGAAAGAATAGTGCCATTTCCCCACTACATTGATGTATAGCATGATAATGCTGATGATTTCAAATGAATGGATGGTTATCTGATACATTTATGATTAATAGATTGCCATGGATGTATTTTACAAGTTTCATGTACTGTACTTGAGCATTTAAAGTATTTTTACTTTGTTTAATTGCATTGGAAGAAGAAATAGTGCCATTTCCCCAAGGGTCGAATTGGTGATTTTTGCAGCTGAATGGGAGAGGGTTGGAACAGAGATAATAATCAATTAATGATGCACATGAGACCTTAATAACATACTTAATACATTCCCTATCTCTGTTCAGAAATTTGAATGGGTTTGGAGGCATTTGGGAAACCATTTTCAGTACTTACCCCAGGGGGATTTGAACCCCAAATTACTAGTAAAATTGCATACTTGGTCCAGAATCTTAAGAGAGTTTGCAAAGGTCTTTTGGTGGCCATATCTCATTCCTGAACATCATATTCAAGTCCTAATATCATTCATACACCTTCCTTGAATATTTGAAGGCATTTGGAGTCAATTTGAGACCTAGAGACCAATACTAGTCAAAGGGAAATTACTAGTAAAGTTCCCTACATTGGCCAGAAGTGAAAGAGGATTTGCAGAAATGTTTTAAAGGTCCAAAAGCATCCCTGAAACACATATTTATGTTCTAACATCATCCATATACGTTCTCAGAAGATTTGGGAGCAACTGGAGCAATTTGGGGACCTAGAGCTCAAAACTAGTCAAAGGTCTAAATAGGGAAAAAAGTGAAAAATTGTCATTTTAATAAAATTCCTAACAAGGGACATTACAAAGACAATAAAGTACAAATGTAATACATAGGTGAATATCTTCCGAAGTTACAAATACATCAACACTCCCTCTTAACTAGGAAGGTATTCTCTCGACACAGGCATCAATACATATAGGCACAAATCTTCAATACTGGAACTGGATCATCATCACTGGATCACTGGAGTATCATCGTCACTACTGTTGTACCCTTCATCTCAATCACTGGTGCTATCTCTCAATTCTTCTCGTCATAGGAAGTTCTATAGAGCTAGCCCTTTTTCATGCTAGATGTAGGCCTAGCCTCCTGTAGGTCTTCATCATCTCTGTGAGCGAGCCATCCGGTGGAATCTTAGGACTGATTACGTGCGTCAAAAATACCTAGCAAGAGCATCCCAAGACTGATTATGAGCTTACTGCTCAACCTATAGGATCTCCCAGGGAGCTCTTACATGTGACCTCGCAAAACCTAGCAAGAGCATCCCAGGACTGATTACGTGCCCAACACAACCTGCAAGATCTCCAAGGGAGCTATTATATGCGACCAGGCAAGCAAAACCTAACAAGAGCATCCCAGGACTGATTACATGCCCAGCACAACTTGCACGACCTCCCAGGAAGCTATTATATGCTGCTAAGCAAAACCTAGCAAGAGCATCCCAGGACTGATTACGTGCCCAGCACAACCTACAAGACCTCCCAGGGTGAAATTATATGCTACTGCACAACCTATCCTCAACCACGGAGTATCATCCTGATACTCATGATCCTCCTGATCATCCTCGCACGGAGCATCATCCTGATGCTCATGATCCTACTGATCATCATCATACAGTGATCATCACACATGATCATCCTAATCATCACCATACAGAACATCATCCAGAGCATCATCCTGATGTTCATCACATAGCACTTACATCCACAGCCATGGGAAGGATTCTCCTACCACCATGCTTAGAATGGCTCCTGCAAATGTGTCACATCACTCCTCCTCGAAGTATCTTCTATCTGAAGAACACCAAGCCTCTCTCTGAAGTACTTGAACTTCACTCTGGCTAGTGGTTTGGTCAACACATCTGCAATCTGCTCATCTGTCGCAACAAACTGGAGCTTCACTGCTCCTCTTTGCACCATATCCCTGATATAGTGATATTTGATCTCGATATGCTTCCACTTGTCATGGAACACCGGGTTCTCCGATAGCTTCACACAACTCTGGTTGTCACAATAGATACAAGTAGCGACCAACTGGAGATCAAACAAATCAGACAGTAGCTTCATTAGCCATACTGCCTCACAACTAGCCGAACAAGTTGCGACATACTCTGCTTCGGCTGTACTCAGTGCTACATAGGATTGCTTCCTACTAAAACAAGAGATCACACCTGATCCCATACTGAAGCAACACCCTGAAGTGCTCTTCCTATCTGCAGCACTGCCTGCCCAATCTGAATCAACATAACCCTCCAGGTTAAACTTTTGATTCGCATCATAATTGAGCCCATAATCAACCGTACCTGTTATCACACCATAGTAGCAGGGCTACTATTCTTGTACAGCAGATATCTGCACATTCCAGAGCTTCCTTTATTCCAGAGCATGGCTATATATATTTTGGATCACTCATGATCAGAGCAGTACATTATTCAGATTTTATGACCTTGTGTCAAGGCTGAGCCTTGAGAATTCAGATTTGATGACTGATGTGACCACTTATCCCATTACAGTTTCAGTTCAGTGCCTAGAGATGTATTTCAGCAGTGTTTCAGATGATGCATGATGATGATTATTATGATGATGTTGTATGATCTATGGATATGTTCTCACTGACTGTGGATTATTATCTTGTTGATTTAGTCATGATCATGGCATGTGCTTGGTATATTATTCCTGATGTGGCAAACTATTTAAAATGAACTGTAAATCATAAATGGACAATTGCTTGCACTTTTAGGTCATTTGACAAAACTTACTGGTATTTCACCTTACATAGACATGGTCTTTCCCCGACACCAGTTGTCTGCTAGTGTAGGCTCCATACTCACTTGTCTCCATCCATACATGACCTTCCTGTTTGACTTTAAACCCTGACTTGTCTCATTTGACTTTCTGATACCGAGGACTTCCCCATTTTTCTACCTCTGTGTTTGGACCGCATCCCTGTTTATTCAGTGTCTCGGCTCTGAGTTGGTGACAGAACTTGCCTTTGGTGAGTTGGATTGTAGGCCTAAATCATTCTGGTCGGTTGTCCCGATGTTTGGCATTGGCTCGAACTCCCCCTAGTCACTTGAGATGTTGTTGGCTAAAACTGAAAGCTCATGTTCTACCTATGGAAACTAAAAAATTCGCCCATGGAAACAAAAAAAGGGGCAAGAGCAATGAAAAGCTAAAAAAATACTCCTCGAAGAGTATAAGAAAGGTCCAAAAAGCAATGGTTCTTAAAAGTTATATCTAAACAATTGCTGACCTTATAAATATGTGAAAAACATGCCCTGGATGCAAGCTGCAACTAGTTGTGCTTCTCAGCACATCTGAAATCCGAAGGGTTATGTAGGCCAAAAAGGCCATGGAAATGAAATTGAATGATCCTAATGAACCTGGATCAACTTGATGTAGACATGATGCCTAAGTTGAATAAGCACTCTCTAAACAACTTATCCATTTGTGAGGCACAGCCATCCCCCGTGTTCTTTTGTCCAGCACAGAGTTTGTAGCTTCCCCCTTCTCCCAGTCCAAAGTATTTTTGAGTTAAGTTAGACAAGTCAAACCCTTGGCCCAACCTTGCTCCTAGCCTTCATCCTTCACTAGCAGTTTGACCATGTCCAATGGGTGAGTTTGTCATTTGAACTATCGTGCAAGTAATTTTGTATAAGCACGGAATATGTTAACTTGATTAATGCCACTGAATGGAATTTATACTTTGAGCTTAGCTGTGGGAATGATTAGAGAAACATTGTCTTAGTCTACTGATGTGATTTATCCTTGATTATTTATTCTTGGGATCCGTGATGATGTGGGCCATGCATGGATGATTATTGATGATGATTTATGGTTCCACATGTTTGATGATGATATCATATGATGGACATATGATGCAGATGATGTTTGATCCAGTTCAGCGGGTTTATTATTATTTCAGATCAGCAGATTATACATTGTCCATATATGGTGGACCCTACAGCTAGCCCATTAGGGCAACCCAGGGTGTATGAGTACTCATTCCTAGTGGATTTGGGTCTTCTGGATCCATTGAGACACTTATCTTTCAGTTCCGGGCACTTCTGACAATGATTGATGCAGTTTTACACTTGTTGACCAGATTTGGGGCTGATTTCCCAGCCTGGGCAGCAGGGGCCCCGAGAGGCCAGTTCACCTAGGGCGCTGATGATGGAGGGGGTTGTCCAGCCACTTGTTATTACCATTTATCCCCCCTCCCGGAGAGCCTGGTGGGCTCAGATGGACAGCGCTAGCACCCTAGGAGGCAGTTTTGGCACTTTCACAGTTCCCGAGGCAGTTAAAAAATGGGATAAAGTGGTCACTGAGGAAATCGATTTGGGCAATTGAGGCAAGGTTTTGGCATGTGGTTTTCACAGAGGTCTTCCAGGATGGCATCACTATCTTCCAGTCAGTTTTCACCATGTGGGTATGCCCGGATTGATCACAGGAGGACATTTACTGCTTGACTGTCATGGATTCTAAGGACAGTTTTGGTCATTTTTATTATATTGGACATATTTTATTATTTTATTGTGCCTTGGGGTGAGCTAGTAAGGATTGATGCCTCCTAGCCCCACCATGTGCTTATTTTATTATGTCCTAGTCATCATGAGGTGGATTATTGTACTTTTTACCCCTCTAGTGGGATGACGTCACCCTCCATTGTACCATTTAGTGAGGGCGCTTTTGTTATTTTGAGTGATCCATGTGATATATTGTTATGGGTCATCTTAGCCATTGATTGTATGATGAGATCTTATAATCTCAACCACTCATTTGATGTAGTATTATGAAGTGGTATAGGGTTTTGGTCTTTATTATCCTATATAAGGAGGAGACCCCCCATTGTAAAGCTCACCTTTGGAGCTCTGGAATATTGGAATAGAAGATTTTTTGTGGAGCACATCTCTCTTGCATTGTGGATTCTCTTGCATATTGAATATACAGTATCTCTTCTATGTATCATTGTGGATTTTGGTGCTTTTGCTAACCTTTTGACAGGAAAGTCGAATTGGAGAGAGGAGGGCGACTTTTTGAGGGTTATTGTTGGAGGGATCCACATATTCTCTCTTGGGTTGATCTTGTGACAGGGAGTATCATTATTGTATCTTCGTGACATAGTTGATGCTTTCTATTACATCTTTCTACCATTTTCATAATCATCTTGCTTGACTTGTTTCTTTGATCTTGTCTTGTAGGAGGAGGACGATTTGGCTATCTTGGAGAAGGGCGATTTGGTTGGAGCACTTGGATCTCACTCTTGAATATAAACATAGGAGAATGCTATCAACTTGCAAGGTGGCCATAAGCAATTGAGGTAAGATCTACAAGGTATGTGCCTCTTTCATCCATTCTATCTTCATTGGTCATAAAACCCTAATTAAATCAAAACCCCAAATTTGGTATTTCTTAGATCTACTTAGATCTAGCCTTGCAATTGAAAAGATATTAAAAACCCACCTCTATAGGATCCACCCCTAGTTGGATCTATAGTTTGGTGGTGATTGGCTAAAAATTGACACACTTTTCAATGCAAAAAGCCTTCTTGAACCTAAATCGATTTTCCTAAGAGAAGCTTGTTGGGTTAGATCGAGCACATGGGTAGGTGAGATCCCACTTGATTTGACATCTAGACTTTTGATAACCTATACCCATATCTTTACTTTGGTGAAAACTACCTTGTGGACATCTCTCCATGTTTTAAGGGGTTGAAACCCCCTTTTGATATTCTTGGTACCTTAAAACTTAGATCTACTAAGATCTAGCCACTTGATTCACTTGAAACTTTGAAGGAACATAGATCGGGGTACTAACATCCCGGATCTACATTTTGGTGGCCATTGGACTTGATTTGGTCCACCAAAACCCATTTTTGGACCCTCCTTGAGCAAGTCGCACCCCCTTGATTTTTTGAGTTGGTCCACTTCTAGGAAGTGGGTGTTGGAGATTTTTGTGGATTTGGAATGCCCATGCCTTGAAACCTAGGTCTATACTGTCCCTTTGTCAAGATCCGCCTTGGGGATTGCATTCCTTGTTTTAAGGGATTGTGGTCCACTTTTGGTCATCTTTTAAAAACCTAGATCTAGTAAGATCCAACCATTGGATCTCATCCAATCCACTTGACTTGGCTTCTAGGTGTCCCGATCTACACTTTGACATCCTTCTTGACTCCATTAGCCCATCCAACAAGGCACTAGTCCTTCTCCAAGCAAGGCGCACTCCTTGGGATTAGTGTCAAACCCTAGATCTAGTACATGGGTAATCCTAGAACCAACTCCAACTTATAGATCTAGCCTAGATCTAACTTATAGTACCATCCTCACACCTAACTTCACCTTGTGGGTCCACCTAGAACCATTTCACACTTCCCAAGACAACAAGACCCACTTGTGTAAACACATGGTACTACACCTAGTAATCATACCCCATCATGTGGCCTAAACCATACATAGGTTGAAGTACTTATTATCCATTACACCACCTTCAACCATTCCTTAACCCTTAGGTCCACTTAGTCTTGCATTGGTTTCCGTAACTCATCATTTATATATCCTTTGAAACCTTTGTTTGGATCCAATCAACTGTGATTGGGGCATAGGGTCTCCCCCTTGGTCTAGTTATACCTTGACCTAAAGCGAAGAGTGCCTCGGTTGACGTGACTCCCACATTGCATTGGGAACCGTGGCATCTCTTGGGTCACCTCTTTAGTTGCCTATCTCCTCTACCGTCCCGGATGGGATACCTCTAGGGGCAACTACAAGTTGTGTGATAACAGTACCCTTCAGGTACCTCAGAATATGCTTTACAACAATCATGTGAACATGTCTAGGATCTATCAGGAACTGGCTCAAGGTGTTCACCGCAAAGCAAATATCTGGTCTCGTGTTCGTCACGTACATCAAGGACCCAATCATCTGACGATACATCGTGGCATCAACCGACTCTGATGAAACATCACTCAATAGCTCCAGGTTCGATGCCATAGGTGTGGCCATGGCCTTGCAGTCCATCATCCCGAACCACTTCAGGATCTCTACTGCATACTTCCCTTGTCCAAGGAAGATTCCATCTACACTCTGCCACACCTCCATACCTAGAAAGTAATGCATCATGCCCAAGTCCTTCATCTCGAACTCGGCAGCAAGCTTCCTCTTCGTGTCAGCAATCAACCTATTCTCACCTGTCACAAACAGGTCATCCACATACAGTAGGAGTATCACTGGATTTCCTTCCTCAACCTTGTAGTAAAGGTTGGAATCCGCTTTACTCTTGGTAAAGCCCAAACTGGACAGGAAGCTATCTATCCTGCCATACCATGTCATGGGTGCTTGCTTCAAGCCATACAAGGCTTTCTTTAACCTACACACATATGACTCCCTGTCATGTATCTCAAAACCGAGTGGCTGCTCCACATACACTTCCTCTTCGACTACACCATTCAAGAAAGCTGTCTTGACATCAATCTGGTGTATCTTCCACTTCATTACTGCAGCCAGAGCAAGTAATGTTCTGATGGAAGTGTATCTGGCTACAGGTGCAAAAGTCTCTTCATAATCTATCCCTTCTTTCT
The DNA here is from genome assembly GCA_027924585.1 of Larix kaempferi. Classification (NCBI taxonomy): domain Eukaryota; kingdom Viridiplantae; phylum Streptophyta; class Pinopsida; order Pinales; family Pinaceae; genus Larix; species Larix kaempferi. The sequence goes on along the minus strand of BSBM01000129.1, from coordinate 7,745,248 downwards.
GGGAGAAGCCACAAGCCACAAACCTTGCCTTGTATTTCTCTATGCTGCCATCTGCAGCATGCTTGATCTTGTAGATCCTGTTATCACCTATTTTGTACAAATAGTTGAACTTCCGATGAGCCGCCAGTTCATTGAACATGATTCATGTTCATCATCAGCATTCGGAAGTTCAGAGGTCAATTTCAGGGCAATTTTGCCCCTTTTGTAATAACTGCATGTTCATACCCCCATGGAGAATTTGTAAAATGTTGGTCTAAACGGGGTCCTTTTATAAAAGACTCGGCTATCCGTAGGTTTAGCCATTTGGGGGATACTCTAGAGTGTTTTTTCCTTAGGAATTATGCGCTACTCATCAGTGGCGTATGATCCCTGAGTTTTTCACTCAAACCTCCAAAGCTGGAGTATTTCCCATGGTGGTCAAAACCTAAGGGGGTTATTAGAGTCTTGTGTCTAGGATTTTTTACGTGTTAGCCACATCGATTGAGTCGTATGAACATGCACTAGGTCCCCTAGGAGTTTCGTTCCATTCCGACAAAAATATTTTTTTCATAAAATTAGACCATTTTTTAATGGTTTAATTAAAAAATTTCAAAGTATGATAAAAACCTCATCCGGAGGCGAAATTGGGCATGGGGAGGCTCGTCTTGACGCTCAGAGCATCCTCTTCACCTTGACACCTTCATTCTTCATTTTCCGGGAGATTACGTCACCTCTAGGCCAGTTTTTGCTAAAGATGCTACAATTTGGCATTTAATTGCCAAAAAATGACAAAATGCACTTTTGACAAAAACTCAAATAAATAAAATTTCATTATTTTAATCATTGGAAAAGGTTTAGGTGGTTCTCAAAGGGTGTACGATCACATGAGAATAATAAGGTACATGTTAAAAACATTGGATTAAAGTATTTGAAGGAAAGTGATAACGTGAGCATACATTCACGTGGGTCAAGATCACATGGGGTATGAGTGGGGCCCATTCGTAATATGGTGGCTACCTTTTAATATTTAAGCACATGCCATTTTATTGTGAGAGGTTACGAAGTTTGTTAGAGGAGGGTGACGTGGGTCTCACTCACACATTTGACCGTACGGCTGTCTCTCGCATGAGCTCACGATTTGGATGGTTGAGATGGCAATCAATGCCATGGTAGGCGTAGGCCCCCCTCATGGCTCAGCTCTCAATACAACTCATCAAATCCACACATTAGCTCATGGTTGCTTCTCGTCAAGCTCACGTAAATCCCTTCATGATTCACGTCTTCTCCATGTGGCCTTCACGCATTAGCTTGATGACAATTACTATGGAGGAGTGGGGGGCCCTTGCCTGGGTGGAGGCCACCTCCCCACTCTCGTCTACCTCAACTTCGAGTTAGCTATTGATTCAACACTCCAAGCCTTCATGTGATTGGAATTCGATTGGATGACTATGTGCCATTGGCTCCCTCTTGTGCCATTTTGACTTCGGTTAGCTAGGCTCTTGTATTTTGTATAAATAGAGGCTCTTGGAGCTCTATTCAGCAAGGATTTTTGTGCAAAGAAACTCTGGTGAAAATTGTAAGCTCTTGTTTAATAAAATATTTTGAGACTTTGGAGGTCACTTGATTGGGCTCTTGGCATTGTGTCTTCATCTCATTGAAGTAATATCTCTTTCACCCAATTCTTATTATGCAAATTTGATTATGATGCTTATTGAGGACTAACAATCTAGTACTTAGGCTTCTAATCTATTGCATTGAGTTTTTGTGTCTTTAGGGAATTCAATCATTGAGAGCTATTGGCATCTAATACCTTCACCGATCAAGTGTTCCATTTATCTTAATAATTTGTTTGCAGGGTTGTGAGCTTCTCCAAAGTATCTCTTGCCTTCTCCAACAAAAAATTTCATTCAACTTATTGGAAACCGTGGTTCATGAGCTTCTATCTTCTAGCTCTCTTTTTTTCCTTGAAATATTTTTCTTTGACTTGCTAGTCCACTTTCTTCTAGCCATCACCCTCTCTTCTTGTTTCCCTTAAGTCCTCCTCTCGTCCTACTTCCTCTACCAACTTCTTCTTTCCTGTCTTACCTTCTCTTTCTGTTTGCTTTCATCTCCTTGCTGCTGCTCCTCATCCCTTGCTCACTGTCCCTTCTCTTTGTCATTTTCTGTTGTCTTCCTTTCTCTGTTGGCTGTACTTTCCTTTTGCTGCTCTCTCCTTTACTGTTTGCTGTCCTATACACACTGTTTGCAGCCCTACTTTAGTACCTTTTACAGTCCCCTTCCTCTAGCTTTCTCTTCTTCCCATCCTATTCGTTCTTCCTCTCCTTCCCTCTTTCACTTTGTTTAATAAATCTAGTTTATCTCCTAAGCTACAAGCTCGAGTTAGATTTCAAAGTTTCAAGTTAGAATTTAGTTCATTGCAAAGTTAGCTTTTAAATCTCATGATTTCAAGTTTGCATTAGTTAGTTTTCGATCCAAGTATTACTTTAGATTTCTTAACTTAAGTGCATTGTCTAGTTTGCATTTAAATCTCATTTTTGAGCTTAGTCTTGCATTTGTTTGTCAATTTCATAGTTTATTTTATATCTTTGCATTTAGATTTCTCATTACAAAAAACAAAACAAAAAAGCGAGCATTTGTTTTAATACCTTAGATCCTAGTTAAACTTTCAAGTTTTGTCATTTTTGTATCTAGTTTATTGCTTATCTAGATCTCTTTTAGAAGTGAAAATTTTATATCCAAAAAAGTATTGATCTCTTGCATTCTAGGATTAGTTTCAAAGTTTGATTATTTATCTAATGCAAAAGGGTGTTTTGAGTTGAATGTTGTTGTAGGTGCTTTTGAAGAAGGAAGGGGGCTTGAGAAAATCTTGAAGTGAAGAGGTCCAAACGAGCAAAACTCAAGCAAACCATAAGGACGATCCAAAACATGACATTATCTTGTACTATCCTTTGTAATAGCTTATAGGAGTTAGCTTTGTTTTCCAAGTCTTATCATCTCAAAAGACCTTGCAAGGTTATAAACCCAAGGCATTTGTAATTGTTTAATAAAAATTTTAAGTGGAGGAGGCCTCCAATTTTTGGTCTTCTTGCCCATTTGGGGAAGGGTGTTGGGTCTTGTGGTTTGATTTAGCTTAGATTTACAGTTTCATGCTCTTAGTTTAAAATTTACTTCAATAAATCATTCTGCTTATATTCCATATTTACTTACCCCCATGCTCTCCCGAGTAGGGTCTTTGACCTGAAAGAGATTCTTGGGTAGTTTAGTTATTTCTTGCAATTATTTTTATCTCGTTTCTCTTCCAATCCTTGACCAGAGAATAGCTAACTTTGGGATCGTATCCCAAAGGCCACATAGTCTTGTGGTAGCTTCTCGCTCCCCCATCAACTTCTTGTGGACATCCAGCTAGCTGGAAGGTTTCCAGGATTGGTGGCTTCTAGTGGTTGGTCTTGTTCGGAGATCAATCCCACCTAGTAGTTTAAAACTTGTGTGGTAGAACACTAGATTTACTTAGTTTCATTTTCTCTTGCCAGCAATATTGTTAGTAGTGATTCATATCTTGTCGATCAACACTATTGTTTAAATCTGTTTCAAGTTAAGTATACTGCTATTACAATCTTTTGCTTCTTTAAAATAAATCAAAGTCTCTTAAACTTGGCCATAATCCAAGTCAAGAGCACCCTCTGTCGGAGGGCATCTTAGTTTTTTGCATCATCCCTGCATTAGGCATTTTAAGTTTAGCAAGTCTCTTGAACTGTGGTCATAAGACCGAGTCAAGAGCGCTCTCTGTCGGAGAGTTGAACAAGGTTTCCTAATAATAAAAAATTTCCACTCATACACCCCTTAATTAATTTATCTTGGTTTCGTCCTACACCCGTATGCTCTGCCAACCGGAAACGGTTGGGCTAGTACTCAGAAAGGTGGAAGACTTGATAATTTACGATCGATAAACTTAATTAAAATTTTTTACCCAAAACCTCAACCAAGGCAAATTACTGTTCTTCCCCACGAGAGGTGGTGTCGGGAATCCACTGTCAGACTCAAGGGCGGTTCAAACATTGGACACCTATCCTTTTGAATCTGGGTGCTTCCGACAGATCACTTAGGGTTGCCAGTACTTTCCTTGGGTAAGGTTCCACCATCTTTTGATACCTTTGGTCTTAGCCTCATAATCAAGAACATCTAAAACACTTAAAATTTACCAAGAACAATTGCAAAACGTCCTCACAAACAGTTACTTTCGACTTATTTTAGCATCACAAGTTTTATTTGACTCCATTTGGCACTGGTCTTTAATATCTATACATCTTTGAAATCTGGACCATATGTCCTTGTCATTTGCTTAATACCTATCTTGTGGATGTTTTACTTCAATTCCTAAGTCAAAGTATATTGTCATTTTTTGATTTGTATCTTGTGAATTTTGCAATGTGGATTGCGTGTTTAATTCTGTTCTAGTCATCATTCAAAAAACTCCTAAACAACACCCATCCGCATCACTACATCAAAAACACTTAAATACACAAAGAGCCTTAGACAACTCTTTCATAGGGACTACCCCCCTTGGCTTCGTTAGAAGTTTTGCCTGAACGGAGGAGCTGGGATTCAGGTGACAGTACCTGGCTCATTGCTTGCCCCCAAGGCCACACCTCTCTCACTTTGAGTGAAGAGACAGCTTTCGAAAGATTTCCGTTGCTGGTGTGCATATTGGCGGACAACAGATCCATTTGGAAGTCACAACAGACTTCCCTTTTGGTCTTGGGACCACATCCCAAACATCATTCTTCATGATTGACTGGTATTCCTCGACTATGGAATCCTTCCATTCTTTCTTTTCTACTGCTTCTTCATAACTGGAAGGTTCTTTGTAAGGCTAGATAGCTGGTGTGTGACCTTGTCATTTTTCTTTCTCTGTGTTCCTCCTCTGGAACACCATACCTCTCTGCATCTTGAATGAGCTCTCTTACCCATGCAGACTTCCTCTTGTGAGAGTTCTTCTCACGAGGTGGATCTACAGGCTCTTGTGGATCTTCTATTTCATGATCTTCTTCTGGAATTGCTTCGTTCATGGTGATGTCTTGTATCCTGGGTACCCTTGGTTCTTCATTATCTTCAACAGATGGCTTCCTGGATTTGATGTATGCTGAGTCTTCATCAAAAGTCACATCCCTACTCATGTCAATCTTTTTGAACCCTGGAAAGTAGATTCTATATGCCTTCGAGTTTTCACTGTAACCCACAAATATACCCTTCTTTCCTAAAGGATCTAGCTTTGTCCTCTTTTCTTTTGGAATATGTGTGTATACTGGATAGCCAAATATCCTGAGATGGCTAACTTCTGGTTTCTCATTAAAGAAGACTTCTTCAGGAGTCTTCTTGTCAAGTATCTTGTGTGGTGTTCTGGTTTGAACATATACAGCTGTCTTTGCTGCTTCTGCCCATAGGTGCATAGGTAGATCTTGGTCATGAAGCATTGCCCGTGCTGCTTCCATGATTGTTCTATTCTTACTTTCTGCAACCCCATTCTGTTTTGGATTGTAAGGAGTGGTCAACTCCCTCCCAATCCCTGAATCACTGCATAATTTCTTGAAATCCCCTGAAGTGAATTCTCTGCCATTGTCGGATCTAAAGATCTTGATCTTCTTATCGGTTTGGTTTTCTATCAAGGCTTTGAATTCCTTGAACTTATCAAACACTTCATCTTTGTTCTTCAAGAAATAAACCCAAGTCTTCCTAGATAAATTATCAATGAAAGAAACATAATATACATACCCACTCAGAGAACTGGATGACATTGGACCACATACATCGGAGTGGATAATTTCCAAGATTCCTTTTGTCTTGTTTTCACTGCTTGGAAATGCCTTCTTTGAGTTCTTTCCTTTTGCACATCCTTTGCAAACACCTTCATGCTTTGATTGGATTTCAAGAAGACTTTCTACTGCTTTGCTTGCAATTGGTAGTGCTCTATAGTGCACATGTGCAAGCCTTCTATGCCAAAGTTCACTTGGCTCCATGGATTCATGTACCATGGCATGTTCAGGTTGTCCCTTCAATTTGTACAGACCTCCCTCTTGCTCTCCAATCACTACTGCATCATCAATGGTCTTACCTTTTGACCACATAAGTACTTTGCCATCCACAAATGCAACTCTCATTCCTTTTGCATTCAAGGATGATATAGAGAGATGATTCTTCTTGAGTCCAGGTACATATAGAACATCTTTAATCTTTAAAGACTTCCCAGAGTCTAACTTGTAGGAGGCTTCACCACTTCCTTTTATAGGGTATTGATAGTCATCCCCAAGCTTTACCTTATGTGGTGACTCATGTTCAGATAAATCCATGAAATATTCTTTAAATCCCGTCATGTGTTTGGAAGCCCCACTATCGATAAGCCAATCATTACACCCATGTGTAACAGTTCCTGTGAGAGCAAAGATTAGACCATATTCTTCATCACTTGAAGAGTCTTCACTTTCTTCTCTAGCCTTCTTCCTGGGAGGTTCATCATCCTCTGCAGTGTGAGCATGATGTATTTTCTTGTTGTTCTTCTTCTTATTGTTGTTGAAGTCTCTTCTATTCCTGGGACAATCTCGGGCATAGTGTCCCTTCTCATCACATGTGAAGCATCTACCATGAGAGGAATATTTCTTAAATTTCTCCCTTTGATGATGGTGAGAAGATTTCCTGTTATGAGATTTCTCCCTCTTGAACTTACTTTTCTTGGTGTGAGCTGTGAGGGCTTGGTCTTCACTTCCCATCTTTTCTTCTCGGGCCACAAGTTTGACTTTTTCTTGTGAGCATTTCTCCCATAGTCTACTGAAAGAAATCAATTTCTTTCCTGCACAAATACCTTGGATAAAGGAGTCCCATGACCTAGGTAGGCCATTCAATGTGGTCATCACAATTTCTCCATTCTCCACCACTTCATCCACAGCTTCAAGTTGTTCTTTGATTTGAGAGACCTTAGTAAAGTAGGATTTGATGGTCTCTGCATTCAGGATCTTTACACCTTTCAATTGGTTCCGCAGTGTCATCTTCCGATTTATGTTCTTTCCTTCAAACAATTTGGTCAAGGAGTCAAACATCTCCTTAGGTGTCTTTAGGGAAGACACATGGGGTATGAGATGGTCTTTGATGGGGTATGAGGTGTGTTGCATTTTGGGCTTTCAAACGACACGCATGCCATTTCGGAGGACAACAGATCCCATATGTGGGTATTCCTAATTTCAACTTAGATCCATAGATCTACCCACTACATATCCACTAGTACCAATTGCATCCCTTAATTTCACCTTATGGGTCCCATTTGAACCATTCACATATCCCAAGAAAGTAGGTCCCACTTGTGTAACACATGGTACTAGATTTTGTCATTATAACTAATCATGTGGCCTAAATCATATATTGGTTGAAACACTAATCATCTCTCAAACCATCATTACTTTCGACTCTTAAGCTAGGATCACTTAAACGGAGGGCTAACAATCTAGCACAGCTTTATTTGACCCATGCTTTTCTCTTAAGATTTGTGGCTTTTAGGTATCCTCGAGCGCAAGAGCTCTTAGTTGGTCACTACATTCACCTGGCAGTAAGGCCCTTTTAGAGTTCTCCTTTGACTCCATTCACCCCTCTGATGCTGGCACTGGTCTTTCCCTGAGGATTGATCTTCCTTTCTTTTCCATCACCCATCTAAAACTATCTTTTGTTACATCCGTTTCTCTAAGGCAACCTCTTCCATTCACCTTGCCCATTACTATACCTGCCTTAGCAATCCTATTTTGGGGATACCCCCCTAGTGTTGGAGAAGAGCCAACCTGAAGCGAAGAGGAGAGGAGTGTGGTGACATTGGCCTCTCTCCTGAGAGAGTTGTCATTCCAGCTGGTGTGTTGCATTTTGGGCTTTCAAACGACACGCATGCCATTTCGGAGGACAACAGATCCCATATGTGGGTATTCCTAATTTCAACTTAGATCCATAGATCTACCCACTACATATCCACTAGTACCAATTGCATCCCTTAATTTCACCTTGTGGGTCCCATTTGAACCATTCACATATCCCAAGAAAGTAGGTCCCACTTGTGTAACACATGGTACTAGATTTTGTCATTATAACTAATCATGTGGCCTAAATCATATATTGGTTGAAACACTAATCATCTCTCAAACCATCATTACTTTCGACTCTTAAGCTAGGATCACTTAAACGGAGGGCTAACAATCTAGCACAGCTTTATTTGACCCATGCTTTTCTCTTAAGATTTGTGGCTTTTAGGTATCCTCGAGTGCAAGAGCTCTTAGTTGGTCACTACATTCACCTGGCAGTAAGGCCCTTTTAGAGTTCTCCTTTGACTCCATTCGCCCCTCTCTAATGCTGGCACTGGTCTTTCCCTGAGGATTGATCTTCCTTTCTTTTCCATCACCCATCTAAAACTATCTTTTGTTACATCCGTTTCTCTAAGGCAACCTCTTCCATTCACCTTGCCCGTTACTGTACCTGCCTTAGCGATCCTATTTTGGGGATACCCCCCTAGTGTTGGAGAAGAGCCAACCTGAAGCGAAGAGGAGAGGAGTGTGGTGACATTGGCCTCTCTCCTGAGAGAGTTGTCATTCCAGCTGGTGTGTTGCATTTTGGGCTTTCAAACGACACGCATGCCATTTCGGAGGACAACAGATCCCATATGTGGGTATTCCTAATTTCAACTTAGATCCATAGATCTACCCACTACATATCCACTAGTACCAATTGCATCCCTTAATTTCACCTTGTGGGTCCCATTTGAACCATTCACATATCCCAAGAAAGTAGGTCCCACTTGTGTAACACATGGTACTAGATTTTGTCATTATAACTAATCATGTGGCCTAAATCATATATTGGTTGAAACACTAATCATCTCTCAAACCATCATTACTTTCGACTCTTAAGCTAGGATCACTTAAACGGAGGGCTAACAATCTAGCACAGCTTTATTTGACCCATGCTTTTCTCTTAAGATTTGTGGCTTTTAGGTATCCTCAAGCGCAAGAGCTCTTAGTTGGTCACTACATTCACCTGGCAGTAAGGCCCTTTTAGAGTTCTCCTCTGAATCCATTCGCCCCTCTCTGATGCTGGCACTGGTCTTTCCCTGAGGATTGATCTTCCTTTTTTTTCCATCACCCATCTAAAACTATCTTTTGTTACATCCGTTTCTCTAAGGCAGCCTCTTCCATTCACCTTGCCCGTTACTGTTCCTGCCTTAGCGAACCTATTTTGGGGATACCCCCCTAGTGTTGGAGAAGAGCCAACCTGAAGCGAAGAGGAGAGGAGTGTGGTGACATTGGCCTCTTTCCTAAGAGAGTTGTCATTCCAGCTGGTGTGTTGCATTTTGGGCTTTCAAACGACACGCATGCCATTTCGGAGGACAACAGATCCCATATGTGGGTATTCCTAATTTCAACTTAGATCCATAGATCTACCCACTACATATCCACTAGTACCAATTGCATCCCTTAATTTCACCTTGTGGGTCCCATTTGAACCATTCACATATCCCAAGAAAGTAGGTCCCACTTGTGTAACACATGGTACTAGATTTTGTCATTATAACTAATCATGTGGCCTAAATCATATATTGGTTGAAACACTAATCATCTCTCAAACCATCATCAACCATACTTTAACTTCTAGGTCCACTTAACCTTGCATTGGTTTCGGTAACTCATCATTTACTTATCCCTAGGAACCTTTGCTTGGGTTCAATCATCTTTGATTGGTAATAGGGTCTCCCCCTAGGTCTTGATTTATCTAGATCTAAAGTGAAGAGTGCCTCGGTTGACGTGACTCCCACCTTGCATTGGGAACCATGGCATCTCTTGGGTCACCTCTTTAGTTGTCCATGTCCTCTACCGTCCCGGATGGGATACCACTACGGGCAACTACAAGTTGTGTGATAACAATACTCTTTGGGGGAGCTTCTAATGCCCCATTTCTTTTGTAATATGAATTAGATACCCCGTTCTTCATCTCCATAAAGTTTCAGGTTGAAATTCCAAGTAGAAATGTATAAATCTCATTTTTAATGAAAGAGCAGTGCCATTTCCCCACTACCTTGTTGTGAACCAATGTAATGTTGATGGATTCGACTGGATAAGTAAACTACCGATGGTTTATTGATGAATGGAATGTTATTGATGTATTATACAAGTTTCATGTTCAGTACTCAAGCATTTGAAGTCATTTTACTTAGTTTATTTACATTTGGAGAAGATTTGGTGCCATTTCCCCAAGGGTCGAAGATTCAAACTAGTGATTTTTGCTGCTGTTTGGGAGAAGGTTAGAACAAACTTAATAACTAATTAATGGTGCACATGAGACCTAAATAATGTACTTTAGCCATCCCCTACCCCTGTTCAGAATTTCGAGTGGATTTGGAGACATTTGGGAAGCCATTTTCAGTACTTACCCCAGGGGGATTTGAACCCCAAATTACTAGTAAAATTGCATACTTGGTCCAGAATCTTAAGAGAGTTTGCAGAAGTCTTTTGATGGTCATAAATCATCCCTGAACATCATAATCAAGTACAAATATCATTCATACACCTTCCTTGAAGATTTGAAGGCATTTGGAGCCAATTTGAGACCTAGAGACCAATACTTGTCAAAGGAAAATTACTAGTAAAGTTCCCTACATTCGCCAGAATTGAAAGAGGATTTGCAGAAGTATTTTAGAGGTCCAAAAGCATCCATGAAACACATATTTATGTTCCAACAACATCCATATACCTTCTCAGAAGATTTGGGAGCATTTGGGGCAAATTGGAGACCTAGACATCAAAACTAGTCAAAGGTTGAACTAGGAAAAAAGTGAAAAATTGTCATTTTAATAAAATTCCTAACAAGGGACATTACAAAAAGCCTACTCTAATAGCAAAACAACTAAACTTAGTAATCATTAGTAGCATTAAATGGTAATATTAAAGTCTTAAAGTAAAAGTTGGCATTCTCCTTATCTTTCATTTGCTATCCTTTCACTGAAAAATGATAGAAAATGAAAGATAAGGAGAATGCCAACTTTTACTGAAATTTTTAACATCACCGTTAATTGTTTCAATATTTTTGAGAGTGGTTCCAACGTCATCGGACTTCAAATGAAAAAAGTAGAATTTTTTATCCCATTTAGAATTCAGCAAGCTTAACAGTTTTTAGGATTTTAGGATTGCAATGTTTCCATTGGATTCTATCATGTATGAGGGTATGGGATTGGCATTTAATCAAACACATCAACCCCTCTATGTACCTTGATGTTGGTGGTGCTGATTGTTCCAATTGATGTTGGTGGCTTCAAAACAAGTTTTTGAAGAATCCGTAGTCTATAGCCTATTTATTGATGTAGTTCAGTTCAGATATGGATTGTACTCGGTGCTATTTTGGTTGTATGCACTCTTACTTGCTATATACATGAGAATCTTTGCATATTTGTGTATAATGGTTTGAATTCTGAGGGATGCACATGGTTTTGTTGACATATATGCATCAAAATATATAAACAACGCTCCCGCATGGAAGCTTTTGAAAATTTCACTTTTCGCTCTGCTCCGGCTCCCCGCTCCTCACTCTCGCTCCCTGCTCCCAACAGCGTAGGGATGAACACACACCATGTACCCCTAATCTCATGAAACACCCCCAAACATAGTGTAAATACTTTTGGAGTAACCCAAAGATTTAACACTACTTAGTGCTTCAAGCTGGGTCTGAAGCTTGCTCGACAATTCCTCCTTTGCTGCCAGTTCTCCTTGCAACTCCCCCACTATTTGAATGCACTTGTCCTCCACTTGATCTAGTCTTTTGAGGATTGGGTCCCACACAAATTGTGGTGCTAATGCCTCAATCGTTTCCTGGATGGAGCTGACATAACTTAACTGTTTCAACAGCTCAGTTTGCAATTGTTTATTTTGCTTCTTCACACTCTGAACATCCTTATTAGCTGCTGATTCTTTTCAAGTTCCCAAATTTTAAGGTTGCACTCCCCTAATTTATTTAGTCTGTTCACCTTCCCCATGGTTGAACAAATTGACAAACTACATGAGTGCAATGTCTCTCTGTTTGAATATCAAGAAAGGTGCTTTGATACCAATTGATCATATTGACCAGCAGGGATCAATGGACAGGCTATCAGAGAACTAACATCCTATAAACAGTCTGGACAAACTCAAGATAACACAGAAATGCTGCAAATTAACAGAAATATGCAAGATCTCTATTTGTTAGCAACAGCAAGATTTACAATCAGATCTCGGTCATGGAAGAACATCCTGGACAGGAATACAATTAAACTAAAATACTCTGAATTGTCCATCCCTTTTTCCCAAGTCTCTAAGCTATCGGATTTAGTGTTTAATTGCCAATAACATTTTTAGGAACTGAAATGATTCAGTTCTGCAGGGATGAGACAATTAAGGTATCTTATTTTTTATTGGTTGAAGCCCAAATGGCTCTTACCTGACAGTTGGCCTGGGTTGCACGCTGATCAACTAACCAACCGACAGATATAAACATTGTCTGTTAACATTTTTGTTGGGAACATAAATAAAAAGCAAATTACAGCCAAACATATGACTTACCTGAGTAAGCAGGTAACCCCAGAAAAATGAAGACTGCACTAATCCAACTGTTGCTGGGCTCCAATTAAACTCTGTAGACATGGGAAGGATGGCAATACTCATGTTTACCTGCAAAGGATCAATATAATTATTACATAGGTGTAGAAATGATTTTAAATGAGAACAGTTTGGGTACGAAGTATTTAAAATTTGAACTAAAATTATTGCCAGCAAATATTCGGCTATTTTGAATTTTCTATGTGGTTTGTTCTTTATTTCCAAAAACTATGCATGCTAGAAGCTTTTACAAAGTAAGAAAAATAGCATAAATTTGGAAGAAAAAAGTAGACACGGTTGTTAAGTCAGAATCAAATAAGAAAGTCATTTGTGCTCAATCCACCAATGTACAGTTTTTCTGTATTTCAATACCAATAGAGGGTGAATCAAAGTAGTAGCTGTCGTATGACTTGTATCTCTGAGTTTTCTTGGCCATAAGATATTCTGGAATTTTTTTACCCGGAAGGGTTTTCCACCAGTTCAAAAAAAATTGTGTTTATGTCTATAGCATGAATGTTCTTTCTTATTTTGCTGTTTCATACAGATTAATAGAGAATACGGTCTCATTTAATTACACTAAGAAGCACATAGGAAATAACCCAAGCTGGGAAGAGATACAGATTTCTTCCCTACAATCTAAATGGATTCAACCTGAAATTCTGAATAACTTGGAGTGATTATGGCACTCCAGTTTCTGGATATAATCCCAAAAACTTTCAAATCATTTGGTATCAGAGCCAATATATACCTGGGAAAATCACTGGCAAGAGGGAAAGCAAGCCATTCTTCTTCCAAGGGAAAGAAGTACAAAGAGGACAGCGAGTACACAGCCTGCTGTTGTAGCAAGACCAAGCCCTCAAATTAATGAACTTTTGTGGGAAAAAAAACCTTTAAAATGGGAAGGTCTGATCTGTAAAGGATTTGAAAAGGAAGGAGAAAAAACCACATGGGCTTAACTTCCCAACAGACAACGAATGGCAAGTTAGATTATGGATTCTTGGCTGTAGGTAGAGATCAAAGCTTTAGAGCAGACGAGGTTGGACGAGTTAAAAAGGAACTTGGAAGAAAAATGGGAGAGAGATAAATAGTCATTGTATGGACAGTCCTTCTGTATCTCTGAGTTGACATATCTCAGAGTAGTCACTGTATTGGACAGCCTTTCTGTATCTCATGACCAATAGAGGTCAAAACAAAGTAGTATCTGTTGTATGCAGACCTTGTAGCTCTTAGCCTTATTGGCCTTCCCGGAAGGGTTCTTCTCCAGTTCAAAAAAATCTTTGTTTGTATGTCTATGGCGTGAATGTTCTTTTTCTTTTTCTGTAACTATTACATTTTCTGTAGCTGGGTTATTAACACAGATCAGTAAGAAGCACAGTTGCATTCTAATAAGTCCAGAAGCATACAACGGCTAAATGCACAAGAGGCAAAGGAATTCTCTGTTTGTATTTCTATAGTGAATGGCTTCTCTATGCTGCAGTTTATTTTTCTCTGTTATTATGTAGTTACGGTGGAGCACAGTCGATTGAGAATATGCAGCTACAGTTAGAGTCTCACTAAGAAACACGAAACAAATCATAAAGACTCAGGTCGAGTAGCTGAGAGTGATTCGCCACTCCAGTTTCCCAGTATAGTCCAGGAAATTACGGACCATCACACTGTCAATTGAGTATCTGAGTCGAGTCCGGGAAATTACTGATCACCAAGCAGCAACTAGCCTAATGACTTTATCAGAGAATTGAACGATACGCTTGAAGTACGAGAAGTTAGAATAACAGCCACTAATTTCACAAGAGAGCAAAGCTAGCTCAAAGATTAAAAAACATGCATTGGATGCTCAAAGATGGGAAACATACACGATCCATGTTGCAAAGAAGAAAGGCAGAGAAACAAAGCAGTACAATCAGCCAGCGCTTTGGAAACTCCTTCAACCATAAAGATCCTCTGTCTATCGCCCGCTGCACTGTAATAGACCCCGGTAATACTTTGAATGAGCTCACCGAATCTGGTGCATCTGCTCCAATGTCAGGTTCAAAGTCTGCACGTGCCTTAATCCTGGGATCATTTGTGTCGGGATTTTCAGAGTGTTGCCTGTATTTTATAAAAGAGAAGCCATTTTTTACTGAATTTCTTGGCTTTGACCAGTTGCTATTGCCTGACTCGGAGGAAAGGAAAAACTGAAATTTCCCTGATTGTCTCTGAGAGTTTACATGGTAAGAAGTTCTGCCAATACTGTTTCTGAAAGCTGGAGCAGAAGAAGTATACTCCAACCTCCCACGAAAGAAGTTCCTCATGTCTATGTTCCATTTGGCTATTATCTTTCTCCTAGAACTTAGGCAGCATGAAGGTGGCCAAGAGAGCAATATCCTTTTGTGGGTCTCATGGCGCTCAACCCCGTAAACTGCAAGAGCTTGATTATATTGATACCCTGTATTAATCAACAGATCAACTTGAATATCTTTGTTTCTTCACTTGTCTATAAATACTGCAAAAAATAAAATCATGACCCGTCAACTACACAAACATATCAACAAAATTACACTTAAAGGAAATGAAGACTCGTGGAGCAACAATTGTTACGAGCAGAATCATAGTTACACTTTGATGGTTCAGAAAAACGGAAATAACGTTTGTGAAGTATCTCCTGATTGTCTATATTTTCCAAGGCCCTCACTCTGTATCATATCCTGAGGGGATGTTTTGGCCTAAAGTTTGATGGGAATGAAAAGGAACCAATGAAAATTTGGTGGGAATAGAGCTATTGAGGATGGCAAGCAAAACGACGTTCTTAGTTACTCCATCAATATTGATCATGTATCCAATACTCAGCTAGAGCACATGGTGCTAATTCAAGGCTTAGCAATCACTGTCAGCGTATGAGTGAGTAAGTTGACTATCAATAGCCACTCCTTGTAATCTTTGATCCAACTAAAAGTAAAAATTATTACTGATTGATTATCCCTTGACCTTGGAACTACAATTCCATACACATAGAAGGCAAGTTAGCCTAAACGCAATCTAATCAGGCTCTAAGAGCAACTGATAGTGTATCCATCATATTAGCTACAAACAATAAGGGATAAAACATGGCCAACATTAAAACTTCACGCCATAGGAACCACACATGGTGAGCCACATTTGATGTTCACTGCCATTATCCATGCAACAACCTTAAACAAGGTCTTGGATCAATAACCTATGGTTCAACTAACCTGCCATGTTTATCATGGCTGGTATTTAAGTAGAGGAGTGAAAAATAGTTACAATGTTTCAGTTCTTCACAATGGAAGTGGTTATAACTAACAACGCAGTACAATCATTTAGAAATTCACATGGGCATCCAATATGAGCTTAAGATCACCAATTCAAGCCCGAACAAAAAGTTTATGGCGATGCATTTCAATGTATTCATATCTTCTAATAAAGAAGTAGAATTAGAAATACATATGAAATCATAAGCTATTCATATTATGTCTAGTCTAAGCATATGGTCAGAAACCAATAAATTGTCATTAAAATTTTCCGACCTTCCGACCACCATAGCAAGGTTCAAAACCCTCGTCCGACGCATATAAATTTTCCGTCTGACAGAGATTTTGTATAAGAAAACATTAATATATATATATAGTAAATGTCCTTCAAAAATATATTAAAAACGAAAGTAAAAAACAAACAAACGCGGGATTATAACCTTTGATTTTAATAAAACCCATCTGAGAGAATTTGAGCCGTGAATCATTCAAGAAAAATACTTTTTTTTTTTAATTAAAATAAATTTGCTCTCAAATTGCGTAAACTGAGAGAAGAAATGTGAGACATTTGTGCACCTGGAGGAGTGAAATGGCCGAGAGGACCCTGGGAGAGGACTGCTCCAACAGTCATGGTTCAATTGGAATATATATTTATTACTGAAGCAAGGAAATGCAGATTAAGAGCTTCAGCTTTAGATGTATATATAGCAACTCCCTGCTTATCTCTGTGTATCCCGCATTATTTTCATTGCTACTTGGCTCTGCTGAAAGCCGTGGCCAAGATGAACGTTCCGGACTGATAATCCTTTCAATTTTAGAATCTTCCGTTAGATATTTTGAACACAGTACCAGTAAATTTGTGCCCGAGAACGGGATATTCGCAGATAATACCATGCAAAAACTTTTGCGGTATAGAAGAGTGTGTGGATATCTACGATTTAGGATGACACGTGTCGATCTATTCAGTTAGAAACGTATCGCTGTGGGCATGCCTATCCACAATACCCCCGATACATTAAAATCACTGCAACGCTTTTTAATGAAAACTTGAAAAACATGAACAATACAGAATGAAGTTAATGTTAGGCAATAAAACATTGATAGCAAACACAATAGCAATATCCGTGGGAAAAAATAGCTATCAATAATAAATTTATTATTGGTTTGTGGTTAAATTAATTTTAGTTAAAGTTGTTAAGAGCATCTCTCATGTTCATATTGACATCATACAATGGAGGAATCCAACTCTATAAATAGGGTTTTTTAAATGCAAATACAACTAGCAAGAAAGTGTGGGCTACCCAAACTGTGGGTAGAAACCACTTTCTACCTTGCTCATTCCCGAGTCAAGGTTAACCTTAAGAATACCCCTTTAAACTTGATTTGGGAAATTGATTTGGATCTAACCCCTCAAAAAACAACTAAAATACTCAGGAATCCCATTTACATGTAGATTACACATTGTCATCTCCGTTCTCTTTTTTGTTGCTATTACATCCATAATCCTATGGGATAATAATTGTTTCTTTCAACTCTAATTTCTCTTACCCTTACTTGCCATTTATGTGTTGCACTTCCACAAGCCTTTTGTACCTTCAAGGATTTCATCATTGATGTCCATATAAAAAGGAATCCATCTACCAGAATACATAGGTGCTAAGCTCTTATAACCGTCAGTTCTCATTTTCTCCTACGTGGTTCATCAATACATTAAACTCTTCCTTGAGCATAACCTGATCCCAACACTCTAAGATAAATCCATCTCACATTCTCCCTTTAATCGAAGAGTCATCTTCTTTGATGTCACATCCTCTTCTACACATAAGAGGGATACACCTACTCCAATACATGTAGGCCTAAAACATGGGGAATCAACTCTAACCCGGAACCTAAAAACTCTGGGGTGTCGGGTACAACCAATCATACACCCCCTTACAACACACACTCAATAATTTCAAGTCAAGTTCACAACAATCAATGCTTTTCTTGCAAATTGCTTCAACTGCTTTCCACTGCATTAGCCAACTACTACTCCTTTGAAAAGATCATTTTACTATATTTTTCGAGCTACTTTAAACTATTGTTCAGCCCATGAACCATCATTTCATACACATACATCCATAATTCATAAAATTTAATTACTTTTATTTAAATACTCCCCCTTTTTAAAAACCTACGTGTATTTTTTTCTTTTTCTTTAAAAAAGACAAAA
The DNA here is from genome assembly GCA_027924585.1 of Larix kaempferi. NCBI lineage: Eukaryota > Viridiplantae > Streptophyta > Pinopsida > Pinales > Pinaceae > Larix > Larix kaempferi. Next base: position 7,727,168 of record BSBM01000129.1, on the reverse strand, counting down.
AAAAAAAACTTTTGTTCATCAACTTTCAATTTTCTTTTTTTATTATGACCTTTTTTATAAAAAAAATTGTTCACTCAACTTTCAAAAAAAGGCATGGGAAATATCGTGAACTTTAGTTCACATGAATATTTCATATAAAAACCTGCATTCATGTTTATTAAAAGATGCACTTCAAATTTCACCTTCCTCCACGCTAATACCTTCAACATTCATGGCGGCGGTTTTTTCTGGAACATTTTCTCACGGCTTTATCTTCTTCACACAACCGATTTTTTAAAGCGACAATTACATCTTCTTAAAAGGAGAGAATCCGACTCATGGATGGTCCCACAACGGATCTATGGCTTATATCTTCAGCTTGGGCATCTATCTCCACCAGGAAAGTGTCGTCTCCTTGCACTAGATCGCTACAACCTTCAAGCACGCGGCCTCTAGACATAACGTGCCTCCTCCATAATTGTCACGATTGAGCAGGGATTTCAACTCAACTATTTCCCTTCATGTGCTATGGCTAGGATTTCTTTCTGCATTCGCGAGCACTTAAATCTCATAGCCAAATTGAGGTCATGACCATGATCAACACATCTTCCGACGACAATACGAGACATTTACCAAATTGTTGTCCAATATTTTATAGTAAAAAAAGGTTGCACCATCACATTGGAACTATACAATGGAGGAATCCAAACCTATAAATAGGATTTTTTATATGCAAATACAACTAGCAAGAAACCACAAGGCAACCAAAACTCTGTGCCCGAAACCACTTTCTACCTTGCTCATTCCCTTGCTCATTCTCTAGTCAAGGTTAACCCTAACAATCTCCCCTTTAAACTTGACTTGGGAAATTGCTTCGGATCTAATCCCCCTGCCCTCGCCAAACTAGGCCAAGGCAACCAAGAGCATCTCTCTTGCTCACATTGGCACCATACAATGGAGGAATCCAACCCTATAAATAGGGTTCTTTACATGCAAATACAACTAGCAAGAAACCATGGGCTACCAAAAGTGTGTGCCCGAAACCACTTTCTACCTTGTTCATTCCCGAGTCAAGGTTAACTCTAAGAGTTAAGATTTTGTGCTCCTTCTTTTATGTCACATGTTCGAATTTATAGCTAAGTACAATTAAGAAGTTTAATATTATAGTAAATCATTATTATAATAATATAAATGATTAAGTATATGATTAGTTGGTAAAATATAGATTAATAAATTAGTTTAAATAATTGTTTATTGGATGTAGTTTGGGTATTTGGGAGGAATGATTGCTATCTTCCTCACCTAAATTCAATTCTTATAAGTGACATGGTGTTCTTAATCCCTATGTGATAATTTAATAGATTGTATAATTATAATTATAGCGTAATTATATTAACAACATTTCACTTTAAAATAAGATTGTTATAATATAAAACATGAAACACTTATCTCACCTCTTCATATAAATTTTGTGCTCAATATATTCATAAAAAATATTTCGAGTTTATCAAATTAAATTGTTATGAAATACTACACAACATTTCATTTCTAAAAAATGAAATACCATCTCACTTATTCATAAGAGTTTTGTGCTCGAATACATTTATAAGAGACATTTTGAGATACTTAATAGTTAAAAAGAATTTGTTTCCCATGAAGAGTAGAATTTCTCTTACATGTGCTATATTGGTTTTTTTATTACATTAAGATGGAGCTCAGAAACGTTTAATGGAGTATGTACACTTAGACTTGACTTGAATATGGGAAGATAATACAAAACTGAACATATAAAGAAAGTAAGAAACTTAAAAAGTAAATAATGTATCTTTATTATAACAAAATACGAACTACAAAATCTATGTGTCTTTTCCTATTTTTATGATGGACAAAACAACAAGATACTAGATCTTGAATGAGGTGGGATTTAAGAGTATGTATTAACTTCTTCTTACACTAAACAAGTTAGTTAATAAAAAAGGCAATACACCCACTGAGTTAAATCTTAAAGTTTGAGGATTTCTAAATACACAATAATAGTTATCATGTATTTTATAAAAGTTAAAATCAGAAAATAAAATGTCTTTCAAAATCAATTTACATATCTCACCACTACTAAATATAGAATATTAACTCATATACTATTGTTTTCTTTATTAATAATCACTTTATAACCTACCCTAATATTAATATAACTAAATGCAAAAACGAAAGAGATGATCATGGTCTTATTTAATATATCATAAACAAGAGCTACTAGGTGGCAATGTCCTACGTCATTGCAAATTAGATTTTTTTTGAAATTTGCAAAATCAACATGTGAACCATGAATTAATTAGAGTATCATTGTTGCTTTAAATTGCCGACTTGTTTAACTTCATGAAGCATGGTAATTAAAAGACTTACTAGATAGTGTTAACGGACAATCCACTCGAGCGGACACGAGCCGGATCTCCCTAGCTTAATGTAAGCTAGAACAAATCAAACAGAATATAGATCTACTTTCCTAGATCAATAGAAGTGCAAACTAGTAGATAGATGGCTTACCTCAGATTTGCAAATCCCTTTGCTCTTTGTTGATCCAATGCTCCAGCATCGCCGGATCTCAAGCTGCAAGACCCTGTTGAACATATAGATACGAGCAAACAGTGAAAGCATACATTTCATATGATTGATCTAAGTTAATAGTTAAGCAAGAAAACTCTAAACATCATCATCAATGAGACAACAGTTTATGGAAAGAGATTATATTAACTGTATAAAAAGTGGGAATACATAGAAAAGATGAAGCTACAACCAAAGCCTCAACGTTGCATCCTCCATCCAACATGTCCAATCCAAGCCTCCAAGATGGTACAAGCTTCCCAATCACCAATATGGGTTCTACCAGCATAAGGGTACCATAGACCTTCCCCCTTCCCATGGAGAGAGTGGGTGTTTATATAGGGATAAAGAGATAGGGTAGGTTGAGGATTAAGGGGAGATGGTTAAGGGATCTTCCCATTAGGTTAGGAACCGAAATGCCACCTCACCTAGAGCCTAGGGATAGGCCTCCACATCACTCATCTTCGAGAATGGGCTCGAAGATACTCTTTTATCCAAATAACTGACATCGTCGCAGGTTGCATTAGGACAACCTGCGACGTCGCATGTTGCACAAGGGCAGACTGCGACGACCTTGAAAAGTAGGTCAGTTAAGCCCTCCAATCATGGGAAACTTCAGGGATGTGTTTTTACTCTAAAATGGGTTTAAGTAAAATAGCAAAGAGTTTACACAATGGTCAAGATGACGACATTATCACAATGGTCATGATGACGACACTTGGTCATAATGATGATACTTGCAATGGTCATGGTAACGACACTAGGTCAGGATGACGACACTTGCAACACTTGCACAAGGGTGACGACATTTTGGTGTTTACAAATAGTCGATTGTTAAATGAAACAATCTACAAGGTTTATCCACTTGAAACGATATTTAGCAATACATAAGGTTCATTTCAAGAAATATTTATTACTAACTACGCTAGTCATAAGAGAAATCTCTGGCCACATATTTTTATTTTTATTTATATAATTTTATGGGAAAATTGAAAAAATCCACTTTTACTTAAATAAAATTTTAAAAAATGCAAGTGCCTTAAATCTTCTTCTTTTGTTACTATCATGATTTGAGGGCTCAAGAAGCATTCCATACTATTGATTGCGAGTCTAAAGATGAATATATGTAGAGTTCATGTAATTTTTTTGGAGTGAGGGATCTACATGCCATGAAGAGTTAGTGGGTTGATTCTAAGATGTGGTTTCCTAATGAGTATTTATTAACCCTTGCGGTGGGAAACAATTTTACAACATTGCTAACTCAAAGTAGGAGCGTGGCTAATTTGAATTCCACCTTTTGTGTTGGAGAAAACTTCCAATGGCTTGGGGTGGGCCACAACAGACAGCTGACTACCAGAAATTAACTCAATTCTGAATGCTATGCTATATAAATGAAAATGATAAGATAATGGAGAAGACAACCAAACTTGATCCAAATGTTTGATGTAGATCCCCGTTGGAGCTTTCAATCCATGCACTTGAACCTGCAAATTAGTCTTGATAGCCAATATACAACAAGCGCATATAATATATAAACGACATTAGCATCATCAATAGCAATGGTCCATGATATTATAATTAAATGCAACCCAATGTAATATAAACACATTCACAACATTGATGGACGAGAATATGAGTAATTCTATTAATACATAACAAGAAGTACAATGTGAGACGACCTCTTGTCGGCAACCAATCTGAACCAAGATCTAGGTCAATCCACTTGTGCCTCCACCACTTCAATCCTCTATGGAATGGCAAACTCAAACTATGATAGGAGTTTGGAAGGTGAACATAAAGGGTTCACAACTACAAGGATCAATGAGTGTAGACTCAATATAGGGCAGAAATCCACTAGAGTTTTCTTGCTCTCCTTTCTCCTCTCATCCATAAGCCATATGTGTTCAATATATAGTCCTCCCAAAGGTAAGTGAAAGGACACATCGAGGCGTTTTGGGGCAAATGGAGGGCCAAAGGTCACCCTATGACCGCTTTTTGGGAGTAAAAAGGTAATTTTCTAGTGATTTCTACCATTTTACATGCTACCCGCGGGCTATAGTGATGCAACTCACGGGTACGTCCACTGTAATGAAGCAGCTAGCATACAGAGGAAAAAATAGGGACAAATAGTGTCTCTGGAGGATAAAAAGTGGATCTGAGTCAGTAAAATGGATCCTCTAGGCCAAAGAGTGTTGATGCTCACAAGATGGAAAATTACGTTGTAACACCTTTCCCATATGGGGTTGGAGGGTTAGTTTTAGTAGTTGCTTCTTGCAAACAATGAACCACCAGTTGACCAAATGTGTCACAAATAGTGTAAGGTGGTTGGTTCTAAGTTGATTATTCTTGACTTGCTTGGATGAATTATTGGAATCCTAATGTTAATTTGTGGTGTTAGGATTTCTTCCAAAAGTTGGGTGGATTTTCCCTAGCCTATTTAACTTATCATACCTTTAATAATATAAAACATATTTTTTTAAATTAATTACTTTTAAAAAAATCAATTCAAAATTGCCTTAACAAAAAGGCCATATAAACCCTTCACTACCTCCACAAAAACTGTACATGCTTGACAAAAGTTTTTCCAAGGAATGTGAATATGTCAAATTCATACATGTGACTAACAAAATTATCCAAAACTATCCATGCTTGACAAAAAAAAATCAAGTCGGGCCTCTATCAGAATTTTTTCTTATATTATTAAAAAATGATGCCAATTAAAGATGATAAATTTCCTTGAGGTACAAAAACATGCACCCCATTAAATTGAAAATAATATTTAAAAATACAAGGAAAATGCTTCCTCCATTCATTCGTATCAATATCTATTCAATTACAAATGTGAAACTTGAATAGTTCAGGTAGTTATGCATACATTAAGATTGAACATTTGCACAACAGTGACAAAAGGACATTAAGAGATTTCAATTACCTAAATACACACCTAACAAAATTATTTATTATTTATGCTAATTTACTTCTCTAACTGAGCCATGCAACATTAGATATGGAATTTGGGCGTCTTTTTCTATTCTTAATAATGCTCAAATATATTTTTCAATGAACTAAATGATTGGTTGTAGCCGTGCGCACTCACTAAGATTTTAACGAAAAATATTTCGCTCCAAGAAAAGTGAAAAAAAACTTATGGATTGCAAACAAATATATAAGATAGTTTGTAGCCAACCTCTCAGTTACTACATTTGTTAAGTGAAGTTGTGCAACCCCAAAGTCATACCCCAAGCTAGATCAACAACCAAGATTTGACTGACAACCCAAATCTACATCAATACCCGCTCTCAGCCACTACATTTGTTAAGTGAAGTTGTAGAACCCCAAAGTCATACCCCAAGTGAGATCAACAACCAAGATTTGACTGACAACCCAAACCTACATCAATACCCATTATAAATTTATAGAACACATTACACGATACAAAGCAAATATACATTTCCCTCCAAATAATATTTTCAAACGTTGCTTCTCATTAATCTTTGTTCAATTTCTTTTTGCAAAGATATTAACACAAGCAAATCAATACATTCGCTAAATTACAATAAACATGTATGTGCACTCAAGAGATTTATTAATGTAGCCTTTATTTCCTATGAACCATACAATTGGGTTGTTGGGTTCCATGTTGCACCACAAACCTTTGACTTGCAATGCAATTGGGTTCCATGTTGTGCCACAAACCTTTGACTTGTCATGCTTATTGGGATACCATCATGCAGTAGCTCATATAGTTACAACTATATGAAGAGGCAATAGAAAGGGTGCAACTTAATAGTTGATCACTATCTTTAGAGATGTTTTAGCATGCCCAATGTTAACACTCAGGATTTACCCTTTGCTTGCGGAAGGATAACGTTAAGGTAACTATTTCAAACCAACCTTTAGGAGGAGAGCTGGCTTCTTTCCTACCAGAGAGGGCTCTCTCAAAAGATGAATACAATGGCCAGAATTTTTTTTCAAGAAACTGATATTTCTATTTTAAAATTAGCTGAAAACATATGAATCACATTGGGCATGGAGTCACATCTGAGATTTCTAAAGACCAACAGAAAATCAACAACATAAATCTTGGTCAAGGCAAAGAAATTGCTATCCCACAGTCAAGTTCTTTTAGCAGGTGATATTTGAAAGAAAGCAAAACAACCCATCAACATTAAACATCAACACAGATGAATTTAATCGACTTTAGAAGAAAACATGAAATGCTTAGGTGCGATTAAAACAGAGCATGGTTTGCATGAATTCTGGATTAAATAACACTTTCACCATAAGCATGAGAAGAAAAACAACATGGAAGCTTTTAACTAGAAAATATGATTCACAAAGAAAAAGGAAAATACAGACTGTAACACAAGCAACGTATGAATCTTCACCCTTCAAAATGTGCTTTATTTCTGCATAGCAAAACTTTACAATAACAGAGGTATTCTCAGTACCAAAAATGTTCTTCTCTATCACAAGTTTCAACCCCTTACAATGATGGCAAAATAGCCTTTTTAAAGCACTTCTTTGAAGTGAAACCCTAACAACCTTATAACTGACCTAGTAAATTTTCAGATTTTACTTTTACATTTTACTTTAGTTAAAATTTGTACACATGTCAAAATTTCCAACATATGAATCTTCGGCGCCCTGTTTGCTGGAGTTTTGAGCCTGAACCTTCAGGAGCGTAAGGTGTATTTTGTTTTCCCATAATTCTCCACTTTCTTGCACTGATCTACCATGGGCAGCTCATAAATTGTCATTTCTTTCACCAATACCCTCATTTCTATATGTTTTGTAGTGGAAATTTGTGGTATTCTTTCACCCATCGTAGCCAATTTATGCAGAATTTCGAAATCACTTGAGAGCTTCTCTAACAAAATATTACCTTTCAAAACATGAGTTAAATTTTCAAGTTTATCATGATTGGTCCTGGCTTCGAAAATCAAATCTTATGACTATTTTGAGGAATCAAATCACCATTTTCATCCCAGAACGAAGGGAACCCCTTCTCAATCAACTTATCAAATTTCCTCTTGTAGTCTGTCACTTGCTTTTTCATGTGTTCAGCTCTAGCTTGAACACCTACATGTGCATACTTTCCGAGCACTCTCCTTGCCCAGGTTATAATTGCTATTCTGTTCTTTATCTGCATAGTCTTCAGATCATCCTCGGTCTTGGCTTCGAAAAGCAAATCCTTCTGACTATTTTGAGGAATCAAATCACCATTTTCATCCCAGAATGAAGGGAACCCCTTCTCAATCAACTTATCAAATTTCCTCTTGTAGTTTGTCACTTGCTTTTTCATGTGTTCAGCTCTAGCTTGAACACCTTCTACATGTGCATACTTTTTGAGCACTCTCCTTTCCCAGGTTATAATTGCTATTATGTTCTTTATCTGCACAGTCTTCAGATCATCCTCGGTCACGGTATTCATAAAATCCACTGTGTTCTGAGTTGTATCTTTGGGCTTCCTATTCAAACTTTCTCTCATCGTTGTACAACTCTGCAAAGCATCATTTGCCACTTTTCCCTTTTCTCTCGTGAAACTTAGGTAGGGTCTAAACTTGGTAGCTTCAACTATAATGGAATCCCAAATCATATGCTCGGCACCCTGCATTGGGGTTTTCCCTGTTATTGAAGCGAATATTTATTCATTCACACAATGAATATTACCTGAATACCTGGAATATTAGATATGCCATTAATAGGCAAATATATATAAATATTTGAATAGATAAGAATATATGAGATGATTATTACATAAGTTTGGTCACCTTCAAATATGGCCGAACCATTAAGATGCGAAGACACGTCTTTCCCTAATAACCTAACTATTAAACTATTAACTATTTAATTATTATCTATATTTATGTTCGTTACATTGCCACTCTCTTAGAAAGGATTTGTCCTCAAAGCCTTATAATGTTTGTCACATCGTTCTTTGCGATGTCGTGGTTGATGAAACATGTCATTACGAATTGCTAAGCGTAGAGCATAACTTTCAATATGTGGATGGGTCAATCCATCCCAAATTGATTTGTTGTTGACTGTTGGGATTCCCTACTGATATGTCGTCAGGAGCTTTGATCACATTAGTACCATTATCTTTCGACATTTCCCACTTTTTAGAATATCGTTTTTTATGGTTGGGGTGTCGAGTTGGGGTGTCGATAGGGAATTTTCACAATGTCATTTTCTTTTACGAGTATCGTCTTTTGAGCATTGATCTAAGTTGGAAGTTGTATTTTCGTCCCTTGAGGTTTAAAGGTCTCGTTCTGTATCTTTTCCAACTTGTTTTCTAACTGCATGTTATCATTTTGAAACTTCTTAGTCAATTCTACTTGCGATTTTCTGTCATCTTCAGACTTTTTAAGTTGTTCCTTAAGATCTTCGTTATGACTTCTGATGCAACTATTTTCTTCCTGCTTGTCTAGAAGTTTTCCTTCAATGTTTTTCGTAGATTGTTCTATCTTCTAACGATTTTTCAACTTCTTAATTTTTGTGACTAGTGTCTTGTTATGATTTCTTAATCTGAAAATTTCTTCGGAATTGTTGGATAGTGTTTTATTATTTTTTTCGATCTCCAGCTTGTGTGTCTTTTTAGAGTCGTCATTTTGTTGTTGAAGAACTGTTATCTGTTGTCGGCATTGGCCGACCTCCAATTCTTGACTTTCTAATTTATGTCGTATCTGCGTTAGTTCTTTATCCTTGTCGCTAACGATTTTGTTCAACCGTATTATTTCTGCTTCATAATCGTTTATTTCTTTCTTTATATCTTGATTTTTCAATCTCCGATTGAAATCGTTTTCGTCTTTTAATTCCTCAATTTGCGCACATAATTTTTCTATTCGATTTTTCTGGTCGGAAATTCTTTGTTCCCTGGATTCTTCTTGTATCTTACGTATTTCATTTATTACTTCCAGTTTTGAATTTGTGTCGCGTAAATCTTCGTTGTCTCTTCGATAGCGCTTTAACTTGGTTTCTAACTTTTCTATTTGTAGACGCAAACTTGCTTCCATGGTCTTGACTTTTTCGGAGATAGTTAGTCTTTGACTTCTTGATGAGTCTCCCTTTGAATTTGACTTTTCTAATGATAGATAGCCTTGAATTCTTTTGACGAAGTCTTCCCTTGTCTTTGACTTCGACGATAGATGATCTACCTTTTTTCGATGATGACTGGTCTTTTGATGAAACTGGTCTCGACTTTGATGATAATTAGTCTTCGTTGATTTCACTTCTTTGACGATAACACGTTTGGAATTCTTGATAAGCCTTCTTTTTTTGTCGTTTGATTTTTGTTTTGTTCTCCTAATAATTCTTATTCAAAAGGATTTTTTTCTTTCTTTAATAATACTAATTATTATTAAAATTTAATAATAATAATATTATTAATATTTTTTTTTTATAATAATAATTATTAATTAATTAATAATATTATTATATTAATGTTTTATAAACTATATATATATATATATAGTTTAACATATAGTTTTTTTTCAAAAATCAAAATATTTAAACAATTATAATAACACTATTATAATGTTTTAATATTAAATTTTTTATTTTATTTTTATATTAGGGTTTCAATGGCGTGGAGGGATGATGGCGGTGAAGGAGGTGGAACAGGTGCGGAGCAATAGGGAGGGTCTGGGGTGAGAGTAGCTTGGCGTAGGAGTGGAGGGCAGGCAGAGGTGGCGGCTAGGGCGACGGCTATGGATGCATGATCTTGGCGTGGGAGTGGAGAGCCGGCAGAGGTGGCAGCTAGGGCGACGACTGTGGGTGCAAGAGGTTGGAGCAGGAGAGGAGGGAAGGCGGAGGAAAGAAACATAGCAGGAGGGTGTGCCGGTGTGGTGAGGGAGGAGGAGATGGGAGGGCGCAGGGCTGGAAGAGTCTGCGTGGGAGATGGATGGCCGAACGAGAGGGAGAGAGGGAGGAGTCGGAAGCCGGGATGGGGAAGACCCATGCGGAAGCTGTCCATGGGTGGTGGGTGGCACACAACAGGGATGGAGGGTGCACAACAGGAATGGCGAGGCGTGAGAGGAATGGGCGTGGGGCCAAGGGCATGAAGGCCGTGGAGCTGCGGAGGTGTGGTGCGGCGGCGTTCAGCTGCATGGAGGTTGTGGAAGGGCGTAGATGGGAGTTGGAGTGGCGCAAGAAGTGCAGGAGGGAGGTAGAGGGGCGTGGGAGTGGGAGGAGCAGAGGTGGTGCGGTGGGAGTGATCGGAATGGTGGAGCGGAGGTGTGAGCGGAAGGGAGGGAGGTTGCGTGGAATGGTGAGCGCAGGAAGGATGCGCGGGAGGACGGCATGGGGAGATGATACAAGTGGCGATCGTGTGGGAGGGAAGTGATGGGAGTGAGGCACAGGAGGGGAAGAGTGGAGTGGGGAGCGTAGGGTGCATGCGGAAACAAGGATATGGGTATGGATGACAGTCGATGGAAGTTGAAGAGCTAGCATGCAGGGGTGGAATGATGAAGAGGGTCGAGCTAGAAGGTGACTGCACGTGGGGTGGTAGGATGTGACAGAGTGCAGTGGAGTGGAGGCATGGTGGGGGAGGCAAAGGGCCTGCTTGCTTCTTGGTCAAGGACCACAAATATAAGAGAAACTCTTAATGCTCAGACAAAGTCTATAATTTAGCCAAAAGTTGAAGTAGAGATGCCCAAGAAGGGGCTCTTATACCAAATGAAGCGAATATTTATTCGTTCACACAATGAATATTACCAGAACACCTGGAATATTAGATAAGCCATTAATAGGCAAATATATATAAATATTTGAATAGATAAGAAGATATGAGATGATTATTACATAAGTTTGGTCGCCTTTAAATATGGCCGAACCATTAAGATGAGAAGACACGTCTTTCCCTAATAACCTAACTATTAAACTATTAACTATTTATTATTTAATTATTATCTATATTTATGTTTGTTATAGTTATCTGTATTATAAATCTCTGATTCCTGTCTACCAAGTCCTTATTTTTGTCCTTTAATGCATGCAGTTCTTCATCCTTTTTCTGATTCTCTTCTTCTAGCTTCCTCTTTTCTTCTTTCAACTCTTTTATTTCTACATCTTTTAGACTCGCCTATGACATGGCCCGAACAATGTCATCTGCGCTTCCTCCTCTATTGGCATGACTAATCCCTTGTTGTCCTTTTTCTACGGCTTCCAATTTCCCCTTGATATCCTCAATTTGACTTTTGAGGCTTATTCGGTCCTTCTCCCACTCAACCTCTTTCTCTATAAACTTCATTGATTTTTCTTTATGGTCATCCAGTTCTTGGGATAAGCTCTCTTTTTCCTCCTCCAACGCAGTTAACTCAGAAGCCTGTATTAGCTGAGTGGATGATATCTTAAGTTTTTTCTTGAGAAAATGAATGGTGCTCTCTTTCTCCATCAAAAGCTTCTTACTGCCTTCACCTTTGTTCACTCCATCATCAACCAAATCTATTTGCAAGCTCTTAATCTGTTGTTGGTGGGCCCTATTCTCAAACCTCTTCTGCCTCAACTGGATCTCCAATCTGTTGACAATACTCTCCAATTTAGAAACCTTTAGAGAAGATTTCATCAAATCTGTGTATATTACATCCCCGGTCTGTCTATGCAGATGAATATTGTTAGGGACAACTATCTTTTTGAAATTCAACTTCATCTCGGTTACCTTGTCAGCAGATGCCACAACCAAATTCAAAGTATTTTCGGCGATATCTCTATTGGCCACCAAAGTGACTGGTAAATTTTCTGTATCTTTGACTCTAGGAAATCAAGTGTATGTCTTTTCTGAGCTTGTGTGTTTGTCTTGCCTGTACTTTACATACATCTCAGTTCTTGACTGAAACCACTTGGTGTCACCAGCCTCCTTGGATTCCTGAAAACTGTATTGTTGTACCTGAACTTCTGGAGCCAGGTATTTCTCCTTTTTCTTCTCTTCTACTCTTGTGGATACAACCAAATCACCTGGAGAATCTGCTTTGAACCTTTTTCCCCCTTTTGGCTCCTCTGTTTCTGTATTAGATATTTCTTCAAAGCTCATTTTTCCTGCAGTCTCTACTGCACCTGGAAGTACCATTTCGGATGAAGATTTTTCTGGAGCACCAGGATCCGAGTGTGAACATGTCGGGACCTCTTCATATGATTCCTATTGCAGAAGATTTGCTCTTTTGGATAACCCTTCCACCTCTTGATGATCAAAGGCCCTATTCTTGTTTTGTTGTCTTCTTTTAGAGATTATATGGTAGGGGTCATATTTAACAGCAATATCCTTTTTGAATTCTAGTCCTTCCAATTGCTTCTCTATAAACGAAATGGCATGTTTATTCTTCACAATGAAGGGACCCACTTTTAAGGGGAACTTGATATCAGAAGCTTTTTTGAAGGTCAACAAATGATCATCTTCAACAATCAACTTCTGTCTGATAAATTCCAAAGCAAAAACCCTTGAGGTCAAAAATGCTGGCAATATGTAGGGCTCCTTCAAAAATCCATATAACCTGATAACTGTATGCTGCTTGGATAAAAACCAACGTCCAATTGTAAATCATGTTTTAACAGCATGGAAGTTTTCATTTCTGGCAAGACTCTTGCCAATTCCTCTCCAAAGATTAACTTGTAGACTTCTAACACAACATAGTTCATATAATTGAACATGTTGTCTTCCAACGAATTTGAAAAAACCTCCGATGAAAGCTTATAACTTTATGACTTGAGAAAATCAACATTTTCATCAGATGAGACTGGAACCTGAAATGACGAGTATTGTGGAAATCCACTAGCTGCGAATGGATATTTTCAGCTAGGAATTCATCAAACTTAAGGCATGGTACTTGATGGTATTCCATCTATGGTAAACTAGAGCTTATTCTGAAGAGCATGCATAGTTGAACCTCGATCACTACATCATCACTATCAAGACCTAAGAACTGGGCAATCAAAAGGACCAACTGAGTGCTTTCATTAAAGAAATTCAAGTCTAAAGGATAAGGTGTGTCTTGGATTTCAAGATCCGGTTTGAGGCAACTAGTGAGGAAAATTTGTTTGGATTCGGGGGAGGACTGGTGATAAAGACTGACTAGGGTTTCCTCAGAAAAGCTCTCTAATTCATGGGATTGCAATGGGGCTTCATATTTTTGGGCGTTCATGACAACTCTCTCAGCTTGGGAGTAGTTTTCTACACACCACAAAACGAACTCAGGGAATCCCATGAACTGGTCTAGGAAAAAGTATATAAAGGATGATTGAAAAACCCTATGGATATTAGCACCTTGCTTATTTAACCTATCTAACTTTGTCTCTATTTCCCTAACCAACATCTTAACCACAATGTTGAAAATGCCGCTATCTCTATCCTCTAGGGCATCTTCAATATTAGTATTTTAGACACTTAAGGATTTTGTAACTTCTTCCATTATAAAAATAACCCTTTCCTAATGAGCGCACAGGTTTCAGTACCTACCTGATGCTGACAGCCGACAACCTGGTATCTTCTGTCACTTTCTTCGCTGCACACTTGTCCAGAAGCTTCTGACACTGACGCTTAGAGAACAAATGTCGGCTTTCACGTGACTTTTCACTTTTTATAACCCAACCCCCGCTATTTTCCTTGCTTCTCCTCCAGCGGACATTCACCTTAGCCGTCAATATTCTGCGTTGTAACCTGGACAGTGAGATCTATGACCCTTCTACCATCATCCTTATGTAACCATTATCTGTCGTCCGATCTAATCTTGCATCAATATCAGCCATTCATTTTGGAACTACAACCATTTGCGGGTGGTTTCGCATGGCACTTGGGTGGGTTCCATTATCGCCTTTTCAAATTGCGGAATGCTAAGATCTTGCCATGTGTCCACCGGTTTTGGATTCCGCAACCGCCTCCTCCAATCCGTCACGCACCTCTGCAATGCGGAAATCTCCATGCACCGTTGATCTATCTTTTGCTGCTTGATCAATGGTGAAATTTGCTTTCTTTTTAGGCTCGTCTTATGTCTCATTTATGTCCAGTCCTCCTCTATTCATCGTGCTCCTTCCCCAGCGGGGAGCCTTTCATCACTGTTGATTTCTCTTAGTGAAATCCAAACCATCGGATTTATTTTTACCTTTGCCACGCTTTAACCAACCTCCTCGAACATCGGATCCCCTTCCGTCTTCCACCTTAGCCATAGATTTCCCTTGTCTTCCCTTTACCTTTCGAAAAGCGGTTCTGTTGAGCCTCCAAGCGGTTTCCCATACCTCTTTTCCAATCTACGAAATCCTGAGGAATCGAAACGTGGCTGGCAGTTTGTAATTCGCGACCACCCACGTCGTCATTCCTCTACGCATCTTTGCGTTGCAGAATGTCTCCTGGACCATTGATTTGGATATCAATGGTCGATCAACCACGCGAGTTGTAGGCCTTTTAACTCCTTTTTATTCTCTGGTGGGGCCTCATCCTTAACCATCGCGCTCCACTTGTGGCAAAAATCAACCTCTGTCGTTGATCTCTGGCGACAAAATCTAGGCTGTTGAACCCTCCACTCCTCTAACTTTTCTCCCATGGTCATTTCGGATCAACATCGTCACCGTCGATCATGCCTCTGCCTCGATCTCAGCCATTGGTTGTTTATTTCATGATCTCCCAAGCTATTTTGTAGATCCTTCTGTCTTCTTTTAGCTCCAGCCAATTGTCATGTGGTATATATTCCTTAAGGGACCGGGTGCTTTCCCCTACAGAGCCTTGGATCACACCAACCACAAAATTCCATTTTCTATTACCTCATTCATGCTTTGAAAAATATCTGTGCTAACAACTAACTCCAACTGGGGATGCTATCCTCCCTGCGAGGTAGCAAAGAACCTGTAGACCATGTGCCTGACCATCTGGCCTTATCCATTCCCCCACTGAAACCTGCTCTGCACTCTCTAATCTGCAAGTTATCTCCTTGGAACCAAACTGAAACCACAAGACAATTTTGAAACTAAACTATACAATGCTCTGCTTTCTACGAAACTACTATCATATATACAAATTATGTACAACAACTTATTTTTCTTCTTTTTGGGCTAAGAAAGATAGTGTTTCATATACCTCCCGTTTACTGGGCCCCCACCAATAAAATCTCCATTCTGATCTTGTAAAATGAAGGAATTTTCCCCTTGGTAAGCAGAAATTATATAGGGACCTTTCCATAAATGTTCGAACTTCCCATGCTTGTCTTCATTCCTGGCATCCCATTTTAGAACCAAATCATCAATTTGAAAATTTGTTTCTTTGATTTTCCTGTTAAATGGATTTTTCATCTTTTCTTAATGAATTTGAGTCCTATTATAAGCTTTCTCCCTTATTTCATGTAACTCAATCATTTGAATTATTCTTCTCTGCATGTGGTTTGGTTCTTCCTCAAACTCTTGCAACAGTTTCATGACCGACAGACCTAAAGAAATAGGAAAAACCACTTTCGTCCCATAAACCAACTGAAAAGGTGATGTACCAATGGCCCTTTTTGTACTAATCATGTCCGCCCACAAAGCGTATTTGATTTTGGTATGCCAGGCTCTTTTGTTTTCCTCCAACAATTTCTTTATAATTCTTACCAAACTTTTGTTAGAGGATTCTGCCAACCCATTTCCTTGAGAATAGTATGCAGTTGATTGATTTAAGTGCATATGGTACTTATGACAAAAACTGACCATTCTCTTTGATCTGAATGCCTGTGCATTATCTGTGACTATTCTTCTAGGACATCCAAACCTTGAAAGAATATTATCTTCCAGAAAATTTATTACCACTGTTTCTGTGGCGTTTTTAGTTGGAACGACTTCGATCCACTTAGTGAAATAGTCTATTGCAGTCAGAATCCACTTGTGTTGTCCTGAAGAATTTGGATTAATTTCTCCAATGAAATATAATCCCCACTGCTGAAATGGTGCTTCTACTGAAATCGATTTTAAGGGAAAAGGCAAAAGTTCTCTTTTCCCATCAAAGATTTGGAATTCATGACATTTTGCAATTTCTTTTTGCACATCTGAAAAAAAAGTAGGCCAATAGAACCCTGCTCTGAGGATTTTGTTCACGGTAGCTTTCCAGGAGTGATGTCCTCCACACACCCCTCCATGAAAATTCTTCATGACATGCTGTGCTTCATCTTCCAGCAAACAGTTCAGTAAAATCCCTCCTGGATCCTTCCAATACAAATATTCATTCAATATGCAAAATTTTGCCGCTTTTAATTTTACCGACCTTGCTCTGGTTTTCTCCAGGTCTGGGGGTGCTTTCAAATTCTACAAAACATATACAATGTCACTGTACCAAGGCGACAAAGATAAATCCTTCACCACAGGCATTTCTGGAACTGTTTCAGCCGAGAGATCAGAAATCAAGTTCATATGCAAAGCGTCATAGTTGGTCTCTGCCATCAATTTCTCCAAACCCTCTCCCTTAATCAATCTTGTAGGATTGATATGCAGGTCATATTCTAACAAAATTGATATCCACTTAGCTCTCTTCCCTTCAGGGTCTGGTTGGGTAAGGATATCCTTGACAGCTGCAGATGGAACATATGCAATAGTGTGAGAATGCAAAATGTAAACCATGAAATCTTTTAAAGATTTTATCAACGCATAAGCTTGTTTCTCCATTATATTATACGTTAGTTCTGCATCTCTCAAAATCTTGTTGAAAAAGGAAATTGGTTGTTCCATATTATCTTGATTCTTCTGTAGTAAGACTCCAGCCATAGTATGTTGTGATGCATAAGAAAATATGATAAATTCCTTTGAAAAGTCAGGACTGATCAAAACAGGAGCTTCTGCCAGGGATTTCTTAATGTCCTGAAATATTTCTTGGCTTCAATGGTCCATGTGATTTCATTTTTCTTCCTTAACATATCTAAAGTATTTCTTAGAATCTCTGCAAAACTGGGAACAAACCTTCTTAGGAAATTCACTCTACGAATAAAAGACTGGCCTTCCTTCTTACTCCTTGGTATCCCAATTTTATGAATTGATGCTACTCTTTCAGGATTAATTTTTATGCCATCTTTTGATATGATATGTCCCAATAACTTTCCCTCTTTCATGGCAAAAATCGACTTCTTTGGGTTCAAGGATCTGCCAAATTTCCTGCATTTCAGAAATACCCTTTCTAAATGCTTCAAGTGATCCGCAACGAATTTTGCGTATATAGTTATTTCATCCATGTATACTACTACAAATTTATCTTTCTCCTCGGAAAATGCAATATCCATGTCCCTTTCAAATGTAGCCCCTGCATTCATCAACCCAAATGGCATTTTCGCGTACATGAAAGTCCCCCAAGGCGTCGTGAAAGTTGTCTTCTCCTGATCCTCTAGAAGAACCTTGATCTGATTGTATCCACAGAAACCATCCAACATGGAAATTCTCTCTGCCCCCACAACCTTCTACAAAATATCATCCATCTTTGGCAAAGGATAATTATCTTTCATGGAGACTTTGTTCAAATTTCTAAAGTCTACACACAGCCTTATTTCTCCATTCTTCTTTCTTACAGGAACCAGATTCGCTACCCATCTGGAAAATCTCAGTGATACTATTATTTTGGAATCAAACAACTTTTTAACCTCCTTTTCAATCAATGGAATCAATAGTGGATTTATTCTCTTGAGTTATTGTTTAAAGGGTTTCTCATTTGGCTTGATGGGGATAGTATGCTGAATAATAGAAGTGTCATATTCCTTCAAATCTTCATAACTCCAGGAAAACACATCTGTGAATTATTTCATCAGCTCAACATATTTCTTTTCTTCTTTTGGTGGCAGGTTCTTAGAAATTTTCACTATCCTGGGCTTTTCTTTTGTCCCAATGTTGCAGTCTTTGAATTCTCCATCTTGAGACTCTACTTTCGGATTCTTGGCCAGATCATTTCTGTCAAATAGCCTTTCTAACGGTACAATCCCTCTGGGAATGACATTGTTCTTCAACTGAATTATTTCTTTTTCCCCAATTTCTCCCCTGACTTTTCTTGTTCCTCTAGAAATTATTCATTGTTAACAACTCCTTCCATATCTTGATTTTCATTATCGATATTTGTATTTGCAAACTCATCTGTCATTTCCAAAAATCTTTTAATCTACATATCATCATCAAATACTTGCCAGTGCTTCGAATTATCAGGAATGGAAGGCCTACTTATAAATTCAATCTCATATTTTTTATTCAAAAAACCAGGTTCCCTGAAAGCGCCAGCAGTGGTAGCCAAAGAGTCTGCTATTGAGTTGTTAATTTTGGGTATTACTACTATGTCATGTTCATCAAAGAAATTGCCCAACATATCCCAGACTTCATTTCTGTATGATCTCATTTTTGGATGCTTCGTCTGATATATGCCATTCACCTGATTTATGACCATCTCTGAATCCCCAAATACTTCTATTTTCTTTGCTTTTAGATCTTTCAACACATTCAATCCCATAATCAGAGCTTCATACTATTCAACATTGTTAGTACATTCAAAATCCAATTTGAAAGAATACATTAGAAATTCTCTATCTGGGGTCACTATCCACACACCTGCACTAGCACCCTCTTTGCTTCTCGACCCATCAAAATGCATGGTCCAAGTCCCTTCCATCCTCATTTTTTATCTAAATTCTTCCTCTCCCTTAATCTGGCTATTCGCTTCTTGCTTTTTATATAGACCTATTTTTTCTTCATACTGAGAGTCATTATAGAAGATGGAAGATCCTAAATCAGTATCAACTGCATAAATGGAATGGATATTGGGTTCATTTTGGTTACTCACCACATATGAGAGTCTCGTCTCAGTGTATAATATTATGTGTTCACCGAGAATTGGAATAGTAGCAAAGGACATATCCATCTGTAAAGTTCCCCTGAGCTTTGAAGCCCAAGACCTAGATAACATCATACCAAATTTTGGTGGAATATCTGCAACAACCACATCCATGACCACACTTCTAGCTGGAAATTTAGTAAGAGAAACTACCAGGTCTTTTATCAACCCCAAGCCTTTTACCTTTTTTTAATCAAAAGAAAACAAATCCTTGTATGGTCTCGTGATATCTAAACCCAAACTTTCTACCACCACCTTTGGCGTCAGATTATGAGCAGCTCTCGAATCAAGCATGCAATTATGAAGGATCATATCATGAATATTCAAATTTACATAAAAAGGTGGAACTTCTTCCAAAATGTTATATTCTATTTTAGAACCCATCAGAATAATTGGAGCATCATCATTTAATTCTAGAGCATCAAGTTCTACTTGTCCATCACTTCTAACCATTTTTGAGATATGTTCTCTATATTCACTATTTTTCAATAACTCACTGAAAGGGATGGGTATTTTGATATTCGACATTTCACTATGTAAACTAAAGGAAGCACGCATTTTATCATTCTCCTTAACCAAATCCCTTTTAACTTCTGGAATTTTCTTTGCCACCTCTTCTTTTGGTTTATCCTTTTTGTGTTGGCCATCAAGGGTAAACCTACAGGACTTTTTCCTTTATCCACAACTACATCCCTATTCCTAAGGTTGATTTTCCTCTGGACATCACTCACAACATTTTGATATCCTACCCGGTATTGTTTTGTCTCTAACTCAAGGGTATTACATTCCCCATCTCTGGAAAACATGTCATGCTATGTCTTAGTTAAATAAACTTCAGAATCAAGATCATCAAAATGATGAATTTCACTTTCCACAAATTCAGTTTCCCCTTCCTCATCTACATAGTTTTCAGGAAATGGGGGTCTTACTTGATTATCTTCAGCATTCCTTGGATTCCTTTGATCTCTTTGATCCCTTTGTGTTATTTGTGGTGGAATTTGTCTCCTAAAATTTGGGTTTCTAATTGGAGGGTCTTGTTGATCTCTGCTCCGGGGTTTATTTTCTAAGGCTAATCTGTCCATTAGTTTCTCCATTGTTTTCATCATCATATCAATCCTAGCATCAGTGGGAGAGGAATTAGAAGCTACATTTTCTTCCCTAATCTTCCTTCTGTCTGTATTGGTTTTCTGTTTCATTTTCCTAGAGGCCATCAGATTCGCTTCAACTTCTACTGTGTCCTTTAACATGTCTAGTAGAGTGGTTGATTTTCTTTCTCTCAACATACAAGAAAAATCACCATCAAAGGCATATGTATAATGCAATTTATCAACCCCTACCAGGGGTTTCACATCAGTATGGATGGAATTATAAACCCTCATGAATCTAGCGGAAAATTCTTGGACAGACTCAAAACCCCCTTTTTTCAGATTGTTATACTGGGTTAGGACTCGTGAAGGTTTTTTCTTATCTTCCCACTTCTCAAGCAAACAAGTCACGAAATCATCATAGGAAGGTATTGATCCCGCAACAAGCATTCTGAACCACTTCTTTACTTCTCCAGATAAACTTTGTGCTAGCAGCCTCATTTTAGCATCATTGTAATCCACCTCCTCAAGGTCAATGCAGTCGTTGAATCTATCAACATGTTGTTGGGCTGTATAATTTCCCTCCCCATCAAACAATGTGATTCTCTGTGCATAGTTTTGAGGGAGGTCATGCAAAGCAGCAGGTAGAGCAAGTGGGGCGAACATAGTATCCATAACTACTGGTGGGTTTGGAACAGTTTTATGATTTCGTGATGGTATTCTTTGAACTTTAGATTTTTTAGACTCAACGCTTCCAGACTTTAGAAGATCTTCCCAAACAGACTGTAAAAAATATGACTGAAATCCATTTTGATCAATTGCAATTTGTTTTAAATTTGATTCTAATTTAGACCTTAACAAAGATTGTTCAAACCTTTCACTTAAATCAGCATTTTCATCATCTAACAACTCTTCTTGAAAAGGAGGAAACAGATCTATTGTTTGAGAAGTACCTTCTTGATATTTTCCTTTAATCTTCCTTAGAATCTTTTCTGGACTCTCCACTCCCGAGAATAACTGAGAGTCTGGATTTCTCCTCATGGGAATCCTTCTGGGAGCCACAGTGTCTTTCTTGGAGTCGCCTTTTAAACCTGGATTTTTTTTTTTTACACTGGAGTCACCAGGGAAAAGATACAACCAATACTAAATATCAAATTTATTTGCCCACAGAAATCTGATTACATTGTTGTTCTTCCCAGGGAAAATTTTGGACATTCGTTCCTCGACAACGGCCCCAAATTGTTAACACTCAGGATTTACCCTTTGGTTGCGGAAGGATAACCCTAAGGTAACTATTTCAAACCAACCCTCAGGAGGAGAGATGGATTCTTTCCTACCAGAGAGGGCTCTCTCAAAATATGAATACAATGGCAATAAATGTTTTTCAAGAAACTGATATTTCTATTTTAAAATTGGCTGAAAACATATGATTCACATTGGGCATGGAGTCACATCTGATATTTCTAAAGACCAGCAGAAAATCAACAACATAAATCTTGGTGAAGGCAAGGAAATTGTTGTCCTACGGTCAAGTTCTTTTAGCGGGTGATATTTGAAAGAAAGCAAAACAACCCATCAACATTAAGCATCAACACAGATGAATTTAATATCGCCTTTAGAAGAAAACATGAAATGCTTAGGTATGATTAAAACAAAGCATGGTTTGCATGAATTTTGGATTAAATAACACTTTCACCATAAGCATGAGAAGAAAAACAACATGGAAGCTTTTAACTGGAAAATACGATTCAAAAAGAAAAGGAAAATACAGACTGCAACACAAGCAACGCATGAATCTTCACCCTTCAAAATGTGCTTTATTTCTGCATAGAAAAAATTTACAATAACAGAGGTATTCTCAGTACGAAAAATGTTCTTCTCTATCACAAGTTTCAACCCCTTACAGTGATGGCGAAATAGCCTTTTTATAGCACTTTGAAGTGAAACCCTAACAACCTTATAACTCACCTAGTAAATATTCAGATTTCACTTTTACATTTTACTTTAGTCAAAATTTGTACACATGTCAAAATTTCCAACATATGAATCTTCGGCGCCCTGTTTGTTGGATGGAGACTGCTTGCTGGAGTTTTTAGCCTGAACCTTTAGGAGCGTAAGGTGTATTTCGTTTTCCCATATTTCTCCACTGTCTTCCACTGATCTGCCGTGGGAAGCTCATAAATTGTAATTTCTTTCACCAATACCTTCATTTCTATATGTTATGTAGTGGAAATTTGTGGTATTCTTTCACCCATCATGGCCAATTTATGCAGAATTTCGAAATCACTTGAGAGCTTCTCCAACAAAATGTTACCTGTTAAAACATGAGTTAAATTTTCAAGTTTCTCATGGTTGGTCCTGGCTTCGAAAAGCAAATCCTTGTGACTATTTTGAGGAATCAAATCACCATTTTCATCCCAGAACGAAGGGAACCCCTTCTCAATCAACTTATCAAATTTCCTCTTGTAGTCTGTCACTTGATTTTAAACGTGTTCAGCTCTAGCTTGAACACCTTCTACATGTGCATACTTTCTGAGCACTCTCCTTTCACAAGTTATAATTGCTATTATGTTCTTTATCTGCATAGTCTTTAGATCATCCTCGGTCAGGGTATTCATAAAATCCACTGTGTTCTGAGTTGTATCTTTGGGCTTCCTATTCAAACTTTCTCTCATCGCTATACAACTCTACAAAGCATCATTTGCCACTTTTCCCTTTTCTCTCGTGAAACTTAGGTAGGGTCTGAACTTGGTAGCTTCATCTATAATGGAATCCCAAATCATATGCTTGGCACCCTGCATTGGGGTTTTCCTTGTTATCTGTATTATAAATCTCTGATTCTTGTCTACCAAGTCCTTATTTTTGTCCTTTAATTCCTGTAGTTCTTCATCCTTTTTCTGATTCTCTTCTTCTAGCTTCCTCTTTTCTTCTTTCAACTCTTTTATTTCTACATCTTTTAGACTCACTTGTGGCATGGCCCAAACAATGCCATCTGCGCTTCCTCCTCTACTGGTCTGACTAATCCCTTGTTGTCCTTTTGCTACGGCTTCCAACTTCCCCTTGAGATCCTCAATTTGATTTTTGAGGATTATTTGGTCCTTCTCCCACACAACCTCTTTCTTTATAAACTTCAGTGATTTTGCATTGTGGTCATCTAGTTCTGGGGATAAGCTCTCTTTTTCCTACTCCAACATAGTTAACTCAAAATCCTGTATTAGCTGAGTGGATGATATCTTAAGTTTTTTCTTGAGCAACTGCATGGTGCTCTCTTTCTCCATCAAAAGCTTCTTACTGCCTTCACCTTTGCTCGCTCCATCATCAACCAAATCTATTTGCAGTCTCTTAATTTGTTGTTGATGGGCCCTATTCTCAATCCTTTCCTGCCTCAACTGGATCTCCAATCTGTTGACATTACTCTCTAATTTAGAAACCTTTAGAGTAGCTTTCATCAAATCTGTGTATATTACTTCCCCAGTCTGTCTATGCAGATGAATCTTGTCAGGGACAACTATCTTTTTAAAATTCAACTTCATCTCGGTTACCTTGTCATCAGATGACACGGCCAAATTCAAAGTATTTTCGACAATATCTCTGCTGGCCACCAAAGTGACAGGTAAATTTTTTGTATCTTTGACTCTAGGAAATAAATTGTATGTATTTTCTGAGCTTGTGTGTTTGTCTTGCTCGTACTTTACATACATCTCAGCTCTTGACTGAAACCTCTTGGTGTCACCAGCCTCCTTGGCTTCTTGAAAACTATACTGTTGTCCCTGAACTTCTGGAGCCAGGTATTTCTCCTTTTTCTTCTCTTCTACTCTTGTGGATACAACCAGATCACCTGGAGAATCTTCTTTGAACCTTTTCCCCCTTTCTGGCTCCTCTGTTTCTATATCATATATTTCTTCAAAGCTCCTTTTGCCTGCAGTCTCTTCTGCACCTGGAAGTACCATTTCGGATGAAGATTTTTCTAGAGTACCAGGATCTGAGTGTGAACATGTCGGGACCTCTTCATCTGGTTCATATTGCAGAATATTTTCTCTTTTGGATAACCCTTCCACCTCTTGATGATCAAAGGCCCTATTCTTGTTTTGTTGTCTTCTTTTAGAGATATATGGTAGGGCTCATACTTAACAGCAATATCCTTTTTGAATTCTAGTCCTTCTAGTTGCTTATCTATAAACGAAATGGCATGTTTATTCCTCACAATGAAGGGACCCAATTTTAAGGTGAACTTGATATCCGGAAGCTTTTTTGAAGGTCAAGAAATGATCATCTTCAATAATCAACTTCCGTCTGATAAATTCCAAAGCAAAAACCCTTGAGGTCAAAAATGCTGGCAATATGTAGGGCTCCTTCACAAATCCATATAACTTGATAATTGTATGTTGCTTGGATAAAAACCAGTCTCCAATTGCTAAATCCTGTTTTAAGTGCATGGAAGTTTTCATTTTTGGCAAGACTCTTGCCAATTCCTCTCCAAAGATTAACTTGTAGAATTCTGACACAACATAGTTCATATAATTGAACATGTTGTCTTCCAACGAATTTGAAAAAACCTCCGGCGAAAACCTTATAACTTTATGACTTGAGAAAATCAACATTTTCATCAGATGAGACTGGAACCTGAAATGACGAGTATTATGGAAATACACTAGCTGAGAATGTATATTTTCAACAAGGAATTCATCAAACTTAAGGCATGGCACTTGATGGTATTCCATCTCTAGTAAACCAGAGATTATTCTGAAGAGCAGGCATAGTTGAACCTCGGTCACTACAACATCACTATCAAGACCTAAGAACTGGGCAATCAAAGTCAGGACCAACTGAGTGCTTTCATTAAAGAAATTAAAATCTAAAGGATAAGGTGTGTCTTGGATTTCAAGATCCGGTTTGGGGCAACTAGTGAGGAAAATTTGTTTGGCTTAGGGGAGGACTGGCGATAAAGACTGACTAGGGTTTCCTTGGAAAATCTCTCTAATTCATGGCATTGTGACCGGGGTACTTCGAGGGAGTTTCTGATAACAGTGGGCTCGATAGGGTAAATAATTTCGGATTTTTGGGCATTCATGACAACTCTCTCGGCTTGGGAGTATTTTTTTGCACACCATGAAACGAACTCAGGGAATCCCATGAACTGGTCTGGGAAAAAGTATATAAAGGATGATTGAAAAACCCTATGGATATCAGCACCTTCCTTATTTAACCTATCTAATTTGCCTTTATTTCCCTAACCGACATCTTAACCACAGTGTCGAAAACGTCCCTATCTCTATCCTCTAGGGCATCTTCAATCTTAGTATTTTTTACACTTAAGGCTTCTATAACTTCTTCCATTATAAAAATAACCCTTTCTTAATGAACGCACATACTTCGAGACCTACCTGATACTGACAACCATCAACCTGGTATCTTCTGTCACTTTCTTCGCTGCACACTTCTCCAGAAGCTTCTGACGCTGACACTTAGAGAACAAATGTTGGATTTCATGTGACTTTTCGCTTTTTATAACACGACCCCCACTATTTTCCTTGCTTCTCCTCCGGCGGACATTTACCTCAACTGTCAATCTTCTGCGCTGTAACCTGGATCGTCAGATCTATGACCCTTCTACCATCATCCTTATGTAACCATTATATGTCGTTCGATCTAATCCTGCATCAATCTCAACCATTCATTTTGGCACTACAACCATTTGCAGGTGGTTTTGCATGGCACTTGGGCGGGTTCCATCACCGCCTTTTCAAATTGCGGAATGTTGAGATCTTTCCATGTGTCCAGTGGTTTTGGATTTCGCAACCGCCTCCTCCTTCAATCCATCGTGCACCTCCACAATGCATAAATCTCCACGCACCATTGATATATCTTCCATTTCTTGATCAACGGTGAAATTTGCTTGCTTTTTAGGCCCATCTTATGTCGCCTTTATGTCCAGTCCTCCTCTATTCATCGTGTTCCTTCCCCAGCGGAGAGCCTTTCATCACCGTTGATTTCTCTTAGTGAAATCCAAACCATTGGATTTCTTTTTACCTTTGCCGTACTTTAACCAACCTCCTAGACCATCAGATCCCCTTCCATCTTCCACCTTAGCCATAGATTTCCCTTGTCTTCCCTTTACCTTTCGAAAAGCGGTTCCGCTGAGCCTCCAACTGGTTTCCCATACCTCTTTTCCAATCTGCAAATCCTGAGGAATCGACATGTGGTTGGCCATTTATAATTCTGCGGCCACCCACGTCGTCATTCCTCCGCGCATATTTGCCTTGCGGAATCTCTCTTGGAGCGTTGATTTGGAAATCAACGGTCGATCAACCATGCGAGTTGCAGGCCTTTTAACTCCTTTTTATTCTTTGGTAGGGCCTCATCCTTAACCATCGTGCTCCACTTGTGGTGAAAATCAACCTCTGTCGTTGATCTCTGGAGACGAAATCTAGGCCGTTGAACCCTCCACTCCTCTAAATTTTCTCCCGTGGTCATTTCGGAACAACATCGTCACCGTCGATCATGCCTCCGCCTCGATCTCAGCCATTGGTTGTTTATTTCATGATCTCCCAAGCTATTTTGTAGATTCTTCTATCTTCTTTTAGCTCCAGCCAGCAATCACATGGTATATATTTCTTAAGGGATCGGGTGCTTTCCCCTATAGAGCCTTGGATCACACCAACCACAAACTTCCATTTTCTATTACCGCATTCATGCTTTGAAAAATATCTGTGCTAACACTCAATAAGACGTTGAAAGTAATGGAAGTTGCATCCAATGATCACTATATTAAGAGATCGATCTTTTAGCATGGTTAAAGTTTTTAGTTACAATTATACGTGAGTCAATTTTAGCATCCATTTTAGAAACAAAGTGTGGAAGTAAATCCATCCTACGGATAGTTAGACTTACTACAAAGACCAAACCTAACTCCTATAAGTTCAAGCTAGGACAAAATCAAAACAAATAGTAATCTATTTTCTTACATCTAACATATTATCATTAACTTCTAAACATTGGGAAGGGGGATAATGACAAGACTCACCTCGAACCTGTTGGTTTTCCTTGCTCCAGCTTTAGCTTGATCTCCAAGACTTGAACCTTTCTGAGTATAACATGAAACAATACTTCCAAATGCTAGATGTCAGAGTTAAGATCTACTTTATATAAAGCACAGCATGCATTCACATATATGAAAGGTACAAATAGGAAAATAGGCTAAGTTATATTGATGAGAACTCAAGAAGATCAAGATACAGTTACCCTTGATGTCCAAGTAATAACTATGCCTCTCAAGCTCCTTCTCTAGCTATCTCTACAAATCCTCCAGGACTATAGGTTTGATGCCGCAAATTCCCTCCCCTTGGATCATGGATGGCCTCCTTCTTATAGGATGTGGGAGGCCAACCAATTGGAGAGGAAGGTGGATCTAGATGAGTAATTAGTGGATTAAGAGGTTGAGCCAAGCTAAACAAGGAAGGTAAGTTAGGATCGAAAAGGAGTTTCAATCCCAAGAAAATATACCAGAGGGTGAGATCCGGAATCCAAGCCAAAGGTTATTTTGAGGGATTTTCGTGCCCCTTGAACTAAGCATAGCGCGAAAATGTTGGGATCTTCGCGCCCCTGCAGTTATGCAGAATGCGAAAATAGGGAATTTTCGCATCTTGCATTACTAGCAGGACGCGAAAATCATGATAAAAGGTGTCCAAGTGAGGTGGCAAGTGACCAAGTGAGGTGGCATTCGACCAAGGTAAGATGGATTTGTCTCCAAATACTGCATATGAGACCAAGGAGGGGACCAAAAAGGTTCAACACTCGTTAAAAGGTAATGTCGTAAAGTGTCGCATGATGTTATGACATGAGGATACGACACGAAGGTTCAATGTGGGACTTTGAGGTATAACAGATGCCCCCTAAAGTGTGAGGTCAGAAGGAACTGATGGCCGAAACACTTTACCAATAAATGAGTCCGCGGAGATAGTAGCAAGGAGGTTGGAGTGGAGCTGCAAGGAAACAAGATGTTAAACAACACCGAGGTGGGAATCCCCATGCTCGGGATAACTGAATCAAAGCATGGTTTTCGATCAATACAATGCAGATCCATGACATAACTGACATGATAGAGACTATAGATGAATCATAGCTACTATGAACAAACGTAGATTTGTGATCAAATAACAACACAACCATGACCAATACAATAGTGGATTTGTGTGACAGTACATAAACGAGGTCACCAACAGATGTGGGGACCAACTCAATAATCACCATCGCAACCTAGACGTAGGACGAATATCAAGAGAATCCAGGGTCTTCTACCCAATCCCAAATCGATATGAATCTAACCATGTGCTTACAAGGTGTTGAAGTCGAACATGGCAGATACCACTTGATTACCGGTCAATGACGTGAACAGTTAACAAGTGCGAGGGAAATCACCAATGATGAAAATGATCCCCAAGGTATCTCTAGTGCAGTTCATCGAATGTGAATAGATGACTTGATGTCGAACATTCATGGAATCAATCGATCATAGGTCAATGATCAGAACCTACTATCGAATACGAGGAAACCTGCCATTGAGGCATGCATGCACCAAGGTACTAAGGTTGGTTTCTAAATCTACTTCCTGGATAGAGAGTTGAAGTCGACAGTAACAGACTCGTCGAAGGTGGACCATAATGAATTCCACATCATCAACATGAAATTGATACAAGAAACACTAGTAGAGCAATGGATCATAGAGTACATACTGACACAAGACTGGAGTGTTTGAAAAAATGGTAAAAAGAGTTGACTCAAGGTAACAATGACCCTTTGAACATATAATGGCATGAGACAGGACTTGGCAGCTGGGATTGATTAACAGAAATAACCACAAGGTGAGAAGGTTCAAAATGAAGAATACGACTCATGACTATAGTTATAACTCGACAAAGAGACTAAATACCCAAGGAAGACAAGCTGTAAATGCATTCCATGTTCAAAGGTCATGACTCATAAGCTGCCAAAAAGGTGAACTCAGCCTATTCCCCCATTTTTCCCCATCATAACTGACGAGTACCTATTTGTTGTTTAACGAGCTTGAAGAGGATAGCAGATACTCGGTGTAGCTCACGTTCAAGTGATTCCATCCTTGTACGTTTTACGAACCCAAGGAAGGAAAGGTTCGACTCCATAAGGATCCTTCGATGTTTAATGTTACGAGTCCAAAGAAAGGTAACTTGGGCAGTTTTTCATGTTTCGAGAATCTGAAATAACCTAAAGAAGACTCCAAGGTTTGACTTTTTCGTAATAATTAGTCCCTAGACCCAAAAAAGTGTAAAATAATGCCCAGAAGAACTCTCCTAGTCATGATTGACTAAGGTATACCTTTCTCGTAAATAGTCTAAACGGACCGAAAAAGGGATAACCTACCACCAGATAGACGTCCTTTCAAATACTTTTACAAGTGTGAAAGAAACAAGTTCACTTGGTGACCTTTTCTAAGTGAGGGAGACTGAAAAGAGCTTAAAGAGAACTCCTATGGTTCAGTTTTCGTAAATTAATCATCTTAGTCCGAAAAAGGAAGAAAATAATACTAAGATTATAGTTTACTCATTGTTTTTTGAGCGCGAATAAAGTAAACTAAGCTCGACACCATTTTACTTAGGTTTGAAAAGCACGACTCAGGTGTGAAAAGCGCTTGGTATCTTTTTCATGTTTTGGTCCAGAGCACGAAAAAAGAGAAAGTGAGATCGAAAAAAGGTCAAACATGGGAAACCACCAGTGTGAACAATGTTTATGAACCTGCCAAAAGTAATAAAAAAACCCTAGAAATGGACATTAGGCCATTAATATGAAAAATTGAGTCAAAAAGGTTTTTCAAATGTAAAAATAGTTAAAAATAACCATGTGATATGTATAAAAGTGGTAAAAGGGGAGAAATTACCCATTGTGACTTGGTTGTTCTTACCCAAAGGAGATTTTTTACCTTGTGGAGAGAAAATCTTCAGCTGAGGATATTGGGAGATCCGGGGCACCGTTTTGACTACCGTTTGGACCAGGTAAATCCTCTCACCATGCTCTTTCTTTCTATCCATTTTTTGTTTGCATTCATATTAATTTTTCTGGGTTTGGCAAGGCCCTAGGGCACAAATTTTGTGCCCAGGAATTTTTATGTCGAGAGGCACGAAAATTCCTGAATCATCGTGGTTGGGCTAATGGCTGGGCTAGTAGCCGGGGTGCGAAAATTATCAATTTTCGCATCCCCAATACTATCCAGGCCGCAAATATTCGCAGTCATGAAAAAAGAAAAGTTTGCCTCTCCCTATTTGCATGAAGCTAGTTTCTCACATTTTAACTGAGGCCCCCCTTGGTGATTTGCAAGGGATTGCAAGTAACTAAAGTGAAAATGGTAGACTGGAAGGAAAGAGAGCATGAAGGGAATGAAAGGGAGGCTCTTAATGATGAAAATACATTGGCCGCGCTCCTAGAATACGGTCTATTAAATTTTTTCAAGACCAGGGGGATCCGCAAACAAGGAAAACTATTGAATCATACCATCCAGATGTGTGACGCCGATATTATAGCTTTCCGTATTGGGGAGCACACACTCGATATTTAACTTGAGGCTATTTACTTCTTGACTGGACTCTCCAAGAGGGGGGGCTGATTCAACCTAATAGGGAACCGGGCCACTGATGAGACCACATATACTTATATAGCACAGTATTGCAGACTAGGGTCCCACAAGAAGAGCGGGAAAGTACTCATAGAGGATGTATTGGATATTCCCTTGAGGACGATCCTATATACCATTAATTGTGTGGCAAGAAGTGTGGGATCTCACCATGCTACCAATGCACAAATGACCTATCCTGTGGAGTGTATGGATCCAAAGTTGTTCAACTGGTGTGACCGGGTCCTGGTTAACATCAAGGATCAGATCACCAAATGCAGAAATGGGGACATTCATCATTTTGGATATGGTAGCATCCTAGTCACCTTCTTCTTGGAGAGGGTGCCACTTCTACGTCCTCAAATAGAGAGGCCTCGTCGCCCTACATCTGAGCCATGGATGGGGCGATGGAGCGACTATGCAGGGCGGATTGGAGGGCCGCAAGTCCTAGCATTCAGTGAGGACTTCTTTTCATGGCTTGAGGAACAGATAGTGATGATAGAAGACTATCCTTATGATGGGGTAGACTTCCATGATGACATCGATATGGATCTGCCCGAGGATGTTGATTGGGACGAATCAGGTATGTGACCTTAAAAAATGTGGTTTTAGTTTTTTTTAGATATATATCATTTTTGTTTTGTTTTGATAATGTGTATAAAGTCTAAAATATGTACGTGCGTTGTTGTAGATCGCGGACCGAGGAAGTCAGTGGGATACTCACCATTACATCGACATGGGGTTCAAAATCAGGCTGAGGAGGAGGAGGAGGAAGAGGTGGAGGATTCTGTGACGTAGTATGGAACATCGAGCGATTGACAATGGGTGTCCCTCCTATGAGGATGCCCGAGATACCTTACCATCTTCAAAGGCACACTATAGGTGTGCCAGAGCGTATATGCAGACTGCTCCGCCATGTGGCCAGGGAAGTCGTGTGCTACCATGAGCACCGTGAACCCTGTGATTAGTGTTTTTAGGTAGTAGTATCATTATCGACATGTACACGATATGTAGGCTTGAGAGCCAATTTTTGTATGGGTTATGAACCCAATTTTGACTTTAGACACATTATACTGTTGTATGTGCCAGGAAACACTTTTTACATGATTCATATATATGGACCTATCTCTACTGTTTTATCTATGATGACTTGTGTGTGTGTATATGTACATGTTTTCTTTCATGATGTATGAGTTATGTATGGGCTAGATGCCAATCCAACACATAGTTAGCTAACGAATCAGCCACTGTGTTGAGTTCCCTTGGTACATGTTGATATAAAATGTAATCAAATGATCGTTCAAGGAGGCATACCCTTCTGTATAAGAGAATTAGTATAGGATCATGGACGATGTAGACGCGGTTTAGCTGAGACACCACGAGTTGTGAGTCTAGGTAGGTTATAAAGGAACGGATTCCGAGAGAATAAAATTCGGTCAGAAGTCTGATTATTGCATGATACTCCACAATGTTGTTTGTTGCGGGGCCCAAGGAAATACCATCTGAAGACATCAACTCGCCGGCAGGGGAATATAGTACCCATGTTGCAAAAGCAAGGTTCCGAGTATGCTGACTACCACCATCCGCGAATCCAAAGTATGCCGACATCTGCGCATAAAAGCACAAGTCGAGATAAATGATGATGTGCGAGATAGAGTCCAAGCATGCAAAAACCAAACCACAATCACACTATATACATTATATACAAGGTGTTATAAGTAGGATAGACCTATGCATAGAATCTCTTTAGGTAGAACCCGTTGCAGGGCTCTCCCAAATGTATACCATCATAATCGACAAGCTCGTAAGCTCCCTTCTCTAACACATGTTTGACCACGTAGGGAACATACCACATGAATTCCAATTTTCCCTTACCTAGCTTATCATGCATCTGATCGTAGGTAAGGACTAGGTCACCCTCGTTGAACACTCAAGGTTGAGCGGATTTGTCATACTGAGCTTTGACGCGCTTTTTGTGAGCTTCTTTGGCAAGTGCGGCATCTCGGTGAGTTTCATCTAGCTTAGCCAGATATAGAAACCGTTCTTATTCGGTGGTGGTGTTAGGTAAAAGTTCTACTGCTAGTTTCAAAGATGGTATTTCACACTCAATCTATAGGATCGCTTCCAATCCATATACCAGTTGGAATGGTGTGAACCCGGTTGCATTTTTTACCGAAGTCCTGTAGGCCCAAAGAGTTGAAAAGAAAGCTAAGTGCCATTTAGATTTTTGTGTACCCACAGTGTGTTGGATCATGTGTTTCAAGACTTTATTAATTGCCTCTACTTGACTGTTTTCTTGTGGGTAGTACGGGGTTGAGTTTTCATGGTGAAAACCTAGCTTGGAACTCAGTTCTTCCATCATATGATTCTTGAAGTGGGAATCATGATCAGTTACAATGGCCCGCAGGACTCCAAACCTAGCTATAATATGATTGAATATGAATAATGCTGTTGTTTTTCCGTCCTCGGCGTATGTAGGCATGACGTCAGCCCATTTTGTAAAGTAGTCAACGACGACGATGACATAACTATGCCCCCAGGCTGAAGTGGGATTACAATGCATAAAATCAATACCCCATTTTGAAAAGGGGCTGACAATAATGACAGGATGGAGAGGAGCGGGGTGCGAGTGTTTCTTAGAGTGAAAGAATTGACATGGTGGGCACTTCTTAACCGCTTCAACACAGTCTTTGAATATTGAAGTCCAGAAGTAACCCACTCGTAAGATCTTCTGGGAGGTAGCCATCCCATAAACATGACCACCACATGCTCTCGAGTGGCAGTCATTCAAAACATGTTCGGCTTCGTCGAGGGTTAAGCAACGACGTAGCACAAAGTCAAAACCATGACAATACAAGGTATCGCTAACGATAAGATAATACTTAGCGTGGTGTCGAATACGATGACATTCATCACAGTTAATATTGGGCCGAAAACGTTGTGTCTGGAGATACAAAATCATGTCTCCATACCAAGGGTCAGTCGTGCCGATGAGAAACAAAGATTCATCCCGAATTGAATCAATGGGCTCTGATTATCATCGACATGGGGAAATGCACAAATCAACTCGGCAAAGACCAAGGATTTCTTGGATTTTTCTTTGGCAAACTCCAAATTGAACTCTTGACGAAAAATAATCCAACGAGAATATTTGCCCCCTAGCACTTTGTGTGTTAGGATATAGTACATCGGATTGAAGTTCGCGATGACGGTGGTTTTGCAAAGCAGAATGTAGTGTCTAAATCTCTGGACTGCACAAATTGTGGCCAGATCCAGCTTCTCCACATGTGAGTAACGTGTCTCGGAGTCAATGAGACTCTTGCTGAGATAGTACACAACATGTTCTTGACCGTTGTTGTCTTCCTGAACAAGAACCATGCCAACAGTGGTAGTAGAGGTAGCGGGATATAAAATATAGTCTCGTGTATAGTTGGGGGGTTGTATCACAGGAGCATTAGTAAGGGCCTTTTTCAAGTTGTCAAAAGACCATTAAGCTTCATCATCCCAGATGAAAGGAATATCATTTTTGAGAAGCCTCATGTAGCCCTTAGTGATCTCTGCGAAGTTACAAACAAATCGGCGTAAAATGTTGGCATGCCCTTGAAAAATATGGAGTTCTGGAATATTGGAGGGGGAAGGAAAGGCCAAAATAGCCTCTACCTCCGCAGGATCAAGACGTATGCTGTCCTTGGAGATAATGAAACCTAACAATCTACCGAATTTGACATAGAATACACATTTATGTGGATTCAGGTGGATGTTGTAGTGAGGACATCGTGAGAATATTTCACTTAGATGATCAGGATGGACCTCTCGTGAATTGGAATGTGCGGGTAGGTCATCCAGGTAGGGTTCCACAACATGCTTGATATCGTGAAATGCATATGACATGGACCGTTGAAATCTGGCCCTGGAGTTCTTGAGACCAAAGGGTAATTTGTGATATGCAAAGGTCCCCCATGGGGATATAAAAGCAGTCTTATGTTGGTCAGACAGGAGTATCTCAATCTGATTGTAGCTAGAGAAGCCATCCATAAATGAAAAGATGACGCTCCTGGCACAGTTGTCGATAATATGGTTGATGAAGGGAGTTGGTTAGTTGTCCTTGGGACAAGATTTGTTCAAGTCTCTATAATCAACGCAGACTCTAATAGTGCCCTGTTTATTAGCTACATGGACAAGATTAGAAACCCAATTTATCAATGGGACAGTGTATATAAAACCAACAAGAAGAAGTTTTTCAACTTTCATTTTAATAGCTGTAGTTTTGCGAGGATAGACGCGTCAGAGTTTCTGTCGGAAGGGTCGAGCACTAGGATAGACTTGGATTCCGTGAACCACTATAGAGGGGTCTATCCCTGACATTTCTTCATAAATCCAAGCGAAAACATCGCGGAACTCTTTAAATAAGGCAATATAGAATTGCACCTCGGTAGGTGTATAGATTTTTCCTAGATGGATATGTTCCACGATACTAGGATTCATGGAAATGTCAATAGGAATGGTTTCCATGATATTGGCTAAGTTTCCTTCGGAAAACACATCACGTGAAGAATCGGGAAATTTAGTGTTGACAATGTTCAATGAAGCATTGGATTTTGTATTAGGATCAACCGCCTGGATCGTTGGGAAAGAAGACCGATGGTGGTGGGCTTCCCATGGTGGTTCATCGATGCTCAAGATCTACCTGATTGATTCGTCAGACGGAAAAGTATGTGAAAGAGGGTCTATAGAGGGAAAGGATGAATTGATTCGAGGCAGGAGAGGTGCCATACTATGGTGGTCAATTGTATCGATCCAATCGGATGTTGATTGGATCGCATGGTAGGTTGCTTGATTATAGTTCAGAGGCATACAGTCACCGATTGTTTCGCAATCAGTGAGACTTGGAACAACCCATGAATCACGAGGTTCGTGAGGTTGAATGATGTTCGAAGAGATCATAAGGATTGGAAATATGGGGGGTGGGAGCTCCGGAAACACTCTAATGATGGAGGATTCTTACAGAAAACCGACACCAATGTCCTCATAATGATGTTGACTTTGTGTCAGTAATGGGACATTATTAACGCTGTTGGAGTGGACGTCTGGAGTGCAAAAGTATAACTGATCGATGGTAACAATACTCCCCTGATGAGGAAATTGGACCAAACGAAAAACTGAGTGTTATCAAAAAATCCACTCGAGCGGGCGCGAGCAGGATCTCCCTAGCTCAATGCGAGTCTAGAACAAATAGAACAGACTACAAACATGTTTCCTAGATCTACTTAAGGATCAAGCACTAGATGTCTTACCTCTTTGATTCGCTATCCTTTCTCCCGAATGTTGATCCACGTCCCACGGTCGTCAGATCCAAGATGCAAGACCTGTTAAGACACAGAAAAGAGAAACGAGTAAAGAGCATCTATACAATAAGAGATCTATGTAAACAGTTAAGCAGGTAAACAACACAACATCATTACACATAAGAACGATATTGGTGGAAAGCATTTGTATTATTGTAAATAGAGGAGTACATGATAGAGATATAGGACTACAACCAGAGACTTAACGTAGCAGCCCTTCTCCGACCAAGCCAATTGCCATGTTCTTCTGAAGAAGTATGAGTTCTCCAAGAGGTGAGTGAAGGTGTCTTAAGAGATATTTCTCAGCATGTAAACACTATAGGCTTCCTCCCAAGATAGATTTCACCAGCATGTAGATATCATAGCCTTCCTCCCTTTGGGATGGGAGTAATTCTCACTTATATAGGACTAAGTGGATAGGGTATGGGTAGGATAGGTTGAGAGATAGTAGGAGAGAGATAGGGGATCTTCCCAAAGAGTTAGGGGTCGAGTACCGGCACTCCTAGAGGTCAGGGATAAGCCCCTAAATGAGCAAGTTTCGAGAAGGATCTCGAATAGGCTATTTTTTCCCATTAACAGACCTCGTCGCACCCTGCAGTGGAGCAAGATGCGACGTCGCATGTTGCTAATGTGCAACTTGCGACGACCTCTCAAAAGATTGTAGGATTGAGTGCAAATCCTCCCAGATGAAAATACTTAGTCCAGGTGACTTCAGGGATGTATACACTGAATCTAATGATGGTTAGATTTTAGGTGTAACAGAATTCCCCCCAAAGCATGAAGCTGTTAAGGATGTACAGGTGAAGTGCTTTGAAAGAAACAATGGAAATAGGCTCGACGGACGAAGGACACTAATGCAGTACAACTGAATCTGAACTGACAATCTCATATGAAGTACAACATGGCTGTCGACCAATACATTGTAGATCCATGGTAGTAATGAGCGACTGAACACAATCATGGCTACTAGACATAAGCGTAGATCCATGATGAGATGATAACACAGCCACAACCAATACAAAAGTGGATCCATGTAATGTGACTCAATACAAAATCCATCGCAACCTGGGTAAAACATGACTCCCCAGGGTCTTCAAGATGAACCCGCAATGATACGAATCTATCCATGTGATTACAAATGTCTTGACGTCGAACATGGTAGAAACCACTTGATTACCGGCCATTGATGTAAACCGTTAACAACTGTGAGGGAGATCACCATTGATGTCAATGATTCCCAAGGTATCACAGTACATATCATCAAGCGTGAATAAATGATTTGAGGTCGAACGCAAGATGAAATATTTCAATCAAGAGTCAATGATGTAAACTCATGATGAAAGCAAGGTAACCTGCCATTGAGGCATGCAGGGCCAAGGTACTTGGTTAGTTTCTATATTCAACCCTTGGATGATGAGTTGAAGTCGACAAGGATGAATCCGTCGAAGGAGGGCCATGATGAATCCCTCATCAATCGACACGAAACACGACAAAAGATGTGTAGAGTGGATCGGATGGTACAGTAACATTTAAGACTGACTCAAAGTAACAATGGCATGACGATGTGTGTACTGACTGTAGATGATAGATGATAGACGTGTTCTTGAACATGGGCATGGCATGACTTGGTAGTATTGACATAATGAGAATGACGCAAACTTCCAATGCAACTGATGATGGAATCTTTCTCCGAATGACTCAGAGGAGTAACAGGACTCAGAAAGTAAGCGGGGACTCATAGACAATAGATGGCCCAAGTACTGTATGCGAATGCATATGAGTGCCATGTTCAAGAATGACTATATACTGCCACTAAGGTATGTAACACAAACACTTTCCTTTTTCCCCATCATGAATGATGAGTGCCTCATGTGTTT
Source organism: Larix kaempferi (assembly GCA_027924585.1). Classification (NCBI taxonomy): domain Eukaryota; kingdom Viridiplantae; phylum Streptophyta; class Pinopsida; order Pinales; family Pinaceae; genus Larix; species Larix kaempferi. The sequence goes on along the minus strand of BSBM01000129.1, from coordinate 7,688,835 downwards.
TTTACGAGCTTGATGAGGGTAACCAGATGCTCGGTATAGCTCATCTCATAGATGAGTCCAATCCCAAATGTTTTTCGAACCTGGGATAAGAGGGGTTCGTCCCATGACGGGCCCTTCAATGTAAAATTTAACGAGTCCATAGAAGGCAAACTCGGTCATCATTTCATGTTTAGAGAGTCTGAAAAGAACTAAAGAAGACTCCAACGGTCCTTTTTCGTAAAGTTAGCCTCATCGCCTGAAAAAGGTTAAAACAATGCGGAGAGGACTCTTCCAGCCATGATTGGATGGAGTATTCCTTTTTCGTAATTAGTGCTTCCTGGTCCGAAAAAGGGGTAAACTATCACCAGAAAGACAATCATTCAAATGATTTTACAAGCGTGAAAGCATCAAGTTCGCTTGGCAATCTTTTCCTATTTAGGGAGTCTTCAAAGAGCTTAAAAAGGACTCCATGAACAAATTTGTCATGGTTGATGACCGAGTACGACAAAGGAAAAAGTAAACTCGGCACAGTTCATTTTCCGTAAATAGTTTAGCAAGGCCGGATAAAGTGATAAACCTATACTCGGTAGACACACCTTTTTAACTCAAAATTTTAACGAGCACGAGAATGGTATCAAAAGCACTCGGAATATTTTTCATGTTTGGACCAGAGCACGAAAGAGTAAAAAGTAAACTCAAACCACTTTTCATGTTTCAACCAGATGACGAAAAAAAGTGAAAAGTAAGCTCAACACCATCTTACTGTTTTTAACGACCTCGAAGATAGGTTGGAAGAATGCTCATGATGTCTGCTTCATTTTTTAACGAGCTTGTAATAGAAAATGAACTATGCTCGGGATAATTTTCATGGTTTAATGAGCTCGAAACCTAAAAAGGAAACTATGCTAAAAAATGTTCCCAATGGTGGATTTCTTCCCGTCATGAAATCCAAAGGTTGGTGCATGCCCCCAGCATGATTGCTAGAAGTAAGTGACTTAGCTCCAACGTGGTGTGGAGAGGCGATCGAGTTGACTTCAACGTAACTTCCAGAGGTTGAAGACATGCCCCCAAGCTTCATTTCATTCGCCTAAGGCATATGCGGGTGAAAAGAAGGTTCAGGTACTAATTCTATGGGAAGACTTGACTCAATGGAAAATGAGTTGTTTCATTTTTTAATGAGCTTGACACAAGATTAGAACTCTGCTCATGGGAACCTATTTCATTTTTTAATGAGCTTGACATAGAACGGGAACTATGCTCATAGGTTAAGGCCCATTGACGGGTTCCTTCCCAACATGATGCAGAGGTTGGTAAATTCCCCCATCATGATTGCTAGCGGTTTAACATGGTAGTGTTCCTTGAACATCATTTTTTACGGTACGACATGTGACATGCCCCCAAGCTTCATTTCGTCTGAAAATGATGCTTGCTAACCCAACTACCAACCTGTCTACTAATATGAAAATGTTCACCAAGGGGGGGAAAACGAGAATCAAATGAAATGAAGGTTCAAATTCTAATTCTAGCGAGAGACTCGAACCGATGGGAGAGAGATCTATTTCATTTTTACACAAGATTGAAATAGACAATAACTATGCTTGAGGGGGCCCATCTTATTTTTTAATGAGCTTGAAATGGAATAAAACTATGCTCGAGTGGATGGTTTCAATTTTGTGCAAGTTTGAAACCAAATATAAACTATGCTTAGAGGGGTCTATCTCATTTTTTAACGAGCTTGAAATAGAATAAAACTATGCTCCAATGGATTGGTTTCATTTTTATGCAAGCTTGAAACCAAAGGGAAACTATGCTAGGGTGGTTGGTTTCGTTTTTTAATGAGCTTGAAACATAACATAAACCGTGCTCGTACCCCCCATCCTCAGGGGGAAGAAACCACTAAAACATGCGGAACATTTAGGGAAGTCTGATGACTAGGAGTCATATGATGAGTGGGTGTCACGAAGGAAAGCTGATCAATGGTCACAATATTCCCATGATGAGGAAAATACATCACTCGAAAGAGCGTGGACACTATAGCTTTCATAGCATAGACATAATCACGTCCAAGGAGCATATTGAAATCTAAAGTACCTTGGACAACCATGACATCAACATAAACAGTTTTACCTCTTAACATGACAGGTAACTGCGGGAGAATCCCTAAAGGTCTAGTAGACCTTCTATTAAAAGCAAAAATTTGGTCAGTTACTAGCACAAGATGGGGAGAACCTATAGCTTTCCAAGCAGTTGAGGATAAAATACTAACAAAATCTCCTTCATCAACTATCGTACGAAATATTTCTTTATCGGAAACTCCTACAGATATTTGAAAAGGAATACTCGAGGGAAGACGAGATTCTGTTAGACCACTCTAATCAAAGGAAATGACCTCAGTACTTGGGGGGGTCCTGTAGGAATCGACAGGGTCTCCCCTTGCCTAGGACATTCTGAACTGACTAGGAAAACATCAATGGTTTCCAATTCACTCTCACTTGGAAGATAAGAATGAGACGAAGATTGTGTCATGGTGACTGATTCAATCTAAAATTTCTCCAATGAAAGAGCGGGATCGAGTGGAGATGACATCGACTCGATCACTTCACTCTTGAAAGGAAGAGTGGGGTCGATTACAGATGAAACTGAATCGATCACTTGGTCAACCAGCGGGGGATCGAGGGACAACTTACTATCACTTGTTGGAAGCACCTGTTGAGGACTAGTAATATCTTCCAACCACCATGAAGCTTCATCCATGCTTGGACAAAGGAAAGTACGATGCATACCCTTGCATATCAAACAGGGATACAGGACTTTACCCTTCCGACCATTCACCAACAGGTCACTAGTCAAGGGAGTGTCATCAACATGATGGTCAGAGGTTGACGATACAAGCGGTTTGGGGTTTTTAGACAACACTTCTGACACACGGGATTGACCGGGACAATTCTTGAGAAGGTGATCACCCTTGCAAAGTTTGCAAGGGAACTTGGGCTTACGAGGAATTCTCATAGAATGAGTGCCATCAGAGGCAGATGGTTGATGCTTGGTCTCTTTCTTAACCTTCTTCTTCTTAATCTTCTTTTTCTTCTTCTTCACACTCTCCTTCTTACTAAAATCAGAGTTTTCAGTAGGAGAAGAGGAAGAGATGGAAGCCGATTCAAATTTCGACGGAGAAGGAGAAGGGTCATCATGAGATTGATGCTCATGTGGTGAAGGACCTAGGTCCGACACGATTGGTGCACTTGGTGTAACTGGATTGGAGAATAACCATACCGGTAATCCTATCGTTAATCCCGGAAGACTCAACGTAGCCATGAAGGGAGGACCAACAGTTCCACAAGGGGGAATAACAAATGGCATATCTTGGAAAGGTGCCTCCTGGTTGGTAGTCCCGGAAGAGTCTCCCATATCTAAACTTCCTAAGAGTCTCTAAAGTACCACACAAGTCAAGCACTACTATAGTCTAAAAGCAACAAGCAAACTGTGTGAATAGGAGTGGATTCAAAGTCTGGAACGTCACAGGATTATCAAGGCATCGCAAACCGCTATATACTGCAGGTTCCAACAATATGACGCGACAAGGAGGATTGGGACCATACCCTTTCCTGCATACCCGATTACCTAGACCGTACGTGCGTGCTAATCTCCCCAAGTGCTGTTCTCAGTGTATTGCTTTGCCAAGACGGCCAAATGGTTAACTCAGTTGGTTTCAGGATTCCTATGGGTGTCTCCCAATATACGCAAGGTACGTGGGAGCTCAAATCCGTAGTGGTGCTATCTAATGCACAACCGTTCGGCAAGAGACCTTCCGATATACTACCGAGTACGTGATACACCCTTCGATATACGCCAAGTACGGATTATGGTACTTGGTGGGTACGTGAAGGAGCTCGATATACCAATAAGTACGTGGAAGACTACAATACCCCCGGGATACAGTGCTGGCAAATAACGACAGCTGCCACGCTTAAAGACGTCGGAACATGTCTCTAACTTACACACAGTTACTAAATGATTTTAACCTAAGCTAGCGTTAATTTTATCTTGTACGGTTAGGTGGATGTATGAGGTGAGTACATAAATGTAAACATAATGCAATCCTAAACTACATGATAATGCACATTTTCCTTTCCTTTTCAATGAAAACTACTTAAGGTAAGGAGAGATTTTTCTTTCTTTCAAACCAAAAGTACTTAACTAGTAGCAAAAAGATGAATTCCTTCCTAGAGTGCAATAACTCTAACTTTTTGTAATGATCAGTTAAAAAGCGCAAAGAAAACAAAAGATGCAACTAATCTTAACAATGTGTAAGACAAAATGATGAAGCACTTTTCAATTTTCAAATGCATGTACCAAAAATGAAATTTGATAACTCAACGCTTTTCATATCTATATACAAAAAGTGAGAAGATATCTACGGCACTCTAATCTTTCAGAAATTCCTAAAGAAAAATGGAAACCACCCAAACAACTCAAAGGCACTCAAGAGAGGCTCAAAATATACCAAATGCAATAATTATAACTCATTTCCTATCTTTTTACACTTGAAAAAGACATATCTAAGCTACGAAAAGAAGGATTTCATAAACATTTCCAGTCAAATGCAAGACAAAGGAAAGCACTTAACAATCTTATCTAACTCAAATGCATACAAAACTGAAACAAGCCTTTTCTTCTTCTTATGAATGTGAGACCAAGAATTTCAAATGATCAAATTAAAGCAAGAAGAATACTTATGTTTTCCAATTTCATGAATATGGAAAAAGAGTGACAAAATCAAGCTTTTCTTTGAACTAAAGTGGAGACAAAGAATCAATCTTTCCCAAAAATGATTGAATAGCTCAGCATGTAAGGGAAACAAGATGCATAACCCAAGAAAGAGAGGCTCAAAAAGACATGGATATCCCACACTCTTCAAGTCTTTAAAACAAGCCAATCACACTCAACCAAAAATGATCTCAAAACCTTGAGATGGGTCAAAACGACTAAAGAATGCACAATTCATGAGGGGAATTTTTTTTTCAAAAATAGAACCCATTTCGCTTAAAAATGTAAGCAAAACACTAGTTTTGACTCAAGGGGCCAAACATGAATCCAAATCTCAAAAGACCCAAAAACCAATACAAATAAGCCAAACAAAACACACAAATCAAAGATGAGATCTCTGGATGGATCTTGTAGCACAGAGGGAGTTCATACAGCAAACCAAATTCCAGACTATCAAATGGAGAGGAGATGCCTGCATGCCAAATTTTTTCAAATCGGTGCACTCTATACTTGTACACAGTGCAACATCGCAGTCTACCTACAGGGGAAGTGCGACGATGTCACAGTTTGCCAATGCATGGGATTCGACGAGCAACTAACAGGTAAAGAATAGAGACTCATAATGACACAGTGTTGCTTTGTTTCCACTGCCCAGGTGCGACAGGCGAAGTCTAGATTCAAAAATGAATAAGATCTCTCAGCAATGAACCATGGAAAGGTTTGGGAATGAGTGGTATAAACTCAGAGGAACTAGATCAGAGTCTTCAACATGAAGATATGATAGTTAAATCAACTCCAAGAAGTAAATGGCAAAAAATAAAAAGGCTTTTGTCAAGCAATCAACTGAAAATGACTCTCAAATTGACAACTACTGACCAAATATCAATACTCCCCAGTATGGTCGCCAGATTTGTTATCGGAGAATCCACTCGAGCGGGCGTGAGCAGGATCTCCCTAGCTCAATGTGAGTCTAGAACAAATAGAACAGACTACAAACATGTTTCCTAGATCTACTTAAGGATGAAGTACTAGATGTCTTACCTCTTTGATTCGCTATCCTTTCTCTCGAATGTTGATCCATGTCCCACGGTCGTCAGATCCAAGCTGCAAGACCTGTTAAGACACAGAAAAGAGAAACAAGTAAAGAGCATCTATACAATAAGAGATCTATGTAAATAGTTAAGCAGGTAAACAACACAACATCATTACACATAAGAACGATATTGGTGGAAAGCATTTGTATTACTGTAAATAGAGGAGTACATGATAGAGATATAGGACTACAACTAGAGACTTAATGTAGCATCCCTTCTCCGACCAAGCCAATTGCCATGTTCTTCCGAAGAAGTATGAGTTCTCCAAGAGGTGAGTGAAGGTGTCTTAAGAGAGATTTCCCAGCATGTAAACACTATAGGCTTCCTCCCAAGATAGATTTCACTAGCATGTAGATATCATAGCTTTCCTCCCTTTGGGATGGGAGTAAGCCTCACTTATATAGGACTAAGTGGATAGGGTATGGATAGAATAGGTTGAGAGATAGTAGGAGAGAGATAGGGGATCTTCCAAAAGAGTTAGGGGTCAAGTACCAGCTCTCCTAGAGGTCAGGGATAAGCCCCTAAATGAGCAAGTTTCGAGAAGGATCTCGAATAGGCTATTTTTTCCCATTAACAGACCTCGTCACACCCTGCAGTGGAGCAAGATGCGACGTCGCATGTTGCTAATGTGCAACCTGCGACGACCTCTCAAAAGATTGCAGGATTGAGTGCTAATCCTCCCAGATGAAAATACTTAGTCCAAGTGACTTCAGGGATGTATACACTGAATCTAATGATGGGTAGATTTTAGGTGTAACATCGAGGAAGCTACTGTAGTCATGGCATAAAACAAATTTTGACCTAGTAAGATGTTATAATCTAATGGAGCATCTACGATTTCGACATGAATGGAGATGATTTTTACCCCTAGTTCTACAGCGAGCGATGGGATGAGTCCGTACAGTTGGAAACCGCAGCCGTCAAAGGCTTTTAGAGTGGTGGGAGACTGAGTTACTTTGGGAGAGCTGATAGATCTCCAACAGGACAAAGGCATGATTTATGTGGAGGCACCTTCGTCCAAAACGGTACAATGGATATTGTTTCCACATATTTTAGTGTGAATCTAAAAGGCCAACTGATGAGACAGTCGTGGCTGAAAGTGTTAAATTTTTAGAATTTACTTCAATCTGATCTAGGATCTTAACTGAGAGAACAACATGTACAACAAATCTACAGCATATAAATCATGGACACAATAATGCAAGCACATAAGAGACACAGAGTTTACTTGGGGAAAACCATAAAGGTGAAAAACCCCAATAACTTCCTCAGAGATAGATAGAGCAATGATACAACCAGAATACGAGAGATAGTCTTCTCCTAGCAGCAGAGCCTCCTTCTCATAAGTGCGCCACTTCCCGAATGAGAGAAGTGTATGAATGAATGATCAAATAGAGATCTCCCGATCTCTATTTATACTTGTTCTGTCCTACCCAATAAACTAATGGGGCCTACATGTCTAGCTTAACCCATGGTTAACTTAATCCGGGCTAACCCCACACTTGGTGGTATAATAACCCTTTGACCCACATGGCCAACCCCCAATAGAGTGGTCTAATAACCCTTCGACCTACATGACTTATACAAGGCCGACCCCAACAAGGTGGTCTAATAACCCATCAAGTATAAATTACGACACTTACAATATTAACGACGACACTTTCGTATAGAGGAATAATACCATCTCTATAGGAGTACAATATACATATATGAAATATATGGGTGAAATACATTCCGAAGTTACATATACATCAACACTCCCTCTTAACTAGGAAGGTATTTCTCGACACAGATCTGCTAGCACAAGTCTTCTTCTCTGGATCATCATCAGCGAATCGTCATCCTCGAATCATTATCATCGTCACTGCTGCTGCTATCTCAATCAATCTCTGAATATACTCATCATAGGAAGTTCTACAGAGCCAGTCCTTTTTCATACTGGATGTAGGCCCACCACCTGCAGGTCGTCATCATCACTGGCCATACTGTGGAATCCTCAGGACTTATTACATGCATCACAAAACCTTGCAAGAGCATCACAGGACTTATTACGGGCACACATCCCAACCTATCGGATCTCCCAGGGAGCTATTACATGTGACCCTACCACAAAACCTCGAAAGAGAATCCTAGGACTGATTACGAGCACATAGCTCAACCTATCGGATCTCCTAGGGTGCTATTATATGTGGTCACCACAAAACCTTGCAAGAGCATCCCAGGACTTATTACGGGAACACATCCCAACCTATCGAATCTCCCAGGGCGATATTACATGTGGTCATGGAAAAAACTTGCAAGAGCATCCCAGGACTTATTACGAGCACACAACTCAACCTATCGGATCTCCCAGGGCGCTATTATATGCCATAGGACAAAACCTCGAAAGAGCATCTGCCAGATATCCCATGGAGCTATTATATGCCAGCGGCAAAACCTTGCAATACTATCTGCAGATCTCCCAGGGCGCTATTATATGTCCTCCCAAAGCAAAACCTCGAAAGAGCGTTTTCCAAATCTCCCAGGGAGCTAGTATATGCCAGCGGCAAAACCTAGCATGAGAATCTGCAAACCTCCCAGGGCGCTATTATATGCTTATCTGCACAACCTGTCCACGGCCACAAAGTATCAACCTGATACTCACCATACATCATCCTGATGTATACATGATCATCCTAATCATCGTCACTACAACATCCTGCTGCATGTCATCTGGAGCAACATCCTGAATCGCGTCATCCATGATCATCTTGATCATACAATGCATCTACCTGATGCATACCAAGTATCTACCTGATACATATCATCATACATGATCCACCTGATCGTACAATGTATCCACCTGATACAAATACAAAAACATGATCCACCTGATCATACCTGATACATATCAACATACATGATCCACCTGATCATACACAGTATCCACCTGATACGTATACAGATACATGGTCCAAGCATCCAACGTGATGCATATACAAAACATATACAAATGATCCTACTGATCATATCCAGCATCCAACATGATGCGTACATACATATACATATAAATGATCCAACTGATCATATCCAGCATCCAACATGATGTGTACATACATATACATATAAATGATCCAACTGATCATATCCAGCATCCTCCTGATGCATATACAGAGCAGTAACTAGAGCATCGTCCTGATGCTCATCATCCAACGCTTACATCCACAGCCATGTGAAGGATCCTCCTTCCCACATGCTTGGAATTGCTTCTGCAAATGTGTCCATCATTTCTTCCTCGAAGTGTCATCAATCCGAAGAACACCAAGCCTCTCTCTGAAGTACTCGAACTTCACCCTGGCTAGTGGCTTCGTCAACACATCTGCAATCTGCTCGTCCGTCGCAATGTATAGGAGCTTCACATCTCCTCTCTACACCATATCCCTGATATAGTGATATTTGATCTCTATGTGTTTTGACCTGTCATGAAACACAGGACAGCTTCACACAACTCTGGTTATCATAGAAGATACCAGTAGCATCCAATGGGAGATCAAATAACTCAAACAGTAGCTTCCGTAGCCATACTGCCTCACAACTAGCTGAACAGGATGCAACATACTCTGCCTCAGCTGTACTCAGTGCTACGCAGGACTGCTTCTTGCTGAACCAAGAGATCACACCTGATCCCATACTGAAGCAGCACCCAGATGTGCTCTTCCTATCTGCAGCACTGCCAACCCAATTTGAATCAACATAACCCTGCAGGTTAAACTTTTGATTCGCTTCATACTTGAGCCCATAATCCACTATACCCTTCAGGTACCTCAGAACATGCTTTACAGCAACCAGGTGAACACTTCTAGGATCCATCAGGAACTGGCTCAATGTGTTCACCGCAAAGCAAATATCTAGTCTCGTGTTCGTCAGGTACATCAAGGACCCAATCATCTGACGATACATAGAGACATCAACCGGCTCAGATGAAGCATCACATAGAAGCTTCAGGTTCGATGCCATAGGTGTGGCCATGACCTTGCAATCCATCATCCTGAATCTCTTCAGGATATCTACTGTGTACTTCCCTTGACTAAGGAAGATCCCACCTGCACTCTGCCACACCTCCATACCTAGGAAATAATGCATCATTCCCAAATCTTTCATATCGAACTCGGCAGCAAGCTTCCTCTTAGTATCTGCAATCAATCTGTCATCTCCTGTTACAAATAAGTCATCCACATACAGGAGTAGAATCACAGGATTCCCTTCCTCAACCTTGTAGTAAAGGTTGGAATCTGCTTTACTCTTGGTAAAGCCCAAACTGGATAGAAAGTTGTCTATCCTACCAAGTGCTGCACACATATATGACTACACCATTCAAGAAAGTTGTCTTGAAATCCATCTAGTGTATCTTCTATTTCATCATTTTTATATTTCTCTATGCTGCCATCTGCAACATGCTTGATCTGATAGATCCATTTGGAATTCACAACAGACTCCCCTTCAGGTCTTGGGATTCTATCCCAAACATCTTCATGATCGATTGGTACTCCTCGATCATGGCATTCTTCCCAGATCCTGGGAACTTCAATATCTTCAATATTTTCAATAGATAACTTTGTTGCTGAACAAATGTTGTAGACCTTCTTTTGTAGGTGATGGTATACGATCTTTCCTACACAAAAAGTTAAATTGCATGATTAGAAAACATCTTATAGTTTTTAGAACAAATTCTTACACATAAAGAAATATGTCATACAGTCATGCAATTATCTTAGCCAATGCTTCAATACAACATTTATCCATATTTCGTAACTTTCTAGATGCCTTCCAATCTCTACCAGAACATTGTTAAGAGTGTGCACAACTCCTAACATGTCAGCAAAGAGGTTTCATTCTAGATAAGTAGCAATGGAATGTTGTACAGTGCCATAGGCCACTTACCCATGTATATTAGTAGTATATTGTTTATCAATGCAACTATGCATAATACACAACCTAATTCTAGGAACATAAGCATATACAACATTATGTAAGAAATGACAATTCAAATACTTATCTTTGTTTGGTTGCTGGGTGGACTCCCTCTGAATCTTTGCAACTCCATTCTGATTTGGAATGTGAGAAGTGGTCAACTCCCTCTGAATATCCACATCCTTGCAGAAACTACTGAAGTGTGCTCCTTCTTGATCTTTGCTTCCTTGCAGGAACAACTAGAGTGTCCTCCCTCTTGATCTTTGCTTCCTGGATTTCCTGTCCTTGAACTTATATCCATCCTTAATCACTATGCATGCTTATTAGTATCATCATTGTGTTATCATTGAGGTCTCATACATAATCATACATTCATTAGTATATTCTTAATACTATCAAAACACAATAATCTTAAGCATGTAAAGTCGTGATCATTTCAAACAGAAATAATAAGCATTTCAAGGTTTATATAGGACTCTTATGGTTAGTCATATCATAAATTAAAGTAAGAAACATAATATGTCTAAACCCATGATTATTCAAACCTATACCTTCATAATTCTTCTGGTTAGTCATATCATCAATTATGGTAAGACACATAATATGCATACAACCATGACTATTCAAACCTATGGCTTCATGAATAATCATTATCAACAACACAATAGTATAAGATCCTAACACAAGGTAGGATTCTAGCTTGATATAGGAAAAACATACATGGATTAGCATGCTAGCTAGTTATGTCTAACATACCCGCATAATGTCTTCTGGTTCTCTTCAATGACTTGTGCTAGTAACCTGCATGTCTCATAAGTTATCCATTGTAGAACCAAGTTATACATACCTCGTAAGTAGATCTTCTAAGTGATCCATGACAATGAATGAATCTTTGTCTTCATGTCATCATGATCATATGTTCTTGAACTAGAACATGATTTGTCTTTCTTGGTGTACCTTTCATGTTAGCGGACAACATAAACCTCATACAACACCATAATGCATTAGTACAATCATAAGTGTCAACACCCTAATGAATGCATTCATAATTTTGTTAAGGTGATACGACAAGTCTAAAATCAAGATTGTTCTAACCGTAATAACATGAAGACAAACATATCATAAACTTAATCATGAACAAATCTCGAGACATACCTGGATGAGTCATACCTATCGAGACTGCTTGTAACCTTCTTATGTAAGGCCTTAGCCTCATCTCCCTCTAAAACAGGAACTTCTTCACTTATGCAGGTGACCAATCCATCCTCTTCTAGGATTAAACCAATCCACTTGATTTGCAGGAACTGGATCTGGAGCTGTATTAGGGTTTGTCAGAGAAAACCCAAAAATTCAAACTTTGAATTTCAAACTTCTGAAAGGATATAAATATGCGCCTTGATGAGCTGATCAAGCTGGTATATTCAGAATTTGAAAACTGCAAAGTTTCACTCCTCAATTTTGCCTTTGAAACTTCTGGATTCACTAGACGTGACCCTGAACAAGGGTTTGATGAAGCCCACTCTTATGCCCAATCAAAAGGTTTGATCCAAATCCCTAAGCTTCTATTTTTCTGAGGAGCTTCCAGCTGTGGTCACAGATTTCAAAAATTCCCATTTTTACAAAAGCCCTAATTTTTCACTTTTCTGATCAAAGTCCCGAACTAGGGTCTGATCAAGCCCGACCTTCTGCCCAACCAAAAATTATGATCTTGGTCTCTAAATTTTGATTTTTATGAGTAGCATTCATCCATGGTCTCTGATTACAAGAATTCCAACTTTCTCCAAAACCCTAAATTCTGGAAGTTATGAATGAAGGTGCTCAAAAATAATTCTGTTATGATAGAAATATGTACATGATTGTTTCTGGTGTAACTCTGAACTTTTCGATCCACAGGGTCTGAAAACATTTCCTGAGATAGCCCGACCTGTCATATTTCCATCCCGATAGGTCTGACCTCAATTGGATTCTCTGAGAGAGAGTTATGCCAAGTGTCGCAACGTGACCTATTTATGGGATAAAACAGGAGAGCGAACTTGTACGGCGTGCCACATGTGACTGGTCAACTTCGGCCTCTGAAAATTTTTCCTGAGATAGTACAGTCTGTGTACTACCTATCATGTTTACGAAATTTCATTTGGAGCTTCCTAGCCCAAGTTATGACCTTTTTCCCAAGGTCACCTGTTTTTGAATCAGATCTGGAAGAGGAAGAAACCCTATATTGTACAGATCATAAATCACAAAGTACAACGAATTAGAGGTTTTCCTTTGGACACAAGGTACATGGGTATTTGATCTTTGACCTGTAAAAGTTTTAGATCCGAATTTTTTTCCAAAATGGATTTATAACGAAAGTGCTACGATGACTGGTTTTTTCTATATCAAGCCCTAGCATCGTAAGTGCAACAAGTGTCATACATGCCATATCATGCCTTCTTTCAGGCTAGCTCTGATGCCATGTTAAATTTTCAGAATTTACTTCAATCTGATCTAGGATCTTAAATGAGAGAACAACATGTACATCAAATCTATAGCATATCAATCATGGACACAATAATGCAAGCACAGAAGAGACACAGAGTTTAATTGGGGAAAACCATAAAGGTGAAAAACCCCAATAACTTCCTCAGAGATAGATAGAGCAATGATACAACCAGAATACGAGAGATAGTCTTCTCCTATCAGCAGAGCCTCCTCCTCATAATTGCACCACTTTCCGAATGAGAGAAGTGTGTGAATGAATGATCAAATAGAGATATCCTGATCTTTATTTATACTTGTTCTATCCTGCCTAATAAACTAATGGGGCCTACATGTCTAGCTTAACCCATGGTTAACTTAATCCAGGACGACCCCACACTTGGTGGTCTAATAACCCTTTGACCCACATGGACGACCCCCAATAGGGTGGTCTAATAACCCTTTGACCCACATGACTTATACAGGGCCGACCCCAACAAGGTGGTCTAATAACCCATCAAGTATAAGTTACAACACTTACAATATTAATGACGACACTTTTGTATAGAGGAATAATACCATCTCTATAGGAGTACAATATACATATATGAAATATATGGGTGAAATAAATTCTGAAGTTACATATACATCAATAGAAAGTATTCCAAATTGAACATGATTGCATTGGAAGAATCGGGATCAACAGCTCCAAGTGCTGACAATAGGGTTTTACATTGAGTAGGACAGTGTTGTAAAACATCGAGATTTGATATCGCACAGGGTACTTGAGCTAAGTCCTCAACGATATTTTAATTTTGGGCCGCTTGCGTGTTGGGATTAAATATCGCCTTTCAAATGGTGGCCTTAGGTGGGTGCAACACAATGTCAGCAGGAGGTCTCTGAATATGAAGAGAACCTAATGGAGGTGGTGTTGGAACGTCTTCCAAAGTAGTTTTGTCTTTGGAACTCCCATTCTTATTGGGAATGGATACAGAGTCATATGTCTTTGAATGAGTGGCTATGTGAACAGTCTCGTTACTCATCATAAGGATACCACAGTGTGAAGATGTCTTTGGTTGGGTGTTTTCATTTCGGTTGGCCCCTTGCGGGGGGTTGTGTGAAATCATTTGTTGTTGTTGATGTGGGAAAGGGTCCGTTAAAATGTCAAGCAGGAAGGTCCTTTAACAAATTTATTGACTTCCTCACGATAAGGGCATTCCTTTGTGTAGTGATCTTCCTGACATATGAGGCAGGGGAACTTTTCTTTCTGCTTATGTTTGTCAGCGTTGGTTTGTTGGGGTTTGGGGTTTTCCTGCTGCGTAGAATATTTTTTGGATTTTCCTTTATTATTCTTCTTTTTCCCTCTATATTGTTGTGGCGAGGATTGGACAGCGTTCACCTCAGAGGTCTAAGCAGTAGAAGTAGTGTTTTTAGGTGTATCCTAGGTTGGAGGTGGAACAACAACAGTTTGTTTTCCACCAGATTTGTTCACAGGTTGGGCCTTCACAGAACCAACTATACCATCGACAGGAGGTTCGGTAGCGGGCCTTGATGGATCATTGGTGGGGTGAGGAGCATGGGGAATAAGCTCGTATAGTGTTCTGGATTGGGAATAAACCAAATCCATATATTGTGCACGAGCGATTGCTTATTCCTCTATGACGGGTCTGCCCATTGCAACATCCCTGGAAATGGGTGGCAATAATGACTTGGTGAACCAATCAACCAATAATTGGTCTAGAATAGGTGCCTTGATTAATCTTTGGCGTCTCCGCCACTCATGGATGTGATCAGAGATATGGGTGGTAGTAGATTGGTGCAGTGAAGTTAACAGGTCTATTCCAGTCTCATATCGGATGGGAAGCTGGAAGTGTGTCAAAAACTGCATAGCAAGGGTGTTGAAGTCTCAGAAAGAGTGTTGAGGTAGCTCGATATACCATTTTGTTGCCATACCGGTCAATGTGAGTTGGAAGAGACTCAATCTTATAGAATCATCCATCAGTGAGTTCGAAGAACACCAGAGATGGAATGTCATAACATGATTTTTGGGGTCTTCCCTGAATTTAGCATCGAACTTCGGAATATCCGATGGAAGTTTGGCAGGGATGGATTGCCAATGTGGTTTGTGCCAAATGGGATCGTTAATAAGTCTAGATAACTCGAGAAGATCTAGTATTTCCGGAAATGGGATTTGTCTATTCGGTTGCGGGAATGAATAGTATTGATGGAGTGCTGGGATGCATGTCAGACCCTGCACTGCATATTGGTGCATGTTATACCCAAACATATTACCCACGGGGTACTGTTGGAAGTTTTGTGCATTAGGAGCCATCTGGTTAACCGGTTGTTGATTAGGAATCATAGGATTGATCAATTGATTCAGAATGGAGTTGGATGTCGGTTGTTGAACATATTGTTGAGTGGGAATGAATGGTGTAGAAACCTGGGGTTGTTGAGTCCAGGGAATGTTTCCAAATCCTTGGTTGGGGGGATTTCCCATACCTTGACTAGGGGGAGGTGTCAGATAGAATGGATCCCATGGATTATTTGTGTCGCTCTTATTAAGAGACGGGGTTTGAAGGGGTGGGTTCCATTGAGTATTTGAGGCACTGGAATAGGGTACTCCAGAGTTCAAGTTAGGGGGGAAGTAGGCTTTATGTTGATTAGGTTTCCCCCCGGTTTGGTTTTGGTTTCCAAATATGGAATGCCCCCCAGTAGGTGGGAGTTGTGGCCCCCAAGAAGGAATTGGGTCTGACAAAAAAAAGGTATGTTGGTCCCACTTCGGGTACTAAAAAGAGGTTGTCCACTGCCAAGTTGACTGTGTTGTCCCCACGGAGCAGATGATACTGATGGAGGAGGTTGTTGATTGGTCCCACTTGGGGTGCCAACAAATGGTTGTCCTCCAAAAAGTGAGGTGTGTGGTCCCCACATGTTAGATGGTCCGGTCGGAGGAGGTTGGTTATTGGTTCCACTTGGGGCTCCAATAAATTATTGTCCTCTGGAAATGGTGTAAATTGTGGCCGAAGATTGAGCTCTAGTCACAGTGGGTGTTCGAACAGCGGGAAGAGATGTTCTTCCAATGGAAACATTAGAAGAGTTTGGTTGTGCAGGTTGGTTGACTGCATGAGTAGGGCTGAGTTGTGAAGATAGTGTTGCACTAGTTACAGATGGTAAAGGTGACGACGAGAAAGTAGGGTTTGTTCTAATAGTAGGAATGTTCCCCGAAGAAGTGCCAAAAATGTGTTCTGGAAATATATGTGGGGAAGGTTGGAGAATAATTTTGGGCGTTAGTTGCATGGGTATGGAAAGAGTGCGTAAATCGTCGAGGGCTTGGCCCAGAGTTGTGTTCCATAATGAGGAGTTTGGATCGAAAACTTTTGTCTCTCAATCATCAGGGAAATGTTGTGGAATGGTCCAGTCTATGGGTCCTGACCGACCTACAAATGACTCGTCGTAAGTAGTATCACGTGATGAAGATCGGGGCATTCGGGAATCACGAGAGTTTACCACTTGATAAGCAGTCATAGGTGGGTATTGTAAGATTGAAGACAATACCTGAGCAGCTTCACATCTAAATCGTTCCGTTGCCACTTGTTCGTTGGCTAGACTGACCATTTCGGCTCGGATAGATTCCATAATGTCTTCGGATGAAGGAAGGTCTGGGGAAGGAATTCTGAAAGATCGATTGCTCGAAGATCCAACTTCGTAGCTACGTATAACCAAGGGTGAAGTTATGACAGGTGGGGTTTCCCACTGTACAATGGGTTGGTTAAATTTCACAGCGAAGTGAGCAATCGAAGGGGGTATTGGGTCGGATTCCTCAATAACTTCGACATGTCCTTCAGGGACATCAAATTGTGATGGCATCACTGAGGTGGTGCTAGTATCTGGAAGGATGATAACTTCCGGTAGAATAGTGATTTGAAGTGAGACACTAACATCAGGAGCTAAAGTAGTTTCCACTGCGGTGTTGAATTTTGGTGTAGCAGTGGATTGTGGTACTGTACTAGTCTCAGTTATTGTACTAAGTTCTGGAATAGTACTAGTCTCTGGAACTGTGGTATGTGTTTGGGGTACCGTAGAAGCTGGTGGTTGTTGTAGATATTTCCCCCTACGGATAGGTAGAAACTCTCTTAGGTTAAGGTAGACTCAATTGACTTTAAACTAAGACAAAAAGATAACAAATGCTACCTTGAATTCCTAGATTCAAACAAATGCTTCAAGATTATACTGCTGGAAGAGATAGAAGAGATTTAATCTGACCTCTGATTTAGTCGCTTGTCCTAGTTGTTGCTCTGATTCTCAAGTCCTCGCGAATGAACCTGTTGGGATGAATCAAAGTATAAGCACATACAATCTTTCTAGCAACTTGAAATATATGTTAGAATCTAAATCTACAATAGAAGCAAATCATGTAATTGAAACAACATCAACACACATAATTTGGGAAACAAGACAAGTTATATTTTTATTGCAAACTTGAAGTTACTTACAATAGTTGCTTGATGTCCAAGCCAACTCCCAGCTCCAAGTGCTTTCTCCTCTATCTATCTCCACAAAGATCGAATACCATAGGTTTGATGTCTCAAAGAGTCCTCCCCTTTGCTCATGGAAGGCCCTTCTCTTATAGTGTGTAGGAGGATTAACCAACAAGAGAGAAGATGGATCTTGGGAGTGTTTAGTGGATCAAACCCACTAATCAGAGGAGGTGTCAATCCCAAAAGAATCTCTTGAAAGTTAGGATCCCACAGTGCAAGGAAAAAGGCTAAAAAGAGACTACCGCGCGTCTAGGCCTGAGCATAAGGCGGTAGTACCACGCCCAATACAAGGAGCATAGCGCGGTAGTACGGACTACTGCACCCTGTAGGTGTGCAGGGAGCGGTAGTGATAATAGATGAAATCACTATACCTCCACTGTGATGACATCACTATACATCTCAGTTGGGTTGCCAGATGACATGACAGGTTTGTCTTTAGTGGTCAATCATTACTTTTCTCTTCTGGGTGTTTTAAGCAGCAGGGGAAGTGTCGTCAAATGTTTTTATTGTGAAGATGCGACACTGTGAAATATTGAGGTATAACAGATGCCCCCTAAAGTGTGAGGTTAGAAGAGACTGATGTCCGAAAGACTTTACAAATACTGTGCGAAGATAGCATCGAGGAGAGCAACAAGGAGATGAAACAGAAACAAAGTGTCAGATATACTACTGAGGCGGGCATTCCCATGCTCGGAAACAATTGACTCAAAGCACAGCTGCTGACCAATACATTGCAGATCCATGAGTATTGAGATGATATAGACTGTAAACAAATCATGGCTACTATGAACAAGCGTAGATCCATGAAATAATAATGACACAGCCATGACCAATACATAAGTGGATATGTGTGACAATACAAAAGACACCTCCATCACAACCTAGATGTAATCAAAGTACAAAAGTGCATCCAGGGTCTTCTATTCAATTGCAAACGATACAAATCTAGCCATGTGATTACAAGGTGTTGAAGTCGAACATGGTAGAAACCATTTGATTACCGGTCAACGATGTGAACCGTTAACAAATGCGAGGGAAATCACCAATAATGGCAATGATCCCCAAGGTATCTGTAGGACATCTCAACGAAATGCAAATAGATGATTTGATGTCGAGCATTCGAGAGATCGTTCGATCAGAGGTCAATGATGTAAACCTACTGTCGAACGCGAGGAAACCTGCCATTGAAGCATGCAGGTACCAAGGTACTAATGGTTGATTTCTAAGTGTGATTCCTGGATAGTGATTTGGCGTCAACAGAGATAGACTCGTCGAAGGTGGGACATGATGATTCCCACATCATCGACACGAAATCAGAATGAAAAATAGGATGGAACGATGAAACAATAGAACATGTATTGACACAGCGGAAGTTTGACACAATGGACGACTCTGAACAATGCAACCCTTTGAACATATAACGGCATGAAGCAGGACCTGGCTGCAGGGATTATTGACAGCAGAGGATAGACACCGAACGAGTAGGATCGTGGCCAAAGAGACGACTCGGGATGATGACCATAACTCAGCAAGAGTAAATAAATACCCAAAAGCAGACAAGGAATAGACACATGCCATGTTCAAAGGTAACGACTGACAAGCTGCCAACAAAATAAACTCGACTTGTTTCCCATTTTCCCCCGACATGATGGATGAGTACCTCTTTGTTGTTTTATGAGCTTGAAGAGGATAACAGATGCTCGGTATATCTCATCTCATAGATGAGTTCGATCTCACATGTTTTACGAACCTGAGAAAGGAGGGGTTCGTCCCAATGTGGGTCCTTCGATGTTAAATTTTAACGAGTCCAAGGAAGGAAAACTCGGTAGTTTTTCACATTTAGAGAGCCTGAAAAACTTAAAGAAGGCTCCAAAGTGTACTTTTTCATAAATTTAGTCCCTCGATCCCAAAAAAGTGTAAAACAATTCCCGAGAGAACTCTCCCAGTCAAAAATTGATTGAGGTATACCTTTCTCGTAAATAGTCTAGACGGGCCAAAAAAGGGGTAACCTATCACCGAATAGACGACCTTTCAAATAGTTTTACAAGTGTGAAAGAGACAAGGTCACTTGGCAATCTTTTCAAAACAAGGGAGTCTAAAAAGAGCTTAAAGAGAACTCCAAGGGCCTTTTTCGTAATTTTTTAATCATTTCAACTCGAAAAAAGAAGAAAATAATACTGAAACGATACTTTCCTCATCATTTTACAAGCACGAGTAAAGTTGACTAAGCTCGTCACCGTTTTCTTGAGTTTTTACAAGCACGACACGGGTGTGAAAAGCACTTGGAATATTTTTCAAGTTTTAATCCAGAGCACAAAAAAGATAAAGTAGGCTCTAAATGAAGGTCAAAATAAATAAATAAACGCCAGTGTGAACATTTCAAGGAGACCCTGTCAACAAAGGCTCATGGAACCAAATATTAGCAATGTGAAAGGAGTTTTAACCTAACAGAATAAAATAATGAGTAAAAATTAAATGTAAAAGTTATATAAGCAAGGAGTAAATATGGAAAGTTACCATTTCACCTTGTTCATTTGCTCAAAGAGGAAATTTCATCCATTGGAGGGCAAAACTTCAAGAGTCCATATCTGGAGATTCGGAGCACCATTTCAACATCCGTCTGCGCCAGGTAAGAGATTCCAAGATCCTCTTTCAATTCATAGGTTAAAAATTTGATTTCAGTAGGAAAAAACCAATTTTTAGGCAGGCCCTAAGGGGCTCTTTTCGCCACTGCAACTACTGCGGGGTCACAGTATCGCGAAGCGCAGTACTGTGCGACACTGCTGCGCTGTAGGGTTAAACAGGGGTGTGGTAGTGTGGACTACCGCGTGGTTAAGTGTCTCCCAGGCGCGGTAGTGGCGAAATTTAAGGAAGAAAAAAGTGATTTTCTCTTAATTTTTGGCTAAGATCAGGTTATCAACTTGCTAATGAATGTTTCTTGGGACCTTTTGCAGGTGTTTGCATGTTGTTTGAAGCAAAATGGTCAGCTGGAAAGAAAGGGAGCATGAGGCAGATGATTTATTGGCTGAAAATGACCAAGAGACTTTAACTGCATTGCAGGAATGTGGGTTATTGAAATTTTTCAAAACCAAAGGTATCCGCAAGCAAGCAAAACTTCTCACTCACATTATACAAATGTGGGACCCTGACATTCAAGCCTTTCGATTTGGGATGCATACCCTTGAGATTGAGCTCGAGGACATTTATTTTCTTATGGGTCTCTCAAAGAGAGGGGCCCGGGTGATCTTGATAGGGTTCAGGGCCTCGGAAGTGAGCACCGATGCCTTGATTGCTCGCTACTGTTGTCAAGGTTCGGGGAAGAAGAGCGGGAAAGTGGTCATTAAGGAAGTTGTGGAAATTCCACTGAAAACTGTTTTGTTTACAATCACATGTGTGGCAGGTAGTACAAGTCCTCATCAGGCATCCCGTACGCAAATGAATCTTGTCGTGGAGTGTATGGAACCGACATTGTTCAACTGGTGTGAAGGGATGTTATCCAATCTCAAGGAGCAAGTAACCAAGTGTAGAAATGGAGAGAACCACCAATTCGGGTATGGGATCATTTTGGTCACCTTCTTCTTGGAGAGGGTGCCACTGTTGCATCCGCAGCTGACCATGCCCATCCGTCCACCTACCGAGCCACGGATGGGTCGATGGAGTGAGTATGCAGGACGACTCAGGGGGCCACAACATTTAGCTTTTGGCGAGGACTTCTTTTCATGGCTCGAGGAGTAGATCATGATGATCGAGGACTACCCCTATGCAGGGGTGGACTTCCGCGAGGATATTGACTTGGCACTGCCTGAGAATGAGGATTGGGATAACTCAGGTATGACCTTCATTAATGTATTTTTTAATTTTTTGAATATATATGCTTTTTATTTTTGGGGATGTGTGAAAAGACCTAATATATGTATATGTGCATGTCGCAGATCGTGGACCACAGAGACCTGCAGGCTATTCACCGTTGCGCCGAGGCGGTATCGAGTGCCGAGTTGTTTCGGAGGGGGAAGAAGAAGAGGAAGAAGAAGCGGGAGGGGTTCAAGACATAGAGCGGAATCTACAAGGTTTAACCCACGGGGTTCCAGCTATGAGGATGGATGATGTTCCTCTGCATCTTCAGCGGCATATCATAGGTGTGCCTAGACGTATTGGTCTCCTCCTCCGTAGGGTGGACAGAGCCATAGTTTGCTACCATCAGCAGTGCGAGGAACCTGAGGAGGATCCTGATAGATCTCCTAGATCTCCTTAGATAGTAGTATTTACCTTTTTGCGGCATGTACCCGATATGTAGGCTTGAGAGCCAAATTTTTGTATGGGATTGGATCCCAAATTTTGTCTTTTGAACACAAACTTTATGTATTTGAGAAAAACATTTTTATATGCAGTGATATATATACATGGACCTACTTTTATGATCTATTTATTTACAATGACTTGTATGTTTATTTCATGATGTATTTTTTATGTATGGGCTAGATGCCAATCCAAAATGTAGTTAGCTAATGAGTCAGCCACATAATTGAATTCTCTTGGTATGTGTTGATATGAAATATAATTGAAAGATCTTTCCAAGATGCGTACCCTTCGAAATAAGCGAAGTAAAATAGGATCGCGGACAGTGTAGATACGGTTCAGATGGGACACCACGAGTTGGGAGTCTAGAAAGACCGATAGGGAGTCAATTCCAAGGGAAGCGACCTCTGTCAAGAGTCCAATGACTGCATGGTACTCTGCAATATTGTTGGTTGCGGGACCCAAGCAAGTGGCTCCTGAAGATAACAACTTGTCAGTGGGAGAATAAATTACCAATGTTGCGGAAGTGAGGTTCCAGGTGTGTCGGCTCACACCGTCGGCGAATCTGTAGTAGGTAGACATCTGCGCATAAAAGCACAAGTCAAGGTAAGTATGGATACATGAGATCCATGCGTGCATACAAAAAATATAAATGAAAACAAACTAGGTACATTATGTACAAAAAGTGTCTCGCGCAGGATGAACCTACGTGTAGAAACGTTTGAGGTACATCCCGTTGCGGGGCCATTCCAACGGTGTGCCGTCACAATCGACAAGTTTGTAGGCTCCTTTCTCCAAAACACGTTTTACAACGAAGGGGTCATACCACATAGACTCTAGGTTTCCTTTTCCAACTTTGTCATGCATTTGGTCGTATGTGAGTACGAGGTCACCTTCGTTGAAAACCCGAGGTTGAACAGATTTGTCATACTGTGCTTTGACGCGTTTTTTATGGGCTTCGTTGGCTAAAGTAGCGTCTCAGCGGGTTTCATCTAGCTTGGCTAGGTATAGAAACCGTTCTTCTTCAGAAGTGGTATTGGGAAGTAGCTCTATGGCCATCTTAAGTGACGGGATTTCACATTCAATTGGTAAGATGGATTCCAGGCCATACACCAGTTGGAATGGTGTGAATCCAGTAGCACTTTTCACTGAGGTTCGGTATGCCCATAATGCCGAAAAAAGAGCTGAGTGCCAATTGGACTTATGAGTACCCACAATTCGCTGAATCATGCGTTTCAGAACCTTGTTAATGGCTTTCACTTGGCCATTAGCCTGTGGGTAGTATGGGGTTGAGTTTTCATGGCGAAAACCTAACTTAGCGCTCAATTCTTCAATCATATGGTTCTTGAAGTGGGAGCCATGATCGGTCACGATGGATTGTGGGACTCCAAACCTAGATATGATGTGGTTGAATATGAACTGTGCTTCTGTTTTGTCGTCTTCAGCATAAGTAGGCATCAATTCAGCCCATTTTGTAAAATAATCCACAACTACTATGACATAGCTATGCCCCCTGGTTGAAGTGGGCTTACAGTGCATGAAATCTATGCCCCATTTGGAAAAGGGCCAACGGCAATGACAAGATGAAGTGGAGCAGGATGCGATCGTGTCTTACTGTGAAAGAATTGACAGGGTGGACATTTCTTAACCGTTTCAATGAAGTCTTTGAAAATTGAGGGCCAGAAATATCCCACTCATAGTATCTTCTGGGTTGTAGCCATCCCAGAGAGATGACCACCACATGCTCCAGCGTGGCAATCATTAAGAATGTGTTCGACCTCGTTTAAAGTCAAACAAAGTCGAAGAACAGTATCAACACCACGACGGTAAAGGGTATAGTTGATGATAAGGTAGTACTTGGCATGATGTCGGATACGTTGACGTTCATCGCGGTTGAGGTCGGGGCGAAAACGTTGGGTTTGGAGATATAGTAGAATATCCCTGTACCATGGGTCGGACGTGATGATGAGGAACAATGATTCATCGGGAAGAGAATCGATGGGCTCAGGTTGCTCAGTAGCATGGGGCAGATTACAAATCAACTCGGCAAAGACCAAAGATTTCTTGGATTTGGCTTTGGCAAATTCCAAGTCAAACTCTTGTAGGATGACAATCCAACTGGGATATTTTCCCCCAAGCACTTGACGTGTGAGGATATAGTACATTGGATTGAAATATGCTATGACAGTGGTCTGGCAGAGCAGAATGTAATGAGGAAACCTCTGGACAACGAAGACTATTGCCAGAGCCAGTTTTTCAACATGTGAGTATCGAGTTTCAGAGTCAAGAAGACTCTTGCTAAGATAGTATACCACATTTTCTATGCCGTTGGTGTCTTCTTGGACTAACACCATGCCAATGGTGGAAATCGAAGCTGCGAGATATAGAATGTAATCCCGTGTGTAGTTGGGGGGTTGAATCACAGGATCTTTAGTTAAGGCTGCCTTCAGATTATTAAAGGAGTGTTGGGCTTCGTCGTCCCAAAAGAAGGGGGTGTTCTTCTTTAGAAGCCTCATATAGCCTTTTGTTATCTTGGCGAAATTGCAAATAAAACGGCGTAGAAAGTTTGCGTGCCCTTGCAAACTTTGAAGTTCTAGTATGTTCGTGGAGAAAGGCAGGGCTAGAATAGCTTCTACCTTCGCGGGGTCCAATCGTATACCACTTTTGGAGATTATGAATCCCAAAAGTTTTATGGATTCAACGCAAAAGACGCATTTGTGCGGATTCAAACGAATATTGTAGCGACAGCACCTAGCGAAGATGGCGCCTAAGTGATCAGGATGATCTTCACGAGTCTGAGAATGAGCGGGAAGGTCATCAAGATACGGTTTTGCAATATGTTTGATATCGTGAAATGCATACGACATCGCCCGTTGGAAAGTTGCCCCGGCATTTTTCAGGCCGAAAGGTAGCTTTCGATATGCAAAGATTCCCCATGGGCAGATAAAGGATATTTTATGCTGGTCCGCTGGGAGTATCTCGATCTGATTATAGCCTGAAAAGCAATCCATAAATGAAAAGATGACACTCCCAGCGCAGTTATCGATGATCTGGTCGATGAATGGAGTTGGGTAGTTGTCCTTTGGACAAGCTTTGTTCAAGTCAGGGTAATCAACACAGACTCTAATCGTACCCTATTTCTTGTGTACGGGAACGATATTAGAAACCCATTCTGTCAGTGGGACAGGATAGATAAAACCAACACACAAAATTTTTTCAACTTCTGCTTTGATAGCGGCTGCCTTACGGGGGTGGACGGGTTGGAGTTTCTGCAGAATAGGTTGGGCGCCAAGAAAGGTTGGAATCTCGTGGACCATGATAGACGGGTCTATTCCTGGCATTTATTTATAACTCCAAGCAAAAACGTCGCGGAAAGTTTTAAAGTAGGAAGTGCAGAACTCCATTTCGATGGGAGTGCATGTCTTGCCAATATGAATGTTTTCCACGACACCAAGCTTCACTGAAATGTCAATGGGAGTGGTTGCCATAAGGTTGGCCAAGTTTCCTTCGAAAAATACTTCATCGAGCGAAGTGGGAAACTTGATTTGAACCATTCCAAGTGAAGTGTTGGATTTTGTATCGGGCTCAATCATCGGGATGGTGGGGAAAGAAGATCGATGATGGAAATTTCCCCATGGTGGTTCATCTCCTCACATAACCTCCATAATTGATTCGTCAGTGGGAAAAATCAATGTGAGAGGATCGATAAGTGGGGGGGATGAATGGGTCTCAGATGAGAGTTGTACCACTGTGTGATGGGTAGTAGGATCGACCCAATCGGTGGTTGATTGGATCGCTTCATATGCTACGAGGTTCCCATTTAACGGCATGGAGTTGCCATAGTTTTCAATATCAGTAGGACTCAGTATCACCCAAGAATCATTGAAGGGGGTGATGCTCGATGATATCATGTTGACTAGCTGAACGGGGGACCCCAGCTCTGGGAAAAATCCAATAAGGGAGGAATCCTTCATAAGACCAACTCCAACATCTTGGAAATGGTACCGAGGTTGATCCAATAATGGGACGGTGTTGGCGGAGTTCGAATGAGAGTCTGGGATATAGTAATCTAGCTGATCTATGGTGACAATCTTCTCTTCATGAGGAAATTGTATGATTCGAAAGACAGTAGATGCTATGGCGTTCATGGCATAAAACCAGTTCCGACCAAGTAGAAGATTATAATCTAATGGCGCATCCATGACTTCGATGTGTATAGATACTATTTTTCCCCCCAGTTCAACACCAATCGCAGGAATGAGTCCGTAGGGTTGAAAACCGTGTCCGTCAAATGCTTTGAGAGTAGTGGGAGAAGTCGTGACTTCGGGTGAGCCTAAGGCTCTCCAACAATTCAAATACATAATCGACGTGTAAGTACCCTCATCTAAGACAGTGCGATGGATGCTATTTCCAAGGATCTTTGTATGAAACTGGAAGGCTAACTGATGGGAAAGCCGAGGTTTGACATACTCCAAGTTAAACATGATGGTGTTTGAAGTATCCAGGTCTACTGCCCCCAGTGCTGAAAGTAAGGTTCTGCGCTGCATAGGGTAGTGTTGAAGAACCTCGAGAATCGACATCGCACAAGGTGCTTGAGCTAGATCCTCAACAATGTTGTAATTTTGGGCAGCTCCCGCGTTAAGATTGAATGTCGCCTTTCGGATAGTGTCTTTGGGTGGGCGTAGCACTGTGTCTGTAAGCGGTCTCTCAATGTGGAGATGGCCGTTAGGGGGGGGTGTGAGAGAAGGATCTTCAACAGGAGACTTGCCTTTGGCTGCCTCTGGCTGTTTGTTTGAACTTGGGGGGTTTTCGTACATCTTTGAACGAGTGGTTATGTGAATCTCTTCATTACTCGTCATCATAATTTCACGATTTGCGGACGTCTCTCCGCGAGGTGGGTTGTTCGGGTTGCCCCCTTGTGGGGAGTCGTGGGCAACCATCTGTTGTTGCTGTTGAGGGAAAGGGTCGGTTAACACTGTCGGACGAGAGGATCCCTTAACGAATTTGTTGACTTCATCCTTGTAGGGACAGTCACGCGTATAGTGATCGTCTTGACAAATGAGGTAGGGAAACTTAGCTTTCCGGCGTGTTTTAGGGACGTTGTGAGTGGGTTGAGGTTTGGGGTTCTCTTGCTGGTTAGAAGTCTTTTGGATTTTCCGCGATTATTATTCTTCTTTCCTCCGGATGGTTGTGACGTAGATTGAACTGCGTTCACTTCGGAGGAGACAGTAGGAGAAATAGAAGCTTTTGGAGTAGCCTGGGGTGGAGCGGGGGAAATAGAAGCTTGCTGCCCCGTCGGTTTGATGGTAATATGGGCCTTGACTGAACCGACAATACCGTCTATGGGGGGTTCAGTGGTAGGCTTAGTTGGATCAGTAGTAATGCAGGTGGCATGGGGAAGAAGCTCATGTAAAGTGCCGTATTGGGTATATACCAAATCCATGTACTGAGTAGAAGAGATGGCTTGTTCCTCCGTAGCGGGCCCGCGCATAGCAATGTCCTTGGCTATGGGAGGCAAGAAAGACTTTGTGAACCAATCAATGAGTAATTGGTCCGGAATGGGTGCCTTGATTAACCTACGGAATTGATGCCATTCGTGGATATGGTCCGAGATGTGTGTAGAAGTGGTTTGATGTAACGAGGTTAACAGTTCTGTTCTAGTCTCGTACTGGATGGGGAGCTGGAAATGGGTCAGAAAATGCATAGCCAAGGTCTTAAAGTCATGAAAGGAGTGTTGTGGCAGCTCGATGTACCATTTTGTTTCCGTTCCGGTAAGCGTACGCTGGAAGAGCCATAGCCAAATGGAGTCGTCCATCAATGAGTTGGATGAACACTAGAGATGGAAGGTCATCACGTGGTTCTTGGAGTCTTCCCTGGGCTTGGCATCGAACTTAGGAATGTCCGATGTAAGTTTGGCTGGGATAGGTGGCCAGTGAGGTTCATGCCATATAGGATCGTTAATGAGCCTCGACAAATCAGGTAAATCTAGCGTGGCCAAGAAAGGACGTTGACGATTGGGCTGCGGGTATGAGTAGTAGTTGTACGGCGCATGGATGCTTGAGGGGCCCTGCACAACATATTGTACCCATACATGTTTCCCGCAGGGTACTGCTGGAAGTTCTGGGGGTAGTAGGCCATCTGGTTAACCGGTTGTGTGTTGGAAGTCATTGGCTGACTGGGAATCACAGTGGTAACCGGTTGTTGGACGTTCTGCTGAGTGGGGATGGTGGGTATTGTACCCTGGGGTTGCTGTGTCCCAGGAATGTTTGCTGCTCCTTGTTGGGGAATGGTTCCCTGGGGTTTTTGGGTCCTAGGAATGTTACCACTACTTTGAGTAGGTGGAAGATTTCCCGTACCAAGGTCAGGGGGTGACTACAAGAATGGTGTCCATGGAATATGGGTTCCACCCTGATGAAGAGGTGGATGTTGAAGAGATGGGTTCCATGGAGTTGTTGCAGCTGAAGGGTAGGGGAAGTTGGAATTCAAGTTGGGGGGAATTTGAGGTTGCCCCCCAGCTGGGTTCCAGTTTCCAAACAATGAGTACCCCCCGCTCTATGGGATTTGAGGTCCCCAAGAAGGAAGCATGCCTAACGAGGGATGTTGAATATGAGGCCCGGTTGGAATACCGGCATAAGGTTGTCCACTGCTAGGTGTGTTATACATACTGAACTGAGCAGATGTTGCTGGTTGGGAGGGTTGTTGAATGGTGCCAGTGGGGGCGTTAATGAGTGGGAATCCTCCAAGTGAAGGGCCTTGTTGGGCCGGTGGGATAGATGGAGGTGTAGGTTGAATCGTCCCGCTTTGAATGGTACCGAGGGGTTGTCCTCCAGCAGGTGGATTGGATGGTCCTATGGGAGGGGGTTGGTGACTAGGAGCGGGGTTCCCAACAAAGGGTTGTCCTCCTGTATGCTGGGTTGATGGCCCGCTAGAAGGGGATTGGTTGTTGGGATTAGTGGTTCCAATAGTCGATTGTCCACCTCCTGAAATGGTGTAGATAGTGGCTGAAGGTGAACCTCCGGTCAGTATGGATGATCCAGCAGTATGACTTGATGTTCTTCCGACACTAGAAAGGTGAGATAGTGTCGATTGGCCAACGACGCCAAAGGTGCCAATTTTTGGAGGGGTTCTTCCATATGTTACAAGTGGGGACGGAGAAAATACTGGGTTATCCCTCATAGAATGTGCGCCAAACATACTTGACGGTAGTAAATGTGGGGAATTTAACCGAGGGGTGTCGGGAGTTTCGTCCATAGAGTCTTGAACAGTAGGAGGACCATCGAGGACTGGGTCCGGGTTTGTATCCTGGAAAGGGTTTTCGGGGTCCGGAGGGAAACGAGGTATAGTGATATCTGAAGGTCCGGAACCGTCTGCATAGGAGTGATGAAACTTGTGCTAGACGAAACGTTGGGAGCCCGGTATTCGGGAGGATGGGTAGCAGGGGGATATCTAGAAGCCGTCGAGAGCATTTTCTCTGTATCACGTTTAAATTGTGTCGATGCTAAAGGGGATTTAGCTAGACTAACCATACTAGATTGGATCGAGGCCATGATCTCATGTCCCGAAGGGAGATTGGGGAGGGATACCGTACGAGGTATCTTGCTGAAAGAACCGGTTTCCTGTGGATGAACACTTGATGGCGCAGTGATAGCAGGCGGAGGTTCCTCCTGGGAAGCGAGAAAGTCATAGTCAGGTTCAAAAGGTGTATCAGGAAGTTGGGTTTCTTCGATAACTTCAACGTATCTGCCCAGTACTGTAATCAATTCGGATATATCTTGGTCGGATCCTTCGGTGGTGCCAACAGATCCTTCCGAAACATCGTAGAAATTATCTGGTGGAAGGGTAGTGTTGACATCGGGGAGGATGATGGCCTCCGGTCTAGTATCTTGGGAAGTGCTATTTTCAGCCGCTGCAGTTTTATCCACCGTGACAGGTAGATCTCGAATAACAGTGGGTGAAGTGATAGTCAGAATCTCAGGTGTGTGATTGGTTGCAGAAACTGCAAAGGGTTCTGAGACCGTACTATGAGTAACAGTTACAGGCGGAACTGAAGATGTAGTGCGGATCGACGGTGGAACGTTCCCTCAGTCGGCACCGCAGCCGGGAGGGGTGGGAATATGTCATGTAGGTGGACCATAGGTCCGTGGTGGTGGTGGTGGGCTTCATCCCTGTACTCTTCGTGATCTCCGTGGTTCGGACATACTGGTAGGAATGCAAATTCCGGGGGAAGTCTCGTAAAAAAAGAACTCAAAAACCTTAATGCAGCCGAGTGTGCAAAAGGGGAGCTAGAAAAAGCAAGGCTCTCAGGCCAAAAAGCAAGCTCTAAAAAACTATACTGAGACCGATGTTGCAGTAAGCGAACTGAGAATAACAATGGCCAGAATGCCAATAAGCAATCACTAAAAAGAAAAAATGACCCTCTATGAAGATGAGATAACAAGCAAACTTCCTAACTAAGAGCTGGAGACCTTAACAAGTTATATCCTTCGCAAGGTGATGAAATCCAAGTCGAACAATACAACGTGAGAGACCAATAATGGAAGGATATCCCTCTACCGAAAGGGATCCTGGGTAAAAGAGCCCTAGTAGAAAATTTACTAAGCTACCTCGTTCATGACACATTGGAAAAGGTTTTCGGCGTTTCTGCCTTATCACCCTTGTATCACCAGTATGGTGGCCGGAGAATACAAGGAAGACAATGATCGATGTTACCTTAGGGATAAGTGGAGTGCGGCATTCCACAGAGTCCGTCTGGTTCTCGATCTCACGGCGGTTTAACCCCTGAAACAATAGGAGGCCCCTCAACAAACTGGTGTATGACCGTGTCAACAAATACTAGAGGATTTTGGTACCCTAGAGGACAACAACTATGTCTAAGATGATAATGACAAGGGGGAATTATTTGGATGCCTATCCCCGGTGTCCTACCTAACTAACAAATTCTTTTTCTCCTCAAGCGAGGTTATGGTGTGTTTAGTTAGGGGGTGTAAATTTTAGTGGTTGTATTACTCAATCGGGTAAATGGACGTGAAACTTGGTGATGTTGTGACGACTCAAACCATGCAAGTGAGAATGAATCGAAATGACCCTTTTATTCAATGAAATCTAGCTATAGAAAAGAGAGAGTTCTTCGATCACCATGCATGAAATTTTGAAAAACAATGAAAAACCAATCAAAACAAACTTTTTGTTTTCTTTTTGTAAGTAAAGCCAAACTGAAATAAACACTACCTTACAATATAACTGATTTACAACTATAATGCTTCAAAATGAGAACTTATGTGGCAAATGCAAATAGACGATTCACTCCTAAATGTGCAAAATGACTAGATCTTTTCAATTAAAGAAGCACAAATGTTCTCAAAGGATAATTTCCAGTATGAATTTTAATAAATGGAAAAGATAATATTTATAAGAACAATGTGATTTTAAAAACTACATAATCCAGGGAAGGAGGACAGTAGTAACAACTTGGTTATGATGAAAGGATCAAGCCAATGCAACCAAAATAAAGGGGTGGCCAAGTATGCAAATAATGCCACTAAGCTCAAAAATACTGAAGCTCACACCAAAACAAACCACAAATAAGTGTTCAAAGAATAGGATGCTAGTGAGCAACAGGAACAACCAATTTGAGGGAGAGAAGGTCAGGGATGACCTATGAAATCCAAACAGGGAGGAAAAACCAAAAAATGCAGACACTACCGCGTGGTCTCTATAGGCTAAGACGTGGTACTGGTAGACTACCGCACTGTAAGGTGTGCACGGGGTGCGGTACTACCGCTCTGGAGGGAGTTATAGGGGCGCGGTACTGTTGCAAAGGGTGCAAAAAGCGTAACTTTTGAGAAAATTTTTGAATTTTCCAGGGGTGCTGCAAGCCCAGGGGACTCACAGATCACAGAGGGAGAAAATATGTAGAGAGGAGGGGTGAATAGAGGTCAAAGAGACCAAAATCCAGTACTGGTTTGAAAAGAAAGAAAAATCACAATCAAGAATGGCTGAAAGTGAAATGAATCAATCAAATGGGGTTCAAACCAGCGGAGTCGCCAGTTTTTGCTATAGATATTCCCCCCTACAGATAGGTAGAAACTCTCTTAGGTTAAAGTAGACTCAATTGACTTTAAAATAAGACAAAAAGATAACAAATGCTACCTTGAATTCCTAGATTCAAACAAATGCTTCAAGATTATACTGCTGGAAGAGATAGAAGAGATTTAATTTGACCTCTGATTTAGTCCCTTGTCCTAGTTGTTGCTTCGATTCTCAATTCCTCGCGAATGAACTTGTTGGGATCAATCAAAGTACAAGCACATACAATCTTTCTATCAACTTGAAATATATGTTAGAATCTAAATCTACAATAGAAGCAAATCATGTAATTGAAACAACATCAACACACATAATTTGGGAAACAAGACAAGTTATATTTTTATTGCAAACTTGAAGTTACTTACAACAGTTGCTTGATGTCCAAGCCAACTCCCAGCTCCAAGTGCTTTCTCCTCTAGCTATCTCCACAAAGATCTAAGACCATAGGTTTGATGTCTCAAAGAGTCCTCCCCTTTGCTCATGGAAGGCCCTTCTCTTATAGTGTGTAGGAGGATTAACCAACAAGAGAGAAGAATGGATCTTGGGAGTGTTTAGTGGATCTGACCCACTAATCAGAGGAGGTGTCAATCCCAAAAGAATCTCTCAAAAGTTAGGATCCCACAGTCCAAGGAAAAAGGCTAAAAAGAGACTACTGTGCCTCTAGGCCTGAGCATAAGGCGGTAGTACCGTGCCCAAGACAAGGAGCATAGCGTGGTAGTATGGACTACCGCACCCCTGTAGGTGTGTAGGGAGCGATAGTGATAACAAATGACATCACTATACCTCCGCTGCGATGACATCACTATACATCTTAGTTGGGTTTCCAGATGACATGATAGGTTTGTCTTTAGTGGTCAATCATTACTTTTCTCTTCTGGGTGTTTCAAGCAGCAGGGGAAGTGTCGTCAAATGTTTTTATTGTGAAGATGTGACACTGTGAAATATTGAGGTATAACAGTGGTGTTGTACTAGTTGATAGTGGAATGGTACCCCGACCAGCTAGTCTTCTAGTAGGGGGTGTAGGTATGCGTGAAGATGAGGGTCGGCTAACTGGAGGTATTGTCTCGAGACTCTTCCCTTGTTGTCTATGTGATTTTCGTTGGTTTACCATGGAACTAAATTAAGTGTTCTAGGGAAAGTCGCGTAAAAAAGAACTCAAAAACCCTGGAGCAACCGAGTGTGCACGAGGGGAGCTAGGAAAAGAAAAGGCACGTAGGCCAAAAGAGAACGCTCAAAAATATTGATTGGGACTGATGTCACAGTAAGCAAGCTATAACAAAACGACCAGAATGCCAACAAGCAGCACTAAAAATAAAAAGACCCTCTAAAGATGAAATAGCAGGAAAACTTCCTATCTAGGATCTGGAGACCTCAACAGATCATATCCTTCTCAAGGTGATGAAATCCAAGTCGAACAATACGAAGTGAGAGACCAAAGTGGAAGGATATCCCTCTACCGAAAGGGATCCTGGGTAAAAGAGCCATAGAAGAAAAGCCACTAAGCTACCTCGTTCATGACACATCCGAGAAGGTTAACTGGAGCTTCTTCCTTTGAGCCCTCGTATAACCGGTATGGAGGCCAGAAACTACAAGGAAGACAACGGATTGATGTCCTTAGGTACTAGGTGGAGTATGACATTCCACAAAGTACGTCCGGAACCAGTCCTTGCTGCTTACCCCCGTGGAACGGGAGGCCCTCTCAACAAATTGGTTGATAATCGTGTCAATAAATATAAGAGGATTTTAGTACCCTAGAGGACAACAACTATGTTTCAGATGTGAAGTGACAGGGGGGAATTATTTGGATTCCTATCCCTGATGTCCTACCTAACTAACAAATTGTTTTATATCCTCAAGTGAGGTTAAAATGTGTTGAGTTAGGGTAGAAATTTTAATGGTTGGTTGTCTTACTCAAGCGGGTAATGGAAGTGAAACTCAATGGTGTTGTGACTCGACTCAAACCATGCAATGTGAATGAATCAATGCACTTTTCTTTTCGATGAATCACTAGCTACAAAGAAGAGAGAGTTCTTCTTTCCCAAAAATGAACTAAGCACAAGCACAAAGCTTCTCAAAGAGAAGAACCATGCATATTTGTATTTTTCCTTTATGCCAAACTACGACTACTCTTTCAAAAACAAATGAATCCAACAAATGTTCTTTTTCTACTTCTAATGAGTGCAAATGTATGACAAGTAAATGAAATGTGTACTCTTCTAATTGCAACAAATATTGTGATCTTTAAGCGAAGGGGAGAAAAAGAGAGTTTGAAAACTTTTCTAAGTTGTCCAAGTCTAATGAGTTACGATTCCACCTTCAAGGGATTGACACACTAGATGCGGCTTGGAAAACATTAGAAACCGTATTTGGTAAACATAATGAGATTCGAGGTTCTCAACATTTCTCTTGCATTCAAGACTATCTAAGTACAAAACCATTAGACTCTTACTTGAAGAATGCAACATAAAAAAGGAATACAAGCAATGTATTTATCATATTTTTTATAAGCTTGGTCCCTGCTTCTATGTTTTTGTATCTTCATTTTACTCCACAAAAGAAGCTCTAGGGACTAACTATACATAACCCTCTCTTCAATCCTTCTGTGATGCTTTGATTTGAGAGCAAGATAATTTTTTACATCTTGGAGTGATCAACAATGCCAATATAGATAGCAAAGTCTTAGTGGAAAAACAAAAGGATAAGTCCAAGCATCCCAAGAAGAAAATCCTCTCAATAATAAGCAAAACAAGAGTCACAAACCCTCTCAGCCAGCTCATACCTCCAAATATGATACATGAACCAAATCAAAAGGTAAGAAGGTTGAACGCCATTGCATTTTTTGCAAGAAAGATGGTCATGTGGAATCTAAGTGTTTCAAGAAGATGGAAACCTTGGAAGAAACAATAAAGAAGCACAACATCAACCTTGATTCTTCTTCTAACTCTACTTCTCATGGACATGCACTTTCTGCTTATGGATTTTCCTTCAATGCATCTTCTTCTTCTTCTAATAAGTGGCTCATTGATACTGGAGCATTTTATCATATGGCTAAGGATAGAGCCATTTTTTATGCTCTAAATAAATGTAACACCAAACAAATATTTGTTGGTGATGATAGATCTTTTAATTTTGTAAGACTTGGAACAATTCAGCTAGATGATGGTAAATTCAATGATGTATTATGTGTTCCAAGAGTTTCTTGCAGTTTGAACAAGTTATACAACTTGACGAGAACCCAACATTGTTCTCGTTTTTTGGGGGGTCAATTTTAGTAGTTGTTTTTACCTCCATTTCAAAAAGTGTGTATACTAGTAGCACCATAGTTTAGTTCGAGCCATTTTTTGCGATTTTGAATCTTCTTGGTCATAAAAAACTATAATTTTTATTTACAAATGTGGTTTTCAAATTTTACTGAAAAATATACATTTAATAGCTACTTATAAGAAAAAAAAATATACATTTTTTAATATTGTTAACATTTAGAAGCTAGTTAGAATGAAAAATATATACATTTTGGAAGTTTTTTCTTTAAATTTTCCCCTTAAATAAGTCATTTTTGGGGCAAATTTGTAAAAAAAGGAGAAAATAAAGACATTATAAACCATTTTAACATATTTTCAGCTATTTTATATATAAAAATGATTATATTTAACAGTGTTTTCTATAAAGTGATGATTCACATAAATTGAATAAAAAATATACCATATATTTGTAAATAACATATTAAAAACATAATATTTATTCTCAAAATAAAATCTTAAAGTCAAAACATTACAAAATATCTTATAAAAAATTTGTGAAGTTTGACATTTTCCTCAAAATTGCGCCACCTGTTGGGGCGGCACTTTAGGCATCCAAAGAGGGCTTAAGGGAGGAGCGGAGCTTTTCCCCATAGCCCAAAAGGGTCTGACACATCAAAGTAAAAAATTCAAAATTAAAAAAAAATGAAAAAAACGAAATGAGAAAACAGATTAAATTTTTTCAAAGAAGTAAAAAAAATATAAAAAGTTGTAAAAAAAATCAAGTTTTTGAACAACAATTTCAAAACAATTTTTTTTAACAAAATTTAAATAAATAATGTATATATATATATATATATATATGAGAAAGAGTTTAAATCATTATGTAGGAATTAAATTTCATTATGAAATTTTAAGGGAAATAATTATGAAAGGTTCCCATATTTATAATAATAATAGTAGTAGTAGGGATTGAAACCCTGGGGAGATGGCGGATGGGGTTTGATGGAGATTAGGTCATGAACGGTGGTCGGTGGGCTCTGTGCAGCCCACTGCAGATGACAGCAGGTCGTCAGTCATGTCATCTAGGCTGCACGCTTCCCAAGACAGGTTCCAGCAGTGGTTTCAAGGCTTGTTGCCAACGTTTTTACCGATGTTTTTTATTTTTTACTGTTATTCTCTCCTTGGGAAGGCACCTGTTTCTCCCCATGGATTCGATGGACGAGGTGGATTACGGTAGAAACACATTGCGGCACCATGACATCTGGAGCTCGCCACCTGGCGTTTTCCGGAATTTTGAGGGGGATAGTGGTTTAGGGTTTGGAGGTTTAGCAGGTAGACGGTCTTCTGATGGACCACATTCAACCCTGGAGGCAGCTATTCCGCCATTCCAGTCCAACTCGCCGTTCTGGGAAGGTCCTGCAGTACGTTTCGTGCCGGAGGAATGTTGTGCGAGCATCTAGGGTGTTAAGGGTTTTTGTCTTTCACCTTCTCCGGAGCCGTTGAGTGCTGGTATTGGGGAGCTACCAGATTTCATTAACTCCTCGAATGGTTACAATCATCTTTCACCTGTGCAGGGTATCAGTGCTGAGTCGGTGGCTAGCGAGGACAAGCGGGAAGGGATTTGTCATTTGTCACCCCCTGGAGGTTTTGTGGCAGCAAATTTGGATTTTGCTGAACAGTGTGGTTTATCAAGCCCGTCCGGGGATTCTGATTAGAGGGACTGTAGTCATGTAGTTGGACTAGCAGGGTTACAGGATAATGTACCACGCGTGAAGAGCCGTAGGAAGTGGATTAAGAATACGGGCAAAGCTCCAAATTACGCGCTCGGGGAAGACATTGGCATCCAGCAGATAGTAGGGATGGTCAAGTCGGTGCTGGTGGGTCGGGTTTATGGAAAGCCTGTAAGACATAAGACGGTGATTCAGTGGGCCTCAGGGGCTTGGCTTGGTCATTGCGGTTATGTCCCTCGTGTAGTGGGGCTTTTTGGAGGGTGGTTCGCTTTCCATTTTTCCTCGGACGCACATGCACAGTGGGCATTAAGCTTAAACTGGTCGATTCTTAAAGTTCCTCTTCTGCTTAAGCCGTGGAATCCTCTTTTTGATGCTATCCGCGAACGTATGGATGTTATCTCGCTTTGGTTTCGGCTTCCGGGTCTCCCTTTACACTATTGGAGCGAGGAACATTTCAGGAGGATTGGTAACCTGTTGGGGACTTACTTGGATGCAGATTTTTCCTTTGTGGCAACTACGATGCAGAAGGTTGCGCGCATTTTGGTGAGTATTAATGTTAGGGAAGGGTTATATGAGGGAATGGATTTGAAATGGGGGCCTTACACATTTGAACAAACTCTGGACTATGAAAATGTGCCATTTCGTTGTAGACGGTGTCATGAATATAGACATCCGGCTATCGAATGCTCTATGCCTGTTCGTATGAAGTTTGGTAATACTCTGAAGCGACGGATTGTGGCTAAGGAGGTCGATGTGACATTGGAAGAGGATGCTGAGGACCAGCAGGTGTTTGTTTGATCTAATATGGAGGTTCCTATGGTTGTTCGTTCAGATGGAGAGATTCCTATGGGTGGTGAGGAGGTTGTTGACATTGTGGAGGAGGAAGGTTCTGTCCCGGTTGTGGGTGTCACCGTTGTTACAAAAGAGCCAGAATCTACTCAGCCACGGGATTCAGCTCAGGAGGGATCTCTGCTTTCCTTTCTTCGGTCACCGGACATGGCAGCAGGTTCTTCTTCTGTTTCCTTTTCAAATCCTTCCTTCAGTCTTTTTATTAAAAACTTTACTTTTCCTGGTCTGGATTGGTTGGATGGGTTTAGGAATCTACATATTTCCCCACAGATGATGTCATCTTTTTCGGCCCCTTTATGTTCAGTGGATTCACCCCCTGTCGTGGATCCTCTGTTGTTATATTGCTCCCCGGATAATAACCCTGAAGACTCCCCTGAACATCTGACTGCACCTTATGAGCCCTCTTCACCCACTGGCTCCTCGGAGTCTGGTTATTTTCTACGGTCTATGAATAAGCCTTCTGCTAGGGGGTTAGGGAAAGAGAAGACAAAACCCCGCAAACCCAGAGGTAGGAAGTCCTTCATATCCCAAGCTAAGTCCAGAGCCTGCTCGGACCTTAGGAACGGTAAACAATTGTCTATTGAGAGGGCACTTAGAGCAGTGAATGCCCATAAGGAAGGGATCCAATGAATATTATGTCCTTAAACTGCCGAGGTCTTGCTGGTCCCTCTAAAAGACCTGCACTGCGCCGGATGTTGCAACTGGAACATCCTGATATTATGTTGTTTCAAGAAACTATGTGTAGTGGTGAAGAAGTTGTTAGTCGACTTAAGTTATGGTTACCGGGATGGGGTTTTGAGGGTTTGGATGCTAGGGGTTGCTCTGGAGGTTTGGCGATTGGCTGGAATGAAGCTAAGGTGTGTGTTTCCTCTCTCTGGGGAGTGCATTCGGTGTTAGGCATGACTTGTAAGTCATTGGATTTTGACACGATTTTTACTATTGTTAACATTTATGGACCTTATTGTGATAGAGAACCGTTTTGGACTGCCCTGTTGGATAGAGATCTGCTCAAGGGAGATTCTACGATCCTGGGAGGGGATCTCAATTTTTCTCTTGGGCAAGCTGAGATTTGGGGGCCACACGCTCAAGTGGATCCTCTTTCAAACTTTTTTATTCGGAAATTTTCAGAAGGCAATTGGATTGATGTGGAGCCTGTATGTTTGAAGCCATCCTGGAGAAACAAGAGAGTTGGTATGGATAGAGTGGCAAAAAGGTTGGACCGTTTCCTTATTTCTGAACAGATTGTGGAGACTATTTTCTATGTTAGGCAATGGATAGGGTCGGGAGGTTGTTCAGATCATGAACCGATTTTTTTGGAGTTGAAGGCAGGCCCTATCAAACCTCCTACGCCCTTAAAATTTAATAAGGTTTGGCTGGAAGACCCAACCTTTTTTGAACTATTTCACCAGCATTGGATCCCGTATCATCCAGGATCTGTTCATACTGCAGCCTTTCATTTTGCGGAGAACATTAAATCACTCAAGGAACCTATTAAAACATGGGCTACAGTTAAGAGGAGTCGGGATGACAGGGATCTCAAGTCTATTGAAGAGGAAATTACTTCTATTTCTGATGGAACATGTGGTGGATACTGCTCTCAGGCATCGAAGGAACATCTTGTAAAACTGGTGGATAAGAGGAACATGATCCTTAAGGAAAATGAAGAGGCTTGGAGACTGAAAAGTAGGGCCATTTGGAT
The DNA here is from genome assembly GCA_027924585.1 of Larix kaempferi. Taxonomy (NCBI): domain Eukaryota; kingdom Viridiplantae; phylum Streptophyta; class Pinopsida; order Pinales; family Pinaceae; genus Larix; species Larix kaempferi. The sequence goes on along the minus strand of BSBM01000129.1, from coordinate 7,649,148 downwards.
GGAAAGTGGGGATGATAATTCCAAGTTTTTTCATGCATACGCTAAAGGCAGAAGATCTATCAACACAATCTGGAGCTTGAAGATTCTGATGGTAATTCTCAGTCCACCTTTGATGGTTTGGCCGAGGTTGGGTTTAATCATTTTCAGGACCTTTTCAAATCCAACAACAGAGTGAACATTGAAGAGGTCATCAGAGTAGCTCAAATTTTTCCTCGGTTTGTTGAAGAGGATGATAACTGGATGCTAATGGACAGCATTACAGGGGATGAACTGAAGGATGTTTTGAATAGTTTTCAGAAGGACAAGAGTCCTGGGCCTGATGGATGGACGATTGAATTTTTTATAGCACTTTTTGATATTATTGGTGATGATCTCTTACAGCTTGTTGAGGATTCTAGAAAGGAAGGCAGAGTTCCTGCCAGCATAAACTCTACTTTCATTGCTCTAATTCCTAAAGTGGACACCCCTTCCAATCTTAATGATTTTCGGCCTATCTCCTTATGCAACTATGTGTATAAGATTGTAACAAAAGTGATTGCTCGAAGACTCAAACCTATCTTATCTACACATATCTCAGAGGAGCAGTTCGGGTTCCTTGAAGGGCGCCAGATCCATGAAGCGATTGGTATAGCTCAGGAAGGCTTACACAGTATCAAATCCAGAAAGCTGAAAGGAGCAATTTTAAAAATTGATCTATCAAAGGCATATGACAAGGTTAGTTGGCTCTATATTCGACTTATGCTAACACATTTGGGGTTTGAGATTGGTTTCATTCGATGGATCATGAGTTGTATATCCACAGTTTCCTTCTCGGTATTAATGAATGGAGCAACGACCCCCTTCTTTCACTCTGGACGTGGCCTGCGTCAGGGATGTCCACTGTCTCCCTTGTTATTCTTACTGGTGGCCGAGAGCTTGAGTAGGGCTATTAAGGAAGCTAAAAGAACGGGAGATTTTGAAGGGATACTGGTGGCACCTGGCACCTCTCTATCACATCTGCTTTTTGTGGATGACATTCCGATTTTCTGCTCAGATTCAAGAAGGGAAGCAGTTAAACCTAAAGAAATTCTGGATCTCTTTTCCCTTGCAACTGGAATGGAGATTAACGATGGGAAATCCTCACTTACTGTTTCTCTCTTGTGTGAGGAGGAACTACACACCTACACTGATCTATTTCCCTTCCTTCTCCTTACCCTTTCTGAAGGGTTAAGATATCCAGGCTTCCATTTAAAGCCTAATGACTATTTGAAACAAGATTGGGTATGGCTTTTGGAAAAGTTGGAAAAAAGGTTAAAAAGCTGGAGCTTCAGGTGGCTTTCTCGAGCTGGTAGGTTGGTATTGGTGAAGTCGGTGTTGGAAGCCATTCTAGTGTATTGGATGTCCCTAGCATGGATTCCGAAGGGGATTCTTGAAGCTGTTAGGAAAATCTGTTTCAGATTTTTGTGGAATGGCAAGGAGGATGCACATGTGACTCCCTGGGTGAAATGGGAGAGAATCGCAGCTCCAAAAGCTCTGGGAGGGTGGGGACTGAAAAACATATTTTATTTCTCTAAAGCATTGGTAGCAAAGTGTGGTTGGAGGTTAATCAAATCAGGGGGCTTCTGGGCTAGAGTTATGATTCAAAAATATATTGAACCAGATACAGTGGATGAGTGGATTAGGACTCCGCACAAGTCTCATAAAGGGGGGTCTGTTATTTGGAAAGCTTTGGTTTCCTCGTTTCATGTAATTGAACAGAATCTAGTTTGGGACGTTGGAAATGGGTAGAAGCTGAGGATTGGACGTGATCCTTGGGTGGGATGTGAAGCACAACACTTATTGTCAGCAGGGTTGATTGAGGAGCTGCGGCAGAGGTATATTATTATTCTACATCACTTGGCGGACTTGGAGAATGTATGGATGGGAAGGCCTGTTTGGAGGAGAGCGGATACCTTTGGATTAGATATGGTTAAGGAGAATGAACTTAGACTGTATTTGAGGGCCGTCAATAGGGATCAGATTTTCCTCAAAGAAGAAGATGACACTTTGGTATGGGATGGGGATCCCTCGGGCATTTATACTCCAAAATTTGGTTATCAGTGGATCAGTGAGAACTTCGTGGACAGAGAGAAGGTATGGTGGTGGAAAACTATATGGAGAATTCAGTGCCCACTCAAGGCTAGAATTTTCATGTGGTGTGTCTTGGTCAACAGGATCCCGACATGGGATTTTTTGCAAAAAAGATGTTTGCAAGGTGCAAGTAGGTGCTACCTGTGTTATCAGAATGAGGAAAATGTACTACATTTGTTTCTCCACTGTAGCTTCATCACGGAGGTATGGAATGTTGTGTCTAGAATTTTAAAGGTAAACTTCCTTTGGGATGGGAATTCCCTTGAGGAGGCTTGGAGCCGATGGTCACATAATCCTGCATTGGCCAATTATAAAGCGCTTCCCCCTATTGTTATTTGGGGAATTTGGCTATCTCGGAACAATTGTTTGTTCTCTGACAAAAAGGGACTTCCAGCTTTAGTGGCTATTAACAGTTGTGGCATCTTTTTAGCTATCAAGAGTATCAGACATGCTACTATTCCTAGAAATATTCAACCGGTGGATATCGATCAAACTCAGCCATGGGGTTTCTTTGATGGGGCTTGTCAGAATGAATTATGTGGGGGAGGGGCTCTTCTTTTTATGTCTCCTACTCATTTTTATGTGATGTCGTTTGGATTTGGGAGAGGGACCAATAACTGGGCTGAGATTCTCAGTCTTAAGTTATTAATCTCCTTTGCCGTGGAACATTTTGTCAGTAATATTTCAGTGTTTGGGGACTCATTGAATGTGATAAAGTGGGTCAATGGCTTATATCAGTGCAACAACCGGAGAATTGCTGCTGTTTTGGAACAAATTCAGAATGTCTCTTACACCTTTGATACTTTCAATTGCAGGCACATATTTCGGGAAAATAACGCAGAGGCGGACAAAGCCTCGAAGAAAGGATTGCTGGTAGGAATCGGTATTTGGAAAATCATTGAATTTAAAGATGGGGTTGGCCGGGAACTGTTCCACAGACCGTTTATTCAATGATCTTAAGACATATTTTTTGGAAGTTTGATGAACTTCTAGTTATTACAGCAGAACAGTAGGTTGGATTAATGTAATTTCTTGCATTTCTCGGTTTATTTTGCTCTTTAAAAGACTTGTACAGGAAGGCTTAAAATATTTTTTTTTTGTAAAACTATTCAGATACGATACAGGGTCTTAACATTCCATTGCAAAAGATGTTATTGCTCACGTGGTGAGAACATCATTGCTTTTTTTCAGACAAAAACTTAAAGCTAGATTTAGTAGCTACATCTTCCACTCTAACTGAGTGATGACGTTCAATGTAATTTCATACTCTTAAGGATGAAATGAAATTACGCTTTTTTTCCAGGAAAATATATATATATATATATAGTCCAAATAAAATCAATACCTAAAAAAAAATAAAACAAAACAATTTTTTAAAAACATCTAAAATTTAAAAAAAAAATTATAAAAACTAAAAAAAAATTAAAAATTATAAAGAAAAAAAATTGTAAACACTTAAAAAAATTAAAAAATCTAACCTATCTCCCCCCGCTCCCCCGTCCTCCTCCCTCCCCCCTTCCCCTCTCCCCTTCGCCCCCCTCACCCTCCCCCGTCCTCCTCCCTCTCCCCTCTCCCTCCAATCCCTCCCCCTCTCCCTCCAATCCCTCCCCCTCTACACTCTCCCACTACCCATCCCTCTTCACCAACCCTTGGGCAGCCCTTTGGGGGCACGAGGGGCGGCGACGCCACTCCCTCGTGCCCCCAAAGGGCTGCCTAAGGTAGCAGCGTGATTCTGAGAATCATGTGGTCCCCTTGGGCGGCCATGGCAGCGACAGATGTTGCTCCCTTGGACGCCCAAGGGGGTGGCACGATTCTCAGAATCGTGTCGCCGCCTTGGGCGACCCTTTGGATGCACGAGGGGTGGCGAAGTCGCTTCCCCCGGCACCCAAGGCAGTGGCACGATTCTGAGAATCGTGCCACCGCCTTGGGAAACCCTTTGGGCGCACGAGGGGCCGCCCCTCGTGCATCCAAAGGGTCTCCCAAGGCAGTGGCATGATTTTGAGAATCCTGCCACTGCCTTGGGCAGCCCTTTGGGCGCACTAGGGAGAAGCATCGTTGCCCCTCGTGCACCTAAAGGGCCACCCAAGGGTTGAAAAAGGGGGATGGGTAGGAGGAGATTGCGAAGGGGGAATGGGCACGGGGAGGGGAAGGGGGGAGGGGAGGGAGGAGGACGAGGGAGGGGGTGGAGGGGAGGGAAAGAGGAGAGGGGAAGGGGGGAGGGAGGAGGATGTGGGAGTGTGGGGAGGGGAGGAGGGAGAGGGGGCGAGGGGAGTGTGGGGAGGGTAGGAGGGAGAGGGGGCGGGGGGAGGTGTTAGGGTTTTTTTGTTTTTTTATTTTAATTTTTAAAGTGTTTTAAAAATGTTATTTTTTATGTTTTTATAATTTGTTTTTTTATATAATATTTTTTTTTTAAATGGTTTTTTTTAAAGTTTTTATATCTTTTTATAATATTTTTTTTTTAAATGATTTATTTTTTAAGTTTTTATAATTTCTTTTTTTATAAAGGTTAAAAAAAATGTCTTTTTGGAAGATTTTTTTTAATTTCTTTTTTTATTATAAGTATAATTAGAAATTATTTTATTTTATGTAGAAAGAGTGGTGAAATAATTTCTTCAATAATTTGTATTAAATAGAGTGCAAGTTTTATATAGAGTTACTAAGAGATTTAATAAATACAATTTTAAATTATGATAAGATGATATAATAATGCCATTTTTTGAAAAAGTGTGCTATCGGTAGCTTTAATTTTCAATTCAGGTCTTGATTTTAATGTTTTTGTAAAGAACAATAAGAATTGTTTTGGTCTGTGTCTATATTTTTAACCACAAAAAAAATTGTCCTACCGATAGCACCACTTTTTTATTCGGGGTTGTTTTTTGGTGTTTTTTATTAAAAAAAAAAGAATTTTTTATGGCTAGTGTTCTCGTTTTGAGTATAAAGTTATCGTCAAGTTGTATAACTTGTTTTTGTTGTTAGTCTATCAAATCATTCATTGGTAAAAGTAAGACTATCGAGTTTAAAACTCACCAAGTTGAGATCAAGAATTTCAAAGATCATAAGCATGTCCTAGCAACTAGAATTGTTGATGATATTACCAAGTTGTACAAATTCAACAACTTTGGGTCGCCACCTTTTCCCTCAATTTTTATTGCTCACAGTGATGACTTGAGAAAACATTGGCATGAGCCATTTGGTCATTTAAACTATTGCTCATTGCAACAACTATGTAATTAGAAAATGGTGACTGGTCTTCCTCTCGTCTCTTGCAAAGATAGTGTTTGTGTAGGGTGTGTTCTCAGCAAACATCATTAGAAATTTTTTGAAAAATGTGCCTCATGGCACGCCTTGACCCCCTTGCAGTTTGTTCATAGTGATTTGTATGGTTTGCTTCCTTCTGTTTTTTTTATGGCTTCAAGTATTCCCTAACTTTCATTGATGATTTCTCTAGATGCACTTGAGTTTACTTTTTTTAAATTTGTGATTTTTTGACAAGTTCTTATCCTACAAGGACCTTGTAGAAAACAATCTAGACATCAAATACAAAGGTTAAAAACAGATAATGGAGGTGAATATGTAAACAATAAATAACAAATTATTGCACTGCACGAAGAATTCAAATGCAACATACTGTTCCATACACACCACAACAAAATGGTGTTGTTAAAAGAAAGAATCATACATTAAAAAAATGACTAATTGTATGATCCAAACTAAGGGATTAAGTCTTCAATTTTGGGTTGAAGCAATTAATAGTACAAATCACATAGTCAATCACACTCCCACCAAGGCTTTAAATGATATAACACCGAAAGAAGCATGGATTAATATTAAACCAGATGTCAATCTCTTTCAAGTGTTTGTTAGTGAAGTATGGGCTCACATTCTCGATGAAAAACAGAAAGCATTACAGCCTAAGAGTGAAAGTGCAAATTTGTTGGATATTCTAAAGAGGTAAAAGGTTATAGACTTCTTCAACCACATTCCAATGACATAATTATAGGAGAGATGTTAAATTTGATGAAAATATCTTGGCCTACAAACCTAATTTGATGTATGTTTCATCTTAGGGATGTGAGCTTAATTCAACATATGTGCCATCTTCAGCCTACGAGCCATAGTTGACAATTATGCCACCTTCTACTCCCAAATTCTTTGATAGCGTTCCTACTCCAAATTCTTCTTTTGGCGATGACTGTTAGGATATTCCTATACTCCATCCTAGTCCCACCAGTATTTTGATCTTTTACATTTTCAGTCATGCATGCACCTTTTAGGGTTTGCATGCATTCTAGGGTTTGCATGCATTTTGCATGCATCCCAGTCATCAGTCCAGCACCTAGCCCTCAGTTAGCCAGCCCCCAGGAGCTTCTCACTATTCAGTTTTAGCCCTCCAGTTGCTTAATGCGCCCTTCTTCCTTGATTTTAGGGAGCAACTCGCCCTCCTTCACCTACCAGTCCAGTTGTCACTCAGTTACACTCAGTTACACTCAGTTACACTCAGTTACACTCAGTTACATTCAGTTACACTCAGTTACACCTACCAGAGTTAGTTTGACTGATGGTTGACAGTTACTTGAGCATTGATGACTCCACTGATGATGATGAAGACTTCCAGTTGCGCTCCGATGATCATGAGGACACCTAGTTGTGCTCCGATGACACTCCAGTGATCCTTTGATCACTCCATGAAGGCTAATTCGAATTGCCACCTTAGGCATTCGAATTCCTCATGCATTGTATTATTTATATGTCCATTTGTGATTAATAATCTAGTATGACCGAAGTATTATTGCTTCTATCTGAGTTCTACTGTACCATATTATTCTGTTGCTCATTATACTGCATGTATCACTCTTCTTCTATTTTCTTGCTTAATCATAATTATTCTCTTGTGAGATACATCATCTCTTAGATCTGCTGTGAGGATTTTCACATGGTATCAGAGCATGTTGAGAGTATTGTTTATCTCCATTCTTGAGAGTTTTTTGCAGGTTATTACCAAGATTTTGAGTGCAGCAATTGCAGCAGAATCTGCATTTTTGCAGCAGTAGCAGTTGCAGTTATTCTATATTGTTTTTGCAGGTCCTCTATAGCTTCTATGTATTCATCAGGAATTACTCCTCTTGATCCACTCAACTATGATGAATGGAAACCAAGAATGATAGCAGACTTGAAGATCCATGATCTTTTTGATTGTTATTTTGAAAGAGAGTTCGAATCCCCTGAAGAGAAGATTGAATGGTTAAATAAAAGAGACATGCACTTTGCAGCAATAATGTTTTCTTTGTATGCATACCAGAGATTCCAATTCAAATACCGTGATGGTGTTGAAATTCCAAGAGAGTTATGGACTCCAAAAGAGATATGGGCTCACCTGGATGGAAAATTTGGCAGAGAGAATGAAGGACTTGGTCCCAACCCATTCGAAAGAAAACAAAGTGATGCATTCGCTCCTCTTGATGGTCTCTCAGATCATGAACCAGTATCATCTCATATTGAAGTTGTTGACAAAGAACTTGCAGATTCTCCGCTCATGCTCAAACTTTCTTCTCTTTCTGTGCCAACTCACACTCTAGATATTGCAGAAGGTCCTAAATCCTCTCTTGCACCAGAGTCTGTTGGTTTGCATCATGATCACATGATTATTTCAGAGGTCAAATCAGCTAATGGAGGTAATGCATTCGCTCCTCTTCAGCAAACATCTCTTTTATACTACTATATGATCATAAATTCATGCTTTCAGAAGGTCATTGAAGAATATGGCCATTGCCATTCGCTTGGGATAATTTCTCATGCATCTACTGGTTTTGATCTCACCTCTCATGGTTCAAAGGAGATCTCAAGAAGCCATGATTCAAGTCTTGTATCTAATTTGGGTTCTAAGCAATTACTGCTTGGGAAAATTTCTCATGCATATGATAGTTTTGATCTCACCCCTGCTGGTTCAAAGGAGATCTCAAGAAACTATTTTGAAAGTCTTAAATCTGATTTTGATTTCAAGCAAACATGTAATAGTTCTTTTTGGCATAATCTCACCCATGGTGGTTCGAAGGAGAAGACAAAGGACTATATGCACATTCAAAAATTTGATCCTACCTCAGCTGATTCGAATCACAGGTTCAAGGATCATTCTAATACTGTTGGATTTGTTCTCATCACATTCGATCTGAAGAGCAAGTACAAGCACATGCTTTTTGAGCATGATCCACTTCTTCCCAAGAAGAAGATACCTCCAGACATATGACCAAGCATCACACATCCTTGAGTTTGGAGCAATTATTTTTATGTGTGCCTTACAGTCTATTTTTTGAGGAGGGGGTATGTTTCCCATGAAATTTTCCCACTTCCTTGGTTTATTGATTGTTATTATTCATTGTATTGGGTGACCTTTGGTCTTAGTTACCAGGGCCCAGGATGGATTAAGGGGGGGTGTTAGGATATTCCTATACTCCATCCTAGTCCCACCAGTATTTTGATCTTTTACATTTTCAGTCATGCATGCATTCTAGGGTTTGCATGCATTTTGCATGCATCCCAGTCATCAGTCCAGCACCTAGCCCTCAGTTAGCCAGCCCCCAGGAGCTTCTCACTATTCAGTTTTAGCCCTCCAGTTGCTTAATGCGCCCTTCTTCCTTGATTTTAGGGAGCAACTCGCCCTCCTTCACCTACCAGTCCAGTTGTCACTCAGTTACAGTCAGTTACACTCAGTTACACTTAGTTACACTCAGTTACACTCAATTACAGTCAGTTACACTTAGTTACATTCAGTTACACTCAGTTACATTCAGTTACACTCAGTTACATTGAGTTACACTCAGTTACACCTACCAGAGTTAGTTTGACTGATGGTTGACAGTTACTTGAGCATTGATGACTCCACTGATGATGATGAAGACTTCCAGTTGCGCTCCGATGATCATGAGGACACCTAGTTGTGCTCCGATGACACTCCAGTGATCCTTTGATCACTCCATGAAGGCTAATTCGAATTGCCACCTTAGGCATTCGAATTCCTCATGCATTGTATTATTTATATGTCCATTTGTGATTAATAATCTAGTATGACCGAAGTATTATTGCTTCTATCTGAGTTCTACTGTACCATATTATTCTGTTGCTCATTATACTGCATGTATCACTCTTCTTCTATTTTCTTGCTTAATCATAATTATTCTCTTGTGAGATACATCATCTCTTAGATCTGCTGTGAGGATTTTCACAATGACAATGAGGATGAAAATCTGCCTCCATCGGCTCATTTTCCCCTAGTTGCACTAGCACAACTGCTTTCTCGATGGGTCCGTACAACATGTGAAGGAGATGGTGATCTTGTCGATGATCCCACTGATCAACGCCGAACACATTCACAGTTCCAACTCGCCTCTTCTCTTTTGGATCAAGTTTCAAAGACTCGTGATCCAGAGACAATTGCAAAAGTTTTAGGTCCAGAATGGGATGCAATTATGAATGAATAATATCGTTTCGTAATGGTGAACGATACTTGAGAGATTGTACCTCTTCCAAAAGGAAGAAAACTTGTCATACATAAATGAGTCTATAGAACTAAGTATGCATATGATGGAGGTTTTGAAAGACTTAAAGGCAAGGTTAGTTGCCAAAGGATTTTCCCAAATTGAAGGAATTGACGACAATGAAACATTTACACTATCGCCAAAAAGAACTCCATCCTCCTTTTTCTTTCTCTTTCCGCTTCACATAAATGGGAGGTCCATCAAATGGATGGCAAGTCCTTTCGTGGGAATTTATAAGAAGAAATTTACATGGAAAAACCTCCTGGCTATGTTCATAATGACTCCAGCCCTGTTTGTCACCTTAAGAAATCTCTCCTTGGCCTTAAGCAAGCTCCTCGAGCTTGGTATTCCAAAATGGATAGCTTTCTCCTTGACACTGGTTTTCTAGATGCCATTATGACCCCAACATTTATACCAAGAAAGTACAAAACCACCTCCGTTGTCCTTGTTCTTTATGTTGGTGAACTTATTCTTATTGGTAGTGTTCGTAACCTTTTAAACCATGTGAAATCCAACCTTAAGAAGAAATTTGAAATCACTGACTTAGGACATTTGCATTATTTTCTTGGCCTCCAAGTCCTACAAACCAAAGAAGGAATTTATATTTCTCAGTCTAAGTATGCTTGTGACCTTCTCCATCGCTTTCACATGGATGATTGTAAACCAAACTCATATCCCCTCCAATCTGAGTCAAACTTACTGCCATTTGCACTTCACCCAAAGTATATGCCACCTTGTATCGTCAGCTAATTGATAGTCTCTTGTACTTGAATCATACCCATCTAGATATTTCCTTTGTTGTTGTCTTGTTTCCCAGTATATGCAAACGCCCCATGAAATCCATTGGAAAGCGACAAAAAGGATACTTTGGTATATCTGTGGTATAGTTAAGTTTGGGATTCATGACAATTTAGGGGGTACTCCTTTGGTGGTTGGTTTCACTGATTCAAATTGGCTCAGCGACCTTGATGCTCAGAAGTCTACTGTAGGTTATGTTTTCAATATTTTTTCTGGACCTATCACTTGGGCTTGTAAGAAATAACAAGATCTTGCTCTTTCTTCAGCAAAAGTAGAGTATCGAGCTATCATTAATGCAAGTCAAGAAGTCTTATGGATTTGACAGATCCTTTCAGGGTTTGGATTCAAGCAATGATATTTGATTGCCCTCTGGTGTGACAATTAGAGTTCCATTGAGCTCACCAAAGATCTAGTTCAACTTCAGTGGAACAAACACATTGAACTACATATGAGCTTCATCAAAAAGATTGTTCAGGATCATGTTCTCGAAGTGCTCTTTTTCCCTACAGATGACCAAGTTGCAAACATCTTCACAGTCTCTTATAGAAGTGAAGTTTTCTAAACTTCGATCTATGTTAAGAGTTTAAGAATTTGTCATTAAGGGAGGATAGGCTCTAATGCCTTCTTCCTTCTCCTATTGCGTCACTTTTGTAAATCCTTCAATCATATTCAGAGTTGTTTTTAAGGGGGGTGTTAAGATATTTATATGCTTAGGAGTTATTTAAGATCAACTTGGTAAAATGTGTCTTTAGGTAAAGTGTGTTTCTTTAGTATGCATTTGTGCTTATGTACTATGATGGCCATGATATGTTCTAGACATAGAGTACATTTATGATGGTTCATCTTCACCTTGAGCTTAACAGCTATTGATTTGTGGCTTAACACCCGATTGGTCCATGATCTCTATTTAAAGAGCACGGGGGGTCATTTGCTTGTTGATCAATTGTGAGAAACTCATATGTAAAATATTTTTTTCATTGCATTAATATATTGCCTCAAGTAGCTATTTGGCTAGGATTGTGGATTGTTTCCCTCTCTTAGGGTTTTAACCACTTAAAAAAACGGTGTGTTGTTCTGTTATATGTTTGTGTGAGCGGTTGCTCAGGGTGTTCAATCTTATGGAAATACCTTATGTTAGTTGAACAAATTGGCTATTGAGAGATACATTTTTTTGGAGAGGTTTTTGAAGATTTATGGAGACTATATTGTTTATGTGAGGCAACATTGTTTGGGTAATATAAATCTTCGATATGGTGTTGAATTATTCTCATGTAAAGGTTAGTGGTTTGATATATTCAATGATAAAATTTGCTACATTGAAATAAAGTTAATGGTACTACCTTCTCTTTCTTTTAAGGTTTGGTATTAGTTTAAATATTTGCAATTTGCATTTGAGTGATTGGATATTTATTAATTCCATTGATAGGGTTTATGTCAAATCACTTGCTAAAGGTGCATCTCTAGGGATCCCTTTCATGGTGAAATATATGCATTAGATTCCATAGGGTACTTGTGGCATGTGTACACAACTCATTTCAGCCCTGATAACTAAAAAAAACAGCCCTCTTCAATTGTGTTCTTGACTCTATTTTCTTTTTCTTGGATTGCCACTAGTCTCTTGGTCCTCCCATCACTTTCTTATATTACAAAAGACAAAAATGTTTTGCTAAAACTAGTCTCCTATATCACGTTGCGCTTCATTGTCCAAACTTTAGTAATCTTATTTCTTAGGGAAACCCCCTTAAGTTGGAGGAGAGCCAACCTAATGTGAGATGGGGACTTATTGAAGTGACAGTGGGTAGCCCCTCTTGGTTTCCCTTGGGTTAGCACTGTTCTTTTGGGATTTAATCACACATGCTAATTTCGGAGGTAGCACCTAGCAAGGAGCAATAATTAATCAATAAGACATCAAGAAACCCTTAATTGATGGATAACCCTCTCTATAAATGTGCTAAGGGTTAATCAAATGTGTGAGCAATGTTATGCAGGACCCTCAAACACCCCTCAAACAACACGACTAGATGTAAACCTCCAAACAAGAGATGATGATGCCAATAATGCCCAGATGTAATCCATATATGAAATAAATCCAAAGTGCTAGGATGCGCATCCACAAGGACCAAGTATCATAAAACCAAATCCAAGCCTAGTCATTTGGTGATTAGAACAACATAAGAAAATGGGTTGATGTGGATCACTCTTTCGTAGTTGCAAACCAATACACCAAGCATGACCTCACCATACCGAGATATAAAAAAAAAGGGTGCTCCAATATCAACCCATGGTACATTGATAATCAACCACTGAAGATCATGATATGATCTAAGGGAAACAATCAAATGAGCATGCAATGACAACTTTTCTCAAGGCACTACACACCCATTGTTGGCAATGGTCGATAATGTCATAAGGGAAGTGCTGAGTAAAGATGACTATTAATAACAATGCCCCTATCTCCATCATGTGTTCCTACAAACCTTCATCATTTGTGATGAAAATAATGAGTGTGAGAACCTTAGGACTGCTATGAAATATAAATAAAATAGCGGCGACAATGGACAATATTTCACCTCTTAACAAACCCAATCTACTAAATAATGCAAGATAAAAGATACAAAATTATGCCAACAAGTTCCATCCCTCTAAAGCAATCTTATTAGGCATAAAATAGATCTGAAATTCACTTTATGATGATTGTAAATACTACAACAAATATTATCTTCTTCAATATTAATATTAAATCACTTAACAATTTGAGCTTAACTTATATCAAATCGACAAGACATACAAGTGTTGGGAATTACCAAATCACGAAGAAATAGATTGTTGAAAATCAAATCTGCATTAGAAACCATTTTGGACAACTAAAAACTTCATAGATATGTATACAGATGAAATCCATGTACATACCAGAGGCTCATTTGAAGCCTTATACAATCCTCTAGCTCTTCAAAACCCAGATTGAAAAAACTAAGAAAACCCTAGCTCCACCAAAGATACTCTGCAAGTTAGCATCAACACTAGAAAATCTTCTTGGCAAGACGTCTCCTCTTTTCCTTCAACAAGTACAACCCAAAGTTTAATCACGACAACCTAGCTCTAATGTCTCCAAGCGATGAAACCGTAACCCTAGTATTCAAGATGCACCAAAAGCTCCAAGAAACCTTGGCACCTTCAAGACAAGAGAGTAAGTATTTGAAGCTCTAAGAAAAAGAGAAAGACTAGTGCACTCCTCTTAGTGACATCTTTAACAGAAGAGTGATAAGAATGATAATGAATGATGGGACTCTCTCCTTCCATTTATATAAGAGGTAAGGGAGGCCAACAAAACATTTGTGGGCCTAAACCCTTACAAGCAACCTACAAAGTCACAAATAGGCTTGCACATGTGCAGCACTACATTCCAAGGGTACACATGTTAGGCTCAAAGGCAATGCCATACACAAGCAACGCTCCAATGCAAGGGCACTCCATGAGATGGGTCACATGCTCCTCCTCCAAGCCTCCTCCTAAGCCATGTGCTCCACTAGATCCATTCCCCTTGCATGAACATTAATGCAACCCAAGCATCCCCAAGTCAACTCCATACCTCTATACAAGCATCCAAGCTACTCCATACCTCCATACACGCATCCAAGCTACTCCATGTTGTCTAGGACTCAACACCCTCCTCCTACATGCCAAACGCTCACCATCTAATTCAAGGCATTCTCCAAGCAGCAATCTCCTCCATGTGGCCAATGTGTAGAATGTCACCAAGTTGTCTAAAGATATCCAACACTCTAAGGAAGAATGTCATGCAAGCATCCAACTAAGGTCAAGCAATCACTGAGTAAGCCATCTCCAATATGCCAATCCATCACAGACCATCCAAGGGCAGGCTGATCATACACCATGTAACCCAAATCTCATAAAGAACCCCCAAAGCTAACAATTGCTTGGTTGAATGGTAAAATAGAAAAGGGAAAACAAATTAGGAGTCTACTGCTTTTGTAAGAAAAGTTAGCCTCGTTGAGAACAATATTCTTTGTAGCCGAGGGAGAGATGTTACGAACTAGGCAATACAGGTTAGGAAGACAGTTAGGATAGCAATCCAATCTTCAGATTTGTCTTAGAACCATCTCAAGTCATAATGAGATGAAGTCTCGTTTGCTTGGCTTGGAACCCAATGAAAAGTTTTGACAAAAATTTCAATAGCTCCCAATGGTATTTCTTAATCATTTGTTAATTTTCTTCCTATTTCAAGTCATAATAAAAATATTGCAACACTTATTCAACCATTGAAAAGCAAGGAAAAGTTAGGGTTTTGTTCCCAAGAAACCCTAAAGCTTTTCACTTTTATTTGTACCTTACATGGCAATGTATTTATATAAGTTTCATACATGATTTTATGAAATTGTATCTCCAATATCATTATTTATATAGTCATAGTACATGCGAACACCTAGCCATAATCATTTTCCCTGTGTGGCATAAGGATAAGCTTGGGGACGTTTTGGCATAAGGATAAGCTTGGGGGCGTTCTGAAAATTCGAAAGGCCAAGTGGGTGAACCCTCGACTAGATACACACATACATAAATCATAAATCATAAATCATAATTCATATTTCTATTTTGAGTTTTTCTTGATAATAATGATCAGATTGTGTCATAGTTCAAGTTGTGATAAAATATAAGCATATATATGGCATCATTGTCTTATTGGAGGTTAACTAAGTTAGATCTGCATCAACAAGAACCCGGGTTGTGTAACGCAGAGGATCACTCCAAACCTGAGAGATCTGATTTATAAAAACAACCATGAACATGGACAAATCCAACTATGCTATTTGATTACATACACATTCACCATTGAGACAAAGATATAGCATTGAAGCTCTTCCATTAATTCTCAAAATGGATAAAATACATGATAGTACAACCAACAAGGATTCAGAGATTGAGAAATCTCATATCCCAAAGTTCTGAGAACTGTGAGGCAAAATCTCGTTCATTAGGTGCTTAAAAGTGTAAGGGAGCTAACAAGATGTATGTACAAGAATTTATATACCAAGACTCAGTTACAAAACAATTGGCATTCCACATCGGTGTTGGGTGACAGTTGGCATTCCCATGGGCATCATGTCAAGACTTGATTATAGAGGTGGTTGGTCTCCATAGAGGTCTTGGGTGATGACTAGCAATCTTAGTTGTAGGTGTGTGCACATAACGCTAATGTGGGTGCACACGATGATGGAACTTGGCATGCTTGGTGCTGTGTTTGTCAAATTCTATAGACCTTGGGTACCACCCCTCAACCCTGCTTGTTAACTACAATGAGAGATGGCCAGGGACATTGCCCCTTAAATGTTGTGATGGGCACTGCATGCCACTGTGTTGGGGGTGCATGCAATTAGGGATGATGAGGAGGTCTACGCACAAACGTCCATGTCTATGCTCAAATTAAAGTCCCTGATAGGCATGTTAATCTCCTATAAGTCCTTGTAGGTATGTGCAGATTGCATGGAAGCCGTAGAGAAGCATGTGCATTGTTGGAAATTCCATTGAAGAGTGTAAAGATCTTCATAAGCACAATTTGATCTTGGCTGGCTTGCTACCAATCATGCATAGGCCCTTTCTTGTTCTTATAGCCAAAAATTGGAGCAATCTTATGCTACACCGGGTAATCCCCATTTGAGAACCACTGTACTTGTGCATCTACTTTAACCGTTATTTTAAGCTAACTACCTAACGATTCCCTGTTTGAGAAGGGATTCTACAAGTGACAGGTAATGGCTATTATATTTGTCTTAGCTAATCCAAAACAAACAACCATATGATCAAAAATGGAAATTTCAAGTATGGATCGCCCTATTTGACAGAGCAATCAGCACAAGTAACAAGAAAGTCTAAACCTAGAGTGCTATCCTTTCATCAAGATAAAGTCAGTTGACAAATGGAAGGATTTTATCTCATTTTTTACCCTCAGTAAAGGGGTGAAAAAAATGGGAAAAAAGATGGCCAAATAGTAAAGGATGAACCCTACACTTTCTGTACTGAAAGCATATTACCTTGTCCTCGCTGCAGTACAAAGGCTGAACGTACACAGAAGTTCATCTTGCACAAGCTATATTTGATAATGTGTTTCACTATCACCAACCATCACCAATAATCCCGACATGAGCATTGTCCATCCTTGAAATTGTGAAAACGGTAGGCATCTCTTACAACAATTTCTCGTACAAGAATCTTGGAGATGAACTTGATTGCAGAGTGACAATCACCACACACTCGTAGGTTCTTGATAATTCGAATAGTTGTCCCAGGAGATGTATTAATAAGTCCAAATGCAACTGCAAGTTTCTCGCTATGGTAGCAAAGAATTTGTTCTTTCTGCTCCTCATCCACATCGTTAAGCACAAATCCTGTGTCCGGAACATAACCTGCTGCCTTCATTTTGCCTGCCAACCTCTCCAACTCTGCATAAATTTTCTCTGTTTGTGGGTGTGATCTGTCTCCTACAAGAAAAGCACACACATGCTTATTGACCTGAATCCAACTGCACCCTGGTTTCTTTATCAACCCCTTGTCTTTCATCATTTTCCGTACCTTTTCAATCTCATCCCACTTGCCAGCTGCAGCATAGATATTTGATAGCAGCACATAGGGTGCAGTATTTTCAGGTTCCAACTCAAAGAGACGTTCTGCTGCTAGTTCTCCTAGTCCTATGTTGGTATGCTTTCTACAGGCCCCAAGCAAACACTTCCACACTGTGGCATTGGGACTTACCGGCATTTTATAGATAAAGTCTAGTGCCTCAGCAAGTTGCCCGGCACGTCCAAGGAGGTCAACCATGCAGCTATAGTGCTCCATTGTAGGTGTAACCTGATAATACTGATACATATCTGTAAGGAATTGCCTACCCCTATCCACTAGGCCTGCATGGCAGCATGCAGATAGAACACCAACTAAAGTTACATGATCTGGGTTTATCCCGGACTGCTGCATCTGATCAAACATTTGGAGGGCCTCCATGCCACAACCATGCATGGCATATCCAACAATCATCACATTCCATGAGACCACACCTCGTTGAGTCATTGTGTCAAATACACTGCGTGCGGTCTCTATGCTCCCACATTTGGCATACATGTCTACAAGGGCACTTCCCACAAACACATTAGATTGAAATCCACTTCTAATTACTAGTCCGTGGAACTCCTTTCCCTGTTCCAAAGCTGCTAGGTTAGCACATACAGGAAGAACAGTGGCAAAGGTCTCTGCATCTGGTTTTACACCAGCAAGTTGCATCTCTCGGAAAAGTGTGAGAGCTTCCTCGCCTTGCCCATTCTGTGCATATCCTGCAATCATTGCTGTCCACGTGACCACATCCCTTAGAGGCATTCTATCAAACACATCACGTGCAGTCTCTACACTCTTGCATTTTGCATACATGTCTACAAGGGCGCTCCCTATAAAAACATCAGACTGAAATTCACTTCTAACTATTTCATCGTGGATCCTCTTGCCATGCTCTAGAGCAGCCAAATTGGCACATGCTGGAAGAATAGTAGAAAATGTGAACCGATTAGGTTGGATATCTGTACTTAGCATTTCATAGAATAACATCAATGCCGCCTCATCTTGGTCATGCTTCACATAACCTGAAATCACTGCATTCCATGAGAACGCATTTCTTTGAGGCATTTTCCGAAAGAGTTTTATAGCTTCATCAACAAACCCATACTGTGCATATCCTGCTAGCATAGCGTTCCATGAGACAACATCCTGTTTAAGCATCTGCTGAAAGAGCTTCATAGACTCATCCAGAAGCCCATTCTGTGCATATCCTGTAATCATGACATTCCACGAGATCGTATTGCAGTCCCGCATTTCATCAAACACTTTGCGTGCAACCTGCAATCTCCCATTTCTAGCATACATATCTATAAGTGCGTTGCCAACAAAGGCATTAGACTGAAATCCCCTCTTCTTGACCTCTTCATGGACCTCCTCCAGGACTGCCAAGTTGCCGCAAGCTGGAAGAATACTTGCAAAGCTAAATTGATCAGGTTCCACACCCTCCTGCCACATTCTGTAAAACAGCCCTAGTGCCTGATCGCTATCCCTGCTCTGCACATATCCTGCAATTATTGCATTCCAAGAAACGATATCTGTTTGAGGCATTTTGTCAAACACTTGACGTGCATCTTCCATGCTCTCACATTTCCCATACATATCTACAAGGGAACTCGCTATAAAGACATCAGATTCAAATCCCATCTTAATTACTTCTTCATGGATTTTCTTTCCGGTTTCGATCGCCGCCAAACTGGCACAGGCTCGGAGAATGCTTGCAAAGGTGAACTGATTGGGTTTTACACCTGCCATTGGCATCTGATTAAACAGTGCCAATGCCTCCTGGGCACCTCCTCGTCTAGCATATCCGGCAATCATTGCAGTCCATGAGACCACATCTCTCTTTGGCATTTGCTCAAAGACAATGTGGGCATCCGCCATGCTTCCACACTTGGCGTACATGGCGACCACATTGTTTCCAATTGAAACATGCTGGGTTTCAAATCCTGCTTGAATTATCATGTGGGCATGTACTGTTTTGCCATCCGTCAGTAATTTCTTATTCGCACAGCCCTGTAACAGGCTAGTATATGTAGAGGAGTCTATGACGATATCCATGGAATGCAGAATGTGAAGGGCTTCCTTAAGTCGGCCCTGCTTACACAGTGCCCTAGCAGAGATATTGTTAGCCATTGAATTTTGTTTTACTAGCAGCAGTTATGGTTGTGACTATAAACAGAAAGTAAAGTCTTCCCATTTTGCTGTTTTTTTTAATTGATGATGGTGCCATTGCCACTGTCTCTTCAATCTGAATTAGTAGGATTGTGTTAGTGGTTGAAATATACATGCTGTACCTTGATTGTTACAATATTAAATGCTCGAGCTGCAACTAGAAAACCAAGTTCCGTAACACGCTAACCCTTCCACTGGTTGCACTCTCGGCGAACCCTCCCTCCCTTCTCGTCAGTGATGACAATGGTAGTGTGCAGAAGGGAGAGACAGGAGGATGGATTTGGTAGGAGCTATGTGACTCATTTTATTTATCCCTTCTTGATCTATGGTTATATTAATCCATAAATTTTAGGAAGTAGCGTGTTCACTGCAACTACAGCTTAAAATTTCCTAGTTTCCGATCTTAAAGAAAGGTTGTGTGACATGAATGAATGGCTTCCAAGAACCGGTTATGGAAGGGCCATGCAGCCCAAAACCATGATATGACATTTTTGAATGATATAATATCAGCGTGTGTCTATTTAACCTTTGATATGTCAAGCACAAGACGATCATCAAATCCAAGGGCAGAGTAATCCAAGAAACAAATTTCTAGAGTTTTATTATATTTTATAATTTAAAGGGTTAGAGTAATCCAAGAAACAAATTTCTAGAGTTTTATTATATTTTATAATTTAAAGGGTTTGCTAAGTATAAAGATTTAACCTAAGGGAACTAATTACATGAATTTATATTTTAATAATAATGAGAATAAGTTGGTTTTTTTTTTTTTTTTCCAAGCCCAAGGAAAAAGTTGGTTTTTTTAACCAAACTTTTAAGCAATACTTTCTTTTTTATATTAAAATTTTAAATAATAGACTTAAATTTATTTGTTTCAAATGCTATTGAAAATGGACTTTGAGGGCTTGTTGGTGGGGTTGCTAAGGGTTTATTCAAATGGAGATCATTTATTATCTAGATTACAACCTAGATATATCAAAATGTTTATAATATTATAATGATAGAAATCTTGACATAGTCTTACTATTAATATGCATCCATATGAATATGAAAAAGTAATAATCAAAGTTTTAATCTTAAAGAAGCATAGCATGCAATAAATATATTGTTAAATGTACTAACATAACTTTATTAAAACATTAACATAACCAAGGCCCCGGTCAACCATAGCTTCTCTAGTTCACCATCACCACCGCCTTTAAACCACCACCACCATCAAACAACCGCCTAGGCACAATTAGAATTATGAATATGTACAACCCTTCATGTCTTTTTATCTCATATCTTCTTATTGCATGAAAAGGCCAAGCTTCCTCCTTCTACAAGTCCTATACCTGGAAATATTATTGAAGGAACTAAAATGGGTTAGGAGAGCAGACATCAATTACAACACACATAGACATCAACTTCTAGAGACATCGAATTTACCAGGTTATTGTATAGACAATGTATGTAGTTACTTTGGCTTATATATATAGATAGAAAACTGAGAATCTACTGACCTTATAAAATTGAAAATCTATTGGGTGAAAAGGGCTCTATTGTGTCCTTAGACGTTCTTTTCAAGTTGCCATGTTTATTATTTGTAGGTTGCATCTGTTGTTTCTTATTTACAACTTGCAGTGTCATATGTATTTTATGTTTTTTCAGGTCCCCTGAGAGAGCATCTGCTTGGACCATTTGACAGATAGTTTGCACGAACTTGCACATGGTGATTACAAAGTTATTTCATTGTAATGAGGTTTACCTATTTTCCTTTGATCAACATGCAAAATGGTAAAAACATGTGCCCAAATGTAAATAAACAGTTAGCTTCATAGAATTATGGAATATAATTACAGAGATCCAAGATCATCAAATAACTTTTGTTTCCCAAATTTCCACTAAGATCAAGAATGTATATAGGATGAAAGTAGCCTAGTTTAAACTTTGACATTTGTATTGAGGTCCTAAGATTCTGTGAACTATCTTAATAGATTCAGTAACTCATTGAGCTTATTAGATATAAGTTTCAGTAACTCGTTGAACTTGTTAGATATAAGTACCTATTGTAGAGAGTTGTTCTTAGTTATATTCTAGTTGGACTATCGGATTTCCAAAACTCTTACTAAAGTAGAGCTAGTAGACACAAACATGGAAAGCCAAAATATAAGAACGTGTCCGATATTGACTTCTCCCTTAAAGACATAGCGTACGACATTGTCAAGAACCCACATGTCAACAACTACAAAAGACGAACTGATAGTTTTTAGTAGGTCATTAGAAATGGCCACCGTGACTTGAATATTGGAACCTATCAATACCTCTAAAGCCATGGGATTTGTGTCAAAGAGATTCACTTTCATAATGTGATTGGCTTGTGGCAGCTTCACAACAATGGTTAAGACATAGTGTACAATATTGGAAATGTGAATAATATCAGTTTTCTTGCATGGTAATAAAACAACTTTAAATATATTTAGACCTATTTCATTGTGCAACTCTTCCTACAAGATCCTGACTAAAATTATGGCTCAAAGAATGAAGAAAATTCTTCCAAAATTGATATTTTCCAATCAAGGAGGGTTTATTGCTGAAGACAAATCTTCGACAACATTATTACTGTCCAGGAGGCTATCCACTCCAGCATGATCATCAAGGAATTATTAAATGGATCAAAGCATGCATTGGACAACCATGGATTCCCCCCCTCGTAAATGGATGACCAATCCCCTTCTTCAGTGCTTCAATAGGTCTAAGGAAGGGCTTTCCCTTATCACCCTTTTTGTATATAATTGTAGTAGAATCTCTTAGTAGAAAGATCAATCTTCAAAGAGATGAAGGAAGTATTCCTAGTATAACCATTGCTCGAGGAGTGGAGCCCATAAATAATGCACAGTTTGCAGACAACACGATCCTTCTTGGAAGTGCTTCAAAGCATATTTCCCATAAATTCAAAGGATCGTTGGACCAATTTATCAATGCCTCAGGGGGTTTAGCAAATGACAAAAAAAAATATTATTTATGTCTAGAACTACTCTCCTCGCTTCCTCAGTTCTATCTCTAGGATCCTTGGGTTTAAAGTACAAACAGATTGGTCCTCCTTCAAATATCATGGTGTTCCGGTCTCCTTAAAAAGCCTTAATTCAACAGATTGGAAAATCACTATTCAGAAGATCAAAGAAAAAGTACAGTCATGGGGAATTAGATGGTTGAATCTGGATAGTAAAAGAACTCTCCTTAAATAAGTTCTTTCTTCTCTACCAATCTTTGTATGTTCTATTTTTTTGGCCCATGTAGGTGTCATGCATAGTATAAGCAAAGAATTAAGAAGGTTTGTAATGCAAGGAGGCTTAACAACTTCCAAGAAGTTTCAATTAGTTAAATGGGAGACTATCAGAGGCTTGATAGAAAGGGTGGGTTAGGAATCAGAGAAAATAGGTTAATGAACATTGCATTGAGGGCCAAAATCCTCTGGAGATTGATCTTAGAAGGGAAGGATTGATGGAAAGAATTTTTGAGGAAAAATTATATCAAGAAGCCTCGTTTAAGATGTCTGGATGCAAAGTTAACTAGGAAAGGATCCAACATTTGGAGCCTATGCAATTCAACAACATGACTAATAGGATATCATATCTACTAGACTACAGGTAATGGAAAAGGAATTCATTTGTGGACCGACAGTATTCAAGGCCAACCACCTCTCTCATCATCTCTAGAGCTCATTGATATAAAAGATTGACTCACTTCCAATGGTTATACACAAATTTATATGACTTATTGGACTGGATGGAGAATGGTGCTTGGAAATATTGGAAAAATGTGGACGTTCCAGCTCATCTAACTCAGGATTTCAATAATCTTCTTCTCAAGTTTCAAGGAAAATATCCTACTCATAAAAGGGATAGAAATTGCAGAGGTTTGGGTGCGTTAGGAAAATATACCGTCAAGGAAGGATACATAACCCTCATGGCCAATCTTCAACAACCGCCATTTTCCAAAATATGGAAGAGGATTTGGATCCTAGACAGCCTCTCAAAATTCAATGCAGCTTTCTCTTGGTCATTGGCTCATAATCAAATTCTAATAGTGGAAAATCTCAAGAGATGAGGAATAGAAGGACCATCATGGTGCATCTTATGCAAAAATGCAGAATAATCCATTAAGCACCTATTCATGGATTGCAAGTTTGATCAAACAGTTTGGACAATTGTGATTAAGGAGCTGAATAAATCTATACAATTTATGTTCTAGATTTTGGATTTCTTCAGCAAATGGAAGGAGTACTACCCTAACTCTCTTCAAAATAACCCACTCTTCAAAAATTCTGGAATGACTTCCAAAAAACATGTTCGCAGGTTTGGCTAGCTCACAACAAAGTGATATTCAAAGGAAAAAAAGTTGATTCTTCTAGAACGACTATAAGATTCTCAAATCTCATGTTAGAAACAATGCAATCGATCCATCCAATGAGCCCATTTCAACCTATGAGGCAATTTAGATTAAATATTTCCTTCCCAAGAGCTCTCTTCAATCCAAAATATGCAGAGGAGGAAAATTTACAATTGGGAAAGTAGGCGTTTGAAGAATGGAGGAAAAACCAACTTTACTTCTCTCTATTCTTGGATGGAGCTTCTAAGGTCAATCCATGGGTGGCAGAAGCAATAGGGGTCATCATGGACCCGGAGGGGAAAATTGTGAAATCCTATGCATGGGGATTAGGAAGAAGAACAAATAACTAGGCAGAATGGATGGCCCTTTTGCAAGGTTTGGAGATCATTTCAATTCTAAACATCTCAAAACTCCTCATATTTGGAAATTCAAGGCTCATAATCCCAAAAATGTGAATTTCTTATAAGGATAATCCCTCTTTTTGTGGAAGAATTCAAAAACGATTTTAGAACCTCCTTCTCCCAAACTCAGTTTTCTTCCATATAAAGCAAGAAAATAATGGGCTGGCAGATGATATGGCTAATTGTGGAACAAGGCTAGAGCAAGGAATGACAGCCTTTGATGAACTACCTTCGATAAGAAAGTAGATCCCATGATAAGAACCATCAAGGGAGTCATAGGCCTAGGGAGAACCCAAGGCATTAAAATGGATGTTGGAGACCTAGGGAGAACCCAAGGAATTGTTGTCGGCTTTGGGAGATCCCAAGGAATAAACATGGGAATCGTGGGAAAGGTAACCCACTTGAATTCAAGCCTTTGAAGGGAAGTAACTTGGCTCCTTTTCTGAGATCAAGCATGCGAGCAGGGAAAGTGGTAGGCTACAGGAGAGGGTATGTTGTGGAGTAAATGAGTTTAATGTCAGAAGTGATTGTGGCATTAAGGCCACCACATATGTGATTTCATTATGCATGCGCTTGGTTTAGGTTCCCACAAGTGAGGCTTTGATAATTGAGAAGGGAGACAATCGAATGAATTTGATGGATGAAATTGAGGATTGGGGAAATTCTCAGTAAGATAGTCGCTCAGAGGAAGAAATTCTCTGTCGAGACATGTATGCATTCAGTCTTTCCATTATAGAGTGGAACAAATTCCCTTCCCCTTGCATCATTTCTTCTATAGGATGGGAAAACGAGTATGAATATGCTCCTTCTGAATTTCTAGTGAGCTATTTCTAGTTGTTCTCTTCCGACAACTTAGATTGGTCTAGTGTTCAGGATTGTGGGAGTCTTCCTCTAGCTCGGAGCACTTCTTCTCACGTTGTAATCGAAGAAACCATGCCCTCCTTGAGTGAATGTGTGTGTAAGATGGTTACAACTGAAAAAGAAAATTGTAAAAAATGCAAATTCTTTTCATAAATTTATTGTCGCCTATCTTTCAAAATTAAAAACTTGGAAAGTAAACCTAAAATCTTAAAAATGTTTTTTACTTTTTCAAAGAGTTAGCATACACAACTAAAATCTAGAAAAATAAATTATCTTGCTTAAAGAAAGTACTTGCTCTTTTGGTTTTCTCTTTAACGAAAGAAATGGAAATTAAATATAAACAAGACAAGAACACTATAAAATGCAAGTATAAAATCACTGTACTTAGACCTATAAAACTCAGAAATATACCCTCAAAAGAATATGAAGATAACAAACCCAAAAATTTTATTCCAGGAAGCAAGAAGTAACTAAGTTCGGTAAAGAGACATTATGTAATCAATTGACATAAAGAAGAAAGCATAGAATCAAACAAGATATCAAATTGCCCTTCCAAAAACCAGTGATCATAAATGGAAATATCCAAGCATCTACCAAACACAAAATGAATTTGAAATACATAGGTACACTCTACGAGCAAAGAAAAACCAAATAAATCTCAAAAAGAGATAAGAAAACTCAGTGTAAACCCACAGATAGGTGTAAATGGTCCATAACTTAACAGAGAAAACTTTCATCAACAAAGCACAGATCCAAAGCTTAAACCCTAGGTTAAAAACCCAAAAACTCAAGAAAAACTGCGACTGTCAGTGAAGCACCACACGGGTGACCCGTGGGTCCAGAATTAAGAAACTCGCGGGTAAAGGGGAAAAGTCGCAACTATAACTAGGTGCAACTCGTGGTTATGCTTTGATAAAAAATAAAAAATGAAAGAAAACTCAAACATGACCAGGTCTGAGTCACAAAAAGGGGTACAAACACCCTATAAACTCTCCCATAGACCTACATGAATAATGAAACTAAAGAAAACTACACTAGGATTCCCAAATAAACAACAAGAAATCCCCAGTGGACTCTCCAGTTCTTTTGTGTGTTAAATATACCTATGATAGGAAATTGAAGAGATCATCAACATACGTGTAATTGAGTTACATAGATAGAATGCAAAACTAGTGCAGTATGCAATACTTCTTTCAACTTAAATGAACTAAGATCTCAAGCCAAAATGAATACCTGAATAACTGATGTATGATCCAAGATTCAAACTTTAATCTACTGCTCCATTTCTCCATATGAATTACCTGCAATAAAACATATACCCTTCTCAAATATTTTGACTAAACAGAGATGAATAGTTAACATGAAACTCATATATAAATGGATATGAAAGATTCAATGACATGACTTCATATAATAGACAAATGTTTATGGGAAGGAAAGTCTCTGTATTATTTGCATTAAAGGCAATCAACTAAACCTGCTCTGCAACTAGCACCGTTGAAACTTGAACCTGGGTTCCTGCTCATCTTCCTTTAGTGGAATTTTCTCCATCATTTCCTTATCAAAATTGGTTCTCCCTTTCTCAAGGCCCTCTCCTTGTATTTATAGCAAGGATGAGAGGATAGACTCGAAAGGTAATTGGTTAGGGAGGTTATCGTAGTTAGAATAACTTCCATAACTAATATCTAATCATCTTTTAATTTTTTTTCTCGTGATTTAGAGATACCTGCAAGTGTGTCTCTTGACAACTAGCGAGTGAGTCGCGAGTATAGTGTCCAGCAACATGCAAGTGTAGCTTTTTAAATGTTACCCGCGGGTTGTCAATATAGTATGTCGCGGTTAACCCGTGAGTTTGATGATAGGAGAGTCACCGTTATATCTCAAAATATGTCACAAAAAATAGTTGTTTTAAGGAGAATATTGCAAGGTCTGGGCCAAAGAATCTATGATCAAATAGGCTCTTCCATCCATAAGGTCCTTTTGTGTGACCGGCAAGGCAATGTAGTCATGGATGGAGAAGTTCAATTTTGAATGATAACACCTTCCATTTGATAACATGATCATATCTTGTGTTTCATTCATTCTCAAGGATTCCATTTCCTCTTTCATAGCCCTTTTCCAGAGTTTACCCTATGTTGAGTCAATCACTTCCTTTACCAACTTGGGATCATCTTCTATAGTAGTTAATGTAAAATTAGAGCAAAATTTGGGCAGACTATATATTTCTAGTTATTTCCTTGCTCGACCATACCTCTTGATGTATGGAGTTAGTTGTTCCACCTCTTCATCGGATTCAGTAGACTAATTATCCAAACTTTCATCATTCATTTTAAACTCTTGTTTTTATAGTTCTTTTTATCGTTTAACTTGTTTATCCCTGGAAGTAACTCTGAATTACCTGAAGATTACATCTCTACTATAAAATTCCTTCTATGTGATCGGATTCCACAACTTATACCCTTTCACTCCATCCTTGTACCCGATGAAGATGCATTTCTATGACTAGCTATCGAGTTTCATCTTTTCTCCTTTGGGATATGTACAAAGGCATCACACTTAAAAACTTTAAGATGTGCAAGAGAGGTATTTTCACCATACCATGCCTCATATGGATTCTTATCGAACCGATTCCTCGATGACAACCTATTCACCAGGTAAACTTCCATGTCAACTAAATATTCCTATAATTCTTGTGTGATTCCTATGCCACTGAGCATGCTCCTAGCTTTCTCCATCAGCATTTTGTTCATTCTTTCAGCAGCTATGTTCTGTTGAGGCATATATGTTGTTGTGTATTTTCAATCTATACCGTGTTATCTACGTAATTGGTTGAATGCCTTCCTTTAAAATTCTCCTCTATTATTAGTTCTCAACACCTTGATCTTAGTTTGATTCTCTACAATAGCCTTGAACTCTTGGAACATCTCAAAGACCTTATATTTCTTCTTCAGAAAATACAACCATGTCATTCTGAAGAAATCAAATATGAAAGAGATGTAATATCGAATCCTTTTAGTGAAGGGACCGACATTGGTCCAAACACATCACTTTGAATTAACTCCAGTATTTTCTTATCCCTTGTAGCACTAGATGAGAAATTTACATGACTCTATTTACCATAAATTCAATGTTCATAGAAATCAACTTCTTCAGAATAGTTAGGGAGACCTTGGACTATACCTTTACTATGCATATAATGAAGACCTTTCTCACCAAAATGTCCCATCCGTTGATGCCACAACATGGTTGAGTCTATTCGACAAGAAGATATGTTATCGGATTCAGGAGAAACCAAATTAGCACATCCATCGGTGTCTATACTTCCCAATAGCTTGTACAGGTTTCCAATCCGTACTCCTCTCATCAGTACCATTTCTCCTCGCACCATCTTCCACATATATTTCTTAAATATATACTACACACCTTCATTCCCCATCTTACTAATTGAGATAAGGTTTCGATCCAAAACTGGGATGTGTAGCACTCCTAGAAGTGTTCATATTCTTACATATTTCAGTTTCAGTCAAACTTTATGTCGTTCGACTATCTTGTTGGTGAATCATCTCCTAGAAGGATATCACCTCCATCAAACTTCTCATATTCATAGAGCCATTCTCTGCATGGTATCATATGATATGATGCACCAGATTCCATCATCCAAGAGTCACAATCTGACTATGTACTTGTGGAGGCCAAATACACATCTCCTTTCTCTTCTTGTGAAGGATTACCATCAGTAGACTAACCTTCCTCAGACCCTTTGCTTCTCTCAACTTATGTTGTCTTACAGTTTCATCTATAATTTCGAGCTGTACTACATCACCAACATGTTTTCATCACTACACCAAAATATTTATATCTAGTCTTAGATCTACCCCTCGACTTCGATCTTCTATCGGAGGCTTTTCTTTTTCCTATGTATACCAGTTGAACTCTTACTATCAAGGCATCATGGGTCGAACCTTCTATGTTCTTTCATCTCATCTCTTCCAACAATAGAGATGGGACCACATCGTCAATATTCAATGTGGTATTATTGCTTCTAATAGCCACAATCATCCTATACTAGGAATCTGGAAAAGAACACACCTGACTGATATATTTTTCCGCCTCGGTGATTTGAATATCCACAGGAAACAACTGGCTAATCAAAAGATATAACTTCTTTAGGTCTTGGCGATGAACCTTACTGAAAGTTCAAAACGTCGACTAAAATCAATGCGGACTCTCATGAAAACCACCATGGATAATACCGAAGACTGCAGAATCCTCAAACATATATAACTTCTTCCAAAGAAACAACTTGTTAACCAAATATTTTTTCTAGTACAAGTTCCCCAACATTTTCCATAACTTCTTTGCAGTGTCTTATTTTGAGAAATTCAACAATGCAAAATATGCTAAACAAAGTCGGATTGTACTCATTTCCTTCCAGTCTAATTTTTGCCAATATTCCTTTGACATGTTAACCATATTCGTTCCTGGGTCGGATGCAACCCATTGTTATCGATCCACAAGGAGATCCTCCATTTTATGCTTCCAAAGCTCAAAATTATTCCCATTAAGCTTTTCAATTTCTATCCTCAACATGTTAGTCATTCTAACTATAAATCAATGTTTATGGAAACTCCTGCCGAAACAGGTATACACCATATTCAGGACCAAGCAAAATCCTCATCATAAAAGGTGTCCCCTGCAACCAAATATAGTTGTGATACCAACTATTGGGTTATGATACCTATTCATAGTGGTTATGCATATGATTCATATAGTTAAACATAGTTATACATAAAGCAACGAAACGCAACACATCCACACAATACACAGAAATTACCTTGGAAACCCCTATACCGAGGGAAAACCAACAAACCAGTAAGCTTTACCAATCAATTATTCATCAACACTCTTAACTAGTGTTTAAAATCATGATTTACTAGACCACAAATCACTTTGCATTACATCTCACTATTTGCATAGCCATTACATATTATCTATAGATGTAATACATCCAACTTCTCATTAATGGAAATCCATAAATTCCTAACCACTTTCAGTTATTATGTTATAGTTGACTTAACTGGGTCAACCTTGGTCAATCGCCCGTTGAGACTCTAGTCATTCCGTCAACTTCCTATTGACCATTTGTTTGTCTTCAACAAAACAACTATATTGGTTTACCTTTTATTCCAAATTTTTCGATGCTCCCAACTTTTCCTTGATGACTGTTGTTTCTCAAGGTAATGTGTTTGGTGATATACAACCAGCTTAGATCCAAATCCTAGGCTCTATCAAGCGCCGAGAGGGATCAAATCTCCCGAGGTGCAAACCTCTCCTTGAAAAGCTCCTTGAGTGCAATACCTGAGAAAAGGTTTGCACCTCGGGAGATTTGATCCCTCTCGGTGCTTGATAGAGCCCAGGATTTGGATCTAGGTTGGTTCCAGTCGTGGGCAGTGACACAAAACTGGAGTTTGATTAGCATTGTAAGGAATAGGTTAAGTTGAAAACATAGATAAAATTATGAGGATTATCATAATGTAAGTAATAAGTATTAATGATTGAGTAAATTGTTAAAGCAAAGGTTTGCACCTCAAGGGATTTGATCAAATATATTACGATGTTGATCAACTTTGATATTTCTTCTTCCTTTTTTTTCTTGATTCCACTCCTGCTCCCTTTGAAATCTTCTCGTATCGATCATATGTGAAAGGAGGAATACCATCCAGACCTTTTACTCATGATATCGTTGTAAATGGGAGTCCCCGTCGTTCTTTGTTTCCAATATTTTTAGTTTCCTTCTCCAATGTTAATCCCCAATTTTTTTTTGCATTGTTGATGTAGATATATTAAACGTTGCGACACTGGTTGGGGCCTAAAAGAGTAACGATGACTTATCTGGAAAATAATCAATTTCTAGTGTTTGTCTAATAGCTCCAATCAAGTAAGATTTTCTTGTACCTGTAGTTCCTTGGATAATCATTCGTAGTGGTTCATTGTTCCCACCTCTGTAATGCTCAAGAAGAATCTCAAATGATTTTCTTTGCTTCTCCGCTAAGATTTCAATTGAATAATTTTGAGTATGATTATTATGAACAATGGCATTCAATTCTTGGTTTTCAGATATGAATGCTATGAATATTATATGTATGTTAATTAAAGTTATTAATTATTAAGTGAAAGGGTGTAACCCTTCACTATACATGCTCAAGCCTATAAAAGCAAGCCTCATTGTAAATTATTAATCATCCATTATCTAATATATTATCTATTTTACTCCATATTTATGGTTTATCGTATATACCAGATCTTCTGGTAAAGTTATTTGTGTGAAGCAAATAATTATTTGTTCCATTTGGTATCAGAGCTCGGCTCTTGATTCGGCCTTTGGCCAAAATTTGCAGACCTTGTCTGAGTGTATTCAAAGTTTCTCTGATTTAAAAAGATCTTTGATCCAACATTCTAAATTTTCTGAAAGAAGAAGAAAGAGAAGAAGAAAGAAGAAAGAAGTTTCCGTTGCATCCACCACCATTTGTTGGTCTCGACTCCTTCCTTCGTTCCTCCATCTACTGCAACCTCCGCAACCTTCCACCCTCCCATTCTGCACCACCTTCCCGCCTAGTCTCCCTACCCCCACGCCTATCTTGCTGCCTCATCCCACATCCCTCCTCCCTGCACTAGCTTGACCTCTCCCTCCTCTCGACCACCTATTCCAGAACACCTCCTCCCAACGCTGCATTTCCGACAGTTGCTTCCTCTGCGCTGCGCTCAACATCCCCTCCTCCACTCGCCTGCAAGTTTCGACTAGCCTCTCCTTATCGCACTCCCGAAGTCCCACTTCCCTCCTCTCATCTCCCTCCCCTCCCGCGATCCTTCCCCAGCCGCCACCCCAGTCGTCCACCTTTGCGCGATCTTCCCCCGCGTTTTTCCCCGCTAGCCACCTCTTCTCCACCATCCATTTCCATGCTCCCATCTCCTATTCCACATCCTCTCTCCTGCTAAACTCCTCTCCCTACCCCTCGAAGCACCCTCTCCTTCCTTCCTGTGCTCATTCCCCATCCCCCCTCCTCCCAACCGGGTCCATCCACCACCCACGCAGTCTTTCTCCTCCCGCCCACCGCTATCGCAGCCTCCTCTCTCCTCACGCGCTTGTCTTGCACCACCTCCTCTGCCGCAGCGCTTTCCACCACCTCCGCGCCTCTCTCCCCTCCACCCCGTTGACTTGAGCGTGCTTCTCCAAGCCTCTCCCTACGCTCCACGTCAGCCCTAAAACCAAAAAAAAATAAAACAAAAAAGTTAGTAAAATATATTATATAATAATAATATATAATATATATAACTTTTTATCAATTCTAACCCTAAAATTCCACTACTTCAAAAAAATTATAATAATATTATTGTTATTAAATAATAATATTTATTATACTATAGACTCTCCAAAATAATAATAATATTATTATTATTATTATAAAAAAATTTCAAAAAAAATATTATTAATGTCATAATATTAATAATTAGTATTTAATAATTGTAATAAATACAATTATTATATAAAGGAAAATAATCAAATTCTTTGGAATAAGAATTATTTGGAAAAAAAAAGGACTCATCAAAGAAATCAAAGAAGATCATTCCATCATCGAAGACTATCTATCGTTGAAGAAATCAAAGAAAGACCATCTATCACCGAACAAGTCCAGACCATGGAAGCTGGTTTGCGACTACAAATAGAGAAATTTGAAGCCAAGTTAAAGCACTATCGAAAAGACAATGAAGAATTACGATACATTAATACATAATCAGAAGTAAGGATTGAACTACATAAGATACAAGAACGGTTCAATGAACAAACAATGTCCAACCAGAAAAATCACATAGAAAAACTATGTGCGCAAATCAAGGAATTAAAAGATGAGAGTGATTTCAATCAGAGGTTGAAAAATCAAGATATAAAGAAAGAAATAAACAATTATGAAGCAGAAATAATACGCTTGAACAAAATCGTTAGCGACAAAGATGAAGAACTAATGTAGTTACGACATAAATTAGAAAGTCAAGAATCAGAGGTCGGCCAATGTCGAGAACAAATAAAAGTTCTTCAACAACAAAATGACAACTCTAAAAAGACACATAAGTTAGAGATCGCGAAGAGTAATAAAGCATTATCTAACAATGCTGAAGAAATTTTTAGACTAAGAAATCATAACAAGATACTAGTCACAAAAATTAAGAAGTTGAAAAATAGCCGAAAGATAGAACAATCTATGGACGACATTGAAGGGAAACTTCTAGACAAGCAGGAAGAAAATAGTTGTATCAGAAGTCATAATGAAGATCGTAAGGAACAACTTAAGACATCTGAAGATGACAGAAAATCACAAGTCGAATTGATTAAGAAGTTTCAAAATGATAATAGGCAGTTAGAAAACAAGTTGGAAAAGATACAGAACAAAAACTTAAATCCTCAAGAGACGAAAATATAACTTCCAACTCAGATCAATGCTCTAAAGGCGACATTCCTAAACAAAAATGACATCGTGAAAGTTCCTTATCGACACCCCAACCATAAAAAACGATATTTGAAAAAGTGGGAAATGTCAAAAGATAATGGTACTAATGTGATCAAATCTCCTGACGACACATCAATAGGGAATCCCATCAGTCCACAACAAATCAATTTGGGATGGATTGATCCGTCGACGTATCGGAAGTTATGCTCTACACTTAGCAGTTCGTATCAACATGTTTCATCAGCCATGACATCGCAAAGAACAATGCGACAAAATTATAAAGCTTTGAGGACAAAGCCTTTCTAAGAGAGTGGCAATGCTATGAATATTATATGTATGTTAATTAAAGTTATTAATTATTAAGTGAAAGGGTGTAACCCTTCACTATACATGCTCAAGCCTATAAAAGCGAGCCTCATTGTAAATTATTAATCATCCATTATCTAATATATTATCTATTTTACTCCATATTTATGGCTTATCGTACATACCAAATCTTCTGGTAAAGTTATTTGTGTGAAGCAAATAATTATTTGCTCCAATGAACTGTAAAGCACGATTGGAAGTTTCCATATCAACAAAATTAGAGTTCCAATTTTCCTTGTTATCACATTCAATGTATCCAAGTATGTCATATTCATTAGTAGTTATATACTAATTCCTATATAATCCTGAAATGATCTCCCATTCATGCTTTTGAGAATCCCTTTGCACAAATAACACTTATTCATGATCTATTTAATTCAAGGTCGTGTTTTTTAGGTTCTTCTATATGTTCTGAAGATTCTTTTTCTCTTTCTCTTCTATACATTTGTCGTACTTTTCTTTTTTGATCATCAATATCTTCATTATTGCAATATTATCATGAGAATCCACAATATACCATAAAAAAAAAAAACTTTAATATGTTGAAATCATTGCAAATAGTTTTCTATTAAATAGATAAATTCAATGTATAAATGTAAATAATAAAAAACAATGCATTGTTGAAATCAATATAAATTTTTTACTTTTTATTAAATTGATAAATTGAATACATACATGTAAAAAACAAAACAAAACATGCATTGCTAAAATCAATGCAACGAATCAAATAAATATGTATCTTGTGTTATTTAACAACATTTGTGGGTGGTCTATTGGTAAGCATGAAAGTTATTGGGCTTGTGTTAACCTAGAGACCAAGGTTCAAAACCCTTTTTGCTTGGAGTTATAGATGCAAATAACAAAAAAATGCATTGTTGAAATCAATGCAAATAATCAAATTAATATGCATATATGTAAAAAAGACAAAAAATGCATTGAGGGAGATCTTGTGTTTTGTAAGGACATTTGTTTGTTCTCTATTGGTAAGTAGTGAGATGATTGGACTTAAGGTTCAAATCCCTTCTATTTTTTCGGATATCTTGTGTTTTTTAAGAACATTTGTTTGTTCTCTATTGGTAAGTAGTGAGATGATTGGACTTAAGGTTCAAATTCATTCTATTTTTTCTATTTCTTATGTCGGTTATACTATTTTTTTTTACTTTTTTTGTTTCTGCTTCTTATGTCTACTATAATATATTTTTTACTTCTTTATTTTATTTCTTATATTTCTATTTTTTTATGTTAGCTATTCTTTATCTTTTTACTTCTTATAATTCTAATATTTGTTTTACACATTGTTGAAATCAATGCAACCATGTTTTTTTATGAAGGTTCAAATCTCTTCTATTTTTTTCATTTCTTATGTCAGCTATAGTAATTTTTGTTTACTTCTTTTATTTTTACTTTTTATGTCTACTATAATGTATTTTTTACTTCTTTATTTTATTTCTTATATTTCTACTGTTTATATCTCCTATAATATATTTTTTATTTCTTTATTTTATTTTTTATATTTCTATTTTTTTATGTTAGTTATTCTTTATCTTTTTTCTTTTTATATTTCTAATATTTGTTTTACACATTGTTGAAATCAATGCAACCATGTTTTTTTATGAAGGTTCAAATCCCTTCTATTTTTTCTATTTTTTATATAAACTATAGTAATTTTTGTTTACTTCTTATGTCTACTATAATATTTTTTTTACTTCTTTATTTTATTTATTATATTTCTACTTTTTATGTCAAATATTCTTTATCTTTTTACTTCTTATATTTCTAATATTTGTTTTACGCATTGTTGAAATCAATGCAACCATGTTTTTTTATGAAGATTTAAATCCCTCTATTTCTTATGTCCGCTATAGTAATTTTTGTTTACTTCTTATGTCTACTATAATCTATTTTTTACTTCTTTATTTTATTTCTTCTATTTCTACTTTTTATGTCAACTATAATATTTTTTACTTCTTTATCTTTTATGCATTGTTGAAATCAATTCAACCATGTTTTTTTACTTTTTATATTTCTAATATTTGTTTTATGCATTGTTGAAATCAATGCAACCATGTTTTTTATTAAGGTTCAAATCCTTTCTATTTTTCCTATTTCTTATGTCGGCTATAGTAATTTTTTTTTAAATCAACCCAACCATGTTTCTACTTATTATATTTCTAATATTTGTTTTATGCATTGTTGAAATCAATGTAACCATGTTTCTAATATTTGTTTTACGCATTGTTGAAATCAATACAACCATGTTTCTACTTTTTATGTCAGCGATTATTTATTTTTTTTACTTCTTATATTTCTAATATTTGTTTTACCCATTGTTAAAATCAATCCAACCATGTTTTTTTATGAAGGTTCAAATCTCTCTATTTTTTCTATTTCTTATGTCGGCTATAGTAATTTTTGTTTACTTCTTTTGTCGGCTATAGTAATTTTTGTTTACTTCTTTTGTTTCTATTTTTGTTTACTTTTTTATTTTATTTCTTATATTTTTACTTTTTATGTCAACTATAATATTTTTTAATTTTTTTAATCTTTTATGCATTGTTGAAATCAATGTAGCTATGTTTTTTATTAAGGTTCAAATCTATTTTATTTTTTCTATTTCTTATGTCGACTATAGTAATTTTTTTTATTTTTTTTTAACTTCTTATGTCTACTATAATATATTTTTTACTTCTTTATTTTATTTCTTATATTTCTACTTTTTATGTCAGCTATAATATTTTTTACTTTTTATATTTCTAAATTTGTTTTACGCATTGTTGAAATCAATGCAACCATGTTTTTTTATTAAGGTTCAAATCTTTTCTATTTTTTCTATTTCTTATGTCAACTATAGTATTTATTTTACTTCTTTTGTTTCTACTTCTTATCAATGAGTGACAAAATATCGACAAACATTACAAGATCTCTCTCATATTATTACCTTTTACTTTTTATTAGATGTAACGTTACTCCACAAACGTTACAAGATCTCCCTCATATTATTACTTTTTACTTTTTATTAGATGTAACGTTACTCCACAAACGTTACAAGATCTCCCTCATACTGGGTTGTAGAGCTCCTCTCGACGCAATAACCTTGGCTATTGGTTCTATCATTTTTTTACTCTTCAACATATGAATGTGTTTTTATTTTATTTTATCAAAGCTTCAAAAACTTTTTTTACACATTAGTATAAATTGTACCAACGATTCCATCCAAGAATATCCCAAAACTATATCCACATCATTCATATATATAGCATGAAAATATGAATGAAACACATATTTTTCCATAGCAATCTTCAAGTATTTAAAAAAATGAACATTTTCACCCTTAATATGTGTGATTTGAATATACTTTGTGGGGGCTTGCAATCTTTTAGCCACGTTAACATTTATTAAAGTATGCTTTCCATTTCGGTTCATAGAAACAATGAATTTATCTTACTTAATATGTCCATGAAAATGTAATATGAAGTTGTCACATAAAAATAAAACCTTTTGGATCTCATTATCCTTCTTCACAACATTAACCCAACTATCTAAAAACTACAATATCATATTCTTCATTTGAAAGTTTTATAACTCCTTAAAGCAAAGTGTTTGACCCCATACAGTTGCTTCTTTTGTTAAATGAGAGTATACATAGCTTTTTCAAATGGACACATTTTTATTATAATGTGCAATGTATTCTTGAATACTAGGACAATATGATTTTCTTGTAAAATACATTTTTTTTCAAATAAAACTTACAACCAAAACTATAGATTCCTGTCTAATGTGGTTTGAGGTGACAAATTTAAAATGAGCATAACTTCATCAATATTGCTCAAAATCTCTATTATGACCACAATTATGAAATGATATAGTCATTCTAAATATATTAGAAGTGGTTTAATGGAAATTTAGGTGCTCTCTTAGAAGATATCTAATTTTCAATGCATGTGGTTGTCATTGAAAAAAACCTTTAAACAACTAATTTTAAATAAGCGAAAGCTCCACTTCTCAGACTCCAATTTGGATGATTTGTTTTTTTAATTTGAGTGTTTTTGTGAGAGTAACTTATATAGACAACTTGATTCTTAAAATTCTATACAAAAAGTTTCAGAAATCATTTTGAATACTATTCTCCTTATCTTTCCTAAAAAAATCTATAAAAAAAAGAAAAAACATATTCCCCCCTTTTTAGCCCAAGAAAGGGCTATGATACCAAATTGGGGTCCTATTATTAATTAATGCTAGAACCCATGAGGTCCCCCATCCATATTTATAAGACATTACCTAGCCTAATCTTCCTTAGGTGGAACCCCAAATCCTTTACATGCCTTGACTGATATTTATGCCCCCAAAACCCTTAAACTGATTGGCTACATCAAACGTCGTGAGGTCATAGTCTTAATTGGCAGTGGTAGCACATATAAATTTATTCATCATTGGGTATCCCAAGAAACGTATTATTATATCCATGTGGTGAAAAATATTCAAATCACGATTGGCAATGAAGGAGCTATGAAATGTGGAGGTCGTTGTGAAAATGTGGCTTCAAATGGGTGATTAAACCTTCTAAATCCACATGTTTGATATTGACATGAGTGGTTGTGATATTTCCTTGGGCACATAATGGTTATGGGAATTAGGCCCTATCAGCATGAATTTGGTGCCTTATACATGATTTTCTAGTAGGTAGGGCATAACTACAATCTTAAAAGAACCACAG
This sequence comes from Larix kaempferi, assembly GCA_027924585.1. Lineage (NCBI taxonomy): Eukaryota > Viridiplantae > Streptophyta > Pinopsida > Pinales > Pinaceae > Larix > Larix kaempferi. The sequence continues at coordinate 7,610,702 of BSBM01000129.1, read as the reverse complement.
TGTTGGTTGTGGAGCTTGATCTTCTAGATTCAGAGGTCATGTTTTAGTTGTGTTTGGATCCCATACCATGACAAGGGGGGTATGGGGGGATTCCCCCCCACTACAGTTTCCATAGGGGGTCCAGGTGGTGGAGACTAATTTGGGAGCCCCCCATTGGAGGGGGTTTGGGAGCAACGCCCCCATAGCGAAAATTTTGGAAAAAATGCCTTGTAAAATGTTGTATTTCATAGTCATGACTTGGTCAATAATGGGAAATTTATAGGCCCATGGCATTGGGTATCCCATGGTAATGCCTCTTTAAAATTAAGGAATTGTAATATAGCTGTGTGTGGTAGTATTGTATTGTAAAGATCTCGGTGATTGTGTGAAAGAGATTGTGAGAGAGTGAAGAGAAAGTTGCAACATATGTGTTGCAGGTTGTATCCCTTCATTTGATGGATGGTATAATAAAAGAACTGTAAATTTATCCGTGGGCGTAGCCTGAATTGGGTGAACCACGTACATTGGTGTCTCTCATGTATTTTGTTTATGTGTTTTATTTATGCTTCTTATTGTATGCTATTGTTTTGTGATCTTGTTTTTCTAACACCACAATTGGATCTCCAAATATTATCAGGTTGCATCATATGAAAACTCGTCTTAATAAGGGCCACCCATACATTGTGGCTCAATTACATGCTATTCAATATTTAGAGACCCATTCTCAACCCATTCCTTTTGGCATGTAGTTAATCTTGGACAAACACCAATCCATCTTTGACACTTATGAAGTATTGTGCCCTTTCCATAGTGAATGTGATCATTCCATTCCACCCAGACCTAGTAGCCTCCCACCCAACGTGCATCCATATCCCCACCCTTTTTCCCAAAAAATAAAATTGAAAAAATAATCCAGGATTTTATAGCTATTGTTGTCATATACCCTAGTACCAACCCTTATTTTTCTCAAGTTGCTATGATCCTCAAGAAAGAAGGCCCTATGAGCATGTGTCCTAACTTATGTGCCTTGAAAAAATTGACCATCAAGGATAAATTTTACATTCATGTCATTGATTACCTTCTAGATGAGTTCAAGGATGCTCAATTATTCACCAAACTTGATCTTCACTTAGGCTATCATGAAATTCACATGAAAGAGGATATTCCCACGACTGTTTTTCGTACTCATAAATCCATTATGAGTTAATGCATGCTCCACCTTCTAGAGTCCCGTGAACAAAATAATTATACCCTTTTTGCATAATTTTATCCTTGTCTTTTTTATGACATCTTAATCTACAATAAAACTTGGCAATCCCATGTAACCCATGTGGATCAGGTATTACAACTACTTGGGGATCATCAACTCTTTCTTAAAGGGTCCAAATGTGTCTTATTGTCTCTTAAGTGGAATATTTGGGCCATATTTTTGGTTAAGAGGATGTGCATATGGGTCCAAATAAAATTGAAGCAATAAAGGATTTTCCTCACCCCAAAACTCTTAAAATCCTGCAAGGTTTTTTGGGTCTCATCGGTTATTACAAAAAGTTTGTATGAAACTATGGTAAGATTGTATTTCCACTAAAAGATTTGCTAAAACAAAATGCTTTCACTTGGAATGAATTGGAAAAAAAGGATTTATAAGACTTAAAGGAGGTTATGTGTACCACCCATGTGCTTGCATTTCCCAACTTCACTAACACCTTTGTCCCGGAATATGATGCCTTGGGTAAAGGCATTGGAACAATCCTCATGGAAGAAGGAAGACTGTTGACTTTTACTAGAAAAAAACTCTATGAGTGGCACTTAGCAAAATCAACTTCTGAAAAAGAGTTGACAATAATATTGTATGCTATGGAGATCAACGTCCATACCTCCTTGGGCAATGTTTCCAAATCAAAATTGATAATCACAACCGAAATATTTTCTGGAACATGAAATTCCTCCCCTAAGAAACAAAAAATGGGTAACAAAAAATGTTGGGATATGAATATGAGATAATTTACCAAAAAGGAAAGGAGAATGTGGATTAGATCTTACAACTACTTGTGGATCATCAACTCTTTCTTAGGGCATGAGAGATGGAATGAATATGGACATACACACATTTGTGGAAAAATGTGATACTTTCCAACAACATAAAGGTGAGACAATGGAACCTCTAGGTGAACTTCAACCACTTCCAATTCCAACTATGGTATGGGCTGACATTTCTATGGATTTCATTGTCATATTACCAAAATTTGGAAAGGATTCTATGATCATAGTTGTGGTTGATCCCCTTTCCAAATATACTCATGATTTTTGTTCCCTACAACTCCCTTTCAAGGCCTCTATGGTAGCTCAATTCTTCATGGATAATATATTCAAACTCCATGATTTGTCATAGTTTATTGTATAGATCGTGACCCCACCTTCACTAGAAATTCCTGGCAAGAATTGTTTCAACTCCATGATACTCAATTGAATCTCAACACCACCTACCACCAAATTGACGGTTAGACTTAAGCTGGGAAACAAATGCCTAGAAGCATATATGTGCTGATTTACTTTAAAGCGGGAATCCCAATGGTATAAATGGTTACCTCTAGCCAAAGTGTGGCATAATACAACTTATCATGCAATCACTTGAATTACTCCATTTGAAGTTTTGTATGTCCAAAAAGCCTTCCTTAGTACTATCCCACTTACCAGGCATCTCTAAGGTACAAGAGAACGATAGAAAACTCACAACTTGAGTTAACATTCTCTACACTCTCAATTCTAATATGGTCATGGCTAAGAATAGGATGAAGCAACAAGATAGTAAACATCATTCATAATAACATTTTGTATAAGGGGGTCAGGTATTTCTCCACCCATATCCCTATAAGAACAACTCACTTTAGACCAACCACCACTAAAATATTTCTCCCAAGTTTTATGAGCCACATAAGGTCCTCACATGTGTTGGTCACATGCATTACAAATTGGAGCTACCTAACCACTTTATGATTCATCCCATCTTCCATTCATCTTGCTTGAAGAAAGTGGTTGGATCTCATTGTTGTATTCAAGTTAGCCTTCTAGAATTAGATGAAGAAGGTTCAATTTGGTTGTATCCTAGCGCCATCCTCAACAAATGGGAAATTTCCCTCTACCAACACACCATCCAAGAGATCTTGATCAAATGGAAACAAACCCATCTTGGGAATGCTACAAGGGAACCGACATAGATACTTCAACAATTTCCACATCTCTAGCCTTGAGGACAATGTCTTTTTAAAGGGGAGGGCATCATCATTTGATCCTTCTATATGTTTTATGAAATCCTAAATGATCAATTGTGGGGGATGAATGTAGATTTGATAACACTCATGATTTCAGTGTTGACTACTTATGCAAATATAAAGGCCCTTTATAGAGAATCCCATTATTGTGCCAATTGTAGCCCATGGAAAGTGAATATTTATTTCATCAATAAAGGCATTTCTATTATGATATTTGATTATGTACAATTGTATATGTTGTGGTAATTCCGTCATTTTCATTCTAAAATCTTACGTATTCTGTTATTTATGCTCTTCTTACCATTATTGTTTTCCACACTACATTTACTTCATGGGCCTTATTTAATAGATATGGAATCAATACATAGCATTATCCCCTTAGGTACCTCCAGGTACCCCATATTATCCTATTTGGGTACATTACATTTTATCCCCCTTCACATGTTTTGTCCTCGCAACATGGGAGGAGGCCATACAATATGATCTACAAAGCAATGTATCCAACTGGTACGAAGCACAAGCCTCCATTCATCCTAGTGAAATGTGGACATGGGAATTGCTTCCTTTCCACCTAAATATTCATCTTGGTTTATCCTTCAGTTCCATATCGGTTTTTTTGCTACTCTAATATCTCCATGCATTATTCTAAGTCCTTCATGTGCCTCCATATTGATTGTCTTTTCAGGTTCCATTTTATTTTATGCTCCCAGGCTTTCCTTGATGATTTTTGTTTCTCGTGGTGGTGTGGGTGGTGGTATATAGAAACCTTAGCTATTGGTTATTCTTTCTTTGATTCTTCAACATGTGGTTCCATTGACACTTGTAACTCCTTATATTCTTCTTCCTTTTTATGTGATTTTATATCCCTTTCTTCTAATTCGAACTCAGACTTTTGATTTGCTTTGTTAGTGAGCACTTCAATTATTTTACCTCCAAGGCCTTCTTCATGTTCCCCCTTGGTATTTTCTTGTAAGACAAATATCCTACAATGTAATGTTATTTTTCTTGTACCAAAGCTTCAAGAACTTTTTTTACACATTAATATTAAATGTACCCAAAAAAAATCCACAACATTCATATATATAGCATAAAAATATGAATGCACCACATATTTATCAATGGTAATTTTCAAATCTATAAAAAATTGAAGATTCTCACCCTTAATCTATGTTATTTTCTTATGCTTTGTGGGATTTACAACCTCTTACCCACATTAACATTCATAAAATTATGTTTGTTGCTACAGATTATAGACCCAATGACCTTCTCTTGTTGAATACATCCATGAACATGTAATAGGAAGTTGCATGAAAATAAACCCTTTGTGACTTTTTTCTAATCTTTTTTCACATCATGTGTAGCATCCCCATCCATCATTGTGACTAAAAGAGGCGGTAGTTACGATTTTCATGTTACAAAATTTCACCCCATTGAGCCATTATTTGAATTCAGAACTATTGTAATCCTCCCATGGGTAACATAAATCAAGAAATGCATGTTCAAGTGCATGAATATGAAAAACAATGGAATTACAACTATATCCACACACAAGTCATGCATAAACAGACACATTCATAGCAGGAAGTAAATATAATCATTACACATTCATAAACAACAAAGAATACTTATCTTTTAACTAAATAAGATCCAAACAACTGGTTGTGTAAGGGAAAATTTCCACCAAAACATAGGTATCAACTGTAGATACCACCCCCAAGCCAAGTTATGAGGCCATTAGGGTGAAGAAAACACCTACAAGATTCTTTCTCTAAACCCAAAACCCATTTTCTCTTAAGCTTATCCAATTTGATCACCACTTAACACTACAGGAATCTCATTCATCCACCCCAACCATGGAACTCTCTTCCACTTCCCCACGCAACAAAAGGAAGGTCTACTCTATGTCTACTCAACAATCCCTTAGAGTATCCAACCCTTACAGTTCTCTTCAGTGTCTGAAACAGAGTCCAACCTACTATATGTTTTTAGAGAACCTTTTGTAACATCAATTCTCGGATTCTCAAGCATTCTTGAGCAGAAAATAAATAGTGGATAAAGTTTCCTCTCTTTCCCAGCCTCTATGATCACCTACAAGCATCATATTTACTCTAATTTCTGCAACTTCCTCTTTAGAATGCTAATTTCTGGTTATTTTCTCAATCTGATAAATCACAATGAAGAAAGCAACATGAAGCTACATAGTGTATGAATCCTACATGGAGAATGAGTGATAAACTCTAATGAAGATGAAAGGATTGGTCAAAAGACAGTGTGACATTGTTTCTAACCATAGAAGGAAGGACTCTTACAATTGTCATAAAAGTATATTCATCTCATGCTTCCATAACTACATAAGACTTTCCCATCAACCTCATACATTCATTCAGTGATTGAATTTAATAAGTCAAAATGGGTTATATGTATAACTTAAGGCACATGGAAGAAATGGACTTAGTTCTAAAGATGACACTTGGGAAAAAAAAAGGATTTAATATCCTATAGGCCCTCTTTCATATTCCCCTCTAGTGGAATCATAATCCATATATTGATTTTTACACAACCATCTTGGACCATTTTATTATTTTTCAACATAATATTTACATAGATTTTGAGTCATCATGACAAGCCAACTACATGGCCCATATAAATATATTTACATTATTCATGCCTATTCAATCACTAATCGAGCCTTGACTTTGAGCTCCACACTAGGAATCCATAATAGCATATTTACTTCTCCTTACAAAATCTAATTTAATACATTCCAAGAGTCAAAATTAGGGGTATTACAGTTCCCTCCCCCTTGGAATAAGATTGTCTTCAGTATTTCCTCACAATCATTACAAAAATCGATATGTCCCTCTTATGGTATGCTCCAACTCCCATGTAGCTTCCTTCGGACCAAAATGCTTCCTTTGCACCTTTACTTGTCTGGTGGCTTGGTTCATGAGCAATGTTACTTTCTTGTGGAGGATGCATAGTGGATTTGTTTGGAACTCTCCCTTAGGTTCCACCTGGATCACATCCCATTCAATCACATGGTTAGGATCATATACATATCTCTTAAGCAAAAAAACATGAAAACATTATGATTTCTAGTGTTAGCAGACATTGCAATTCTATATGAAACTATATTTATCCTTTCAAGCACTTCAAATGACAAAAAAACATGAAAATACATTATGATATCTAATGTAAGGAGACAATGCAATTCTAGATGAAACTAGATTTATCCTTTCAAGCACTTCAAATGACTCACAATATCTTGATGACAACTTGGCACAACTTCCAAGCTTCAAATAAATTTTTCTTGGCAGCTTCACTCGAAATTAAACATGATCCCCAATATTAAACTCTCCATGCACTCTATTTTTATATTATTAGATTTTATCTTTGTCTTGAGATTCATTCAAATTATACCTAATATTTTCAACCTCTTGTTCTATTTCCTTAAATAGTTCTGGCCCAAGCACAATTTTGTACTGGATTATCCTAAGTCACTGGTGTCTTACACCTTCTGCCATATAAAGCTTCAAATGGACTCATTCTTAATAATGATTGATGTTCATTGTTATATGCAAACTTTAGTAAGTGTAAATAATCATCCCACTTGGATGGTTTTTCCATGACATACATGTAAAGCTTGTATTCAATCATTTGGTTTACTCTTCATGTTTATGGATGGTAGGCAATGTTAAAATTCAGCTATGTACTTAAATCTGCAAAAAGACTTTTCCAAAAGTAAATGTAAACTTTGTATCAAAGTCGGATACAATTTCCTTAGGTAAGCCATGCAATTTGAATGTTTATTTCATAAATATCATTTATATTTCATCACTGAAATAAAATGTGTTTCCTTAGATAATTTATCCACCATAGAATTATGTTTTCTTGAGGTAGTTGGTAACTTCGTGAAAAAATACATAGTTACCGCTTTCCATTTCCATTCCAAAATTGACAAAGGTTGTAATAAACTTGTTGGGTGTTGATGTTCAACCTTTACTTGTTGGCATTCCATTAATCTAGAAATATATTAAGCAACATCTTTCTTCATCCTCAACCAAAAATATCGTCTCCTTCTTGTAGCAATTCTTTTCTGGTATCTTGGATGGTCAGAATATGACATTTTATGGATTTCATCCATAATAATTCTTCACAAATTGGAAGAGCTAAAACTATATTCTATTCGTATGGTAAAAATTCTATCATCCTCCAAATGATAACCTTCATACTTCAGTTCCAAATTTTGTTGTTGTAATTTATCATTTACTTGCACATAATGTTCATCTTCAGCAAGGGAATTAACAATCCTTTGCCTTAAATCCGTTTGGAAAATACTAATGGATGCCACATATATTACATGCATTTTTTTATTGAGTTCATCAACCACTTTATTTTATTTCTATTTTAGATGCTTGATTTCAAAATCAAATTCACATAAAAATTCCAACCATCTAGTTGTCTTACATTCAATGTTGGTTGCTCAAACAAATATTTCAAACCATAATGATCAGTTCTAAGCTCAAATTTTGTACCCATCAAATAGTGCCTCTAAATTTTCAAAGCATGCACTATGGAAACAATCTGTAAATCATGGGAAACATATTTATTTCCATTTTCTTTTAATTTTATTGAATCATAGAATACCACATGATTGTCTTCCATAACAACTCCTTCAATTCCTTGTTTACATGCATCAATACACACCACAAAATCATTTTCTAGGTATGAAATTTTCAGAATTGGAGCACAAGTGAAAATTTGCTTCAACAAATGGAAGTTACCAACAAAATGTTGGAACCTATGGTCTGCTAGTACCCTCATCTTGTTGGCTTATGTCCACTTTAGGATCTCAAATCCACTTTTTATGGATGGTTGCAACCAATGTCGTCCACTTGTTGTTGTTTTCGTCCATATCCAAACCTATTTATAGATTATCCTTGTGGATCGATCTATCACATCGGTTCATTGTGCTTACTAAGTGAAAATGTGTCTTTAGACACCACCACTCTTGATCTAGAAATGTCTTTATCTTCCATTTCTCTTTGCCTGTCCCAAAATTGTATGAGAGCTCATTGGTTCTTGATCTAGAGTTGTACAAAATGAGAACAATTTCTTCGATGGTTTAATGAGATGAGTGTGGTCTTTTGCGCTTATCAAATATTTTTGGGCATATTTTATGCTAGGGTTTCCTAGAAATCATGATGTCTAATCTAGTCATGAGCGTGAGTGAATCCAACTATTTCTTGGAGTCGTTGATTCCCTAGATAGTCGAATGGTTGCATTGATTGAGGTTCGACTGGATCTACCCAACAAGTGTTGACTGAAGACCAGACGTGAGTTCTTTGATTGACTTATTTTCTTGAGAATACTTCGACCTGCATCGAATAGAACCATTTCTCATGAACGTTAGAGAATTAAGTGCGACGACTGATATGATAATTCTATTGCCTATAAACAATCCACGTGACCAATTTTCTTCTTTAAAGGATAAGTTTGTACTGATGGCTGCATTAAATACGTCAATTTTGATGGGTCACTCAATCCTAATGCATTATTGGCGAAGAACTGTCGACTTGACCATTTGTCAGTCTCTCTCTTAGAATCGTCGACTTATTTATGTGAATGTTTGAGCTAGGTTGAAAGACAACGTATGTGTTGACTGGCAACATAGTTGACCTCACATTTGTTGGAAACAACCATCCACTAAGGCCAACTATATTGCCTAGTATCATCAACTGGATTATTGAACGACTTGTACAACTGCACAGAAAGTTGTTCTTTGACTATGGTGAATCGGTTGTTGATACAGTCGATTGGTAGAATACACACATGAAATTGGTTGAGCAATAGTCACTCAAAAGTTGACTAAGTAATTATTGGTTTGTTTGATCTATGAGGAGTTTCCCTAGTCCTCAATAAAATATGGGCTCATCAGCTACCTCTCCACACTGGCCCATACTTGGTGGAAATAATCGTCAACCTCTGATTGACTTTTGTTTCTCTCAACTAAGTGATCGATATTAGGGTGCCTAGATATGCTAATGTAGAATCTATTTTCGATTTACTTGTTGGCTCGTAATTCATTAGAGGACTGAATGGTATCTATCAAAGGGAACACTAAAGTATATCGACTAGACGAATAAATTCTACTTGTTATCTAGTTGGATCGACCTATTCTATTATTCATCTAGAGCTTATTGGTGCATCAAATGTGGGTGGTCGACTAAGATTCAACCCGATTATATATGTTTTAAAGAGTCGACTAGACGTTTGATTGATTTCATGGTATACTTGCGGCATGAACTAATTTTTTTTGGATCATGGTTGACATGTGTATGGATAGTCAAATCGATGTACATTTGGTGAGTATGAAGCTCGAATATATATATTTCTTGCTGATATGATCGACTAAGCCTTGATTGGCCACTTATGGTGCTTTGGTATTATATGGTTGCATTGTCTATTTGTTCTACTCTTGGTCGAGTCAATTGTGCATCGACTGAGACTTGAAATCCTATCCAATATGGGTGTTCCAGATGAACATGAATCCCTAGTATTCCAAAAACTATTGGAGATTTGGGAGAAGAAGTCAGTGGCATTGGAAGAATCTCATAATCATCTACGTAAAGAATTACATGATTTGCATACTCTTGTTTATGAATTGCAAGATAAGAATCAACGATTGAAGAATGAACTGGAGACATCTCATACCTAGTTGGAAAATGAGGCTACTATTTTTGAAAATATCATTTTGCAGTAGTCTGATGAGAAATATCGATTGATTTCTCAGCTAGAAAAAAACCATGGAATCCATTTTCCACGATTTGGTAGACGAATTTGGTGATAAGCCAGGTTTGGTCAATGACCTAGAAGAAGAGGTGAAATCCCTCTCTCATGAAGATATTGATGGCTTAAAGAGGAAAATTTGCAGACTCGAAGCATATAATACCCAGCTAGCTAATGAGGCCTCCCACTTGCAAGCCTCTATTGATGAGCTTCATGAAGAAGTTTCCCCTCTTCAATAAGTTAATAATCAATTGTTTGAAGAATATAAAACCTTAAAATAAGATTATGATGCTTTCTTGTTGCAACTGACTGAGAAATATGAGACAATTAATGGATTGTGGGATTGCAATCAGAGTCTTGAATATGAGGTTTGTAGACTGTAGACTATTGAGTAGAAAGATATTGACCATCTAGTTGTTGAAAAGAAGATTGTCGAGGTATCAAATAATGAGCATAATACTGCCATTGTTGAGATACCAGGCTCACCCATTACTTCTTCCAACTTTGGTGCTCTTGTTTGTATCCTAGGTACTTGTGAACAAATTTCTTGTAAGGAAGATGTTGTTGATATTGTTGTTTCATCTCATGATTTGTTGGATATTATTGATGTTATTTATCATATATTTGAGAAGGATACTGCAGGTATAAGGTCTCAAATACTGTGCAAAATGGGATATACCAAGGGAGGACTTGGGAACAATGGATAGGGTATTATTGTTCCTATTGTACCCAAATTGAATCCACCAAGAATGGGTTTTGGATATGATGCTGCTAAACCTGGTTTTGCTGACACCAGAAGAGTGTTTTTTGTTGTTGGTAGAATTCAAATTGAAGAGAAACATGTTGATGAGTTGGTTGTCCCTGATAAGCCAGAAATTGAGAATGTTGTTGCAGATGACATTATTGTTGATGTGCATGGTTTTTCTACTCATGTTAATGAAACAGAACCTGAGCCTACATCACATGTTCTACCCAAACATAAATTTGTGCCATATATACATCCTCATTATAAGAATTAGAGTAATTTTCCCAGGAATCAGAAATCTTGAAAAGGTCGCAAGTATGCTTTCATAACCTCGGTGAAAGAAAAAACTGTGGACCAATGCCAACTACTCATAAATACTATGTTTGGATTGATGAATGGTCATGGAATAATTTGAATAGATGCTTGAGGATGTCATACATATGTGTATCTTTGAATGTAATACCATAATGTTCTCCTCTTTCCTGCTTTTGATTGCTTTGGAGTAGTTGACTAAGACTCCAACAAGGATTACAGTCAACTGAGACTTGACCAGATATGACAATCAACTAGAGTATCGAGTGGAATGTTCGTTGACCGTGCTTCAACCAATAGTGACAATCGATCAATTTTCGAAAGGATTTTTTGTCAACCGAATTTCGACTGCTATTCTGTTTTTTGTTGATTATCCCGCAATTGTGTTTAAGGGGGGGGGGGGCAATTGGAGTAATTGAAACTATTTGTTGTGTAAACCCAATTTTTGTTGACTCAATTGTTTCTTGTTGAAACAATTGGACCAACTAAACTATATTTGATTGGATTATTTGTTGGGATATTTGATAGAGAACTATTGTGAGTACCTGATTGATGGATGGACAGAGAGTATATTACGAGACAGATACTGCCTATACTTGTTTCTCTTGTGGCTAGTTGACTGCTCGACCAGATTGTGTTGTTTTGTTGTCTACTCGATTGATTGGCTGGGAATTTATTTGGACAATAGTATTGCAGAATGTTTTGGGTGACTGCATTGAGTTTGATGACGGATGTGATAGTGTTTTAGAATTCTTTAGGACTGTTATTGTACTAGGTTTGATCATTGTTTGTAGTTCAGATCAAATTAAAGGGGGAATGATGTGTAATTTGTTCTTTCTTTCAAGTCGAGTTTACGAGGGGTGTTGGAACTTATGGTCCACTAGTACCCCCATCTTGTCGACTTATGTCCACTTTAAGATATTAGATCCACTTATTATGGATGATTACAACACTTTTTTGTTAGTTTGGTCCATATCCAAATCTATTTATAGATGGTCCTTATGGATCAATCTATAACATCGAATAATTGTGCTCTTATGGAACTTGCTTGTTGTGCATAAGTGCAAAGGTGTCTTTAGACATGTTAGTTATAAACCTGATTAAGATTGACATACAATTCTTAAGCATAAACATAAAGTAAAACAATAGTGCACGCACACATTACATAGAGATTTTACCCTAGAAACCCTTAACCAAGAAAACCAACTTAACTAGAGCTTCATCGCTCTCTTTGTTTCTTTCATTGTGTGTTAACTCAACTGTTTACAATACAATATATAGGTATTTACAAACCTCTGAAACCTTAATTATTAAAATGGAATCAGAATACAATGGATCGAAAACCATTAACCAAAAATAGCCAAAAATGGAGCAAAAATATCCCCCAAAACAATTCTCACGGGGTAGTCATGTAGAGAATATAACACATACCCAACATTCTCCCACTTGTTATTTTCTCTGCGTACAAGGGAAACAATATTTTATTGGATCAACAATACAAGGCACGAATGCCTATTGCTTCTTTACACCAAGATAACTTCTCAATGCTCACATATTTTGTTAATGAATCTACAACATTCTTCAAAGTGTTGAATTTATCCAATAACACCTTCTTGCTTTTAACCATGTCTCTTACAAATTGGTATTGCACATCAATATGCTTTTTTTTTAGTGATAATAAGGGTTCTTGGCTAGGAAGATTTCACTTTGACTGACAAAATCTAACCTCACAACTTGTTTTTCAAATCCAATGTCCCAACGTAATCTCTGCAACCATACAACCCCTTTACCTGCATGAATGGATTCCATGTATTTAGTTTTTGTAGTTGATAGTGACACTACAACATGTTTCTTACTCATCCAATTGATAGCACCTCCAAATAATTTAAATGCATACCCACTTGTGGATATTCTATGATCTAGATCTCCAACCCAATGAACATCAACAAAGTCATTTACATTCAACACTTTATCCTGTCCAACTCTTCCTTGAAAACAGATTGCACTATTTGCAGTTCCACGTATACACATAAACACCCTCTTCATAGTTGTCCAATGCTCATTTCCCAGTTTTGACATATGCCTGCTAAAAAATCCCACTACATGGGAAATTTCTGGTCTAGTGCATACCATGGCATACATCAAAATTCCAATTACACTAACATGAGGAACACAAGACATATCTTCTTTTTCTTCTTTAATGTTGGGACATTGTCCTACATATAATATTACACCTATAGGAATAGGGACTTTTACTAGTTTACATTTCGGTATATTAAACCTTTGCAGTATTGTTTCAACATATTTTCTCTGGTTCATCTGGTGTTTTCTTTCTGCACAATTTCTCTTGATAAATCAATCTCTCCGCTAATAAAAATCTCAGGTTAAATGTTAAAGGCATTGCAAAAAGGAAAATGTCACGTATTTAAAGCCGATCTTATATAATAATAAAAGGTCATGTAGAGTTTAAAGTTTATTTTATAAAATGAAAATTGGGGTATTGTCATTTTTCAAGTTTTTGAAGTTTAGTGTTTTAAAAAAAATATTTTATAAAATAAAATTAAAAACTAAACTGTAAAGGTTAAAAAGTGCCCAGTATTGACATTTTCCCAGTATTAGTTTATTGAAGTTTAGTTTTAAAAAAATGTATTTCGAATGAATTAATTGTTGACTTTAAATTTGATTGATTATTAATTTTGTTAAACCATCTAATATTTATATTTTCTTTTTCACTTACCAGTTAAAAATTATAATTATATTATCATTTTAAAAAAATGTTAACTCATCAATTTATAGTTTATTTAAAATTATTTTATCATTTTGAAAAAATGTCAACCCAATAATTTAAGTTTATTTTATAGGACTTTGAAAGAACCAATACATAATTAATCTCCCTTAATGGCAATGTTTGAAATTCTTGGCCAGACATATATTGATTAATCCATATTATGTTAAATGTAGATATCCTTTTCATTTCTTAATATGATATCCACTCACATTTCATTACATGCTTAAGTTAAAAGTAAATAATACAAAAAATGTTGAATATCTATATTTGACATGATGTATAGTATACTTGAAAATTTAGTATTTTAGTTAGTAAAAAAAGATTAAACTAATACAAATATAGTGACTTTGGTGGTAAGTAATTTAATAGTTCAAGTAAAAAAACGTGAAATAAAAATTTAGTGTTCAATAATATTTATGTATAGGTGTTGTAATTTGCAAAATGTTAAATTGTCCATATTTAATCCTCAAAGCATTAAATTGTTTATATTTAATCTTAAAAAATAGAAATTGAAATAATAAGTTGCAATGCTTGCAAATAACATCTTAGTTAGAATGCAATTTTTACTAGCTATTTTGAGTTTCCAATAGCCAAATTATATTGATATTTGGAAATGCCCTACTGAATTATATCCTAGATGTATAACATTTGTAAATATGGATTAACATGTGAAATATATGTATTAATGAAACCAATGTTATGCTTTTTCTAATTAATTGAACCTTTTATATATGTTATTGGGGACATAAATGTTTCCTTATTTCCGATGATTGCATTGTTTCTTCAAGTCCATTAGTAAAAATTTACTATGTTTATTTAACTCAAAATTGGTAAATATATGAGAGTGCTTACTTAACTAAATTGATGAAATCAATCTCTCCGCTAATAAAAATCTCAATCTCAAGTTAAATGTTAAAGGCATTGTAAAAAAGATAATGTCACGTATTTAAAGCTCATCTTATATAATAATAAAAGGTCATGTAGAGTTTAAAGTTTATTTTATAAAATGAAAATTGGGGTCATGTCACATGTAATAAATGTTTGACATTCATGCCCGATCCAACGCTTGATTTCCTCACTTTGTTGGGCTATGAACTTGCCGGATTCCATGAGAAAAGTAAGAATATCATCGAGCACAGTGTTCTGAATCATGCCCATTGTTTTTCTTACCGAAGGAATGAGGTTCTCCTACATTGCTAGCAAGAACTCATCCGACTGTGTTCCATTAAGATATGCATAAGCATACGACGCACGAATCCAGTTCTTCTCTTCTTCCATTTTCAATCCAAGAGAGCACCTGATAATCTCCTTTGCCTTCACAAAAAGCCTAGCAAATTCTGAGGATGGCATAAAGTCCCCACGAAATTCACCATTTCGGGAGGAAAAGATCACTTTCTCTACCACTTTCTCGACCTGCAACTCGGTGAAGGTAATTGGGTTCATCAATTCCAACTGCACCAATGAAGTTGGGCCGCCGAGGCCTAGGCTTGTGATATGCAAGACCCAGTGAAAAATGCTTGAGATTCAAATTTGAAACAAATTCCCGCTCACTATATTCAAATTTCAAACTTTGGAATGGGAAAACGCATGGATGCGGATCAATGCTGATAGGGCATGCATTACATCCAGAGGGGCATCAACTTGGTGGTTGGGTTAGTGATGGTCACATCATGTGTGCCCTGGGAAAAGAGACAAGGGCATAACTGAGAACGGGTTCAGGTACGTGAATGGAAAAGTTGCGGACAACAAGGGTGTTGTTTGCCGGCGAAGGCGCAGTTTTCGAGGCTGGATGTGTGCCCCATATCCTGCTGGAGGGGTTGTCCGCCACCAGACGATTTTCATCGTCCGGGCGAAATCGTCAAATGGCTAGACAACTCCATTAAAATTAAGGTCGTATCCAGTCAATAAAGACAATACTAATATAATAAAATAAATGAAATGTCACAATATATAGGGTTTAACAATGTGCAAATTCATCATGGACCATCCAAGGGTTAATCATACACCATGCACCTCATATCTCATGAAGTACCACCAAACATGTAAACACTTTGGGAGCTACCCCAGAATCCAAAACACCCTTCATATATTTAATGATGAGGTGAAATTGTTGGATATATGAGTCCCATTTTAAATGGCATCGATCGTGTATCTTTGTTTGGGAATTATATATATATATATTGAATGATGATCTAAGTGAATAATTGTCTCCTTGCCTAATAGATAATAGCACCATAATCCATTGCTTAAGATCCTAGGCCAAAGTATAAAATTCCTTATCATAGGTGCCATATTTCAATTTGGTAGCAGATAAGCCCTTGAAATGATATGCAATAGGGTGTCTTTCCTCCTTAAGGACAATCCTTATTGCATTGTGGGAAGTATTTTTTTCTATCTCAAACA
Source organism: Larix kaempferi (assembly GCA_027924585.1). Classification (NCBI taxonomy): domain Eukaryota; kingdom Viridiplantae; phylum Streptophyta; class Pinopsida; order Pinales; family Pinaceae; genus Larix; species Larix kaempferi. The sequence goes on along the minus strand of BSBM01000129.1, from coordinate 7,594,417 downwards.
ACTATGGAAGATCATGCAAGCTTAGCACTAGTTTTGAGCAAAGTGTTTCCTTAATCATTTGAAGGAATTGTCTGTTGCAATAGTCAAAATAAAATTATGAAGATTACAAAGCTAATGTAACAGCTAAGCAAGGTTAAGAAGTGTTTGATGAACTTCCAATAAAATTTCAAGCCACCAATAAAGCACTTAACATCTACAAAACAAGTTGGAATGAGCTATTATGAGAGTATTTGTACCTTTTGTGGGTTAGCAAAAATACCATTGTATCAATGAGAAACCCCAAACACTAGATTAAGATGTGTCCAAAGAAATACTTCTTGTTAAACTGCAACTTGTGTTAACATAGAAATCCTAAAATTGTTTGGACATGTTGTAGATAGTCTTCCCAAGTGTGGTTGAAGATCAAGATGCCATCAAGGTAGATTACAACAAAACAACCAAGTTGGGGGAAAATGATATCATTGATTAGGCACATAGATGTAGCAAGGGTGTTGGATCGACCAAGGCATCACAATCCACTCATAAAATCCAAATTTTGGTTTAAACATTGTTTTCCAACTATCCAAGGGATTCTTATGACTTTGGTGATATCCATATGTTAAATCCATCTTGGTTAAATATCAAGTGCTATGTAGGTGATCAAGAAAATCCTCAATGTTAGGCAAGAGATAGTGATTCTTGACAGTTGTTTTATTGAAGGTCCTACAATCAATGGCCATATGCCATTCAATTTGTTCCTTTTTGGGAATGATGAATGTTGGTGAGCTCCATGGAGAGGTGATGGGTTGGATACGACCCTCCTTAAGCAATTTATAAATTTGGGCCTCAATAATTGTTGCCTCTATGGGAGGGAAGCAATAGCCTAGGGCATTAGGTAGTGAGGATATTGATATAAGATCAAGGGAGTTTTGGTTGGAACATGTAGGAGGTCTATGAGGTTCTTCGAATATGTCAATATGGGAGTCTAACAAAGGATGCATATTAGGAAAAGTAGGATAAGTAGGATTGTCCTCCTTTACTAGGTGAATTACACAAAGATTCAAGTTGTCGTTGGTGACAAATTTTTTAACTACACCATTCTCAAATAGAAGATGGGATGAAGAAGAAGTGGGGGTAGTGCAATGGATGTGAACTTTTATTGCTCATTGTCTTTGGTGAGGATTAAGTGTTAAGTGTGCCATTATATTGTGCACTACGATCGTATTGACAGGGATGGCCCAAGATAAGATCAGAACAATGTAGGGGCATCACATTATATTACGCGATATCAATGAAAGGCTTGGTGATATATAATGGATCAATATATAATTTTTCATCTATCTTGGTGCTTTATGGGTAGAAAGATTGGATGAATTGGCTTGCAAGGCCCATTTTAGGAGCAGGTTTCAGGTTGTATATTTGGGGTCCATAACCTTCTGGGGCTTGTTTGAGATATTAAACAATGTTTTTGGGGGCCAAAAGTTCATTGCTTGTGCTATTCCCCTTGACGTGATTCTATACTCCGAGACCTTTCCAACAAGTGCAAGAATAGCCCCAAACATATTATGTATGAGGAAGTTATGCCTCCCGCAAGATGACCTATTCAGTTGACCACCATGGTATCGAGTGGATTCCACGTCACCTCTGATTTCTCACACATGCGAAGCTAGTCCCGTGTAGACTTTCAAGAACATTCTCAAAGGTAAAAAACCTAACCCTAATCGAGAGTTGAGACATGAAAAAACATTAGAACTAACCCTAGACGGCTATTGAGCTATGTTAAATACCAAGTCGTTACGAAAAGAAGGGGTTCCATTCTTTTGATGTTATTGTATTGTTCCACAGTTGACCAACATCACAGAAGTGGATATTAGAGAAGAATAGGGGAAGTAGGAGATCATGTAGTAGCCATTCCCACAGAGTCAAAGGTAACTCCATAGAGAGTACCACTTTCTTTGTATTTGCACTGGATAATGGAGAAGAAAACAGCAAGGCATAGTCCTCACTTATAGCTAGGTTTTTCCCTTGAATGGGTTCTCCTAGGGTATATCTTGTGTTATTTGTGTTATTTTTCTCCAATTATTTTCCTTTCAGTTTCAGTTTATTTTAACATTCACTAGAATTAAACTAATAAAAAGAACTAAGTTGTAAGATCTGTTGTGACAAATTGATACAGTGGAATATGCACGACAATTTACAAATCACTTGGTGGCGAAGGTGACACTACAACATTCAGTAATGAACAATCAATGTCCTTCGTCATCAACCCATCTAAGATTTTGTAGGGATGAGGATGTAAGGTGGTGGGAAGATATAAAAAATCCACACTGCCTTGTAAAATTAATTTCTTTTGGCTACCATTACCAAACATGGCAACAATGTGATGATCCTTAATTTGGAAATTTTGGGTGAAGATGTAATGTCCCTTGTTAGGAATTTTATTAAAATGCCCAATTTTCTACTTTTTCCCCAATTTCGACCTTTGACTAGTTTTGATGCCTATGTCCCAAATTTGCCCCAAATGATCCCAAATCTTCTGAGAAGGTATATGAATGATGTTAGAACATAAATATGTGTTTCAGGGATGCTTTTGGATCTTTAAAATACTTCTGCAAATCCTCTTTCAATTCTGACCAATGTAGGGAATTTTACTAGTAATTTCCCTTTGACTAGTATTGGTCTCTAGGTCTCAAATTGACTCCAAATGTATTCAAATATTCAAGGAAGGTGTATGAATGATATTAGGACTTGAATATTATGTTCAGGGATGATATATGGCCATCAAAATATCTCTTCAAACTCTCTTAAGATTCTGGACCAAGTATGCAATTTTACTAGTAATTTGGGGTTCAAATCCCCCTGGGATAAGTACTGAAAATGGCTTCCCAAATGCCTCCAAACCCACTAAAATTTTTGAACATAGGTAGGGAATGTATTAAGTATGTTATTAAGGTCTCATGTGCACCATTAATTGATTAATATATCTGTTCCAATCCTCTCCCATTCAGCTGCAAAAATTACTCATTCGACCCTTGGGGAAATGACACTATTTCTTCTCCCAATGCAATTAAACTGAGTAAAATACTTCAAATGCTCAAGTACAGTACATGAAACTTGTAAAATATATCCACGGCAATATATTAATCACAAATGTATCATAGAATCATCCATTCATTCGAAATCATCAGCATTGCATTGGTTCACAACAAGGTAGTGGGGAAATGACACTGTTCTTTCATTAAAAATGAGATTTACACATTTCTACTTGGAATTTCAACCTAAAACTTTTTGGAGATGAAGAAAATAGTATTTAATTCATATTAAAAAATAAATGGGGCATTAGAAGCTCCCCCAAATAGTACAATAGCTCACTAAAAATGCCCTCCCTTAAGGACCAAGAATATGCCATCAAAACTGGAAATGGTTGAAGGAGTGAGCTGCAATAGAAGAAACCATGAGTTTCCCTATAGCTTACACCTGCAAATAAAGAATCTATTAAAGCTCCAAATGAAAGGTTTGAATGGCCTTTCCAATTACCAACTTGGATGGGAATCTTTCACCCTCGAAATTGGCTAAGGCAAGAAACTAGTCATCCACTAGCTCTCCCTTTTCACAAATGCAATTGCAAATTCTACAAATAATCAAAATCTGGTTTCATTATTTGTTCTTGACATTTATAAAGTTCTAATGTCCTCCATGGGTCGAATTCCTTCCAAGAGACTCATGCCAACTCAAGTTGGGAAGAGATTCCAAAGAACGCCACTTATACAACAATTCCTAGTTTCTCACTTCCACCAAATCACATGTGGAAGCATCTTAGCTGCCCTAACACCCTTGAGCACCCTCTTGGAGTCTATTTTTAACCTTGACATGTCATATATGTCATATGTCAGCCTTCAGGTTTGATTTGTGTCATAGGTGTCATAGAATCTTCATCATTGTTGGCATAGAGCTAGGGAATCTAGCCCAAGTGTCTCACTAGCTCCAAATTGCCTCTTCCTCTTCCATGGGAGTTATTATTCCTGTATATTTCGACCTCATTGACTCATGCCAAGTATTATTGACTTTATAAATCATCCCAAGAACATTAGGCTTCCCATGGATTCGAAATTGCAAGAAGAGGATGCCATGTGGCACATAAATTCTAGCTTGTGGCGGTCCCACTTCCTCCATGTGTCTTCATGATCAAATGCCACTTTGATTTTCACTTGTATATATTTATTTATATCATTTATTAAATATTTATGCCATCCTAATGTTCCAACATCATTTATTATCCCCATTATTCCAAATCCCAAAGCTTCAACCCCGAACCTAGGAAACTAGTAATTTTCCTCCTTGGCAATTATTTGACCTTTAGCATCAATTTGACAAACTCTAATGAATAGGGCCAATTTGCTTAGGCCATTGTGACCCAATGCCAAATTTGGGACATGACAGAGGAACAATGAGTAAGACATGGCAGAGTAATTGCGACACATGAGGACCAAAATTGGATCTATGGAGGTGGGGTTTTCCACCAAAATGATTTGGGGAGTTATGAGATGAGGTCATTCTTAGTGATGATATATAAAGCTAGCTCATTGCTTCATGGCTATGAAGGGAATGGCATTCATTCAAGCAGTTTCAACTCTTGTCAAAATGGCAATGCTTGCCTCATTGTGATGGTGAGGTGTTATATACCTAGGGGGGAATAAGATGGGGAACCTCTCTAGGTACCCCATCTTATTCCCCTCAGGTATATAACATTTAGGGGGGAATAAGATGGGGTACCTAGGTATATAACATGAGGGGAATTAGTAGGGGAGTGCACCCATTTGAAGGTGTTGGGAGTCTGTTGATGGTGGACCCTAAAGGTAGGCTTAGGGTTTATCTTGTGTTCAACAGTTAAGACTCTACAAAAGGCTTCATCCAGGGGAATAGTTTCAAACATAACAACTTTGGACTTAAGAGGATGTAATGAACCTTTAACAATGAGAAACTCTTTGGGATCAAGGATTTGATGTTGAACTCATAGCTTGGAGAATACCTCAATGAAATGTTGAACTACTTTCCTACAAAATTATTTAAGATGGAGCCAACATGCCTATAGATGTTGATGATATCCACAAGGGTAGAAATGGGCCCTGAATGCTTGGCAGAGCTTATCCCACTGTGAGATAGGGCTAGAGGTGGGGATAGTATAGTCATTAAGTTCCACGATGATGGTGGATGCTAAAGCATTTCTGGTCCACCACCAACTGAGAGCGTGATCGGTCATGTACATGCCTACGACTTCCAACTTGGTTGCTTTTGTCATGTCTAGTTGAAAGGAGAAAGATGCATGCACACTCCGAATTCAAGAATCTAAAATGTCATCATCCATGGTGCCATCATAGTAGGAAATAGACCTTGGCATCTCACTGGAAAGCGCGAGGTGTCGAGCCATGTGACTTTTGCAATAAATTGGCAAGTTCATGGATTGTTCATTGTTGTTGTTGGATATCTTCAAGTTGTGTTTCAACCAAATTTCTTAGATCAATTTCATGAGTCTAATCGAGAGAGGGATTGCTCCATGGTGCCACATGGCTTCGATTGAAGAGGTCCAACAAAGGCTTGTCAAAAAACCTAGCACATTGGCCTAAGGTGAGAGGAGGTCATTGGAATCTAGGTGAATGCCCTAGAGAATTTAAAAAAAAAAAGATCTAGTGGAGGCAACAAAGGCCTAGGCACACTATTTTGTGGTTCTAAGAGAGCAACAATGGGCTAAATTTTCCATTTAGAGGCCATGATCGACAACTCTAATACCATCAATATGCCCGTGGACTTAAAACAGTAACAAATGCAAAAAAAGAAAAAAGAGAAGATTTGCAAAAGAAGACATATTCCTTTTTCTATATTATCTTATTCTTCAATAGAAAATACAAAATGATCAAGGCTTATTGTGTCCACATGTTAAAGATTTTTTTTTAATAGTATTACTATATACTACTAGAGACTTCTTAATGCTTGGCATTTTTAATGGTTGATTATGTCAACCTCCTTCTTCAGAGCCCAAAAATTCATTCCCCTTACTATTTCCACCACCATTGGTTTTGCTAAAACGACAATGAGTCCCAGTGACCAAGGAAGTAGATGACAAGCTACTAAGCAATTCAGTCTCCACAAAGTTAGAACTTTTTGTTTCTCTCTGGTGCTCATCCCTCCCAGCCTACTACATTCACATGCTTCATAGATTGTCATGGAGATGTTGGCCAAAGCACCCAACACTCCTACTTCAATCAATGTTCTACTTGGCCAACTCTAGCAATTTGAGATACCACACTTGGAGGAGTCAATTACTATCACACATTCAGAACCAGCCATACTTGATTTTCAATCTCCTTTAACTACAATGTCTAATTGAGATTCACTACCCAATGTTACATTACCACTTACTTGGCAAGTTGCACAAGCACCTAAGTGGTTGTCTAAGTCAAAATTTGAGCAATAATTTCACATTTTCAGCATAAATAAGGGGCAATTTCCTTTCAGTGTGGAGGAATTGATGAGACTTGACTTAGTGAATGTGTTCACAAATGCATTCTCTCTCTCTCTCTCTCTCTCTCTCTCTCTCTCTCTCTCTATATATATATATATATATATATTACACCTTTGTATGTAAAATTTTGTAGTTCACCCAACTTATTGGAAATATTTCATAGGTGAATTGGTTCAAGCTGATCAGTCACCTAAATATGGATTGTTATCATTGTAACACTAAGAGACTTGGTCAAAGATGATCACTCCACCAATTTTGTACTTCTATGAATAACTAATACACCACCATAGATCCAAATCCTAGGCTCTATCAAGCGCTGAGAGAGATCAAATCTCTGGAGGTGCAAACCTCTCCTTGAATAGCTCTTTGAGTGCAATACCTGAGCCACCTAATCCTAAGCTCTAAAGTCTCTAGTTTAAGTCTCATATTTACTTTTTACTTTATATTATCTTTTTTTGTTTATGGCCGACATAATATTTATTACTTTTTACTTTGTATTATTCTTTTTTGTTTACTTTGTATTATTTTGTCACTGGACAAACACTCTAAAATCTCATATTTACTTTTTACTTTGTATTAAAAATAAAAAATAAAGTCTCTAGTTTAAGTCTCATATTTACTTTTTACTTTGTATTATTCTTTTTTGTTTATGATCGACATAATATTTATCACCTAATCCTAAGCTCTCAAGTCTCTAGTTTAGGTCTCATATTTACTTTTTACTTTGTATTATTCTTTTTTGTTTATGGCCGACATAATATTTATTACTTTTTACTTTGTATTATTTTTTTTATGGCTGACAATATCGACAAACACTCCACTTAAAAGATCTCCCTCATACAAATGTTATTTATGGCCGACAATATCGACAAACACTCGACTAACAAGATCTCCTTCATACTGGGCTGTAGAGCACCTCTCGGCGCAATAACTAATACAATATGGAACGTACATATGAATAAGGTACCAATAAACCATCTTTTTATGCTTGTTTACTTCACTTTTGTGTTTACTTGTATGTGAGTGTCTATGACATTATTGTGATCAAAGATCATATCGAGGAATCATGATTAGAGAGAGTGAAGTCTTTTGGCAATTTAGAAAATTCCATGGACCATGATCACATGAAACTCATTCATTTATCTGTTCATTTCATTTGTTCATTCACTTGATGGATTTTTTTGGGCAAAATTTGAGTATTACATTACATAATTTCAAAAATACATCAAACACAAATGCAGTCTAAATGTTATATGATTGGGACCTTTTATGGCTATCATCATCAAATTTCAGCTACACAATCTTTGATTAAATTGCAATTTTTCATTGCTTTAATTGCATTTTTGAATGCATAAATGAATTCAGCCCTTTCGAATGTCCCTATTGCACCTAGATTATGCAATCTTAACAACTAATATCAGCAACTCCTCTGAATTTTTGGCCAGATTTTAGACAAAAATGATTGGAGAAATATGACTAGAAAAGTTTCAAATAGTAGCATGTTTAGACAATTGCAATACAAAATACAATAGAAGGCTTTACTTCCTCTAACCATGCTGGAAAAGCCAACATATACGAGTGGGAACCATACTTTGGATCTCTAACATACTTTATAGGACAAAATCTTTCTAACATACTTTCTAAGAACATGGCAGCGGCTTGAATTGCAAGTTTGTTCATCAACCCATGGAACTCAAAAGGGTCCTTCTGCAAACATTTTAAGTTGTCTTAATTAAAAACATAAGGGTGCATTATGTGCCCTCTAGCTCTAGAAATTGAACCTCAATCGATTGATCCTACATTAAGAATCCTGCATGCAGCCCTATACTTGCTTCAACTACGATAGAAATGCACAATGGCCATCCTCAATTTCTTAACTCCAACCATTGCCTTTCCTTTATTCTTTCATACGAGAAACCTTTAATCTTCTAAAAAACACGATTCATGTAATTTAGAAGCAGGCCACACTGATCATACAATTTTTTAACTTTCTATATGTAAATAGAAATGACTGTGAACAGCTTGTTGTATTTAACACACCTATAATCCCCTACAAACCACACAATCTATCCTTGAAATGGTGGACATGTTGGCCATCACTAACAACAATTTCTTGCAGAACAACCTTGAAGATAAACTTAAGAGTGGCAGTCACCAAAAACCCAAAGGTTCTTATAACCAAGAGCGTGTGCTTTTCTTCGCTTTCTTTGCCTTGCTCTAAAAAACCAGTAAAACCATCTCATTTTATCTTGATTAATCAATTTCGACCTAATTTTTCATCAAATAATTGAAAATAATGATTTGGTAACGGTCCGGGGGAAGTTAATTAACTGCTTATGAAAATTGGACTGGCTAGGCACTAATTAGGTATGGTTACCCTTAACATTCAAAATATACATGTTTGATTAGCCCAAATAGGCTACGTGGTCAATTTGAATTTCACTAAAAATAATTTTTCCCTTTACATTGAATTCTATTCCTTTGCGGGTGGCGTATCTAAGAAATTATATCCTCCATGGAAACACAGCTAAAAGTCAAAATGAACATAAGTACCTCACCAAAGGCACCGGCTTGGTCTTTGGGTGTGAATGTCTATTTACAAGTATAAAACCTTGAGTTCTATTCCTATGGGGGGCAGCATCCCTGTGCCAATGCAGGAAATTATATCATCTACGGGAAATACGGCCACTAGTCAAAATGAATGTAAGTACCTAACAAAGACCCTGGTCTGGTCTTTTAGTATGGAGCTATACTTACAAAGTTACATGTAAGAAGTGTTAAATTCACGTGGTGCAAACCTTGAAGTTCATAATACCCTGCTGCTTTCGTCTGCCCAAATAGTTATTTTCACTGTTCATAAATGTTCTTCATTTGTGGTTGAGGTTTTTTCTCCTACAACGAATGCATAAATCCGTTTATTGATCTCAATCCAACTGCATCCAGGCTTCTTTTTTACCCCTCTGTCTTTCATCATTTTCCGCACGTTTTGAATGTCATTCCACCTACCAACTGTCGCATACATGTTTGACAGCAGCACATAAGGTGCTGCATTTTTGGGGTTCAACTCAAACAGATGTTCTGCCACACATTCTCCTAGCTCTATATTGGCATGAATCCTGCAGGCACCAAGCAGACACCCCCACACAGCAGCATCAGGTTTTAATGGCATGTCATTGATAAAGTCATGTGCCTTATAAAGTTGCCCAGCACGTCCAAGAAGGTCAACCATGCAGCCGTAGTGCTCCACTGCAGGTGTGATGCCATAAGAGCTCATGCTATCAAAATATTCCCAACCTTTATCCACTAGTCCTGCATGGCAGCACGCAGATAAAACACCAATGAACGTGACATGATCTGGCTTTGCGCCAGATTGTTGCATTTGTTCAAAGAGTTCGAGGGCCTCCTGACTACATCCATGCATGGCATATCCTAAAATCATTGCACTCCATGAAACCACGTCTCGTTGCTGCATCTGGTCAAACATATTCCATGCATTCTCTATGCTCCCACATTTTGCATACATGTCTACAAGTGCACTGCCCACAAATACATCAGACTGAAATCCACTTCTAATTATAACTTCATGGACTTCCTTGCCTTGTTCTAGAGCTGCCAAGTTTGCACATATCGGAATAACAATGGCAAAGGTTTCCAGTTTTGGCTTCATACCTGAAAATTGCATTTCTCGAAAAAGTTTCAAGCCTTCAGCACTATACCCATTATGGGCATACCCAGCAATCATCTCTGTCCAAGAGACAACATCTCGTTCAGGCATTTCCTGAAAGAGCTTTAGGGCTTTACTAACATACCCATTTTGCGCATAGCCAGAAATCATTGTATTCCATGAGACTGAGTTTCGTTCAGGCATTTCTTGAAAAATCTTCTGTGCCTCCTCAACATGCCCATTCTCTGTATGAACTGCAATCATTGTATTCCATGAGACCAAATTTCGTTCCGGCATTTCTTTAAAGAGCTTCATGGTCTCATCTATGCATCCATTTTGTGCATAGGCTGCAATCATCAAATTCCATGAAACCGTGTCTCGTTTGGGTATTTTCTGGAAGAGCTTCAAAGCCTCGCCAACTTGTCCATTCTGTGCATATCCCGCAATCATCGTATTCCATGACACCACATCTCGCCGAGGCATTTTCTGAAATAACTTCATGGCCTCATCAATATACCCATTCTGTGCATATCCTGCAATCATGGTGTTCCATGTAACCACATCTCGTTCAGGTGTTTTCTCAAACAGCTTCAGGGCCTCTTCGACAAACCGGTTCTGCACATATCCTGCAATGATGGTATTCCATGAGACTATGTCTCTGTCGGGCATTCTCTGAAACATTTCCAGTGCCTCGTCCATATATCCATGCTGGGAGTATCCTGCAATCACAGCATTCCATGACACCACATTTTGTTCTGGCATTTCCCAAAACAGCTTCAGGGCCTCATTAGCATGCCCATTCTGCATATACCCCGCAATCATTGCAGTCCACGAGATCACATTCCGATGAGGCATTTTAGCAAACACATTGTGTGCATCCTCTATACTCCCACATTTCCCATACATATCCACCAGAACATTGGCAACAAAGGCATTACCCTCAAATCCACATTTAACTATTTCTCCATGGACCTCTCTCAGAACCCCATAGCTCGCACAGGCTGGAACGACACTAGCAAAGCTGAACTGATCAAGATCAATACCCATTCTTCGCATTTCATGGAACAATTGCAAAGCATCAGCAGAATACCCATTCTGTGCATAACCTGCAATCATGGCATTCCAGGAGACCACATCTCGTTCGGACATTTTGTCAAACACAAGGCGTGCATCTTTCACATTCCCTATTTTTGCATACCTGTTAACCAGAACAGTCCCCACAAAAATGTCTGACTCAAATCCACACCTGATTATCTCATCATGGACATCCTTCACAGCTGCCACGTCTGTACACGCCGGTAGAACGCCAGCAAATGTGAACTGATTGGGTTGTATTCCCGTTTCCTGCATTTCATAAAACAGTTTCATAGCCGCCCTGGCGTGCCCCTGCCTAGCATAACTTGAAATGATCACAGTCCATGAGGCCACATCTCGTTGAGGCATTCTGTCAAACACATTACGTGCATTATCCGGACACCCACACTTGGCATACATGTTTAGAATTTTATTGCTTATAACCATGTTTTGGAATTCAAACCCCGCTTGAATGATGTGGGCATGGACTATTTTTCCCTCTAGAAGGGATCTGTTATTAATGCAACCCTGCAATAGAGAAGCGTAGTCGGAGGTTTCGAGACACCGGTTCATAACGGATTGGCAAAGAATTTTCACAGGCTTCCTGTTGGAATTTCTTTCAGCTTTCGTAGACTTGGATGTAAAAAACTGAAGCTGAAGAATTGGAAATAGAAAAATAGTCGTCTTCTTCTTCTTCTCAGCGCGTAATGAGAATGGCACTGCCATTGCTGCTCTGAAATTGGAAATAATGGTCTGAGTAAATTATGTTTCCAAATGATATCAGCCATATGGATTGCTATTCTCTACACCATAAACATGGCATTTGCTTGTACCTTTAGCATCCGGAAGGTGACTAAATTGCCATATTCGCGTTCTTCGTACGAGATGGACTACCTACCGCTGCTCACGTCTGTCTGGAATATCGAAGTGGTTCTAACCTATAAAATCTGTGTGAAAATATGAGGTACTTGGATAATCTGTGTGAAAATTTGAGGGAGTTGAAGTTTTGATTGTTTTGTTCTATAATCATTTTAAGTTTTGATTTTTGATTTTTTATTTTTGTATGGGAATTTGGTGATGAATCTTGGAATTTGGGGATTATTTATTTTTATTTTTTTAATTTTATTGAAATCGGTATTTTATATGGTTCAACTTATAATTTAATTGCAAAAACCTATTGGACATCCTCTCAAAACATGCCAATTATATAATTTTAACAATACAATTTCAATAAAATTATAACCAAAAAAATCACAGAAAAACTATCCAAAATGTAAAAAATTTAACCTCCACCAAATTAGCACACTTAAACTTCACTCTCCACTCTTGGCTGCCAGCAATTCAAAACATAGCACACTTAAACTTCACTCTCCACTCTTGGCTGCCAGCAATTCAAAACATATTAGCACACATAAACTTCACTCTTGACTGCTAGTGAGCAATTCAAGACAATACAATAATTTAATAAAGATAATAATGGTTTATGATTAAATCACAAAACATGTTACAACAGTGAAATAAGGGTGGAAATAAGAAATTAGATGTTAAAAATAAATCGATCAATTATATATTATTTTAAGTCATACAATGTAATTCCTTTTATTCACAATTATTTATGTATTTATATTTAATATTATTCACATTAAAAATATGTATTTCTACATTTAATATACAATTTACTTGCTTTACACAATAAATAAATCATTAATCATCATTTTATATCTAATACATAAAATATCATTTTATATCTAATACATAAAATAAACTTTGTGAACACCTAACATTGAATCCAACTACAAATAAAATTATTATTCACATGAGAAAATATATTATTATACACAATAAAGGAATATCAATATATGAATATCTAAAAAGGTTACTCAATATTTCAATATATAAATTTCATTGTACTTGAAACTTTTGCTAAGATATAGTTATACATGGCTTCATATGAATACAAACTAAATTTAAAAAACTTTCCAACCTTTCTTCCATTTGCCTTAAAGGTCTCTCCAAAAAGACTTTGATGCCTACCCGTAATATGCTTGTCATGTAGATATCGTTTGCTTAAATGGTTGTAAATGGTAGTTAATTTTCATATCCATTATAAAATGAAGTAAAAACAAAATTCATCAACTATAGATACCCATAGAAAATGCCACAACCATAATATAAATGTCAAAATAAAACATGTACATATCAGTATTAATTGTCATCACGCTGATTATCTTCCTCACTTTGCATGATAACATTGTCGTTCTCAAAAAGATGTTTTGATATCAGATCATGTCTTAGTACAAACCACCGATCATATCCAACACATCCAAGTAAAGAACACTTGGTTGCATTGTTTTGGGTAAACATAAGACTCCATGTTTTTGTCCCACATATTTTTAGAGTTGATACATACTAGCACATTTGCATCAGTTACAGATGAAAAATGTTGAAAGGTGTATATCGGTGTTTTTCATCTGCAATTAGTGACGTGGTTGGTTTGATATGGTACGATCTTGTAATGCCCCCATTCAAATAAGTGCATAGTAAGACAATCCCATCAATCCTACTAGTTTCCTAGGTTGGATGGGCACATGTGGGATGGTAATAAGGAAGCTAATAAATGATATTTAGACATTAGAAGGGTTCAAGCATTTAATAAATATGGTGAATAAATAAATTCAAGAGAAATTCTAAGTGGCAAGTGGTTTTGGAGACATATGGAGGTGGTGGTACCCACACTAGCTTGATTTTTCAATGACACATGGCAGCTTTCTCTTGCCAATTCGAATTCATGGGAAGGTGAACAGTCTTGGGTGAGTTGGTAAGTCATAACACATGGCATTGAGCATATTAGGTCGAAATGGGATGGAATAGTAACCTCCATGGGAGACGAAGAGTCAAATTGGAGACTAGTGGACACTTGGGCTAGATTCCCTAGTTTTATGACAACAATAATGAAGCATCTATGACATTTATGACAAAATTCAGACCTGACTTCTTACACCTGACCATCATGACATGTCAGCCCCAAAAATAGGCTCAAGGAAGGCGCTCATGGAGTTGGGGGAAGCTAAAGAGACTCAAATTCAAATTTGGGAGAAGATGGAAGGTTGGAACCAGGAGACAAGTGGCAAATGAGGAATATTTTCTAAATGGAAATTTATTGAATTTATTGAGAGGATTTCGACCCCTTGAAGGCTAATGTTGGTTATAAAATGTAGAAATCAAGTATGAGAATGGCTTTTTGATGATTTGAGAAAAATTGCATTTGTGAAGAGAGAACTAGTGGATGACTAGTTTCTTGCCTTAGCCAATTTCGAGGGTGAAAGATTCCCATCCAAGTTGGTGTTTGGAGATGCCACTCAAATATTTCATGGTGCTTTAATGGAGTTTTATTTGCAGGTAGCAGCTACAAGAAGTTTCATGGTTTGGTTTAGTGCAGCACTTTCTCTCCATCATTTCCAATTTTGAAGGCATATTCGGGCTCCTTGAGGGATTGCGCTTTGGGTGAGATCTTGCACTCATTGGGAGAGCTTCATATGATATTTTTCTGATTGTAATAGCTTCATATCCTCTGTTATTCATATTCAAAAACTCTCAGGTCGAAATACCCATTGAATGTATGCAAAATTATTGATTAATGAGCAAACAATGTCCATTTCCCCAATGCTTTGATGTATGACACTATAAGGTTGATTATTTCGAATGGATGGATGATTCTCTGATATATTTGTGATTCATATACTTCCATGGATATATTCTACAAGTTTCATGTACTGTACTTGAGCATTTGAAGCATTTTTACTTGGTTTGTTTGTATTGAGAGGTGAAATAGTGTCATTTCCCCAAGGGTCGAATTGGGGGTTTTTGTTGTTGAATGTGAGAGAGTTATAACAGTAGTAAAAATAAATTAATGGTGCATATGAGACCTTAATCACATACTTAACACATTACATACCTCTTTTCATAAATTCGTGGGAGTTTGAAGGCATTTGGAAGGCCATTTGCAGTGTTACCCCGGGGGGATTTGATGCACAAATTACTAGTCAAAATTACATATATTGATCAGAATACAAATGAAGTTTGCAGTAGTATTTGGAGGGCCATAAAACATCCCTGAACCTAATATTCAATTCTAAATACCATTCATACACTCCTACAGAAGATTTGGGAGCATTTGGATTGATTTGGAGGTCAAAACAGTAAAACTAGTCAAAGGTCGAAATTGGGGAAAAAGTGGAAAAATTGGCATTTTAATAAAATTTTGAAAAAGGGTCATTACAGATCTACTAGTGTGATCTATCATAGTGATTCATCAACATGATCTGGTGCGTAGCAATCTACCTCAGTACTCCACATAACCTGCAATCTCAACGATCTATCGATGATTTATTCCCTTCTTCAATTATTTGTGCACTTGCGATTTGATGCAATTTGATCTACCTCAAAAATTGATTTAACCTAGATCTAGTGCCTACATGCTAATATAGATACGATTTGTGGTACTTTTAAATATGTATATGAATCTGTGATTGAACAAGTGAACCAGCAAGTTAAAGTAGAACACTGAAACGTAAACCAACGAAAGCATGAAGCAACACCACTCTCAAAATTTATAGATTGATTTTCATCTGCAAAAAGAATAGATCAACATTTTTCATATGTTTTTCAATTACAAGAAGAAGATATCAGCATTTTTAATCTACAAGAAGAGATTGGGATTGTGAAGAAAGGGGGGATTTTCAAGGTATGATTAAGGAAGACCCTAAATAATCATTGAAGAAGCTTTTTTTTTATTGGGAGGGGAATGATGGAAATGCTTGGAATAGTTGCTTGTACACTGAAACAATTCAAATAAATGAGAATTTGATTAAAACATGTATTCAAGTTAAACTTAAATTGACTATTGATTTATCAAAAATTTGAAAAATATGACACCCTCACTTAGTCTAAATAAATATGCTTATACACATAATGATAAAATTTGACAATTAATAAAAATTATATAAAGGCAAAGAATTGAAAGAAAATAGGGATAATGAAAGGTAAAAGTGATTTATCATACTTTATGGCTAAATATCTATATATAAATTAGTTATCATTATAAATTAGATGATATATAGTGATTTGTTTTCTATTTATTAAAAATATAATAGAGTTTGAATTATGTTTCCTTATATTTACAATAATCGATCTACTAGGTCCCTAAATGGATGTTATATCTAATGAACTCATGGACTGCTCCCTTTCTTTTAATTAGATTAGTGTGGTATGAAAGAATATTTTTTTTCATTTAGTTCTGTCAGGGTTCTAGACATTTTAGTTTATTAATCTTCAATTATTAGAGATTTCAAAAAAATATGACATGGTCTGATCGTGTGATGATCCATTATGGGATCTTTCGTGCAAGCATAGAGTTGATATAGTAAGGAGCAATTAAGAAAAATAGAAGAGGAAGAAGTGCAGAGCCAAAGGATCGCACACACACACGGGAATGGTATAAACCAATTCAATTAATTCAATGAAAATGATTACATATATAAGAGAAATAATTCTCAACAACCCAAACCTCAGATCCTAAAACTATGGATCTCAACCCACTCATCTATCTTGAGAAGATACACAACAATCCAATCTTTAATACAATGCCTATGATTTCGACATTATTCCAACATCCTCCCTTAATGGAGAAATAGATCAAAACATGCCTGTAATTCCAGGCTTACAAATCATCAAAGCAATTTAACAATTTAATCTTCTGGGACTCCAACCTTTGAACTCTACAATCCTCCATCTTCTTCATTTTGAACTTAGTTGCTGTCAGATAATATTTGTTTATGTTTTCCCGTTTGTTGCTCTTCCAGTTTGAGAGCTTGAAGTCTTCACACATTGATGTATAGTGCATTCTATTATTTGATTGGGCCTCTGTTGTCCTGGATCTTCCTTCAGGTTCAACACATTCTGCAAAATTAGTAATTGTCATCCAGGCTCGTCTACAATCGGTTGTATTCCGTGCAGTGGAATTCTGCAACATTGGCTCATGGGTCAGCAGTGTTAAGACATGAATGATATCCCCTTCTTCACTTACAGCATCAACATGGTTACTTTCAACTGCAATCTTAGAGTTCAGTGTTTCAACAATGTTTATAGCATTGACATCCCCACTACATTCAGCAGATAATGAACCTTCTTCACCATTCATCATTTCAAGAATAAATTTCATTTCATTCTTGATAGCAATCGTTTCAAGTTCAATTAGAATTTCTTCATCATATCTCGGTTCATTTTCGATTTTAGTTTCAGATTGTACTGCAACAACTAAAGGGTTGCATTCAACATAGTGAGGTTCACCAACTTCTGCTTCTGCAGGTTTCTTAGGCTGTGGCTCATCCATATATCTGCTCTTCACACCAAACTCCATTTCTAAAATATCCCAAAACATTTTTGCATTGTGTACTTCACCAAATTCATATAAAATATAGGACAAAGTACTTTCATCTAGCGCTGAGTGAATAAGATATAATGCTAGTGCACCTCTTCTCTTATCATGAGAATCAACAAAAACATTTTGTACATATTGCCATAGATCTACTGAACCAAGCAATCCTTCCATTTTAATTGCCCAAATTTCAAAAAATTTACCTGAGAAAGATGGCAGAACAGGCATTAATCTTTTCAATATTGCATTTATTTCTTCAAATTCTTCATTGATTTGGTCTATTTCTGCATTCTGATCCTTTAGCAAAGGTTCTTTAGCTGCAACTGGAGACACTCCATATTGTTTTTGATTCTTTCTTCTGAGTTGTTTCAATTCTCTTCGGAACTGTTTGAGCTTTCTTTCTTGACCCATGATTACTCAGCGTAATGCATACACATGATTTACTTCTTCAACGCATGTGTAGCGATCCCAGGCAGTGATTTTAAGCAGATGCGACTTCTTTACAATGCAGACTGGTTAACTTTTTTTTTTTTGCAGCAGCCACGCAATGCAGTACCACCTCCTAATAGGCAGAAGCCACGCGACAGAGGTGCAAGGGCAAATCCGCGCAAGTGCAGTGATCAACTACCGCGCCCAGGCAGAGTGGAGACCCGCGGTAGTGCGGTATTACTGCGCCTTCAACTACCGCGCCCCTGGATCAACGTGAACCACGGTAGTACCACTCTCCTTCCCACTGATAAACCATGGTAGTCTTCAATAACTGCAGCTCCGTTGATTGTTCTCCTCAGCTGGTAGAGCACAACGATTTCTTTACAGCAATGTCTCTTCCATAGGGTGGATGGCTTGACTTTGCAGCTACTAATCACCGGATCTGACAGGCTATGATTTCCAACACATGCTGTAGAGTTCTCCAGATCTCAGCTCTCATTGAACAGTGAATCATTGGAAAATGCTACCTCATTCATGATTTGCACTCTAGGATCTATGCATACAACGTCAACACCGGCTGACAACAGCAGCATGTTCCCTTCACTAACGTCTTTCAGATCTGGTGAGTCTTCTCTGTTTTCTGCAGAGAACGACGGCTCCTTTATTCTCCTAATAGGCGACTCCTTACAGAAATAGCACGTCGCATCAAACTAACATATGCAGGACGGCTCCTTCGTGGCGAACACCGTGGTCTGGGCAACATAAAATCAAACCTCCAGCCGAAAATCAAACCTCCAATAATCTTCAGCAAGAACAAACAGTCTTGCACAGCGAGCAATAGTGGGATTCTCAACAGCGGGCCACAGAGGGCTTTTCAACAGGCCAAGAAGGGCTTCTCGACAATCAGGCCACAATGGGCTCCTCACAATAGGCCACTTTGGGCTCCTTCACACCAATAGGCCACTATGGGCTCTTCACACCAACAGGCCACTATGGGCTCTGATACCAAATTAATAAAAAAAGAAGAGGAAGAAGTGCAGAGCCAAAGGCTCGCACACACACACAGGAATGGTATAAACCAATTCAATTAATTCAATGAAAATGATTACATATATAAGAGAAATAATTCTCAACAACCCAAACCTTAGATCCTAAAACTATGGATCTCAACCCACTCATCTATCTTGAGAAGATACACAACAATCCAATCTTTAATACAATGCCTATGATTTCGACATTATTCCAACAAGAGCATGGTGTACGAAGAAAACCAAAGACTTCGAGATCATGTCCACGGTTCTTTAGTAGTAATCAATGTTTTACAGAAAAAGGTTGCAAAGCTGCAATCCCAGTGCATTTATCATAAAATTTATCTAAATAATCTACAAAAAAAAATTATTAGATTCTAATGGATTTCGTACATTTCCATGAACATACCAAGCACTATATGGTGTTTTAGTTCGAAGATTCTAATATTTAGCAACCTTGTTCATCTAACTTTTACTCGAAGGTGTGCCTGCAATAGTGGATATAATGACTCACAACAAATTTGGCCTCGATATTAGAGTTTCAAGAAAAACAATACAATTAGATGGAGCATAGACTCTTTGGCATTCTGATTCCAAGGGATCCATGAGCTAGCTCGCTTGGAAAATGGATCACTTGGATTAACCCAATAGATTGAAACTATTCAAATAACCTCTTAGTAACTATAAATAAACATGCATACAACTTAACTTGTTAAATCTGAATGTTCCATTCGTGAACACGACTACAAATATTATTATTGTATTCAATCATGTCTTTTCATAAAAACATTTGTATTAAATTTTTTAAAAAATGTGGCACCCCAACCGTATTCTGAAATAAATGCACATATCATCATAATTATCCCACTATTGCGATCTTTCTTTAATTTATTCTACTTGAAAGTATCCCAACACTTGCATCTAAAAATAACACATTGGAAAGATAAGAAGTCCACTTGTATGATCTCTTGTATATTTCTATCATAACCTAGCTTCCCTTCTATTATGTTTAGATCACGATGGCTAGCAAGACTAGATTAGTTGAACTCAACCTCCACTCCACAGTCAAATGTCACACGTCCATCATTGGTATCCTGAGTGTGAAAATGATGTCCATATGCCCACATAGATGGGAACAAATGAACCTTAAAAATGTGAAGAATGGACGTTGTCATATGTTTATTAAGCTAATCATTAATAAAAACATAATATATGTTATAATTAAAACATGCATTATAAAATGAACATTGTACACAAAGAGATTATTACATAGTAGATGATCCCAATCCCTATGTTTAGTGCATCATCTTCACCATGTGGGTAACGGTGGGGTAATGGTTCGACACACGATATTTCTCTTTGATCTGGTCAACCACCCAACTATTGGTATACACCATTGGCATATTTTCTTTTAAATGATTAGGATAAGAGATGCTTCTATCATTCATCCATCTTAATTATTTCTTGTCATTGTCCCATTTCCTTCTCTTCTCTTCATACAACGCGACCCATGGTTGTGTTGCCTCCATATTGTAAAGAAAGAATTTATTGAGGGCATCAATTTTTGTATTTGATGATGTATTCATGAAATGAAAATTATTAGTATGAGATCAAATTTATATTATCAACTTTAGTGTAAACAATTACTCTATATAAAATTGACAAAAGATAAGCGACTTACTCTTTATCATTCACATGTTTCCATTCGTTGGAGTAGCTCCCATTCCCTTTTGTCCTCATCTTGTTGGTCATCCCAAATCACTTTTCCTGGTGTTTCATCGATTTGCTTGATGTATTCACTAGCATAATAGAAAAACTCATATACTATGTACCCCTCTGCCATAAACCCCTCGAGTTTTTCCCTTTGTCTAAAAAACCCCTTCAATTTTTTCATTTAACTCTCCAAGAAGAACATCCAATGACATGAGACCACCCCAGCTAATTCAATCTCATTAGCTAGGTGAATTAGAAGATGGACCTATAAGTCCATGAAACTTGTGAGCAGTTCCTTCTCAAACATACAAACAATCTCAGCAATCTCTTGATGCCATCATGGAATTCTAGCCATGTGAATCTCCTTTGATGTAATCCAACATACAAATGCAAATAATTTAGATATGGCTCGTCATATATCCCGGGGAAATTCATGGTTCACACAACCACGCACGAGCAAAGGATAATGACACTACAAAATAAACACGTAAGAAATTCATTGGCATAAAAATGTGAATGCATAGCATATTATAACCTACACTACAAAAAACGAAGCATGTAATTAATACATACCCTTAGAATGTTCAAATGGTCATGCAATTTTAACCCCAACAATTGTTCTTCTACTGTGAAGTAGCATTGTAGAGTTGACCCATATAATAAAGGCGCCTTCACACTCAATCCTTTTCCAAATAAAGATCACATTTCTTCAAAATCCATGGGACATCACCTTCTTTGAAAGACCCAGAGGTTCCAGCTTCTCCTCTACTTTCTTTTCTTGACCGTTGTTTCTTTTTAATATTCAAATAAATAATATCTCTCCTAATAGTCAATGTGCCAATTTTTTTTATGACATGTGCCTCCATAAAGAAGATGGAACATCTTTGAATATATACATGGGATCTAGAAAGTGGGCAATCTTAAGATGCTCCCAATATGGAGGCTCATAAAACACATATTTCCTTTCATCCCAATGGGAATTTTCTCAACATAAGTGTTGAAAAATTTAGGATCATCAAACATAGGTTCCCCATTTGAATCGAATAATTTTGCAATTTACTTCTCCTTCTCTATTTCATATGCCCTAAGCCAATGTGTCGGTGTCATTATTTCTGGTCTTTAAGTTCTCTATAGTTTAATATTGAATGAATATGTTGCTCTTATATAAGGGTGGTCTACTAGGGTGAACACCCTTGAGCAATCATACACCGGCTTTCATAGGTGGTTGGACCACCTAGCCTTTATTGAAGGTCCACAACATTTACATCCATGATACCCTTTTGTTACAAGGCATACAATGTTATTGTGTACATAACACGTTAGCGCCAAAGAAGGTGGTTGCACCAAATTAAGTTTTTCAAATAACATTATAGATATAAGCAAATCAATCAACATACTTACAAGAGCAAACCCCTAGTCCTGGATAATCATGCATGGTGTATGCACATATGCCATAGAGCATAAAATACCTATCCCCTGAGATGGGTGTTGATACATCGTATACATGTATCCCTTCCCATAATTTCTTGAATTCGTCAATTATTTGTTGCAGGTAGACATCCATATTCTCCACTTGTCTTCTACTAGAAACTATAAGAGCCAACATAAGATGTCCATTCTTAATGGAAAACCACGGAGGGATACATGGATATGCTCAATCAAAGGCTCTGTACTTCATCCTTGAATTAATGAAGCCATGTATCATCTATATGCTTCATCGCTATTGAATCAACAAGAATCCACACAAGTCTTGGCTCAATTTTGTATGAGGCATGCCACCCCTGCAACATGGCTAATTATTTACAATGAAAAAGCCTTTGAATACTTGGGATTATAGGAATGTGTCTCAATATCTTATGAGGAGTAACATCCGCCTTACCCTTATATATATATATATATGGTACCTATCATGCCCACATTTAGGACATATCTATTTGTCTGCGTATTTGGATCCATATAAAATACCATCATTCGAATAATCATGATATGATATGCACTCAATGCCCAACTTTTTCAGTAGTTGCTTTGCCTCTTCGCAGTTGTCCAGAAGGACATTATCACTTGGAAGTAAATTTTCTTTGAGTAACCTGCAATTAGTGGGCAATATAAATGTACATTGCCATTAAGTATGCAACAAATCTCTTTTCATTGTTTATTTAATGGGGACTTGATGGTTACTTATCTTAGCATCATTGAGAAACACACATCCAAGATACCATACATTGCTTTCAGGTTGTACAACAACATTTTTTCCCCAAGTTGGCTAGAACTTGATCCATGCTCAAAGAGAGGGGTGGTGGAAGAATATTTGAGGTTTTCAAAGAAGGCATCAACAATATTAGCATCATTCCCGACCTCATCTTGTTGGAATGCATTTAACAACATTCCCTCCATGGCATGAGTATCTTGTAATAAATCATCCATACCAACCTCTATATCATTGCTTTCATCCCCAACCCATGAATAAATAGTATTACTGTAGCTATTCTGAATTGGGGACTCAGGACATAGTGGGAGTTGGATAGGTGGTTTATTCAACCATGTTTCATATGCTTCTTCTTTGAGTCATCCTTCTTTCGATTTGACATCATACTGGGGCGCAATGGTAGATGGTAGACAAGTTGATCATCGTCGAAATCCTGGTTGCAAAAATTTTGAACATTAAATCTATGATATTAGTAAACACAATGTATCTAGTATGTTGAAACATTATACCAAACATTTATTAGAAGCATGGAATTGTTTTCAATAGTATACATGCAATCAACCAATTTATAAGGAAAACATGGAATTAAGCAATACATTAACATTAATTCCATTGAAAATCCAAAAAATACAATTACTTGATGATCTTTTTCTTATGCCCTAACTGGATGTCTAAAGGTATTACCAATGCAAGCCTTTTTTACAATCATTTGGTGGTCTACAAATATTTTAGTTTATTAAAAACTCAT
Organism: Larix kaempferi; assembly: GCA_027924585.1. Taxonomy (NCBI): domain Eukaryota; kingdom Viridiplantae; phylum Streptophyta; class Pinopsida; order Pinales; family Pinaceae; genus Larix; species Larix kaempferi. The sequence continues at coordinate 7,570,620 of BSBM01000129.1, read as the reverse complement.
CAGAAGGAGACAAACTATGTATTGCATGCACAACAACAAATCTATATGCTTTCTTTTTCATAAAGAACTCTTTGTCATTGGAGTGTTCCTCAAATGAAAAATTTGCCCTGAACAATGAGCACCTACACCTATTTATGAACCTAACAATGTTTCCATGAGTGCATGGAGGACCATCGATACATAACGTGTTCTTCTTGTTAAAGTTTCCCGAAGCATAACAATACATGCACATACTATATATGGAAATACTATGTTTATATTTAACAATATTCAACTAATCAAATCGACTATAAAGAGGACCATAAAATGGCATAAGTGTTATTGATTGTTCGGGAGGAACTAACACATGTGAAAGGATAAACAATCCAAGATTTGTAACATTTATTTTAGACTTTGCGATCATGTAATTGTTAGCACAATAGGAGAATTCGGTCCCAACATAGGGTACAGGGAGGGAAGATGGACAAGCACCATATAAAGCGTGATTGTAACAGGTTTGGTATTTACTTTGTAGATGGGCGGGAAGAGAGAAGTCATCGCTACCCTCCAACAATTGATCGACCTTTGTCTATACTTGGATATTTTTGCTCTAAGATCATACAAATTTTTGTATCTCCTTGTAGCTATGTTTTGGGTGGTATTGATATCATACGTTTGCTCAATAGAACTCTCAGTTGAATCAACAAAAGGAGACGAGTTGGAAAATTTAGGACAAAACGTGGTTGATTTGGACTCCAACTTTTCAAAGAATGAGCATATGGAAGTGTTCCTATGTGTATTTTTTATGTCACCTATTGGATCATTGATTGCAATGAGGAGTATTAGACTATCAACTTTGGGTAGTCGATCATTAATATAATGGGATAGTGTGACACTCCTAGGTTCACCTTCGACCATTTACATTTTGAACAACTACATACTATTGGGGTGTCATAAAAGAGATCCAATTCACGCTGGATGATGGCATGTTACAGTTGGTGGGGTAAATTTGCATTCCATTTTCATCTACCATCTTCCTATGGTATGTTGCTCCTGATAATACCTTATGGATTTTTGGGAGTGGTAGAATATCATGTACATCCAAACGTGATCCGAAATCGGGATCTTGCAAAATTCAATGCACAATTATTCAAATGCACATGAAAAGACATCATAAAATCAATTAGATAATCAAAGTATAAATAAATATGGACTTACTGGTGACAACACGAAGAGCTTGAACTTGGAACGATATGGAATGAGATGGAATTTGAAGAATCATCCATTGTATTAGTAAAAAATACAATTAATACATGTTTTCATGCTTAAAATAAAAATTGGGAAACAAGCAACATTCTGTTTTTTTAAATAATAGGTGTGCCAAAATTTGTATCGATGCACTGGTGCGACTTAACACGAATAACACACCGATGCATTAATTCCATATGTGCATGGGTTGAAACCTCTATAGCCACCTCCACAAAGGAAAAATCTCTACAAAGTATTAATTGTGGAAGTTTACACTTTCGTTTTTTCTCTTGATGTGTCACCAGTGCGCTTATGTCAGTAAAACACACCAGTGTGCTATTATCTACTTAGTAAACTGTTATCCTGGACAAAAAAATTGAGAAAGATTATATCTTCATTTTTGTCCTACTATTTATAAGGTGCGCTTATATTAGTATAGCACACCTATGCACTATTATCTATGTAGCACACCGAAATATCCATTAAACAAATATGTGTGTATTTATCACTAATGGGCCGAAATATCAAATGCAAAAAAATGGGAATTTGATTTTAATACAGTGAGCTTATAAATAAGAGAAAACCCTAATCACTAAACCTTTTTTCCAAAAGTTTGAGGAGATACTTATGCAAGAGAGATCTACCACGGAAGAGTTTGGAGAGACAAATTTCTTTGAAGAGAAATTTTGTAAGGGATCACCATAGACACATACAACTCTACAAATGAGACATTTCATGTAAGATTTTCCTCAATAGATTAAAAAAATTGCATAAATTTTATATGATTTTTTAAGAAAATAGAAGATATAAGAGTTACCTTCAATGTTGCAAACCCTTTTGTTATTATTCCTTCATAGTTACCTTCATTACTACAAACCCTAGGGTTCTCTTTGCTTTCCTTTTGTTCTATATTTATCTTTCTATTTTACAATAAGATTTAATTTTTGGCAATGTATATGGGGCTTTGGGTCGCTCTTGGACCGAGATCATGATGCAATTCAATTTGAAGTCGACTTGTCTAGACTGTCGTTGTTGGAATTTTTTTTCAAAAATGTTTTCACGATCTGTAGAGCACATTGTACAAAATAGACACACCAGTGTGGTATCCTTATAAGGCACATCATTTTTTTATGTTTAAAAAATTCAACATGTTAATCAGTGCTCATATTCCAGGGTATATGCACTGATGCATTTATATTTCAAAAACATGCTATTTAGGTTATGTTTTTATAAAAAAAAATGCTAATAGATTTAGCAGTGTGTATCATATAGATCATGCGCACCAGTGCGTTATCTCATATAAGGTGCACCAGTGCTGAGTTATTGTATTGTGTGCACCAATTGACTTGAATACATTTTTACTTGAAATTCTTTACTTAGTGTGTAAAACATTATTCCATATTTTATGTGTTTCATTATGCAAGGAGTTTATTGATAAAAAATGGTCGATTAAAGATCATGGAATAAAAATCACATTGAAGGGAGCGAGGGAAACACATTCGAAACAAATAACATGGCAAGTTTTTTGTAATTTTAATATAAAAGTAATAATGGAATTATATGTGCGTTTAAATCATGTGTATTGGTTTATACATGTCATGCAAAGGAAAAATTTAAGTAAACTCTATAAGATTGTTTGTAATCTAAGTGAAGAACAACAAAAAAACTTTAAGAAAGTATTGCAAGAAGAGGAAATAAATGGATTAAAAGGTGATAAAAATGACGTTTTTGTTTGACTTATTGACTAACAACGCTTATCAACAATAATTGCTAACATGTTTCAAACATTGGATTTCAAATTTGTTGAATGTTGTGCAGGGATAGAGAATAAGGAAATAGGACACCCTAAGAAAAATAAATTATGAATAATGTAAATGATGATGAATTGGTCATCAATTCAACTTGAGTGGTGTTGGAAGTTAATGAGAGGGGGGGTTATAAAACTTTGAGGGATATAGTGGAAAGAATGTATAGACGTAATTTTCATTTACAATAAAAAAATCAATACAATGTAATATCCCCAATTAATAACTAGGAATATTAACTCCAAGTGCTCAACGGAAATTATGGTTGAATTTTAACTTTTTCCCAACAGTGACTTATGTATATAAATTTGGATTTGAATTAACATGTGTATCCCATAAAATATAATTTCAAACCACTTTAATATGACCAATCGGATCTGATATATCACTACTGTAATATTCTCGATCCAAAATCAGAGCCATTAACCCCAATGCAACCCCAAAGAATCACTGGATTCGAAACTAGGAGCACTAGTTCAAATCTGACCACATAGAACACTGGGTTTCCAACTCTTCCCAAACAGCCCCTAACTCACTCTAATTTAACCCAAACAGATTCCAAGGGACCCAAACAAATATAATATAACCACTAATAGACATCAGAGAACTTTATGGAAATTTTGAACATTAAAACTGAAGACTACACTGACATTTCTAACTAGTGTGCGCAAGCATACATGTGCGGATTAATCGACCGATAAAATGATCATAAATCGAGCATACATAACCTTTTGGAGTGAAATAAAAATTATTTCCTACTAGAAACGACACTCCCGATGCAATGGAATAGGTCTCATGACCCATAAACACTCATAAATTACCAAAACAAAAGATGATTTCGACCCACTTAATACCGACACAAAATTAAGATCACCCACAACTGTAGAGATTCCAAACCAAATCCAAATGATTGCAAACACAATCTAATCAAGCATAATGGCTTACTAAAAAACATAAGGGACTCATATGAAGTTTTCATATCAGAGCATTAAGTTTAAACAACCACATTCAAACATATATGCTCATAGATAACCATGTATTCATAGATCAACCTCGTGCTTGAATATGGAACAACACAAGAGGAAAAACACTTTGGTTTTTATTATAAATGAGAAATTTTTAGAGAGTAGATCAATGTATGCTATAAAATATTGAAATAAATACAAATATCTGCTACAAAGAGAGTATAAATAGCTGCTACAAAACCACAGAGAAAAGAGGGAGAGTTACTGCTCGAAATGAGTGATTTCCTTCCACTATTGTGTCCTCCACAAGCAATATTTCGACCCAAAATCAGAGATTTGACTTCTCCAGTGTTCCCTCCATCATATATCAGTGATACTCAGTCATTCAAACAGCCTTCATGAAGTTTGGATAGTCACAGGTGCACCCTCCTCAAGCAAAAACCACCACAAACACTGCACTCCCGGAAACACCACAAATCCACACTTCTACTGACTGGAACTCAAACACAGCAACCAGATATCAAACCAAATACTAAAAATGGACATAAACATATGAAATAATATATGTAGAGAAATCTGAAGGTGGCTTCTCCTCTCAATAATCATCTACAATGAAGCTCAGTGAATAGATCAGAGTGATCTTCTCCTCTTTACTAGCTAGAGTGGAATCTTTCACCAACAAAACTAGTTTACAATTGCAAGGGACACATCTCCCAATATTGAAAAGCCACAAAATATATCCTATTCAAAATTAAAATGTCCAACTCCCCAATAGACCTGCACCCTTCTTATAGACTTCATTGGGCCCTTCCCCTTCGTTCTAGAATTCTCTCATAAAATTATTAATAAAATATTGATAAATGCTATTTTCATGAGAGAATGGTGATGCGATGCTATTTTGCCTCATTTTTGTCGTGGTTTGATCTCAGATTGATTATCGTTTTTCTTGCTACCTTCATTTTTGAGGTAACTATCATTGTTTAAATCATGGTTACAAGTGTTCAAAGATTATATGGGCAACTAAGATAAATTCTCATTTATTTGTCATTTTTTTATGGTTTTTAACATAGATTTATTTTCGAATAAAGATTAGCATGATAATTTACATATGTTTTGGTCTTATTATGGATTTGTTTGTGATTTTTAGATCTGGTAATATTTCTCGTACCCATCATACATACCAGCTCGACTGTTGAACTTTCAATTGTGGACATGGAACGTGGGCAGAAGCATCTAAGATACGGAAGATTATGGTTGTGAAGCTTCTCTTTGGATACTCATAACAATCCTTCCAGCACAGCAATCAGCCTACATTGAAGATCCAAGTCAACAGTCAAATTAACAATTCACGTCATCCCCAGGAAGTTGGTTTCGAGCTCGATTTGTGAGCAAGCTATGAGGAACCATTGAAAACCATTAAAAACCCACTTCGATAATGATCTTATTTATCTAGATAGTGGGTCATTTCTCAAATTTCAAAACAGAATGAGAGATAATTGTGGCTCTTTGACACGAATCCGCCCAAATTTCTGTCACGCCCAGATCTGCAAAGCACTTAGCCATTGGTCAAAGATGAAGTCAAATATTCCACGTAGGCTCCTAAGTCTCAGACGAAGTATCTAGTCTAATACAAATATATGTAAATAAATTCTCAAGCAAATTTATGGGATCGAGACCTCCAAAATAAGTTTGTTTGTTCAAGAGATAAGATTTGGTGCTAATTATTCTCTCGTGAAAGCTTTGTATAAATAAAGGAGAATAGCATAGCATCGGGGAGGAATTAAATATGATGTTGCCATTCTAATTCACGAACTAATTTTTACTCTTGTGATGAAACTTTGTTTTTAATCTAAACGTGTTGTTTCATGGCGCTTTGATCTGAAGATAGCATTGTCTTCGTGCGTTTCATTCTGTGAGTTTACAAGCTCCCTTTCTGGTTGGTTGGGCCTGCCAATAAAATATTTTCAGGTTCATTTGATTACAGTAGATTGATTAAACATTTGTTTATTCCCATCTCAATTACTGAATATATTACTCGTTGAATTCAATTCTCAGCATGTGAGCAACAATCGGTCTTGAGGTCATGATTTAATTCTTTGAAGCTGTATGTCGAATTGCATTTTCAGAAAATCAGGAAATTCTATTGATTAATCCTTGTTGGATGGCATTTTGAAATAAACAAAAAAAGAAAGAAGTCAAAGAGAACGAATTAATTAAAATAATTATCATGCAAATCAATCAAGCAACCTGCCAGAAACAATGAGTCTCTGTGCGTAATTGAAGCAAACTTGAGTTTAGAATAAATAGGTTTCTCAAATCATTTTAAACTTGATTCGTTCCACTGAGACAGAACCAATAGATAGTGGTCGATCCTCCATTATTTTCTTTCATAATATATACATCAATGTGAAGGAAGATCAAAGAAGTATAGGTTTCTCATTTCAGTTCTTAAGAGTTGACTCGTAGTGGTAGTTGATTTCCTAAGTTGACTAATTCTCAGATAGACACAACATTGTTTTTTTGGTTTTCTTTCATAATACTTTAGCTCGTGTTAGTTTTAAATTGAATAGTTTAATTTAATAAGAATGTTGTTTTGTTGGTTTTAATTAAATCATTTCAATAGTTTAATTTATTAGATAGATATAGCAATGTTTTCAAGATTTAAAAGCTTGGTTCTTCTTTTCATGATATTCTAGTTAGTATTGATCTTAATTAGATAGTTACAATAGAATGCGTATTTATTAAGAAGTTTTGTTTTCTTTTAGAGTTTGTACTGGATTATGAATGATTGAAATGTGTGATCAAGGAAAGGTGATTTTGGAGTGTGGTTTGGTTGATCTTCTGGCATCTGCACCCACACCCACATCACTGTTGATGGTTTGGATTAGAATTTGTAAAATCATTTAGGGATTAACTTTGGTTTTAAATACCCTTCCCACCAAAGATTGTTATTTTTAATTTTCCTTTCCACATTTTGATTGATTGTTTGATATGATTAGTTGTTCATCTTTGATTTGATTTGAATGCACTTTAATTACTCCTAGCTTCAATCACCGAAGGAAAGAGTAAGGGCCTAAGTCATGAGATATGGCCTCCCCGTGATGGGATTCTTCCTATAGTGTTAGTATGTTTGCAGTTGTTGTTTTATTTATCACAATTACATGTGGTTTTTTCGGCATTTGCATTTAGATTAGGTTAGATTAGGCTCTAGTCATGCACATATTGTGTTTGCACCTCTTAGTCTACGACTCCCTAATTGATAATTTAATGTTGAATTAATATTGGATATAATTTTACCGACGAATGGGTCTTTAGGCACTTTAACTTACTTCTTTAATGTTATTTGACCCAATATTACTTCATCTCAATAGTAAATTCGAATTAGATGCGCATAGTTAAGTTTTGGGGAAGTTACACCTTCATGTGGGCCCACCATATCATCTAGTTCCCTCCTTGGATAAATTTAGGACCTGCAACATGTCATTACTTGTCGTAAAGTGTCATAGATGATGTCATAGTGTCATATATTCCCTTTGGGAGTTACTTATCCTCAAGTGCACCTTCCCTTTGCTATTTTTAGCCCTGGGAGTTACAAATTCAAATTTGCTTCTATCATGAACCTTCTTGCACCTTGGAATTCAAATTTGGATCTGGCTAGCTTGATTTGGGGGAGTCATAACTCATGTGGGGCCCAATTTCCACCTCCTATGCACCCTCATTTTCCCATTTTGACTAATATTGCATTAATAATAAATATTGGACCTCATACATTACAAATTAGGGACCCATGCCACCACCTTAATAATTTATCATGAACTTACCAAGTAACTTAGGCCATTGCATCCCCTAATCCAATGGAGTGGTCCGTAGCAAAAATTTGGGGACATGACAGTCCTCCCCACCCAAGATTGCTTGTCCTCAAAAAATTTAAACCTGGGATTGGTAATGCTTCTTCTTTTTCCCCAACTTATGCTCATCGATTGTTCTGCCTCCTTCCTTATTGATGATTGTTCATAAGGATGCAATTTAAAATGGACCAAGTCATCAACTCTATATCCCATAATCTCAACCACATTAAGGCACTGATATATGAAAATTCCTTATCAATGCCAATGAGAAGAGTAAATCTATAATGAAACCACTCAACAAACTCCCCACTCAAATGATCTACTAAGATTATCATCTTGTGAAAGACAATACTACCTCTCACCTCCAAACCTACTACTGGAAATCTTCCCAACACTCTAACTCCAAGATCCCCAACTAATCTCAAAAAGGGACCACCATACTACCGTTGTTCCACTCTTATCATAACCATCCCACTGTCATACTCTATCTGCAGCCTCCTCTCCTGGATCTACAGATCGAAGAATATGTAAGAACTGAATCTACCACCATGGAATCCAAGTGAAATATACAATCCTCAAATCTGAATGTTGGAAAAGGAAGTCTTCCCTAATCACTGGTCATGACTCTCGATTTATCATAAAATCTAATCATCCCCTCAAGAGATAGATCCATATACTCTACTATCATATCCAAAACCCAACTGAACATACTGAGTCCAATAAAGATCCCAAGGTCCCAAATGAACCTGAGAAAGGTAGAGTGTCTAATGCATCCACCTTTTCACTTCATGGTCTCCACGCAATGAGCCTCTTGTAGTATCCCAAGCCACCCAGTAGGAAAACACTACATCCTTCCATCATAAGGTCTCCCACCTAGGAAACTAATCCACTGCTCCACATGGACAGACTCTTGAAAGTGATGGTTGGCTCTACCTCCTGTGCTAGCTGCTAAACTGTTGAACCAAGTAATACCAGGATCCCACTTTTGATGATGCACCCCTTCGATCATCACTATCATCTGAAACAATCCATCCTTCTGAATGATGTTGGGATCCCATGACCAATTTGGAAGTTCATCACTCCCAATACTATTTCAAACCTCTATGAGCCTCCCCAATAATACATGAAGCTCTTCTAGCATACTCGTCCTATGGCTCACATCATTGTCATATGTCCCATCCAACTAAATCAGGTGAGACTCCCATGTACTACTATGTATGTTGAAGGCATCATATAAGAACCATAGATTCCTCTATTGCTGCTCACAAGGATAGAAAATAAATGGTGTGTCAAACAACACTCTACTCATGCAAGTTGAACTCGACCTCCCTTGTGTATCCTTCTTTTTTATAGACCTATCCACCCAATCCATGTATGCACATACTCCTCTGATGGTTGGTCCATAAAACGTGTACACATATGCCTCTTCTGTGAATAAATCTCTCTCCCACAGAGGCAGCTCATGATCCTCCCGATGAAAAACAAGTACTTGGTCAACATTCTCCATGTCAACTCTCTCCTCAAGTACCTGCAAATATGAATGCTCCAAACCACATAGGTGATCATAGGTGATCCATCTATCAAACCGCATGTTTCATTTACACCCCCATCATCCATCCGGATTTCTGATTCTTGTAAGGCTATTTGAGTGTTCTCCCCAAGATCTCTGGTAAGATGAAGCTCATGTGTAAGCTTTTCAACCTCATCTTCTTCCTCTTGTAGTGCATTGTGATACATATCAGCAAGCCTGAGAAGATGATCTCTATCAGAAATCAAGTGTAAATGGTTTGCCTTCATTTCCGCCATTGCTTCTCTAATTGCTAGCAGATATGCAATTGAAGGTTCTTATCCCAAACTAACATCTATCCTTGAAGCTTTCCAACGATAATCTGCCACTAATGCTTTCATATCATCACAATGATTCAATGTTGTCATACTATTTTCTTTGCTTACCTTCAGTTATCCTATAAAATGATGTGGCTCATGGGGAAAATATTCCACTAAATTTTCTGATTTGTTCCCATTATCATCCTCCCCAAAATCATATTCTTCCACTGCATGCTCTACTTCTGCACATTCTTCAATTGGAAGGAACAATGGTGGAAGATAGGTTTCTTTATGTTTCCTTGTTTGGGATTCCAACAAATATGCTTTCATAGTTCTTTGCAAACAATCATTCCCCAAGTCTCAAGTCTCGTTTACATCTTCTAAGGGATGATATAAAAAATTAGAATGAGTGTGGCATGAATCCACAACACATAATTCATATTTAACATCCAAATCAACATTAGAAGATTCTACAATACCATTATCCTCATATGAAATGGATGTTATCTCGTGATAATGAAAGAAATTATGACTTCTGCAAAAATTAGAAATGTGATCATACGTTTGTGTTATGCGCTCATCATTGGTGCAGTTGACATTATCTTCATAGTGAATCCCTGATGGGGAATGGAACGCTGATTTTTTTTCTTCATGTTCAGCTCCTACACATATTTCTTCCATTTTTGCAGCCATCATGAAGTGACTTGCACTCCTCAAGGAGTGATTCTTTTCTAAGATCACCGCGTATAAGACTAGGTGTCTTGTTGTTTGAACAAATGGAACATCATGGTTCCTCCTTCAATGGACTGTATCTCTCCTCATTTCCATTTGAAGGCTGAACAAAGACCATGGATTTACTTCGTTCTAAACTAATCTTATGGTAGGAATCTTTGGATGCTCCTTTCCTAGAGAAACCAAACATCTTCTCCATAATTTTTGATGTAGATAATTCTAGTAATAAGGCTTGACACTGCTACAAGTTATACTCCAACCTCGGTTGTGTCTTATCCATGTTCTTCAACAACCTTTTCCATTCAAGTTTCTCCTCTTCTATGGGAAAGATTGGAAGGAAAGTGGGTGACATTCTGCCAACTACAAGTCTAGCCGTTGAAGAAACTTCATCTTCTACGGTGTATATGTTATCACAAAAGGAATCATCCAACTCATATGGATCATGAAATCCTCCATTTATTATTTAATCTTCTACATTGTCTTCCACCAATGAAATGAAACCATCTTCAAAAAAATTATTCTTCCCATGTTAAGCTCTCCTCCATCTCCCATGCAACTGGTTCCAACCTCATGTCTGCAACCCTTCTTCAAGGTTTTCTCTCCAAGGATCCTCTTTAGTTCCCACAGTTGTTGAGGAAAATGATCTGATACCATTGTAATATCCCCACTTAATAACTAGGAATATTAACTCCAAATTTTCAACGAAAATTATGGTTGAATTTTAACTTTATCCCAACAATGGCTTACGTATATAAATTTGGATTTGAATTAACATGTGCATTCCATAAAATATAATTTCAAACCACTGTAATATGGCCAATAAAGTTTGATATAGCACTAATGTAATATTCCTGATCCAAAATCGGAGCCATTAACCCCAATGCAACCCCAAATAATAACGGGATTCGAAACTAGGAGCACGAGTTCAAATCTGACCACATAGAACACCGGGTTTCCAATTCATCCTAAACATCCCCTAACTCACTCGAATTTGACCCAAAAAGGTTCTGAGGGACCCAAACACATCTAATCTAACCATTAACAGACATCAGAGAACTTTATGGAAGCTTTGAACTTTAAAACTCAAGATACACTGACATTTCTAACTGGGGTGCACAAGCATAAATGTACGGATTAATCGACCTATAACATTATCATAGCTTGGGCATGCAAAAACCTTTTTGAGTGAAATAAAAAGTGTTGCATACTGGAAATGACACTGTTGACACAATGGAATAGGTCTCATGACTCAGAAACACTAAAAAATAATTGAACCAGAAGATGAATTTCGACCCACTTAACATTGACACAAGATTAAGATCACCCACAACTATAGAGCTTCCATACCAAATTTAAATGCTTGCAAACACACTTGAATCGAGAATAATGGATTAATAACACACACATGAGACTCATATGAAGGTTTCAAATTAGAAAATTAATTTTACACAACCACATTCAAACATATATGCTCATAAATAACCATTTATTCATAGATCAACCCCGTGCTTGAATATGGGACAACATAAGAGGAAAAACATTGTGATTTGTATTATAAATTGGGAATTTTCAGAGAGTAAATCAATGGATGGTACATAATCTCAAAATACAGAGAAATATATGCTACAAAGAGAGTAGAAATGGCTGCTACAGAACGACAGAGAAAAGAGGGAGAGTTACTGCTCCAAATGAGTGATTTCCTTCCATTGTTGCACCCTCCACAAGCAAGATTTTGAATCCAAATCAGAGATATGAATTCTCCACTGCACCCTCCATCATATATCAGTGATACTTATCCATTCTAATAGCCTTCATAAATTTTGGATAGCCGTAGGTGCGCCCTCCTCAAGCAGAAACCACCACAAATATCATTGCACTCCCGAAAACACCACAAATCCACACTTCTATTGACTTGAACTCAAACACACCAACCATAGATATAACCAGTTACTGAACATGGAAATAAACATCTACAATAATATCTATGGATAAATTTGAAGGTGACTTCTCCTCTCAATAATCAACTATTGTAACAAACATAATATTAAATAATTAATAATAATAATAATAATTAAATCATTTACATTAAAAGGCATAACCTTTCGATGAAAAGGTATTAGTAGGCCTATATAAAGGCCACAACATTGTAATTTCCAATCATCAATTATATATCATCTTAATTGAGAAATGGCCTATAAAAAATGTGGGTTATTTCATAAATTGTGGGTTTATTCCAAGTAAATTGAGAATATCCGGATATGGATATAACATTAATATTAGAGCTACGTTCATGATCCAGGACTTTGGCCATATTGTGGTTTTTAACCATTATCATAGGGATTCCCTAAAATCGTCGTGGTATTTGACCAAGTAAAAGAAGAAATGAAAGTAAAAAAAAGGAAGAAGTAAAAAAAAAAAAAGGAAGAAGATCCCATAAAAAAAGGAAAGAAGAAAACAAAAACGAAAAAAAAAAACACAACATAGGATTTATTTAACCAACCCTTGGTTTTATAAAACAACACATAGTATAGGTTTTTATAAAACCAACCCTTGGTTTTATAAAACCACCCTGTGGTTTTATAAAATAACTCATTGAAAGGTTACTTACTTATTGAAAGGTTCTTGGTTATTAAATAATAACTCAGGCCTTAATTAGGTTGAGTTAGTCTTTAATTCTCTTTATTAAATAACATAAAATCTAGAAGTGCATAAGAAGTCTTAAGGCTACCAAGGAGCAAGTGAGAATTGAACTTGGGTGGGCAGGGTAACAATCATTCTTGCCAACCACATAATCTACACACAATCCACAAAGAAGTTAATTTAAAGCAAAAGGTTAACCAATGTGGAGATCCAAGTGCCTTTTAAGCATAACTTTCTCTATGTGAGCCTGCATTATATGCAGAGAAATGAAAAGACTATTGTGGCTAGTGTGAGAAGAAGGTGGCATTGTGTATAGTCATTCTTCACCGTTTTCGTGAGCCGGAGTCACTGGTGCAGTCAGAATTTGGATCCGAACTTCGAATTTTCTGCATCAGCAACACTGATTCATCGAATAAAAGATCCCATATTTAGAATTTTTAAAGTATTAAAGTATTAAATAAGTTTTAAGAAGAAGAGAAGTCGAAGACCTGTTATTGTCGAAAAAAGAAGACAAAGTTGAAGCGAAGACACAGTCACAAACAATGACAAACACATATGCAGTAGTAAAGTCGTAGCTACAAGCAACATTGGACGATTTAGAGCATTATAAAGAAACAAATGATCGTCTATTGTTGAAGATTACGAAGCAGGATATTTCTAAAGGATTTATAGAGCAGGAGAATTGTTATCTAAAATAGCGTATTGAGAGATTAACTACTCAAATCATGGAATTAATGAGTGAAAAATATCTTAATCAGAATCTACAAAATAAAAAAATCATGAAAGAAGTGGCCAATAATAAAGAATAAATAAAACGATTAAAAAAAATCATCAAGGACAAAGATGACTAAATCACACAAATTCATACAAAATTAAGATGCCAAAAAGTAGAGAATTGCCACATTCAGCAACAGATTAAAGAACTCCAACATAAAAAGGACGACACTAAAAAGGCGCACAAGTTGGAGATTACGGTAGTCAAAAGCACATGATCAAATAACACTGAAGAAACATATCGGTTAAGAAACTGGCATAACAAGACATTAATTGGAAAAATCAGGAAGTTAAAAGGTACTAAGAGGGCAGAACAATCAAATGAAGATACCAAAGGAAAACTACTGGATAAAGAGGAAGAAAATTTACAATTAACTGACCAACTTAAGAGGTTCGAAGATGATAAGAAATCACAAAAAGAAATGATTAAAAAGATGCAGAATGATAACAAAATGTTAGAGGACAAGTTAAAAGGCACATTTACAGACTTCGTTCAAGTCGCAGCTTAAGATGTCTTCCCAATTAAAGAAAGATATACATAAGAATCGAAGCAAGAAGACACTATGAACATTAACAAGAAAAGTAACGTTACAAAGAGCCCTTATCGACATCTGAATCATAAAAGTCGACAAAATCAAGTCGAAAATAAACAACATTACTCCTATAAACAAACTAACTAATTTGAAGGGGAGAAAAGACAAAATCGCCAAATTGCTTGGGAGCAAAAAACAAGAAATTATTTCCATCCAACCATAAAACAACTCCGATGAAGGTAAATTTCGGATGGATCACTTCCCAAGAAATGCGACAACTCAGCTGAGGAATTCGGAAATTATATCGCCTTGTTTCATTAAGTATCCGAGTTACAAGTTCAAAAGACCATGAGAAGATATTACGAACAAGAATAACTGATAAGTCCTTCAGTAAATAATCTTTGAGGACAAAGCTTCCCTTAAGGGGAAGGAAATGTAACAAACATAATATTAAATAATTAATAATAGTAATATAATAATAATAATAATTAAATCATTTGCATTAAAAGGCATAACCTTTCGATGAAAAGGTATTAGTAGGCCTATATAAAGGCCAAAGCATTGTAATTTTCAATCATCAATTATATATCATCTTATATCTATCAAAATGTGGGTTATTTTAGAAATTGTTGGTTTATTCCGAGTTAATTGAGAATATTCGGATATGGATATAACAACTATAATGAAGCTCAGTGAAGAGATCAAGGTGATCTCCTACTCTCTACTAGCTAGGGTGGAATCTTTCACCACCAAAACTAGTTTACAATTGCAAGGGGCACATCTCCCAATATTGAAAATCCATAAGATCTCTCCTATTCAAAATAAAAATGTCCAAAAATCCTCCCCCCAATAGACCTACATCCTTCTTATAGACTTCATTGGGCCCTTCCCCTTCCTTCTAGAATTCTCTCATAAAATTATTAATGAAATATTGATAAATGTTATTTTCATGAGAGAATGGGTCCTTAGGAACTTTAACTTACTTCTTTAATGTTATTTGACCCAATATTGATAAATGTTATTTTCATGAGAGAATGGCTCCCTAGGCACTTTAACTTATTCATTAGTAAATTTGAATTAGATGTGCATAGTTCAATTTTTGGGGAAGTTACACCTTCATGTGGGCCCACCATATCCTCTAGCGCCCTCCTTGGCTAAATTTAGGACCTGCAACATGTCATAAATTGTAATAAGATATCATATATGCTTCCATAGTGTCATATGTTCCCTTTGGGAGTTACTTATCCTCAAGTGCACCTTCCCTTTGCTATTTTTAGCCAGGGAGTTACAAATTCGAATTTGCTTCTATCATGAACCTTCTTGCACCTTGTAATTCGAATTTGGATGTGCTTATCTTGATTTGGGGTTGTTACAACTCATGTGGGTACCAATTTCCACCTCCTATGCACCCTCCTTGTCCCATTTTTACTAATATTGCATTAATAATAAATATTGGACCTCATACATTACAAATTCATGACCCATGTCGCCACCTTAATAATTTATCATGAACTTACCAAGTAACTTAGGCCATTACATCCCCTAGTCCAATGCAGTGGTCCATAGAAAAAATTTGGGGACATGACATACAATGACTATAAAAATTAGGTTATAAGTAAACTACAGTAAGCGTTCTAGAGCAGTGCGCATTGAGACCAATGGGAATTGCAATGGGAAAAACACACAATAACAAAAATGAATAGTTTAAAAGGTATTATTGCTAAAAATGTTTTTCTATAATATGTATATACTGGTCCAAAAATTTACTTTATTAATATTTTTTCTATGCTTGTTTTCATATAAATATTTAGCGATTTTTTCATTGTGTTTTTTCTTTGCTAAAATTCCAAAGGAAGAACGACATGATATATGAAAAATGTCGGTAGGGATGTCAAAAAAGGTGTGCCGTGAGATAGTCAAAGAAATGAACATAACCACATCGCATGGGGGATCCGTCCCAAGAACAATGTGCATCAAACATATGTAATCATTGCTTTATTTTTAATGTGCAGCGAGTTTAATTATCACATGAAACACTAATTTTCAATTTTTTTGTTGTAGAAGAAAGGAAAAGAAAATGGCACCCATGCATTGCATAAGACAAGACAACAATGCAAAAAAGGGTTGATCACAAAATTTGTGAGTACTTGTGGTTTGATTTAGATTCCATATTTGGTGTGATGTTTATATTTTAATTAATTTAAAATTGTGTGTGGATTTTTTCTAACAGGTGCTAACATATAGAGAAGAGCCATCCAATCATGTGACTGACATTAGATTAAATAAGGGTTGTGAGTATATGTTGGGGTATCAAGGGTTAATTGAACAATTTGTAAGTACCTATGTTTTTTTTACGTCCTTTACTTTATAATTAATGGAACAATAATAAAAATTTAATTATATATCTATGCTTTGTAATGGTGTATGAGATTCACAGGAAACAAAGTATGGGGTGGATTCAATAGAGGATTTATTGACACACGGTATGAGGAATGATTTTGAAAATATGTGTGAAGTTTATGATTACTCAATGAACTTGTATACTTTTTCATTTACATAGTCATGTATCTTATATTATTTATAAATGTAGACATACTCATTACATTTTATTTTTATGCTTGTAGATGGAATATGAAAATATGCAACAAAATCAATTTAATCAACAAAATATTTCAAAGAAGTCAAGAACAATATCCCCTAAAGGTGATGAAGAAATGAGGCATGGAAGCAGCTCGATTGACTACAACAATTCGAGCAATGAATGATTATCAATACATTTGAATGTTGTTATTGCAAGTTGTATATTTTGGATTTTTATCTGTGAAAAACAAGCATTCGGTTTAATATAGACATACCATCCGAATTGGATGAGGATAAGTTATCAATAATTATAACAATGTCAAAACGACATTTTGGTTACCAAGGGCCTTTATGTTGTCTCATATTTTGGATTCTTATTTATATTTAATAAAATGGGTTTGTTATTCTACTACATTATCTAGAGTCGCAAAATGTGACATTATTGATTAAATATATGAATGATTTACATTGTGACTATGAATAAAGGTCTGATCAACATGCTTATCGAAACAAAATAATTGAAATATAATTTATTTATTTTTGTAAATAAAAAACATCATATTACTATATCATAGAGGAGTACATGGATTCATTACAATGGTCCTTGCTAGATATCAGACAACACAATAGCCAGATATTCAATGAAATTCCTTACTCTAATAGTCATCCTTCCAGGAAAAAACTACAATTCCTACAGACCCTAACGTCATATTGGCACATTGCTTCTTGTTCTTCTTATACAAAAAATGAAATAGGACACATCACTACTAATATCCGTATAATAACCGAGACACAAATTATCCAGACCCATGAGGCAAAAAAGGAGAAAAGGAACCAATAATAACCATCAGGCATCCTTAGACAGGCCTGCACCCGCAGACTAGATTGGTCAACACATCTGCTTCGCCTTTCCACTACCAATTTCCGTCGTGTCTCCAAGAGTATCGGTCGTCGCCATAGAGCCCTGCTTTCTTTTGGGTTTCTCTGGACTAGTCACATCTTCAGGATCAAATCCCTCACCAAAGCCCGAAGCAAGAGGGGGGTAGAACTGAATCCACATTTTTCCAACCATTATGTCATTTTTTTGTGCATGAGTCTACAATCCCTGTTGTGCTCTCTCCAAGCCCACACCGGATCCTTGTCCCCTAGTTATTTATTAGCACGCTCCATAAAGACATGGGACAGGAGCCCCTTAGTCACCCAATGTGTCACAACCAGCCAGTCATAGGCCGCTAGTCTTCCAGTAGTAGTCACGGGATCCTTTACCCATTCTACAACATCCTCCTTTACATCCTTGATCTTGAGGCTTTTGACCTGATCCCATTAATTCCTCTCCACTTGCTCTATCTCCTCGCGGATAACCTGGGGAGTTCGATCTTTGAAAAAAAAATCCGCTTGGAATCCACATCTCTTCTCACGAGTCACTCACGGGGTTGGAGTATCCTTACCCTTCCTCCCTTTATTCCCCACCATCTCCCCCCTAGGTTCCATGATGAACTTCCAAGGGGATGGCCAATATTTCTCAAACAGACATTCCAAAAAAAAAAAAAAAAAAACATAAAACCTCAAAGACACTTGCAAGACTGGGAAAGTTGCATACCATAACTGTATTTCCCTCCACATTTATAGCCTTGTCACCTTTCTATCCATTAATGGCCTCCATCATTCCTATGTCCTTTCCATTAAGATGCGGGACGAACCCTACCTTCAATACAGTGCTTCAAATTAATTCATTCCAATGCATCCTCTGATCGAGGATTAGGCCGTACTCATCCCTCCTCATTATTCTCACAGGGGTTGAATGCTCATTTGTATGGTCATGAATTTTTGACGTACTCATATCACCATCACGAGTAGGCCTATAATTTATCCAGGTGGGAGACGAACTAGCCGCGTGGGAGGAAACTTGGAGAGTTTGAGGATGATACGTGTCACTACCAGGATGCATCGAGGACTGAATTTCCCTGGTTGCTAGAAAAGAGCAGTGAGTGGCCCATTCTTCGGCAGCGGAATTATCCAATTGTCCAGCCATCATCCTTTGTCGTTCCTGATCCCCCACATTAGCAAGGTGATTCGCCACCTTGTTCCCATCCTGCTTGATGTGGCAAAAATTCCATGCATGGGACATTGCCAACATAGCCTCCAGTTTTTCCAACCTGTATACTAAACTCTAGCTGTCTGCCACCTTGGATAATCATTTCCCATTCTACAACTTCTTTGCGATCTGATTAATGATCCTCGAATCATCCTCAATAGTGGTGGTCTCCCAACCTTTATGCTTGATCAGAGTGTGGCCACAAAGAAGGCCCTCAAGCTCCATAGCATTTTTTGTATAATGGCCTATGTACCCACAATATAGGCCATAGAATCCTCCCCTCGTGGTTTCTGATAACTCCTCCATATCCAACCGATCCAGGGTTTCCCTTAGAGGCGCCATCAAAATTCAATTTGAAGGAACCCGCCGGGGGTGGTGACCATAAGATCAGGGATTAAAATATAAAAATTAAATTATTAAAAACATATTTGATTTTTTTATGATTAATTCAAATGCTAAATATAAATTATTTATATCGTTACAATGAACGTATGTCTAATCAACTCAGATATCCAAACACAACAAATAAATTATAAAAATAAATATTATTATAAAAAATAGTTGATTCTTGAATGATTAATTGAAAATTTGTAAAAAAAGAAAAGAAAAAGAAGAAACTATATTTGCATATCTATAGCATGGAAAAATTCACCATTGAACCATACACAGTCTATTTATTTTAACTAGTCAGTACATTTTATTTGTTTCCATGATTCGATGCCTACTCAAATTTTAGCCACCGATGCTCTTTTACATAATAAATGCACCAGTTCTCTTTACATATCATAAGCATCGGTGTTTTTTTCCAAAGTATACGTACCAGTGCGTTTTTGGGATAATATGTGCACCGGTTATCTTTTAATACAAAATATGCAAAAAGTGCATGTATAATACAACATCAACACTAGTGCATTTAAAAATAGAAATGCATCAATGCTTTTATAAAATATATGAGGCACTGATGTGGATGTGAATGTTACACACACTGATGCTTATATAAGAAAATGAACCGGTACTCATGTAATACGCATTGGTGCTTATTTGAATGGTATATATGCATCGGTGCATATATAAGACAATGCACCAGTGTTGTTGAAATAAAATATAAGTACCGATGTGTATGCATTAAAATATATGCACCAGTGTGTATATAAGACAACACACCGATGTCATTACAATATAATATAAGCAACAGTCTGTATGCATTAATTTATATGCACTGGTGTGTATATAAGGCAACACAGTGGTGTAGTTACAATATAATATAAGCATTGATGTGTCTGCATTAAAATATACAAACATGTTCATGACAATGCATATACGCATCGATGTGTATGTTTTATAATAAACATACCGATGCACATTATAAATTGTAGAGAAAAAAAAAATCGACCACCCAAAATGTTTTAGTTAAATACAGGTTTTAACCTCTGCTACCAGAAACAGAGGTTGTAGTGGAGGTTTTTTTGACAATTTTTGTCAATCTCATAACACTAAAACCTCCACTATAGGGTGTTTTCCTTGTAGTGTACATCAATATGCATGTTATATTTAAACCAATGATCTAAACATCCAACCATATCATTACAAGGACTAACATGGATGCTAAATCATCATTAAAGAATATCAATGTTACGTAGCCATTATCAAAATTATTAGTGCTAATTAAATCATCAAGAAGGAATATCACTGCCCATCACAATCCAAACAATTACATGGATTTTGTTATTGGA
The DNA here is from genome assembly GCA_027924585.1 of Larix kaempferi. Lineage (NCBI taxonomy): Eukaryota > Viridiplantae > Streptophyta > Pinopsida > Pinales > Pinaceae > Larix > Larix kaempferi. Next base: position 7,549,861 of record BSBM01000129.1, on the reverse strand, counting down.
CAATCTACTCGAGCTGACGTGAGCCAGATCTCCCTAGTTCAATTGGAACCTAGAACAAATAAAGACAGAATATAAAGCTACTTTCCTAGATCTAGTTAGAGATCGAGTAATTAGATGTCTTACCTTCAGATTCTAGATCTTTCTCCTCGTTGTTGCTCCAAGATCCACGATCGTCAGATCTTTAGCTGCAAGACCTATCAAAACATGTGGAAACAATACAAGCAGTAAAACATGTATAAACACTAACTGATCTAAGTAAACATATAAGGAAGTAAACTGCAAACATTATCAACACAATAACATTTGTGGAAAGAGTTTATATTACTATATAAATAGAGGGAAATACAAAGTAGAGAGATGATTACAACCCAAGCCTTAACGCTGCAATCCTCCTCCAACAAGCCAAGCCAAAGCCTTCAAAGGAAATGTCAGCCTCCCAAGAGATGGATAGGGGTCACCTAGGCTAATTCCACCAGCATGTAAGTGCTATAGAGTTCCTCCCCTTGGAATGGAGAGGGGCCTTGTATTTATAGGACCAAGTGGATAGAGTAGGTTGAGGATCATGGAGATAGTTATAAAGGATCCTCCCTTGAGGTTAGGGAACCGTAGGACAACTCACCTAGGAGTTAGGGATAGAGATCCACCTCATCCAACTTCTCAAAATCGCTCGAAAGCCACCTTTATCCAAATAAACCAAATCCGGCGCAAGTTGTATGAAGACAACCAACACCTGAGACGGGAAACACAGGATGAACCAAAACAACCGGCGCCACCGACTCAATCTGGAAGAATACATTCTACGCTGGACCTAGTTGGGAGCTCCTTGCTCAAAGACAACATGCGCTGGCCCAACTAGAAACTGTGGACAAAGGCAATCAACTTGCTCTAACTGACTTGCTTGATCATGGGAAATTCAGGGATTGAGGCACTTAGTTAACAAGGGACTCATGATGATGAGATTTACGTGTAACAGAATGCCCCCCAAAGCATGAAGCTGGAAAAACAAGATAGGTGAAGTGATTTGAAAAATGGATGGCAAGGACTTGATGGCCTGAAGATACTGTTGCAGTACAACTGACTCTGATATACAAGTCTCACATGATTCACAACATGGCTTCCGACCAATACATCGCAGATCCATGGTAGTAAAGATCGACTGAACACAATCATGGCTACTAGACACAATCATATATCCATGATGAGATGATAACACATCCACAACCAATACAAAAGTGGATCCGTGTAATATGACTCAAACAATCTCCATCGCAACCTGGGTAGAATATGACTTCCCCAGGGTCTTCAAGCTGAACCCGCAATGATATGAATCTATCCATGTGATTACAATGTTTTGGAGTCGAACATGGTAGAAACCACTTGATTACCAATCACTGATGTATACCGTTAACAAGCGCGAGGGAAATCACCATTGATGTTGATGATCCCCAAGGTATCACAGTACATATCACCAAGCGTGAATAAATGAGTTGAGGTCAAACACTTGATGAAATATTTCAATCAAGAGCCAATAATGTAAACTCATGTTGAAAGAGAGGTAGCCTGCCATTGAGGCATGCAGGCCCAAGGTATTCGATTTGTTTCTAAATTCAATCCTTGGATGATGTTTTGAAGTCTACAAGGATGAATCCGTCGAAAGAGGGCCATGATGAATCCCTCATCAATGACACGAAACTCGATAACAGATGTTTGCAATGGATCGGACGGTAGAGTAATGTGCAAGACTGACTCAAGGTAAATCGACATGATGGAAGGTATACTGACTGCAGATGATGAGTAATGAACATCTCTTGAACATGGGTATGGCATGACTTGGCGGTATTGACATGACGAGAATGATACTAACCTCCAATGCGACTGATAGTGGAAGCATTCTTTGGATGACCCAAAGGAGTGACATGACTCATGAAATCAGTATGACTCGAAGACAAACCGATGACCCAAGTACTGAATGCAAATGAAAATGAGTGCCATGTTCAAGAGCGATGATGTACTTCCATAAATAAAGTGTAACACAAAATATTTCATTTTTCCCCATCATGACTAATGAGTGCCTCATGTGTTTTTTAACGAGCTTGAGTAGGGTAACCAGATGCTCGGTATAGCTCATCTCATAGATGAGTCCAATCCCAAACATTTTACAAAGCTGGGAAAGGAAGGGTTCGTCCCATGACGGGCCCTTCAATGTCAGATTTTAACGAGTCCATAGAAGGTAAACTCGACGTCATTTCATAATTAGAGAGTCTGAAAAGAAATAAAGAAGACTCCAAATGTCCTTTTTCAAAAAGTTAGCCTCTTCGCTCGAAAAAGGGTAAAACAACGCGAGAGAGGACTCTTCTAGTCATGATTGGCTGGAGTATTCCTTTTTCGTAAGTAGTGCCCCCTGGTCCAAAAAAGGGGTAAACTATCACCAAGAAGATGATCATTCAAATACTTTTACAAGCGTGAACGCATCAAGTTCGCTTGGCAATATTTTTGTATTTAGAGAGCCTAAAAAGCGATTAAAGAAAAGACTCTGGGGGTTCCTTTTTCGTAGGAGTTTAACAAGCCCGAAAAAGTGATAACTATAACTCGGTAACTTATTCTCATCATTTTACGAGCACGAGAAAAAACAAAGAGTTAGCTCGGTGTCATTAATAATCAAATTTAATGAGTGAAATAATGACAAAAAGACGCTCTACGAGTTGTTCATACATGAAAATATGCGTGAAGAGGCCACAACTGCGAAAAACAGTTATCAATGAGGTACTTAACTTCACCTGCATGCTTTGAAACTAGGTCAAAATGATTGACTGAGTGTAAATGATTCCAACTATAGCAAAATAACCCACATTTCAAATAAATTTGAAAAGGAATATGCTCTTTTTCAATATAAAAAGGGGTAAATAGTAAAAAGAATTATTATTTGTTTTATACCAAATTGGAGAGGTGAAAAGTGCCATTCGGAGCCGTTTTTCTTTTGTTGATTTCGGGAGCTGTGATCGATCATTTCGGATATCATCAGTGACAAGTAACCCTAAACTTGACCCTTTAACTTTTCAGTGGATTAGAATTTTCTTTTTCTTTCATTTGGGTGAGTTTTGAGCTTGTTATGTTGGGGGGTTTGCGCTCATGGGTCAGCGCAAGTTGCCCTTTTGGGATCTACGCCGACGCTGAACCCAAAAGGCTGTTCTGCGTCGGCGATGCCCTATCCAAAAGGACGGGCTACGCCGGCACAAACCCTTATATCAAACTCAAAATCTAACCCAAACAAAAACATTTTTATGGTTGGGAAAAGTTCTAATGGTGTTAAAATGGCCTTTTTGACAGGTTTTCAATGATCACAATGGTTCTTGAGTGGAACGTGAGCATGAGCTCGATGATGCACAAGCGGAAAATGATCCGCAATGTATTGTCGGGTTGAGAAACTGTGGTTTGCTCAAGTATTTTCGAGTGCCGGGGATGAGATCCCAAGTACCTTTGTTGACACACCTAGTCCAATGCTGGGACCCAGTACAGTAGCATTTCCAGATTGGTGAGCACACGTTGACCATAGATGTCGAGGACATCTATTTTTTGACAGGGTTGTCCTGGAGAGGAAACCCTGTATCCTTGACTGGATCACGAGGTGTTGATCGCTCCGTAGAGGACATGGTCGAGCAGTGGTGTACTCCAGGTACATTGATGACTGGTGGGAAGATTCCCATCAAGGAGGTCTAGGACCGGGCCCTTTGTACCGTAATTTTTACCATTGTGAAGGTAGTTGGAAGTCGATCTGCTCATCTAGCGAGCAAATCGTAGATGGTGTACGCCGAGGAGTGCATGGATCCCACTGTGTTCAACCGGTGTGAGGGGATCCTCACCAGTCTTCATGATCAGTTGACCAAATGCCAGCGTGAGGTCCCGAAGCAGTTTGGTTACGGTTCGGTAGTGGTATCTTTCATGTTGGAGCGGGTGCCACACTTACACCCGCAAGTAGACCTTGAGGATCGAAATGCACGATATCCTCACATGACCAAGTGGGCAGAGGTGATGGCTCGCTATGGTGGTGTGGGTCCTATCATCAGTTTCGGCACAAGTTTCTTCATGTGGTTGAGGGGACAAATCCTCATGGTGGAGGACTACCCATACCATGGTACAGACTTCAAAGGGGACCCTGAAATTGTGCTTCCCGAGGGAGTGCAGTGGGATGATATCGGTAAGAAAAACTGTTTGTGTTTTTTCATTTTATGTATTTATGATTTTTTGGAGTAGTGCTAATGACTTTTACATGTTTCTTGCAAACGTGGGTCCGATGCGACCGCTTGGGGTCTCTCGTCTTACGTGGAGAGGGATGGTACCAGATGTGGGCCCCGTAGTCCGGGATTCTCTCGAGGAGTTGGAGGAGCTCGAGGAGAACCTCCATAGGATGACTTTGGACATTCCGGAGACGGGTGTTCATGACCTACCACGTCGCTACCAGAAGCTAACGGTCGGGGTATCATTACGTTTCAACACGTTGCTCCGGAAAGTAGCAAGGGCTATGGTCTGCTTCCATGCGCATCCTAGGGATTAGGCGCATGTGTTATATGTATACTGAAATCTTATGAGATTCGGATTTTGTAGAGATGATTCTTATTGAAAGCTATCATGCTTCATACTTTTGTATCAGCACTACCATTTTTGTATCTTTTACCCATTTATATATACAAACACTATTGGCGGTTTTTATACATCTTGTGTTCTATTGGTGATTAATGGGATCTTGTTTACATGTTTGCTTATACAATGGATAATTTACATGTTATGTCTGCTTTTATATTTTATGAATATATCATGTGTGTGCAATGTACCAATCCAGAATGAAATTGGCCATGGAGTCGACAACCGTGTTCATATCTCATGGAATGTGTAGGTATTGAATGGATTCAAAGGACCTTTCCAAAAGATGGACTCGTCGAAAGAGACGGAGTAAAGTGGGGTCGCGGATAACGTAGATCCGGTTAAGATGAGAAACCAATAGTTGTGAATCCAGATGGATGACAACGTGGCTCATACCCAAGGAAAGAGCGTCAGTTAGGGTTCCAATCACCACCTGGTATTCTGCGGCGTTGTTGGTCGTGTATCCTAGAGAAATTCCTCCCGATATGATAATCTTTCTGGTAGGGGAATAAAGTACCCAGGATGCCAAAGCAAGGTTACGAGCATGCCGGCTGGCGCCGTTCGCAAATCCATAGCAGGTTTCCATCTGCACATGTAGACAGAACATGGTATAAGTAGAGAAACAAAATCCAAACACACTAAAACAAAGTGTCACACCACACAAAACACATGCCATGTACAGTATATACAAGATACTTATACATGAAAGACTCGGGCATAGTACCTCTTCAGGTAGATCCCATTGTGAGGCTCTCCCAAAGATATCCCATCATAAGCCTCTAGTTCGTAGGCTCCCTTCTCTAGAACACGTTTCACAATGTATGGTCCATGCCACATGGACTCAAACTTACCTGCCCCCAGCTTCTCGTTCTTTTGGTCATATGTGAGGACCAAATCACCCTCGTTGAAGACGCGAGGCTTAACCAACCAATCATACTGTGCTTTGATGTGTTTATTATGTGCCTCGTTGGCAAGAGAAACATCACGGTGGGTCTCATCGAGTTTTGCTAGGTAAAGGAAATGTTCTTCCTCGACAGTGGTGTTCAGAAGAAGTTCAACTACGAGTTTGAGAGATGGAATCTCGCACTATATTGGTAGGACTACCTCCAATCCATAAACTAATTGGAATGGTGTGAATTTGGTGGTAGTCTTGACGGAGATCTGATATGCCCATAGTGTAGAAAAGAGCATGTTATGCCAGTTTGACTTGTGTGTACCCACCATGCGTTGGATCATGGTTTTCAAGACATTGTTAATGGACTCTACTTCTCCATTGGACTGTGGGTAGTAAGGGGTTGAGTTTTCATGACGAAAACCTGGTCCGACGCTCAATTCGTCTACCATATGGTTCTGGAAGTGAGAGCCGCCATCAATGACTATGGCTTGTGGAACTCCAAACCGTGCAATGATATGGTTGAACATAAAGAGTGGGGCAGTTTTTCCATCTTCGTTGTATGTAGGCATAGCCTCGGCCCATTTAGTAAAATAATCCATGGTTACTATGACGTAACCATTCCCCCCAGTCGAGGTAGGCTTACAGTGCATGAAATCGATGCCCCATTTTGCAAAGGGGCCCATAGAAATAAACGGGTGTAAAGGGGTTGGGTGGGAGCGCTTTTTAGTTTGAAAATGCTGGCATGGGGAACATTTCTTAATGACCTCAATGCAATATTTGAAGATGGATGACCAGTAATATCCCGCACGTAGTATCTTCTGGGTCGTAGCCATCCCAAAGAGATGACCGCCACAAACCCCAACATGACAGTCATTCAAGACGTGTTCAAACTCCTCATGTGTCATACAATGTCGAAGAACAGAATCAACACCACGATGATACAAGGTATCGCTAATGATCAAGTAATACTTGGTGTGGTGGTGTATACGATGACAATCATTCCGAGACAGTTGGGGGTTGAACCGTTGGGTATGAATATATAAGGTAATATCTCCATACCATGGGTATGACGTGCTGATAAGGAACAACGAATCATCTGGAAGAGAATCGTTGGGCTCAGATCCTAAATCAACACGAGGAAGATCACAGATGAGCTCTGTAAACACCAAAGGCTTCTTAGACTTGGATTTCTCAAAGAGGAGATCGAATTCTTGAATTATCACAATCCAGCGTTAATACTTTCCCCCAAGTACTTGACGTGTCAAAATGTGGTACATGGGGTTCAATTCGGCAATAGTGGTGGTGGTGTGGAGCAGTATGTAATGACGAAACTTTTGGACGGAAATGACTGCCGCAAGAGCGAGCTTCTCGACATGTGAGTAACGCGTCTCGGAGTCAATAAGACCCTTACTGATGTAATAGATCACATGTTACTAGATGTTTTTTTCCTCCTGGACCAAGACCATGGCGATCGTGGTGACAGAAGTGAAAAGATAGAGGATGTAATCCTTGTAGTAATTGGGCGGTTGGAGCACAGGGGCGTGGGTAATGGCGTGTTTGAGACTGTCAAAGGATTTTTTTGCTTGATTGTCCCAAATGAATGGGACGTCCTTCTTCAGTAATCACATGTAGCCTTGTGTCTTCTGATCGAAATTACAGACAAAACACCGTAGGTAAGTTTCCTTCCCTTGCAAACTGTGTAGTTCCGTAATGTCAGTAGAAGGTGGGAGAGCGACAATGGCTTCCACCTTCAAGGGATCAATGTGGATCCCGTCTTTTGAAACAATAAAACCTAGGAGGCACCCAAAATCGATGTATAAAATACACTTGTGGGGGTTCAGACGGATGTTATACCACCTGCATCTGAGGAATACGGTCGTCAAATGATCGATGTGGAACTCACAATGCTGCGAATGGGCAGGTAGATTGTCAATATAGGGTTCCACAAATTCCTTCACATCATGAAAAGCGTACAACATGGCCCGCTGGAATTTAGCACCAACGTTTTTAAGACCAAAAGGGAGTTTACGATACGCAAACGTGCCCCAAGGGAAGATGAAACCGGTCTTATGTTGGTCGGTCAGGTGTATCTCAATCTGGTTGTAATCAAAAAATCCATCCATGAATGAGAAGATGACACTCCCAGCACAATTGTCTATGATCTAATCGATGAAGGAAGTGGGGTAGTTGTCCTTAGGACAAGCCTTGTTTAGATCCTGATAATCGGCGCAGACCTAAATGGTCCCCTACTTCTTAGCGACAGGGATGACATTTGAGACCCATTATGTTAATGGAACAGGGTAGATGAAGCCGGCCTTCAAGAGCTTTTTAATTTCTGCCTTAATCGCTGCAATTTTTTGAGGGTGTACCGGTCGTAACTTTTGATAGACTGGTTTAGCGTCGGGATAGGTTATAATCTCATGCAAAACGATGGCAGGATCTATCCCGGGCATCTCCTCGTAGGTCCAAGCAAACATGTCGTGGAATTTCTTAAATAAGGTCGTGTACGTAGTGATCTCTTCGGGAGAACAGTTCTGGCCTAAATGAATGTGTTCCACGACACCAGGGGTAACCCAAATGTCAACCAGAATTGTGGGCTTGATGTTTTCCTAGTTACCCTTAGTGACCATATGACACGTAAGTATCGGTGACTAGGGGCAAGGTTAAACATCCGGTGTGAAAATGGTGGTGATGTTGTTCTCCACAGAATCCAATGGGGGTAGGAAAGACGATCGATGATGGAGGTCTTCCCACGGAGGGTCATCCACGCTCATAATATCTGTAATGGACTCGTCGGAATGAAAAGTTTGGAGCAGAGGATATGGTAAAGATGACGTCTGCTATAGAGAACAAGGTGTAGAGGCCACAGCCAAGTGTTCCTCGGGTGTTGACTGGATAGCCTCATAAGTAGCTTTAGTGGGTGAAAGGGGCATTCTGTCTCCAATCAAATGCATGGTGGCTTCATCAGGTACAAGCCATTGAACAATAGAGTTGGGAGAAGACACCCATAAGAGATGAATATTTTACGAGGCCGACCTGCATGCTCTCATATGGCTGCGAAGATTGCCCAAGTAACGGGACATTATCGCCAGGATGAGTTGCGGTGTCTGGTGTACAGAAGTTCAATTGGTCGACAGTGACAATTCGGCCTTGGTGGGGGAATTGCACAATGCAGAAGACAGATGAAGTGACTGCAGTCATGGCATAAAACCAGTTACGACCCAGTAAAAGGTTATAATCCAAAGGGGATGCGACCACTTAAACGTTAATGGTTGCAGTCTTACCCCCCAACTCTACTACTAAATCCTGTAGTATCCCATGGGGTTGAAAGCCATGACCGTCGAATGCTTTCAGGGTAGTGGGAGAACAGTTTAAGTCGGGAGAACCAATGGCTCTCCAACACGATAGCAACATGACCGAGGTGGAAGCACCTTCGTCAAGTATAGTACGATGGACTATTTTCCTAGAAAATTTTGCAGCAACTTGAAATGTCAGCTGGTGGGAAAGCCTCAGTTTAAAGTACTCAAGTCGAAACATGATAGTATGTGAGGAATCCGGATCTAAAGTGCCAATGGCAGTGAGAAGAGTCTTGTGTTGGTTAGGACAATTCTGCAAGACCTCTAGCGTCGACATGGCACAAGGAGATTGCGCCAAGTCCTCTACAATGTTGTAGTTCTAAGCTGCCCGAGCATTGGGATTGAAAACTCATTTTCGAATCGTGCTCTTAGGCGAACGTAATACTGACTCTAAAGAAGGCTTCTTGATGGTGAGAGGATCTTGGGGTATAGTAACATCGGGAATAGAAGTGGAAGCTTTTTCTGTATTACTTCCAACGGGTTCCTTCGAAGAGACTAGTCGTACGAACACGATCGTGTGTTCAGCTTAATCGTCTCACTATGCATCATGAGAACATGCACAGTAGAGGATGTGTCTCCGTGAGAAGGAGAGGGTTGAGCGATCAGTTGTTGATTCTGAGTGGGGAAGGAATCATTGAGAACTGCGGGAGTGGGGTTTCCCTTGAGAAACTTATGTACTTCCTCTTGGTGGGGACATTCCTTGGAGAAATGGTCACCACCACACAGTAAACAAGGATACTTTAGCTTCCTCTTCTATTTGGTGTCTTCAGGGGTGGTCTTGTGCTCCTGTTGGTTAGAATATTTCTTGGGTTTACTTTTATTTTTATTCTTGCCACAGGACTTCTAAGGGGAAGCTAATTGAACAGAATTCACCTCCTTGGTGGAAGCAGGAGTGGGTGGCTTGGTGGTGTTGCTTCCAACCTGTGGTGGGGATGGGGAAGAACCCTGGGGGTTCGATAGTCCACTAGTTTGAGCAAAAGGCTGGGAGTTAAGGGAACCAATAATGTCATCGTCCTGAGGTCCTTTGGGTAGTTTTGGAGGGTCATATGTAGGACGGAGTGCATCAGGAACAATGTCATACAATGTTCCAGATTGATCATAGACAAGGTCTAAGTAATGGGAATGAGCGATAGCCTATTCCTCAGTGATGGCCCCTCCCATGGCCACGTCTCGAGCTACGACAGGTAAAAGAGACTTCATGAACCAGTCAGCTAAGATTTGGTTTGGAATGGGAGCCTTAATGAGACGTCATCTCCTTCGGCACTAATGGATATGATTAGAAATATGAGTTGCGGTGGTTTGACGGAGTGAAGTCAGAAGGTTCGTACCAGTTTCGTAGCGTATGGGTAACTGGAAATGAGTCAGTAAATACATAGCAAGAGAGCGGAAATTGGGAAATGAGTGCGGTGGTAATTCAATATACCACTTAGCAGCTGGTTCGGTGAGGGTCCTTTGAAACAACCTTAGACGGATCGATTCGTCCATCAAGGAATTGGATGAGCACCACAGATGGTAAGTCATCACATCATTTTTTCGGGTCTTCACTGGGTTTGCCATCAAATTTGGGAATATCAGAGGGTAACTTGACCGAAATGGGTGGCCAATTATAACCGTGGAAGATGGGATCGTTAGTTAGACGAGACAGGTCAGGTAGGTCCAAAGTAGCCAAAAAGGGCAGTTGTTGGTTCAGCTGCAGATATTGATAGTATTGATATGGCATATATGGACTAGTAGGACCTTGAATGGAATGATGATAAGGTGTTCCTGACAGAAATTGGCGATAAGGGGGTGGTCCTACAAGGTTGGGTGGTGGATCATATGTAGGTCCGCCACCATAATAGGGTGGTCCGCCGCCAGAAGGTGGGGGTCCTCCACCACCGGCATAAGATGGACCTCTGCCAGAAGGTGGGGGTCCTTCGCCACCGTTGGAATAAGGGGGTCCGTCACCTCCGCCGCCAGAATAGGGTGGGCCACCACCGGAATAAGGTGGGCCTCCGCATCCAGAAAGAGGGGGGCCTCCTCCATAAGGTGGAGGTCCGCCACCACCAGAAGGTGGTGTTCCTCTGCCTCCTCTAGAAGGTGGTGGGCCACCGACGAAATAGGGAGGGTCGCTGCCTCCAGAATAAGGTGGGCCTCCTCCATAAGGTGGGGGCCCACCACTACCAAAAGGTGGTTGTCCTCTGCCTCCGCCGGAATGGGGTGGCTCTCCACCACAGGAATGGGGAGGGCCTCCACCTCCGCCAGAAGGTGGAGTTCCACCTCCTCCAGAAGGAGGTGGACCAAATGGTGGTGGGGGAGGTGGGGCATGAGGAAAAGTTGGTGGGGGTCCAATCGGCGCAACATTAAAATGTCCCCATGGAGTGTATGAGTTTATGGGATAAGGTATCCCGTGGAGTACGTTTCCAGGATGGAATTGTCCCGACATAGGATTAAGATAACCTGGATACGCTTGACTCCACATTGGTTGAGTTGGGTTGGACGGTCCCCCACCATGAGGTAATCCCATGGTGGATCCCACAATAGGTAAAGGGATGCCAAGGGAATGACCAATTTACAGTCCTCCACTCGAATTATGGCTAGAAAATAAGGGTTCCACCCAGTAACAACATGTTGACCACTAGTGAATGGTTGACTCGTAATGGGTTTTTGACTACATAACATTGGAGAAACACTGCTTGTAATAAAATTAGGAGGTAAAGAGTATCCCCCCCTGTGAGTTTTGGGGTGGGGGAGGGGTGGGTGATGTTCCAGTAGTAGTAGTGGGATGGGTGTTGGACTATTGTCCTTCAACATTCTAAGTCATTTGAGGTGCAAAATTGGTCCCCTGACCGAGAGGTGTACTCATAGGAAATGAAGGTTGACCAGGTTCGTAAGCGGTCACGTTGTGTGTGGGTGTTTCTGGTGACTAGTAAGAGATAATGAACGAATGGGAGTATATTGAAACATGGGTGTCTCTGAGATGTTTCTTCTCCGTGAGAGACTCTGGCGACGAAGTTAGTCACCACGTTGGTGTATAAGTTGGTCCATGAGTTCATAGAATGGAGCCAAACGTTGGGCATGAGGACCCTAGAGAGGGGAGGTTTTAGTGTTTGGATCGATATCCAAGTGGGCCCATTGTTTCCCGAGAGAGGTGTCACAAAAGGATGCAGATGGACCAAATGCTACAGATACAGGGTTGTCCTGGGATGGATTTAACCATTCTAAAGATCTAGGCTCTCTTGGAATCACATAGTGAAAGGATGTGTCTCGTGAAGTGGAAGGTTTTTCCTCTTCATCCCTTGACAGGTTAGAGGTTGGTGAATCAAGAGGAAACATATTCGCTCCGGACTCCATAGTGGATTTTTCTGCTTCAGGTGACACGACCGTAACTTGTGCGTCCATGCTTACCCTCGAAATTACCTCCTGATTAAGGGGATATTCGAGTGGTAAGTTTAAAATTTTGCGGGACCTTCTCAAAGGTTGTTCAACCAGAATGACCAAACCAGAATTTCTCCTAAGGATAATCTATACAAAAGAAAAGCAATCCAGAAAAAATCTACTCAAACTAAGGCCGCAAGAAAACTTATGTGATAGGTGTGGATTCAAAAGTCTAGAACCTCACAGGATTTTCAAGGCTTCGTAACTCGCGATATACTCCAGGGTCCAACATTTATACTCGACCTAATCTTTCAGAGCACTAACCAGGGAGGATTAGGACCGTACCACTGACCATATAACCCGACTACCTGATAGTACATGCGTAGCAGCTCCCCGAGTGCTTTTCTCGGTGTACTGCTCAGTTGGTTTAAGGAATCCTAGGAGTATCTCCTGATATACGCAAGGTATGTGGGAGCTCAAATCCGTAGTGGTGTTGTCTAATACACAACCGTACGACAAGAGCCTTCTGATATACTACCGAGTATGTGAAGTGCCGTTCAATATACTATCGAGTACGTGAAGTGCCTTTCGATATACCCTAAGGTACGTGAAAGAGCCTTCGATATACCGGTCGGTACATGAAAGAGCCTTCGATATACCGGTCGGTACATGAAAGAGCCTTCGATATACCGGTTGGTACGTGGAAGAACTACAGTGCCGACGGGATGCAGTGCAGGCAAATAACGACAGCTGCCACGTTTTACGACGTCGAAACACGTCTCTAACTTAACACACAAGTTACTAAAAAATTTAACCTAGTTCTACTGGTAAATTTTATCTGGACGGTTAGGTGAATGCATGAGGTGAGTATATAAATTTAAACATAATGCACCCTAACTACATGAAAAAATGCACTCTTTATTTTGATGAAATCTATGTACGGGAAGGAGAAATATTTTTCCAATGGTCTCACAAAACAGTATATTTCAACAAATCCCAAATCTACCAAAAATGATAATGAAAGCACTCTTTTCTTTTTTTCAAGCAAAACATTAACAACACATCAAAACCAAATCAAAATACTTATTTTCAACATAATGCACCCTAACTACATGAAAAAATGCACTCTTTCTTTTGATGAAATCTATGTACGGGAAGGAGAAATATTTTTCCAATGGTCTCACAAAACAGTATATTTCAACAAATCCCAAATCTACCAAAAATGATAATGAAAGCACTCTTCTCTTTTTTTCAAGCAAAACATTAACAACACATCAAAACCAAATCAAAATACTTATTTTTGTCTTTTTCAATTAGAATGGAACTAAATGATGAAAAAGGAGAATTTCTAATTAGAGCACACTAACTTTTCAATTTTCACAATGATAACCTAAAAGCATGAAAATAAAAAATGCATATAACTTCTTCAAGCATGGAATCACTTTTGTAAAAAATTGACTTCACTTGGATTCTTCAAGAATATGAGCAACTCATAATTCAAGAAAAATACAAACGATTTAATTCTCTTTCCAAACTTTCCAAAAGACCAGTGAATGATAAATTCCAATGCATGAACCAATTTTCACAACAATTCTCAAATGAACTTGAAAATGGTAAAAATGAAGCTCTTTTAATTTTTTCAATGAATGTACCAAGAAAAAACTTGATAACAATAATTCTTTTAAATGTAAATGGCTGAAAAGAAGAGACTAGTTGCAACACTCTAATCACTCAGAAATTCTCAAAGGAATGACAAGCACTCCAATTACCTAAAGACACAAAAATCACTCAAAACACGTTAAAATGCAAGCCAAACAATGGTGACTAAACTCAACAGGGGTTTGGAAGCGAATCTAGCATGCTGGATAGATCCAGTGAGGTGATCAGGGAGAACAAGATGGAGTGGATGACCGTGGGGGATTGAAATTTCCCACCACTTCAATCAAACTCTCTTGATCAAAAAGACCCAAAAAACCAACACAAACAAACCAAATCAAACAATGTTGGGTAAAAGGACCTCTTCCTGGAAGATATAGTGTAGAGATGTCTGTTGATCAACCCAAAAAATCAAAAGTTGGAGAGAAAGAGCCCAAGCCCTAAGCTTGAAAACTCAGCACAGGTTGTGGTCAGGCACAAAGCGCCCGGCGCAGGTTATATGCAGAGGAAAAGCGTCGACGATGCAGACTGTCAGATTGGAATAAGCGTCGATGGCACAGTATGACCAAAGGCAGGTTGCACTCTGGATAAACAAACGCACTGGATGCACAACCCAGGTGCGTCGGGCGAATAACTTAATGCAAACAAGGAAAAAAATCCAAGCAATGGTTAAGTAAATGGACTGAAAATGGTTCAATAGACCCAGAAAAAGTCAACAAACTTTTAAAGGAAAGAATCTGATCGTGAAAATAGGCTCAAGAGGCAAAGCAATGGCTCATTAAGAAAATCAAGAATAACACACTCAAACATGAAATCAAAACAAATGTATTTCCCTAGTATGGTCGCCAAATTTGTTATTGGACAATCTAATCGAGCGAATGCGAGCCAAATATCCATAGTTCAATGCGGATGTTAGGAACCCATGTCAACCCTTATATTTACTTTGCTAGTATATTATTGTTGGATGCATATGCTTTGTAAGTCGTCCCATAGTATTTGTTGATCCATAGTTTGTATTGTTGTTGTTGGATGCATATGCTTTGTAAGTCGTCCCGTAGTGATTGTTGATCCATAGTTTGTATTGGCCCATGGTTTATATTGACACATGGTATTGACCCATGGTATTGGTGCCTAGACTTAGTATATAAGTCTGTGTTGAGACCAATGAAGGTACCGTGAAGTTATTTGTATTGAGCTTGCTCAAAGGAGGTTTCCCCTCGAAGTGGCGTGCGATCAATATAAAAGTGATTCTGAGTTCTGTTATTTCTACTATAACGTGTGTTTTCATTAATTAATTATTGCAGGTTCTTCACATCTGGTATCAAAGCACTTTCTTGGGCTCGTTGGGCGAAATTTCTGTAAAAAAAATTTCGCATCTGTTGCAGCTTCGGATCTGGGAATAATCCCTATCCGCTTAACTATGGGAAATACTTAGGAATAAGCCCTAAAACTCATTATGAGGAGTACCATAGGAACCCCGAAGTATCTGGCCCATTGAGAGGACCTGCCAGCGAAAAGGGAAACGACCCCTACCTGATTGACTAGTTCACACCTGTGAGGTGAACCAAGAGCTGTCGTTTGTGGAAAAGCGGTTATCAGATTTACTTGAGCCGTGGAGTGAGGGGTACTGCCCCAATACGCAAGCCGTCAGAAAACATTGGTGGCCGAGTGAAACCCCTGAACTATTAGGAAGCCGCACATACCTGGGGTCCATATCTATTTTCAGCTGAACTGTTGCCGATCACTTCCGCGTCATTTTAGATCCATTCTAAAAGTCATTCCAGATCCAGTCGTTTCATATCTATTCTGAAAGTCATTTCAGATCCAACCGTTTTCAATCCATTCAGCGTCGTTTCAGATCTATTTGTTTCCACTCACTTCCGCGTCGTTGCAGATCCATCTATTTTCGCTCCCTTCTGCGCCGCAACAGATCCATTCTGAAGAAAAAAAATTTCCATTTTTTTGCCATATCTCCCTTGTTTTAACTCCGTTTCCCTTGAAACTTCACGGACACCCCTGCAATCCCATTTTGCATATTTCATTCCTGAGTACCCTTTCCCAAATTCTACTTCTCAAAGCCAAAAATCTCACATTTGTCTATTTTTAAGGTTTGCCATGACTTCTTCAATTTTCACCCACTCACCCCCAAATTTTTCCACCATGTTCATTCCCTATTTCTGCTTCTTTGTCTCTCTTTAACTAATTTTCTCATTCTTTCACCCTACTTTTGAAATCCCCATTTTTTGCTTCCATGTACATCAGAAAGTGTCCAAAACCTAGTCAAACCCTAATTACCCATCCTAGTTTTTCCCAAATCCAAATTTCTCTTTACTAAATAAGCTTTTGTTTGTGTTTTTCTATCCATTCCCCACCCCCCCCCAAAAAAACAAAACAAAAACTCCTGGTTCTGGTTGTCACCCACGTAGGAGCAAAAACCATGGAGGAAGCACTTGAAGCCATCCAAACCAAACTCCAAGATCTGGATGAAAAATTTCTCAGCCTCCATATTCAGCATTCAGCCATGAACAATAACCAACGGCAAGAATCTTCTGCAACCAATGGGTTCTCTTCTTCCAGCAAATTCTGTGGTCCGAAGCTTGAATTTCCTTGCTTCAATGGTACCAATTCGACTGGATGGATCTATCGTGCAGAACAGTATTTCAGTCTACATAATACTTTTGATTTCCAAAAAGTTCCACTTGCATCCTTTCATTTGGAACAGGAAGCCCTTCAATGGTACTGTTTTGTACATCAAGGCTCATGACGAGCCAAAATGGACATATTTTTTCCAACTCCTTTTGCAACGATTTGGTCCTAGTGCTTTTGATGACTTCACCGGAGCACTCACTAAACTTCGTCAAAGTGGCACCGTGAGAGAGTATCAAATAGAATTTGAGAAACTAGCCAATCACACAGAAGGATTGTCTGATGAATTCTACATGAGTTGTTTTATCAGTGGTCTTAAGGATGAAATTTGGTCAGAGGTTAAAATGTTCTGTCCCAACACAATGATGGAAGTCCTAGGGTTGGCTAAGTTGGTCGAAGACAAGATTGCAGCCCAACAGCGCTCCAAACCCACTTTTGTTCTCTTCCGAAATATGGGTTCTCAACGACCTCCCATCCCGCCAGCTCCTCGACCAACTCCTATCAAGCATTTGTCTGAAACAGAGATGCAGGCACGTAGAGAAAAAGGGCTTTGTTATAATTGTGATGAGAAATTCACTCGGGGACATAGATGTGTTCAACAAAAGCTCTATCTCTTGGATATGGATTCTCTGCCTACCTCTAAAATTGGTGAAGAAGCTCTAGATACAATGGATCACCAGGTCGACATTCAGGAGCCTCCTATTGACCCCCCATCTCAGGATGAACAACTAGAGGTATCTCTCCATGCTTTATCCGACGTCACCACCTCCCAAACAATGCGGGTTAGGGGTTACTTCAAGAAGCTTCCTCTTACAATACTCATTGATTCTGGTGCAACTCATAACTTCATTGACCCTCGGATCGCCAAACATGCTGATTGTTTTGTCCATCCTTGCTCCAACTTTGAAGTCATGGTTGCCAATGGGGGCACCTTACCTTGCAAGGGGAAGTCTCACCATGTGCGTATCTCTTTGGAATATTATAACCTGCGCTCTGACATGTTTGCCTTGTCCCTAAGTGGATGTGATGTGGTTTTGGGAGTTCAATGATTATGCACACTTGGCCCCATCTTATGGGATTTTGCTGAACTTTGGATGCAGTTTTCAGTCAATGGGAAACAACACAAATTTAAGGGCTCACAACAAGGGTCTCTCTGCATCATCAGTTCACATCGCCTGGAAAAGATCCTTAAGAAGAATTCACATGGTGTCATGCTCAACTCCATTCCATTCAGATGCACCTATCAACGGTCTCCCCTACTTCCTTGGATAGATATGCAGGTGTCCTTGCTGAACCAGTGGACTTGTCGCTTTCAAGAGACCTTTCCAGTAAGAATTTAGCCGCATCTACATCTCAGCAGCAAATGATGGCTATTTTGAATGCAGTACAAAAGTGGCAACCATACCTATTAGGGAATTATTTCAGCATCAAGACTAATCTCCAGAGTCTGAAAAATTTCCTAGAACAATGGGTCTCCTCCCCAGCACACCTGAAATGGGTTATCCAACTCATGGGTTATGCCTATGCGATCACTTACAAGAAGGGTAAGGACAATATGGTGGCAAATGCTCCTTCTCGCACATTTGATGACCCAGTTTCTCTTACAGCTATTTCTCTGCTTGTTCCAAATTGGTTGCAATCTGTTCAACAGGGCTATCTCTTCTATGAACTCCATGCTTCTTCATCAACAGGGCACTCTAGGTTCCTAAAACTGTATGACCAGGAACAATGTAACTTCTTTTGGCAAGGGCTGAACATGACAATTCAATAGATGGTGGCTGACTGTGATACTTGCCGGGTCAACAAGGGTGAAACGACACTCCTTTTGAGACTGCTCGAACCCTTGCCCATCCCTACAGAGATTTGGACAACTATTTCTATGGATTTCCTAGAAGCGCTCTAGTGGTACAATGCCACATCTAAAAGGACACCATATGAAACAATCTATGGACATGGACCGCCAATTATTCTTCCATACACCCTCAGCAGCTCCACAGTTCAGGCAATTGACTCGGTTCTTCGACACCGCGATCAAATTCTTCTCATTCTACAGGACAATCTTCACATGGCAAGAATTTGACTGAAACAACAAGCCGATCAACACCGTTCTAAGCGCACTTTTCATGCGGATGATATGGTTCTTCTTCATCTACAACCTTCCAAGCAACCCTCGCTGCAACTCAAAAGGCATCAGTGGCCCGGAATGCAACCCAAGGATGCTACAGGGAAACCACTCCTTCAGATTATGCATCAATTTCCACATCTAAAGCTTTGAGGACAAAGCTTTTCCTAAGGGAGAGGGGATGTTAGGAACCCATGTCAACCTTTCTAGTTACTTTGTTAGTATATTGTTGTTGGACGCATATGCTTTGTAAGTCGTCCCGTAGTATTTTTTGATCCATAGTTTGTCTTATTGTTGTTGGACGCATATGCTTTGTAAGTCATCCCGTAGTAATTGTTGATCCATAGTTTGTATTGGCCCATGGTTTGTATTGACACATGGTATTGACCCATGGTATTGGCGCCTAAACTTAGTATATAAGTCTGTGTTGAGACCAATGAAGGTACCGTGAAGTTATTTGTATTGAGCTTGCTCAAAGGAGGTTGCCCCCTCGAAGTGGCCTGCGATCAATATAAAAGTGATTCCGAGTTCTATTATTTATGCTATATCGTGTGTTTTCATTAGTTAATTATTGCAGGTTCTTCACAGCGAATCTAGAACAAATAAAGACAGAATATAAAGCCACTTTCCTAGATCTAGTTAAAGATCGAGTAATTAGACGTCTTACCTTCAGATTCTAGATCTTTCTCCTCGTTGTTGCTCCAAGCTCCGCGGTCATCAGATCTTTAATTGCAAGACCTATCAAAACATGTGGAAACAATACAAGCAATAAAACATGTCTAAACACTAACTGATCTAAGTAAATAGTTAAGGAAGTAAACTACAAACATTATCAACACAATAACATTTGTGGAAAGAGTTTATATTACTGTATAAATAGAGGGAAATACAAAGTAGAGAGATGATTACAACCCAAGCCTTAACGCTGCAATCCTCCTCCAACAAGCGAAGCCAAAGCCTACAAAGGAAATGCCTCCCAAGAGATGGATAGGGATCACCTAGGCTAATTCCACTAGCATGTAACTTCTATAGACTTCCTCCCCTTGGAATGGAGAGGGGCCTTGTATTTATAGGACCAAATGGATAGAGTAGGTTGAGGATCATGGGGAGAGTGCTATGGGATCCTCCCTTGAGGTTAGGGAACCGTAGGACAACTCACCTAGGAGTTAGGGATAGAGATCCACCTCATCCAACTTCTAGAAATCGCTCGAAAGCTACCTTTATCCAAATAAACCAACTCCAGCGCAAGCTGTATGAAGACAACCATTGCCCGATAGGGGAAACGCAGGATGAACCAAAACAATTGGTGCCACCGGTGCAGTCTGGCATAATACACTCTGCACCGGACCTAGTTGGGAGCTCCTTGCTCAAAGATAACATGCACTGGCCCAACTAGAAACTGTCTACAAAGGGCATCAACTTGCTCTAACTGACTTGCTTGATCATGGGAACTTCAAGGATTGAGGCACTGAGTTAGCAAGGGACTCATGATGACGAGATTTAAGTGTAACAGATGTCTATGTCTAACATAATCAATCACTAACATAAGAAAACAACAAGGGGATGATGAGTCCACAACATGATCTCCTTATCAGTTAAAACCAAAAATAACAAGCCATATATTGGGATGTTACAATCCAAGTTTGCTTAAGATAAGACTTGATAAGTATTCCTAGAGATATCGATAACCATAGCCATAACCATCTTTCGTATGGCAAGAGGGAGGGCACCTTCCAATGAATTGCTAAGAGATTCAAATAGAAAACTAGATTTGGAATCCATGCAACCTATGTCGATTACCTCTTCCATCTCCTACCCAACAATACAATGACCCAGCATGAGAACCCTAGGAAGAAGTACACAAAAGTACACATCTACAATCAGTGTAGAGCATGTCAGACATGTAGGGAATAAACACAAACCACCAACCTTGTTCACTCACCCTCCACATATTGGCCTCCTTCATTTGTCCTCTACCTATTTAATTGCAATATTTGTTTTGCTTATTTTATTTTTTACACTAAAAAATACCCAAATTTAAAAAATTCCCATAATCCCCATTACCCAACCCGAAGCAAGAAAAAGAAAGCTCTTTTAAAAAACAATTTTAATGAAAAAAAAAGATTGATAGCACAAAAATTTACAAATATTACTCCACATGACAAAGAACTAATCATCAATCAAACTACAGTTTCTACAAAGCAACTCATCTACGCTTGCTCTAAATTTCGTATTGGCTTCCAATTATATAAACATAATTCACGTCGTGCTTTTATATTTTGATACTCACGTCATCATCTTTGTTGGCGGCGACGAGTTGATGACGTGCCTAATCACCATGCCAAGTCTTTCACGTCCTCGAGGATTACCTTACTCATTAGTATATACAATGAATATATTTCACCGGTACACACTATCCAACGTGGAGGAATGATGTTTAAGTCTTTAATGCCACGTCAACGAGGAAATTTCGGATCCTTCTTTTTCCTATCCATTCCGTTTTAGATAGAATTTAGTTCCCGTATTTCTGGAAAAAGAATTATTCGCAGGATCAGATTGCCAACTCTAAAAAGGCTACTTCTATGAGTAGATACATAAGACAACAAAGGTTGACATTAATATCAGGAAGCAAACGTTGACATTTAGCTAATGGCGTGGACTTTATGACATTTGAAAAAAAAATGAATGACATGCTATGATATCATACAACAAAAGCATGGCAACTTTTGATACTCTCTACCATAGAATATTCCCCAACAACCCAACAAAGAAGATCGAGTCACGACGAGAGTTATTGATGTAGATCAACAAACTCTTGCAAGTCAACGAAGAGGTCCATGTTTTATTTTCCAATTTATGGCACGTCGAATTACTTGCAGTGCATATTACCTCAAAATTTAAGCCAAGAATGCTTCGTGTATTGGATTTATCTAGGAACAAATATGCTCCTATTGAAGGACCTCGAGAACTAAGTCGGTTGGGTGTGCTTGATCTTAACTACAGTAAGATTACCTCGAATTGTTCATGGTCAATACATCCAGTTCAACAATACGCATTATCTACTCTTCAACCTTTGTGATAATGTTAAATCGATAGACATGTTTTTTGAGTTGAGTTTTTACCTTTTAATCTCTCGTGTAGATTTGGCTCGTCACAAGATAAGTGATGTCGAAGGTCTTCCCAGATTATTGAAGTTTACAATGTGAGACTTGAGTTCCAAAGCTCTTGGTCAGCTTGCAACCAATTATAATTCTTTACTGGCTCTTAATTTTCTTAGGACATCTGGTACATAAAAATAATATTGGTTAAGAGCAACTTAGAAAACCAATATCAACTCTTCTTCCTCACCTTACATATTTCAACAAGCAACTAATTAAAATAGGCTACACCTTGCATATTTCAACAAGCAACTAATTAAAATAGGCTATGCACGAGAAGTGGTGGTTAATAGTGTTGCTAGAACTACTACAAGAAACATTAGATAACATTCCCACAATAAGGTTTCAAAGAGAGGAAGTTATGCATCTTCTAGTAATCATTGAAGTGGAGCTCCTTCCATCTATGAGAATCGTGATGGCAAAGGACTAGTCACAGTCATGTTCATAAAAAATAAGTATTGATAATGAAAGTGTACATAGAAACATTTACCTTCTAAAAGAAGGATTAATGTTTCATTTTCTAATCTTCAAAAAAAAGTTGGGCACCACAAATTCAAAATATGCACACTAGTTAGAAGGAGGAAAAGTTACACAATTTTAAATAAGAAAACTTTTTATTAAGAAACATATTTTGGTTGAATTGCATCATATATGAGTCGACATGAACATTTACCCTCTAAAAGAACCCACAAGTGCTTCATTGTTTTATTTTCAAAAGCTAGGCACTATAAAGTCAAAGTGTGCACATTACCTTAAGGAAGAAAACTTGCAAAATTGGAAGTATCAAGAACATTTTACTAGGAAACATCTTTTCATTGAATTACATTATATACTTTCATTAAAAGAATTGACTAGTTTTTATTATTTTTTATGTATTTGTTTTCTCTAATTTTTTAATAAAACAATAGTTAAACTATAACCAAATGATACACCCAAATTTTCATTCCCCGCATTTTATAATGGCATATTTCTATTGTATCCAAAGAATATAACTTCCATTTTTGGCATAATACATCGTTTATTACTAATATCTTGAATCATAATTAATTTCTCTAATTTTTAAAAGTCACCTCAAAAAGAAATATTGTCAAGGACGACACCCACCCTACTTTTTATGATGGGATAATATAATTCATTATTATGTCCCCGACATATAGTTTTGAGTCGGGTGGTATTAGTTGGGGTGGCAAAAATCGCGGATATGAAATTGCAAAGTTTTTGTTAAAGTTTATATTTTTTGTATTTTTTTTATTTTTTTAAAATTCATTTTACGTGGTTGTGGTTTGATCCGTACGCAGTGACGTTGGCCTGGGGCTGTGTGCCCCAGGCCCCGGCGGCAGGGTGACGTTTTCCGGTTTAAATGAGGTTTAAATGGTCTCGGGACTGAAGACTCCTGTGCGATTTGTTCACCAGTCTTGTCCATTTATCGTGCCTTTCGTCGAGCTCTGTTGTGCGCCTGCTGGCGTCGGGTTGAGGTGTTGCAGGGGTTTAAACGTGTTGCAGTTGGCGTATTCATGCAACACGAGTTGGTCCATGGTTTCGTGGTGTTAATGCAGTTGGTGGTCTCGGGACTCAAGACTCCTGTGCGATTTATTCACCAGTCTCCTCGATTTATCGTCCCTTTCGTCGAGCTCTGTTGTGCAGGGGTTTAAACGTGTTGAGGTGTTGCAGTGGTTTAAACATGTTGAGGTGTTGCAGTGGTTTAAACGTGTTGTAGTTGGCGTATTCATGCAACACTGCAGGTTTAAATGAGGTTTAAATGGTCTCGGGACTCAAGACTCCTGTGCGATTTATTCATCAGTCTTCTCCATTTATCGTCCCTTTCGTCGAGTTCTGTTGTGCGCCCTCTAGCGTCGGGTTGAGGTGTTGCAAGGGTTTAAATGTGTTGCAGTTGGCGTATTCATGCAACATGTGTTGCAGTTGGTCCAGGGTTTCGTGGTGTTGATGCAGTATGGTGCGGGGTGACGGTGGTCTCGGGACTCAAGACTCCTCTGCGATTTATTCACCAGTCTTGTCGATTTATCGTCCCTTTCGTCGAGCTCTGTTGTGTGTCCATTAGCGTCGGGTTGAGGTGTTCCAGGGGTTTAAACGGTGTTGCAGTTGGCGTATTCATGCGGTATGGTCCAGGGTTTCGTGGTGTTAATGCAGTATGGCGCGGGGTGACGGTGGTCTCGGGACTCAAGACTCCTGTGCGATTTATTCACCATTCTTGTCGATTTATCGTTTCTTTCGTCGAGCTCTGTTGTGCGCCCGCTAGCGTCGGGTTGAGGTGTTCCAGGGGTTAAAACGGTGTTGCAGTTGGCGTATTCATGCGGTATGGTCCAGGGTTCCGTGGTGCTAATGCAGTATGGCGCGGGGTGACGTTTGCCGGTTTAAATGAGGTTGGTGGTCTCGGGACTCAAGACTTATGTGTGATTTATTCACCAGTCTTGTCGATTCATCGTCCGTTTCGTCGAGCTCTGTTGTGCGCCCGCTAGCGTCGGGTTGAGGTGTTCCAGGGGTTTAATGCGGTGTGCTTGCTGTTTGCAGGGGTGAAGGACGGTCTCTATGCTTGGGTGATGGAGCACTCTGAAGCTATATTTTAGAGGTTCTCTGGTGTTCAAGCTCGTTCTATTTGGTGCGGCTTGCTTTTGTGTTGTGGTTGTTTTTGTTGGCTTTTTTGCGGTGGCGTGGTTGTTTGTGGCTTATTTGCGGTGGTCCAGCGAAGGTGGGGTGGTTTCTGGTGGTGGGTATTGCTGTCTGAATGCGCTTCATTCATCCAGTAATTTGCGGTGTTCGTGTCTGAACGTGTAGAGCGCTTTCTTGGTGCAACGAGCTCTGTCTTCTGCAATTTCATTGACGGGTTCTTTGGACAGGTAACTCTTGGAATTTTCTCTTCAGCTAAGACTTGTGTTTTCTGTTTTATGAAAAAAATCCGATTTTGTTATACTGTACGATTAATTGGTTATAAAATTTTATAAATGTAAGAATTTTACAAATGTATGGTTTTCATTTCACAGTCTGCGTCAAGAAATATTGTTCAAACTTTTGTTCCATAATTTATTCCATAGGAATTGTTTGTGACTGTGGTTTCAAAAACACAAAGACTGCGTAATTGGTCATTACCATTTCTTTTCTTGGGTAATGACCTAAACTCCCTGAAATGAATGTACGGGGAACGGAATTGGATGTATGTATGTATCTGAACATTTGATGCCAAGAGTAGCAACCTCCCTCCTTCCCGGGTATGTCGGCGAGGTATGGAGTGGGTCATGATATCATGGCCTGCGTCGGCGCTGGGATTAAATGCTAATACCAGTCTACCACCCAGGCACCGGGTAGCAAATAAATGGCATTATATTATATTATTAATTAAATTTACAGATCTGTTTGTATTTATTTTACTTTGCTATGTTCTTTTTCCATTTCCATCATGCTATGTGGTATGAATGTGATATTTTTAAATGGTTCTTTGGTCTGCTTCGTTTAATTGGTTTTGCTTTTCGCATGGACCTGTTTTTCAAGTTTTCTCAGAAAACAGATACTATATAGATTTATTGAATCTAGAAATAGAAAGCACTTTCAACCTAAGTATCTGTACATGAGAATACAAGTCTACCCCAAAACAACAGACCGAGAGCTTAAGAGAGGGGTGCTCATTTTCCATTGCCTTTGGCAAGTGCGCATATAAGACAAACGGCATCTCGGGTGCAGTATAAAATCTGGGTCTTTGGCGAGATACTCCATTGTCTTTGACTTTGACATCTGCCAAATGAGGTAACGACTAACAAGTATTTCAGTTGCATATGTGGCTGAAGGGGAAACCCTTAGATGCAGTGATGTTGAGATTCACAACCTACTGTTTTATTTAAGGATAAATTTTTGAAACATCTAATCTGAAATGAAGTCTATGATAACTTAGCAACAAGATGGTTTGGTTTCATCTAAAGAAGAAAACGTGGACAGTGTTTGCAAGAGAACACTCCTGTAAATTCACAGGAATCCTGTGAATATTTAGAGAGCCCTATATTGGCAAAGTTTGTTATTTGTCATGAATACTGTTACAAGAAACATGAACATTAACAAACTCTTAGATGCAGTGATGGTGGTATTGACAAACTGTTGTTTTATTTAAGGAAAAATTGATGAAATATCCAATCTGAAAATAGCTTTTTCTTTAGATGAAACCAGATCAGCTTGTTGCTAGGCTACCATAGACTGCATTGATCAGCTTGGGTATGCTCGAGTGATCTATAGTTTGTCACAATAATGTAGATGTATACTTTTTTGGCCTGTGTGGACAGGGATTTGACACCAAGACAAAGGTTAATGGCCCACAGTCATGGCAGTAACCATAGTAAAGGGATGATATCCCGATTGTATGATTCTGAACCACTATTTTTCTTATCTTGTTATTACAAATGGGCTTTTCTTATGAGATTCTGATGAGATTCTTATCTTCTCCGTTGCTTGAGTCTTGGTATCATCTGTTTTTGATGGCTTTGAAAATTATTTTCTGCTAATAACACCACGAAACCCTAGACCAACTGCAACACGTGTTCCATGAATACGCCAACTGCAACACGTTTAAACCCCTGCAACATCTCAACCCGACGCTAGCAGGTGCACAACACCTCATTTAAACCTGCAGTGTTGCATGAATACGCCAACTGCAACACGTTTAAACCCCTGCAACACCTCAACCCGACGCTAGCGGGCACACAACAGAGGTCGACGAAAGGGACGATAAATGGACAAGACTGGTGAATAAATCGCACAGGATTCTTGAGTCCCGAGACCATTTAAAGCTCATTTAAATCTGCAGTGTTGCATGAATACGCCAGCCTTTGAATTAGAGCATAATTTATTTTTAGTTTTTATTTTGCTGACTTGGTCTAGTCATGATTTTTTCAATCGCTTTCACGAAGATGTTTTAATCTCTTTCGCTAAAATGAGTTGTTCATTTATCGAAATGTCTTCATGCATAATTATTAGGAGGGTTACACAAACAGAAATATGAACCCAACTCACACTTCCTAATTAGATGCATCTAGCTTTGTTAATAAGCCGTTTGCAGCTAGATTTTTCTTAGCCTTTTTGCACAAAATGTCGAAGTAAAAAACCTAGATTTGCTCAGCCGCTTTGATGACTTACCAAATAACCGAGACAAATGATAAACTGCTTCATATGTTAAATATTAAACTAGCAATGCAACACCTTGCTCAAGTTTGCTTCTGCACCTGCATTACGCGTTTCAGCATATGTAGATGCAATATGTTCTGATTGTTGTAGGTTATCGCCATACAAACACCTCAACCCGACGCTAGCGGGCACACAACAGAGCTCGACGAAATGGACGATAAATCGACAAGACTGGTGAATAAATCGCATAGGAGTATTCAGTCCCGAGACCACCAACCTCATTTAAAGCAGCAAACGTCATCCCGCGTCATACTGCATTAACACCACAAAACCTTGGACCATACCGCATCAATATGCCAACTGCAACATCGCGAGAAATTTATCTCGCAACAAGTACTGCTTCCACTTGACCAAGGCATGTGTTATTGCCAACGTCTTTCCATCATATGTAGATTTTATATGCTCATTCAGTTGTAACTTTTGACTCTTATGAGATGTTTATCACTTATGAGCAGAACTCCTACGCATGTTCCTGAAACATAGTATTCATGGACACATGTTTTCCTGACATCTGGATTTGTCAAGACCAGAGTGAATGTCATTAAGGTTTTCAACTTTTCAAAATAGTCTTTAGCTTTTTTATCCCATATAAAGGCATCACTTTTAAATCATGATGTTAATAGTGCCACAATTTGTGTGCGTGTTCTCAATATTCTTATTATGTCCGCGACATATAGTTTTGAGTCAGGTGGCATTAGTTGGGGTGGCAAAAATTGCGGATATGAAATTGCAAAGTTTTTGTTAAAGTTTATATTTATTTCTATTTTTTTATTTTTTTAAAGTTCATTTTACGTGGTTGTGGTTTCATCCTTACGCAGTGACGTTGTCCATATTTATCATCTAAAACATATATAATAAATTTTTATTAAATTAAAAAATATAAGATATATTCTTAACATCTCATCATCTCATCTCTGCAAGCTTCTTCATTGTTGGCCAATTAACAAATTAATATTCCTCCTCTCTATGCAATGGGTTCCCTTTAAAGCTTTGATATTTCCAAATTGATATCACTAAGCGATACATGTTCAAATTTGATGAACCGATTTACACTTAAAGACTCATTATAATATTTTTTCTCTACAGAGTATCTTGAGTGTTTCAACATTCTAATAAGAGGCAGATCGCTCTTGCATTTGAAACAAGCATGCATGTTATGTCATTTCTTTCAGTTGTAGTAATAAGTGATATTTTTAGCATTATTTTGAGGTTTTTAATGCTATTGTAACTTTTTTTCCCACTTTTCAGCTTTCTTTTGTGATTATTTATTAGTATTTCATATTGAAGTTTTACTTAAGTGATGAAAAAAATTATATTGTTTTTTATAAATAATATATCTCTAAAACTATCAATTTTCATATTAATGAGCTTATTTGTGATAATCAATGTTGTAGATGACATCTCTAATAAATTCATTAGTGTAAACTAGTATGTCTCATCTAAAGAGATGCAAACTGAGCACCTTCTAGCGAAAAGTTGTCCAAATATCCAACAACATTGCAACAACTAGTTGAGCTATTTGCATGGGTTGTTTGTGTGTGTGTTAAAGCAAAACCTTGTGGGATCCCCACCCTTCCTCGAAATATTTGGAGGGTGCTTCAACTACCATCTATAATAGTGGATGGTAACCCCAAGAAAGTTGATCAAATTTGTATATATGATCTGTGATCTTCCATTGGCATCATTCTTTGGGTTTACACTTCAACCATTTGAGCCACCACTAGGGGGGTTTCTAAGGAAAACCTCATGAGATCCCCCTATTCCCTAGATTATGTAAATGAAGGGAAACTCAAGCACCAACAACAATAGTGTCTAATAATCTTAAGTGACTTGACCAGATTTGACTGTATGAACTATGGCCTGTTATCAACATAATACGTTGTATTCATGATTCAACCACTTGAAATCACTCTTGAAACTCCATACAAACATATACATATCTATGCATACAAATTAATAAATTTATTGTTGTTATTATTAACAAAATATATGTGATTGTTTTTTCTAGTTTTTACCAATTTAAGAGCTGTATACATTATATAGATATGAACATTACAATTTGCCTGAGTTATAAAACACACCTCTATAGTAGTGTACGAGACTAAGAAATCTGCTTGATGATGTCATTGATTTGGGGATAGGTCACTTAGTAATTACCACAATTTTCTTGCGCTTAAGCTTGATGATTTCAATTAAAACGACATGTGCTAAAAACAGTTTTTAATTTTGTCCAAAACTGCATCTGAATTTGTTAGCTGCAATTGATCGAAATGTGTATATATTTAAATTTCTACACACATATCCCAAGTACAGAAATCCTTTAGGATAGAGACATTTCAGAGTCATATAACATATACAAATTTCAGAATCACAGAACATCCAAGAAATTCAGTGTAGCTTGAGTGTGAGTAAGATTTTGGTTTTGTGCAAAATGTCTTTATTTTTTGTAGTAAATAAAAGAGCTCTGAAAATTGGAATTTTTGTTATTTAATAATATAAATAATTTATTAATTTCCTATTTACGAAATCTGGTTACAATTTTTTTCTTAAATTGCTGAGTACTGTATTAATTAGATTTTAGTATTCATTTCACGTTAGGGCTAAATCTAGAGAAATTAGTTGCTGTCAAGAATTTTTTTTTCTGTCTTTGTTTTTTGTAGTAAATAAAACAGGTCTGAAAATTGGAATTTTTGTTATTTAATAATATAAATAATTTATTAATTTCCTGTTTACGAAATCTGGTTACAAATTTTTCTTAAATTGCTGAGTACTGTATTAATTAGATTTTAGTATTCATTTCACGTTAGGGCTAAATCTAGAGAAATTAGTTACTGTCAAGATTTTTTTTCTGCAAAGCAGTTGTCTATAATGTTTAGTTATAGGCCTTAATAATGGAAAACAGAAAATATAAGTACTTCATGCAAAAGAATGAGTACTCATTATTGCAAAATCATCACAATTGAATGCTGATTTAAAACTATGTAATAATGCACCAAAAACCTGTTCTTGGTTTCTAACTCTTTCATTTCATTTGCAAAGTGCAAATGTGAATAACTATACTAAGCAAGCATTTACAAATAAGCATTTACAGGTGTATTTGCTTATCCTTAGATGATTGTTAATTCATTTGATTGAAGATGTTTGCAAATTGTAATGTCCTTGATATGGTTGAAGCACTAGATCTAGCTACAGGATAAGACTATAACAGCACATACATCCTCATAAATTAAGCCATAGGAAAGAAATACGCAAGACAAAGCCAAGGTATGTATCACATTTAATGTTTGGTGTTTCCTATCTACTTTATATGTGTTTAGAAGATTGTGCAGTCATGCAATGGTCATCTGTGTAAGCAACTTACATCTCGAGGACCAACTTCAGCACAGGGACCACACAGGAGTGCTGAAGTTGATAGAGATCAAAATTATGTTATAAATTCTTTTACTATTGCTTTAGCGCTAGTCAGAAATTTCAATGGTAATTGTGAGGAAATTTTGCTTCTGTAGACCATATTGCTAAATTGAAAGGTAGCACAGGTGGCTTTTATTTTCTATAGTACAAGGTACTATATTTGTACCCACACTTCAGATCTGATTTTTGGTTTAATGTTGACGTGTAGATCTTCAATGGCACCTCTTTTATTGTTATTTGATCAATAGAGAGAAATGACGGATATTTTTATTTGGCATCTCACTACCCTTCCTTATACTATGATGATGAACTTTTAGGCTATATTGGACGGCTGTACATTTGAGAGAGATATGACTGGTTGTACCTTCCCCACCTTGATTGAGATATGATTGGTCTTGTGGTACCTTATCTTTCACTTGTGTTTAATGGCGTCATTTATCCTCCTTGAGTAACTTTTTTAAAACCACCTTGTTGAAGTTTTGCTCTTATACAGTACTACGGTTGTTTGGCCACATTTCGAGCATACTCTTGGTTCTAAGGGTCATGGGTCAGGAGTCTTCAGTCCCGAGACCATTTAAACCTCATTTAAACCTCATTTAAAACGGCAAACGTCACCCTGCCGCCGGGGGCCTAGGGCACACAGCCCCAGGCCAATGTCACTGCGTAAGGATGAAACCACTACCACGTAAAATGAACTTTAAAAAAATAAAAAAATACAAATAAATATAAAATTTAACCAAAACTTTGCAATTTCATATCCACGATTTTTGCCACCCCAACTAATGCCACCCGACTCACGCTACCACCTTCAGGCTTGAAGTACAGCTGAGAATGGAAGACACAAGTGTAGTTTATTACCACCATGCAAATTTAATTTGACCTTTCAATTCCCATTACCATTTCCTCTCATACGATGTCCCACAACCATTTCTCTTGACACCCACTCTTCATTCATTCTGTATGCATTTCACTATGCAGCCGTCGCAGATTCTCATTGTGTTTTCCCTCAATTAGTTTATCAATTCAGTATGACCCATGCCCGCCATTCGAGCAGTGTTGCCAGCGGTTGTGGGTCATACTGAATTGATAAACTAATTGAGGGAAAACGCAGTGAGAATCTGAGACGGTTGCATAGTGAAATGCATACAGAATGAATGAAGAGTGGGTGTCAAGAGAAATGGTTGTGGGATGTCGTATCAATGTGATTGTAAAGAACTCTTTGAAGATGAAGTCCAGAATTTTAAGTCTTTTCCCTCATTTTCATGTTTTTTTGTAAGACAATAACAAGGGTAGTGGCATCAACATTGAAAATGGTTTCCATTCAAACCTATCAAGTATACTTTTAGGTCAGCAGTATTTTTGACTCCGAACTATAGCTGCAATTCGGAGAAAAGAATACTGCTGACGTAAAAGTACACTTAATAGGTTTGGATGGAACAAATTACCATCGACATTTATGCTGTCATATTTTTGGTTTAATGTTGACGTGGAGATCTTCAACTATACCTCTCTTATTGATATATGATCAATATGTTTATTTTATTACTTGTTACTGATCGAATTATTAAATACTTGTTGTACCTTCTCCACCTTGATTGAGTTATTATTGGACTTTTGCTACCTTGTCTTTGACTTGTGGTTAATGCAAACATTTACCCTCCTTCATTTTTTTTATACCACCTTGTTGAATTTTTGGTCTTATAGAGTACTTGAGTTTGATCACCTATGGTCAGTAGTGGTGTGCTGATAATCACTTCTTTTATGCTGAGACTTGGTTGAGGTTTATAATTTTTGTGACTTTATTTATGTTGAGTTATGTACTGTGCTTGACTGTCATTGACCTAATTAACTCCAGTAATTTCTCTCTCTCTGGTTTGTACACACCCTCTTGTAGGGTTAGCTGGTTCCTAATGAAGACTGACCTCTCCGAGGCACAAACAGTCTTTTCTGAAAGTAACACTTCTGAGTATATTTTCAACAATAGTTTCACACCCAGGGTGGTATCTTAAACTATATCTCTATTTTTGTTATATGATATGTATGTTTATTTTATTACATGTTACTGAATATTAATAGTTTATCGTTTTAGTTTGCTTGTCAGTGTAACTCATTATAACAGTTTTGAATATACCAAAGAGCCTGTGTTAAGAACTTATGGGTTGTACTTTTGGAGTTCTTGGTTTCAAGAGATAAGTATTTAGACTGACTAATGTATATCCATGGAATGATTTTTTCTGGAAATTTTTTTTTATTGTTTCTATTGGAATTTGTTGTAATATCCCTTTTTCAAATTTTATTAAAATGCCCAATTTTCCACTTTTTTTCCCAATTTTGACCTTTGACTAGTTTTACTGTTTTGACCTCCAAATCAACCCAAATGCTCCCAAATCTTCTGTAGGAGTGTATGAATGGTATTTAGACTTGAATATAAGGTTCAAGGATGTTTTATGGCCCTCCAAATACTGCTGCAAACTTGATTTGTATTCTGATCAATATATGTAATTTTGACTAGTAATTTGTGCATCAAATCCCCCTCGGGTAACACTGCAAATGGCCTTCCAAATGCCTCCAAACTCCCACAAATTTATGAACAGAGGTATATAATGTGTTAAGTATGTGATTAAGGTCTCATATGCACCATTAATTGATTTTTAATACTGTTCTAACTCTCTCACATTCAACAGCAAAAACCCCCAATTCGACCCTTGGGGAAATGGCACTATTTCACCTCCCAATACAACTAAACTGAGTAAAAATGCTTCAAATGCTCAAGTACAGTACATGAAACTTGTAGAAGACATCCATGGCAGTATATTTATCACAAATATATCAGAGAATCATCCATCCATTCGAAATAATCAACATTATAGTGTCATACATCAATGCATTGGGGAAATGGACATTGTTTGCTCATTAATCAATAGTTTTGCATACAACCAGTGGGTATTTCAACCTGAGACTTTCTGAATATGAATAACAGAGGATATGAAGCTATTACAATCATAAAAATGTAATGAGAATCTCTCTCAAGAAGCACAAGTGCTCACCAAAAACGCCCTCCCTCAAGGAGCACGAATATGCCTTCAAAACTGGAAACGGTGGAGAGAAAGTGCTGCACTAAACCAAACCATGAAACTTCCTGTAGCTGCTACCTGCAAATAAAAACTCCATTAAAGCACCATGAAAGACCTGAGTGGCCTCTCCAAACACCAACTTGGATGGGAATCTTTCACCCTCGAAATTGGCTAAGGCAAGAAACTAGTCATCCACTAGCTCTCTCTTCACAAATGCAATTTTTCTCAAATCATCAAAAGCCATTCTCATACTTGATTTCTACATTTTATAACCAACATTAGCCTTCAAGGGGTCGAAATCCTCTCAATAGATTCAATAATTTTCCATTTAGAAAATATTCCTCATTTGCCACTTGTCTCCTAGTTCCAACCTTCCATCTTCTCCCAAATTCGAATTTGAGTCTCTTTAGATTCCTCCAACTCCATGAGCGCCTTCTTGAGCCTATTTTTGGGGCTGACATGTCATAATGGTCAGGTGTAAGAAGTCAGGTCTGAATTTTGTCATAAAATGTCATAGATGCTTCATTATTGTTGTCATAAAACTAGGGAATCTAGCCCATGTGTCCACTAGTCTCCAATTTGACTCTTCCTCTCCCATGGAGGTTACTATTCCTTCCCATTTCGACCTAATATGCTCAATGCCATGTGTTATGACTTACCAACTCACCCAAGAGTGTTCACCTTCCCATGAATTCGAATTGGCAAGAGAGAGCTGCCATGTGTCATTGAAAAATCAAGCTAGTGTGGGTCCCACCACCTCCATATGTCTCCAAAACCACTTGCCACCTAGAATTTCTCTTGAATTTATTTATTCATCATATTTATTAAATTCTTGAACCCTTCTAATGTCTAAATATCATTTATTAGTTTCCTCATTACCATCCCACATGTGCCCATCCAACCTAGGAAACTAGTAGGATTGATGGGATTGTCTTACTATGCATTTATTTGAATGGGGACATTACAGTCCTCCCCACCCAAGATTGCTTGTCCTCAAACAATTTCAAATTGGGATGCTGCAAAATCTTCTCCTCTTCCCATGTGGCATCTTCATTTGGTAAGTCCTTCCATTGCACTAAATATTCTTTGATGATTCTACTCCTCAACCTTCTTTCCCGTGTCTTCAAAATCTTTTCCGGAACAAGTGTGAGCTGACCTTCATCATCCAAAGGAGGAAGTATTTCTGAAGTGATGATTTGCTGACCAAGAGATTTCTTAAGACAAGAAACATGAAATACATTGTGGATTTTACTCCCTTCCGGAAGTTCTAGTTCATATGCTACTTCTCCAACCTTCCGCACTACCTTGTATGGCCCATAGTACCTTGGTTTTAATTTTTCTGCTCCATTCTTTTTGAGAGATGTTTGTTTATAGGGCTGCAACCTTAAATATACTAAATCATTGACTTGAAAGGTCCTCTCTTCTCTATGTCTATCAGCATATTGTTTTTGTTGATTTTGAGCAACCTGCAAATTGTCTTTCAAGAGCTTTAAAATTTCTTAGCTCTCTTCCACCCAATCTTTAGCCTTTGGGGCTCTACTATCACCAAATATAATGTCAGAAAATGTAAGTGCATCATAACCATATAATGCTTTGAAAGGAGACATTCCTATTGACATATGATAAGTGGTGTTGTAGCAAAACTCACCCAAGTGTAGCCATTTTGCCCATGCTTTTTGCTGCCCTCCCACATAGTTTCTTAGGTATCCTTACAACCATTGGTTTACCCTCTCTGTTTTTCCATCAGTTTGTGGATGATAGCTGGTACTTGGAGTCAATTGAGTGCCTACCAATCTAAAAAGTTCTTGCCAAAAAGCACCCATGAATCTACTATCTCTATCACTGACAATGCTCTTGGGGAGCCCATGCAATCTGAAGATTTCTTTGAAAAACATATCAGCCACTTGTGCAGCACTAAAAGATGATGTAACAGCAAAGAAATGAGAAAATTTTGTCAACCTATCAACTACCACATAGATGAAATCCTTACCTAAGGATTTAGGCAATCCGGTGATGAAATCCATGGAAATACTGTCCCATTTTTGCTCCGGAATGGGCAATGGTTGTAATAGGCCGGCTGGACATGTAAGTTCTGATTTGTTTTGTTGACATGCTTTACATTCATTCACATACTTCTGAACATCTTCCATCAGCCCCTTCCAAAAAAACTTTGCCTCAACTGTCTATAAGTTTTGAAGATCCCCGGATGGCCCGCTAGTGGGGAATCATGTGCTTCTTGCAAAATTCGGTACTTGAGCTTGGAATTATGAACTAAATAAATTCTTCCCTTATAATATATCATCCCATTCAAAATCCTATAATTATCATCCCCTTTGATTCCATCCAACACATCACAAGCAAATTTGTCTTTGGCATATTCAACTAGTAGCATGTTTTTCCAATCCTTGGCAATATCCATGAGAGAAAAGGAAGGCCTTCTTGACAAAGCATCTGCTACTATATTATTCTTTCCTTTGACATATTCAATATCAAAATCATAAGCTTGAATCTTGCTTACCCACTTTTGTTGCCTTTCATTTAGATCTTTTTGGGTGAGAAAGTGTCTTAGACTATTATGGTCAATTTTCACCACAAACTTGCTGCCCACCAAGTATTGTCTGAATTTGGCCAATGCATGCATAATGGCCAGCATTTCTTATCATAGATGGAGTAAATTTTTTCATGAGGCTGCAACTTTCTGCTCTCAAAGGCTATGGGGTGTTGGCCTTGCTTTAGGACAGCCCCTATTCCTCCACCTGAAGCATCACATTCCACAACAAAAGGTTTAGTAAAATCAGGAAGTGCAAGTATGGGACAACTACTCATTACCTCTTTCATTTTTTGGAATGATTTTTCAGCCTCTTCATCCCACTTGAAAGCATCCTTCTTAGTCAAATCAGTGAGTGGAGAAGTCAACTTGGAGAACCCTTTCACAAATTTTCTGTAGTAGGTGCATATGCCAATAAAGCCTCTCAATTCGGTAATATTTTTTGGTGATGGCCATTCCAAGATAGCCCTGATTTTTTCCATGTGTACCTTCACTCCTTCTTGCCCAATAATGTGCCCAAGATACAGTAGTTCTTTCATCCCAAACTCACATTTTGATAATTTAGCAAATAAGGACTCTTCTTGCAAGATTTTCAACACAATCTCTAACTGTTGCAAATGCTCTTCCCATGTTTTACTGTAAATGAGAATATCATCAAAGAAAACCAAAACAAACCTTCTTAGTTGCTTGCAAAATATCCTATTCATACATGCTTGAAAGGTGGCTGGAGCATTAGTTAACCCAAAAGGCATGACAAGAAATTCAAAGTGGCCAAAATGACATCGAAAAGCGGTCTTTTGCACATCTTCACCTTTCATTCGAATTTGGTGATACCCTGATCTAAGGTCAATTTTTGAGAAGTATTTGGCCCCATGTAGCTCATCCATGAGCTCATCAATCCTAGGAATAGGATACCTATTCTTGATAGTCTTTTTGTTCAAGGCTCTAAAATCTATGCACATTCTCAATGTTCCATCTTTTTTCTTCACTAGCACTACTGAAGAAGCATAAGGGCTAGAGCTTGGTCTAATGAGCCCCAACTCTAGGAGTTCTTGGATAGCTTTTTCAATCTCATCTCTAAACCTTTTAGGATGTCTATAAGGTGGTATCTGAATGGGTGAAGTACCCTCCTCCAAAACAATACTGTGCTCAACCCCCCTATCTGGTGGCCTACCATGTGGAAGGTCTCTAAAAACATTTTCATATTTTTGCAAAAGTTTCTCTATCTCCTTTGGGTGTTTGACAATATTTATAGTTGGCTTGGGAGATGTAATATGACATTCAGCAGCCCATTCTATATCCCCATGCCTCAATATAGATCTCATGCTATTGCAAGTCACTACTTGATTTGGATAAGTGTGTTGCCCTCTCACAACTCTTTGTACTCCTTTTGAATCTTGGAATTTCATTTCGGGAATTTGATAATTTACTGTATGCTCTCCTATTGAATACAACCATTGCACTCCCAAAACCACATTAGTATCAGCAACATCAACCACATAAAAACTATCAACAAAAGTATAGTTACCTACGGTGACTTGCAGCTTTGGAACCCATGTTTTGCATTGCATTGTGTTGTGACCGGGAATGACAACTGTGAAGCCATCAAATGGTTCAATAGGTATCTTTCTTTTCTCTACCATCTCTGCATCAATGAAGTTATGAGTGGCTCCTCCATCTACCAAAACTGAAGTTCTTTGTCCTTGTACCACACCTTTGCATCGGATAGTATGATAGCGAGGTACTGCTGAAAGCACTGCCATTCTTGCTTTGTCCGGTGAAGGCTGATTTTCTTCTTGTCTTTCCTCTTCTACTGCTGTCTCATATGCCTCTTCTTGATCTGAAATATGTCCATCTTCATCCATGCCCCCATCATACCCCTCATTATCAGAAAATACTTCTATGTATTGAGCCTTTCCTTTGGTACATTTGTGCCCCGGTGTCCATGGTTGGAAGCATGTGAAGCATAGTTTCTTTTTTCTAAGTTCATCCCTGTTTAGTCCCTCTTTTTTATTCCTCTCAAATGACTCTCTTTGCCAAGGTTTCTTATCATATCCATCCCTTTGCCAAGGTTTCTTTTCAAATTTATAGCTAGGCTTAGGAGGAAATCTCGTTCTAGGAAGCACATTTTGGAGATCCCTAGTCAAGCTCATTGCATCTTTTAATGTAGTTGGCTTGTGGGATTTGACCAAACCTCTTAAGGGTTCAGCCAAACCTTCAGTGAACAGAAATACTAATCTTCCCATAGACACATCAGCCACCTTGACTGATAATTTTTGAAAGTCCAACATATATTCGGTAGGGGACCTAGTTTGCTTCAATTGAGCTAGTTCTTTGAAAGGCAATTCTGGATCTTTTTGTTCAAATCTTTCTAGTACCCTGTCAACAAATTCTCCATATGTTTTAACCTGATTATGACCGAAGGTTTTCAGCCCATGAAACCACCATTCATTGGCATCTCCTTCCAAATGCAAAATGGCCATTTTTAATGCATCCTCTTCCAACATAGGATTCAGCTGAAAATATACATCCAATTTTTGCACCCAAGTGTTAGCAGAATTTTGAGAAGAACCATCAAAAGTAGGAAGTGACATTTTCCCAATAGCACTATTCAATTCTTTGTTATGGAATGGACTCCTATTGTCTCCCTTCATTTTAATCTTTTGCATAGCATCAATGTAGTCACTGAGTGGTACACCTCTTTTACACTCTTCATTCAAATCATTCCAATCATTTACTAGTTTCTTGTAATCCAATTCAAGATTGGGCTCTTCTTTGGGTGTGAGAAATTTAGGTGCAGTATGCTTTTGTGTGCTTTGAAATTCATCAGGTCTATTATGAGGTCTTGTACTTGAGAAAATATGCTCATTCCCTTTCATCTTTTCCCCTGAGTGTGAACCACTATTATCTCTTATCATCCCTTTGCCTGAAAGTTGGCTACCCAACAATTCGAAACCTTTCATCATTTGTTTATTCATATCTAGCATAACCATGGTAAGTCCTTCAAAACATGGTTTTAAGGCTTCAATAAATTCCTCCTTATGTCTTAATTTTTCCTCCTCCTCTCTACCCATTGTTTTAGAAAAAAACTCTTTTTCTGCTACTATCTCTTCTTCAACCAAAACTTCTTCAACTACTGATTCAAAGGGTGGTGTTTTATTTGTTTGGCTTCTTGTTAATACCATCAGGTGCCAAGACCATGCTCTGATACCACTTGTAATATCCCTTTTTCAAATTTTATTAAAATGCCCAATTTTCCACTTTTTTTCCCAATTTCGACCTTTGACTAGTTTTACTGTTTTGACCTCCAAATCAACCCAAATGCTCCCAAATCTTCTGTAGGAGTGTATGAATGGTATTTAGACTTGAATATAAGGTTCAAGGATGTTTTATGGCCCTCCAAATACTGCTGAAAACTTGATTTGTATTCTGATCAATATATGTAATTTTGACTAGTAATTTGTGCATCAAATCCCCCTCGGGTAACACTGCAAATGGCCTTCCAAATGCCTCCAAACTCCCACAAATTTATGAACAGAGGTATATAATGTGTTAAGTATGTGATTAAGGTCTCATATGCACCATTAATTGATTTTTAATACTGTTCTAACTCTCTCACATTCAACAGCAAAAACCCCCAATTCGACCCTTGGGGAAATGGCACTATTTCACCTCCCAATACAACTAAACTGAGTAAAAATGCTTCAAATGCTCAAGTACAGTACATGAAACTTGTAGAAGAAATCCATGGCAGTATATTTATCACAAATATATCATATAATCATCCATCCATTCGAAATAATCAACATTATAGTGTCATACATCAATGCATTGGGGAAATGGACATTGCTTGCTCATTAATCAATAGTTTTGCATACAACCAGTGGGTATTTCGACCTGAGACTTTCTGAATATGAATAACAGAGGATATGAAGCTATTACAATCATAAAAATGTAATTAGAAGCTCTCTCAAGAAGCACAAGTGCTCACCAAAAACGCCCTCCCTCAAGGAGCACGAATATGCCTTCAAAACTAGAAACGGTGGAGAGAAAGTGCTGCACTAAACCAAACCATGAAACTTCCTGTAGCTGCTACCTGCAAATACAAACTCCATTAAAGCACCATGAAAGACCTGAGTGGCCTCTCCAAACACCAACTTGGATGGGAATCTTTCACCCTCGAAATTGGCTAAGGCAAGAAACTAGTCATCCACTAGCTCTCTCTTCACAAATGCAATTTTTCTCAAATCATCAAAAGCCATTCTCATACTTGATTTCTACATTTTATAACCAACATTAGCCTTCAAGGGGTCGAAATCCTCTCAATAGATTCAATAATTTTCCATTTAGAAAATATTCCTCATTTGCCACTTGTCTCCTAGTTCCAACCTTCCATCTTCTCCCAAATTCGAATTTGAGTCTCTTTAGATTCCTCCAACTCCATGAGCGCCTTCTTGAGCCTATTTTTGGGGCTGACATGTCATAATGGTCAGGTGTAAGAAGTCAGGTCTGAATTTTGTCATAAAATGTCATAGATGCTTCATTATTGTTGTCATAAAACTAGGGAATCTAGCCCATGTGTCCACTAGTCTCCAATTTGACTCTTCCTCTCCCATGGAGGTTACTATTCCTTCCCATTTCGATCTAATATGCTCAATGCCATGTGTTATGACTTACCAACTCACCCAAGAGTGTTCACCTTCCCATGAATTCGAATTGGCAAGAGAGAGCTGCCATGTGTCATTGAAAAATCAAGCTAGTGTGGGTCCCACCACCTCCATATGTCTCCAAAACCACTTGCCACCTAGAATTTCTCTTGAATTTATTTATTCATCATATTTATTAAATTCTTGAACCCTTCTAATGTCTAAATATCATTTATTAGTTTCCTCATTACCATCCCACATGTGCCCATCCAACCTAGGAAACTAGTAGGATTGATGGGATTGTCTTACTATGCATTTATTTGAATGGGGACATTACATTTGTGCTGTGGAACTAATGTGAATTGTGTTCAGTATTATTAGCTATACAGGGAGGGCACATACTACCTTAAAGGTGTTTGATTGTTATGGAATTCTTGTTTTTTATTAAATTTTTTTTTACACACTGAAGTTTTGCTCACATCATTCAAGAAATGTTTATAACCCTGCACTATAATCACAGCATCTAACTGCATGCAAGTTGGCAAACTGTTACTTTATTACATGTTCATGTGCTCTATGTTTTCTACCTTTGAA
Source organism: Larix kaempferi (assembly GCA_027924585.1). NCBI lineage: Eukaryota > Viridiplantae > Streptophyta > Pinopsida > Pinales > Pinaceae > Larix > Larix kaempferi. The sequence continues at coordinate 7,508,579 of BSBM01000129.1, read as the reverse complement.
TGCAAATGACACAAAAACCTATCTCTGTGGTTACAAATATGCATTTGGATATTTGTATACTGGGGTAAATTGTGAGGTTCAACATGTTGTCATGTCCTTCAAGGCATTGTTCATGCTATGTATTGATATTCAACATGGTGCTTAATAATTATGTATTTGCTTGTTTTAAACATATAAGCTTGCAACTAAATTAGTGAAGTTTATATCTATAATGATCTAAAAATATCTGAAGGCTCACTATTGTCCAGGGTCTCAAACACCACCTTTCACAAGAAATTAGCATTTCTTTAGTTCACTGTGCTGTCAATTAACCATAAAAATATTATGTATATCCTGGAAGGGCAAGGCAAAATCAGTTGATATTCCTCGCTCGACACCTAATTGATATTCCTCACTTGCATTATGCTCCTTGACAATATTCTCCAGCTTGTCAATATTTATAACAAACCAAATAATCTTGTTAACAACCTTATTGATGTCTTGGACTCTGTTATCTTACAAAACAACAAGAAAATGCTAACCATAATAACTCGTGACTTTAACATTGACATGTACAAACAAACAATATCGAAAAGGAGGTTGGAATTGTTTATGCAGAGTAAATGTCTAAAGTTAAAAACAAACATACCTACAACAGAATATGGTTCTATGATTGAGCATTTTTGGACAAACATAGACATTGACAGGCTTTCATTTACCATTTCCGATGCATATTGGTCAGATCATTTTACTAGTATCTTATCAGTACCTGGAACTTGCATATAAGAACTGATACAGCTTTTTGCCTTTCTTGTTTTTTGTCTTTTTTTAAGATGCTTTTCTATTTGAAATATATTCTTGAATATTTTAACATGCTCTGAGTCTTCATTGGATGTCCAAATTGAAAAAAAAAAATACAGCATTTCAAAAAAACAACTAATCAGAAACAATATTCTCAACCAAGGAGAGAATTTAGCTATGTCTACGACATCAGACACTCCTTCAACAGAAAGAAATGTTTCTTCTTCACAAGATGCTCCAGAGACTATTGCAATGGGAATACTGTCGCAGCCAACAAATAGTCCTAAGAAGTAATGTTCCTATCCAACAGCTTTGTTCATTCAATATTTTTGACTACATTATTTTATCTTGTACCTAACACAAATTCAAACATTTGAATGAAGCATCTAGTTCAGGTTCTCTACTAATTTCATTTTAGTGTATTCGATACAAAATTCAACATTCAATCAAAGACTAATCCATTTGTTCTTTCACTTTTTGATATTTTTAAATGTGCACAGATTAAAGCAAATGGCAGTTGAACCATCATCAATAATACAGCTATGTACTGCAACACATAGACATGTATTTGAGGGGGATGTTTTGGTTGTCTATGGACCTGCACAAAATCGTAATCAAAACTCCCCTATTAAGACAAAGATCCTACACGCAGATGTTGTTGACAAAAATGGATTGATGACAATGACAATTACAATTAATGATAGTTTGATAAATCGCTTTGGCAATTTCTTTTTGCCTGGCAAAAGTGTCAGAATTTATGGTTTTGAACTGAAAAAGAAAGGTCAATATGACCGAGGAGATGCAATAAATTCAATAGCGATATTGCCAACAACTATCATAGAGACAATTGACCAAGTATGCAAAATGCATTGCCTTCCACAAGATACAACAATCAATGAACTCGTTACATCAGATGAGACATATGTCGTTGGTTCTGTTGCAGTCATAGTTGTTTCCTGTGAATACAACAATAAGCAATTGGACTTCTACATAAGAGATGGTGAAAGTACAAACGACTATGCAACTGTAAAGTGGATTCTCTTTAAACAATTTTTTTTCACTATATTTGATTTCATTTTTTTATGTTTTTTCTTTCCTGTTGTATCTACTGCTAGATGGATATGCAAAAAAAAAAGATAGAACCCATAACAAAAAACATTTGTCTATTCCCATCCCCCCTTCACTAATTCTTCTTCAGTTATTCATGTTCAAGTTCAGCTTAATGAAAGCTATACAAATTTCTTTGTCCGAGTGCAACAACAACTTGCACTTGACGAACCACCCATGTATCTAATAAAAAATATCGTAAGACCAGGTGCAAAAGGAACTCATCTTATGAAGGCTTCACAAGCAACTTTTATAGATCCCCTAAATGATGAATTCACAATACAAAGTTTGCTTCCAATAATTGAAGCTAAAACACAGGTGAGATATGAACAATGTCTCCTGTAATGTCACTTGAAATGTTTTTTTGTCATTTCACTATCAATTAAGCAAGTTCTTTATATGTAGTTTCAGCAATTTCATAGTTATCAAAACATATTTTATTTTTTCTTAAATGTTCAGCCTGCTGCATTATTGACATCAAAGTTTTCTACTTCTGATATAAAGAAAATATAGACTTTTTACTTGTCAAAATGTCTTTTTTACAGTTCCAGATTTAGTATTCCAATTAGCAGCAACACAACTCATTACAATGATATGTTTTCAAACACCATTTTGCAAAACCTGCATTTGCAAACATGTTTTCATAAATTCGATTCTGTGCTTTTTCCTAGCATGGCCTTCGTATCAAAACATGCTCATTGCAATGTTTTTTTATGTTTTCTGTTTACTTGCCTAGAACAGGTATATGGGACATTGAAAGTAAAAAATGTTTTTGCACCACCCTACCACTGCATTTGCATACAGTGTAAACTGCCAATGATACAAAGCACCGTTTTTTTGTACATTTTGCAATCGTGAAACACCAACTACTTATGAACATATATTACAATGTAAGCTAGAGACTGAAGAAGGGACTATTGAATGTACACTTCGAGGCACACAATTAAAAGAATGTTGTCCCGATGTTCTAGATATTTCTTATGAACAATACTCCAATAGTGTTTCCTCAGCCATTTACAATCTTCGCAAATTGAAGCAACAAGGGCTTTACACTTTGGCAATGAACAACAGAATTGTCGAAGTCAAAAAATTTTGAACAAAAGGTATGATCATAATTTTCCTTTTTGTTCAAACACTTTGAGCAACTTTTCAATTGCTTCAACTTCGATTCAATATTTTAAAATAGATTACAAACACTCTCTATTGCAACTTCTTTTATCATTTATTTGAACCTGTTTTTTATAAAATACACACAATTTTAAATAATTTTTCTTCCATTCACACAACCCTTGCATTGTAATCATGTTCATTGCTTATATACCTGTCAGTTGTCCTATTTATTGTTTAATCCATAATAACCTTCAACGGCTTTTTGAAGATTCAATTTTAATGCATCTGAAGTTCACTTTTGTTGCTGTGTTCATTTATTTGAAGATTGCAAAAAGCACTGAGCCTAATAAAAGCACAGGAGTCGTCCCTAGTATAAGATTACCAAAACCCTGTTCACTTTTAATAGATTTTTTGCCTCTTGCATCGGTTTACTGTCAATCACAAAGCTCTTGCAATTGTTTTTTTTTTTTATATTTTGTCCATCCCAATGGCCAATGTATAGAAAAGAAAAAAAGACATAGAAATATAACAATCAACAGTATTTGTTTTTCATTTAAATTAGCATTTGCTACATATCTTATCTTCATATCTGTTTTTATATTCTTTCCATAATCACAAAGCTCTTGCAATTGTTTTTTTTTTAATATTTTGTCCATTTCAATGGCCAATGTATGGGAAAGAAAAAAAGACAGAAATATAACAGTCAACAGTATTTGTTTTTCATTTAAATTAGCATTTGCTACATATCTTATTTTCATATCTGTTTTTATACTCTTTGCATAATTGCTGATAGTAATGCACGGCCCATATGCAGGAATGATAGAAACTGCACATGCTACTGCAACATGCCTTATGTTGTCACTGCTCCAGATTTTGCCAAAGCGTGACTTCTCTTAGCTTTTGATGCAAAGTGCATATGCTATGACTTGAACAAATGCATGTTCTCATTATACATTTTATAAATTTATGTGGTTTTAAAACCTTTTACATATTTACAAACTTAATGCAACTGAAAGAACTTCCGTTAAAATATTGCTAAACTATTTTTTCCTCTACCTCTTTCATGGTTATAAAATTGTTAGAGCTGTATAAAATGATATAGAATTATTGATACATAATATTGACTAGATTCACAATTTCGGTTATCTAATTGCTTTGCTTTTTCTTTATCTAATGATTTTGGTTTCAGATTTGGGATTCCGCTTATTATTGTTGAATCTGATTTTCCAATTCAAATCTTTGCAATGTTTTTTGAAAAATGCCATGCAATGTGCAAACTTTGCCTCTATATGAAAACCATATATTGCTCAATGCCAGCTAGATAGGAATTATTTCATGAATTTAACCTTGTCATTATGAGTTAGAATGGTGAATGTTGAATCTAATTTTCCAATTCAAATCTTTGCAATGTTTTCTGAAAAATGCCATGCAATGTGCAAACTTTGCCTCTATATGAAAACCATATATTGCTCAATGCCAGCTAGATAGGAATTATTTCATGAATTCACCCTTGTCATTATGAGTTAGAATGGTGAATTTACCCTTGTGATCATGATTATGGATTTACCGTTGTAACTTGAAACAAATACTAAATCTTGGATAAGTTTACTTCATCAAAAAGGCTACCTATCTTGCCTAAGGTACATTTTCATCATTTTTTTTCCTAGTTGGTTCTCAGCTTTAGCTAGATAAATCAGAAGAAAATGAATATAAGTCATTCTTTGGATTTTTGCTCCATTCTTCATGTTTGGGAAGAATGAAAATTGAACTTTGTTAAAAAACTCAAATTATGAAAGAAAGGGCAGAGTTAATCACATCTTCAGGTATCATGGTTGCTGTTTCGGAATGCTCTAAAACAACGCATTCCAAAAATGAGAACATCACTGTTAAATTCTTGAAGAAGTACATTCATTATTCTAAAACAAGACATCAACATGCGCTGACAGATAAGGTCATTTTCTATCTCAAATTTGTACATATACACTTATTTATGTCTTCTAATTGTCTTATTATATTTTGAATACCCAAATGAAATCAGACAATCTTACACAATGACAGTGATTGTATCGTGATAACCTGCAGGGATCATCCCACTTCACTCTATTGTGTGTTCATAGACTCTTCCTTCTCACTTCCCGGTTCCCAGCCATCACAGTGTTCACTGCGACAATGGTCTCTTTCTTTACACAGTCTGGTAAGAACTCTGAGATGATTCTCTGAATGATTTTTCAGGCCATTGTACTTGTTTGTAGCTGAATTGTAAAATCATCTCAGAATAAGGACTAGAATCCAAATTATCTTCTGCCATTTTTGTTGAAAATTGATGTTTTTCTATTGTACATTGAATTTCTACCATGAAATTGATCAAGCATCCAAATGTCATACGGTTACATGAGGTAAAATTTGATTATGGATTTGTGGCTTCTCTTAGTAAAGAATGACAAACTTGACATTGGCAAATAATTACATGCTTTGTGGTGCCAATATCCACAATCCCACTTTCTTTGATTGGAAAATGATCAGTTAACATTGCATCTTTATTCCCCATGTCCCTTAGACATTATAGTGACAAGTTTTCTATTTTTCTTAACCATAGATCACTGGATGTTAAAAGTATTCTAACCAAAGGTTTGTTGTTGTTGGAAATGGACCCCTTAGACTATCAAATGGGGATTTCATGTTATTATTGCATGCATAGAATCTTTTGTTTTAGGGAAGACATGAGAATTAGTGTGTTCATGCAATAATACAGTTTGTAATGGGTTACCCATTACACTAAAGAATTAAAACTGACCTATGTTGTCGTTATCTGGTATTTTCAGGTTATGGCTACTAAAACAAAGATCTATATTGTACTTGATTTTGTAACTGGAGGTGAGCTTTTTGATAAAATTGTAAGAAGCATCAGACATCACTTCCGAATTTCAATCATAATTGCTTAATTCAATTTTCAACCATCAACAGCTGCAAATTGCCTTATATGTTGGTTCAGTTATAGTTTCTTGCTTAGATTATCAACCATCAAGAGCTATGCAGCTCTTTAAGCACTTGGTATCCATCTGTCTTTTGACAAATATGTTTTGGATTTGTTGTTTGCATGTCATTTAAATGACTAGGATATCCACTGTTTTATGTTCCTGCTGTTAAAAGCTCACTTCTTTTGAAATGGCAAGTTAACCATGGAAGATTAAGAGAAGATGAAGCAAGAAAATATTTCCAGCAACTCATCAATGCTGTCAACTACTGTCATAGTAGGGGTGTGTCCCATAGAGACTTGAAGGTAACATATGACCTGGGAATGAATTAATATCCTGTTCATTCTCAATTCCTCTTTATCCATTTAATCCAACTCCAAAACCTCGACTTCCTTTGTAAGATCTCTCAATAGACAATATCATCTACTTTAACTGGTTTGTACTACTTATGGGTTTTGCAGCCAGAAAATCTGCTTCTAGATGCCTATGGAAATCTCAAAGTTTCTGATTTTGGTTTGAGTGTCCTGCCTCAGCAAATTAGGGTAAGCATGTGGTTAGTAAACACTCAAATTCGACCATTAGGTGTACTGTGGCTTTTTATTTGACATTATTGATCTGTACTTTCAAGCTTTACAGAAAAGTGAAATATGAATTTTTACTTGTTGTGATGTTTAGAACATGACTGCAAAGTAAATTGCATGTATTTCATAAAATTGGCAATTGTTGAAGGTGCACTGTTTCCAAAGATAAAATTTATTATCCTGTGAAAACTGAAGAATTGGCTTTCAGTCCATATCATATGATGCTTTCTTAGTGCATACCGATAACTATCTTTAATTTTAAATTTTTGGCTTTCGGATCCATTATATGCAGCAAATGAAAAATGCACTTTGTATTTATTGCAGCTCTCCCATTATTTGTTGATAAGAATATTCGGTCATCCATTGTTCAGTTATTGTTCTTCTGAGTGGCTTGTAACTTCAGAAATTACATTATCAAAACCTATTTAAAAGTATAGATTTTTCTTTGTAGTATATTATGATTGATAAAGGTTATGGATGGATTTTGCTGCATTCTGAAGAGTAAATGTAAATACCTGATCTTCTTAATGTGTTTAATTGCAGGAGGATGGGTTACTTCATAGTACTTGTGGAACACCAAATTATGTTGCTCCTGAGGTATCTTCAATTTTTTTTCACATTAATTGCCAAATAAAATAGGGCATTCAGGTTACCCTGATTGACTGCATGGCAGTTTTGTTAGCATCAGACTATAAATTAAGATCTATCCCCTTGTTTTATGCAGGTCATCAATGATAAAGGTTATGATGATGCAACTGCAGACTTGTGGTCATGTGGGGTTATTGTGTTTGTTTTGATGGCAGGTTACTTGCCTTTTGATCAGACAAATCTTCTGACACTATATAAAAAAGTAAGAAGGCCAGATCAATGCAAACATGCATCCTTTTGCTGTATTTACTTCTCTTTTTAGCATTTATGAAAAAAAACCTCAATGACCAACATGATAGTACTGAACTGTAGATTCATAAAGCCGATTTCACCTGTCCTTCATGGTTTTCTTCTACTGCAAAAAAACTGATTTCGAGGATTTTGAATCCAAAGCCAAACACGGTAAGTGAACTGGTATTGAGTTGTATTCCGTAATGTTGCAGATATGTTCAGCTTGTCCACTGGATTACCTTCAATGTTTTTATATCCATCTCATACTTACTAGCAGAAGAATTTGAAAAGATTAAAAAATCATGAATTTTTGAGTGAGCGATGAGATTGCACTTATTTTTGAAATGAGCTTTGGAATAAAGTGACATGCACATTAATATCCTCCGTTGGCAGCGTATTACAGTACCTGAGATTTTAGAGAAGGATTAGTTTAAGAAAGGTTACAAGCCACCCAAGTTCCAAGAAGACAAGGAGATAACAATGGATGATGTGGATGCTGTTTCTAATGGCTTGGAAGTAAGATTTTGTATCTGAAATGTTATTTTTCAATTTCTGAGTATTCAAGAAACAATGACTAAGTTTTTGCTACTACTTATAATCAGGACCATCTTGTCTCAGAGAAGAAAGATACACAGCCTGTGTTGATGAATACATTTGAACTTATCTCTATGTCACAAGGTCTCACTCTCAGCAATTTTTTTGAAAAGCATATGGTATGTTATAGAAAATCATAGATTATAATGAGGTTTTAGAAAACTTGCTTTTCCTTGAAATGCAAATCCACATCTGATTTTGCAACTGAAACCTCATATTCGAAATATTAGCTTCTGAAGAACTATTCTTTGAAAGCATTTTTTGTGAATGCACGCCTTGTATAGGACAGTAATTATATTCTTTTCCATCTGTCACACCATTCTGTCTGTCACATGCTTGACTCCTTGTCATTGATTCAATCGTTGCTAGGCAATAAGAATGACCTGCTAACCACAAAAGTCAAGTAGCTTATCCTTTGATACTGTATATAGGTATAGCATGTTTGAGATATTTGCAAAAGAAATGTGTGACCGATCTTGATAAATGTTTACAACTTCAAGTTGTGCGTGCTTCCATGCTTTTATCCACTTCTCTTTCATTAATACTTGGGGAATTCACTGATGTGGTTAGTGGAAATGTTGTCTTGCTATTAGGGCCTTGTTAAGCGAGAGACAAGGTTCACATCCAAACGCCCTGCCAAAGAAATAATATCAAAAATTGAAGCTGCTGCCGGACCTCTTGGATTTACTGTGAAAAGGCAGAATTATAAGGTGATAATAACCTCATAGACATCAAGTTGTGTGATTGGGATATGGAACTCTTAACTCAATTCTCATTTATGTCAGTTTTAGACGTACCTATCTATCTAGAACTTGTTTCTCGGTTTTTTTAGATTTTCTTTTAGGTCTGGCTACATTTAAATTGAATGTATTTTCATTTAAGTTCTAATACCTATTATTTCACCTTCTTTCAGATGAAGCTGCAAGGTGCCGAGACTGGAAGGAAAGGGCACTTATCAGTAGCTACAGAGGTAGTAATTTGTTTGATAAATTTATGCTCACTGCATTCAAGGACACTACTGCATATCATATACAAATCCTATAACTTCAAAAATCCCTGTCTTGGCCCTTTGAGTATGAGCTGGTCTTTTTTCAGGTATTTGAAGTAGCTCCTTCTCTTTTCATGGTCGAGGTTTGTAAATCCGGAGGTGACACGTTGCAATTTCACAAGGTTGCGACGCATTTCTTTCATATATGCCCCTACTGAATAAATATTTGAGTGTTCATAGTAAACTTCACTGATATTTAAATTCATTTCCTTGGGTTGCTTGATTCTCGAGTATAATCTATTTTATATTGCTTTGATTTTTTACTCATGGTGGATGCATATTTTTTTTCTACTGCAGTTTTACAAAAATCTTTCATCTGAGCTAAAGGACATTGTCTGGAAGTCTAAAGCTGGCATGGAGGAGAACAAATAAACCTGATCGTTATTTGTATGAAAAAATCCCATGAGCCAATGAATATGGAGATTGTACAGAGTCCAGGGATTCATTATGCTTGTTTATACATTCGTTGTACATGATTGATTAGCTAAGTGGTAGAGTCTACTTCTTCACAGGATGTGAAGCAGTCCTGCAAGATATTGATTATTGATATGAAGACAGATTAGTTGTGGAGTGATGCCATTATATATAACTTTTGCTTTAATGTTAAACATAATATGATCAAGATTCCTAGAATGTATTATGGACCATTAATGGAGTTGTTCAGTTAGATGATGAAAACCAACATGAGAATATTGTTGCTGTTAAAAAATGCACTTTTAAATCTATCATACAGTGTACAGTGTCGACTATCAATCTTCTTATTATTTCTCCTTCCTTGTGCTTATGTATCATTGTATTATAAGAATGTATTATAAGAATCTGAAAACACTTGTATGTCTTCTTCTATGAATAATGTTCCAGTGTAACTCTATTCCATCAGAATTTGGCACCAAATTGTATAGAGGCAATAAAATCTGATAAGTTACATATTAAATGTTCTAGAGTCCTTTTTACCATTAACTAACCCATTATAAGTTACATATCAAATGTTAAAAGTTTTAACAAGTAACCCAATCATGTGTATGTCTAGTAAGGTTTAAAACACCCTAAGATAAGATAAATTCAATAATATTGAAATAATGTATAAGTTATTATGCTTTTTAATTTAATCTAAAACACTATCACACATGGCAATGGCAATGTCGGGGACATTGCCACCATGTGGCTCTTGTTGATGAAGAATGCCATTTGATTTTTTTTATACCATTAGTGTTTGAAGATGGATTTAAAAAGTTTGTTTTTTATTTGATAGTGAACTTGAAGGATGTTTGATTTCTCATTGTCTTAAGAATAATTAAGAAAATACATTTTGATTATATTTTATCTTTTTTTAGTAAAGACAGTCATGAATCAAGTTGAATCTCATAGTTGTTGTTTAATTTTCATATTGCTAAAAAGATATAGTAATTGTAATTTGTTTTACATTGAAGAATGCAATTAGAGGGATCAAAATGGTTATGATCTATGGCTCATAATTAATTTTTTTATGATTTTTAGAAAATAAAATATTTAAGATAAAATAATAAATATATATAATAATAATAAAATAAATAAATAAATGTCTATTGTTTTGATTTATATTTAATTCTTTCTATATTTAATACATAAAATTAAAATATGTGGAAAAATATTAAGTTAATATATGTTAAAGATTGGTTGTCGTGAATTTTTTTTAGCAACTTATAACTTAAATCATAACATTTATTGTATCTTACTGACATAAAATAGATGAAGAAATGTTCATCTGCAACATTCTTGCGTTTATGTTGGAGAAGCTTGAAAGTTAGTTGTTTACTCAATTTTTATACAAATCATTTGCATTATGTGAATCATGGGTTTTGGAAACCACCAAAAGTTTGATTCTCTGTGTGATTTTTCCAAGACCCTATCCATGTCCTTGATTTTGAGATGATACAAGGATCCACCTTCTTTTTATCTCACGTCTCTTCTCTTACAAAGAAAATCGTTATTTAAGACCTTAAAATATTGCTTTAGGTTATAATTTATATTAAGATTGCAAGATTGTTATTATTAATCTTATTACACAACGTATGTCACAGCTTATCTCTTTAGGCATTGCCTTATTGCATATTGTCAATATCCAATCTCTCGTTTCTATCTCTGAAAATGTTATTCGTATAGGGTGTTGCCGATAAACACTCGGTGATTTCAAAATTAGAATATAAAAAAGTGAGTGGAGGAAGAGAACAAGTAATTGATTTGTCTATCTTGGTGTTTAAGGGGACATATTGCTTTGTGTAGTTGGTACCATTTACTTGTTTTATTTTGTTCATGATGCAGAATGTAATCGTAAACGAATGAATATATTAAAGACTAGGGCATGTTCTAAGAATTATGCTTATGGAAATGGTTATAGGGAAGATATTGTAGCAATGGAGATCAAATAGAATAGAACCTAGGTGGGGAAGATAACACACCATACCACAACCACTTGGGCTAAACCCAATTGACAGTTCAAAAATATACTTATGCTTAAGATTTACTATTTGATTTACATGTTTAATATAGAGCAATATGGTTAAATATATTTTTTATGTCATGTTAGGACATATAGTAACAAATTTAGTGTAGTAATCATCCATGCAATAGCTAAATCAATGTATTAATGTTTAACAAAGGTTTGGTATTATTGTATTAATTTGGTTTTTTAAATTAGCGATATTTTAGAGTTGTGGTTGGTTGGAAGGATGTGACGTTGGTCCTGGGCATTAGGCAAGTAGCCTTGGTAGGGTGGTGACTTCAGCTAAACATAACTCAAATTCATAGTGCATTCAGTGTTGTGGTGCTAATGCATTCATATTGAGTTTGTTGTGGATTGTTTTATCTATTTTGGCAATTGATGCACGTTGAAGGCTAGTTGGGAGACTTGGATATGTGTTTCTTGTTATTGAGCGTGGCACCTAGATATGTAAATTTGAATTCCTTTGCTCATATTTGTAACCTGGATTAGCCTATTTCAGGCTAATATGCCTATTTACAAAATATCATTTTATCAAAGTGCGGGGACACCTTGTGGCTGTTGTTCTAGTTAATTTCTTTTTCGTGTTGGGATTAACATCTAGACTTTTTCCTATCAGTTCCATATAGCACTATATATAAATTTATTGGCTTAGTTTTTCTTGATATAATCTGAAAACCCTAATGTGCAACAATATCAATGTGTGCAAATAAAACTTGACCACATGAAATAACTCACTAATGGTCCGTAAGAATATAGACGTCCACTCTTACCAAATGCCTCTAGGTCCTAGGTCGTTTACTTGCTTCCTTACATTCAAGGAAGACAAGCTCTTAGTTAAACAAAAGCAGTTGTAGGTCATACACTAGGACCAAAAAGCAGTCTCAACCAATGACTAGTATGTACTAAATACCCAATATCCCATTTATATATCAATAAAGCCACCAAAATAAATCGTGTGATATCTAGAAACACATAACCTATAGCCAAATACATAAAGTTTGGATATTAAAACTTGTTAACCGCATGTCCATTAGAAATCAAAGTCTGATTACCCTTTAAATATTAAACTATAAAAAATATTACATTGAATCTTATAAATGCATTGCAAAAGTGAAAGACCAAGTTACAACCAATGCAACTCTTGTTCATCATTAATAATGATTTTTTGCTCTTATTAAATTATATTGCATAGAATTTTATTTGCTTGCATTGATTTCAAAAGGTACTCGAAAGCGTGTAGTCTAAAAATTCTACGATTTGAGACAGAATAGATTAATTTTCTGGGCAAAAATCTTGCCGTAATTTTTCAAAATCCAAGTTATAGCTCTCAAATTCAAGAATTTTGGGTTCCCCGCTGGTTTTTGAGGGTGTTGAACCCATTTGTACCATCAAAAATCCCGATAAAACACAACTAAAATTTGATTTTGCAAAATAAAAAAACACTGGATTCCGGCTAAAATTGACCGTCCAATCCAAGTCGTCGAATTTCTAGACAACTCCACCCGAAAGTTTTCAGAAAGTGTGCTTCAAATTTTGATGGTATACTTGACTAAATGGATAGATATAGCCAAGCCAAAATATGTGTGTGTGATTGGGGCTTGAAGCACATTCACTTATTTGGAAAATCTTTGGTTGGTAAGTTTATGGAATTTATTGGCCAAAGAAAGTTTATGGAAGTAAGTGAGAGCAAAATTCTATATTTCCAGGTTCATTCATGGTTTGGATAAAAACCTTAAGAAAAGCATAAAAAATGTGTTTAATTAATGGAAAGTATTAGTATTAGCCCTTCCTATTATTGATAATAATTTGTCTTAAAAGGTATGAAATGGAACCATGTTGTGTGAATGAATGAGGAGCACATCACTTCTATTTATACTTTATCTTCCACTTGACTTTTTCCCTAACTAGGTCGGCCCCAACAACTTAACCTAATGTTGTCTGGGCCGACTCCTCTAGGGGACTTAAACACCCCATTACATTTGACTCTAAGGGGATCTATTGCCTCGACTTACAAAGGAGGATTTACCTCAATGAATTTACATAATCAAATACAATAATAACATCCCGACGAAGGAATAAAACATCTCCGAATAAATTACAATAATAAAATACAATAGAATATTATTCGAAGTTACAATATTTCAACACTCCCCCTTAACGAAAAGGGTATTCCACTGACAACATCAACATCAACTGTAGGAGCAAGGAGAGAGAGCATCATCAACAACATCAAGGAGATACATCTATAAATCATTGGAAGTTTTCTTCAACAACATCAGCAAATGGAACCGTTACTGGAACATCTTCAATATATTCAACATCTTTAGTACTGGAGCATCATCTTCTACAACACTGAGTCTTCATCTTTGGTCTTCATCTTCTGCAACACTCGATCGCACGATTGTCTACAACAAAACTTGATCTCTCGATCAGCAACATCATCTTGATCTTTCGTTCAGTAGCAACATGACCTACAACATACATGATCCAGTTACGGGATGATCAATCCCTTTCACTTTAGGACATAAGTCCAAGGATGATACAATCCAACCACATTCTCGAGGACAGAAGTCACTGGATCAGTTCTGGACTGAATTCCAAGGATGATACAATCCAACCACAGTGCCAGTCCTTTTTCATACTGGATGTGACCTAGATCAAATCTAGGATTTTCCACCACAGTGCTAGTCCTTTTTCATATTGGATGTGACCTAGATCAAATCTAGGATTTTCCACCACAGTGCCAGTCCTTTTTCATACTGGGTGTGACCTAGATCAAATCTAGGATTTTCCCCCATAGTGCCAGTCCATTTTCATACTGGATGTGACCTATATCAAATCTAGGATTTTCCACCACAGTGCTAGTCCTTTTTCATACTGGATGTGACTAGATCAAATCTAGGATTTTCCACCACAATGCCAGTCCTTTTTCATACTGGGCGTGACCTAGATCAAATCTAGGATTTTCCACCACAGTGCCAGTCCTTTTTCATACTGGATATGACCTAGATCAAATCTAGGTTTTCCAGCACAACATCATCATCATCACATTCTCAGAGACAAGAGTCTACAGATCCCTTTAGGCCATGTGTCCAGGGATGGTACAATCCCACTGCAACATCATCATCATCACATTCTCGGAGACAAGAGTATACAGATCCCTTTAGCCATGTGTCTAGGGATGATACAATCCCACTGCAACATCATCGCCACTGCTCCCCCTTTTGAGGAAGGTCCTTTCGAACCACAAAAAGCTTGTCACGAAAGTACTCAAACTTCACTCGAGATAGAGGCTTAGTCAACATATCATCAACTTGCTCACCAATTCTCACATACTGAAGCTTTATATCTCCCTTTTGTACCATATCCCGTATGTAAAAAAATAGGATTTCTATGTGCTTTGACTTGTCATGGAATGTTGGGTTCTCTGTCATATTTATACAACTCTGGTTGTCACATAGAATCACCGTGGTATCCAACTCCAGGTCAAATAGACCTGACATCAACTTTCAAATCCATATGGATTCACAACTTAGCAGAACAAGCTGCTATATACTCTGCTTCAGCTGTGCTGAGAGCAACACTGTACTGCTTCATGCTAAACCATGAGATCATGGTGGATCCTAGACAATAACATCCACCTAAGGTGCTCTTCCTGCCAAGAAAATTTCGGCCCAATCTGCATCTGTATAACCATACAATCTGTAGTCATGATCTCCAACATAGTATAGACCAAAGTCTATCGTACCTTCCAGGTACCTCATCACATGCTTTGCAGCTACCAAGTGAACACGTTTATTCTCAACTAGATACTGACTCAGGGTGTTCACAACAAAGCATATATATGGCCTGGTATTCGTGAAATACATCAACGAGCCAGTCATCTGTCTGTAAACTATAGAAACCACTATCCATCATCCCATATATCTACTTCACATTTTCCTTGGCTAAGGAAAAATATCATCTGATCTTAGCCACATATCTAATCACAAGAATCATGCCAAGATTCTTTAACTCTGAGATCTACTCCCTCTGAAGTGGATTTTTCTACATCTGAGTATTTTTCCTCCCTCTGTGATTAAACATCATTCACACACTGCATTGAGTGATCTTCTGCATATCTATCCGTGCCATCTTCCGTCAGATGGATCTACTGATATCAGCCTCAAGATCACTTGAAATCTATAGTGAGTTCCTTCTTGCATCCATCTGAGAGAAGCATGTCATCTGTATATAGAAACCATCTTCAACCTTGTAGCAAAGGTTGAAATCCGCATCGCCCGTGGTGATCATCAAGCTTGTCAAATGACTATCGATCCTGGGTACCTGTTGAACCCGTACAAAGCCTTCTTCAATCATGTGATTCTCTTTCAAATCTTATGAGTTTGCTCGATATGCACTTCTTCTTCAATTACACCATTCAAGAGAACGGTCTTGTCATCCATGGGTGTAATCTATCTCTGGAAGTGTGTCTAGCCACTGGAGCAAACATCTCATCATGATCCTCTCCCTCTTTCTAAGAGAATCCTCTAGCCACGAGCCTTGCTTTGTACTTCTATAGTATGTTTGATTTGTAAGTATTCTTGTTGAACAGTCATCACTTGTTCTTCGGAACAAGTGTTCATCATCCTTCTTTTGTAGATCATAGCACACGATCTTTCCTACAAATCAAATTCAATTACATGATTAGTAACACTTCATAATTATCAAATCATGTTGACATTTCAATGATAACCTATTGTGCATACTGATATGATTCACATAGTTATGCAACTATCTTGACCAATACTTTGGCACAAAAATTTTCCATATCCTGTATGCATACAGTGGCTATCTAGCTGCCTTCCATCCCTACCAGAACATACTATCAAGAGCGTGCACAGCTCCTAGCATGTTAGCAAAGAGGTTTCATTCTAGACAAGCAACAATGGAATGTTTGTCCAACTTACCCATCATATGCATATTAGTAGTATACTGTTCAATGTTATATGAATGCTTACACTATGCATGATATATTTCTTGATTCTAAGAATACAAATATGCATACAACTATTATGAGCAATATCATTAACTATTCAGATATTCAAGAAGTAATTCAAATAAGAACTCAAATACTTATATTTTATGTTTGTGTGGTCTTGATCTCTATTTTCCCTTCATGATAGCATCATGATTATATGTCTTTGAACTTCTATCCATCCTGTACCACTATGCATGCTTAATTTTGCACTAATTTCATCATTGTGTCATCCTCAATATCTCATACATAATCATACATTCATTAGTATAATCTCAATACTATCACAACATTATAATTCTAAATAATCTTAAACATGTATGGTCATTATCATTTCATACACAAGTAATTTATCACAAGGGTTAGTATTCAAGGTTTCAGGGAGTACTTCTTTTACTCATGCATATTCTTATTTGACCATAGGACTCTTCTAGTTTGTCATATCATTGATCAAACTAAGAAACATAATATGCATAAACCCTTGATTACTTAAACTTCTAACTTCAAGAATAATCATTATCAATCATACAAAAGTATACTTATCTAAGATCATAACACAAAGTAGGATTCTTACTCGATATAGGAAAACATACCTCGATTAGCATGCTTGCTAGTTATGTCTAACATACTCAAACAATATCTTCTTTGTTCTCTTCAATGATTTAGAGACCTTGTGCTAGTAACCTGCATATCTCATAAGTTAAGCATAATAGAACCAAATCATACATACCTCGTAAGTAGAGCTTCAATGTGATCAATGACTATGGATGCGACTTTGTTTTCATGTCATCATGGTCATATATTCTTGATCTAGAACTTTATTTTTCTTTCTTGATGTACCTTTCATGTTAGTAGACAACATCAAAGTGCATTAGTCCAATCATAAGTGTCATAACCCTAATCAATGAATGTCTTCTATCATTCACATGCATTCATACTTTTACTAAGGTGATCAGAAAAGTCTAAAATTAATCATGATTGTACTAACCTCAATAATATGAAGACAAACATATCATGAACTTAATCATCATATAAATGAAACAGATTTCAAAACATACCTGCATCTCCTCAAGTCATACCTGTCGAGATTGCTTGTAATCTTCTCTATAAAGGTAAAATCCTAATAATCCAAGGTAGATCACTTGTAAACATATAATATAGGTTCATGTTTCTAGTATGATATAATATCAATGCCATTTAAACCTCCTTCATTGCTGTAAGTTTTAAACCTTAACAGTGAAGTACAAACATATATCGATTCTTAAGCATTTACGGAAAATACACAATGGCACACACATTACACAGAGATTTTCACCTGGAAACCCTTAACCGGGAAAAAACCAGCAAAACTTAGAGCCGCATAGCTCCTTTCTCATTATATGTTTATTTTACATGTACAATACAATAAATGGTATTCTGCAGCATCTAAAACCCTAATTCGTTTACCCGAATTAGGTTACAACCCTAATTCCTTTTACCGGAATTAGATAGAGTACAATGGGTCGAAAATCGCGAAAAAGCAAAAAGCAACCCAAAAAAAATTTTGCGCTCCGCGCGGACTCCGGGGGCCTAACGGCCCCCTCCGTGTCGTTTCGGAACCTAACGGTCCGAAACGAAGGGGGTGGGCCCTGTCGGGCTACCCCCCCCTCTAAACCCCCCCCTCCGGACGCGCCCGGCGCAGGCGAATCGAAGGTGCCGTAGGGATCGTGTTGTACACGCAGCGACCATGTGAAGAGATATAACATACCCAACATTCTCCCACTTGTTGTTCTCTTCACATACAGGAGAAATTTATGACTTCAACAATTCAGGGCAACAATGCCCATGTTCTCTTTGCACCAAGAGAACTTCTGAGTACTCACAGACTTTGTCAAAGAGTCTGCAACATTTACCAAAGTGTCAACCTTTTCCAGCAACACTTTGTTCTGTTCAACCATGTCTCTGACGAAATGGTACTGCACATCAATGTGCTTTGTCCTCGAGTGATAAGCAGGGTTCTTTGCCAGAAATATTGCACTTGAGCTATCACAACCAATTTTTACTGCATTCTGAACAAAACCAATACCTGAACACAATCTTTGCAACCATACAGCTTCCTTACTTGCATGGGTAGCTGCCATGTATTCAGCTTCTGTAGTTGAGAGTGCAACTACAGCTTGTCTTCTACTCATCCAACTGATTGCTCCTCCAAATAGATTAAAAACGTAGCCACTTGTAGATCTTCTGTGATCAAGATCTCCAGCCCAGTCAGCATCAGCAAATCCTTGTATATCTATCTCTCTGTTTAGACCGGGTCTTCCTTGGTAGCAGATTGCAGAATCTGTAGTGCCACGCAAATACCTGAAGACCCTTTTTACTGCAGTCCAATGTTCCTTTCCTGGTTTTGACATGTATCTACTCAAAACTCCCACTGCATGGGCTATATCTGGTCTAGTACAGACCATGTCATACATCAGACTGCCAACTGCACTAGCATATGGAACATGAGACATGTCCTCTACCTCTTCTTGTGTAGTGGGACACTGTTCTGCAGATAACCTTACACCTACAGGAATGGGCACCTTCACTGGTTTGCTTTCCTGCATATTAAATCTCTTCAATATCGTTTCAACATATTTCCTCTGATTTAACCAGAGTTTCCTGTTTTCACGATCTCTTTTTATTTCCATGCCCAAAATGAAATTTGCAGCACCAAGATCTTTCATGTCAAATTCAGATGACAGCTGATTCTTGACATCCTTGATGATTTCTTTGTTGTTTCCAATTAGCAACATATCATCAACATACAATATTACATAAATAAAATGATCACCAATTAGCTTAAAATAAACACAGTGATCAGCTTTGCTTCTTGAGAAACCAAGTCCCAGTATATAAGTATCAAATTTTTGATACCACATTCTGGGAGATTGTTTCAAACCGTAGAGAGACTTTTTCAGCTTACAGACAAGCTCCTTTCTTCCTTTCACCACAAACCGTTCTGGTTGCTTCATATAGATCTCTTCATTAAGATTTCCATGTAGGAAAGCCGTCTTTACATCCATCTGTTCTACTTCAAGATCAAAAGCAGCAGAAATAGATAAAAGAAATCTAATAGAAGTCAATTTTGCAACAGGTGAAAAAATCTCACCAAAATCGATGCCCTCAATTTGGGAGTAACCTTTCGCAACTAGTCGAGCCTTGTACTTCTCCACTTTACCTGCTGCATTTATCTTCTTCTTGAATACCCATTTGCTTCCAATAGGCTTTCTTCCTTCTGGCAACTCAACCAGATCCCATGCCTCATTTTTGTCCAAGGCATCCATTTCTTCTATCATGGCCTTCTTCCATAGTTTACTATCTTCTGAATCCATTGCCTCTTTAGCAGTTCTAGGATCATCATCAGTAATAGATAACACAAAATTAGAACGAAAATCAGGGGGACTGTACCTTTCAACTTGCCTTCTTTCTCGGTCAGATCTCCTCAATACCGGAGTCTGTGGATCCGCCTCTTCATCTGATTCAGACGATTCTGCCTCCTCATCTGATTCAGACGAATCTGGTTCCTCAAAAGAGTCACCTCTTTCATCCTTGATATCAAAGTGTAGCTTCTCTGAATCCTTTTCCTTTGGTACATCCTCAATCCTGGAAGTGCTTTCAACTTCTCTGAAGATCACATCTCGACTGTAAACTGTTTGCCTTTTTACTGGGTTCCACAGCTTGTAACCTTTCACTCCATCCTTGTAACCAATGAAGATACATTTTTCCGCCTTATTATCCAACTTGCTCCTTTTCTCCTTTGGAACATGTACAAAAGCATCACACCCAAACACTCTGAGATGAGAGAGAGAGGGTTTCTTACCAGTCCAAACCTCATGAGGTGTCTTGTCAACCAACGCTGATGTGGGTGTCCTATTCACTAGGTAACACGCAGTGTCAACAGCTTCTGCCCAGAATTGTTGTGCTAGCCCTGCACCACTGAGCATACTCCTTGCCTTTTCCATCAATGTCCTGTTCATCCTTTCTGCAACCCCATTCTGTTGAGGTGTGTATGGAGTAGTCTTTTGCCTTGCTATTCCACACGTTTTACAGAACTCCTCAAATTCACTTTCACAGAATTCTCCACCGTTATCTGTTCTGAGTACTTTTATTTTCTTCTCAGTTTGATTCTCTACAAGAGCCCTAAATTCTTTGAATCTATTAAAAACCTCAGATTTCTTACGCAGGAAATAAATCCAAGTTTTCCTTGAGAAATCATCTATAAATGAAACATAATACACAGATTTACCAAGTGATGGAACAGGCACAGGTCCAAAAACATCACTGTGTATTAACTCTAAGATTCCTTTAGCTCTTACAACACCAGATGAGAATCTTACTCGATTCTGTTTACCATATAAGCAATGTTCACAGAAATCAAAATCTAATGTGAAATCAGACATGCCTTCAGCCATACTTTTACCTTGTAATAGTCGAAGACCCTTTTCTCCAATATGTCCCAGCCTTCGATGCCATAGCGATGTCTTCTCACTAGAGACAGTAAGGACTCTGTCTCCTTCATTTTTACCCTCAGAAACAATAGTGCTGTTACATCCATTTTTGAAGGTGCTTCCCAACAACTTGTATAGAGTTCCAATCCGAACTCCCCTCATCAACACCAATGACTCTCGAACCATTTTGCATGTGTTCTTTTCAAATAGAGTTTTCACACCTGCATCATCCATTTTACTTACAGATATAAGGTTTCTAGCCAACTTTGGAATGTGCAGAACCCCGGGAAGAGTTTTAACCCTTCCATCTTTGAGCAGTAGCTTGACCTTTCCTCGACCTATGATTTTCGCTACCGAGTTGTCTCCCAGAAATACATCTCCTCCATCATACTTTTCGTATTCAGAAAACCACTCCCTGTGGGGAGTCATATGATAAGACGCACCTGAGTCAATCAACCACGAATCATGCTCTGCATGTGTACTTGAAGATGCCAGATACACATCTCCTCCTTCCTCTGTAGATTCTTTCCCATCTGCGGATGGAGCGTCATTAGGTCCTCTACTTTTATCAGTAATTTTTGATTTACAATCCTTCTTGTAATGCCCAGCTTTTCCGCACTTCCAGCATTTTCTTACAGAAGGTCCTGGAGATTTAGATCTCCCTCTAGATTTAGATCTACCACCTGAAGACTTATTTTTAGATCTGTCTCCAGGGCGACCTCTTACAAATAAGGCATCCTTGGCTGAACTATCTATGGATTTCCGCCTCATTTCCTCCGATAGTAGGGATGCAACCACATCATCGAAGTTTAGTGTGGTTGCATTACTCCCAATAGCTATGACCAGATTATCCCATGAATCTGGCAAAGAGCACAACAGACTAATACACTTTTCATCATCATCAAGTTTAATACCAACAGATGTCAACTGACTTACCAGAGTATTGAAGGCGTTTAGATGCTCTGAAACAGAGTCTCCATCAGTCATCCTCAGAAGGTACAATTTCTTTCGCAGAAATAACTTATTTACCAGGGACTTTGACTGATACAGACTTCCCAGTTTATCCCATAGCTTCTTTGCAGTGTCTTCTCCAGATACGTTCACCAATACCGAATCTGCAAGGCAAAGACGAATAGTGCTCCTTGCTTTCCTTTCCAGCTTTTCCCATTCTTCTTTTACCGCACCAGAGGGCATGGTACCTGGATCTACTGCGATCCATTGTTCTCTATCTACCAGAAGATCTTCCATCTTGAGCTTCCATAGCTCAAAGCTATGACCATTAAATTTCTCAATCTCGAATCTAGAACTGCTCGCCATTCTTTAAACAAAGAATAAATCACCGCTGCGAAGCTCCCACTGAAACCAGGTTTATCACAAATCCAAGATCGAGCCAAACCCCTGGAAACAAAGGCGTCCCTCTGAACCCAAAATTGCTCTGATACCAAATGTAAGTTTTAAACCTTAACAGTGAAGTACAAACATATATCGATTCTTAAGCATTTACGGAAAATACACAATGGCACACACATTACACAGAGATTTTCACCTGGAAACCCTTAACCGGGAAAAAACCAGCAAAACTTAGAGCCGCATAGCTCCTTTCTCATTATATGTTTATTTTACATGTACAATACAATAAATGGTATTCTGCAGCATCTAAAACCCTAATTCGTTTACCCGAATTAGGTTACAACCCTAATTCCTTTTACCGGAATTAGATAGAGTACAATGGGTCGAAAATCGCGAAAAAGCAAAAAGCAACCCAAAAAAAATTTTGCGCTCCGCGCGGACTCCGGGGGCCTAACGGCCCCCTCCGTGTCGTTTCGGAACCTAACGGTCCGAAACGAAGGGGGTGGGCCCTGTCGGGCTACCCCCCCCTCTAAACCCCCCCCCTCCGGACGCGCCCGGCGCAGGCGAATCGAAGGTGCCGTAGGGATCGTGTTGTACACGCAGCGACCATGTGAAGAGATATAACATACCCAACAATTGCTGCCCTATGAGTCTCCCAACTTTGCTAGGGATTCTTCTTACTTGGAAACCCTAATTTTCAATCTCCTTCCTCCCACAACATTTCGATGGAAGATTAATATCTATGATTAATGGATTAAAAATCCATTTTCAAAGTTTCCAATGTTGCATCAGGTGTCTCCAACATTTTATCAGGTCATGCCATACCTAAAAAAACTGAAAACACTAAGTGAGAGTCGTTTTAGATGTCTCCATTGAGCATTTTAGATGTGCAATATTGTTTCTAGTTTATCTCTAAAATTTTGGATCCTCAGGGTATGAAACTTTGGACAGTGGTATCTTGACCTGTCATATTTCCAAAACCACAGGTTTGAGATTCATGGGATTATCAATCATAGAGATATGCTACGTTTCCTAACATGACCTGTTTATGGGAAGAAACAACATAACAAACTTGTACGGCGTGCCAAGTGTCATTGTTTCAACTTAGGCCTCTGATACTCAGACCTGTGAAACTACAGTCCGTTCCCTAATTGTCACTTTTTACGGAAGTCCATTTGGATATTCCTATCCCGATATAAGACCTTTTTTCCTAGGTCACCTGGTTAGGGATGCATTCTGGAAGAGGCATAAACCCTAACTTGTACGGATCATATCTCACAAAGTACAACGAACCAGAGGTTGAAACTCAAACAAAAGGTACATTAACATTTCATATTCAACCTGTCGAAGTTTCAGATCCTGAACTTTCGCAAAAAGTGATTTATAGTGAAAATTACAATATGATTAGTTTTTGCTATACAAATCCCTAGCTTTCAAATTGTCGCAAGTGAAACAAGTGTCGTAAATGCCATATATTGCCTTCTTTCAGGATAGCTCTGATACCATGTTAAGATTCAATATGATAAGGTAGATAACATCAGTATTCAATTCAATTTCATAACAATAACATATACAAGATCACTGAAAGAATAACAAGCACAGCATAAACACAAGAGACACAAATTTATCCTGGGAAACCCTCTAGGGGAAGAAAACCCAGCAAAAATTCCTCAATATAGATGATCAAAAGTACAAAGACAAAACCCAAAACAAGTTCTCCTTCTCCTAGCATATATATATATATATATATATATATATATATATATATATATCTCCTATGCAAATTACACAAGTGAGTGTGTGTGTGAATGAATGAGGAGCACATCACTTCTATTTATACTTTATCTTCCACTTGACTTTTTCCTTAACTAGGTCGGCCCCAACAACTTAACCTAATGCTGACTGGGCCGAGTCCTCTAGGGGACTTAAACACCCCATTACATTTGAAGCTAAGGGGATCTATTTCCCCGACTTACAAGGGAGGATTTACCTCAATGAATTTACATAATCAAATACAATAATAACATCCCGATGGAGGAATAAAACATCTTCAAATAAATTACAATAATAAAATACAATAGAATATTCTTCGAAGTTACAATATTTCAATACAGATGTGAGAGCTTGGTTTGGTATCCGAGAAGAGGACGCGTTCTTGTTTGTACCACTCCGAAGCATATTTGTGGTGCCAGAGCGACACCCACAACTCATCTTTGTAATTAATCCATCTCCAACATATTTTGGCTCCACTCACCTCGTTGAATTTTTCTGGATCATTCAGACCTAGCACCCCTTGAAATTTTAGGGTGTAGACTTCATCCCAATTGACTAAATCCCATTTGCTCTTTTTGCTCACACCACTCCATAGAAATTTCCTTTCGATATTTCTAATTTCTTTCAGGACTTCTTTAGGGGCTTCCATAGTTGAAAATAGGTAAACTGGCATTGCCTGTAGTACAACTTTAACCATAACAAACATGCTCACAAGGTTGAGAGGGAATAACGTCCAGTGCCCATACTCATGGAATCGTCTATGTCAAAAAGGAATATGCTCATAATCTAGCAGTTGCTGCCAATCCTCATCATCCCAAGGTGAAGTTTATTGCCTCTAGTAGTTCCTTTGAGATATCCATGTAGACACAGATTCGGGCATACAAAGTATACTGTTGGGATTTTGTTTGCTTAGAGATCTTGATGAAGGATCCCAGGGTATTTCCTATATCCTCCAAGATATCAGGTTCTTAGTATTTCCCCGAGGGAAATATAACCGGATCCACATTGGAGCGATGCTTAGATCCTCTTTATCTGGGAAGAATCTTTCCTTCCATGGCTTGAGCAGGAGGCCCATAAAGTAAAATAAATAAGGTCCACCGTAAAAAAATCAATCTCGATTTTTTTTTTTTTCAAATGGCCAAACCCCCACATATTTAACAAGAGGCCCATAAAGTAAAATAAATAAAGTCCACCGTAAAAAATTCAATCTCGATTTTTTTTTTTTCCAGATGGCCAAACCCCCACATATTTAACAAGAGGCCCATAAAGTAAAATAAATAAAGTCCACCGTAAAAAATTCAATCTCGATTTTTTTTTTTTTTTTTTTTTCCCAGATGGCCAAACCCCCACATATTTAACAAGAGGCCCATAAAGTAAAATAAATAAAGTCCACCGTAAAAAATTCAATCTCGATTTTTTATTTTTTTTTTTATCAGATGGCCCAACTCCCACATATTTAACAATTAAGGCATGACCTTTCATGTATTGAATTTGTTCCCGCAACTTACCAGATTTGATCTACATAGAAGGGGGATAAGCTGATCTCGAATTTTTTTTATTTTTTTTTTTCCCAGATGGCCAAACTCCCACATATTTAACAATTTGATCTACATTTCCCGCAACTTACTAGATTTGATCTACATAGAAGGGCTAGGCTGATCTCGAATTTTTTTTATTTTTTTTATCAGATGGCCAAACTCCCACATATTTAACAATTAAGGCGTGATCTTTCATGTATTGAATTTGTTCCCGTAACTTACCAGATTTGATCTACATAGAAGGGGGCTAGGCTGATCTGGTGAGACATTGTCCTGGTCGTATTCCCCTAGGCCCCTGCTGTTGATTCGAGTTTGACTCCTTCAACCCTTCTCCTCCCACTTCATTTAGAAAATCTCGGGTATTGTCGTCCCTTGCTTGTGCATACTGTATCAAGGGAGAAGGGTTCGTCCCTACCCCCAATGAGTTATTCCATTTGTCTCCGTCAACCGTCCCTCCTCTTATGATCACCAAAATCAGAAATATAACCCCCGAAAAGATACTGCAGAAACCCTTAGTCGCATCCCCCCAACTTCTATGGAGTCAACCGAGCCCATGTCCTCCACATCCATCTTTTCGAATTTTATCCTAAGTGTTTATTTTTCACGTTGGATGTGGAGCTTCTCAAATCCACTCACCCCTATCCCTAAGTTTCTTCACCTTTGCATGCATTCCTTGTATGATCTTTTAAGCCTAAGTTTTTTTCCCTCTCTCCCTTGGCACATTTCTCGATGCAAACCCTAGCCTATGTTTCTTGACATGTGGCAATGACCTGACCTACCTTTGGGTGATATATGGTGATTGTGGGTCGGACACGAATGGTTGGGCAATGATAGTACAAGGTGATTGTGCATGGCTGGGCGATGACAGGGTAGGGTGACTAGGCAGTGGCGTGGCGGCCAAAATTCATGTCAAACACAAATTACAGAAGGTTCCATGGATTCCTCTCACTTCA
Organism: Larix kaempferi; assembly: GCA_027924585.1. Classification (NCBI taxonomy): domain Eukaryota; kingdom Viridiplantae; phylum Streptophyta; class Pinopsida; order Pinales; family Pinaceae; genus Larix; species Larix kaempferi. The sequence continues at coordinate 7,481,923 of BSBM01000129.1, read as the reverse complement.
AATTCAATGTAATGGAAAATACATTTTCTTTATAAACATTGACCATTGCCTTCCCATAATGCATGTGGGATAATTGAAGTGAATTTGCAAATCAAGGGCCAAGAATTCATGTGGAGAATAGATCAATGATTGTTGAGTCTCTATCTTCTAAAGGTCATATCTTGAGCCTCCGATGTCCATATTGAGAAAAAAAAAGCTGATTGGAAATATAAGAGGATGAAAAATAACTTGAGAATGGCATGCCTAAAAAATTAAAACATAATCATGACTATTTCTAGCTTGGCATGAAAACTATTTTGGGAAAATGGTTTATTAAAAAAAATTGTTAAAATGTTTAAAGTGGGCCCTAATTGGGGGCACGAGTTTCTAAGTTGACATGTACCAAGGGGAATCTAATGAAATTTTAATTAAGTGACCAAGCTATCATTTCATCAAAAGGAAAGCACATGAGAGATTGAAGAAAGGGAAAAAACCCTAATCCTAAAAGCAGTTCGAAGAGAGTGAAGAAAACATTATAAAAGAATATATTTGGAGCACATTCAAAGGGTCCAATCCTAAACAATTTGCCTCTTTTATCCATGAGTACAGACCGTCAATTCCTCCCCTATGTTTTCTCCTTTCCATTAAGTTCCTCATTCAACCTTGTGTTGCATAAGTCTAGCATTGAGGCTGAGTTCTATTTCATTCTCTCTCTCTCTCTCTCTCTCTCTCTCTCTCTCTCTCTCTCTCTCGGTATTTGTTTTGGATCCACATGAGCATTCTCCAACCTAGATAAGGATGTCATTCAAGCCTAGTTGTCTATTTGATTCATGGAGATTCAGTGTTGTATTTGGCAAGCTTTATTTGTGACTGTATCCAACTGTCTTGTGAAGAACTAAGTATTGTATTTATTATTGTTTGTAAAACTTCAAGGATAACTATTCAAGGGCATATCATTTTTATGGTCTCTGAATTTCATGTGAGGATGAGATCTTGAGTATATGTTTCCTATGCATCCCTATAATATTTATGGTTGAAATCATTTAAAGTTATTTGAAGGACCCTTGTTATCTATGTTCTTTCTTCTTGTGAGATATCTGGTTGCATCTCCTACTTGCATATGTTATAAGAGGCATGTTGTGGTGAGCTCGGTATATATTTATATTTGATATTTAATCTTTCTTGAATCCATTTACTTTTGAGTTGTTTGGTCCATTCCTAGGAAACGCTTGCACTTGAATGATAAATTTGGTTATGAAGAACTCTCTTTTATTTAAGAGAATATGATAAGAATTTGGGGGTTTGTTGCTTAGCATTCTTCCTTCTCATTTGTCTCAAACTCAAAAAAATCAAGAAACATCTTCAATATTTAAAGAGAGGAGTACCACCTCTATAAAAATGGAGAGTCTTTCTTGTTTCCCGAAAGAATTCTCCCAGTGTTGATTTTTTTCTCTTGTTGAGAAAAATAGATCAACAAGTTCCCAGTTAAACCATCCAAAGTGGATTGAAGTTGTGTTGCTTGAGCTTCTCCTACCAATTCTCCATTCTTTCCTCCTAAGGATTATCAGAGTCACATCATATTGGATGGTCCAAATCCCTTTATGATATCTAATTAGACATTTCGATCACTTTTGACTCCCATAGATTTCTTTATTTCTTTGATTTTATTTGATTCACAAGTTTGGACTAGAGGTTTGCTTTTATGCTTATTGCATTAGCGAAAACAGACCAGGGATAGCAGATACAAGTAACAACCCATAACGGGGGATTAAGAAGCACCTACCCATACCTACAAAGAAAACAATTTCCTATGATCATTGTGAAAACAACAAATCTATCAGCCTCGATTCACTAGTAAGACGGGGGTAATGTTGTTCAGAAGATATGTTTTTTAGACTTATTGTATTTAAAGTTCTAGAAGGCAGTGCTATTCTAAAAGGTATGCAGTTGTGTTATTGTATCATAAAAAATTCCTGAAACATCTTATTACTACACTTATTGTGATGAACTATGCAATGTTTCGTATATGGGGGCTTCTCTTAACTGTTGTTGTATGTGGTGTCAATGTTTGGTTCATATTGAATACCATCCAAAAATGTTCGAAAAGTTGGATCATGTTTGTGATTTGGGTTCTTACAAAAGGCTTGTTTTGTCTAACAAGGAAACTTATAAATTGGTGATATAGTTGAATTTCTTATTGTTATGGATATCTTGTGGACCTTATTTTTCAAACCAAAACTTAGCAGTGTTTTGTAGGTTGTTATTTGGACTTAGAAATTGATTGAAGGATTTTGGTTGTCCATCTTTAACCATTAGGTTTACTGCAAAAATATTTCTATTCAATTTGCTTTTGATACATTTGATCCCTAGAAAAGGTCATGATACCATTAATATGTGTTTAGCCTTTAAGAAGTTCAGTCATATGGTGTTTAGGATCACATTGGTAACTCGAGAGACATTCTGAGAAGGTTTACTGTCACATACAAATTATCACTCTTCTTGATAAGTTTGTATTCTCAATTTACTCAGTTGACCTAAGTACATTTTTTACTGTTATTAGTGATTTTTTTGTTGTCTCCAAATTATGTGGCTTAGAACTAGATAGATGCTTCCATATTTCTTGTCTTAAGCATTTTAAAAATTGAAGTTGGTTATTTTAGAGATTTTTTTTAAAAGTTAAAACATGCCCACAAGTCGATAATTTGCTATGAATATTTTGTGCAATGCATGTGTTTTCGGGTTAAAGAAAGCAGGAGGTCGGCCAAAGACTTTGTAAGGTGTCTTCAATTCTTTGAAGGCACAACTTAGCATTTCCCTCATGTTTTATGAACCTAAAATCAACATTTTGTTTCAAAGTAGCTTTTTATATTTAATGCACTATGGTGAAAGCTAAGAACGTTTTTTTACAAAATTGTAGAAGAGCATGCAACTACTATTAGTACATCGAGAGGAAAAATATGGTGATTCTTGGAAACTGAAATTTCAGCCATTTAAAGTGAGAAATATATGGAATACACACAATCATGTCTACTCAAATATTATAAGCTACCACTAAGGAATGTTCCTATCTCTATGCTAAATCATGATATCCACCATCCTTGTATCTGGCATGAAATGTCTTGGCAATATATTGTATGTACACAATAAACCACCATTTTTGTATTTGTATCTAGATATGACATGTGCATGCTCATTCAAGAAAAAGATAAAATGAAAAAAAGGATGAAACAACTACATGATGTGGTAGGACAATTATACTTGGCAGTTTGAGATGTTGTGGATGATTTTGTTTCCCTCATGATAGTTCAACAGATACATGGGAAACATGTGGTTGTGAATATTTGTGGTCGGAATAGATTATGTGAAGTCTTTAGTGGGTTTTAACTTTAATATTTTTATAAGAAGCTTTACTTTTCCATATTTTTTATGATGTAGCCAATCAAATTTAATTCATTCATGAGATTTAAAAGCCATGTAAACACATGAGAGTGGAAAAATAACAATATTTTATTCCTTCTCCATCCTAACTATTACAATGGAAGTTCGACCTCTTATAACTGATATCTAAGAATTTAGAAAATTGCTAATTTTAGAAAATTCTCTCATGCCTCTAAAACTGACCACTAAGTTAAATCTAACTAGAGCGACACTAGTTGTCAACTCACTATTCTGATTAGGTGCATAAACTAACAAATAACCGATATATGAGATTTTCGAAAATTGCTAATTTTAGAAAATTTCGCATGAATCTACAACTAACCACTAACATAAAGCTAACTAGAGAAACACTAGCTGTCAACACGCTTTTCTGATTGGGTGCATAAACTAACCGATAACTGATAATTACAAATTTAAAAAATCCACAAAAACAATAAAACCCCAATTTGAGGCACTATATGAAGGAATTAGGTCCTGGAAAAGTGTCGAAAAAAGATCAGATCAGAAGGTTCTGATTGGTCACTGCAGTAAAATCTTCGAAATACAAATTCCTATTAAATTTGAACCCAAACGAATAAACGTGTCAAAATTTATGACCTTCGGAAATCCCTGCATTTTTTTTCCTTTTTTTTAAATTTCAGCCCACCCTGCATCATTTTACCACCACCAAACTCTACTTGATCATCACCCACAATCTCAACCTTGTACCCTAGCCCAAAGGTAAATGTCTGTGATGCCTTGTCTCGTTCCCATGCCAGAGTGTTTGACTCCTCCTTATTCTTATATTACTCTTCCTTACCTCTAGTGATATCATCTTCCACTTAGCTTCTCTTTCAACTTCTAACTCCAAAGCTTGCATTGTTTTCCAACCTTGAGACCAAATATAGGATGTTTCATTATTTTCTACTTGATTTAAAAAATATAAGCCTTTACTTTGAAATTGAAAATTGGTCAAGTCACATGGTGAGACTAAAACTACATTCCCACAACCCAAGATGGGGTCTTGTGTAATTTGCATAGGAGAGAGAGAGAGAGAGAGAGAGAGAGAGAGAGAGATCTGCAAGGAGAAGGAGCACTTGTTTGGGGTTTTGTCTTTTTACTTTTGATCATCTATATTGAGGAAGTTTTGTTGGGTTTTATTCCCCTAGAGAGTTTCCTAGGATAAATTTGTGTCTCTTATGTTTATGTTGTGCTTGTTATTCTTTCAATGATCTTGTATATGTTATTGTTATGAAATTGAATTGAATATTGATGTTATCTATCTTAGCATATTGAATCTTAACAATCTGGAAATCAACGATACAAAGGAGAGCCATGATTCAGGATAACAACTTTTGGGAAATCAGGAATGGGGAAACGACGAATTTCTAGGAAGATTCCTGGCAACAACTTCCCAAGCTCCAAGATCTCTCAGACTTCTCTAGAACCCGATGCTTCTGCGAATCGTAGTCTAAACAAAAAGTCAAATACTTATGGAGGGTTGATGCAGGGAATGGGGAGTTTAGAGAATGGTTACCTCAGAACTAGTGGCAACAAGCTTGCAATCAGGAAATTGATCATCATCAATTAGAGGCCCTTCTGGATCGCTACATTAGGATCCATCATGGGCCGAATAATCTCCGTTGTGGTTCCCATATATTTTTTCAATAAAGGAGGCTTATGGAAGATGGACAAGGCACCACCTACTCCTTAAGGAAAATTTATGGAAGAAAATATGGAAATACAAATTATGGCCTAAAATAGCAGTATTTTTGTGGTTAGTTATAAAAAGGAGAATTTTAATGGGAGAAAACCTCATGAAAAGAGATATGACAGGTCCTCATTGTTTATGCTTGTGTGAAAACATGGAGGAATGTATCGATCATCTCCTGGATACTTGTCCCTTTGCATCCAATCTTTGGGATAAAGGGACGGCCTCCTTCTATAGATCCAATCGGATTTGTGGCTGGTCAGACCTCTCTGTGGCAAAATAGCCTGGAAATCCCTTTCAAAATTCAATCGTCAATCATCTATGGAATATTTTCATGGGTTTTTGCTCTCGGAAATATGGCAAGAGAGGAAACATCAAATTTTCGAAGGTAAAACCATCTCATAGAATGGAGTGTGAGAAATCATAAAAATTCAGATAGTGGAAACTATTAGGATAACTCCATAGAATGATAGTGACTGGAAAGCCTAGGGTGCAGAATCATCCATCCTTTGTGCTCGGGGTGTTTTCATACCTCTTCAATCAATTGGTGTCCCAAGACCCCAAAGGAAAAATGATCCAAGTCCAAACCATTGGAGTGCCCCCCCAAATGGGATTATTCGCCTAAATTTCGATAGTGCCTCCAATGGAAATCCCAGATCAGCTGGTTTTGGGGGATATTCATAAATCACAAGGGATAAATTCTTAGAATATTTAATAGGTTTATAGGATAGGAAACCAATAACGCAGCCAAACTCGAAGGTCTAATTCATGGTCTGCTCATAGCTAAATGACAAGGTCAGTATACTTTAATTATGGAAGGAGACTCGGAATTAATTTTAAAAATCACAGAGCATATTCAAAATGGGAAACATAGCTCCCATGTATCAACCCACTGGAGGTTGGAACATCATCTTGAAAGGTCATTTGTCCTTCTCTCTGAGGTTATGGCTAGCTCTTTCAACCATGTCAAACGCAAAGGGAACTGCACTGGTGACATCTTGGCTAATAGGGGGACCCGGGGATTGCATTTTAATTATGGAAGGTAGGTTGGAAGATATGGCCGATATGAAATTTATATCCCAAGGTAAAGCTCAGATAATAATGGATGTGACTCCTCTAGCAGCTACCAACACTCAAGAAATCTATTTGGTATCGAGTAATGGGTGCAGAAGTTGGATCAAGGTTTATAGTTTGACAAGATAGGTTGTTATTTATGGCAGTAGGTACAAATAAAGACTATTTGGGAAACAAATGTGCGTCTCGTCACCTTATCCGGCAGTGTTTCACTCGTGTGAGACCCCATTATGGCAAGTTATGTAGAATAATGGGGAATTAAAAGACTGTACAAAGGGATGACGTGATCAATAAGGAGGAAATCATCATTATTAGGAATGGAAAGCCCCTATTTATTGCTATAAAAGGTGATATAACTCACCATCGTCGAAGCATGTTGTCGTGGTTTCACAGAGAGGTGAGGCTTCCAGCATTGCGGAGGTGCGAGATGTCTTGTTATAATTTGCAGTCTGCCAGTGGTGCAATGGAGAGTGGGACGTTGAAGCCTAAGTTTGCGGCCAAAGGAAAGAGGCCCATGGGGGGGCAATGTATGAAGAGGGCACAAGCCCAAGCGGCTCAGGAAACCCGCTATTTTAGTTTGGGTCTCTCTCTTGACGTCCAGATTGAGCTAGAGGATTTGGAAGCTAAACTATGGGCATATTTGGATGAGGAGAAACTAGAAGCGGACACTCGAGCTCTAGAGAATTAGGTCATTGACCCAGGAAACATTGCAGCTAGGATGGTGATCTACGAATGCACAGTGGCCCTATAATGGTTAATGAAGAATATGATGGGGCATGTGTTGTAGGAAAGGCAACTGAAGGAGGAAGGAGATGAATTCCTTGTGCAGAATTGGAAGGAGCATCACTCAGATTCTCTGGTGATGCACATGAATACTAATGCTATCACGACTCGGTTGGGGATTCGTTTTTCGGAGCTGGTGGTGGTGGAGGGCATTGATCCTGATGTTCGTCTTCTGAGCAACCAGATGGGGTTCTCTGCGGCGCATCGGGGATCCTGAGTCCTTCCTTTGTCGATTTATGTTTTGTTCCTTTTTCCTTTGTTTCCCGTGACATGGTTTTACTTCGACAATCTAGATATGGTCTATTCAGTTTATTTTTTAGTATGTTTATATCTGTAACCTCAATATTAAGCTATGCGGGGAAGCCTTCTATAATTATTTTAACATCAGAGATAGAAGAGGGAAGTTTTGAGTCTAGAGTTATCACTCAAGCCTCTTGGAAAACTTTGTAATTGGTGACATGTACTTTTTTTTATGTTAATATAATTTCTTCTTACCTACAAAAAAAAGGTTGACTCCATGGAATTTAAAATCTCCGCAAAATGGAAATCTTAAGTATGTGAGGGGGATAGGTAAGTTGATAAGGTTTGGAGAAGCTGGGAACAAAAGAGAAGGCTTAGGGTGGCGGGTCTGGAACCCATGAGAATATGGAAATTTTTCCCTCATGTCTGCATGTAAATCCAACCCAAAAATTGACTAAGTATTATGAATGATATTTTTGCATGCACGGGACCATGCAAGAACCAAATAAAAAGGGGATATGTCCACCCCATGTGCTGCAAAAGGATAATTTAAGGGCAGGAAAGTTTAAAATGACTAAGGAATTAGGAAACTATATAATTGGTTCCAATTGTAGGACAGTGACCACTTATGGGTCACTAAGAACACTAGAATTAGACCAATTTCCTTCTCCATTAGGCTATGGAGTCACTCCCAAGATGAAACTCAGACCCATGGGCTTATTCACTTGAGTCAATACTCGAAAACTAACTGTTTGAAATAAAAAATGGAAAATATCAAAAATGAAAAATCCCTACCTACCCTACGCTAAATGGAGAAAGAAACCACTTCTCAAGTGTAGGTAAACTTCCAATGGAGCCATTTATGCAACCAACTTATCTCTGTGATGAGCTCCAGGATTGAGGAACACATTGAGGATGCCATCAAGGTGTGGAAAATATGCTCAAAGAGTGCTTCTATTGCAAGATGACTCTACTATATGTGTCCAGATTCTTACTGTAATGGTTGGCCAACTGATCCGGATTTATGTGGGAACGAAATAAAAGAGCATATACATAATCAAATACAGATATATATTGCAAAGAACACCGCGATACAGTAAACACATATTCTATTAAATAGCGGAAATAGAACATACTATAAAATACAATAGCTAGAATGGTAGTAGTTATCTCTGAGAAGATATGTGGCCGTTGTGCTCATTCGTGACAAGATGAATACAAAAGGAGTCCGAAAGGGCCTATTTATCATAAGCATGAGGGAAAGAATCCCAAACATCCAAAAACCTAACCCTAGAAGATGAACCGTCATAAAGTTTGCGGCCCCAAGGTGGTTAGTTGAACAGTCAACTTCCCGGGGTCATAACTTTTGCATACGATCTCCGTTTGGGGCGCTCGGTAGCCCGTTGGAAAGGTCTATCCGAGATTTAAAATTGTTGGGACAAATTTTATCATAAAATTTGCATGAAATTTTCTAGTGGGATATGCCCCAAAAAAACATCGTTTCGGGCCTCAAAACGGCTTCTGAAGTTCAGGACCCGAAAAACTGCTAAAAATAGTAAATTACCAAATTTGCCAGAAAATTGTTTTGATCCAATTGGATAAGGTCGGTCGCCACCGATATCCACCTGTATCAATCCTCCCTCCTTAGGAAGCAATGGTATCCATTGCGCCAAATCCCTTCTCATATGTCGAAGTGTGTGTTGAGTTGAGCTCCTAGTGCGACGTTTGTTGAAGCGAAAAGGTTGCCTTTCTTTGAAATCTTCAGAGGGTTGTAATTGTTGTTGTTGGATGCCCTGGAGCTATTAAACATTTTTTGTTGTTGTGGTATCCTTGGTCTGCACCGGTGTGGATGGTTTCTTTTTGGAGGATCACCTTGAATGTGTGGCCTTGCACTGCAGAGGTACTCTAATAGGCGATGTTGCACTGAATTTGTGTTCTTCTTGTTTCTGCCGAGTAGAGGGATAATGTGCAGAGGTTGTGTATGTCTTGGAGATCTTATGTTCTCCTTTAGTGTAAATTGCGAATAGGGAAAATGTCCCAGTGTGGGAGATTATCTTCCTGCCCTTCTTGGTTGGGGTAGGTGAAACTGTCTCTGGTATCCGATGGAGTTGTCCTCCCAAAATGACAATGACACTGCGAGGTCGTGATTCATATACAGCATGATGCTTCCACATATATGGTTGTCCTAAAAGAACATCACATACTTCAAGTGGGGCCACATCACACAATACCTCATCTTTGAAGGGCTTGATGCCATATGGTAGGCGACATTGGTGACTGACGCGGATCCCTCATCCTTGTCTTAGCCATCCAATGGTGTATGGTTGTGGGTGTGGTGTTATTGGTAGCTACAATCTCTTGATGAATTCTATTGAGATCAGGTTCTTCTGTTTGTCGTTGTCCACAACAAAGTGTAGGGGAATTCCCTTCACCCACATCTGTGAGTGGAAAAGGTGCTCCCCTGCCTCCGACTCTTCAGGTTCCTTTGGTTGAATCTGCATGGTGGAAACAACGGCACTGGGTTCTGCATCAATGATCTGCTTCCCTTTTTATGCGGCTGTGAAATTAGGTTCTGAGTCAGAATCAGAATTGGGATCTGATTCTGAAGCTTTGATCTCAGCCACCAATGATTGTTTTGAGCGACATTCATCAGTGTTGTGCCAAGGGATTTTGTGGAACTCGTACCACTTCATGGTGTCCTTCTTTGTCTTTTCGTTACCCTTCTTCGATTGTGGCTAGGACTGGTTGTCCTTTCCCTACCCCGTGTTCTGCGAGCCAGAGTTTCCCTTGCCCTACTTCTACGCAGGTCTGAAGTCACGCTTGTTCTTTTGGTGAAAGTTTTGCTCAATTTTGACAACATATCGATAGGTGGATCCGAGTGAAGAGATTTCCAGGAAATCCATCTATGTTCGTATGTACCGATGTAGGCCACTGCGATATTTCAGTACTAGGTGCCGCTCGGAGTCCTTGATACCTAGCTTTGTGCGCAAGGTATGAAATTTGTTGATGTACTCCAACACCGTTTGGTCCCTCTCTTGATGCAGAATGGTCCATTTTGTGTACTGGTCATCATAGTTTCCCACAGGGTAATATTGTTCCTTAACAACATCTATAAAAAAAGGCCCAAGTGGGATTGGCATCAAACAATCCAGACTCGTCTGATGAGTTTTGTTCACAATAAGTTTCCCACCAATTTTTGACATGGGGGACAGCCTTGAGGAGTGCAAAGACGATCTTTTCCCTGTCGGAAAAATTGTGGACAGAGAAATACCCTTCTAGTAGATTCAACCATTTATCTATGGCATCGGCATCGATCTGGCCTTCAAATAAAGGGATATCAAAGTTAACTTGTACCTTGAAGGGAGTCGCATCTCCGAAACGGCTACTTGTCGAAGGTGTATGTGAGGAACCTACAACAATTAATTAATGAAAATACACGAGATAGTAGTAATAACAGCACTCAGAATTATTTTATTGATCACAGGCCACTTCGAGGGGGCAACCTCCTTTGAGAAAGCTCAATACAAATAAATTCACGATACCTTAATTGGCATCAACACAAACTTATATACTAGTTTATGCGGCAATACTATGGCTTAATACCATGGGACATATAATACTACAGGACGACTTACAAAGCATATGCATCCAATACTATGGATCAATACTATGGGATAATACAAACTATGGATCAATAAATACTACGAGACGTCTTACAAAGCATATGCGTCCAACAACAATATACTAACAAAGTAAAGACATGGGTTCCTAACATCCCCTCTCCCTTAGAAAAAGCTTTGTCCTCAAAGCTTTAGATGTGGAAATTGATGTTGAATCTGAAGGAGTGGTGCCCATGTATCATCCTCTGGTTGCATGTCGTGCCACTAAATGAATACCTCTATGATAGAGTGAGAGAGAAGAGGACTCCCTTTGAGTGTCAGGGAGGATTGCTTGGAAAGCTGTAGACAAAGAAAATCTAGATCAACTGCTTGAAAAGTGCGCTCAGAACGGTGTTGATCAGCTTGTTGTTTCATTCGAATCCTGGCCATGTGAAGAGTGTCCTGCAAAATGCGAAGAATCTGATCGCAGTTTCAAAGAATCGTGTCAATTTCCTGAACTGGTGCATTATTGAGGGTGTATGGAAGAAGAAATGGTGGTGCCTGACCATAGATTGCTTCATATGGAGTAATTTTAGATGCAGTAGGGTACCACCATTCAGCGAGAAGGAGCCATTTCTCCCACCGAGGTTTTTGTTCGGAGGTGAAGCAAAGAATATAAGTTTCCAAACATTTATTGGTAATGTCGGTCTGCCCTTCAGATTTAGGGAGCCCTTCAATGAATTCCAGAGACATATCTGTCCAGATCTATGTAGGGATGGGTACGGGTTCGAGCAATCCCGGAAGGAGCTGGAAAGTATCATATGTAGCCACCATCTGTTGAATTGTCCTTTCCATTCCCTACCAAAATAAGGTATGTTGTACCCGCTCAGACGTTTGGAGGAACTCGGAGTGCCTGACCAATGGAGACGCATGGATTTCAGAGAAGATATCCTGTTGAATATCTATGCTCTGATGAAGCACGAGATGACCCTTGTATCTCAGGGAAGTGCCATCCCTAGAGTAATGCGGTACAGTAGAAGGGTTGTTGGCCAACCATTGGATGAGTTGAGATAAGGAGGATTCATTGACATAGCCCTGTTGAATAGATTGCAACCAATTTGGAACATGCATAGAAATAGCTGAAAGAGAAACTTGGTAATCAAATGTGTGAGAAAGAGAATCTACCACGAAATTGTCCTGACCCGTCATGTAAGTGATCTCAGAGGAATAAACCAGGAGTTGGCGAACCCATTTTAGTTGTGTGGGTGAGGAGACCCGTTGTTCCAGGAAATATTGCAAACTCTGGTGAGCAGTCTTGAGGCAGAACTAATTCCTGAATAGGTATGGCTTCCATGTCTGTACTGCATGCAAAATATCCATCATTTCCTTCTCAGATGTAGAGGTGGCTAAATTCTTACCTGAAAGGTCTCTTGAAGGCGGAAATCCCACTGGTTCAGCAAAGACACCTGCATATCTATCCAAAATTTGTTGGAGATCCAAGGGAGTAGTGGAGATCGTTGATGGGTGCATCTAAATGGAATGGAGTTGAGCGATGACACCCTGTGAATTCTTCTTAAGAAGATTTTCCAAGCGATGTGAACTGATGATGCGAAGAGACCCTGGTTATAAGCCTGTAAATGTGTGTTTTTTCCCATTTAGTGAAAACTACATCCAAAGTTTATCAAAATCCCATAGGATGGGTCCAAGTGTGCCCGTAACCATTGAACACCCAAAACCACATCACATCCTCCTAAGGCCAAGGTAAACATTAAGAACGCAAGTTATAATCTTCCATAGAGATACACACATTGTGACACTTACCCTTGCAAGGTAAGGTGCCCCCATTGGAAACCATGACTTCAAAGTTGGAACAAGGATGGACAAAACAATCAACCTGTTTGGAGATCCGAGGGTCAATGAAGTTATGAGTGCTACCAGAATCAATGAGTATGGTAAGAGGGAGCTTCTTGAAGTAACCCCTGACCCGCATTGTTTGGGGGGTGGTGACGTCAGATAAAGCATGGAGAGATATCTCTGGTTGGTCGTTCTGAGATGGGGGGTCAACAGGCGGCTGCTGAATGTCGACCTGATCATCAATTATATCTAGAGCATCTTCACCAAGTTCAGAGGCAGGTGGAGAATCCACATCCAAGAGATAGATCTTTTTCTCAACACATCTATGCGCCCGAGTGAATTTCTCATCACAATTATAACAAATCCCTTTTTCTCAGCGTTCCCACATATATGCTTTAGACAAATGCTTGATAGGAGTTGGTCGAGGAGCTGGCGTGATGGGAGGTCGTTGGGAACCCATATTTCGGAAGGGAACAAAGGTGGGTTTGGATCGTTGTTGGGCTGCGATCTTGTCCTCATTCAACTTAGCCAACCCTAGGACTTCCATCATTGTGTTGGGACAGAACATTTTAACCTCTGAGCGGATTTCATCATTGAGACCACTAATAAAAAAACTCCTATAGAATTCATCAGACAATCCTTCTGTGTGATTGGCCAATTTCTCAAATTTTGTCTCATACTCTCTCACAGTGCCAATTTGGCGAAGTTTAGTGAGTGCTCCTCTGAAGTCATCAAAAGCACTAGGACTAAATCGTTACAAAAAGAGTTAGCAAATATCTATCCAATTTGGGTCGTGATGAGCTCTAATGTACCAACGGTACCATTGAAGGGCTTCCTGTTCCAAATGAAAAGATGCAAGTGGAACTTTGTGGACATCAAAAGTATTATGCAGACTGAAATATTGGTCTTCCCGGTATATCCATCCAGTCGGATCAGTACCATTGAAGCGAAGAAATTCAAGCTTTGGCCCATGAAAATTGTTGGAAGAAGAGAATCAGTGGCTGCAGAAGATTCTGGCTGTCGGTTATTGTGCATGGCTGAATGTTGAAGATGGAGGCTGAGAAATTTTTCATCCAGATCTTGGAGTTTGGTTTTGAGGGTTGTAAGTTCTTCCTCCATGGTTTGTGCTCCTGCACGGGTGACAACCATAACCAGGATTTTTCTTGTTTTTTTTTTAATGGGTAGAAAAACAAAAACAGAAACTGTTTTAGTAAAGGAAAATTTGGATTTGGGAAAAACTCGGATGGGTAATTTGGATTTGACTAAGTTTTGGACACTTTCTGATGGACATGGAAGCAAAAAATGGGGATTTCAGAAGCGGGGTGAAACAATGAGAAAATTTGGCAGAGAGGGACAAAGAAGCAGAAATAGGAAATGAACATTGTGGTAAAATTTGAAGGCGAGTGGGTTAAAATTGAAGAAGTTATGGCAAACCCTAAAAATAGACAAATGTGGGATTTCTGGCTTTGGGAAGTGGAATTTGGGATAGGGTCCTCAGGAATGAAATATGTAGAATGGGATTGCAGGGGTGCGAAAAAAAAAATTGGCAGAAATTTCACCCAACGAGCCCAAGAAAGTGCTATGATACCAGATGTGAGGAACCTGCAACAATTAATTAATGAAAATACACGAGATAGCAGTAATAACATAACTGAGAATCACTTTATTGATCACAGGCCACTTCCAGGGGGCAACCTCCTTTGAGCGATCTCAATACAAATAACTTCACGGTGCCTTCATTGGCATCAACACAAACTTATATACTAGTCTATGCGGCAATACTATAGGTCAATACCATGGGACATATAAACTACGGAACGACTTACAAAGCATATGCGTCCAATACTATGGATCAATACTATGGGATAATACAAACTATGGATCAACAAATACTATGGGACGTCTTACAAAGCATATGCGTCCAACAACAATATACTAACAAAGTAAAGACATGGGTTCCTAACAGTGTATCTGTTGCCGTCAGCATGCGTCGAAGGATCTGGGCAAAATTATCCATCATCTCGTTCCTCTGTCGCGCGAGGGATTCCTTGAGCAACAACTTGATAGGATCTCCAACTTCGTCGTCTCTATATTCTTCCGCCATGGGAGGTCGTTTGGGGCGGCAAGAGTGGTATTCCCCAAGTGCAACTAGTTTGAGACCCAACTCTATGTATCCTGACGTTGTCGGGGACATGCACCGAGAAACAATCAAAGAGCAAATTGCTCTGATACCACTGATCCGGATTTATGTGGGAATGAAATAAAAGAGCATATACGGAATCAAATACAGATATATATTGCAAAGAACACCGCGATACAGTAAACACATATTCTATTAAATAACGGAAATAGAACAGACTGTAAAATACAACAGCTAGAATGGTAATAGCTATCTCTGAGAAGAGATGTGGTCGTTGTGCTTATTCGTGCCAAGATGAATACAAAAGGATGCCGAAAGGGCCTATTTATCATAAGCATGAGGGAAAGAATCCAAAACATCCAAAAACCTAACCCTAGAAGATGAACCTTCATAAAGTTTGCGTCCCTAAGGTGGTTAGTTGAACAATCAACTTCCCAAGGTCATAAATTTTGCATACGATCTCCGTTTTGGGCGCTCGGTAGCCCATTGTAAAGGTCTATCCAATATTTACAATCGTGGCATTATAGTGTGGGAGATTCCCCAAAAAACGTCATTTAGGGCCTCAAAACGGCTCCCGAAGTTCAGGACCCGAAAAACTGCTAAAATAGTAAATTACCAAATTTGCCATAAAACTATTTTGAGCCAGTTGGAGAAGGTGGGTCGCCACCGATATCCACCTGGATCACCAACAATACCTTGGAACCATGACTTAATACAATCAACCTTTGCATATCCATGTGATTTACAATAATTGGTTGGATGATAATTCTCCCACTTAGGCGTACTTTCATCAATCTGCAAACTCCAATCCACAATCAAGAGTCTTGGTTTATTTGAAATGTTCTGAGAGCATTCTTCTTTTATGTAATGGCAATCTTGCGATGGTGAGGATGCAAAAACAAATGGCAGTTGAAAATGCTTTGATACTTGAAGGGTTCTAAGGGTTGTCTCTTGTTGTTCACCAACAACATCATTGCTCTTAAGATTAATGTCTACAACCCATCTCTCTCGTTGCAAATGCCCTTTTTTTTAATGGTGGGAAAGTTTCTTCCTCACTGGACTCAACTTCAAATGAGGGACAAACAACTTGTAAGTTTAATGTGTAGTGGTACTCTTTTTCATCATTTGTGTTCATCCCATGGTGATATTCCTGTTGTATCTCTGTATAAACAAGTTGTGGCCAATGAGAACCCACTGCATCATTTTCATTATGACCATATTGAATGAAATGTTTATATGCATCTAGTTGAGGTTCCTCAAATCTAACCTCAACTAATTGCCAACATTATTCTCCCATTGGGCATATGAGAAGTTGCATTTTCCTTCCCACGAAGCATGTGGCAAATTGCATGTCTCTTACATTGCAACAATAGGATTATATTTTCAGCTTCATAAATGTAATCTAATTCAGAGGAATTTTCCCATCTTTCATGGATTTTCTCTTCTAAATATTTTTCTTCATGGTATTGAACCCATATTTGATAGGGTGGGTAGGCAGCAACATTAAATTTACAAATGCTATATCTCTTGATGTTTCCTTGTTTCCGGCTTGGGAAAATATCCCTTGAATCATACATGAAGTCATAGCCATGTCCCACTTTGTTCATTATCTCTATGAGGATCAAGGGATTCATGTTAAATTCTGGAATTACAGCTTGGATATTTTCTTGACATAAAGATGATGATTTTTTTCATCCTCAACCAAGAATCTTTGAGGCTTCCCCAAAATGACCTTTGGATCAAAACCACTTTCATAAATATTTTCTTCAATGACTTGATCTTGTTTCATTAATGTAATGACCTTTTTTCAAAATTTATTAAAATGCCCAATTTTCCACTTTTTTACCAATTTCGACCTTTGACTAGTTTTACTGTTTTGACCTCCAAATCAACCCAAATGCTCCCAAATATTATGTATGAGTGTATGAATGATATTTAGAATTGAATATTAGGTTCAGGGATGTTTTATGGTCCTCCAAAGACTTCTTAAAACTTGATTTATATTCTGACCAATATATGTAATTTTGACTAGTAATTTGTGCATCAAATCCCCCTGGGGTAACACTGAAAAGGGCCTCCCAAATGCCTCTAAACTCCATCAAATTTATGGACAGAGGTATGTAATGTGTTAATTATTTTATTAAGGTCTCATATGCACCATTAATGTATTATTACAACTGTTCTCACCTTCTCCCATTCAACTACAAAAATCCCCAATTCGACCCTTGGGGAAATGGCACTATTTCACCTCCCAATACAACTAAACTGAGTAAAAATGCTTCAAATTCTCAAGTACAGTACATGAAACTTGTAGAAGACATCCATGTAAGTATATTTATCACAAATATATCAGAGAATCATCCATCCATTCGAAATAATCAACATTATAGTGTCATACATCAATGCATTGGGGAAATGGACATTATTTGCTCATTAATCAATATTTTTGCATACAACCAGTGGGTATTTCGACCTGATTATTTCTGAATATTAATAACAGAGGATATGAAGCTATTACAATCAGAAATATATAATGATAATCTCTCCCAAGAAGCACAAGATCTCACCAAAAACGCCCTCCCTCAAGGAGCATGAATATGCCTTCAAAACTGGAAACGGTGGAGAGAAAGTGCTACACTAAACCAAACCATGAAACTTCCTGTAGCTACTACCCGCCAATACAAACTTCATTAAAGCACCATGAAAGACCTGAGTGGCCTCTCCAAACACCAACTTGGATGGGAATCTTTCACCCTCGAAATTGGCTAAGGCAAGAAACTAGTCATCCACTAGCTCTCTCTTCACAAATGCAATTTTTCTCAAATCATCAAAAGCCATTCTCCTACTTGATTTCTACATTTTATAACCAAAATTAGCCTTCTAAGGGTCGAAATCCTCTCAATAGATTCAATAGATTTCTATTTAGGAAATATTCCACATTTGCCACTTGTCTCCTAGTTCGAACCTTCCATCTTCTCCCAAATTCGATTTTGAGTCTCTTTGGCTTCTCCAACTCCCATGAGCGCCTTCCTTGAGCCTATTTTTGGGGCTGACATTTCATAGTGGTCATATGTCAAAGTTCAGGTCTGCAATTTTTCATAGTGGTCAGATGTCAGAGGTCAGGTCTACAATTTGTCATAGTTGTCATAGATGCTCCATCATTGGTGTCATAGGGGCTAGGGAATCTAGCCCAAGTGTCCACAAACTCCCAATTTGACTCTTTATCTTCCATGGAGGTTACCAATCCTTCCCAATTCGACCTAATATGCTCAATGACATGTGTTATGACTTACCAACTCACCCAAGAGTGTTCATCTTCCCATTAATTCGACTTTGCAAGAGAGAGATACCATGTATTATGAAAAATCAAGCTAGTGTGGGTCCCACATCCTCCATATGTCTCCAAAACCATTTTCCACCTAGGATTTCTCTTGAATTTCTTTATTCACTCTATTTATTAAATACTTGAACCCTTCTAATGTCTAAACATCATTTATTAGCTTCCTTATTACCATTCCACTTGTGCCCATCCAACCTAGGAAACTAGTAGGATTGATGGGATTGTCTTACTATGAAATTATTTGAATGGGGACATTACAGTCCTCCCCACCCAAGATTTCTTGTCCTCAAGCAATTTCAAATTAGGATGCTGCAAAATCTTCTCCTCTTCCCATGTAGCATCTTCACTTGACAAGTCCTTCCATTGCACCAAATATTCTTTGATAGTTCTACTTCTCAATCTCATTTCTCGTGTCTTCAAGATCCTTTCCGGAACAAGTGTGAGCTGACCTTCATCATCCAAGGGAGGAAGTATTTCTGAAGTGATGATTTTCTGACCAAGATATTTCTTGAGACAAGAGACATGAAATACATTATGGATTTTACTCCCTTCCGGAAGTTCCAATTCATATGCTACCTCTCCAATTTTCCGAACTATCCTGTAAGGGCCATAGTACCTTGGTTTTAGATTTTCTGCTCCATTCTTTTTCAAAGAAGTTTGTTTGTAGGGATGTAATCTCAAATATACTAAATCATCAACCTGAAATGTCCTTTCTTCTCTATGTTTATTGGCATATTGCTTTTGCTGGTTTTGGGCAACCTGCAAATTGTCTTTCAAGAGTTTTAAGATCTCTTGACTCTCTTCCACCCAATCCTTAGCCCTTGGGGCCCTACTATCAGAAAAGATAATGTCAACAAAAGTGAGTGCATCATAACCATAGAGTGCTTTGAAAGGAGACATTCCTATGGACATATGGAAGGTGGTGTTGTAGCAAAACTCACCCAAGTGGAGCCACTTGACCCATGCTTTTTGCTGCCCTCCTACATAATTTCTTAAGTATCCTTCCAACCATTGATTTACCCTCTCTGTTTTTCCATCAGTTTTTGGATGATAGCTGGTGCTTGGAGTCAATTGAGTGCCCACCAATCTAAAGAGTTCTTGTCAAAAAGCACCCATGAATCTACTATCTCTATCACTGACAATGCTCTTGGGGAGCCCATGCAATCTGAATATTTCTTTGAAAAATATATCAGCCACTTGTGCAGCACTAAAAGATGATGTAACAGCAAAGAAATGAGCATATTTTTTCAACCTATCCAATACCACATATATACAATCCTTACCCAAATATTTTGGTAAACCGGTGATGAAATCCATGGAGATACTATCCCATTTTTGCTCCGGAATTGGTAATGGTTGTAATAAGCCTGCTGGACATGTAAGTTCCGATTTGTTTTGTTGACATACTTTACATTCACTTACATATTTCTGAACATCTTCTTTCAGCCCCTTCCAAAAAAACCTTTGCCTCAACTGTCTATAAGTTTTGAAGATCCCCGGATGGCCCGCTAGTGGGGAATCATGAGCTTCTTGTAAAATTTGGTACTTGAGCTTTGAGTTCTGAACTAAATAAATTCTGCCCTTATAGTATATCATCCCATTCAAAACCCTGTAGTTATCATCCCCTTTGAGTCCATCCAACACATCTGTAATATCCATAGTTGGATATTCTCAATAAGTTAGGGTTGAACCCATAATTTCTAAAATAACCCACATATCCGTAGATATAAAAATGATATATAAATTGATAACATAAGATGATGTCTTTACAAGATTTCCCGTATTTATAATTGTTTAAAGGGTGTCTAATGAAACTCCTCATAAAGAGTTACACCATTTCACTAATTAATTATATTATTATATTATTCTTGTTTGTTGTTATTATTATTATTATTATATATATATATATATATCTGTTGATGTTTATTTTATTATTATTTTATTCATAACATTGCCTCTCTCTTAGAAAGGATTTGTCCTCAAAGCCTTAAAACGTTGTCACACCGTTCCTTGTGACGTCGTAGCTGACGAAACATGTCGGTACGAACTTCTAAGTGTAGAACATAACTTCCGATATGTTGACGGATCAATCCAGCCAAAATTGATTTGTTGCCGACTGTTGGGATTCTCTATTGATTTGTTTTTAGGAGCTTTGAGAACATTAGTACCATTATCTTTCGACAATTCCCACTTTTTAGGATACTGGTTTATATGGTTGGGGTGTCGATAGGGAGTTATTGTTGTTTGTTTTTTACAAGATTGTCTTCTTTCTGAACTGTGACGAGGACTGAATTTGTATTTGCTTCTTTTTTCTCAACATAGATTTTTGAGTCCAAGGGCTTTGATGTCCTCTTTTGAATTTGCTCCAACTTATTGTCTAACGAGTCTTTTTCTTTTTTAAGATTTCGGGTCATTTCTTCTTGTGCTTTCTAATCATCTTTAAGCTTCTGAATTTGATCCATTAGATCTTGTTTGTGCATCTTGAGGTGACCATTCTTGTCAATGTTTTCTAATAGTTTCTTCTAAAGATCTCGATTCTCCTCTTCTAGCTTTTGATTCCGTTGTGCTTTATCCTTCATCTTTTTTATTTGAAGAAGCAATTTTTTATTATGATCTCTTAAACGAGAGATCTCTTCTCCTTTATCTGTGACGATTTTGTCGAATTCTGACTGCATCTTTTGATTTTCTTGCGAAATGACCATGGAAATATCCTTGAAGTCTTTAGATGCCACGACTTTTGAATATAACTTCATTCTAACATCCTATAGGTCATACATGGACCCGGGTACTATGACAACCGACAAAGACTAACTGACCGAAAGTAGATTCTTGTGGCCGACAAACACATGGCCCACTTATATCAGTCACTATTTATTACAATACAACGGGGCAAAAGCATCCCGGAAAGCATAAAGGCTGAAAACATAGCCGACAAATTACAAAGTGGAGCATTAACCGGCCCACTACGGCTTCCAAAAGCAATATGTACATGAATCACGGACCATTCTGCTTCATTCCCACGAAAGGAATTTCTTTCTTTTGACTGATTGTTGATTAATCGGTACCATAACCAGATCCGCAAACACATCGGATTCCATCATCATCAACTCCTGGGACACCACCACAGACACAATCAAGAACTCCTTCATCGTACAGGTTCTCTTCTATTTCTCGCTTTGCCAGATCATCCTCCCAACTGTAAGGCTGGGACTCAGTATTGTTCCAATAGCTATCTTCTGGATATTCCTGCTCAGGATAAAGCTGATCACTGAAACATTGTTCCACATCGGAACCATGCAAAGCTTCATTAGGACCAAAGATAAATTCAGAGGCAAATAAAGATTCAACTCTGTAATTCAAAGGAAGGGTTCTGCGATGAACTTTGGTGTCCAACCGATTACCATTAATGTCCCTTTTGATAAACTTCTGCGTAATATTTACCACATTTTCCAATGGTGTATAACGACCACCATGATGTCTCAGCAGAAATTTAAACCATTGATTATGCCGATCTGCAGCTTGCATATCAGCTTCCAAATGCAAAATAAAATTAGCTCGCTGATTGAGCCAATCTACTCTGGGACAAAACTTATCAAGAAAAATCTCTGTCCATCCAGACCACTTTTTATTCCTCATATTTCCAGGGTCTGCGCAGATGAAAACAGAGGTTTGTTCCCTGCAGAACTGCAAAATAAGGTTGTAGGTAGTCCATGTGAGGTTACCCTCACCCAAATCTACATACCATACTATTCCTTCTTTTTCTTCGTTGCAGTCTACCCAAATTTCTCGGCACTTCCTCAATTTTTCTTCAGCATCTCGAAAACCATTGAAGGCTTTCTTTTCCCAACGCTCTAAGATCTGGAGCTTGCACGGGCTCGCTTGAATTTCCTTGATCAGTGTTAGGTTGAGATACTTTTCTGCTTGATGACAATCTGCATAGTCAAGCAGCTCCTTGCGCTCATCAACAGTTAAGCTTTTATCCCAAGGTTTCAAAAATAATGCATCTCTGGGCAGTTGATCTTCATCTGGCATAGGGGTTTTTCCTTTGTCATCTTTACCACTGGAACTTGCACCTGCTGAAAACATATTTAAGCTGGGAACTTCTTTCTACACAGTTTCCCGTGTCAACGTATCAGCAAGACAATTTAGATTACCAGGCTTGTAAACAATGTCATAATCAAAATTAGAAATCCAAATGAACCATTTTAAGATTCTACTGTTGTTTTCTGCCATTAAATTCTCATTCTTAAAAATACCAGGCATTATTTTAAGATCTGTTCTGATAACAAATCTCACTGGTTTTAGATACAAAATAAAATGACTGACAGTCTTTTTAACTGCCAAAATCTCTTTGTGATTGCTGGGATAATTAAGCTCAGCGCCCTTAAACGAACCAGATGCATACCCACAAATATTTTATTTGCCATCTATTTCTTCGAGGACTACACCACCCCAAGTGGTATTGGATGCATCATTTTCAATTATCATCTTACCGACTCCCTGAGGAAGATGTAGAGCTGGCAGATCTTTTACTCTAGCTTTGATTTGCTGAAGCGCTAGAGTCATTGCATCAGACCATGGTGCAGGCTTTTTCTTTAACCGCTGCTGCAGATAATGAATATCTGAAGCCTGTCCTTTATAAAAGGGTCTGATATAATTTAAGCAACCCAGAAAACATTGCATCTGGGTTTTGTCAAGCATCTTGTCAGGAAAATGATCAAATGAATTCAACACATGTTTTTGCAATATAACCTGACCACCTTTAATATGCAAACCCAAAAATTCAATTTATGTCTTACCAATCTCCATCTTGGACTCAGACAGAACCAAACCATGTTTAAAAACTAATTCATAAAACTGCTGCAGGTGTTTAAGATGTTCTTGTAAATTCTTTGAACAAATCAAAATAGCATCAATAAACACTGCTAACCAAGGGATATCTCTGAAAATGTCTTCCATACGCTTTTGGAATTCAGAAGGTGCATTGTTTATTCCAAAAGGAAGGACTTTCCATTGGTATTGTCCATGAGGGACAACAAACGCAGTTTTATACATGTCTTTGGCATCAATGCCAATCTGATAAAACCCTAACTTTAAATCAAACTTGCTGAAAATAGAACATCCTGTAATTTTCTGCAACAAGCTTGCTTTATCAGGCAATGGATACCTGATCTTCTGCAATACTGCATTCAGGGGCTTTAAATTAACAACCAACCTCGGCTTACCTCTCTTTTGTTCTGAGTGCTTGTTAACAAAAAAAGCACGACATGCCCAAGGACTTTTAGAAGGTTCAATTAGTCCTTTATTCAAAAGATCTTGTATCTCTTTGGAACAGAAATCTCTTTCTGTTGGGCTCATCAATCTAGCAGAGGCTTTCATAGGTCGTATTTTCTGCAGAGGATCAAAAGGCAAACTGACAAAATATTTTTCTCTTGTCCAGAAAGCATTTGGGCTTTCAGAACAACAATCCTTTTTAATCTTTTCTGAGATCCCTGCAAGAAACTTTTCACTGTGTACTTCTGCATAGGAAATACACCTTTCCATTTTATTTAATGCGGCTTTGGATTGAACTGGAGGACTCTGACTTGAAGACAAAGGTTTACAACGCTGTACAAATTTGTGACTCAATGGAAGGGAAACAGACTGGTTATTGACTGTACAGGAAAATACCATTTTTTGAGTATCAAAAGAAAATGGACTAACTTTCATCAAAAATTCTGAACCTAATACACAATCCTCACGGACTGCATCTAATCTGAACAGAGAGACTGAACTATGTACACCAGAAAGAGATATTGGGAAATCTTTTGTTTTACCAGTCAGATACACTGGTGTTCCTTGGATAGCTGAACCGAACTCTTTTGTAGATTCCCAATAGTAGGAAGGGATTGCATTACCTTTAGCAAGGTTGAACTGACATCCTGTATCTATTAGACATTGAATCGGATATGGTTTAAAGTCTTCAGGATAGAACTCTAAGGTAATGAACAGTTTAGGACCTGACAAGGCTCCAAGCAGACTAATACTTTGGGACTGAGGTGAAGGAGACCTTTCTGGGGAAGACTCTGGGGATTCTTCCTTTTGTTCTGGCTGACCACACACTCTTTCAATCTCTTTGGACAGTTCTTCATCTGAAGACTGATCCTTTTCCTGGACCAAAACAATTAGAGCATGTTTAATGGCATCAGCTTCTTTAAGCAGTTCTTTTATCTTTGACTGCTTTTCCTTCAACTGCATTCTCAGAAATTTCTCTCTATCTGCTCTGTGAGTTTGTCTGTCAAATGGATACCAGGACATTCTTGATAAATCTCTATCGGATTAAATGCTATAGTATCCTTTTCTTTACCTTTCCCTTTTCCTTCTGTCAAAGCTTTCAATTGTGATTGCAAAGCTTTCTTCTCTTCTCTTAACTCTGTTCTTTCTACATGCCTATATACAGGAATAGTAGACAATTTCAAATCTAAAGCAGCAATCTGTTTTTCAATGTCGTAAGGAGAAACAGAACTGGAAAAAATATACAAACCAAAATCAAATTCAGGTAACTCACACCCCCCTAAATGTGGTTCACTGTCAAAATCAGACTCAGATGAGGATGAGGAGGACTGACCACATTTAGCTAAAACTTGAGGATCTTCTTCACTTTATGTACAAGAAGAAGATTCAGACTCTGAATCTGGCAAATAGATAACTTCATCAGATGGATCTAGTGAATAAGAAGAGACTTTGTACAGATCCCACATGGTTGGGTCAAGTGATTCACATAGTGCAGCCAACCTGGGACGAGCTTTTCTTTCAGGGCACTTGCTTGCCCAGTGTCCAGACTTTCCACAAATAAAACACACATTACCTTTACCTTTATCATGCCTTCTTTTTACAAATCTTTTGGCTTTATACTTGGATTTCTTCCATGGTTTCTTACCTCGGTAGTCTTTATACCGATGTTTGGATTTGTGTTTATAAGGCAGATCTGGGTGATACCTGGACTCAGAAGTATAGAACTTCTTGTGCTTCTTTTTCTTACAATGGCAAATTCCTCCTTTGCCAAAATGACCACGATTGTGTGCACCACACCCCCAATTGGGCATACCTGCTACATCCTTGCAGAAGGATGCAGAAAACATCTTTTGGTGCCGCTTAAAATCTTTGCTAACTCGTCTCTCAAGACAGTGATCTTGCCAAGTTTCAAGAATATGATTATGTAACTGTGCAAGAGAGAGACTTCTTAATTCTACCTTTTTATCCTTGAGAGCTTGTTCTACTGCATCTGGAACATGACCTGGGTAGCTTCTCAAGTAGTGCTTAAGGTAGGCTGGATTCCCTGATTTACCAGAGGAGATTAATAATTTCTGCATGTAGCAGAAATATTCTTCTGCTTTACTTAGATCACACAGTCTGGCAGACATAAACAAAGAGGCTAGGTGATCATAGTCTTCTCCATCCTCTGGACCATAAAATTCTCTGCCAAGTGCAGAGAGGATCTGTTCATCAGCATCATCTGCTGATAAAAATTCATTCCTTGTTTCTTGTGGCAACTATCGCCACCATCCATAGGCAAGACCAGACAGACCAGCAATCAATTGAGTACCTAACATTTGACCTGTCAGGTTATGATCTTGTTGCTTCTTGTATAATATCCATTGGGTTAACAACTGAATAGCATTCTTAATCTCTTCACGAGATTGACACTGGATATTCAGGACTGGTTGCTCTGGCATTTGAGTGATCAGATTATTCATTGAGTTTATCCCAAAATTAAAGACTTTTGGAGGAGGAGTGGATGCAGAATGTACATCAGGCATGTGTGTATCAAACTGTTCAAAATGGGTACTGGGGGCTTCTATCTTTCTCCTGTTTGACGATTCTTCCAGCATATTCAGATCTCCAATATACTTTGGATCTAAAACTGGTCTATAAGACTTAAATGCATCGATCCATTCTTCTATATCCTGTTTAATAGCATCACTCTCACCGAAATCCCATTCCGGTTTTTCCTCATCTGGAATAACATTGAACTGTCCTAATGAAACAGATTTATTATGACCCTTCTTTGCTAATCTTACAACATGGTCAGGAACTATATAATGCTTTTGTTTCAGTTCCTATGTCTTGGAAGACAGATCAGCTAAGACAACCATTCTTCTTTCTAGCTTTAGTGAAGCTTCCTTTATGGCCTGTTCTATCTGGGTCGTATCATGAAGCAAATGATCTAACAGTTCAAGTTTAGTGATGACCTTTTCTAGCTGTTCTTTCTGGATAGCACAGCTATGTTTTAACAGGATGATATCGTTAGCCATATCATCTAAATTCCTTGCAGTTAAATTGTGTTGCAAGTTTCCCCAATTAGCTAACTTGATTTCATTAGAAACAGTCTGATCTGTGGCTGAAGATTTAGAAGGAAGGAATTCACACCGGGTTGTACCATCATTTGAATATTTCCTAAAAGCAGTTTCTGCAGGAAGATTCCTACCAGGAAAATATGACTTTTGGCCACTGGTATTTGTTGTTTCTATACCTCCTTTGTCTCTAGGCAGGGAGAACATACCTAGACTGGGATACTCATGGAGAGAAGCAGACTCCTTCTGCTTATTCTTTTGAAGCAATTTTTGTTTTATTTTTCTGCATGCTGGACAATCAGCATGTTGACCTCTATGCTCGAAATCTGAAAGACCTGTATAGGAAGAATTATTTACAGAGGACTCTCTACCAGACTCAGCTAAGGACTTTTTAGACAACTGATCCGACATTGCTTGAAGCTTAGCATTGCTATATGTGGACATGGATGTTGACTTGATCAGAGGGGGACCAAATCTTTTTATTAGCTCTTCTTGGGCTGACCGGAAGGAGCAAGATGATTCATCATATATCAGGGGTTTTGGGTTCATGGTAGCAGCAACTCTTTCCTGGTGTCTTAACTCAGAATACTATAGTTCCCAAGACTGTGGATAGTTAATTCCAGTCTAGTTGAATGTGACAAGAGTTGCGTTTTTCGACTTGGCATTGGGTTGTTCCACCACGCTGCAGTCTGCAGAGCTCTGGTGAACATGGGATCGCAACTGCGGTAAGGTGTCATTTCCAAAACGGATACAAACACCACCCTTTAACTGGATAATTCGGGAGCCATTTTGCATGTCAAAACCTTTGGGTAAGATATAAGCTTTGAGAATGTTATATATATGCGGATCATCTAGACTCACAAAAAACTTAGGATAAATGGTACCGAATGCAGGACCATCATGTAATGGAGCAGTGAAGCCTCCAATCACAGCATCAGAAAATTTATTGTGACGCGTATCTACAACACAGCATAAAGAAGACACAGCAAGACGAGGGCGTACTAATGGACCAAGGCCTAACTTGACAGCACCAAAATGTGCATATTTAAATTTCTTTGACTTTGCCCAATCAATCTGTTCTTTTTCAAGTAAAGAGATATGTATATGCTCTTGATTATCAGTAAATGCAACATCTATACTCAATACTTTAATTTGGGTGACAGAATATAAATTCCACCAATTAAGTCTGTATACATCTCTAGGTAAAATCTGGGGTAATTGCCAGTTTTCTGAAGGATTCTGGTCATGGATAGTTATGTATGATGATTCTTCTCCAGAAGAAGAAGGCTTAAAAGATGGACTTCGACGTTCTGCTAAAGAGACTTCAGTGTCGTTGCCTGATTCACACTCTAGATGGGTCAGCGAAACAGCATCCATTGTAGGATCCATTTTCAATAAAAGGTGAGGGCTGACTTTTAAGCTTCCGACAACCTTGTAGACTTACTCCCCTTACTCTGGCGGGCCTTACTGCTACGACTTCGGAACTGACTCTTACACCTTTTGGATTCCTACAATTCGCTCAGCGGTCATTTCCACCGCCTACAGGATACTATTTAATAGAGTGTTTTAACAAATAGATCAACCAATTGCATACACAGAGATGATATTGCAGCAGATTTATAAATCATACATAAGATAAAGCATTAGTGCTACCAGAATAATCGCAACAGAGATGTTAACTTGGACTGGCTCTGATACCAACTACGCCTCGGATCTCCCAAACTTTAGCTTTTCATTAATTCTCCAGCAATATTACAGACGTTACAGACTCATACAGTGGATCGACCTCGGATTGCGAAGTTTGTCACCACTGTCTCTCAACTGTGCCTGAACACAATGTCTTGGGTCCGTTTAGCTTTCGCATCCTATAGTGTGTTAAAATTAAATATGCTAAGACATAAAATAACAGCATTACATTCCATTTCACAATAATAGCATATACAGGATCACTAAAGAAACAACAAGCACAGCATAAACACAAGAGACAGAGATTTATCCTGGGAAACCCTCATGGGGTAGAAAACCCAGCAAAGCTTCCTCAATATAGATGACCAGCAATATACAAAGATGAAACCCTGAGACATGATCTCCTCCTCCACAATAGCAGACCTCTCCTCCACAAGTGCGCTATCCTCAAGTGAGTGAGTGTGTGGAATGAGGAATACACCTCCTCTGTTTATACACAACTCTGACTTAACTTTAACACGGAACATGTAGGCTCGTATTTAACCAATGGGTTAAATACCCCACTACAACTGATTGGGCCGACCCCTCTAGGGTGGTCTAATAACCCTTTGACCCACATAACACATACAGGGCCGACCCCCACTAGGGAAGTCTAATAACCCAAGTTACCACATTCCGACGGAGGAATAAACATCTCCAGATATACAATAAGATCTTCACGGAGGAATGAAACATCTCCAGAATAATAAAGTACAAATATAATATTCTTTGAAGTTACAATATCTCAACACTCCCCCTTAACGAGAAGGATATTATAACAACATCTGCACGAGCAAGGAGTCATCAACATCATACATGATACATCTATAAATCATTGGAAGCTTTCTCAACATCATCAGTAACTCAAGCAGTTACTGGAACATCTTCAATACTGGAACATCAACATCTTCAGTACTGAGTCTTTATCTTCTGCAGCACATGAACAGCTACAACAATATCATCATCTGGATCCTCACGATCATCAGCATCGTCATCACACGATCATCAGCATCGTCATCACACGATCATCAGCATCGTCATCACACGATCATCAGCATCGTCATCACACGATCATCATCATCGTCATCACACGATCATCAACATCGTCATCACACGATCATCAGCATCGTCATCACACGATCATCATCATCGTCATCGATACAGGTATCCAAAACAATACAAGTATCCACATCATTAGTACAAGTATTCATGCCAATACAAGTATACACATCATCAATACAAGTATCCATACCGATACAAGTAACCATATCATCAATACAAGTATCCATACCGATACAAGTAACCAAATCATCAATACAAGTATCCATACCGATACAAGTAACCACATCATCAATACAAGTATCCATACCGATACAAGCAACCACATCATCAATACAAGTATCCCTACCGATACAAGTAACCATATCATCAATACAAGTATCCATACCGATACAAGTAACCAAATCATCAATACAAGTATCCATACCGATACAAGTAACCACATCATCAATACAAGTATCCATACCGATACAAGTAACCACATCATCAATACAAGTATCCATACCGATACAAGTAACCAAATCATCAATACAAGTATCCATACCGATACAAGTAACCATATCATCAATACAAGTATCCATACCGATACAAGTAACCACATTATCAAAAAAAATCACTTTCTCGGAGACCATCCGTCTACGGATCAATTTAGGGACCAAAGTTCGGGGATGATACAATCCCCATTTCTCGGAGACCACACGTCTACGGATCAATTCAGGGACCAAAGTCTGGGGATGATACAATCCCCATTTCTTGGAGACCACACGTCTACGGATCAATTCAAGGACCAAAGTCCGGGGATGATACAATCCCCACTTCTCGGAGACCACACGTCTACGGATCAATTCAGGGACCAAAGTCCGGGGACGATGCAATCCCCTACCTGTTCATTCAGGACTTCATTATCGGAGACCCAGTCTACGGATCAATTCTGGGACCTCAGTCCGGGGAAGATACAATCCCCTACCTGTTCATTCAGGGATTTATTATCGGAGACATCATGTCTACGGCTCAATTCTGGGACCTCAGTCCGGGGAAGATACAATCCCCTACCTGTTCATTCAGGACTTTATTATCGGAGACATCATGTCTACGGCTCAATTCTGGGACCTCAGTCCGGGGAAGATACAATCCCCTACCTGTTTATTCAGGACTTTATTATCGGAGACATCATGTCTATGGCTCAATTCTGGGACCTCAGTCCGAGGAAGATACAATCCCCTACCTGTTCATTCAGGACTTTATTATCGGAGACATCATGTCTACGGCTCTCTTTAGGACTGAAAGTCCAGGTATGATCCAATCCCCTCAACTGTCCACTAAGGACTTCATTCTCGAAGACCTCACGTCTACGGCTCTCTTTAGGACTGAAAGTCCAGGGATGATCCAATCCCCTCAACTGTCCACTAAGGACTTCATTCTCAGAGACCTCACGTCTACGGATCAATTCAGGGAACCAATGTCCAGGGATGATACAATCCCTATCTGTCCACTAAGGACTTCATTTTCGGAGACCACACGTCTACGGATCAATTCAGGGACCAAGGTCCAGGGATGATACAATCCCTATCTGTCCATTAAGGACTTCATTTTCGGAGACCTCACGTCTACGGATCAATTCAGGGAACCAATGTCCAGGGATGATACAATCCCTATCTGTCCACTAAGGACTTCATTTTCGGAGACCACACGTCTACGGATCAATTCAGGGACCAAGGTCCATGGATGATACAATCCCTATCTGTCCACTAAGGACTTCATTTTCGGATACCACACATCTACGGCTCTCTTGAGGATGATGCAATCCTATCATGTCCACCAAGGACTTCATTCTCGAAGACATACGTCTACGGATCTATTGAGGATGATGCAATCCTATCATGTCACCTTAGATCCTGTCTAAGGACCATCCACCAACCTCTCTGTCGGCATCACTAATATAGGTATCCTTATCATCGACCTCACTGTCGATGCAGGCAATCTCATCATGAGTTATCACATCACTCCCCCTTTCGAGGAGGGTCCTTCTGAACTATATTAAGTTTGTTTCGGAAAACTTTACTTGAGGTAGAGGTTTGGTTAGTACATCGGATTGGTAGAAGTTTGGTTAGTACATTAGTAACTTGTTACAAATTCGAACTTTAGAGTTCCTTTCTGCATCATATCTTGTTAGATCCCTATGTTCTTTGACTTATCATGGAACACTGGATTCCTTGTCATCTTGATACAACTCTATTTGTCACATAGGATCACAGTTGGTTCTATCTTTAAGTCAAACAATCCTGAAGCCAAAATCCTTCATGACTAGCAGAGCAAGCAGCCATATATTCTGCTTGTGCTAAGAGCCACTCTAGACTGCTTCCTGCTAAACCACAAGATCATGGTTGATCCTAGACAATAACATCCTCTCGATGTGCTCTTCCTGTCTGATACAATTTCTGCCCAATCAACATCAGTGTAGCTATCTGAAGTCATGATCTCTAAGATAACATAGATCAAAGTCTATCGTATCCTTTAGGTGCCTCATCACATGCTTTGCAACTATCAGGTGAACACATCTAGTTTCCACTAGATACTGACTCAAGGTGTTCACAGCAAAGCATATATCTAACCTACTATATGTTAGATACATCAATGACCTAATAATTTGACTGTACATAGTTATATCCACTAACTCTGATGGGTCATCTCCTAACAACTTCAAGTTGGAATCCATAAGAGTGGTCATTCCAACACCTCAAGTCCTTTTAATATTTCTTGGCATGCATTCCTTGGTTGAGAAAGTTTCCATACTTCCAGACCTAGGAAGAAATGCATCAATATGAGATCTTTCATTTTCATTTCTGTAGCCATCTCGTCAGATGGGTCTACTGATATAAACCTCAACATCATTCGAACTTTGTGGTGAGTTCCTTCTTGCATCCAGTTCATCTGTGTATAGAAACCATATTCAACCTTGTAGCAAAGGTTGTGATCCACATCACCCATGATGATCATTAAGCTCATCAATTGACTATCGATCCTGGGTACCCATACAGAACCTAATTCACACTTCTTCTTTAATTACACTATTAAGAGAATGGTCTTATCTAGCCACTTGGAGCAAACATCCCGTCATGATTCTCTTCTTCTTTCTAAGAGAATCTTCTATCCATGAGTCTTCTATATTTTGTTTGATTTGTAAATCTTCTTGTTGAATATCCATCACTTGTTCGGTGTTCATCATTCTTCATGATCTTTCCTACAAATCAAAATTAAGTACATGATTAGTAATGAAATCATGTTGACATAATAACCTGTTATGCATACAGATATCATTTACATAGTTATGCAACTATTTTGACCAATACTTTGGCACAACACTTTCCCATATCCTGTATGCATACAGTGGCTATCTAGATGCCTTCCATCTCTACCAAAACATACTATCGAGAGTGTGCACAACTCTCAGTATGTCAGCAAAGAGGTTTCATTCTAGACAAGCTACAATGGAATGTTTGACAATCATATGCATATTAGTAGTATACTGTTCAATGCTCTATGAATGTTTACACTCAGCGTGATATATTCTAAATATGCATATAATCTATTACAAGCAATATCATTTACTATTTTAAATAACAACTCAAATACTTATCTTTTATGTTTGTGTGGTTGCCTCTCGCTTGGTCTTCTAAATGTCTTTTGAACTTCTATTCATTCTATACCACTGTGCATGCTCAAGTGTGCAGTAGTGTTATCCTCATGATCTCATACACAAACATACATTCATTAGTATATTATAAACATTATCAAAACATCTAAATAGTCTTGAATATGTATAGTCACGATCATAAATAATAAACATTAGTATTCAAGATTTCAGGGAAGACTTCTTTTACTCATGCGTATCATCAATCAAGATATAATATGCATAATCCCTTGATTACGAACTTTATGAATAAGCATATATAATCATGCCAAGTATACTTATATAAGGGATCCCAATACAAGGTAAGATTCTAACATGACATAGGAAAACATACCTGGATTAGTATACCTGCTTAGTTATGTACAACATACCTAAACAATCTCTTCAATGATTTAGAGATCCTGAGCTAGAACTTGCATGTCTCATAGGTTAAGCATAATATAACAAAGTTATACATACCTCGTAAGTAGAACACAGATTATGGATGAGTCTTTGTCTTCATGATGTCATGGTCATGGAACTTGATTTTTCTTTTGTGATGTACCTGTATCTTGTTAGCAGACAACATCAACCTCACACAATACCATAATGCATTAGTACAATCATATAGCCCTAATCAATGAATGTATTCGATCATTCACATGCATTCATACTGTTACTAGGGTGATAAGACAATTCTAACATTGATCAAGATTGTACTAATAAATAACATGAAGACAAAACACATTATGAACTTAATCAAGAATCAGATTTCAAGACATACCTGAACCTTCTTAAGTCATACCTGTCGAGACTTCTTGTAGTCTTCTTATGTAAGGCCTTAGCCTCAAATCCCCCTGAAACTTGATCTGAAGCTTGATTATGGTTTGCTGGAGAAACCCTAAAAATTCAATCTTTGACTTTCACACTTCCGAATGAATGGAAGGATGTGTCTTGCTAGGCTGATCAAACTGGCATACTTCAATTTTGAAATCTCCAAAATTTGACCCCTCAAAATTGCCTTTGAAACTTCTGGATCTTCTGGACAGGATCCCGAACTAGGGTTTGATGAAGCCCACCCTTCTGCTTAATGAAAAGGTTTGATCCAAGGCTCTAAACTCTTATTTTTCTGAGGAGCTTCTAGCCGAGGTTACAGACTTCAAAAATTCCAACTTTTGCTAAAGCCCTAATTTTCCATCTTTCCGATCAAAATCCCGAGCTAGGGTTTGATCAAGCCCGGTCTTCTACCCAACCAAAAAATTTGATCTTGGTCTCTAAATTTCGATTTTCCTGAGTAGCATTCAGCCGTGGATTCCGATTCCAAGAATTCTAACTTTCTCCAAAACCCTAAATTCCGGAAGCCATGAGTAAAGGTGCTCCAAAAATAATTCTGTTTTGACATAAATATGTACCTGATTGTTTCTACTATAACTCCGAAATTTTCGCTCCACAGGGTCTGAAAACTTTTTCTGCAGTAGCCTAACCTGTCATCTTTCCATCCTGACAGGTCTGACCTCAATTGGATTTTCTGAGAGAGAGTTATGCCAAATGTCGCAACGTGACCTGTTTTTGGATAATACAGGAGAGCGAACTTGTACGGCGTGCCACGTGTCACTGTTTGAACTTCGACCTCTGAAAACGTTTCTGGAGATATCTCGCTCTGTTATATTTCCATCCTGACAGGTCTGACCTCAATTGGATTTTCTGAGAGAGAGTTATGCCAAGTGTCGCAACGTGACCTGTTTATGGGATAAAACAGGAGAGCGAACTTGTATGGCGTGCCACGTGTCACTGGTTCATCTTCGGCCTTTGAAAAACGTTTTCTGAGATAGTACAGTTTGTGTACTATCTGTCACTTTTTACGAAATTTCATTTGGAGCTTCGTATCCCAAGTTATGACCTTTTGTCCAAGGTCACCTGATTTTGACTGAGATCTGGAAGAGGCAGAAACCCTAACTTGTACTGATCATAACTCATAAAGTACAACGAATCTGAGGGTTCCCTTTGGACACAAGGTACCTAGGGATGTTATCTTCGACCTGTAAACTTTTCAGACCCTGAACCTTCGCAGAAATGGATTTATAGCGAAAGTTCCACGATGACGGGTTTTTGCTATGTAAAACCCTAACCTTCAAATTGTCGTAAGTAAAGCAAGTGTCGTAAGTGCCATACCTTGTCTTCCTTCAGGTTAGCTCTGATACCATGTTAAAATTCAATATTCTAAGACAGAAAATAGCAGCATTACATTCCATTTCACAATAATAGCATATACAGGATCACTGAAGAAACAACAAGCACAGCATAAACACAAGAGACAGAGATTTATCCTGGGAAACCCTCATGGGGTAGAAAACCCAGCAAAGCTTCCTCAATATAGATGAACAGCAATATACAAAGATGAAACCCTGAGACATGATCTCCTCCTCCACAATAGCAGACCTCTCCTCCACAAGTGCGCTATCCTCAAGTGAGTGAGTGTGTGGAATGAGGAATACACCTCCTCTATTTATACACAACTCTGACTTAACTTTAACACGGAACATGTAGGCTCGTATTTAACCAATGGGTTAAATACCCCACTACAACTGACTGGGCCGACCCCTCTAGGGTGGTCTAATAACCCTTTGACCCACATAACACATACAGGGCCGACCCCCACTAGGGAAGTCTAATAACCCAAGTTACCACATTCCGACGGAGGAATAAACATCTCCAGATATACAATAAGATCTTCACGGAGGAATGAAAGATCTCCAGAATAATAAAGTACAAATATAATATTCTTTGAAGTTACAATATCTCAACATAGTGTGACTTGCTTCTTCTTATATGAAAACGTTAAAAACTTTTTCTTCATATTTAAGATAATTGTCTCCAATGTTTCCATCCAAGATAAGCCAAGAATGATGTCAACTTCATTTAGATAAATAGTTGTAACATTGAATTGGGATGTGAACTTATATTCATCAATTTCCAGTTGTAAGTCCCTAATCGCATATTTCTTCTCACCCCATTTATCTTTCTTTTCGATTATACTTAGTTCTAGGATGAATAATTGATTTGCCAAGCCGACGTTAATATGATTTTCCTCGATGGTTGGGAAAATAGCGATGCTAATAGGCTTTCTTTGAATAATCCCGTCAAGTTTTAGTATGTCAACGGCTGCCTTTGAGTGCGTCTTCTGGAATCTTTCCCTTTTGTAACACTGAGACTCCATTTTTTTTCCAAATAATAATTATTATTATTAAAAGATAATAATTATAATATTATTAATAAATATAATATAATAATTATTATGATAATAATAATATAATAATTGTTTTTGGAGTTGAAGGATAATAAAAATGGTGTGGATTGGGTGGTTGGGAGGAATGATTGTTACCTTCCCCACCTAGGTTCAAATCTCAGTTTTGGTTTGTTCTTAGGAAATAAAACCAAACCCACTTCTCACAAAACCATGTGCAGTTTCACTTCTTACTTTTACTTTTTACTTCTACTCACTTCAAAACTTTACTTTTACTTTTTTTTTTCCTTTTTACTTCTTCTCACTTCTTTTTTATTTATTTCTATATTCTATTTTCTTCTTTTTTACATGTCTTTCTTTTCTTCTTTTTATTTTCTTTTACTTTTGCCTTTTTCTTTTTTTTCTTTTTTTACTTCTTTGGGCCACGGGCCTGGTTTTGGACAAGGTCCTAGATTCGTGGCTACAAGCTGGCTACCAATGTAATATCCATAGTTGGATATTCTCAATAAGTTAGGGTTGAACCCATAATTTCTGAAATAACCCACATATCCATAGATATAAAAATGATATATAAATTGATAAGATAAGATGATGTCTTTACAAGATAGACTTTCCCGTATTTATAATTGTTTAAAGGGTGTCTAATGCAACTTTTCATAAAGAGTTACACCATTTCACTAATTAATTATATTATTATATTATTCTTGTTTGTTGTTATTATTATTATTATTTCTATATATATATATGTGTGTGTGTGTGTGTGTGTGTGTGTGTGTCTGTGTGTTGATGTTTATTTTATTATTATTTTATTCATAACAACATCACAAGCAAATTTGTCTTTAGCATATTCAACTAGTACAATATTTTTCCAATCCTTGACAATGTCCATGAGAAAAAAAGAAGGTCTTCTTGACAAAGCATCTGCTACTATATTATTCTTTCCTTTGACATATTCAATATCAAAATCATAAGCTTGAATCTTGCTTACCCACTTTTGTTGCCTTTTATTTAGATCTTTTTGGGTGAGAAAGTGTCTTAGACTATTGTGGTCAGTTTTCACCACAAACTGGCTGCCCACCAAGTATTGTCTGAATTTGGCCAATGCATGCATAATGGCCAGCATTTCTTTATCATAGATGGAGTAAATTTGTTCATGAGGCTGCAACTTTCTGCTCTCAAATGCTATGGGGTGTTGGCCTTGCTTTAGGACAGCCCCTATTCCTCCACCTGAAGCATCACATTCCACAACAAAAGGTTTAGTAAAATCAGGAAGTGCAAATATGGACAACTACTCATTACCTCTTTCATTTTTTGGAAGTCCTTTTCAGCCTCTTCATCCCACTTGAAAGCATCCTTCTTATTCAAATCAGTGAGTGGAGAAGTCAACTTGGAGAATCCCTTCACAAATTTTCTGTAATAAGTGCATAGGCCAATAAAACCTCTCAATTCGGTAATATTTTTTGGCGATGGCCATTCTAATATAGCCCTGATTTTCTCCATATGTACCTTCACTCCTTCTTGCCCTATAATGTGCCCAAGATATAGCAATTCTTTCATCCCAAATTCACACTTTGACAACTTAACAAATAAGGACTCTTCTTGCAAAATTTCAACACAATCTCTAACTGCTACAAATGCTCTTCCCATGTCTTACTGTAAATAAGAATGTCATCAAAGAAAACCAAAACAAACCTTCTTAGTTGCTTGAAAAATATCCTATTCATACATGCTTGAAATGTGGCTGGAGCATTAGTCAACCCAAAAGGCATGACAAGAAATTCAAAGTGGCCATAATGACATCGAAAAGCAGTCTTTTGCACATCTTCATCTTTCATCCGGATTTGATGGTAACCTGATCTAAGGTCAATTTTTGAGAAGTATTTGGCCCCATGTAGCTCATCCATGAGCTCATCAATCCTAGGAATAGGATACCTATTCTTGATAGTCTTTTTGTTCAAGGCTCTAAAATCTATGCACATTCTCAATGTTCCATCTTTTTTCTTCACTAGCACCACTGAAGAAGCATAAGGGCTAGAGCTTGGTCTAATGAGTCCCAACTATAGAAGTTCTTGGATGGATTTTTCAATCTCATCTCTGAACTTTTTAGGATGTCTATAACGTGGTATCTGAATGGGAAAAGTACCCTCCTCCAAAATAATGTTGTGCTCAATTCCCCTATCTGGTGGTCTACCATGTGGAAGGTCTCTAAAAAATTTGTCATACTTTTGCAAGAGTCTCTCTATCTCTTTTGGGTGTTCAACAATCTTTATATTTGGCTTGGGAGATTTAATGTGACATTCAGCAGCCCATTCTATGTCCCCATGTCTCAATATAGATCTCATACTATTGCAAGTCACTACTTGATTTAGGTAAGTGTGTTTCCCTCTCACGACTCTTTGTACTCCTTTTGAATCTTGAAATTTCATTTCGGGAATTTGATAATTTACTGTATGCTCTCCTATTGAATACAACCATTGCACTCCCAAAACCACATTAGTATCAGCAACATCAACCACATAAAAGATATCAAAAAAATTATAGTTACCTACGGTGACTTGCAACTTTGGAACCCATGTTTTCCATTGCATTGTGTTGTGACCGGGAATGACAACTGTAAATCCATCAAATGGTTCAATATGTATCTTTATTTCCTCCACCATATCTGCATCAATTAAGTTATGGGTGGCTCCTCCATCTACCAAAACTGAAGTTCTTTGTCCTTGTACCACACCCTTGCATCGGATAGTATGGTAGCAGGGTATTGCTGAAAGTACTGCCATTCTTGCTTTGTCCGGTGAAAGCTGATTTTCTTCTTGTCTTTCCTCTTCTACTGCTGTCTCATATGCCTCTTCTTGATCTGAATTATGTCCATCTTCATCCATGCCCCCATCATACCCCTCATTATCATAAAATACTTCTATGTATTGAGCCTTTCCTTTAGTACATTTGTGCCCTGGTGTCCATGGTTGGAAGCATGTGAAGCACAGTTTCTTTTTTCGAAGCTCATCCCTGTTTAGTCCTTATTTTTTATTCTTTTCAAATGACTCTCTTTGCCAAGGTTTCTTATCATATCCATTCCTTTTCCATGGTTTCTTTTCAAATTTGTAGCTAGGCTTGGGAGGAAATCTCGTTCTAGGAAGCACATTTTGGAGATCTCTAGTCAAGCTCATTGCATCTTTTAATGTAGTTGGCTTGTGGGATTTGACCAAACCTTTTAAGGGTTCATCCAAACCTTCAGTGAACAGCAATACCAACCTTCCCATAGATACATCAGCCACCTTTACTGATATTTTTTTTAAGTCCAACATATATTCAGTAGGGGTCCCAGTTTCCTTCAATTGGGCTAGTTCTTTGAATGGCAATTCTGGAACTTTTTGTTCAAATCTCTCTAATACCCTGTCAACAAATTCTCCATATGTTTTAACCTGATCATGACCTAAGGTTTTCAATCCATGGAACCACCATTCATTTGCATCTCCTTCCAAGTGCAAAATGGCCATTTTTAATGCATCTTCTTCCAACATAGGATTCAGCTGAAAATACACATCCAATTTTTGCACCCAAGTATTAGCAGAATTTGGAGAAGAACCATCAAAAGTAGGAACTGACATTTTACTAATAGCACCATTTAATTCTCTGTTTGGGTATGGACTCCTATGTTCATCCTTCCTCTTCATTTTATAGATAGCATCGATGAATGTACTAAATGGTAGACCTCTTTTACATTCTTCACTCAAATCATTCCATTCATTGGCTAGTTTACTATTATCCACCTCAATATCGGGCTCTTCTTTAGGTGAGAGGAATTTAGGTGCAGTATGCCTTTGTGTGCTTTGAAATTCATCAGGTCTATTATGAGGTCCTGTACTTGATAAAATATGCTCACTCCCTTTTATCTTTTCCCCTGAGTGTGAACCACTATTATCTCCTATCACCCCTTTGCTTTGAAGCTGGCTAATCAACAATTCGAATCCTTGCAGCAATTTGTTACCTATCCTTTCCATATTTGTAGAAATTTTAGAGAAATATGGATCTAAGGTTGCAAAAATTTCCTCCTTATGTTTTAATTTGTCATCCTCCTCTCTACCCATGGTTTCAGGAAAAGACTCCTCTTCTTCTACTACCTCTTCTTCAACAAAAACCTCTTCAACTATTGGTTCAAAGGGTGGTGGATTATTCTTTTGAATTCTTGTTAAGACCATAAGGTTCCAAGAACATGCTCTGATACCACTTGTAATGACCCTTTTTCAAAATTTATTAAAATGCCCAATTTTTCACTTTTTTACCAATTTCGACCTTTGACTAGTTTTACTGTTTTGACCTCCAAATCAACCCAAATGCTCCCAAATATTTTGTATGAGTGTATGAATGATATTTAGACTTTAATATTAGGTTCATAGATGTTTTATGGTCCTCCAAAGACTTCTGAAAACTTGATTTATATTCTGACCAATATATGCAATTTTGACTAGTAATTTGTGCATCAAATCCCCCCGGGGTAATACTGAAAAAGGGCCTCCCAAATGCCTCTAAACTCCCTCAAATTTATGAACAGAGGTATGTAATGTGTTAATTATGTTATTAAGGTCTCATATGCACCATTACTGGATTATTACAACTGTTCTCACCCTCTCCCATTCAACTGCAAAAATCTCCAATTCGACCCTTGGGGAAATGGCACTATTTCACCTCCCAATACAACTAAACTGAATAAAAATGCT
The DNA here is from genome assembly GCA_027924585.1 of Larix kaempferi. Lineage (NCBI taxonomy): Eukaryota > Viridiplantae > Streptophyta > Pinopsida > Pinales > Pinaceae > Larix > Larix kaempferi. The sequence goes on along the minus strand of BSBM01000129.1, from coordinate 7,441,034 downwards.
TCAAATTCTCAAGTACAGTACATGAAACTTGTAGAAGACATCCATGGAAGTATATTTATCACAAATATATCAGAGAATCATCCATCCATTCGAAATAATCAACATTATAGTGTCATACATCAATGCATTGGGGAAATGGACATTGTTTGCTCATTAATCAATATTTTTGCATACAACCAGTGGGTATTTCAACCTGAGACTTTCTGAATATTAATAACAGAGAATATGAATCTATTACAATCAGAAATATATAATTAGAATCTCTCCCAAGAAGCACAAGAGCTCACCAAAAACACCCTCCCTTAAGGAGCATGAATATGACTTCAAAACTGGAAACGGTGGAGAGAAAGTGTTGCACTAAACCAAACCATGAAAATTCCTGTAGCTGCTACCTGAAAATACAAACTCCATTAAAGCACCATGAAAGACCTGAGTGGCCTCTCCAAACACCAACTTGGATGGGAATCTTTCACCCTCGAAGATGGCTAAGGCAAGAAACTAGTCATCCACTAGCTCTCTCTTCACAAATGCAAATTTTCTCAAATTATCAAAATCCATTCTCCTACTTGATTTATACATTTTATAACCAACATTATCCTTCTAAGGGTCGAAATCCTCTCAATAGATTCAATATATTTCTATTTAGGAAATATTCCACATTTGTCACTTGTCTCCTAGTTCCAACCTTCCATCTTCTCCCAAATTCGATTTTGAGTCTCTTTGGATTCTCCAACTCCCATGAGCGCCTTCCTTGAGCCTATTTTTGGGGCTTACATGTCATAGTGGTCAGATGTCAGAGGTCAGGTCTGCAATTTTTCATAGTTGTCATAGATGCTCCATCATTGGTGTCATAGGGGCTAGGGAATCTAGCCCAAGTGTCCACAAACTCCCAATTTGACTCTTTATCTTCCATGGAGGTTACCAATCCTTCCCAATTCGACCTAAGATGCTAAATGACATGTGTTATGACTTACCAACTCACCCAAGAGTGTTCATCTTCCCATTAATTCGAATTTGCAAGAGAGAGATACCATGTATTATGAAAAATCAAGCTAGTGTGGGTCCCACATCCTCCATATGTCTCCAAAACCATTTGCCACCTAGGATTTCTCTTGAATTTCTATATTCACTCTATTTATTAAATACTTGAACCCTTCTAATGTCTAAACATCATTTATTAGCTTCCTTATTACCATTCCACTTGTGCCCATCCAACCTAGGAAACTAGTAGGATTGATGGGATTGTCTTACTATGAAATTATTTGAATGGGGACATTACAATTAACTCTTTCCAACTTCATTTTCCCTCTTGCTTCAATAAATATCTTGGATTTGTGGGCAAGGCATTTTCAGAGAAGATAAAAATGATGGAATTGTTTGGGAACATTTGTTGGGGAATCCAGTGAAAAACTTTCATAAATCTGAAAGTGAAGTCTTTAACTCTCTCTTTCTCCTTCATCTGATTTTCAACCAACTTTAAGAAAAGGGAATATGGGTTTATCCTTGGGACACATTTCTCAATAAAATACAACTTCTAGTACATCCCAACTAGTCACATGGTTCAGGGTAGCAATGAATAAAACCATTCACGAGCATTTCCTTGTAGAGATACCACAAACAATCGACAAGCAACATTATCTTCAGGCACATTATAAATATCACAATAACTATTAAATTTAATCAAATGTTTCTCTGCATCATATGAATTAATCCCCAAGAAAATGAGAAACTTCTCCATAAATATATCTCACAAGGGATGGACCTCTCCTTGCAAGCTAAGGGGACTTCTATGCAACCATTTCTTTCTTTGGGGACCCCTTTCTTTGACTCTAACTTGAACAACTTTTGATGGGATTGATGGTGAATTCAAAGGAGCATCATAACATGAAAGAACATCTTTGGTGGATTCATAGTAAATATTTTCATGTAATTCTGGAATCTTTTCATTAGAGTCGCTAAGGAATCTTTCTTCAAAAAACATACCTTTGATAATGGAGTCGACAGGGAGCTCATCCTTGATAGACTGTGATTTGTGTTATACATTTCTAATCATATTTCATAGAGATCTATTGTATTATTGTAATGAAGATTTATTATATATATTTTGAACAAATCTATCTATATATACAGATGAAATGGTTCTTGTCCAATAGAAGGAATATCTTGCATAAGCCAAGACAAGCATTTTAATTCACATAGGATTATCTACTCTTTGAATCCAATTGCATTTTTTAAATGCTTCTATGGTGTCAACACTGTGCCACTAGAGGAGTCGAGGGTACTTTCAAATTCTCAAGTAACGTGAATTTTGTGGAATCACTTCAGATCTCAAGGTTTAGTCAATTTCTCTTGCTATAGACAAATCGATCAAATTGATCATCATTGGCCCTTGTTGATCTATCTAATCTGAATACTCCTTCACACATATGTTTTTTTAAATAAGAAAATCTTGTGTCGGATGGGAAAATGCTTCAACAGCAAGATGAGAAAACTTGTTCAACGACAATTGGAGTTTGAATATAAGGTGATTTCCTTTCTAGAAAGCATCTATAAGACCACCAAATGTCATCTACAAGTCACATGAGAGCAACACAACTTTGAAACGAGTCTTTTGGTTCAACCCGTTTCAAAATATTCACTAGCTTGGTAATCATCCCACATAATATATTATACTTCTTGTATTCATCTCTTCTGGTGATACGGTAGCAACGCATGATGAGGGCTTCCCCCTGTCCTCTATCTATTTTCCATTCTAGAAAATTGAATTTCTTCAACACCTTCTTCTCATCAAATTAAAGCTTCCTCGTGGTGTTATAGCTTAAGCTCCAGCTTAACTCACTTAAAGTTGCAGTGTCTTTTCCTCTCTCTTTCTGGATTTCAAATAAGGGCACATGTCTATTGATGCTAGGGCACTAAATTTTGTGTATAAATCTCGTTACTTTGATGCTAGAAAATTTAGGATCCACAAAAACATTGAGCAACTTGTTTCTTAATCCCGTGCAATGTTATTTATCTGCAAATATTTTGCAAAAATGGCACAGGGAAAAGAAACACATCGATCTGAACTACATTGGAAACAACGATGCGATTCAACAAGCCTATCAAGCCTATGCTCCTTTCAAGATGTAAACTGAAGCTCCATTTAGGTCACTAACATCAATATTGCATCAACCATCTACAAAACCAACAATCCATAAGTTCACAACCAAACTCATTGGAATTTGTGCAGAACTTGACATTGTTTCCTTGTTTAACTGGAATGCATAGAGCAGAACAATCAGATAATCAGATCGTGAATTGAAAAAGGTGGGTTTCATTGTTTAGTGCATTATTTATTTGCCAATGTTATAACTTGAATCGATCCATATTTCATTTGCGAGATGGAAATAGTTTTAAGATTAAGGGAAAATTAAATTAATTTGTATAAGCTGTGCTCCTAATTTTTGAATAATTGATCAAATAATTCACTTTGTATAAATTTGAAGACATTGTATGGTGAATCACTACAAGGAAAACACCTTCTAGTGGAGGTTTTTGTGGACCCTTCACAAAAAATGGCCCATTTATTTGTTTATACCAGAGGATTTTATTGGAGGCTAGCGGGCAGAGGTTTTAGCGGAGGTTTTCTAAATCGGTGCATACACATATACAATACAAACTGATGCGCTACATAACCTGACACACCGGTGCACCCAAATAGTAAGAGCACCGAAGTCTTAATATCTTGTTGTAATTTGAAAAAAAATATGTTATTTTTCAATTTTCACTGCAAAACTATCTAGTGCATGTCATTGATAGTGATGCACCGATGAGGGATACAATATAACGCACCAAGTCTTGTCAAAATAGCTCACCATGGTCTAGAAAATACATTTTTTTTCCTACAACATGGCGGTGGGTATACTAAATAGTAACACACTGGGGCATGAGGTAGTAAAACACACCGATTAAAAGACAAAAAACATAGCTTTTTATTATTTTTAAACAAAAAAAAAGCAGTGCTCCCTATCTACCTAACCTCCATGGTGCACCAACAAAAACGATGCATATGGGCTCTTAATTATGAAGAGCACCGAAGTCAAAATAACTCGATGCATTTGAAAAAATATGTTTTTTTATTTTTCCCAGCAAAACTTGTCAGTGTGTGTTAAGGACATAGATAGCCTGGGAAGTGAAGAACTAAAACGCACCGATTAAAAGACAAAAACTCATAGATTATTTTTTTTAACAAAAAAGAAAACGGTGCACCCTATCTACCTAACTACCCTGATGCACCAACACTGTTGATGCACCGGTGTGCCTAATTATGAAGAGCATCGAAGTCAAAATAGCTCGATGCAATTTGTAAAAATATGTTTATTTTATTTTTCCAGGAAAAATTGTTCAGTGCATGGAAATGATATAGATGCATCGGTGCATTTAACAATCCAGCACAACGCTTAATCTCAAAATAACATTCCCTCTACTGGGAAAAAACTTTTGTTAAAAAATTTTCCAATAAAGTATATCGGTGCGTTATGCATCGCTGCATAACATACTACAATGCACAGACTTATAATACAAAAAACATAATTTCTTTATTTTTGTAAAAATAGAAAAACATAACAATGTTATATATAACAAGAAGAGCACCAGTGCACAAAAAATACAAGGCACACCGGTGTGCCACTAAATTGAGGGCACCATAGTAGGGTAAAATAAAAATAAAAATATGGCATGAGAAAATAATTTTTACCCAATTGTCAATGTTGTAGACCACCTAAGACTACTTAAGCACCAATGTTGCACTTTATTTCTTGACGCCCGTGCAATCGATGATTATTAGTTGTTATATTTCTCCCATCCTTTGTTGCGTCGGTGGAGTTGAAATTTTTCCAAGCGGTTGAAAAACATCCTTTGTTGTGTACATAGCAACAATGTCTCCTCGGAAAGAAAGAGTCCAGGTAATGTCTTTATTACCTTCTTATTTACATTTTTAGAGGATTAAAAATCCACATTTAGCTTGAATTTTTCATTTTCAAAATAAAACAAAAAACTGTGCAGTGGTGTGTTTCTTGAGTTCACCTCGCATCGATAATCTCAGTACACTATGTGTAAAAACAAAGCGCACCAGGAATGGGGTGTCGAATAAAAAAATGAACACACAATCTACCATGCACTAACATAAAACGAAAAGCACCATCCGTAGTGCGTTTAAGTAATCGTGACGCATTACCATTGAAACCATAAATATTTTTTTAAATATCAACGCTATGTGTGTGTGCGTGTGTAAAGAGAGAGAGAGGAAAAGGACTTTAGGCTTAATTTTTGAAGACATTGGTGTTCTAGATATAATAACGTGCCACCCCGGTGCATACAATTATATAAAGAGCACCGAAAAAGATAAAAATTTAAAAAGTTATGTTTTTTTTTCCGAATGTAACGGTACTTTGTTTATATACAGACGCACCACCTATGATGAGTAAATATATATAAAGTGCATCGTATAAATAGAAAAAACACTAAATTTGTTTTTTGGAGACATCGTTGTTGTAGATATAATGACACCCACCCACGGTGTGTATCGTTATATCAAGTGCACCAAAAATATATAAATACAAAAAAATAAACTTCTATTTTCTCAATGATATCAATGCTTTGTATATATAAGGATGCACTGCTAGCGGTGCATCCATTTATATAAAATGCACCATAAAAAGAACAAAAACTAAATTTAGTTTTCCAATACATGCGTGCTCTCTATATAAGGACACACTACCAGTAGGGAATATAGATATATACAACGCACTGAAAATATACAAATCCATAAAAATATGGTTATATTTTTTTAAAGATATCGATTCTTTGTATATATACAAATGCGCTGCCTACAGTGCATCAATATATATAAAGTGGACCGTATAAAGATAAAAAAAAAAACAATAAATTAATTTTTTTGAAGACACTGATGCCCTAGATATATTTACGCATCGCCCCTAGTGTGTATAGATATATATAGCACACTGAAAATATATAAATCAAAATAAAATATGTTTTATTTTTGTTAAGATATCGGTGCATTAGATTTATTTAAGTGCACCATTTTCGATGCGTTTGTTTATACAAATCAAATGCACTAAGAGGAAATTTTAATTATACCTATATTGACTATAGTGCATTATAGTTATTTTAAAGCACCACTAATAGTGGGATTATGTTTCCAAAACAATGTTTGTGATGCAATTATGTTTCAAAAGAACCACAGACGGTGCGCTACTTTTTTAGGGCGCACCAGGTATATTTGTAATTTGATTTGAGAAAAAAAATATTTTCTGGATTTGATAAATATCAATGTACTTTAATCAAATTTTGTATGTTTTATATATGTGTGTGTGTGTGTGTGTGTGTTTCTAATGAAAATTAGATGTGAATCAAAGACAAGAGCTACAAGACTAGCATCAGTGGCACAACTTGTACAATGTTGTATGGGAGTGGGAGGCCCATAAAAGGGAGAGGGGTTTTATCCCTCATTCTATTACAACACAAGCTCGAGTCTTCTTGCATATTATTGGCCTCCTCAAGTTTTATGAGGATGCTACATCCCTGAGGGGCCACTCATGATTATTAAGGTTGTTGATCCATCGTTGGGATCAAACTCAACGGGAATTGAGGGCGAGTCTTTATCGAGGGTTCCATCCCATAGAGGAGGACATCTACTTCATTACTATGCTATCTAGGAGAGGGGAAATTTTATCCATTTCTCGGATGTATTGCCTGGAATTTTAGCAACCAGATAGCTGGCATACGTTCAAAGATATGTTAAAGAGGATGTCACTACCCCTGGTGACTTACAACTAGCTAATGACCAATTGTGGATAGCTTCATTTGGTGCAAAGGAGGTTAGGTGCCTCTCGATTTTGTTCATGAAAGTGGCCCACTACATGTTTGATGGGAAACGCATTAGTTTCCCCCTATTATATTATCTTAATTATTTAGTGCAGAGTCCTAGATGCATTAGGTGGTATGCCATTTTTTTGTGATAATTCTTTTTTTCTCTAAATCGTACCAGCACTATGTTTGATGGGAGGATAGGATTACCATTTTCTTCATAGTTTTTTTGCTCATTTTTTAGAGGTTTCCAATCACTTGGTCATCATTCGATCGCCACCCTCCTAGGTCGATGACCGAGGTGTGTATGCACATGTGGGGGAATATGTTTCCCTAGAGGGGTCTGTTTGGATAATTAATACTCCATCCTTGTCCTACCTAGCATTATTTGTTTTTTCCTAGTAGTTGATGATGTCATTTCCCCCCTAGTGGTGTGCAGATTTCATCTAAGATCCATCAGCCACCTAATGCGCCCTGCATGCATCATTGTAGGACCACCTGATTCAGTTCCCTACATTTTAGGATACAACTCAATGTTCTAGATTAGTCCACCTGAGTTAGATGACTCTTGTGGGGGGTTTATCCTCTAATTGCCACCGATTGTGGTCTCATGCGCCCATTTCTAAGTGATTTGCATGCCAAACTCACTAATGTGCCCCTTTTGGTCAGTTAACTAATTGTGTCTTTAGTTAACTGAGATTTGGTTGAATTTAACTGAGTTTGGGAGCTCCGGAGCACTGATAGAGGTGACAATTCCTATGCTAGGAAGACTGAGACTCGAATTCTCCTAGGTGATTCAAGTTCTCTCCATTGTAACAGCATTGTTGAATATACTGATTATTGGATAATGTGACATTATTCTGTGCCTATCTGAGTTCTCATGCATGATTAATTATCTGCTCATTTTTACTGCAATTTTCACTGTAATTCATCTTTTCTACTCATTCTTTCTCTGTGAGGTATACTCAGCTCCATGATCTGTTGTGATTTAGAATTTCACATGTTATCAGAGCTTAGTGAGAGTAGGTGGAGCAGTTGATTTCAGTAGTGCACCAGAATCCTTTGGATTTCCACAGCAAATATTGGTGCCATTGCATTGAATTCATTGGATAAATCCTTTGAGGTCTATACAGGTGTGAAGGATCCAGAAAAATGTTCCTATTGTTCAAAGCAGTGCTCAGTAGTAGTCGATCTCCAAAATTGAGATTTTTTTGCAGGATATTGAAAGTTTTTCAGTGCAGCAGTTCATCTTGTATTCGCTCTAGCAGTTCATATGGATAATTGGAACACTCCTCTCTCTCCCAGGATCCTAACACCCTTCAATTATCTTGATTGGAGGTTTGATATGCATATGGTGTTGCAAAACAATCATTGTACAGGGTAACAATGGGAAAGGAGGTCGAACCTCAAGCAACTGTTGAGAAGCCCAAGTATCTGAATAGATTGGATGAAGCATTTGGTTTCATGTGTATTCATATTTACAAATATCTACTCTGCCACATACATTCAAAATAGGGTACCCAACAAATCTGTTGATGGGGTCACTCCATTCGAAGCATTGAAGGGACACAAACCTGATGTCTCTCACTTGAGGGTTTTTGGATCGAAGGCACTGGCCAAAATCCCCTCCGACAAGAGGAAAGCACTTCAACCTCAAAGTAGTGAATGCATTCTTCTCGGATATGCAGAAGATGCGAAAGCTTACGAATTGATGGATATTGCAACTAAGAGATGCTTCACTAAAAGAAGTGTTCAATTCAATGAGGATTCATTGCATGATCTCAAACCAGTTGAAGAACAAGGTATAACTTATCTACCTATTCCATTTGCTCCTAATTATGTTTGTATAGGTGATCCACATTCATATTCCAAAGAAGAATATCAATATGATTCAGATCTAGATATTGAGTATGAAGATCTAGTAGATCCAAATCCAGATCCAGCACCTACTCCCAATCCAAAGTCTAAATGGGCTTAAAATCTTATTGACGCAGCTAGGGACATTTTTGAAGAACCATATGACTACAAAAGAACATGATCTCAATACCAAGATGCAAACATTTCACTTTTCCATACATATCCACTTCTCCATGAGAGGTGCTTCATGATGGTGGGGTCTTATCCACAATCTGACAGAGAGGCTTTCCATGATCTGAGATGGCAAGCAACCATGGATGAATAATATGAGTCACTGCAGAAAAAATGAGACATGGGTTCTTGTCTCTCTTCCCCTAGGGAGGAAACTAGTTCAATGCAAATGGATCTACAAAACAAAGCTTGCATCTGATGGATCTACAACCAAGTACAAGGATCGGTTGGTTGCAAAGGGGTACTCACAAGTTCAAGGTTTGGACTACAATGAGACATTCACTCATGTAGCAAGAATGGATTCAGTAAGGGTTGTTTTGGCCATTGCAGCTTCGAATGCATGGGAGGTACGTCACATGGATGTAAAGAGTGTCTTATTGCATGGTGACTTAGAAGAAGAGATCTACATGAAACATCCTGAGGGGTACATTGATTATCCTTCCTTGGTGTGCAGACTGATGAGATCACTGTATGGGCTCAAGCAAACCCCAAGGGCATGGTATGTAAAGATGGATTCCTTCTTACTGTCACAAAAGTTTGAAAGATGCAAATCAGATTGCAATGTTTACATGCAACAGAAGGGGGGATGTCTACTATTGATTGTTTTGTATGTGGATGACTTGCTCATCACCGGTGGATCTGCTACTAGGTTGAATCACATCAAGTCTTCCTTGAACGAAGCATTCACTATGACAGATCTAGGACTGTTAAAACAATTCATTAGTCTTGAAGTAACTCAAAATACTTCAGGGATTATGATTTCATAGTCAAGGTATGCATCTGATTTACTCACAAAGTTCCATATGGTTGATTGCAAATCCACATCTTTTCCCTTCCTATCTAGCATTAGATTGGAAGAAGGTGGTTCCACTCCCTTGGTTGACAACACTCTTTACAGACAATTGATTGGTATCTTGTTGTATTTGACACACTCGAGACCAAATATATCATATGATGTTGGTGTTGTGTCTAGGAACATGCAGGAGCCACATGAGCTACATTGGAAGGAAGAAAAGAGGATCTTTCACTATGTGTAAGGTACGAGAGAGTTTGGTGTTCATTATTCTACTGGTGTTCAGCTACATCTGGTTGGTTTTACTGACTCAGACTAGGTTGGAGACAATACTGATAGGAAATCTACTTCACGGTACGTATTCATGTTGGGATTATGACCAATATGTTGTTCAAGCAAGAAGCAAGCAACACTCGCACTTTCTTCTGCAGAGGAAGAGTATAGAGGGGCTACGAATGCAGCTATCTAGGCACTTTGGTTGCATGAGATCTTGACAAAGTTTGGAGTTCGCATTTCTCCTTCAATAGACCTTTTTTGTGATAATCAAAGTGCCATCCGAATCTCCAGTGACTCAGTTAAGAAGCAAAGGACCAAACATATTGAGGTTCACATTCACTACATCAGGGAGTTAGTGCACAACAGGACCATCTCACTGCATTATTGTCCTACATAGGAGATGATTGCAAATATATTCACTATTTTTTTCACTAAGAAGAGATTTTTTATCTCAGATCTCTACTTGGTGTGAAAGTTGTTTGAGCTCCCTACTATCCAATTTTTTAGGGGAGGTTTTCCAATGATGTTTTCCCCATTTCCTTGGTTCATGGATAGTTATTTTATTTTCATAATTTATTTGATTGTATGAGTGACCTTTGGTCTTAGTAACCAGGGCCCAGGATGCACAAGTTTGGATTAAAGGGGGGTGTTAGGATAATTAATACTCCACCCTTGTCCTACCTAGCATTATTTATTTTTTTCCTAGTAGTTGATGATGTCATTTTCCCCCTAGTGGTGTGTATATGTCATCTGGTATCCATCATCCACCTAATGTACCCTGCAGGCATCATTTTAGGACCACCTTAGTCAGTTCCCTACATGTTAGGAGCCAACTCATTGTTCTAGAACAGTCCACTTGAGTTAGCTGACTCTTGTGGGGGGTTTATGCTCCAATTGCCACTGATTATGGTCCAATGCGCCCTTTTCTGAGTGATTTACATGCCAAACTCACTAATGCACCCCTTTTGGTCAGTTAACTAATTGTGTCTTTAGTTAACTGAGATTTGGTTGAGTTTAACTAAGTTTGGGAGTTCTATAGCACTGATAGAGGTGACAATTCCTATGCTAGATAGACTGAGACTCAAATTATCCTAGGTGATTCAAATTCTCTCCATTGTAACATCATTGTTGACTATACTGATTATTGGATTATGTGACATTATTCTGTTCCTATCTGAGTTCTCATGCATGATTAATTTTCTGCTCATTTTTACTGCAATTTTCACTGTAATTCATCTTTTCTGCTCATTCTTTCTCTGTGAGGTATACTCAGCTCCATGATCTGCTGTGATTTAGAATTTCATAGGGTCAAGAAAAGTTCCTAGGTTGTATCACTCTAGAGACATTAGATTTGCTTGCTAGTGAGGACGATCACACAATGGATATTGTGGCATACCCATACGCAAGGTTGGATTGGAAAGGATGTCCCAATGTCCTATTTACTCAAGATGAGGCACCAGATTCCAGATGTAATATTAGCATTATGTTTTGATTAATCTAGCTGCATTTTATTGTCTTATTTAATGCATCTGCAATTTATTCCAACATTTTATTTCAATTATTTAATTGCATTGTCTAATTATTGTTCTCTATTATTTTGATAATATTGGCACTTATGTTGGGGAGGTGCCTCCTGAACATGTCGAGGACATGGTTGAGGTTTGTGGGGTGACTTATTTATAGAGACCTGGCTTTCGACGTAGGCTAGATACTAGATTCCTCCGGGAGGTGGCATATCCGTTATCTAGATTTGTTGGCTCGATGGGGAGTGTTCCTTGCATGGGTTAACCAGATCTTACAATACCCAAACCTCTTAGAGATGTGGAGGATCCTCCTACATGATATGATATCATTGATGTATCATATTGTCAATGAAATCAACCTACTGGAAATGTGGAGGATTTCTCAAACTTATTCTAATTCATCTCATGAGGGTTTTGGTCTTCCATCACCTCCTCCTCCTCCTCACAGAGTTGACCGACCACCACCTCCTCCTCTTTCTCCATCTCCTCCTCACAGAGTTGACCGACCACCACCTCCTCCTCTTTCTCCATCTCCTCCTACTACTGATGGAGCCAAATGAACACAGTATCCTCCTCCACAAGTTGACCGACCACCCTCTCCTCCTCACCAAGTCAACCCACCAGCATCTCCTACTCCACGGATCGATCGACCACCCTCTTATTCTCAATGAGCCAACCCACCACCATCACCTCCTTTACAGGTCAATCGACCACCCTCTTCTCCACACCGAGTAGACCGACCACCATCTCCTTCTCACCTTGTAAACCCACCACCATCTCCTACACCCTTGCACAGTATTATAGATACAATGGTTGCATCGGGTCATCTAGATCTTCATGGAGAGATATATGATATGATTCATTTTACATTTTTATCTGGCGGAGGTACTAATGCCTATGGCTCTACTAGCGAAGGTACTGATTCCTCTGGCTCCGGTGGTGGACCCAATAGCTCATTGTAGTTATTGATCACATGTATATATTTGACTTGAGATGTATATTTGACATATATTATGATTTTGATATTATTGTTCATATATATTATGGTTTTTTCATATCACGTTGATCTTGATGTTGATGTATATCATGTTGATATCATTGATGTATAGTTATGTCATTTGATGTCATGTAGATGTTGTTTGATTTATAAAATATATTGTGTGTCGGTGATCTAAACTAGATATGCAATATAATGTTTGACTCTAGTTAAGATCATTTAATGTCATTTTTCTGCAGTGATTATTTAATGTCATTATGCGATAACAAATTTAACTATCTATCTATTTGTTTTAGAAATGCATTTTTTAAATGATTTATTTAGATGGATAGGTGGTTAAGGTATGATTTTAATATGTTTTTCTCATCATAAGTGTCGAAAAAATCATGATCATCGAACATAGGTTTTCATTTGAATCGAGCAATTATGAAACTTCCTTCTCCTTCTCTGTATTTACTTTGTAGATGGACAAGAAGAGAGAAGTCATCGCTACCCTCCAACAATTGAACCGACCTTTGTCTGTACATGGACATTTTTTCTCTTAGCTCATACAAATTTTTGGATCTCCTTGTAGAAATGTTTTGGGTGGTATTAATATCATACGTTGGCTCACCAGAACTCTCGATTAACTCAATAGAGGGAGACGGGTTGTTCAATTTAGGACAAAACATGGTTGATTTGGATTCCAACTTTTCAAAGAAGTGTTCCTACATGTATTTTCTATTTCACCTATTGGATCATTGACCGCAATGGGGAGTATTAAACAATTAAATTTTGGTAGTCGGTCATTAGTATAATGAGACAGTGTGACACGCCTAGGGTTTACCTTCAACCCTTTCCATTTTGAACAACCACATACTACTAGGGTGTCATAAAAGAGATCTACCTCATACTGAAATAACATTGGTCTAGGATGGTTACTATACGATCGCATGTTACAATTGGTGAGGTAAAGGGGCCTTCCACTTTCATATACCATCTGCCTACCGTATGTTGCTCCAGATAAGACCTTGTGGATTTATGGGAGTGGTGGACTATCATTTGCATCCGAACTTGATCTGGAATTAGGATCTTGCAAAATTCAATTCACAATTATTCAAATGCACGTGAAAAGACAACATAAATTCAATTAGATAATCAAAATATAAATAAATATGGACTTACCAGTGACAACAACAGAGAACTTGAAAAAGAATCAGCCATTTGATTTATTGTTATTTGTTCCCCTATAGTTGAGTCAAAAATACAATCAATACATGTCTCCATTCTTAAAATAAAAATTGGGAAACATGCAACATTTTGTTCTTTTATAAAGTAACCAATGTGCCGAAATCTGTAATGGTGCGTCGGTGCGCCTTAACAAGGATAATGCACCGGTGCACTGATTTTAGATGTGCACGGACTAAAACCTATGCAACCACCTCCACAAAGGACAAACCTCTACATTGTATTGATTGCAGAAGTTTAAACTTCCCTTTCTTTGTCTCGTTGTGTCACTGGTGTACTTATGTCAATCATACGCATCAGTGCTCTATTATCTACTTAGAACACCATTATCTCGATAAAAAAAATTGTGAAAAATTATATTTTCATTTTTTCCTACTGTTTATGCAATGCACTTATATGAGTATAGCGCACTAGTGTTCTATTATCTGAGTGGCGCACCGAAATCTCAATTTTTTTTAAAGATGCGCACGTTTATCATCAATGAGACAAAATATCAAATAAAAAAGAACATAAATTTAATTTTAAGACGGTGAGCTTATAAATAAAAGAAAACCCTAATCCCTATACCTTTTTTTGCCAAAAGTTTGAGGAGAGTGACTTATGCAAGAGAGATTTACCACAGAACAGTTTGGAGAGGCAGATTGCTTTGAAGAGAAATTTTGTAAGGGATCACTATGGACACATACAACTTTGCATACAAGACATTTTAGGTAAATTTTTCCTCAATGGAATAAAAAAAAGGGCATAAATTTACATGTTTTTTCAATAAAATAGAGGATATAAGAGTTACAATCAATGTTGTGATCCCTTGTGTTCTTCTTCCTTCAAAGTTACCTTTATTACCACAAACCCTAGGGTTCTTCTTCCTTTCCTTTTGTTTTCTATTTCTTTTTCTATTTTACAATAAGATTTGATTTTTGGCAACGTAAACTTCTTGGTTATATATATTAGTATATGGGGATTTGGGTCGCCCTTAGATAGAGATCATGATGCGGTTCAATTCGAAGATGACCTGTCCAGAATATCGTTGTCATAGTTTTTTTTCAGAAACACTTTCGCGATCCGCAATGCGCATTGTACAAAATAGTAGCACCGATGCGTTATCCTTATAAGGTGCACCATTTTTGGATGTTGAAAAATGTTTTTTTTTTTTTTTACAGTAACGGTTGGAATATATATATTAAAAATCGATAAGAGGTTACAAAATGCTAGGAGACTGTTCCCAAAAAAGAAGAGGGGGAATTCACCTCTGTCCCAGTCTCAGAAATTCGACTTCACCAAAATTGACAATAGAGGGAACTAGACACCTCTGTGCTTTTCAGAACTACATATCGACACCTATAAACCGACTTCCAGACCCACTAGAGAATAAGAGGGGAAAAGACACCTTAGAAAACTTCTTAACTTCAGACATAACAGAACTGGACCTTACATAGCATGCGAGGGGAAACGACACCTCTATAAAATTCTTAATTTCAGACAGACGGACTGGACTTTTAAACAAACAAGACATAGAACATAGCAGCTTCACAGTTAACTGGACCTTCATTAAATTATGGGAGACATGTTCTTCTTTTTTCTTTTTTCCCACTACAGCATCTTCATTGTCTTCTATGCCCAGTAAAACCGCTGGGTTGTTGCTCCTGCTGGTGCGAATGCAGTCTACCTTGGCCTCCACTATCCTTAACCCACTGTGCAGAGAATCCATTTTGCTAACCAACCCTTCAAAGAATTCTTGCATTTTGACTGTGTTGCCTCTGATGTCCGAATTATATATCTGAACGAAGGTGGCTAACTGTGAAATGGCCTTCTTTATGTCCTTGCTTTCCCCCCTTAACCACCCAACCTGAGCATCAATATCGTGCAAATGCGAGAGCACTCCTGGCGGAGCGCTTTCCGGGCCACGAGGAGAATCAAAGTTCCCAAAGCCTCCAGCACTCCCATTCACATTCCAGAGCTTGGTTTCCCCGGGTTTTTCATTGACCAGATGCAAAGCCAGATTGTTCTGATGACCGAGACCCTCCTCCATGTTTTTCCAGTTCTTTTCACTCTCTTGCTCGTAGCCAATGTATCCTGCGTTGAGACGCAGCCTTTGGCTCTGATCCGTTTCCATCTATTGATTACCTCCACCAATTTCGCTATTTGGACAACAAACACGTTTGGCCGAAATGCCCAAATCCCCCTGCAAATATTTCTCTCCATTACTTTGAACCGAGTCTATGGTTAACGGGAAACGCTGCGTCTCAGTTCCTCCCGCATAGACCTGCAGATTTGCAAGACAATTCTTGCACTACAGTGTCGGAAGGCATAATCCTACATTGCTCCCGACATTCCTTCTATCCATCTTGGAGTGTATAACCGCAAAGCTACCAGAGCACAAAGATGGAGGGAAAAGAAGCAGCAGAAGGATAATCCAATCGACCACCAACGTTCCCCTGATAATAAACCACCTTGCCTTCATGTCAATTAAACCTCCTGCATGCAGAACAGGTGTGGCCTAACAGGCCATGCCGTCTCTTTGAGCTTGGGAATTCTCAATCAAATCCAAAGTGGATTTGAATTTAATGTTTCTCTGACCGCGATTGTACACGTCGCCTCTTCCACTAAGGCATCCAATGGTTCCATTCATGCCACTAAGTCACCCACACCAATGTTTCATGTGCTCCATTTCTTATTAAGACACCGCAATTTTTCCTAGCCCCAAGTTTGGCCATGATATCGGCCGCAGCGTTGTTCTTTCTTAAGACATGAAAAAAAAGAAAGAGAGTCATAATTGTAGGAGTTGATCGAGCGAGCGAGAAGGGTCTGATATTTTGAGGTTGGAATTTTTTGTTTTCTTATGATAGCCCTGGCAGTTTTAATGACAATGAGAGAGTCGCCTATCACAACAAGTTTTCGGATATTCTTCTCCTGAGTGATATCAAGGCCTTTGATCATGGAGAGCCACTCCACCTGATTGTTGGTTTGTTTTCCTATTCCCCAAGCATACTCTTCCACTTTGCTTCCTTCGGAGTCCATCAGAACTCCCCCCGCACCTGCCAACCCTGGAGGATGTTGAAAAATGTTGACAAGTTAATTGGTGCACATATTATAGGATGTGTGCAGTGATGTGTTTATATTTCAAAGACAAACCGTGTAGATTCTGTTTTAATTTTAAAAAATTGCTTAAGCGGTGCATATCATACAGACCGTGCACACTGGTGCATTATATCATATAAGGAGAACTGGTGTTGAAATTATGTACCATGCACACCGACTGTCCTAAATACACTTTTACTTGAAATTCTTTACTTATTTTGTAAAAAAATATTTCATAATTTATGTGTTTCATTATGCAAGGAATTTATTGATAAAAATGTTCGATAAAATATCTTGAAATAAAAATCATAGTGAAGGGAGTGAGGGAAACACATCTGACACAAAGAACATGGCAAGTTTTTTGTAATTTTAATATAAAAGTAATATATAATTTGGAATTATATGTATTTTTAATGATATGTATTGGTTTATGCGTGTCATGCAGAGCAAAAATTTAAGGAAACTCTATAATATTGTTTGTAATATGAGTGAAGAAGAGCCAAAATATTTAATAAATTATTGCAAACAGAGGAATTATTTGGATCAAAATGTGTTAAACATAAGGTTTTTGTTTGACTTCTACTTAACAATGCTTCTCAACAATAATTGCTAACATGTTTCAAAATTTGGATTTGAAATTTGTTGAATGTTGTGCTAGGAAATACAACGAGGAAATAAGACACTCTAAGAAGATACAAGTTAAGAAGAATGTAAATGATGATGAATTGGTCATCAATTTAACTTAAGTGGTGTTGGAAGTTAATTAGAAAGGGGGGGAGTTTTATAAAACTTTGAGAGATATAGTGGAAAGAACGTATAGAGGTACTTTTCATTTACAATACAAAAATCAATGCAATGACTCTAAGAATAAGGAAGTAAATTACATGAAGTGTTTCTGGAGCAATGGGAATTGGGACCAGTGATACTTGAAATGGAAAAAGCATACAATAACAAAAAACAATCGTTGTATTATTACTAAAAAAGATTCTATAATATGTATATACTAGTCCAAAAACATACTTTGTTAATATTTTTGCTATGCTTTTCATATAAATATTTAACAATTTTTTCATTATGCTTTTTGTTTCTCGGGAATATTGCTAAAATTTCAAAGGAAGAATGGTGATATATCCAAAATATGTTGTCCGGGATGTCAAAAAAAGTGTACCGTGGAATGGTCAAAGAAATAAACATAACCACATCGCAGGGGGGGGCATCCCAACAACAATGTTCATCAACAGTATGTACTTCATTGTTTTATTTTTAATATAATGAGAGTTTAATTATCGCATGAAATACTAATTTTCAATTGTTTTGTTGTAGCAGAAAAGAAAAGAACATGGCACCCATTCAGCGCATAAGACGGGACGACAAAGCAAAAAAGGGTTGATCGCAAATTTTGTGAGTACTTGTGGTTTGCTTTAGTTTTCATATTTGGTGTGATGTTTATATTTTAATTAATTTAAAATCATACATGGATGTTTTCTAATAGGTGCTAACATATGGTGAAGAGTCATCCGATCATTTGATTGACATTGGATTAAGTAAGCGTTGTGAGTATATGTTGGGGTATCAAGGGTTAATTGAACAATTTGTAAGTAGCTATATTGTTTCACATCTCTTATTTTATAATTTATTCAACAATAAGAAAACTTTAATTATATATATCCCTTGTCATGGCATATGAAACTCACAATAAACAAAGTATGGAATAGATCCAACAGAGGATTTATTGACACACGACATGAGGAGTGATTTCAAAATATGTGTGAAATTTATGATTCACTCATTGAACTAGTACACTTTTTTATTTACGCAATTGTGTATATTATATTATCTATAAATGTAGATATACTCATCACATTTTATTTGTATGCTTGTATATGGAACATGAAAATATGGAACGAAATGAAATCAATCAACAAAACATTTCAATAACTCAAGAACGACTTATGGAAGGTGACCAAGAGATGAGGCATGGAAGCAACTCGAGCGCTACAACAATTCGAACGATGAATGATGATCGATACATTTGAATGTTGTTACTGCAAGCTGTGTATTTTGGAATTTTTCTCTGTGAAAAACAAACATTATATTTAATGTGGACATATCATCCCAATTGGATGAAGATAAGTTATCAATAATTGTAACAATGTCAAAATGACATCTTGATTATCAAGGACCTTTATGCTCTCTCATATTTTGGATCCTTATTCGTATATAATAAAATGGGTTTCTTCTTCAACTCTATTCTCTAATGTCACAAAATGTTACATTATTGATTTAATATATGAATGATTTACATTGTAACTATAAATAAAGGTGTAATCAACAAGCTTATCGAAACACAATAATTAAAATATAAAAAATTAATATTATTAAAAAAAAATTGTTTTTTTTATGATTAATTCAAATGTTAAATATATGAATGATTTACATGGTTACAATGAAAAAATGTGTAAGATATCCAAACACAATAGAAAAAATATATTATTATAAAAAAAAATTGATTCTCTAATGATTAATTGAAAATTTTTAAAAATAAAAAAGAAGAAACTACATTTGCTTATCCACAGCATGATAAAATTCACCTCTGAACCATATGCAATCTATTTATTTCAACTAACCATTGCGTTTTATTTGTTTCCATGAACCAATGCCTACTCAAATTTCAGCTACTGGTGCACTTTTACATGATAAACACACCAATGCTCTTTACATATCATAAGCGCTGGTGCACTTTCTAAACATAAACACCAATGTTTTTTTCCAAATTATACGCACTGGTGCATATTTGGTATAATATACGTATCTATTATCTTTTAATACAACATACACAAAAATGCGTATATGATACAATATCAGCACCAGTGTGTTTAAATATTAAAACACGTCAATGATTTTATAAAATATATGAAGCACCAATGCATATATATGAATACTACACACCTATGCTTAAATAAAAAAAATGCATCGATACTCATGTAATATGCATCGGTGCTTATTTGAATGGTATACACATCAATGAATATATAAAAAAATGCACCAATGTTATTAAAATATAATATAAGTATCGATACTTATATTAAAAAAAAGGTACTTATATTGCAATTTAATATGAGGCTTATGATTACAAAAGAATTAGAACTTTTAATCCACCCTGCTATAGCCAAAATTGGCACTTCTCCGTTCGTGACGACACTTACATCTTTTGGTCGCATGACGACACTTCATGAGATTACTGTGAGTCACACAAAAGGACATTTGTGGATGGAAGAGCCATATTTTGGACCTTAGATGGATGGAATTACCTAATTCATGGTCCATTTGATAGGTAATAACCTTAGGAACAATATTTTAGACCAAAACTTCTCCAGAAAACCCCCAGAAAAGGTTGTTTTGACCATTTTTCCACAAAAACGCAGGTTGCATATGCTAAAAGTCACGGGTTTCCTAAAAATTCGCAGGTTTCATATGGTAAGAGTCACGGGTACCCCCTGGTTGTCCCTGTTCAAAGCTGTGAACACCTCAGAAACACTAAAAATGCATAAAATCGCAAAAAATGGTCAGTTTGGGTAGTTTTGGAACTTCCTCTTCGGTTGTAACTACTTTCTCCTCGACCCTACTAATTCTTCACTCACTATATAAGAGAGGGAGAGGGACCATGAAAAGGAACCAAGCCCATTATATTGTTATGCTGGAGGAATTGAGACTCACATCCCCCTCAGTTGTGCCCTAGTTTCTTGTAAACCCTAGCACATCTTATCAGAGGTTGGGATCCTTAGAGAAGAGGAGCAGGAGACCTTGAATCTTGGTTTCATGAAGTGCCATGCTTGAAGGAAGGTATAATTTGATGTACTTGTTTCATTCATTAATAAATATCAACAAGTTTATTCCTTTCCCAATAATATTGTTAATATTTATTGTTGTTTTCATTACTAGTGGATGGTATGCTTTATTGTTAATATCAATATTTATTGGTAGTCAAACTGGTTTGAGGATGGTTCGGGTTTGTTTTGCAGGTTTTTGCTATAGCAGAGGAAGAGAGAAAATCGTGGACCAACCATCATAAACAAGGTACATGTTTCTCTTACTTCAACTTTATTTTCTTATAACAACGTATACAAACCCCTGTATGTCTGTCTTATCAACCCCAGTATGTTGGTAGTCTCTTCCCCTACTATAAGGTAAATTCCCTAACAACAGAACTAGCGTGACTCACAGGGGAGAAGCCTATCTGCTTTGGGGTATCCTAGGCCATTTTTTCCAGTATATTTGAAAGGTCTATATTTAATTTCATGTTAGGACCAGTCATTAAACTTTGTTAGAACCTTTCTTGCTCAGTTTTGAGTTGGATTTTTCATTTTTTGGGACTTTTTTGCATACTCGTGAATCTATGGTATGTACAGCCGCGGGTGTGAGACATATTCATGGGTATGATCCTTTTTCACCCGCGATTCACTCGCGCTTGTATCCTTAAACAGTCGTGGGTACCTCCTGAGCCTGATTTTTTCAATGTTGAAGCTCTTTGGGGGGTTTTTGATTGCATTTTTTGGAGTCCTTGTTGATCCTAGGTCTGTGTAAGACCCCTTGGAAGTAGTGTCTTTTCTTTTGATTGATCTTATTTTGATGTTTGGGATCTTTTTGAAGCAATTTGGGCTTATTTGGAAGATTTGGGGCTTGTTGACCCAAGTTTGGGGATTGTGAACTAGTTCGGTGTTTTTAACTCTAATTTGAGTCTATTTGAATCTACTTGCTCCAATTCGACTGGATTTGGAACCTTTTTAGTATATTTGACTCTTTTTATATCTATTTGAGTGAAAATTTCTCTTTTATATTGGTTTCTTGTCTTTTCTTGTGCTTTTGGTCTTTCTTTTTGTGGAGAACCTGCAACAATTAATTAATAAGAATATGCGAAATAGCATAAATGACAGAACTCAGAATCACTTTTATTGATCGCAGGCCACTTCGAGGGGGAAACCTCCTTTGAGCAAGCTCAATACAAATAACTTCACGGTGCCTTCATAGGCCTCAACACACACTTATATACTAAGTCTAGGCACCAATACTATGGGTCAAAACCATGGGCCAATACAAAACTATGGATCAACAATACTATGGGCGACTTACAAAGCATATGTGCCAAACAACAATAACACAACTATGGATCAACAAATACTACGGGATGACTTACAAAGCATATCCATCCAACAAAAATATACTAACAAAGTAAAGACATGGGTTCCTAACATCCCCTCCCCCTTAGAAAAAGCTTTGTCCTCAAAGATTTAGATGTGGAAATTGTTGTTGAATTTGCAGGAGTGGTTCCCATGTAGCATCCTCTAGTTGCATGTCGTGCCACTGAATTAAGACCTCTGTGATAGAGCGAGAGTGAAGCTGATGAGTGCGCTTATTGAGGACAGACTCCAAATCCAAAAGGATGGATCCTTCATTATCCAGTTCGGGTAAAATAGTTTGTCCTCTGATGTTGGTGCCAAGAACTTTCTTCAGACAAGAGACATGAAATATTGGATGAATGCAGGAATAAGGGGGAAGTTCCAATTTATAAGCAACATACCCAATCTTCTGAAGAATCCGATATGGCCCATAGAACTTTGGAGCGAGCTTATGACACCCTTTGAGTTTCAGGGAGGATTTCTTATACAGCTGGAGACGAAAAAAAACCATATCACCTGCTTGAAAAGTGCGCTCAGAACGGTGTTGATCAGCTTGTTGCTTCATGCGATTTCTTGCCATGTGAAGATTGTCCCACAAAATGCGAAGAATCTGATCGCGGTTGCGAAGGACTGTGTCAACTTCCTGAACTGGTGAACTGTTGGGGGTGTAAGGAAGAAGAACTGGCGGTGCATGACCATAGACTGCTTCATATGGGGTCATTTTAGAGGCAGTGTGGTAAGAGGTATTGTACCACCATTCAGCGAGAGGGAGCCACTTTTCCCACTGCCACTTTTCCCACTGATGTTGTTGTTCAGAGGTGAAGCAACGAAGATAAGTTTCCAAGCATTTATTGATAATTTTAGTCTGACCATCTGTTTGTGGGTGATACCCTGAACTCATCTTCAGTTTGGTGCCAGTGTGGCGAAAGAGTTATGTCCAAAAATGACTGGTGAAAGTTGCATCACGATCCGAGACAATGGAAGAAGGGATGCCATGAAGACAAAAGATCTATTCCAGGAAAATTTGAGCCACTGAAGAGGCTGTATAGGGATGGTTGAGAGCACAAAAATGACTATATTTGGAGAGGCGATCAACCACAACCAAAATCACCGTCTTCCCTCCAGACTTAGGGAGCTCTTCAATGAAATCCATAGAAATATTTGTCCAAATCCATGTAGGTATGGGCAGGGGTTCGAGCAATCCCGGAAGGAGTGTCGTTTCACCCTTATTGCGCTCGCAGGTATCACATTCAGCCACCATCTATTGAATTATCCTTTTCATGCCCTACCAAAAGAAGTTACGTCGTGCCCGCTCATATGTTTTGAGGAACCCAAAGTGCCATGCCGATGGAGAAGCATGGAGTTCATAGAAGACAGCCTGTTGAATATATGTGCTCTGGGGAAGCACCAGACGACCTTTGTATCTCAGGAAAGCACCATCCCAAGAGTAATGTGGTACAACAAAAGGGTTGTTGGCCAAGCGTTGGATGATTTGAGATAATGAAGAGTCATTGACATAGCCCTGTTGAACAGATTGCAACCAATTTGGAACAGGCATAGAAATAGCTGAAAGAGAACCTTTGTCATCAAATGTGCGAGAAAGAGCATCCGCCACAATATTGTCCTTATCCTTCTTGTAAGTGATCTCATAGTCATAACCCATGAGTTTGCTAACCCATATCTGTTGTGCTGGGGAGGATACACGTTGTTCCAGGAAATATTTCAGACTTTGGTGATCAGACTTGATGCAGAAATGATTCCCTAATAGGTATGGGTGCCACTTCTGTACGGCATGCAAAATAGCCATCATTTCCTTATCATATGTAGAGGGAGCTAAATTCTTACCTGAAAGGTCTTTGCTGGTGAACACAATGGGGTGTTCATCTTGAAGGAGAACAACACCAAGTCCATTGCCGCAAGCATCACTCTCAATAGTGAAGGGCTTGGAAAAATCAAGCATAGCTAGAACAGGTGTAGTACACATAGCTTGTTTCAGTTTGTCAAATGCACACTCAGTAGCATGTGTCCATGTAAAAGCATCCTTTTTCAATAGATCATTTAATGGAGCTGCAATCTTCCCATGATCCTTGACAAACTTGCGGTAGTAGCCAGACAACCCCAAAAAACCACGAAGGCTCTTGAGTGTCTGAGGACGCGGCCAATTGTTCATGGCAGCGATTTTGGTAGGATCCACGCAAACCCCTTCTGCTGAGATAATGTGCCCGAGATACTCGACTTCCTGTTGTCCAAACACACATTTAGACTGTTTGGCGTGGAGATGATGGTCAGAGAAAAGTTTCATTACAAGATCCAAATGCTGGAGATGTTCAGCCCAGGTTTTACTGTAGATGAGGATATCATCAAAGAATACCAGAATGAATTTCCGCAAGTAGGGCCAAAATATTTTATTCATCAAGGCCTAGAATGTGGAAGGAGCATTAGTGAGGCCAAAGGGCATGACCAAAAATTCATAGTGGCCATCATGTGTGCGGAAAGCTGTTTTAGGGATATCATCCTCATGAACCCGAATTTGATGATACCCAGAACGAAGATCCAACTTGGAGAAAAATTGAGCACCATGAAGCTCATCAAGAAGCTCATCAACAACAGGAATTGGAAACTTATCCTTGATAGTGAGGTGATTAAGTGCTCGGAAGTCAATGCAAAGGCACCATGACCCATATTTTTTGCGGACGAGAAGAACTGGTGAAGAAAAGGAACTAGTGCTTGGGCGAATAATACCTTGCTTCAGTAAGTCCCGAACGAGCATTTCAATCTCAGTTTTTTGGTGAAATGGGTAGCGATAGGGCCTGATGTTGGGAGGTACACTTCCAGGAAGGAGCTGAATACGATGGTCCTCTGGCCTTAAAGGTGGAAATCCCACTGGTTCAGCAAAGACACCAATATATCGATCCATAATTTGTTGTAGATCCAAAGGCGTAGTGGAGACCGCTGATGGTTGCATCTGAATGGAATGGATCTGAGCGATGACACCATGTGAATTCTTCTTGAGTATTTTTTCAATGCGATGTGAGCTGATGATGCTGAGAGACCCTGGTTGTAATCCTATCAATGTGTGTTTTTGTCCATTGGGGGAAAACTGCATCCAAAGTTCGGCAAAATCCCATAAGATGGGGCCAAGTGTGCGTAGCCATTGAGCACCCAAAACCACATCACATCCGCCTAAAGTCAAGGCAAATATGTCAGAGCGCAGGTTATAATCTCCCATAGAGATACGCACATTACGACACTTCCCTTTGCAAGGTAAGGTGCCTCCATTAGCAACCATGACTTCAAGTTGGAGCAAGGATGGATAAAACAATCAGCTTGTTTGGCGATCCGAGGGTCAATGAAATTATGAGTGCTACTAGAATCAATGAGTATTGTAAGAGGAATATTTTTGAAGTAACCCCTAACTCGCATGGTTTGGGGGGTGGTGATTCCAGCTAAAGCATGGAGAGATATCTCTGGTTGGTCATCCTGAGACAGAGGGTCAATAGGCGGCTCCGGAATGTCGACCTAAGCATCCATTGTATCTGGAGCTTCTTCACCAATTTCAGAGGCAGGCGGAGAATCCATATCCAAGAGATAGAACTTTTGCTGAACACATCTATGTCCCCGAGTGAATTTCTCATCACAATTATAACAAAGCCCTTTTTCTCTGCGTGCCTGAATCTCAGTTTCAGACAAATGCTTGATAGGAGTTGGTCGAGGAGCTGGCGGGATGGGAGGTCGTTAAGAACCCATATTTTGGAAGGGAACAAAAGTGGGTTTGGAGCGTTGTTGGGCTGCAATCTTGTCTTCTGCCAACTTAGCCAACCCCAGGGCTTCCATCATGGTGTTGGGACAGAACATTTTGACCTCAGAGCGGATTGCATCCTTTAGACCACTGATAAAACAACTCCGGTAGAAGTCATCAGGCAATCCTTCAGTGTGGTTAGCTAGTTTCTCAAATTCAGTTTGGTACTCTCTCACAATGCCAATTTGGCGAAGTTTAGTGAGGGCTCCTGTGAAGTCATCAAAAGCACTGGGACCAAATCGTTGCAAAAGGAGCTGGCAAAAATCTGTCCATTCTGGCTCTTCATGAGCCTTGATGTACCAACGGTACCATTGAAGAGCTTCATGTTCCAAATGAAAGGATGCAAGTGGAACTTTGTTGACATCAAAAGTATTATGCATACTAAAATACTATTCTGCACGATAGATCCATCCAGTCGGATCAATACCATTGAAGCGAGGAAAATCAAGCTTCGGACCACGAAAATTGCTGGAAGAAGAGAACCCATTGTCTGATGAAGACTCGGGCTGTCGTTTGTTGTTCATGGCTGAATGCTCAAGATGGAGGTAGAGAAATTTTTCATCAAGATCCTGGAGTTTGGATTGGATGGTTGCAAGTGCTTCTTCCATGGTTTTTGCTCCCGCGCGAGTGACAACCATAACCAGGAGATTTTTTATTTTTTTATTTTTTTGACTGGGTAGAAAAACAAAAACAGAAACTGTTTCAGTAAAGGAAAATCTGGATTTGGGAAAAAATCTGAAGGGTAATTGGGTTTTGACTAGGTTTTGGACACTGTCGAATGGACAGGGAAGCAGAAAAGGAGGATTTCAAAAGCGGGGTGAAAGAATGGGAAAATTGGGCACAGAGGGACAAAGAAGCAGAATTAGGAAAGGAACTCTGTGGTAAAATTTGAAGGTGATTGGGTGAAATCCGAGGAAGTTGTGGCAAACCCTAAAAATAGACAAATGTGGGATTTCGGCTTTGGGAAGTGGAATTTGGGATAGGGTCCTCAGGAATGAAATATGCAGAATGGGGTTACAGGGGTTCCCAGAAATTTTCAAGGGAAACGGACTGAAAACAAGGGAGATATGGAGAAAAAACAAGGGGGATTTTTTTTATTTTTTTTTTTTTAGAATGGAGCAGCTACAGCGCGGAAGGGATCTGAAACAGATAGATCTACAACGGTGCGGAAGTGATCAGAAACAAAGGGATCTGAAATGGTGCCGAATGGATCGAAAACGGCTGGATCTGAAATAGATCTGAAACGGCTGGATCTGGAACGACTTTCAGAATGGATCTGAACAGCTGGATCTGAAACGGCGCAGCAGTGATCGGCAATAGTTCAGCTGAAAATAGATATGGACCCCAGGTATGTGCGGCTTCCTAACAGTTCAGGGGTTTCACTCGGCCACCAATGTTGTTTGACGGATTGTGTATTGGGGCAGTACCCCTCACTCCACGGCTCAGGTAAAACTGATAACCGTTTTGCCACAAACGACAAGTCTTGGTTTACCTCACGGGTGGGAACTAGTCAATTAGGTAGGGTTCGTTGCCCTTTTCACTGGCAGGTCCTCTCAATGGGCCAGCTACTTTGGGGTTCCTGTGGTACTCCTCACAATGCGTTTTAAGGCTTATGCCCAAGTACTTCCCACAGTTAAGCGGATAGGGAGTATTCCCAGATTTGAACTTGCAACAGATGCGAAAAAAAAATTTGGTAGAAATTCCACCCAACGTGCCCAAGAAATTGCTCTGATACCAAATGTGGAGAACCTGCAACAATTAATTAATAAGAATATGCGAAATAGCAGAAATTACAGAACTCAGAATCACTTTTATTGATCGCAGGCCACTTCGAGGGGGCAACCTCCTTTGAGCAAGCTCAATACAAATAACTTCATGGTGCCTTCATAGGCCTCAACACACACTTATATACTAAGTCTAGGTGCCAATACTATGGGTCAAAACCATGGGCCAATACAAAACTATGGATCAACAATACTATGGGCGACTTACAAATCATATGCACCAAACAACAATAACACAACTATGGATCAACAAATACTACGGGGCGACTTACAAAGCATATGCGTCCAACAACAATATACTAACAAAGTAAAGACATGGGTTCCTAACACTTTTGTAGTGAAAGCTCAAGTGTCTTTTCTGTTGTTTAGGACCTTGATTGCATTATTTGTGTGCAGACCTAGCTTTACCAAACTGTATTTCTTAGTAGGTCCTTTGCTTTTGTTTGGATCTAAAATTAATTGGTGTATGCTTTTCCCAATTTTGGCATGCTTACATGATAAGAATATGAAGGTGTATGGCTGCTTTCACTGTTTAATAAGGAGATCTGAAATTTTTTGCATTTGCTTTGATAATATGTTATTTTGAATTTCAGTTTTGTTCTTACCTTGAAAAAACATAAAAATTTGGTTCATTTTATAAGTTAATACTTTGGAAGTGTCTTAAAGGATTTAGGAGTGCTTTGCATCAAAAAAGAAGAAATTTTCTTTTGCGTAGCTAGTTGTTTGATTAGTTGCATGCTTAGGTTTTAAGTTTGATTTTGTACATTAGAATTTAATTTTTACCTTTTGCATTCGAAAAGACTAAAAATTGCATTAGATACAAAAATTTTGCATATGCATTCTAGATTATATCTTTAGGACTTGCATTGAAAAGGAATGGAGAGTGGGTGAGTGCATATTTGTAGTGATTAAGTGCTTCATGTTTCAGTTAAAGGATATCTTTCTTTAGTTACACTTGTTTTACTTCTTCTGAAATTTTTTGAAGTGCATTTTTAAAGCAAGCAATCAGTAACTTGGATAGGATCTTAGGTTTTCTTCTAGTTGAGAAACACACCTAATAGCTTAAGTAGGATTTTGGGGGTAGGGAGTTGTGAGCTAACTCCTCCACGATCACCCAAACTTGTCAAAACATAAGTGTCATTCTTTTAGGGAGAAAATCCATCTTTGTAGAAGGTGAACCGGAAAGCTCCACTCAAACCGGAGTTAAGCACGAGGTCGTGCGAGATTGAGTAGAGGAGATACCCCTCCGATATTCAATTGATCATATACCAGAATTGATGCGCGTACGGGGACTTATTAGTACCTTTTGGTGCTTTTGAGTTTCGGGCTTTGTTACCCTGACCATGCGCATTGATTCGACCTGCGACTGTCCCCTCGGACCCTCTCTGCAAGGTTGGTAACCTTAGTATCCAGACTCTAGGGCTCTACATAAGTGACGACGAAAGGGTATTTCTGTCGTACTTAGGACATACGTGGGAGGAAACCCTCTAAAATCATGATGCCTAAGTCACGCACACTCACTCAATAGCCTTAGCTCGGCCAGGTCAATAATAATAGCTTTTCCAAAAACAGTTAGTCGGTGCACTCTAGCATGCCATTCTGATTAACCGAACAAAAGTATTACGTTGAAGGGAAAACAATAGCCATTGTCTATAAGTATCGGTGCATAAGAAAAGGCACACCCCGTTCTTGGGACATATATTTGTATGTATATCAGCATAGTCCTTTTCTCTTTTAAGAAAATACTTTGTTACAGTACTTTCCTATTGTACACAAGTCAAAACAAATAAATATTTTAGGTTTACACGAGATCTCAGGAAGGATAAAGTTAAGGAAGTATCCAAAGACATCATTGAAATACATATTAACCCTCGTGTAACTGCTCCCTTCCATTCCACAAAAACATTACCTGTGGAAACAACACCATATATTAGCATGACTAATATTTATAACTAAGAAATTGAGCACCAACACATAAAATATATTCGTAGACCTACATATTAGAATAATGGAAGCATGTTTACCTGGAAATCGGGTTAAATAGAAACATGTTTGCCTGTGTAAGGGTCATTACAACTCAATATAGACAGTAACAAACTGACTGGAAATGAAACTCTGCAAGTCCATACGAGAGCTTTGGATAAGATCCATGAGTAAGAAACAAGTTACTCTGTCATATGAAAGGGAAAAAATAAATTACTAACACAACCTAACAAATCATGACCGAGACAAGTTCTCTGGGCTATAGAAAAGCTAAGTCATCGAACAGCTATATCCTTCTTTGTAACGCGGTATCCCATTATCCCATTGAATGCAAGATAAAAGTGCCATGAGACGAATGGCTACATAATTCAAAGACCAATTATAACGAAAAAAACAAATAACAATCCTCAATTAGGTAATGATAAGCTCGCATATGTATATACACTAACAGTAGTGCCTGTATCAGCTTACCCAGTTGTGGACTCAGCAATCGTTGATGTCGATGAAGCAGCGAAACCACCCATTTTTTTCTATGTTTTAACTAGTTTTCTCAGCAGATTCTTCTACTACCCCTCCTAAGGTGGTAGCTGCGACGGTACCCTTTTCTTTATGTCCATAAGGCGGTTGCTTTTGCCTCTTTCATAGTAGCTACTAGTGCCTATTCCACTAAGAGAAGCAACATCCTATTGGAAGGATTTATAAAAAAATCCACCCTCAATCTTGACCTTATAATTGATTCTAAAAAATTATTAGTAATGACCTTATAGTTACTGAGCCAGATTCTACTAATTTAATTGCTAATTTAACTGCGGAATCAACCTTGGTGACTACTTGTTGTGTTGTTGATTCATGGGCATTATTTACTAGCACTCAAACTATATTTATATACTAAACCCGCAATAACGATAAAAATAAAGTTGTAATCAATTAATAAAAGAAAGCATAAAGCAGTAGCTGATGGGTTCTCCCATCTTCGATTTCGATCAGCTCTCGGTGGATTTGGTCATGAAGCCATGGGTTCTGATAGTTTAGTTTATAGGGAAAAAATTGAAGGCTTAATTACATATAAACTACTGCAAATGTCACCCATTCATGGTATAGTCTTACAAAATATGTCTCCTGCCCCATATACAGTCCCATTTATGTTGAATATTTTCCATGTGTTGTTGTCAAAAACCTAGGTCTGAAACTGCCATAATTACTCATGCTAGGGTACTAGTTAAGGCTACTACAGGATTTAAACATTGTATAGGAACCTTACTCCTATAAGAAGCCTAGATCACTATTTTGAGAACTACTCAAAATCCAAGAGTACAAGGTGGCCAAGGAAAGGAGAGAGTGGCATCACTAAGACTACTTTCATAAAGGTAAGAAGAAAAGTGGTTGGAACTCATTCAACTGCCCGTGACAAACCGAACCAGCTTGCTTCCATTCGCTAATCCTGTTCTGGACCCGGGTTGAGAGGGTTGGATCTCAATGCATGATTAGCTATCTTCAAAGCGTCACTAGCTGGAGGTGAGTTCGAGTTTGACCCCAAATAATAAGGGTTTTCCCTGGGGGGCATTCATCAATCCATTGCTAGGGTGGGAATTAATAATTAAACCCAATTTTATATATCGAATAAAACTGCAAATTTTATGGAGGCTTAGGATGGAATATGGAAGCTTAGATGTAAGATGAGCGGCCTCACTTCTTCTCCAACCGCCTGAATTTGGCAACGTCCAGGTCTGGATCAATTGAGTGCATGTTGGTGGCTTGGTCTATGCGTAGGGAATCCATCCCAAGCCTAGGCATATGTCCCCATCCATGTTCTCTTTAGTGTTTCTTAAACAGTGCTTCCTTCAAATCACGCCTCACACTTACCATGTTCGAAGGCTGGACATGCAGGTTTTTCCATGGAAGACATAAAACAATGCTTCCTTCAAATCACGCCTCACGCTGACCATGCTCGAAGGCTGGACATGCAGGTTTTTCAATGGAAGACATACAAACAGACATAGTCTAAGATCTAGGTACCACATGGATACTAACCGTATAAAGGTACTAATTGGATACAGATGTTGTGACATGTGTAAAGCATGCAGCATGGAGCCTTAGATGCACAAGGCACCCAGTAAGCATTCTTGCATTTTGTAGAATATAGCATTCGTCTTACCCTAAGTTTTAGTGAGCCTCGATATGAGGCCAAATAAGGCCTCAAATAAGTTGATTGGCCGAAACAAAAAATTTCAAAAAAAAATTTGGGTAAAATGCTTTGAAAAACACACACTACTAATAGTATTAGCTGAAAACGATTCCTATAGTCCCTGTTGCTTGAATGGCAGGTACTAATAAGAGAGCAAAGGTTGAAATCACTGTGATGACGTGTTCTTGTAATTGTTTTTAAATAAACATGAAAAACATTCATTATTCATATTTTGCTCTATTTTTTATAAAGCTCGAGGTTATCGATGCAATTTTTAAATAAGCATGAAAAGGTTAAATATTCATATTTTGTTATATTTTTTATAATGCTTGAGGTTTGATGAATTTTTAAATAAACATGAACATAAATATTCACATTTTGTTCTAATTTTTTTATAATAGTTAAGGTTATTGTAATTTTTTGTTGATATAATTTTTAGGCAACTCCATAAAATATTACGTTCAATAAGCATTTATTTGAAATAAATATTATATGCCTTCATGTTTATTCATTTTTTTATTTTTATAATTGTTTCTATCATAAGCTTGAGATTGTTTTTATCTTTAGTTGTTTCTAAATATTTATAATATCAAATTTTTTTAGATCTAAGGGTTGTGATAATACTAGAAGGATAGACACTTTAATAATCTAAATATTTACAATAAGATTATTTTTTACATAGAGGAAGAGTAAACACCCTAATGATAGAGGTCTCAGCAAGTGTACCTAGAAATATCTTAATTCTTGCTAGGCCAAATTATTGATAGTCTTATCGATACTCTTGAATTATAGTGACAATCTCTCTAGATTTTAAAGGAAAATTAACATTGATGCAAGTGTTTAAATTTGACGTGTAAATAGCTGTCATTTACCATTTTACACGTCAAAATATTGCAACTTCATAAAAGTAAACTTCATTAATGAAGTGCGAATTTTAATTTCACCTGTCATTTTGAAGTGCAATTTTATTTTTACACATCATTAATATCTATATCCCAATCTCTCTCATATATATATATTCTCTTTATATTTCTATTTCTAATATGGAAATTTTTTTTTTTGTCATGGTCTTGTTGTAGCCCATTGTATTACTTGTGAAGAAGCTTGTTTAAAGGTTTCCACCATAAACCTTCTTTGTCATTATGTGTGTGCTTAGCTTAATCATTATGTTTATTATATTTTTGTATTATATGAGGCAAGATATGAGAATTCAATTTTTCATATAGCTATTATAAATGTTATTTAAAATAAAAAAAATTATTATTATAACGGTTAAAATTAAGATTTAAACGTGAGATGAAAAATAATGTTAAAATTAAAACGCCATATAAAAATTTATTAACTTGCAAAGTAAGACATCAAATTTCAACCCTTGATGCAATAAATGTTATGTACCAACCATTTATTAACAAAAACACACAATTCCAAAAATGTTAACGTGACTTACCATTAATTATCCCTAGCTCTCAATATAAAATACCCTAGGAGTATTCATATTAACGCGGTGTCACGTTTTATTCATCTAATTGATGATGTCAGTGTTAGCTAATGACGTGGAATTTATGACATGTGCCAAAAAAAAGAATGAATGCTATGATAATGATATCATACAACAAAAGAATCACAACTTTCGATACACTCTACCCTAGAATTGTGCTAAGAACCTGCCTGTGCAACACATTTATAGTATTTGGATGCCTTCTTAGAACATGACATATGTGCAAGAAGAATCAACATCGACAAACAATGAAACGATGTAGGGATTCATGATTTTGGTGAGAGAATGGGGCAAGTGAAAGAGAGACTTAGAGTGGTTTATTGTGATGATGATCTGATTAGCCTTGGCGATGTCACGTCCCCTCCCATCGATCCAACGCAAGGGAGACAACATGACGCTAAAACTGGGCTATTTCTACTTCTCATCCCCATGATCATTAGTAAAATTCATGGCAAGTAGAAATACATATGCAGATGTATAAATGCAAGAAACACAGTGGAAATAAAATTCTTTCTACACATACACATCTAGTATGCATGAACAAGCATAATGATCACATCCATCATTCATAGACACGTATATAAATGTTCATTCCATTCAGCAGATGAATTTCTAATGAATTAAATCACGACAAAGATTTCATTGAATACTTATCTTGAAATTGATGATGTCCCGATCAACTGGCTATGCAACTGCAACGTTCCACCCAGCCATAGGCCAACTGTGCTCATCAATCTCTCAACACAGTTTCCACCCCCGAGATGGGCATGATTTCCACAAGGAAAAATGGAACAACCACTAACACATAGCCAAGTAATAATTCACAATTCAACAAAGCCAATCCACAGTTGGGTTTATCAGGCTACTAAGGAAATGGAAGGGAATGAATTGTTAAGCTAGTGAGCTCAACCACAGAACTATTGGTACCTCTACAAGATCTAGCTATCTTGGTACACACAATACCTACATACCCAACACTAGGAAGTATTCCCTAGCGCTGCTACACATTCCCTCGGGACATACCTTCTCTTCTAGTGCTCTTTAGGGTGTGCATAGAAAAGTAGCCAAGGTCCTTTGATCTTTAAGTGAGGTTACTCTCTTCACTAGGTTTATCAAGCCAATTCTAATCCTCTTCCACTCCTAGTTTCTTGCTCACAAGTTCAAATCAAAACAGGGATGCACATAACAAAAAAACATAAGTGTTGGGCATGAGGAAAGACGTTTTAACTGTGGGATGCCCAAAATGTGGTTTCCATGAGTTTCCAAAATCTTGGGCACCAAAAAATGAACTATTAGAGGGGGAAATCAACCCTTGGAGAGAAAAAACAATTTCACAACACGTTTATGGGCATTCAAGGGGCATAAACGACCTCTATAAACCCCCAAATCATGACTCTCTTCCTCCCAGCCACTCTGCAACACGGAAACGACTTTCCAACTATGGAAAATGAGGGAAAATGAGGGGAAAAAGTGAGGAAAAATTCCCAGCTAGCTCAGACTGCGTGAGGGAGCAAAGACCATGGGTGAAGAATGGCTTGGGGAGAAATTTCATGGGTGTTTTCTTTCCTTAGAATCCAAATCACAATTTTCCAAAATTGATGGCTTTCCCATACACAAAATTGGGCAGCCATACCTCTCCATTCCCCAAGCATTAACTACCTCAACCAACTCTTGGAAGAATTAAATGATTGGGTGCATAAGTCAAAATGGGTAGTTGAGGGTTTATGGGTTCTCTCATTGACACTTGGATTGACACTATTGGCTCAAGGGTTTGAATATTTTCCCTCCCTATTTCTTGTAAAAATCATGCCCCCATACTCTTGTTTCATTGCATAGCTAGTTGTGGGTATTTTATTAAAATGCATATTTACATGATGTTGTGATTTCTATTGTGCCTAGCTAGCATGAGAACCATATGCACCGATTTTTAATTGTCGATGCATAAAACACTAAATCAATGGCAGGGCCTTGGATTTGAACTCCTCACTAGGATTTTATAATGATATTTACATCATTTATAATTTTAATGCAATAGGGTCAAATCAGGATATTACAGGCGACCACATGCTACACCATCTTCACAATATAGCTACAAAGAAAGTAGGAGAAATGCGTTATTTTATTTATGCCAATAAAATGAAAAAGATAAAAGTGTTATACAGACTAGATAGTAGCAATATGTTCATATAAAATTTCTCACTTAGGAGATACTAAGGAAGAAGTATAAATGCGCGCATGGTATTGATTTCCCGATGAGTTTTGTTCAGAATCCAACAATGTTTTTTTCTAGAAATCCAAATTTTTTGATGTTTAAGTCGTGATTTTGAATGCATAAATGGATTCAGCACCCTCATAAACCCCAAGGCACCAATATTATGAGAATTTAAAAACTCTTATTTAAAATTTTAAGAATTTCTGACAAATTCCTTTGAAATCCAGCGGGAAAAATTGGCCGGGAATGAGTGAAGTCGGCGTGCATTTCTGGCTATGGGGATATAAAGTGTTCCTAAATATAAATACATGACCCTACTTTAATTAATTGGGGGACCCAAAATTGGGCATTTGCAAACATTAAATGCCTAGTACAAGATGCTCGTTGTCACCTGCTCCGCTCCAAAACTGAGGATAATGCCATAAAGGCAGAGCCAATAGCACGAAGGATCAAGAATTCCAATAAAATCTAGTTTAATAAACAAATGGTCAACTTTGGAAGACTTTATCAATCAATGGGGGTGATTTCTGCGTGCACAATAAACCTCCTAGTTTACGGGGGATCAATTAATACCGCTAAAATTTAATAACCATGTTGTCCACCCATCGCCCATGCCATGGATATAAATACTTAGAGCGATGTCAGCAACACCAATCCAATTAATGTTTAAATAAATATATTTTTATAAAAAATTGTCTTAATAAAACAAATCACAACTATCATAAAAATTAGGGTTTTTTTTTGCTCCTGAAGTATGAGGATAAACTGCTTCTGACTGGGTAAAGCACCCCGGTTTCCTCGACCGTTAAGTGACCATAAGCTAGAGGCATCTGGCAAGAGTGATAGCTTGCCCCCTTACGGACCACCAGCGGGTTATTTCAGGTGGCTCGGTTTTCCCACCGATCCTGCAAGGGGATCTGGAGTGAGGGTTTACAACCGCTTGCCCGGTTTAGGGTAATTCCACGGGTTGCAACGGTTGCCAAGCTTCAGATTCTGGGGTGATGCAGTATCCCTATGTGCAGGCGGTTTGGGGATTGTTTTCCCCTATACCGCACTGGGCCTGACTGACCAGATCAACGGGTTTTTCCGACTTCGGAAAAAAAATAAAAAAATAAAAAAATAAAAAAAAATAAAAAAAATTAGGGTTTTAAATAAATACCTATGCGTATGGAACGTGTTAATAGCAATCTTTGATTGTGTTAAGAGAAAGGAAAAAAACATTATTCTCTACATATTGTATAGAGATGATGGTGTGTATAAGGGAAATCATATTAAAAATTTAAATTCAAGTTGTTGTTTATGTATTTGAATATGGCCATATGCTTACTAACTTGAAAAATATGTTTTGGATTGAGTGAAAAATCATGCATCGAGTAATGATATCAAAATTGTTGGATGTTATAAGAAAATGACATATTGGATGCATGGATGAATACTATCTCTCTACTATAGTTAGTAGATGCGGGGAAGCATAATCTATCCATGTTTCATGAAACTTGGTGTTTATATGTTACATGTGTAAGGAAGTCATAACATATGTCATAAATTCTAGTAATTGGCCATGTTCTATGACATAATAACACAATTGCATATCTTTGAGAATAGCATTGCCTTCTGGAACTTTAAATACATTAAGTCTTAAAACATATCTTCTGGAACAACATTACACCCATATTACTAGTGAATCGAAGTGAATAGATTTGTTGTTTTTTCACAATGATCATGGGAACTCGTTTTTTTTTGTAGGTCTTGGTGGGTGCTTCTTAATCCCCGTTATGGGTTTTTACTTGTATCTGCTATCCCTGGTATGTTCTCTATAGTGAAAGAAAGCATAAAAGCAAACCTCTAGTCCAAACTTGTGAATCAAATAATTAAAAAAATCTATGGGAGTCAAAAGTGATCGAAATGATATTACTAATGGATTGTTGGAATCAGTTTAATACTTAGAGGGGGGGTGAATAAGTATTAGCACAATTATCAGCAGTTTTTACCTTCTTTAACATATTAGTCTTTAACTTAATCTTGATCTTTAATTATGCATCCAACATAAGTAAAAAATTCATCCACATATGCACCAAGTTAAAGAACACATAACACACAGGATTTTCACGTGGAAACCCAAATGGGAGAAAACCAGAGAATGCTCTTTTGTAATGAAAAGAATACATTCAAGGAAGCACCAAATTCCTGTGTTTACCAGCACCAACTAGAAGGAGGCACCGACCCCCTAGTTTTACAGGCACCGACCTGAAGGAAGCACCAAATCCCTGTGTTCTCCAGCACCAACTGGAAGGAGGCTACAACCTCCCGCTCCTTGCCTCATCCTGCTGCCCAGATATCCAAAATGATATTATGTCTTACTGATCTTTCAACTCACGCACACTTATGTTCTTCTATAGTTCGTTATGTTTTGCGCCACCTTCATATGTAGACGATTCACTATCACTATGTTGCATACATTAATTGACTTATCATTTCACTCAATTCTTCACTTCTATTGATGACTAGATTCACGTACTATGTGCTTTTGATCCTGTAGTTTGTGTTAAAGTTCACTCTGTCTTTCTGCTAATGTGCAACTGTATTTACCAACTAATACTGCGCTTTCAATTGATAGTTTGTTGTTTTGGTATTATGCATCGGTATCATATGGAACTGTGCACTTACTTAGATGTGTCTGTTCTATTTAAGTGCCACAATATTTTAGACAATCTGTGACATGTTGTGCATCTTATGCTTCATCCTTTCGGTTTAATGCACTTTCCTCAAATCATCCTCATCATGACATGCCTACAAGATTCTGCTATTGTTCTTTCGTTGCACATATGATGGACATCTCTACTCCGCGCACTTCACTTCAACCTTTTGCATCAACCAAACTTTTGTGCATCTTCTGATATACCTCGGTTTTGTCTCTGTGCTTCTCTCTTACATAATATGTGACTATCTTCGTGCTACCAGCAATACTATCATTCAATCCTCGCACACTTTCACATACTTATATGATTCTACCTTTCAGTATTTGTACATCTATCACAGATCTACAACATCATTTTGTGCACCATCAGTCAATCATTCTACTGCATGTGCACACTGGGATCCTCGCTAGATCATGTTGTTTTGTCCTCAAGCCCTTGATGACCCAAAAAATAAATCTGCATATTCTACTTGAATCTCTTATGATCTTTCCATCAAGCTTACTTCAAATCTCCATCTTGCATCTCTATTTATACATGTCCTGCATGGATTGTATGTCCACAAGTTAGTGGTTGTGGCATTCATTCTTCCTTTCTTCACTGATTATGCATATGCCACATGTCATTATCTACGTTGTTGATGTGTCATCCTTTGTGGGTCTTCCTCATTAATGGTGCATGAATTAGCAGGACTTACTGTGAGAATTCTATATAGGTTGAATACCATGAAATAATTCTAATAGACAAGAATATTGAAGCTAAGAAGTCCTCACAAGAATTATTCAAAGATATGCAAGAATAAGAAGAAAAAATATTGAGACAGAAACATAAGAGAACGAACTCAATTGATGGAAATGTCATCTCAAGTATTATTCATCAATATGAATACAATATATAGTACATCTCAAGAGAGAAAATAGAATGCCTTAAAGGAAAGCTGAAAAGCTCACAAACGTAAGGCTTACTAAAAGCTAGAAAAACCCCTTAGGTGTCAAAAGCACTTTCCAAATCAGTCTAAAGGATCACGAATTAGCTAAATATGGTATGGCATCTAATGAGTGATGAAAATGGAATTTTATGATGACTTTTGGAGATAAGAAACAGGTGGAGGTCGAATTTTCCAAGTGGAGAGAGTTTCCAAGTCAACTAGCTTTACTTTATCCACTAGAAAGTAGAAAAAAAACAGGATAAAGCTATCTAAATCAGGAAAGTGTCTTTCTAATTCAATAATGGAATAAAATCAGACATAATCCAAGGAAATATTATCTAGAATCTATCCAAATTCGTTTTTGTGACTTAGGATGGCATATGGAGGCACAAAAGACAAAATTAGGCCAACTAGATAGTCTAAACCTAGGAAAATTAATCTAGATGACTAATAAAATATATCCTAA
Source organism: Larix kaempferi (assembly GCA_027924585.1). Taxonomy (NCBI): domain Eukaryota; kingdom Viridiplantae; phylum Streptophyta; class Pinopsida; order Pinales; family Pinaceae; genus Larix; species Larix kaempferi. The sequence continues at coordinate 7,401,457 of BSBM01000129.1, read as the reverse complement.
GTATGGAATGGATTTTTAAAAGTTCCAACACTTACACCTTAGTGTTGTAGTCTTGCACTCATGATGTAATATTGCTTTGTGGTATTTGCACATCCTTACTCTTCGACTTGGTGGATCTTTGATCCTTGTTGTACCATCTCTTGTGGGTATTGCGCACATGATGTATTAATGCTTTGAAAAATATGTGCATCCATGATCTTCGACTTAGTGGGACTTTGACGCTTGCAGTATCATCACGTATGGGACTTGCGCACTTGCTGAGTCTTTAGTTGTGGAATTTGTGCATGTACCGACTTCAACTATTGCACCCTTCTTGGAACTTGTGTGTGTTCTACTAACTGAAAGCATCTTCTAATTGGAAATACTTGTGTGCTTTCAGGATTGTTTAGCCATTAGCCATTACTTGTTGCTTGCGCACTACCGATATTTGACCATACAATGTTTTAGGCTTGATTGCACATTCCAGACTCTTCTTTCGACATACTTGCACACTTGTACATTTGCTTGGTCAACTCCTTGGCTGCTTGTGCACATGTACCTTTGTCCATCCAATTCTTTGGTTGCTACCTTGAGACAGTATGACTGGGTGGACTTGATATCTGCGCAGGTACCACATGTAGTAGGATATATTAATTATGTACCTCTTTGAACTGGACCTGCATGATGTATCTTTCTTGTGTGATTATTCATATTGGTCATGCATGATGTATCCTCCTTGTGTGCTTCTTCATACTGGATCTGCATGATGTATCCTTGGGCACACATCTTCAGACTAGATGCAACTTCTAGATATACTTCTTTAGACTGGAATCTATATCCTTCATATATCTAACGCATATACTTCTTCAAAGTGGCTTCCATATACTTCTTCAAGTTGTTGTAAGAATATTGTATCCACTTTGACCTCAATTGACATCAATGACTCGAATTGAATCAATTGACATCCTCTTTGACATTAGTTGACATCAATGACAACCAAAGCTCAACAATCTCCCCCTTTAGCGTTGATGTCAACATCTTAAGAAGCTGTGTATGATCTTCTTGAATTGTATGCTTCATCTCTACCTGTCGTAGTGCTCCCCATGTGTATATGCTCCCCCTGAGTTCTTTGGGATTATGACTTCTCCGGATACTGATGTCAGTACTTCTTCTACTTTATGTTACTTCTGCACAGACGGTTGATCTACTTGACACTCTTTAACGTCTACTACATCTTCATGTTGCAGTGTATTAATCTGCCTCATGCTCTTTCACATCTGTTGCATCTACATGATGTCTCGCCATACTTTTACTGCGTGTTGTTTCTAATTTATTCTCTTTCACAGCTTCTCATGCATATTTTTTTTCTCGGTTGCTTCAGTTCTTCTCAGCTTCATGCCTTAGCTTTGTTGTCCACTGAAGTTGCACCATGGTGGACAACTCGTGAACCACAGAAGACTTGAACAAATTTTTTGTTCACTTGCTAGAGTTCAGTGTTCATCAGGCAATTTTTTCCCTTTGTAATAATTTGCATGTCCAGACCCTACGGGGATTTTGTAATAATTTGGTCTAGCATGAGTTTTTTTTTTATGAAAGGTTTGGACTTTCTCAACGTTTGTTATCAGGGAAATACTCTAGAGTGTTTTTTCCTTAGGGATTATGCATTGCTGAAAAGTGACATATAATTCCCGAGTTTTTCACTCACACCTCCAAAGTTGGAGTGTTTTTCTTATGACGAATTTTGAGAGGTTATTTGATCCAGGTGGATATCGGTGGCGGCCCACCTCTTCCAACTGGCTCAAAACAGTCTTCTGGCAATTTTGGTAAATTACTATTTTTAGCAGTTTTTCGGGTCCTGAACTTCCGGACCATTTTGAGGCCCTAAACGACATTTTTTGGCGATTTGGGGGACCAAATGGCTGCCAGCGGCATGCTTTTGGGCCCAATCGAAAGTTCTAAATCTCGGTTAGACCTTTCCAACGGGCTACCGAGCGCCCTAAACGGAGATCGCATGCAAAAGTTATGAGCCCGGGAAGTTGACTGTTCAACTAACCACCTTGCGGCCGCAAACTTTATGACGGTTCATCTTCTAGGGTTAGGTTTTTGGATGATTGGGATTCTTTCCCTCATGCTTATGATAAATAGGCCCTTTCGGCCTCTCTTTGTATTCATCTTGGCACGAATGAGCATAGCGGCCACATCTATTCTCAGAGATAGCTACCACCATTCCAGCTATTGTATTTTACAGTCTGTTCTATTTTCGCTATTTAATAGAATATGTGTTTACTGTATCACTGTGTTATTTGAAAAATATCTCTGTGTATGATCCTGTATATGCTATCTTTTGTTTCGTTCCCACATAAATTCGGTTCAGTGGTATCAGAGCGGTGTGCTCTTTGATTGTTTCTCGGTGCATGTCCCCGACGAGGTCAGGATATAGAGAGTTGGGTCTCGAACTAGTTTCACTTGGGGAATACCACTCTCGCCGCCCCAAACGGCCTACCATGGCGGAAGAAAAGAGAGACGACGGAGCAGTAGATCCTATCAAGTTGTTGCTCGAGGAAGCCCTCGCGCGACAGAGGAACGAGATGATAGATAATTTCACCCAAATCCTTCAACGCATGCCAACAACGGCAAATGCACCCTCGACGAGCAGCCATTTCGGAGATACGACTCCATTCAAGGTACAAGTTAGTTTTGATATCCCTTTATTTGAAGGCCAAATCGATGCTGATGCTCTAGATAAATGGTTGAATCTACTAGAAGGGTATTTCTCTGTCCACCAATTTTCCGACAGGTAAAAGATCATCTTTGCGATCCTTAAGGCCGTCCCCCATGTCAAAAATTGCTGGGAAACTTATTGTGAGCAAAACTCATCAGACGAGTCTGGATTGTTTGAATATTCCAATCCCACTTGGGCCTCTTTTATAGATGCCGTCAAGGAACAATATTACCCTGTTGGAAACTATGATGACCAGTACACAAAATGGACCATTCTGCATCAAGAGAGGGACCAAACGGTGTCGGAGTACACCAACAAATTTCATACCTTGCGCACAACGCTAGGTATCAAGGACTCCGAGCGGCACCTAGTACTGAAATATCGCAGTGGCCTGCACCGGTACATCCGAACAGAGATGGGTTTCCTGGAAATCTCTTCACTCGGATCCGCCTATCGATATGCTGTCAAAATTGAGCAGAAATTTCAGCAAAAGAACAAACGTGACTTCGGACCTGCGCAGAAGCAGGGCAAGGGAAACTCTAGCTCGCAGAGCACGGGGCAGGAAAAGGACAACCAGTCCCAACCACAGGCGAAGAAGGGTAAAGAAAAGACAAAGAAGGACACCGGGAAGTGGTGCGAGTTCCACAAAAGCCCCTGGCACAACACTGACGATTGTGGCTCAAAACAGTCATTGGTGGCTGAGATCAAAGCTTCAGAATCAGATCCCAGTTCCGATTCTGACTCGGAACCTAATTTCACAGCCGCGCGAAAAGGGAAGCAGATCATTGATGCAGAACCCAGTGCCGTTGTTGCCACCACACAGATTCAACCAGAGGAGCCTGAAGAGTCGGAGGCAGAGGAGCACCTTTTCCAGTCCCAGATGTGGGTGAAGGGAATTCCCCTACACTTTGTTGTGGACAGCGGCAGCCAGAAGAACGTGATCTCAGAAGAAGTCATCAAGAGATTGGAGCTACCAATAATGCCACACCCACAACCATACACCATCGGATGGCTAAGCCAAGGACGAAGGATCCGTATCAGTCACCAATGTCGCCTACCATATGGCATCAAGCCCTTCAAAGATGAGGTATTGTGTGATGTGGCCCCACTTGAAGTATGTGATGTTCTCTTAGGACAGCCATATATGTGGAAGCGTCATGCTATATATGAATCCCGACCTCGCAGTGTCATTGTCACTTTGGGAGGACAACTCTATCGGATACCAGAGACAGTTTCACCTACCCCAACCAAGCAGGGCAGGAAGATAATCTCCAACACTGGGAAATTTTCCCTATTCGCAAATGCCACTAAGGTGAACATCAGATCGCAGAGACATCCACAACCTATGCAGATTATCCTTCTACTCAGCAGAAACAAGAAAAACACAAAGTTAGTGCAGCATCGCCTATTCGGGTACCTCTACAGTGCAAGGCCACGCATTCAAGGTGCTCCTCCAAAAAGAAACCATCCACACCGGTGCATACCAAGGATACCACGACAACCAAAACTGTTGAACAGCTCCAGCGCATCCATCAACAACAATTACAACCCTCTGAAGATGTCAAAGTAAGGCAACCTTTCCACTTCAGCAAATGTCGCACCAAGAGCTCAATTCGACACACACCTCGACATATGATAAGGGATTTAACGCAATGGAGACCATTGCTTCGTAAGGAGGGAGGATTGATCCAGGTGGATATCGGTGGCGCCCCACCTCTTCCAACTGGCTCAAAACAGTCTTCTGGCAATTTTGGTAAATTACTATTTTTAGCAGTTTTTCGGGGTCCTGAACTTCCGGAGCCATTTTGAGGCCCTAAACGACATTTTATGGCGATTTGGAGGACCAATTGGTTGCCAGTGGCATGCGTTTGTGCCCATTCGAATGTTGTAAATCTCGGTTAGACCTTTCCAACGGGCTACCGAGCGCCCTAAACGGAGATCGTATGCAAAAGTTATGACCCCGGGAAGTTGACTGTTCAACTAACCACCTTGGGGCCGCAAACTTTATGACGGTTCATCTTCTAGGGTTAGGTTTTTGGATGATTGGGATTCTTTCCATCATGCTTATGATAAATAGGCCCTTTCGGCCTCTCTTTGTATTCATCTTGGCACGAATGAGCATAGCGGCCACATCTCTCCTCAGAGATAGCTACCACCATTCCAACTATTGTATTTTACAGTTTGTTCTATTTCCGCTATTTAATAGAATATGTGTTTACTGTATCACTGTGTTATTTGCAAAATATCTCTGTGTATCATCCTGTATATGCTATATTTTGTTTCGTTCCCACAAAAATCCGGATCAGTGGTATCAGAGCGGTCTGCTCTTTGATTGTTTCTTGGTGCATGTCCCCGACGAGGTCAGGATACAGAGAGTTGGGTCTCGAACTAGTTTCACTTGGGGAAGACCACTCTCGTCGCCCCAAACGGCCTCCCATGGCGGAAGAAAAGAGAGACGACGGAGCAGTAGATCCTATCAAGTTGTTGCTCGAGGAAGCCCTCGCGCGACAGAGGAACGAGATGATGGATAATTTCGCCCAAATCCTTCAACGCATGCCAACAGCGGCAAATGCACCCTCAACGAGCAGCCATTTCGGAGATACGACTCCATTCAAGGTACAAGTTAATTTTGATATCCCTTTATTTGAACGCCAAATCGATGTTGATGCTCTAGATAAATGGTTGAATCTACTAGAAGGGTATTTCTCTGTCCACCAATTTTCCGACAGGGAAAAGATCATCTTTGCGCTCCTTAAGGCCGTCCCCCATGTCAAAAATTGGTGGGAAACTTATTGTGAACAAAACTCATCAGACGAGTCTGGATTGTTTGAATATTCCAATCCCACTTGGGCCTCTTTTATAAATGCCGTCAAGGAACAATATTACCCTGTTGGAAACTATGATGACCAGTACACAAAATGGACCATTCTGCATCAAGAGAGGGACCAAACGGTGTCGGAGTACACCAACAAATTTCATACCTTGCGCACAAAGCTAGGTATAAAGGACTTCGAGCGGCACCTGGTACTGAAATATCGCAGTGGCCTACACCGGTACATCCGAATAGAGATGGATTTCCTAGAAATCTCTTCACTCGGATCCGCCTATCGATATGCTGTCAAAATTGAGCAGAAATTTCAGCAAAAGAACAAGCGTGACTTCGGACCTGCGCAGAAGCAAGGCAAGGGAAACTCTATCTCGCAGAGCACGAGGCAGGAAAAGGACAACCAGTCCCAACGACAGGCGAAGAATGGTAAAGAAAAGACAAAGAAGGACACCGGGAAGTGGTGCGAGTTCCAAAAAAGCCCCTGGCACAACACTGATGATTGTCGCTCAAAACAGTCATTGGTGGCTGAGATCAAAGCTTCAGAATCAGATCCCAGTTTCGATTCTGACTCGGAACCTAATTTCACAGCCGCGCGAAAAGGGAAGCAGATCATTGATGCAGAACCCAGTGCCGTTGCTGCCACCACAGAGATTCAACCAGTGGAGCCTGAAGAGTCGGAGGCAGAGGAGCGCCTTTTCCAGTCCCAGATGTGGGTGAAGGGAATTCCCCTACAGTTTGTTGTGGACAGCGGCAGCCAGAAGAACCTGATCTCAGAAGAAGTCATCAAGAGATTGGAGCTACCAATAATGCCACACACACAACCATACACCATCGGATGGCTAAGCCAAGGACGAAGGATCCGTGTCAGTCACCAATGTCGCCTACCATATGGCATCAAGCCCTTCAAAGATGAGGTATTGTGTGATGTGGCCCCACTTGAAGTATGTGATGTTCTCTTAGGACATCCATATATGTGGAAGCGTCATGATATATATCAATCCCGACCTCGCAGTGTCATTGTCACTTTGGGAGGACAACTCTATCGGATACCAGAGACAGTTTCACCTACCCCAACCAAGCAGGGCAGGAAGATAATCTCACACTCTGGGAAATTTTCCCTATTCGCAAATGCCACTAAAGGTGAACATCAGATCGCAGAGACATCCACAACCTCTGCAGATTATCCTTCTACTCAGCAGAAACAAGAAAAACACAAAGTTAGTGCAGCATCGCCTATTCGGGTACCTCTACAGTGCATGGACACGCATTCAAGGTGCTCCTCCAAAAAGAAACCATCCACACCGGTGCATACCAAGGATACCACGACAACCAAAACTGTTGAACAGCTCCAGCGCATCCATCAACAACAATTACAACCCTCTGAAGATGTCAAAGTAAGGCAACCTTTCCACTTCACGAAATGTCGCACCCAGAGCTCAATTCGACACACTGCTCGACATATGATAAGGGATTTAACGCAATGGAGACCATTGCTTCCTAAGGAGGGAGGATTGATCCAGGTGGATATCGGTGGCGGGCCACCTCTTCCAACCGGCTCAAAACAGTCTTCTAGCAATTTTGGTAGATTACTATTTTTAGCCGTTTTTTCGGGTCCTGAACTTCTGGAGCCATTTTGAGGCCCTAAACGACATTTTTTGACGATTTGGAGGACCAAAAGGTTGCCAACAGCATGCATTTGGGCCCATTCGAATGTTGTAAATCTCGGTTAGACCTTTCCAACGGTCTACCGAGCGCCCTAAACGGAGATCGTATGCAAAAGTTATGACCCCGGGAAGTTGACTGTTCAACTAACCACCTTGGGGCCGCAAACTTTATGACGGTTCATCTTCTAGGGTTAGGTTTTTGGATGATTGGGATTCTTTCCCTCAGGCTTATGATAAATAGGCCCTTTCGGCCTCTCTTTGTATTCATCTTGGAACGAATGAGCATAGCGGCCACATCTCTTCTCAGAGATAGCTACCACCATTCCAGCTATTGTATTTTACAGTCTGTTCTATTTCCGCTATTTAACAGAATATGTGTTTACTGTATCACTGTGTTATTTGCAAAATATCTCTGTGTATGATCCTGTATATGCTATCTTTTGTTTCGTTCCCACATAAATCCGGATCAGTGGTATCAGAGCGGTCTGCTCTTTGATTGTTTCTCGGTGCATGTCCCCGATGAGGTCAGGATACAGAGAGTTGGGTCTTGAACTAGTTTCACTTGGGGAAGACCACTCTCGCCGCCCCAAACGGCCTCCCATGGCGGAAGAAAAGAGAGACGACGGAGCAGTAGATCCTATCAAGTTGTTGCTCGAGGAAGCCCTCGCGCGACAGAGGAACGAGATGATGGATAATTTCGCCCAAATCCTTCAACGCATGCCAACAGCGGCAAATGCACCCTCAACGAACATCCATTTCGGAGATACGACTACATTCAAGGTACAAGTTAATTTTGATATCCCTTTATTTGAAGGCCAAATCGATGCTGATGCTCTAGATAAATGGTTGAATCTACTAGAAGGGTATATCTCTGTCCACCAATTTTCCGATAGGGAAAAGATCATCTTTGCGCTCCTTAAGGCCGTCCCCCATGTCAAAAATTGGTGGGAAACGTATTTTGAGCAAAACTCATCAGACGAGTCTGGATTGTTTGAATATTCCAATCCCACTTGGGCCTCTTTTATAGATGCCGTCAAGGAACTATATTACCCTATTGGAAACTATGATGACCAGTACACAAAATGGACCATTCTGCATCAAGAGAGGGACCAAACGGTGTCGGAGTACACCAACAAATTTCATACATTGCCCACAAAGCTAGGTATCACGGAATCCGAGCGGCACCTAGTACTGAAATATCGCAGTGGCCTACACCGGTACATCCGAACAGAGATGGATTTCCTGGAAATCTCTTCACTCGGATCCGCCTATCGATATGCTGTCAAAATTGAGCAGAAATTTCAGCAAAAGAACAAGCGTGACTTTGGACCTGCGCGGAAGCAGGGCAAGGGAAACTCTAGCTCGCAGAGCACGGGGCAGGAAAAGGACAACCAGTCCCAACCACAGGCGAAGAAGGGTAAAGAAAAGACAAAGAAGGACACCGGGAAGTGGTGCGAGTTCCACAAAAGCCCCTGGCACAACACTGATGATTGTCGCTCAAAACAGTCATTGGTGACTGAGATCAAAGCTTCAGAATCAAATCCCAGTTCCGATTCTGACTCCGAACCTAATTTCACAGCTGCGCGAAAAGGGAAGCAGATCATTGATGCAGAACCCAGTTCCGTTGTTTCCACCACACAGATTCAACCAGAGGATCCTGAAGAGTCGGAGGCAGAGGAGCACCTTTTCCAGTCCCAGATGTGGGTGAAGGGAATTCCCCTACACTTTGTTGTGGACAGCGGCAGCCAGAAGAACCTGATCTCAGAAGAAGTCATCAAGAGATTGGAGCTACCAATAATGCCACACCCACAACCATACACCATCGGATGGCTAAGCCAAGGTCGAAGGATCCGTGTCAGTCACTAATTTCGACTACCATATGGCATCAAGCCCTTCAAAGATGAGGTATTGTGTGATGTGGCCCCACTTGAAGTATGTGATGTTCTCTTAGGACAGGCATATATGTGGAAGCGTCATGCTATATATGAATCCTGACCTCGCAGTGTCATTGTCACTTTGGGAGGACAACTATATCGGATACCAGAGACAGTTTCACCTACCCCAACCAAGCAGGGCAGGAAGAGAATCTCCCACACTGGGAAATTTTCCCTATTCGCAAATGCCACTAAAGGTGAACATCAGATCGCAGAGACATCCACAACCTCTGCAGATTATCCTTCTACTCAGCAGAAACAAGAAAAACACAAAGTTAGTGCAGCATCGCCTATTCGGGTACCTCTACAGTGCAAGGCCACGCATTCAAGGTGCTCCTCCAAAAAGAAACCATCCACACCGGTGCATACCAAGGATACCACGACAACCAAAACTGTTGAACAGCTCCAGCGCATCCATCAACAACAATTACAACCCTCTGAAGATGTCAAAGTAAGGCAACCTTTCCACTTCATCAAATGTCGCACCAAGAGCTCAATTCGACACACAGCTCGACATATGATAAGGGATTTAACACAATGGAGACCATTGCTTCCTAAGGGGGGAGGATTGATCGAGGTGGATATCGGTGGCGGCCCACCTCTTCCAATTGGATCAAAACAGTCTTCTGGCAATTTTGGTAAATTACTATTTTTAGCAGTTCTTCGGGTCCTGAACTTCCGAAGCCATTTTGAGGCCCTAAACGACATTTTTTGGCGATTTGGAGGACCAAACTATATCATAATGGCATGCATTTGGGCCCATTCGCAAGTTGTAAATCTCAGTTAGACCTTTCCAACGGGCTACCGAGCGCCCTAAACGGAGATCGTATGCAAAAGTTATGACCCCGGGAAGTTGACTGTTCAACTAACCACCTTGGGGCCGCAAACTTTATGACGGTTCATCTTCTAGGGTTAGGTTTTTGGATTATTGGGATTCTTTCCCTCATGCTTATGATAAATAGGCCCTTTCGGCCTCTCTTTGTATTCATCTTGGCACGAATGAGCATAGCGGCCACATTTCTTCTCAGAGATAGCTACCACCATTCCAGCTATTGTATTTTACAGTCTGTTCTATTTCCGCTATTTAATAGAATATGTGTTTACTGTATCACTGTGTTATTTGCAAAATATTTCTGTGTATGATCTTGTATATGCTATCTTTTGTTTCGTTCCCACATAAATCCAGATCAGTGGTATCAGAGCGGTCTTCTCTTTGATTGTTTCTCGGTGCATGTCCCCCACGAGGTCAGGATACAGAGAGTTGGGTCTCGAACTAGTTTCACTTGGGGAAGACCACTCTCACCGCCCCAAACGGCCTCCCATGGCGGAAGAAAAGAGAGACGACGGAGCAGTAGATCCTATCAAGTTGTTGCTCGAGGAAGCCCTCGCCCGACAGAGGAACGAGGTGATGGATAATTTCGCCCAAATCCTTCAACGCATGCCAACAGCGGCAAATGCACCCTCAACGAGCAGCCATTTCGGAGATACGACTCCATTCAAGGTACAAGTTAATTTTGATATCCCTTTATTTGAAGGCCAAATCGATGCTGATGCTCTAGATAAATGGTTGAATCTACTAGAAGGGTATTTCTCTGTCCACCAATTTTCCGACAGGGAAAAGATCATCTTTGCGCTCCTTAAGGCCGTCCCCCATGTCAAAAATTGGTGGGAAACTTATTGTGAGCAAAACTCATCAGACGAGTCTGGACTGTTTGAATATTCCAATCCCACTTGGGCCTCTTTTATAGATGCCGTCAATGAACAATATTACCCTGTTGGAAACTATGATGACCAGTACACAAAATGGACCATTCTGCATCAAGAGAGGGACCAAACGGTGTCGGAGTACACCAACAAATTTCATACCTTGCGCACAAAGCTAGGTATCAAGGACTCCGAGCGGCACCTAGTACTGAAATATCGCAGTGGCCTACACCGGTACATCCGAACAGAGATGGATTTCCTGGAAATCTCTTCACTCGGATCCGCCTATCGATATGCTGTCAAAATTGAGCAGAAATTTCAGCAAAAGAACAAGCGTGACTTCGGACCTGCGCAGAAGCAGGGCAAGGGAAACTCTAGCTCGCAGAGCTCGGGGCAGGAAAAGGACAACCAGTCCCAACCACAGGTGAAGAAGGGTAAAAAAAAGACAAAGAAGGACACCGGGAAGTGGTGCGAGTTCCAGAAAAGCCCCTGGCACAACACTGAGGATTGTCGCTCAAAACAGTCATTGGTGGCTGAGATCAAAGCTTCAGAATCAGATCCCAGTTCCGATTCTGACTCGGAACCTAATTTCACAGCCGCGCGAAAAGGGAAGCAGATCATTGATGCAGAACCGAGTGCCGTTGTTTCCACCACACAGATTCAACCAGAGGAGCCTGAAGAGTCGGAGGCAGAGGAGCGCCTTTTCCAGTCCCAGATGTGGGTGAAGGGAATTACCCTACAGTTTGTTGTGGACAGCGGCAGCCAGAAGAACCTGATCTCAGAATAAGTCATCAAGAGATTGGAGCTACCAATAATGCCACACCCACAACCATACACCATCGGATGGCTAAGCCAAGGACGAAGGATCCGTGTCAGTCACCAATGTCGCCTACCATATGGCATCAATCCCTTCAAAGATGAGGTATTGTGTGATGTGGCCCCACTTGAAGTATGTGATGTTCTCTTAGGACAGCCATATATGTGGAAGCGTCATGCATTATATGAATCCCGACCTCGCAGTGTCATTGTCACTTTGGGAGGACAACTCTATCGGATACCAGAGACAGTTTCACCTACCCCGACCAAGCAGGGCAGGAAGACAATCTCCCACACTGGGAAATTTTCCCTATTCGCAAATGCCACTAAAGGTGAACATCAGATCGCAGAGACATCCACAACCTCTGCAGATTATCCTTCTACTCAGCAGAAACAAGAAAAACACAAAGTTAGTGCAGCATCGCCTATTCGGGTACCTCTACAGTGCAAGGCCACGCATTCAAGGTGCTCCTCCAAAAAGAAACCATCCACACCGGTGCATACCAAGGATACCACGACAACCAAAACTGTTGAACAGCTCCAGCGCATCCATCAACAACAATTACAACCCTCTGAAGATGTCAAAGTAAGGCAACCTTTCCACTTCAGCAAATGTCGCACCAAGAGCTGAATTCGACACACAGCTCGACATATGATAAGGGATTTAACGCAATGGAGACCATTGCTTCCTAAGGAGGGAGGATTGATCCAGGTGGATATCGGTGACGGCCCACCTCTTCAAACTGGCTCAAAACAGTCTTCTGGCAATTTTGGTAGATTACTATTTTTAGCAGTTTTTCGGGTCCTGAACTTCCAGAGCCATTTTGAGGCCCTAAACGACATTTTTTGGCGATTTGGACAACCAAATGTCTGCCAACGGCATGCATTTGGGCTCATTCAAAAATTGTAAATCTCGGTTAGACCTTTCCAACGGGCTACCGAGCGCCCTAAACGGAGATCGTATGCAATAGTTATGACCCCGGGAAGTTGACTGTTCAACTAACCACCTTGGGGCCGCAAACTTTATGACGGTTCATCTTCTAGGGTTAGGTTTTTGGATGATTGGGATTCTTTCCCTCATGCTTATGATAAATAGGCCCTTTCGGCCTCTCTTTGTATTCATCTTGGCACGAATGAGCATAGCGGCCACATCTCTTCTCAATGATAGCTACCACCATTCCAGCTATTGTATTTTACAGTCTGTTCTATTTCCGCTATTTAATAGAATATGTGTTTACTGTATCACTGTGTTATTTGCAAAATATATCTGTGTATGATCCTGTATATGCTATCTTTTGTTTGGTTCCCACATAAATCCGGATCAGTGGTATCAAAGCGGTCTGCTCTTTGATTGTTTCTCGGTGCATGTCCCCGATGAGGTCAGGATACAGAGAGTTGGGTCTCGAACTAGTTTCACTTGGGGAAGACCACTCTCGCCGCCCCAAATGGCCTACCATGGCGGAAGAAAAGAGAGACGACGGAGCAGTAGATCCTATCAAGTTGTTGCTCGAGGAAGCCCTCGCGCGACAGAGGAACGAGATGATGGATAATTTCGCCCAAATACTTCAACTCATGCCAACAGCGGCAAATGCACCCTCAACGAGCAGCCATTTCGGAGATACGACTCCATTCAAGGTACAAGTTAATTTTGATATCCCTTTATTTGAAGGCCAAATCGATGCTGATGCTCTAGATAAATGGTTGAATCTACTAGAAGGGTATTTCTTTGTCCACCAATTTTCCGACAGGGAAAATATCATCTTTGCGCTCCTTAAGGCCGTCCCCCATGTCAAAAATTGGTGGGAAACTTATTGTGAGCAAAACTCATCAGACGAGTCTGGATTGTTTGAATATTCCAATCCCACTTGGGCCTCTTTTATAGATACCTTCAAGGAACAATATTACCCTGTTGGAAACTATGATGACCAGTACACAAAATGGACCATTCTGCATCAAGAGAGGGACCAAACGGTGTCGGAGTACACCAACAAATTTCATACCTTGCGCACAAAGCTAGGTATCAAGGACTCCGAGCGGCACCTAGTACTGAAATATCGCAGTGGCCTACACCGGTACATCCGAACAGAGATGGCTATCCTGGAAATCTCTTCACTCGGATCCGCCTATCGATATGTTGTCAAAATTGATTAGAAATTTCAGCAAAAGAACAAGCGTGACTTCGGACCTGCGCAGAAGCAGGGCAAGGGAAACTCTAGCTCGCAGAGCACGGAGCAGGAAAAGGACAACCACTCCCAACCACAGGAGAAGAAGGGTAAAGAAAAGACAAAGAAGGACACCGGGAAGTGGTACGAGTTCCACAAAAGCCCCTGGCACAACACTGACGATTGTCGCTCAAAACAGTCATTGGTGGCTGAGATCAAAGCTTCAGAATTAGATCCCAGTTCCGATTCTGACTCGGAACCTAATTTCACAGCCGCGCGAAAAGGGAAGCAGATCATTGATGCAGAACCCAGTGCCGTTGTTGCCACCACACAGATTCAACCAGAGCAGCCTGAAGAGTCGAAGGCAGAGGAGCGCCTTTTCCAGTCCCAGATGTGGGTGAAGGGAATTCCCCTACACTTTGTTGTGGACAGCGGCATCCAGAAGATCCTGATCTCAGAAGAAGTCATCAAGAGATTGGAGCTACCAATAATTCCACACCCACAACCATACACCATCGGATGGGTAAGCCAAGGACGAAGGATCCGTGTCAGTCACCAATGTCGCCTACCATATGGCATCAAGCCCTTCAAAGATGAGGTATTGTGTGATGTGGCCCCACTTGAAGTATGTGATGTTCTCTTAGGACAGCCATATATGTGGAAGCGTCATGCTATATATGAATCCCGACCTCGCAGTGTCATTGTCACTTTGGGAGGACAACTCTATCGGATACCAGAGACAGTTCCACCTACCCCAACCAAGCAGGGCAGGAAGATAATCTCCCACACTGGGAAATTTTCCCTATTCGCAAATGCCACTAAAGGTGAACATCAGATCGGAGAGACATCCATAACCTCTGCAGATTATACTTCTACTCAACAGAAACAAGAAAAACACAAAGTTAGTGCAGCATCGCCTATTCGTGTACCTCTACAGTGCAAGGCCACGCATTCAAGGTGCTCCTCCAAAAAGAAACCATCCACACCGGTGCATACCAAGGATACCACGACAACCAAAACTGTTGAACAGCTCCAGCGCATCCATCAACAACAATTACAACCCTCTGAAGATGTCAAAGTAAGGCAACCTTTCCACTTCAGCAAATGTCGCACCAAGAGCTGAATTCGACACACAGCTCGACATATGATAAGGGATTTAACGCAATGGAGACCATTGCTTCCTAAGGAGGGAGGATTGATCCAGGTGGATATCGGTGGCGGCCCACCTCTTCCAACCGGCTCAAAACAGTCTTCTGGCAATTTTGGTAAATTACTATTTTTAGCAGTTTTTCGGGTCCTGAACTTCCGGAGCCATTTTGAGGACCTAAACGACATTTTTTTGCGATTTGAAGGAGCAAATGGTTAGCAGCGGCATGCATTTGGGCCCAATCGAAAGTTGTAAATCTCAGTTAGACCTTTCCAACGGGCTACCGAGCGCCCTAAACGGAGATCGTATGCAAAAGTTATGACCCCAGGAAGTTGACTGTTCAACTAACCACCTTGGGGCCGCAAACTTTATGACGGTTCATCTTCTAGGGTTAGGTTTTTGGATGATTGGGATTCTTTCCCTCGTGCTTATGATAAATAGGCCCTTTCGGCCTCTCTTTGTATTCATCTTGGCACGAATGAGCATAGCGGCCACATCTCTTCTCAGAGATATCTACCACCATTCCAGCTATTGTATTTTACAGTCTGTTCTATTTCCGCTATTTAATAGAATATGTGTTTACTGTATCACTGTGTTATTTGCAAAATATCTCTGTGTATGATCCTGTATATGTTATCTTTTGTTTCGTTCCCACATAAATCCGGATCAGTGGTATCAGAGCGGTCTGCTCTTTGATTGTTTCTCGGTGCATGTCCCCGACGAGGTCAGGATACAGAGAGTTGGGTCTCGAACTAGTTTCACTTGGGGAAGACCACTATCGCCGCCCCAAACGGCCTCCCATGGCGGAAGAAAAGAGAGACGACGGATCAGTAGATCCTATCAAGTTGTTGCTCGAGGAAGCCCTCGCGCGACAGAGGAACGAGATCATGGATAATTTCGCCCAAATCCTTCAAAGCAGGCCAACAGCGGCAAATGCAACCTCAACGAGCAGCCATTTCGGAGATCCGACTCCATTCAAGGTACAAGTAAATTTTGATATCCCTTTATTTGAAGTCCAAATCGATGCTGATGCTCTAGATAAATGGTTGAATCTACTAGAAGGGTATTTCTCTGTCCACCAATTTTCCGACAGGGAAAAGATCATCTTTGCGCTCCTTAAGGCCGTCCCCCATGTCAAAAATTGGTGGGAAACTTATTGTGAGCAAAACTCATCAGACGAGTCTGGATTGTTTGAATATTCCAATCCCACTTGGGCCTCTTTTATAGATGCCGTCAAGGAACAATATTACCCTGTTGGAAACTATGATGACCAGTACACAAAATGAACCATTCTGCATCAAGAGAGGGACCAAACGGTGTCGGAGTACACCAACAAATTTCATACATTGCGCACAAAGGTAGGTATCAAGGACTCCGAGCGGCAACTAGTACTGAAATATCGCAGTGGCCTACACCGGTACATCCGAACAGAGATGGATTTCCTGGAAATCTCTTCACTCGGATCCGCCTATCGATATGCTGTCAAAATTGAGCAGAAATTTCAGCAAAAGAACAAGCGTGACTTCGGACCTGCGCAGAAGCAGGGCAAGGGAAACTCTAGCTCGCAGAGCACGCGGCAGGAAAAGGACAACCATTCCCAACCACAGGGGAAGAAGGGTAAAGAAAATACAAAGAAGGACACCGGGAAGTGGTGCGAGTTCCACAAAAGCCCCTGGCACAACACTCATGATTGTCGCTCAAAACAGTCATTGGTGGCTGAGATCAAAGCTTCAGAATCAGATCCCAATTCCGATTCTGACTCGGAACCTAATTTCACAGCCGCGCGAAAAGGAAAGCAGATCATTGATGCAGAACCTAGTGTCGTTGTTGCCACCACACAGATTCAACCAGAGGAGCCTGAAGAGTCGGAGGCAGAGGAGCGCCTTTTCCAGTCCCAGATGTGGGTGAAGGGAATTCCCCTATAATTTGTTGTGGACAGCGGCAGCCAGAAGAACCTGATCTCCGAAGAAGTCATCAAGAGATTGGAGCTACCAATAATGCCACACCCACAACCATACACCATCGTATGGCTAAGCCAAGGACGAAGGATCCGTGTCAGTCACCAATGTCGCCTACCATATGGCATCAAGCCCTTCAAAGATGAGGTATTGTGTGATGTGGCCCCACTTGAAGTATGTGATGTTCTCTTAGGACAGCCATATATGTGGAAGCGTCATTCTATATATGAATCCCGACCTCGCAGTGTCATTGTCACTTTGGGAGGACAACTCTATCGGATACCAGAGACAGTTTCACCTACCCCAACCAAGCAGGGCAGGAAGATAATCTCCCACACCGGGAAATTTTCCATATTCGCAAATGCCACTAAAGGTGAACATCACATCACAGAGACATCCACAACCTCTGCAGATTATCCTTCTACTCAGTAGAAACATGAAAAACAAAAAGTTAGTGCAGCATCGCCTATTCGGGTACCTCTACAATGCAAGGCCACGCATTCAAGGTGCTCCTCCAAAAAGAAACCATCCACACCGGTGCATACGAAGGATACCACAACAACCAAAACTGTTGAACATCTCCAGCGCATCCATCAACAACATTTACAACCCTCTGAAGATGTCAAAGTAAGGCAACCTTTCCACTTCAGCAAATGTCGCACCAAGAGCTCAATTCGACACACAGCTCGACATATGATAAGGGATTTAACACAATGGATACCATTGCTTCCTAAGGAAAGAGGATTGATCCAGGTGGATATCGGTGGCGGCCCACCTCTTCCAACTGGCTCAAAACAGTCTTCTGGCAATTTTGGTAAATTACTATTTTCACCATTTTTTCGGGTCCTGAACTTCCGGAGCCATTTTGAGGCCCTAAACGACAGTTTTTTGGCGATTTGGAGGACCAAATAATTTTCAGCGGCATGCATTTGGGCCCAAACGAAAGTTGTAAATCTCGGTTAGACCTTTCCAACAGGATACCAAGCGCCCTAAACGGAGATCGTATGCAAAAGCTATGACCCCGGGAAGTTGACTGTTCAACTAACCACCTTGGGGCCGCAAACTTTATGACGGTTCATCTTCTAGGGTTAGGTTTTTGGATGATTGGGATTCTTTCCCTCATGCTTATGATAAATAGGCCCTTTCGGCCTCTCTTTGTATTTATCTTGGCACGAATGAGCATAGCGGCCACATCTCTTCTCAGAGATAGCTACCACCATTCCAGCTATTGTATTTTACAGTCTGTTCTATTTCCGCTATTTAATAGAATATGTGTTTACTGTATCACTGTGTTATTTGCAAAATATCTCTGTGTATGATTCTGTATATGCTATCTTTTGTTTCGTTCCCACATAAATCCGGATCAGTGGTATCAGAGCGGTCTGCTCTTTGATTGTTTCTCGGTGCATGTCCCCGACGAGGTCAGGATACAGAGAGTTGGGTCTCGAACTAGTTTCACTTGGGGAAGACCACTCTCGCCGCCCCAAACGGCCTCCCATGGCGGAAGAAAAGAGAGACGACGGACCAGTAGATCCTATCAAGTTGTTGCTCGAGGAAGCCCTCGCGCGACAGAGGAACGAGATTATGGATGATTTCGCCCAAATCCTTCAACGCATGCCAACAGCGGCAAATGCACCCTCAACGAGCAGCCATTTCGGAGATACGACTCCATTCAAGGTACAAGTTAATTTTGATATCCCTTTATTTGAAGGCCAAATCGATGCTGATGCTCTAGATAAATGGTTGAATCTACTAGAAGGGTATTTCTCTGTCCACCAATTTTCCAACAGGGAAAAGATCATCTTTGCGCTCATTAAGGCCGTCCCCCATGTCAAAAATTGGTGGGAAACTTATTGTGAGAAAAACTCATCAGACGAGTCTGGATTGTTTGAATATTCCAATCCCACTTTGGCCTCTTTTATAGATGCCGTCAAGGAACAATATTACCCTGTTGGAAACTATGAATACCAGCACACAAAATGGACCATTCTGCATCAAGAGAGGGATCAAACGGTGTCGGAGTACACCAACAAATTTCATACCTTGCGCACAAAGCTAGGTATCAAGGACTCCGAGCGGCACCTAGTACTGAAATATCGCAGTGGCCTACACCGGTACATCCGAACAGAGATGGATTTCCTGGAAATCTCTTCACTCGGATCCGCCTATCGATATGCTGTCAAAATTGAGCAGAAATTTCAGCAAAAGAACAAGCGTGACTTCGGACCTGCGCAGAAGCAGGGAAAGGGAAACTCTAGCTCGCAGAGCACGGGGCAGGAAAAGGACAACCAGTCCCAACTATAGGCGAAGAAGGGTAAATAAAAGACAAAGAAGGACATGAGGAAGTGGTGCGAGTTCCAGAAAAGCCCCTGGCACAACACTCATGATTGTCGCTCAAAACAGTCATTGGTGGCTGAGATCAAAGCTTCAGAATCAGATCCCAGTTCCGATTCTGACTCGGAACCTAATTTCACAGCCGCGCGAAAAGGGAAGCAGATCATTGATGCAGAACCCAGTGCCGTTGTTGCCACCACACAGATTCAACCAGAGGAGCCTGAAGAGTCGGAGGCAGAGGAGCGCATTTTCCAGTCCCAGATGTGGGTGAAGGGAATTCCCCTACACTTTGTTGTTGACAGCGGCAGCCAGAAGAACCTGATCTCCGAAGAAGTCATCAAGAGATTGGAGCTACCAATAATGCCACACCCACAACCATACACCATCGGATGGCTAAGCCAAGGACGAAGGATCCGTGTCAGTCACCAATGTCGCCTACCATATGGCATCAAGCCCTTCAAAGATGAGGTATTGTGTGATGTGGCCCCACTTGAAGTATGTGATGTTCTCTTAGGACAGCCATATATGTGGAAGCGTCATGCTATATATGAATCCCGACCTCGCAGTGTCATTGTCACTTTTGGAGGACAACTCTATCGGATTCCAGAGACAGTTTCACCTACCCCAACCAAGCAGGGCAGGAAGATAATCTCCCACACTGGGAAATTTTCCCTATTCGCAAATGCCACTAAAGGTGAACATCAGATCGCAGAGATGTGATGTACCTGCAATAATTAATTAATGCAAATACACGAGATATCAGAAATAATAGAACAGAATCACTTTTATATTGATCATGGGCCACTTCGAGGGGGCAACCTCCTTTGAGCAAGCTCAATACAATTAACTTCACGGTGCCTTCAATGACCTCAACACACACTTATATACTAAGTCTATGCCCAATAGCATGAGTCAAAACCATGGGAAATATAATACTACGGGACGACTTACAAAGCAAATGCGTCCAATACTATGGGCTAATATAAACTACGGATCAACAAATACTACGGGGCGACTTACAAAGCATATGCGTCCAATAACAATATACTAACATAGTAAAGAGAAGGGTTTACATAGGTTCCTAACATCCCCTCTCCCTTAGAAAAATCTTTGTCCTCAAAGTGTTGGTTGGAGAAATTATTGTAGAAGTTGAAGGAGTGGTTCCCCGATAGCATCCTCGGGTTGCATTTCAGGCCACTGATGCCTTTGGAGTGTCAAGGAGGATTGCTTGGAATGCTGTAGATGAAGAAGAACCCTGTCAGCTGCGTGGAAAATGCGCTCAGAACGGTGCTGATCGGCTTGTTGATTCAGCCGAATTCTGGCCATGTGAAGATTGTCCTGCAGAATGAGAAGAATCTGATTGCGGTTTCGAAGAACCGAGTCAATTGCCTGAACTGAGGAGCTGCTAAGGGTGTATGGTAGAAGAACTGGCGGTGTTTGTCCATAGACCGCTTCATATGGTGTTCTGTGAGATGTGGTATTGTACCACCAGAGCGCTGCTAGGAAATCCATAGAAATAGTTGGCCAAAGTTGTTTAGGGATGGGCAAGGGTTTGAGCAATCCCGAAAGGAGTGTCGTTTCACCCTTGTTGACTTGGAAAGTATCATCGTCAGCCACCATCTGTTGAATTGTCATTTTTAGGCCCTGCCAAAAGAAGTTACATTGTTCTTGGTCATACCTGTTGCAGAACCCAGAGTGCCCTATTGATGAAGAAGCATGGAGTTCATAGAAGAGAGAGCCCTGTTGAACATATTGCACCCAATTTGGAACAAGCAGAGAAAGAGTTGTAAGAGAAACTAGGTCATCAATTGTACAAGAAGGAGCATCTTCCACCATATTGTCCTTACCCTTCTTGTAAGTGATCACATAGGGATAACCCATGAGGTGGATAACCCATTTCAGGTGTGTTGGGGAGGAGACCCATTGTTCCAGAAAATTTTCCAGACTCGGGAGATCAGTCTTGATGCAGAAATAATTCCCTAATAGGTATGGCTGCCACTTCTGTATTGCATGCAAAATAGCTATCATTTCCTGCTGAGAGGTAGATGTGGCTAAATTCTTACCGGAAAGGTCTCGTGAAAGTAGCAAGCGCATTGGTTCAGCAAAGATACCTGCATATCTATCCAAGGAAGTAGTGGAGACTATTGATGGGTGCATCTGAATGGAATTGAGTTGAGCGATGACACCATGTGAATTCTTCTTAAGGAGTTTTTCCAGGCGATGTGAAATGATGATGCAGAGAGGCCCTGGTTGTAAGCCCATAAATTTTTGTTGTGCCCCATTGACTTTAAACTGCATCCAAAGTTCAACAAAATCCCATAAGATGGGGCCAAGTGTGCGTAACCATTGAACGCCCAAAACCACATCACATCCACCTAAGGGCAAGGCAAACATGTCAGAGCGTAGGTTATAATCTTCCATAGAGATACGCACATTGTGACACTTCCCCTTGCAAGGTAAGGTGCCCCCATTGGAAACCATGACTTCAAAGCTGGAGCAAGGATGGACAAAACAATCAGCCTGTTTGGCAATCCGAGGGTCAATGAAGTTATGAGTGCTACCAGAATCAATGAGTATGGTAAGAGGGAGCTTCTTGAAGTAGCCCCTGACCCGCATTGTTTGTGGGGTGGTGACGCCGGTTACAGCATGGAGAGAGATCTCAGGTGGGTCGTCCTGAAATGGGGTGTCAACAGGCGGGTGTTGAATGTCGATATGATCATCCACTGTATATGTAGCTGCTTCACCAAGTTCTAAGGCAGGCGGAGAATCCACATCCAAGAGATAGAGCTTTTGTTGAACACATCTATGTCCCCGAATGAATTTCTCATCACAATTATAGCAAAGCCCTTTTTCTCGGCGTGCCTGCATTTCTATTTCAGACAAATGCTTGATAGGAGTTGGTTGAGGAGAAGGCGTGATGGGAGGTCGTTGGGAACCCATATTTCTGAAGGGAACAAGGGTGGGTTTGGAGCGTTGTTGAGCTGCAATCTTGTCCTCAGCCAGCTTAGCCAACCCTAGGACTTCCATCATTGTGTTGGGACAAAACATTTTGACCTCTGAGCGAATTTCATCCTTGAGACCACTTATAAAACAACTCCTGTAGAATTCATCAGACAATCCTTCTGTGTGATTGGCCAATTTCTCAAATTCTGTCTGATACTCTCTCACTGTGCCAATTTGGTGAAGTTTAGTGAGTGCTCCTGTGAAATCATCAAAAGCACTAGGGCCAAATCGTGCCAAAAAGAGTTGGCAAAAATCTGTCCAGTTTGGCTCGGGATGAGCTTTGATGTACCAACGGTACCATTGAAGGGCTTCCTGTTCCAAATGAAAGGATGCAAATGGAACTTTATGGACATCAAAAGTATTATGCAGACTGAAATATTGTTCTGCTCGGTATATCCATCCAGTCGGATCAGTACCATTGAAGCGAGGAAAATCAAGCTTCGGCCCACGAAAATTGTTGGAAGAAGAGAACCCGGAGGCTGCAAAAGATTCTGGCTGTCGGTTATTGTTCATGGTTGAATGCTGAAGATGGAGGCTGAGAAATTTTTCATCCAGATCTTGGAGTTTGTTCATGGCTGAATGCTGAAGATGGAGGCTGAGAAATTTTTCATCCAGATCTTGGAGTTTGGTTTGGATGGCTGCAAGTGCTTCCTCCATGGTGTTTGCTCCTGCACGGGTGACAACCATAACCAGGTGGTGAACATCAGATCGCAGAGACATCCACAACCTCTGCAGATTATCCTTCCACTCAGCAGAAACAAGAAAAACACAAAGTTAGTGCAGCATCGCCTATTCGAGTACCTCTACAGTGCAAGGCCACGCATTCAAGGTGCTCCTCCAAAAAGAAACCATCCACACCGGTGCATACCAAGGATACCACAACAACCAAAACTGTTGAACAACTCCAGCGCATCCATCAACAACAATTACAACCCTATGAAGATGTCAAAGTAAGGCAACCTTTCCACTTCAGCAAATGTCGTACCAAGAGCTCAATTCGACACACAGCTAGACATATGATAAGGGATTTAACGCAATGGAGACCATTGCTTCCTAAGGAGGGAGGATTGATCCAGGTGGATATCGGTGGTGGCGCACCTATTCCAACTGGCTCAAAACAGTCTTCTAGCAATTTTGGTAAATTACTATTTTTAGCAGTTTTTCGGGTCCTGAACTTCCGGAGCCATTTTGAGGCCCTAAACGACATTTTTTGGCGATTTGGAGGACCAAATGGTTGCCATTGACATGCATTCGGGCCCAATCGAAACTTGTAAATCTCGGTTAGACCTTTCCAACAGGCTACCGAGCGCCCTAAACGGAGATCGTATGCAAAAGTTATGACCCCGGGAAGTTGACTGTTCAACTAACCACCTTGGGGCCGCAAACTTTATGACGGTTCATCTTCTAGGGTTAGGTTTTTGGATGATTGGGATTCTTTCCCTCATGCTTATGATAAATAGACCCTTTCGGCCTCTCTTTGTATTCATCTTGGCACGAATGAGCATAGCGGCCACATCTCTTCTCAGAGATAGCTACCACCATTCCAGCTATTGTATTTTACAGTCTGTTCTATTTCCGCTATTTAATAGAATATGTGTTTACTGTATCACTGTGTTATTTGCAAAATATCTCTGTGTATGATTCTGTATATGCTATCTTTTGTTTCGTTCCCACATAAATCCGGATCAGTGGTATCAGAGCGGTCTGCTCTTTGATTGTTTCTCGGTGCATGTCCCCGACGAGGTCAGGATACAGAGAGTTGGGTCTCGAACTAGTTTCACTTGGGGAAGACCACTCTCGCCGCCCCAAACGGCCTCCCATGGCGGAAGAAAAGAGAGACGACGGAGCAGTAGATCCTATCAAGTTGTTGCTCGAGCAAGCCCTCGCGCGACAGAGGAACGAGATGATGGATAATTTCGCCCAAATCCTTCAACGCATGCCAACAGCGGCAAATGCACCCTCAACGAGCATCCATTTCGGAGATACGACTCCATTCAAGGTACAAGTTAATTTTGATATCCCTTTATTTGAAGGCCAAATCGATGTTGATGCTCTAGATAAATGGTTGAATCTACTAGAAGGGTATTTCTCTGTCCACCAATTTTTCGACAGGGAAAAGATCATCTTTGTGCTCCTTAAGGCTGTCCCCCATGTCAAAAATTGGTGGGAAACTTATTGTGAGAAAAACTCATCAGACGAGTCTGGATTGTTTGAATATTCCAATCCCACTTGGGCCTCTTTTATAGATGCCGTCAAGGAACAATATTACCCTGTTGGAAACTATGATGACCAGTACACAAAATGGACCATTCTGCATCATGAGAGGGACCAAACGGTGTCGGAGTACACCAACAAATTTCATACCTTGCGCACAAAGCTAGGTATCAAGGACTCCGAGCGGCACCTAGTACTGAAATATCGCAGTGGCCTACACCGATACATCCGAACAAAGATGGATTTCCTGGAAATCTCTTCACTCGGATCCGCCTATCGATATGCTGTCAAAATTGAGCAGAAATTTCAGCAAAAGAACAAGCGTGACTTCGGACCTGCGTAGAAGCAGGGCAAGGGAAACTCTAGCTCGCAGAGCACGGGGCAGGAAAAGGACAACCAGTCCCAACCACAGGCGAAGAAGGGTAAAGAAAAGACAAAGAAGGACACCGGGAAGTTGTGTGAGTTCCACAAAAGCCCCTGGCACAACACTGATGATTGTCGCTCAAAACAGTCATTGGTGGCTGAGATCAAAGCTTCAGAATCATATCCTAGTTCCGATTCTTACTCGGAACCTAATTTCACAGCCGCGCGAAAAGGGAAGCAGATCATTGATGCAGAACCCAGTGCCGTTGTTGCCACCACACAGATTCAACCAGAGGAGCCTGAAGAGTCGGAGGCAGAGGAGCGCCTTTTCCAGTCCCAGATGTGGGTGAAGGGAATTCCCCTACACTTTGTTGTGGTCAGCGGTAGCCAGAAGAACCTGATCTCAGAAGAAGTCATCAAGAGATTGGAGCTACCAATAATGCCACACCCACAACCATACACCATCGGATCGCTAAGCCAAGGACGAAGGATCCGTGTCAGTCACCAATGTCGCCTACCATATGGCATCAAGCCCTTCAAAGATGAGGTATTGTGTGATGTGGCCCCACTTGAAGTATGTGATGTTCTCTTAGGACAGCCATATATGTGGAAGCGTCATGCTATATATGAATCCCGACCTCGCAGTGTCATTGTCACTCTGGGAGGACAACTCTATCGGATACCAAAGACAGTTTCACCTACCCCAACCAAGCAGGGCAGGAAGATAATCTCCCACACTAGGAAATTTTCCCTATTCGCAAATGCCACTAAAGGTGAACATCAGATCGCAGAGACATCCACAACCTCTGCAGATTATCCTTCTACTCAGCAGAAACAAGAAAAACACAAAGTTAGTGCAGCATCGCCTATTCGGGTACCTCTACAGTGCAAGGCAACGCATTCAAGGTGCTCCTCCAAAAAGATACCATCCACACTGGTGCATACCAAGAATACCACAACAACCAAAACTGTTGAACAGCTCCAGCGCATCCATCAACAACAATTACAACCCTCTGAAGATGTCAAAGTAAGGCAACCTTTCCACTTCAGCAAATGTCGCACCAAGAGCTCAATTCGACACACAGCTCGACATATGATAAGGGATTTAACGCAATGGAGACCATTGCTTCCTAAGGAGGGAGGATTGATCCAGGTGGATATCGGTGGCGGCCCACCTCTTCCAACTGGCTCAAAACAGTCTTCTGGCAATTTTGGTAAATTACTATTTTTAGCAGTTTTTCGGGTCCTGAACTTCCGGAGCCATTTTGAGGCCCTAAACGACATTTTTTGGCGATTTGGAGGACCAAAGTAATATCAATGGCATGCATTTGGGCCCATTCGAAAGTTGTAAATCTCGGTTAGACCTTTCCAACGGGCTACCGAGCGCCCTAAACGGAGATCGTATGCAAAAGTTATGACCCCGGGAAGTTGACTGTTCAACTAACCACCTTGGGGCCGCAAACTTTATGACGGTTCATCTTCTAGGGTTAGGTTTTTGGATGATTGGGATTCTTTCCCTCGTGCCTATGATAAATAGGCCCTTTAGGCCTCTCTTTGTATTCATCTTGGCACGAATGAGCATAGCAGCCACATCTCTTCTCAGAGATAGCTACCACCATTCCAGCTATTGTATTTTACAGTCTGTTCTATTTCCGCTATTTAATAGAATATGTGTTTACTGTATCACTGTGTTATTTGCAATATATCTCTGTGTATGATTCTGTATATGCTATCTTTTGTTTCGTTCCCACATAAATCAGGATCATTATTAAAACCCACTGGAATGTATTTTTGTAACATGATAGCCATCAGTATTGAGTGATATGGACATGCACTAGGTCCCTTAGGATTTTTAAGTCATTCTAAGAAAAATAATTTTTCAGAGTTTATGAGATTTTTTAATAATTTAACTAAAAAAATGAGAAAAGTGATAAAAGATGGGTTAGGAGGTGAAATTGGACATGGGGGTGCTCGTTTTCTAACCCAGAGCACCCCTAAAACCCCTGAACCCACTTTTCATAAGTATTGAGTGATTATTTCTCACTTAATCAAATTTCTCTCCAAAATATTAAAAAATAAATTTTTAATTCAAAAATAATGGATTTGGAGCAAATCCAAACTCCTACAGAAAAGGTGGGTGATCTGGTGAGTTGGATGGAATGACTTGGCATAGTCATTAAGATGGTATACCAACCGAATTTACAAGCTATTGGGCATTAAACATTGAGCTATGATGTGGCCTCCCTTGAGGCTCACACATTCCTTCATGAGAGAGACGTTTTTGCTATGTGGTAGCCTTTTGATGTATGCAGGAGTTTACAAGGCAAGGAGGGAAGGCACCTACCTTAGGTGGAAGCCTTCCCCTCCATTTGAGATCTCATTTCACATCCATTTGGGATTTGGACTCAACACATGTCCATCCCCAAGCCCTAATTTCCTCTCCTTCACCAATTCGAATTTGCTGTTGGAGCTCTTATTTGTGTCTTATTTAAGCAAGACTCTTGCTTCGTTATTCCTATGGATGCAAGAAACCTCTGCTCATTGTACTAGTGATATATTTTGTAATGCAAGTGAAAGGCTTTGGAGGTCCATTGGTGTACATTTGTTGGATGCATGCAAGCATATGAGGTGATATTGCTCTAATCTAGTTCTTTTTTGTTATATATGATTGTAGATCTAGCTTGATTGATTCATAGAATAAGCATTTCGGTTGTAACTTGCTTATTTGTGTATTGTTTTGAAAGACTAGAAGTAGCCAACTATACTAGTTTGTATTTAGGCTCTTCAAATTTTTCTTTACCAAGCACACTAGATTTTACTCATTTGTATGCAAGGGTTTGTTCAAGGTTTTTGCAGATCACAAGCTTAAAGAGGGATTGGAACTAGCTTGTCTCTTCTCTCCTCTTCAACACAAACTAATATTGCATTTCAGGGATTTTCCAAGGCTTCACAAAGATCAAGCTTGGGCTTGAAGGGTTTATCCATCAACTTCAAATTTAAAACAACATTCTTCTCTTTCCCTTTTTGCTATTTTCTAAGTATTTGAGTTGTAGATCCATACTTTTCTTGCAATTATTTTCATATCTACATACTTAAAAATCACATGCTAGATTAGATCTAAGCTCCTAAAAAGTCTATTTTGCATTAGATCTAAGCTAGATTTGAAACTTTCTATACTTAGAAAAAATTTCGAAATTTTTCCAAGTATAAAATTTTTCAATTTTTATTTTATTTTTTCATTGTGTTTGCCATCATATTATAAGAGATTTACTTGCTGGTTTTTAGCAGTTCCAAGGAAAAAGAGGAGGAAGCTCTGGCAAAATTTCACTAAAACTTGCCAAAAACACCTTCAAAGGGACCCACTTTTAGCATTGTTTCAAATTTCAGCTTGTAAGCCCTTAGATCCAAGTCTAAAAGGACTAAGAGGCAGTTTTATTTGAGCATAAATTGTAAATCATTAAACGAGAGCAGTGGGGTAACCAGCACCCACATCCCATCCCCCCTAGGGGGATTTGTGTATTTTTTCAATTTTCCTGTGTTTGCAATTTTTCTAACTCCACCCATTCACACACTCACTTTTGAAGTGCGAGGTGTATCTTCCATATAATTTTGCATTTTAATAATTTTCCATTTTTGCAAAAGTAGAGTAGAAATAAACCCGTCTTCGTCGCCACGAAGTATGCTCTCACCTTCACCCAAAGGCAATTTTGCTGATTAGTGGAGGTTGATCAGAAAGTGACGTATAAGATTGGCCATCTATATATTTTCATTTATAAGTTTTGTATTTCAATTTCATAAGACTCTTGAACTTAGCTGAAAACCAAGTCAAGAGCGCTCTCTGTCGGAGGTTCGATGGTTACTAGCTTCAAACTTGAATAAACTATTTTCCTACATTGCGTATGCTCTACCGACCAGCAGTACGTCTGAGTTGTGGGATACCAAAAGCAGTTGGAAGCACTTTTTGATTCTCACATTTAACTTAATCAGTCACCTAATAAAATTAACTACCCACAAGATAGTGAAAATCTGGCACTTCGAAACTAGTTTTTGGTGGGGAAGTTCTGCTTGGGGACACTGGGTAGCTGTACTCTAACCTTGGGGCACCATTAGACTACATCCTTGTTGGTGTAGCGTTGAACACGCACTCAGGGTATTGACAGTCCAACATGTCCTTGTACAGAAGCACCAATCTCTAGGTTTCTGGGCATTCCTCTCTGTCCCTTTACGATATATCGAGAGTTTCCCTTCTTTCCCCTAGTCAAGATTCATTTTAATAATTTAAAATCAACCAAGAGACAATTGCACAACATTTTAATTTTCCAGCATTTACAAATTTCACACTGTGTTTTGACTCCATAAGGCACTGGTCCTTGCACTTTTCATTTGCTTTTTATCAATATCAAGTATTTGTGCATCTTTATAATTCACAGTGATTTATCTGAACTTAAGTTGGTGAAAGCTTTCTTAACTATTGTTGCAATTACATCTTGAACCTTTAATAAAAAACTCCCAAAATATTAATAAACAACCCATCACTTAACTGGAAGACCCTAACAACCTTAGTAACTTTCCATAGGGACTACCCCCCTTGGCTTTCGTTGGGAATTTTTCCTAAACGGAGGAGTCAAGAACCAAGTGACATGCTTGACTCGAGACTTGCCACCAAGGGCACACCAAGCAGCAGCATATATTTATGCTGCGACAAAGATGGTGTGTAATCCGGGGGCAACATATTTGGTGTCATTGCTGGGGATAAATCTTCTATCCCTGGGTATGACATTTTTAACTTCTTTTTGTTTTATACCTTTGGTGTGTCTAGTTGAACACTTCTGAGATTCACTCGATCCACCTAGCGACTCCACTGGTCAATAATACAATCAGGTATTCTACAAGAAGAACTTCTGACGGTTTAGTCAGTTTCATTCCTGAACCTGAAAGGGTTTATCGAAGGAGGCCGGCTAGACTTACTTCT
This sequence comes from Larix kaempferi, assembly GCA_027924585.1. Lineage (NCBI taxonomy): Eukaryota > Viridiplantae > Streptophyta > Pinopsida > Pinales > Pinaceae > Larix > Larix kaempferi. Next base: position 7,371,658 of record BSBM01000129.1, on the reverse strand, counting down.
CGTAGGGTCCTTGAACATTTAGGATCCGAGTCCCTCTTAGACATCCAGTTTTTGTTTACAAATAAAGAATTGTCTCCGATGTATAAAAATTTTAAACCCCTTAAGCTTACTCAGATTGCAGGGTATCCACATGAACTCCCTGAAAGAGCCATTGAGAAGTTACCTTTCTTTCAAGGAAACAATGCCATTTCGGCAACAATCCACCTTCAGAAATTTGATAGGAACCTGATCTGGTGCCGAACTCCTGCACAACAACATGATGATGTGTTTATGAGGCTTTTTGCCTTATCTTTAGAAGATGATGGAGCTGAGTGGTTAAAAGGATTAGCAGATAACACCTATGATTCTTATGATGCCTTGATAAAAGGTTTTGTGGGAAGATGGGGAGAAAAGAAAGAGCCACGTCACTTATTGAATGCCCTCCATTCCATGCAAAGAAATGAAAATGAAAGAATGGAGGAGTTTAATAAAAAGTTCAGAGATTTGGTTGTCAGTTTTGATGATGATATTAAACCCACTGATAAATCCATATTAATTTACTACATGGAGGCATTAACTGGGGAGCTCAAATTCATGATTGTTGATAGAGAACCACCTACTTTAAAGGATGCTCAAGACATGGCTGTAAAAGTTGATCTAAACATGCAAACATCGGGTAAATCAAACATCCCTGGGTTCACAACAGGGTATTTTTTAAGGATTACAAAAGTATACTAAAGTATAGTATTCTAGGCGATTATTTTTTATTGAAAAAAACATATATATAGATTGGTAGGCAAATATTAAATATGAAACATACAATTTAATACTGAAACTTGTAAATTTTGGCGAATATTATGATAAAAAAACATATTTTATGTAAATACAGGCGATATTAGAGTCTATAAATGACCAAATAGCGAATTTATTTTTTGAAAAAATTCCCAAAAAATAGCCAATTGGCGAAATTTCGCCCCTAAAAATTTCCCTAGTTCACAAGAAACATTGGTAAGCATCATGAACCTAAGGATAAATCACCCATGTCAACCCTTATATTTACTTTGTTAGTATATTGTTGTTGGACGCATATGCTTTGTAAGTCGTCCCGTAGTATTTGTTGATCCATAGTTTGTCTTATTGTTGTTGGACGCATATGCTTTGTAAGTCGTCCCGTAGTAATTGTTGATCCATATTTTGTATTGGCCCATGGTTTGTATTGACACATGGTATTGACCCATGGTATTGGCGCCTAGACTTAGTATATAAGTTTGTGTTGAGACCAATGAATGTACCGTGAAGTTATTTGTATTGAGCTTGCTCAAAGGAGGTTACCCCCTCGAAGTGGCCTGCGATCAATAAAAGTGATTCTGGGTTCTATTATTTGTGCTATATCGTGTAGTTTCATTAATTAATTGTTGCAGGTTCTTCACATCTGGTATCAGAGCACTTTCTTGGGCTCGTTGGGTGGAATTTCTACCAATTTTTTTTTCATCTGTTGCAAGTTCGGATCTGGGAATAATCCCTATCCGCTTAACTGTGGGAAGTACTTGGGCATAAGCCCTAAAAAACATTGTGAGGAGTGCCACAGGAACCCCAAAGTAGCTGGCCCATTGAGAGGACTTGCCAGCGAAACGGGTAACGAACCCTACCTAATTGACTAGTTCCCACTCGTGAGGTAAACCAAGAGCTGTCGTTTGTGGCAAAGCGGTTATCAGTTTTCCCTGAGCCGTGGAGTGAGGGGTACTACCCCAATACGCAAGCCGTCAAATAGCATTGGTGGCCGAGTGAAACCCTTGAACTGTTAGGAAGTTGAACATACCTAGGTTCCATATCTATTTTCAGTTGAACTGTTTTCGATCAATTCCGAGCCGTTTCAAATCCATTCCAAGCCGTTCTAGATCCAGCCGTTTCAGATCTATTCTAAAATCCGTTTCAAATCCAGCCATTTTTGATCCATTCAGCGCCATTTCAGATCCATTCGTTGTCGATCTCTTTTATGCCATTTCAGATCCAATTGTTCTGATCCCTTCCGCGTCGTTGCAGATCCCAAAAAAAAATCGTGTTTTCGTCATATCTCCCTTGTTTTAACTCCGTTTCCCTTGAAACTTCCCGGACACCCCTGCAATCCCATTTCGCATATTTCATTCCTAAGGACCCTATCCCAAATTCTACTTCAGAAATCTCACATTTGTCTATTTTTAGGGTTTGCCATAACTTCTTCAATTTTCACCCACTCGCATCCAAATTTTGCCACCGTGTTCATTCCCTATTTCTGCTTCTTTGTCCCTCTTTGACAAATTTTCTCATTCTTTCACCTTGCTTCTGAAATCCCCATTTTTTGCTTCCCTATCCATCAAAAAGTGTCCAAAACCTAGTCAAACCCCAATCACCCATCCGAGTTTTTCCTAAATCCAAATTTCCCTTTACTAAATAAGCTTTTGTTTGTGTTTTTCTATCCATTCCAAAAACAAAACAAAAAACTCATAGTTATGGTTGTCACCCACGTAGGAGCAAAAACCATGGAGGAAGCACTTGCAGCCATCCAAACCAAACTCCAAGATCTGGATGAAAAATTTATCAGCCTCCATCTTCAGCATTCAGCCATGAATAATAACCGACAGCAAGAATCTTCTACAGCCAATGGGTTCTCTTCTTCCAGCAATTTTCGTGGTCTGAAGCTTGAATTTCCTCGCTTCAATGTTATTGCTCCATCTGGATGGATCTATCGTGCAGAACAATATTTCAGTCTGCATAATACTTTTGATGTCCAAAAATTTCCACTTGCATCCTTTCATTTGGAACAGGAATCCCTTCAATGGTACCGTTGATACATCAAGGCTCATGATGAGCCAAAATGGACAGATTTTTTCCAACTCCTTTTGCAACGATTTGGTCGTAGTGCTTTTGATGACTTCACCGGAACACTCACTAAACTTCGTCAAAGTGGCACTGTGAGAGAGTATCAGACATAATTTGAGAAACTAGCCAATCACACAGAAGGATTGTTTGATGAATTCTATAGAAGTTTTTTTATCAGTGGTCTTAAGGATGAAATCCGGTCAGAGGTTAAAATGTTATGTCCCAACACAATGATGGAAGTCCTAGGGTTGGCTAAGTTGGCAGAAGACAATATTGCAGCCCAACAATGCTCCAATCCCACTTGTGTTCCCTTCCGAAATATGGGTTCTCAACGACCTCCCATCCTGCCAGCTCCTCAACCAACTCCTATCAAGCATTTGTCTAAAATAGAGATGCAAGCACGCAGAGAAAAAGGGCTTTGTTATAATTGTGATGAGAAATTTACTCAGGGACATAGATGTGTTCAACAAAATCTCTATCTCTTGGATATGGATTCTCCGCCTGCCTCTAAAATTGGTGAACAAGCTCCAGATACAATGGATGATCGGGTCGACATTCAAGAGCCGCCTATTGACCCCCCATCTCAGGATGAACAACTAGAGATATCTCTCCATGCTTTATCTGATGTCACCACCCCCCAAACAATGCGGGTCAGGCGTTACTTCAAGAAGCTTCCTCTTATAATACTCATTGATTCTGGTAGCACTCATAACTTCATTGACCCTCGTATCGCCAAACATGTTGATTGTTTTGTCCATCCTTGCTCCAACTTTGAAGTCATGGTTTCCAATGGGGGCACCTTACCTTGCAAGGGGAAGTGTCACAATGTGCGTATCTCTCTGAAATATTATAACCTGCGCTCTGACATGTTTGCCTTGTCTCTAGGCAGATGTCATGTGGTTTTGGGCGTTCAATGGTTACGCACACTTGGCCCCATATTATGGGATTTTGCTAAACTTTGGATGCAATTTTCAGTCAATGGGAAACAACACAAATTTAAGGGCTTACAACAAGGGTCTCTCGGCATCATCAATTCACATCGACTGGAAACGATCCTTAAGAAGAATTCACATGGTTTCATCGCTCAACTCTATTCCATTCAGATGCACCCATCAACGGTCTTCCCTACTTCCTTGGATAGATATGCAGGTGTCATTGCTAAACCAGTGGGCTTGTCGCCTTCAAGAGACCTTTCCGGTAAGAATTTAGTTTCATCTACATCTTAGTAGGAAATGATGGCTATTTTGCATGCATTACAGAAGTGGCATCCATACCTATTAGGGAATTATTTCTGCATCAAGACTGATCCCCAGAGTCTGGAAAATTTCCTGTAATAATGGGTCTCCTCCCCAGCAAACCTGAAATGGGTTATCCAACTCAGGGGTTATGCCTATGCGATCACTTACAAGAATGGTAAGGACAATATGGTGGAAAATGCTCCTTCTCGCACATTTGATGACCCAGTTTCTCTTACAGCTATTTCCCTGCTTATTCCAAATTGGTTGCAATTTGTTCAACAGGGCTATCTCTTCTATGAACTCCATACTTCTTCATCAACAGGGCACTCTAGGTTCCTCAAAATGTATGACCGGGAACAATGTAACTTATTTTGGCAAGGACTGAAAATGACAATTCAACAGATGGTGGCTGACTATGATACTTTCCAGGTCAACAAGGGTGAAACGACACTCCTTTCGGGACTGCTCGAACCCTTTCCCATCCTTACACAGATTTGGACAACTATTTCAATGGATTTCTTAGAAGTGCTCCAGTGGTACAATAACACATCTAAAAGGACACCATATGAAGCAGTCTATGGACAGGCACCTCCAGTTCTTCTTCCATACACCCTCAGTAGCTCCCCAGTTCAGGCAATTGACTCGGTTCTTCAAAACCGCGATCAAATTCTTCTCATTCTGCAAGACAATCTTCACATGGCAAGAATTTGACTGAAACAACAAGCTGATCAGCACCGTTCTGAGCGCACTTTTCACACAGCTAATATGGTTCTTCTTTGTCTACAGCCTTCCAAGCAACCCTCCCTGAAACTCAACAGGCATCAATGGCCCGGAATGCAACCCGAGGATGCTACAGGGGAACCACTCCTTCAGATTCTGCATCAATTTCCACATCTAAATCTTTGAGGACAAATCTTTTTCTAGGGGAGAGGCGATGTTAGGAACCCATGTCAACCCTGCTATTTACTTTGTTAGTATATTATTGTTGGACGCATATGCTTTGTAAGTCGTCCTGTAGTATTTGTTGATCCATAGTTTGTCTTATTGTTGTTGGACGCATATGCTTTTTAAGTCGTCCCGTAGTAATTGTTGATCCATATTTTGTATTGGCCCATGGTTTGTATTGACACATGGTATTGATCCATGGTATTGGCGCCTAGACTTAGTATATAAGTTTGTGTTGAGACCAATGAAGGTACCGTGAATTTATTTGTATTGAGCTTGCTCAAAGGAGGTTGCCCCCTCGAAGTGGCCTGAGATCAATAAAATCGATTCTGAGTTCTATTATTTCTACTATCTCGTGTATTTTCATTAATTAATTATTGCAGGTTCTTCACATCCATGGATAAAATGCAAGAAGCTTATGAGAAGCAAATGAAGGAGATGAGTGAACATATGGAGGAAATGGAAGCCAACTATGTCACTCAACTTAATACTATGCAAAATAGGGTGTTTGTTGTAGAAAGATCATATTCCAATCAGAAGCCTTTTCATTAATAACAAAGGAAAGTGGCAGAAGAAGGGACCTCCTCAGGAGGATAGGATACCTCATCAACTTGAAACCGCTAATATGGTTGAAGAAATTCCTCCATAATGTAGACCTTGTGAAGCATTACATGAAGAGTCTACATGTTATGTAGCATGCAAAGCCCTAGAACATGAATATATGAGAGATAGTAGTAATGAAGTCTTCACAAGCAAGCCTGAGTTCATCAACACGGTAGTAGTACATGTTCACCCACTCTCTAAAGAAACATGGAAACAAGCTAGAGAGAATTCCCAAGAAAAGGATAGATTAGCTAATTCTTATGGTGAAATGCCTACTCCGGAGCAGATCAGAGAGATGCCTAAGTTTAAAGGACTTACTTATCAGAGATGGCATTATGTTGGAGCCCCCAAGGCCAAACAACAGTATGTACAAAAGGTAATAACTCCACATAATCCTAACCCTATTAATGTTGAGTTTGATTTAGGAAAATGGTTTGAGAATGCAAAAGTTCCTGCACCTATCACAGAAGTCCTTAAGATCCCTCACCAGAGGGAGAAATTAATGAAAGTAATTGATCCTCCACGAGAGATAAATCAAGAACATCCAAAGAAAAGAACCCCTTTTCAAAAGAAAATTGATGAGAAAGATCCCCCAGTAGCTTTTCATACTAGGGACACGAGAAAAGAAGATCACCCGCCCTTTTATGTATCATTGATGATAAATGGTCTTCTTCTACACAACTGTATGATTGACTTTGGGGCCTCATCAAACATCATGACCAAGAAGGTTATGGAAAAGCTCAATTTAAAGATCACTAGACCATATGGAAATGTTTGTGCCATGGATTCTAGAGAAGTCAATGTAATTGGCATTATTTTGAATCTACCTATGCAATTGGCCAAATACCCTGATATCCATATCACCATGGATGTTTTAGTGATCGATGTACCAGACCAGTGGGGTATGCTCCTTTGTAGAAAGTGGGTTGTTGATCTAGGGGGCTCCATCCAAATGGATTGGAGTTATGCCACGGTACCTGCATCAGAAAACTCTCTAGTTAAATTGCATACAGAAAAAGCAAAGAAATATCATGTTGAGGATCCTAAGAATTTAAAAATGAATATGTATACAACACTAATAACAATGGATGTTATGCAATTTACTCCAACTTTCTAGCCCCTGTAAAGGAAAAAATAAAAGATGAGAAAGTTAGTGAGGTATGGAGAATGAATTTTGATGGAGCACATTCAAGAGCGGGTAGAGGGGCAGGCATTGTCATCACTTCACCTAGTGGGAAAAATTTCAACTTTGCTTCTAGGTTAGAATTTGATGCAACTAATAATGTGGCTGAATATGAGGCATTACTTCTAGGATTGGAAACTGCTAAGGACATGGGAATCAAACTGCTTAGTATTAAGGGAGACTCAGACTTAATAATTCTCCAAGTAAAGAACAAGTATGCATGCAAATGTCAAAGACTAAGAAGATATAGGAATGCAATATGGGACACTGTGGAACTTTTTGATGCATTGGACCTTATTGATATTCCTCGAGATCAGAATTGCATGGCAGATAGACTAGCAGTAGTTGCATCAACACTTCAACCAACCGAAGAACTGTTAAATGGGAATGGTACACTGGAGATAAATTTTAGACCATCTGTTCCGGATAATGTAAACCATTGGAAGGTCTTTCAGAGTGATGAACAGATCCTGATATTCATCCACAATGTGGAGGAGTTTTCAGATTATCAGGTCAACTTCAAAGAGGAAGGTAAAGAGTATCAAAAAAAGCATGATCAGTTCAATCCTATCCCTAGGGGCTTTGTGGAATTAGAGCATGGTTTTGATCGGCATGATAGATATAAGAATAAAAAGGATACGATCAAACCTGGGTAATACATAGAAGTTAACATCGGAATAGACAAAGATCCAAAATTAATAAAAATTGGAAAAGGAACTTCAGAAAAAGAATGGAATGAGTTAATTAACTTGGTAAGGGAATATAGGGATGTTTTTGCATTCACATATGATGAACTTAAGCCCTACCGAGATTATGTGTTTCAACATGTCATCCCTTTGAAACCAGAATTCAAAGATGTTAAGCCATTCCGATTAAAAAAAAAAAAAAAAAAAAAATGAGACAAATAAACCCAAAGATGGCACCAATAGTCAAGAAGGAATTAGAAAAGATGTTGGCAGTAGGAATAATCCATCCAACAAGACATTCAACTTGGTGTTCAAATTTAAATGGTTCAATCAGGATTTGCATTGATTTCAGAAATCTTAATACATCATGCCTAAAAGATAACTACCCATTGTTGAACATGGAAACTCTTCTCCAGAGAGTAACAGGTTCAGGAATAATTTCCATGTTGGAGGGATTCTCCAGATATAACCAAGTTTTAATTAATAAGGAGGATCAACATAAGACTACCTTCACCACCCCATGGGGTACTTATGAATACATCAGAATTCCTTTTGGTTTAACAAATGTGGGAGCCACTTTTCAGCGTGCTATGGATTACTCTTTTAAAGAGCTGGTTGGGAAAATAATTGAAATTTATTAGGATGACTTGACTATCTTTTCTAAGGAAAGGACTGATCATGTCAAACACTTAAGATAAGTTTTCGAGAAATGTCAAAAATTTGGAATATCACTCAACCTAACTAAATCAGTACTTGGTATTGATGAAGGCAAACTGTTAGGCCACATAATCACAAAGGATGGGCTTAAAGTTGACCCTGAAAGAGTAGAGGCCATAAAAAGAGTACCTTTACCAAAAGATTTGAAATCCCTCTAGTCATTCAATGGTCAGACTAACTTCATAAGGAGGTGCATCCTGAACTTAGAAGAATTAATGAAACCATTACAGAAACTTTTAAAGAAAGATGCTAAGTTTGTATGGACGGAAGAAGGTAGAAATGCATTTAAATGCATCAAAGACAACATAGAAAAAGCACCGGTTTTGGTTATCCCTGATTACACAAAAGATTTTCATATTTTCTCATTTGCATCAGAGGACACGATTGTGGGGGTGTTGCTTCAAAAGAATAATGAAGGGTTCGGGCAACCCGTTGCTTTCATGATCAGAGCATTAAAGAACTCTGAGTTAAAATATACACTAATGGAAAAGCAATCCTATGCATTAGTAAAATCCCTTAAACATTTCAAAACATATGTTGGTTATTCTAAGATAATTGGTTATGTACCACATGCAGCAGTAAAAGATATATTATCCCAGCAGGATTTCCTAGGGATAAGGGGGAAGTGGGTGTATAAAATACAAGAATATAACTTAGAAATTAGACCCACTAAACTCATTAAGGGACAAGGCCTTGCAAAGATGTTAACTCAAGGGAATCAGGAAGCCTTGGGAATGGTGTGTCAAAACAGTTTTTCAGAACATGTCAAGTCAGCAGAGCTTCAACGGATAGAACAGTGTGAATGGTATACAAATATCATTTTCTTCTTAAATAACCTTACATTCCCAGAACACCTAATAGGACATCAGAGACGAGCATTAAGGTTAAAGGCCACTAAGTATTGCATTACACAAGATGGACTGGGCTGGAGAAACCCAGATGGATTAACACTTAGATGTGTCGATGAACCAGAGTCCAAAAAACTCTTGGTTGACTTTCACTCAGGATTTTGTGGTGGTCACTACGCAACTAGAACTACAGCCCACAAGATTCTTTGAGCTGGCTATTACTATCCAAGTATATTTTCATATGTGCACAAGTATGTTAGGAGTTGTCAGGAATGTCATTTTTTTGTCGAAAAACAAAACCTAGCAGCCTTGCCTTTAAAACCAGTAATAGTCCAAGCCCCTTTTCAGTAGTGGGGGCTTGATTTCATTGGTAAGTTCAAGGATAACTCAAGCAATGGTTATTCATGGATCCTTGTTGTTATCGATTACTTCACTAAGTGGGTGGAAGTAATTCCAACCAAGAAGGATACCGAAGGTGTGATCATGGATTTTCTTGAAGACAAGATTATCACACGTTTTGGTGTACCTTCCAAGATAACCACCGATAATGCCAAAGCATTCAGCTCAGCAGAAGTCTCAGCCTTCTATTTCAAATATGGCATTATTTTATCTCATTCATCATATTATTACCCCCAAGGAAATGGCCTTTTAGCATCCAGTAACAAGAACTTAATGACTATTATTAAGAAAAATTTTGGGGATAATAAGAAGTCATGAGATAGCAAAATAAAATGTGCTTTATGGGTTGACTGTATCACCAAGAAGAGTTCCACTGGGAAGTCTCCTTTTGAGTTGGTGTATGGCGTGGATGTTCAGTTACCTATTCATCTCAAGTTGCCAGCATACCAAATACTTCAACCTTTCAGTTTCGATCAGGACGCCATCTAGAATAGAATCAATGAGATTGTTGAGTTGGATGAGAGCAGAAGGAAGGTTGTAGATAAAAACATTGGGAATCAGGAAAAGATAAAAAAAATAACTTTGATAAATCTTCCAGACCTAGAGCTTTTCAGAAGGGTGACACAGTGTTACTATGGGATAAGAGAAGAGAGAAGCCAAGCTTGCATGGAAAGTTTGACAACCTCTGGATGGGGCCCTTTATTATATATGACTTGGTTGATGCCAATTCTTTCTTTCTCAACTACATGGACGAAGAACGGCTCAACTTGCCAGTAAATGGGAAGTTCTTAAAATTGTTCTTCATAGACAATATCTGATGTCTAAGGGGCATCTGTGTATCAGGTCTTTTCTAAACCCTATACTCTTTCATTTCTGTACATTACTTTTTGTATAATATTTTTTGTATATTATTTTTGTACCATAGCATGTATATTAGTTTTTGTATATTATGCTTTGTATATTATTGTGCAACTTTATACTTCGTTTGGCTTATTTTATATATCATGTGATTAATACACTTATTGTATCATGCAGAAAACTGAAGATTCTAGATTCTCGCATGATTTCTAGCTTTAAAGAAACTATCAACCACGTGTCCCACAGTTGGAGCCAGATGTTGTCCACTGAAATTACACCATGGTGGACAACTCATGAAGCACAAAAGACTTGAACAAATTTTTTGTTCACTTGCCAAAGTTCAGTGTTCATCGGGAAATTTTTTCCCTTTGTAATAATTTGCATGTCCAGACCCTGCGGGTATTTTGTAATAAGTTGGTCTAGCATGAGTTTTTTTTTTATGAAAGGTTTGGACTTTCTCAACGTTTGTTATCAGGGAAATACTCTAGAGTGTTTTTTCCTTAGGGATTATGCGTTACTGAAAAGTGACATATAATTCCCGAGTTTTTCACTCACACCTCCAAAGCTGGAGTGTTTTTATGATGACGAATTTTAAGAGGTTATTAAAACCCACTGGAATGTATTTTTGTAACATGCTAGCCATCAGTATTGAGTCATATGGACATGCACTAGGTTCCCTGGGATTATTGAGTCATATGAACATGCACTAGGTTCCATGGGATTTTTGAGTCATTCTGAGAAAAATAGTTTTTCAGAGTTTATGAGATTTTTTAATAATTTAATTTAAAAAATGAGAAGAGTGATAAAAGATGGGTTAGGAGGTGAAATTGGACATGGGGGTGATCGTTTTCTAACCCATAGCACCCATAAAACCCCTAAACCCACTTTTCATAAGTATTGAGTGATTATTTATCACTTCATCAAATTTCTCTCCAAAATATTAAAAAGGTATTTTTAATTAAAAAATAATGGATTTGGAGCAAATCCAAACTCCTACAGAAAAGGTGGGTGGTCTGGTGAGTTGGATGGAATGACTTGGCATAGCCATTAAGATGATATACCAACCGAATTTACAAGAGATTAGGCATTAAACATTGAGCTATGATGTGGCCTCCCTTGAGGCTCACGCATTCCTTCATGAGAGAGACGTTTTTGCTATGTGGCAGCCTTTTGATGTATGGAGGAGTTTACAAGGCAAGGAGGGAAGGTGCCTACCTTAGGTGGTAGCCTTCCCCTCCATTTGAGATCTCATATCTCATCCATTTGGGATTTGAACTCAACACATGTCCATCCCCAAGCCCTAATTTCCTCTCCCTCACCAATTCGAATTTGCTCTTGGAACTCTTATTTGTGACTTATTTAAGCAAGGCTCTTGCTCCATTATTCCTATGGATGCAAGAAACCTCTGCTCATTGTACTGGTGATATATTTTTTAATGCAAGTGAAAGGCTTTGGAGGTCCATTGGTGTACATTTGTTGGATGCATGCAAGCATATGAGGTGATATTGCTCTAATCTAGTTCTCTTTTGTTATATATGATTGTAGATCTAGCTTGATTGATTCATAGAATAAGCATTTAGGTTGTAAATTGCTTATTTGTGTATTGTTTTGAAAGACTAGAAGTAGCCAACCATACTAGGTTGTATTTAGGCTCTTCAAATTTTTCTTTACCAAGCACACTAGATTTTACTCATTTGTATGCAAGGGTTTGTTCAAGGTTTTTGCAGATCACAAGCTTGAAGAGGGCTTGGAACTAGCTTGTCTCTTCTCTCCTCTTCAACACAAACTAATATTGCATTTCAGGGATTTTCCAAGGCTTCACAAAGATCAAGCTTGGGCTTGAAGGGTTTATCCATCAACTTCAAATTTAAAACAACATTCTTCTCTTTCCCTTTTTGCTATTTTCTAAGTATTTGAGTTGTAGATCCATACTTTTCTTGCAATTATTTTCAGATCTACATACTTAGAAATCACATGCTAGATTAGATCTAAGCTCCTAAAAAGTCTATTTTGCATTAGATCTAAGCTAGATTTGAAACTTTCTATACTTAGAAAAAAATTTGAAATTTTTCGAAGTATAAAATTTTTCAAATTTTTTCATTGAGTTTGCCATCATATTCTAAGAGATTTACTTGCTGGTTTTTAGAAGGTACAAGGAAAAAGAGGAGGAAGCTCTGGCGAAATTTCACTAAAACTTGCCAAAAACACCTTTAAAGGGACCCACTTTTAGCATTGTTTCAAATTTTAGCTTGTAAGCCCTTAGATCCAAGTCTAAAAGGACTAAGAGGCAGTTTTATTTGAGCGTAAATTGTAAATCATTAAACGAGATCAGTGGGGTAACCAGCACCCACATCCCATCCCCCTTGGGGGATTTGTGTATTTTGTCAATTTTTGTGTGTTTGCAATTTTTCTAACTCCACCCATTCACACACTCACTTCTGAAGTGCAGGGTGTATCTTCCATCTAATTTTGCATTTCAATAATTTTCCATTTTTGCAAAAGTAGAGTAGAAATAAAACCCTCTTTGTCGCTACGAAGTATGTTCTCACCTTCACCGAAAGGCAATTTTGTAGATTAGTGGAGGTTGATCAGAAAGTGACGCATAATATTGGCCATCAATATATTTTCATTTATAAGTTTTGTATTTCAATTTCATAAGACTCTTGAACTTAGCTGAAAAGCAAGTCAAGAGCGCTCTCTGTTGGAGGGTCGATGGTTACTAGCTTCAAACTTGAATAAACTATTTGCCTACACTGCGTATGCTCTACCCACCAACAGTACGTATGCGTTGTGGGATAACAAAAGCAGCTGGAAGCACTTTTTAATTCTCACATTCAAATTAATCAGTCACCTAATAAAATTAACTACCCACAAGATAGTGAAAATCCGGCACTTCGAAACTAGTTTTTGGTGGGGAAGTTCTGCTTGGGGACGCTGGGTAGCTGTACTCTGACCTTGGGGCACCATTAGACTACATCCTTGTTGGTGTAGTGGTGAACACACGCTCAGGGTATTGACAGTCCAACATGTCCTTGTACAGAAGCACCAATCTCTAGATTTCTAGACATTCCTCTCTGTCCCTTTAAGGTATATTGAGAGTTTCCCTTCTTTCCCCTAATCAAGATTCATTTTAATAATTTAAAATCAACCAAGAGACAATTGCACAACATTTTACTTTTCCGACATTTCCAAATTTCACACTGTCTTTTGACTCCATAAGGCATTGGTCCTTGCACTTTTCATTTGCTTTTTATCAATATCAAGTATTTGTGCATCTTTATAATTCACAGTGATTTATCTGAACTTATGTTGGTGAAAGATTTCTTACTATTGTTGCAATTACATCTTGAACCTTTAATAAAAAACTCCCAAAATATTAATAAACAACCCATCACTTAACAGGAAGACCCTAACAACCTTAGTAACTTTCCATAGGGACTACCCCCCTTGTCTTTCATTGGGAATTTTGCCTAAACGGAGGAGTCAAGAACGAGGTGACATACTTGACTCGAGACTTGCCACCAAGGGCACACCGAGCATCAGCATAGATTTCTGCTGTGACAAAGACGGTGTGTAATCTAGTGGCAACAAGCTTCATGCATCTTCTCCCCCTTTGACATCAATGGAAAAGAGGTACCATTACTCACGCAATTACTGGTTCATCTTGTATTTTGTTTTGTGCAGGCCTCTACCTCTATTGTTCAGGGATGACTCCCCTGTCTTTATGCTTCATTTCTTTATTGTAATCCTGCACTGATATCCTACATATGCATGTTCCCTTTTTAATTAAATTTGATTGTTTTTCCTGTATGGGTGTTATATTCCGTATCTTGACCTATTGTTCATGTCACAACACTTCATCATCCTTTGTGCAGTGGTTCAAGTTTGCCTCATTTTGTGCCAACTGCGCAATGCCAAAAATCAATCCTTTACTAGTTTTGCACAATCCTTTCCACTAACTTGATTGTTTCATCTGTCACATTTACTATATTGTGTCTTTGCCTCGTCACATTTATTATTGTCCCATCCCTTTCCATGACAACCAAATATTTGGCACGTCCATCCACCAGTTCAACATTAAAGCAAATATGATACTCAGTTCGTGTGGGAACAATTACATGCCATCATCGTACTCAAATTTTTGGGTCAACATCATTCCGTCGTATGAAGCAATAGATTCGATTTCCACTTTCCGTGCACCTTTGCAAAGCTTATTAAACCCAAAATTCAATTTTGGAGACTCTACCACCTTCTTCGACTTGCGCGATATTGAATGCATATCTCATCTAATTAATTTCATGCGTGCAAACATCTTCCATTCAATTATATAAGAGTTTCATGAACAATTCTTGGTTCATCACCTTTTCCACTTCTACATTTCCGTGTCATATTGCCTTTTGGTTCTTCTCATTTCTTTCAATGGCCTCCTTTTACTAAATAATGAACAACTCCCTTGAGAATGTTCGACTTGTGGTTCAGACACAACAGTCTGAATTCTCACGCCTAAGGGTTGACATGAGCATCTTCTAGCGACATATGGAGGAAACATATTTTTGTCGTCAATACGCTCATGTGAAAATCCTCACAGCAGATCTAAGAGATGTTGTATACCTCACAAGAAATTAATTGATTAAGCAAGAAAATAGAAGAAGAGTGGTCAATGCAGTATAATGAGCAACAGAATAATAATATAGTAGAACTCGGATAGAAGCAAAAATACTTCACACACACTAATTAATTAATCACAATATGGACAAATAAATAGTACAATGCATGAGGATTCGAATGCCTAAGGTGGCAATTCGAATTAGCCTTCATGGAGTGATCAAAAGATCACTGGAGTGTCATCGGAGCACAACTAGTAGTCTATCTCATCATCAGTGGAGTCATTAATACTCAAGTAACTGTCAACCATCAGTCAAACTGAGCCTAGCTGAGTGTGGTAGGTGTAACTGAGTGTAACTGGCACTAACTGAATGAAGGAGGCTCAATGGAGGGCACATGAGGAGCTAACTGGAGTCAGAATGGGCAGTCAAGTCTCACTGGAGGTCCATCGGAGTGATACAGTCAGTTGAGAGTCAGTCTAGCCTTAAATCAAGGAGAGAACTGAAGATAACTGAATGGTAGGTAAAGGAGGGCGCACTAAGCTCTAGGAGGGCTAAAACTGAGTGGAAGGAAGCTCCGAGGGCTAGCTTACTGAGGGCTAGGTGTTGGGACTGATGACTGGAATGCATGCAAATGCATGCAAACCCTAAATAATGCATGCAAACCCTAAACGTGCATGCATGACTGAAAATGAAAATAATGAAAAAGTTGCTAGGACTAGGATGGAGTATAGGAATATCCTAACAGCTCAGTCGCAAGTGTATCTTAGGAATTTCGAACAACTGACTCATCTGACTCATCGAGTTGACAATATGGAGCACCATCAACAACATATTTTGAGTGAAATGTCATTGATTCTGCCTTAGCATGTTGAACCAACATCATATGTAACTCTTCAACTTCTTCTTCCTGCTTCAAACTGTACTGCATTGGTACCGGTTGACTTGTAGCTTCATCTTGCACACTAGTCAGACACATAAATTGACCTTGAGCTATGGCGGTAGATTGCTTCAGCATTTCTCAATTTTCCCATTTGTACTCGTCTTCTTGTATACACCCCTTTTTGGCATCGACATAGAGTCCCGAATCATGCAATTTTGTAAAAAGAATGATTTTGGATATAATAAAAGTTATATTTTTCATCGACTCATATCTATCTTTCAGCAATGTTTGCACATTTTATTCATTCATATTTATGCAAGAAATATTATTTTATGTCATAACACTTAATTCAGCATATAATATGTTCTGCACTCTTTCATATGCAAGATAACTCAGCAACAACTTAAGATTGCATGTATCTGAATTTTTCTTTTCTGCGACATTTTCCAACTTAACACATAACCTTGTGCAACTAAAATGAATACTGTGATAGATACTTTCTAACCACAGTCCTAAATAGCATATCCCTTGAATTTCTAAGATGCATCATGTTGAACTCAAGGGTCTTACTCAATCCTTTTGAGATTTAGTAGGGAGGGCAGAAATTGCTTGCTGCATTAGATGCACCTGGATTGTCTGCATCTTCAACACACTTCTAAGGATATTTCCTTACCCAAGATTTTTTGTGCGCACTTCTGTCTTGATTCCACATCAAAGAGTTTTCATTGTATTCCCTTTGAATGTGATTTCCTTTGCGCAATAATTCCTCATCTGGATAGTTCAATGCCCTTCGACAGTACATGGCCTTATGTCCAAAGCCATCACATGAATAGAATCTCACAGTTTGACAATATTTTGCAATATGACCAAATCGATTGCATCTTGCGCATTTCTTCGTATTAATCCTTCTTTGGTTAGCCTATTGAACAGTGTTGTATTTGTTGAAGAAACCATCATACCTGAAAGACTTAACAAGATTGGGGAGATTTTCTTTGTCGTCGACCTTCTTTGATGCTTTTTCATAACCAAGGCTTGTTTTATCTTCTGGCGATCTCTGATTGTCCAGGATTTTTTTCAAGATTGATGTGTTGTCTTCAAACGTGTCTTTTACCTCATCATAAATACTAGACTTGTTGTTTTCTTGATGTGCGCAGATAAATGTGGGATCTTGGACTGGTTTTTTACCCTTCATCTCAACCAATTTGTCTTCTAGACGAGATATCTCTTCGTCTTTCTCCTCAAGCTAATTTGTCAGCATCCCGATTTTTTGTGCAATTTCTTCTAAAGAAGCTTTCAATGCATATTGCTCTTCCTCAATCACTTTGACCTTGTCTTGTGCGTAAATCAGTTGTATCTTATAGTTGGTTACCTTTTCACAAACTTCTGCGTCAAGAGATTCTTGAAATGGCTTGTCCTGTTCCTCATACTTCGACAAGTGTTCCTGCAAGAATTTATTCTTCTTTCTTGACTTCTTCAAGTCATCCAAGGCACTAATCAATTATCCTTCCCAGTCAATATATGTAGCATTTTCTTCTTCTTTAGATTGAGTCATCAGTCTTGACCTCTGCAACAGGTTTTCGAGGTGTAATTGTCTTTGGAGGTGTTTTGAATGATACACTAAAGAAGTATTTGTCTAGTGATCCTAGTTTAATTTGTGCAATAGGATTGTTCTTTGAACTGCTCTTATTCTTCTCATCTCTTCTTTCTTCTTCCACATGAGTCATGAAAATAACTTCTTTTAGTTCTTCCTCGCAATCGCTTCATTCATATACATTGCTATCTTCTTCAGTGTACAGACTCTTCTTCTGCTTTGGAATTCTCCTTTTATTTTTAGGTCTATGTTGAGTGCGTGCATTTCTGGATTCTTCCTCATTGTCACTGTCTTCATTTTTTTTTGTAAGGACACTTAGAGGCATAATGACCTACTCCTCCACGTTTGAAACATTTGAAGGGCGAATTTTTCTTGTACTTACCTCATCCTCTTTTCAAATTTCTAACAAAGTTTGATTCCTCATCATCTGATTCATCGCAGCATTATTTGTCGTGATCATGCATGTCCTTCCTAGTGGCTTTAAAAGCAACTTTGTTTTTTATGGGATTCTCTTTGTCAGTTCTCATCTTGTATGCAGTCAAAATCTTTTGAAGCTCATCCTTTGTTAGATATTCAAGATTTGCTTTATCTTCCAACACAGACACATTTGCATCAAACTTTGAGGGAAGAGTTCTTAGTATCTTCTATACAACAGATTCTTATTCCAAAGTGACCCTGAGACTCTTTATAGCATTAACTATCTCATCAACTCTTAAAAGATAAGAGGTAATTTTCTCTTCATCTTTCATTTTTAGAGATTCAAATAAACCAAAGTAGTTTTGCAAATTTGCTTTCTTTACCTTCTCGTCACCTTCATAGACGCCTATGAGTTTGTCCCAAACCTCCTTGGCTGGTGCACAATGCATAACCTTGACGAACTCATTACCAGTCAAACCACAAAGCATTTTGTTTCTCACTCTTGCATTGCATTCATAGATTATCCTTTGTACTGGATTAATTGGTACTACTGTTGGGACATTGTAACTGTCAATAACGGACTGCCAGACATCTACTCCTAGTGATTGCAGATATAATTCCATCCCGACCTTCCAAAAGATATAGTTGGTGTCGACAAACCTTGGTGCTCTTTTAGTTGAAATACCTTCATGGCCGTGGTACATATCTGCGCAAGGATCTATCTTCCAGATGTTAATCTGTGACTGAAGACACCCGCTATGATACCAATTGTTGGAATCAGTTTAATATTGAGAGGGGGGTGAATCAGTATTAACGCAATTATCAACCGTTTTTACCTTCTTTAATAGATTAGTCTTTGACTTAATCTTGATCTTTAATTATGAATCCAACACAAATAAAACATTCATCCACATATGCACCAAGACAAAGAACACATAACACACATGATTTTGACGTGGAAACCCAAATGGGAGAAAACCACGGAATGCTCTTTTGTAATGAAAAGAATACATTCAAGGAAGCACCGACTTCCTGTGTTTACTAGCAAAAATTGGAAGGAGGCTCCGACCCCCTAGTTTTACAGGCATCGACCTGAAGGAATCACCAAATCCTTGTGTTCTACAACACCAACTGGAAAGAGGGTACAACCTCCTGCTCCTTGCCCCATCCTGCCGCCCAAATATCCAAACTAATATTATGTCTTACTGATCTTTCAACTAGCACACAATTCTGATCTTCTGTAGTTCATTCTGTTGTATGCCAGTTTCATATGCAGACGATTCATTATCATTGTTTTGCATACATCACTTGAATTATCATTTCACTCAATTCTTCACTTATGTTGATGACTAGCTTCACATACTATGTGCTTCTGATCCTGCAGTCTACGCCAAGGTTCTTATCAACAATCTCCCAAATTCGTATCATATTCTCTTAAATAAAAGAGGGTTCTTCATAACCATATCTATCATTCAAGTGCAATCTTTGCCTAGAAATGGACCAGACAACTCAAAAGTAAATTACCAAAATACTTGGTATATTATGTAAAAATCCATATGGATAACATTGAAAACAATATATATATATATATATATATGTGTGTGTGTGTGTGTGTGAGAGAGAGAGAGAGAGATAAATTGATATGAATTATGAATACAATGAGTGCCATATATGTAGTAAACATAGGGGCACTTATGGTGACCATTCACAAATGAATGTGTCCCTTAGATAATTAATAATTAATAATTAATTGTTATTTAATTAATAATTAATTGTTATTTAATTAATAATTAATTATTATTGATATGTTATTGTGTTTATTATTGTTTGTTAATATAAATATTTTATCTATTACAATCAATCTCCCTGTAGAGCTGGAATGGGAGTTACTTATTGGGTAAGCAACCAGTCGAATTAATTTCATCCTTAAATTTTCTGTCAGTTGGGGGTGGAGCAGTAGCCTATCAGTAAGACCATCAGTCAACCTGTCAATGAGACTATCAGCCAATTAATGAGTTTACGTGTTCAAGTAACTCGGTCCTTCATGGGTGTATCTATCTCTCCTTGTCTGGAGTGCAAGTCATTGTTACCCACCCATCGACCAATCTATCCATTCTACTCTAAAGCAAAAAGAGTCGACCCTTTCCTAAGAGGAAGCCAAACTTAAACAATGATAGAGTGGAGAGTATATCTAAGCTATGGTTCGTGTTCATGACTGTGAGTCAAAGAGGAAGCTAAAGAGCACAAATGTTGTGCATTCCTTTGGTGATCTAGCCAACAGAGAGGTATGTGTTAACTTGAGCTTGAGCATCCTTAATTGTGTTGAAGACCTGTGTGATCAAGTCTGTTCCAAGTGGTCTGAGTCGGACTAGTAGAGTGGTGAAGCATCACGAATCTTCAGTTGTGCGCCCGAGAAGTCCTATTTCATTGTTGTTGATGTGATCCTAAGTATATTTTTCCATTAGTCTGGTTGCAATAGAGTGGTCTGTTAGACAGTGACCGAAGTGATTCCTCTGAGCCATTGGTTGTGCATAGCCAAGATTTGTAAGCCCTGGTAAAACAAATCCTATAGGAAAATGATCTGGGGTTTGGGTAGTATTTCTATGCACGCACGGGTATAGCACCTAAAGGAAGGGAACACCTAAGGGACCATTGAGTGGTGAAGGGGTACCTTCTTGGTGTTGTGTGGGGAAGGTATTGTGGACCCCAAGCTAGTCAAGTTTTTGCGAGGCGTCTATGTTGGGTGTGTGAGCTATCTCATATAAAATACCTAATATTTAATTATCGACCAGGATTGGTAATCTTAGAGTTGAGGCAAAATAAATGCTAAGGTAGAATAGTACCTAATTTTTTCGGCTTGTCAGACCTTCAAAATATTTAATAAAGAAAAAGATTGAAAGATCTTTCAAAATGAAAAATCAAGTCAAACTTCAAAAAAACAATAAGAGAACTAAATCAAATCTAAGTAAACAACCGACTAGAATAGTATCAAATCATACTACTCTATTGTATATTAAATGATGGAAAGGGATAGAAAAAGAACTCATAACCAAATAAGAATTACTAGGGAGAACTTGTAAATGTAAATAATTATAAAACTGAACTACTTGACTTCAGATAGAGAACAAAAATAAACTATCTATGCAACAATTGAATTTGATGATAAATTACATAAACAGGAACTATTCTAATCAAAGTAAATTACAAGCTAAATAATTTCAACAACAAATTCAAGAAGAAACATCTATTCCCATGTAACAGGAACTGGAGTGAATGTATCGTAATGACTTTCAAATGTGATAGCGAAACAAAACGGAAGTAAATCTAATCTAACTCCAATAAAGAGATGTAAACTACAAAGAGAGAAACTACAATTAACCTTAAACATGTTGATCTATCTAATTTCCATGAAACTAATGAGACTAGAAGCAAGTAGAAAACTTGATTAAGATATTCACTTCTGAACTTGATTTGGAAGCAAGTGGAAAACTTGATAAAGATATGAATATAGAAGCAAATAGAAAAGTTGATAGAGATACTTATTACTGATCCAAATCTAAATATTATGGATGTCTCATTATTTGCATGAATGGAAAATAATTCTTATGATTAACAAATTAAAACTACTAAAGGAAGGAAATTGTTAACTGTGATTTGGAAGTAAACTATCTACAAACAAATTGATGGATTCTGAAACAGTAACTAACTATCAAATATGATACAAAAGCTTAACTTTGGAAAAGGTTAGAAGAAAGTGAAGGAAGGAAATAATAAGAAAAATTCAATTAAAAACTTTATGTAACATAAAACCAGATTTAAATTATACTTAGAACTGTAAATTAGAAGCAAGACATTATATCTAATAAGCAGGAAAAACTGGAATCTGAAAAACATAAAACTAATGCAGAAAGGGTAAAAATCTGAATGACGATCTGAATGCCAATCCGAACGACAGGCCGAATGACAGTCCGAATGGAGGAAAAATGAACTAAACTAAGGAAAATGAGAGTTTTGATGATCTTGACGTCAGTTGGCGAATGCACATGAACCTATAATGCAGAGAAAATAGTTAGAAGACTTGTTGAGAAGTTACGTTCATAGACAGCAGCCTATTTTAATCATTGTCTAAAGGAGATAAACTATTTCTATGACATGTGGAAGAAGAAGGTTGAGATGAAAGAAGAGAGTGAACCTATAGCTACAGGAAGGAAACTAACAGAGAGGAAGAAGTTGAGGCTAATGTTAACTATGGAGGAATTGATAGCAATATCTAATTATAAATGATGGAAGAAAGAAAAACTTAAAGCAAACTATGAATTATTAAAGTATTGATCGACCATTTACTAATCCTATATACACAAATTAAATTAGCAGCATAACATAAATTACAGAGAAAGAAGAAATATCATCTACAAAAACGAAATTGATTATAAACACAGGAAAACAAACTAACTGTTTACAGAAAAGAAAATATAGAAAACAAAGACAAAACCTCTGGTTGATGAGGGGCCCTTCCCAGCAATCAGAGATGGAAAACTGGATTGATTTAGCTACTCATAATATCAACAAACTGGAACTTCCATTAACTTGAGAAAATTACAGAACTCTGTCTCTACGTTATCTCTGAACAGCTGCGAATTACTAAGACTGAAAAAAACTAGCTAACTCAACTTCGACTAACTCATCTCAGTCATGGAGACGACTATTTATAAGTTACAATAGGTGAGAGGGTCGACAGAGTCGACCTCTCTAATAACATAAGCGTTTAAATGACTGTAACTGCTGCTTTGAATGGTACGTGACAGCATAGGAAGAATCTTCCAGGCTAAACGGAGTCGACTCCTTTAACGTGGGCAAAGAGGTAGCACGCTGTCGAACTGAGCGAACGGAGGAGAGCAGGTGTGAGTGCTGGCAGGCTAAACATGTGTGACTTGGACTCCTTCCAGAACCATGGTGTGAATGGTCGTGAACAGGCAGCATGATTCCAGGCTGAATACGAGGCTGAACGACGCGTTGGAGTGTTGACGTGGACGTGAGATGCGTTGTCGAGCCTGGCGAACCTGGGGACGGATCTTCTAGAGCAACAGCTCATTAATCATGCCCATTGCGTGGCAAACAGAACCCACGTGCTTGTTTTTGCATTTAACGGTATAGGATATGCCAACCGTGGATTTCGTGGGTTGAATGCAGGGCTGAACGATGAGCTGAACGCGCTTGAACTCAGCATTATAAACACGCGATCTAGAATGAAGGGTCACTTGAAAAATGCATCCTGTGAATTAAAATGTAAATGTCAATAATGTCCAGAAATTATCATTTTAACATAAACAAACCATAATATAATGAAATATAAACAAGATTTGCGTAATAAGTAAATATATGCATACCTGGACTGTTTGATGGGATAAATGACAAAAAAACAACCTAATATAACAAAGAATGATAGAAATAATGCCATTTCGAGTAGATTGAATGATCAAAAATAGTGACAAAATGGACACCAACAGTCTATCATTCTGGAGTTAAACCATATCTAATTATATGTCCTACTTGATTTGTTGTAATCCTGAAGAAGAGAATAGAGTGTTGAGCACCGAGTGGATTGAGATCCAATAGTGGTTGCGCGACCTCCCGGTGGAATAGCGAGGTTTGGGTTGTCTTTCTACACCCATAATGGAATAGCACTTGAGTGGTGTTGTTTGGGGTGGGTATTGTGGACCCCAACTAACCAAATATACATGAGTTCGATTGTTGGTATTGAGTACTAGAGTGGTGTAGATCGTGCAACTAGCTAAGAGACTAGTGAAGGTTGTGACCTCTTGGTGGCATAGTCGGGTTTGGGTGGTCTTTCTATGCACACACTAGTATAGCACCTGGAGGTAGGTGATGCCCCAGGGACCATGGAGCAGTGAAGGGGTACATTCTTGGTGTTGTGTGAGCAAGTATTGTGGACCCCAAACTAACCAATTCTACGTGAAGTACTTGTAACTCTATGGTGAGTCACTAATTTAGCATTTCCCCTCTACTAATACCTATATAATCATGTTAACCCAGTAGAGGTTGGCTTGGCTTGAGAGTTGAGTCTGTATGACTGTGACATCCTGTTAACCCAACAAGGGCTAGCTTGGTTGTGTCCTTGTGCATATTTGCCTGTGAGTGAGCTCTGGATAGTTCCCATTTTCTTAAGGTAATCATGCCCAGTGCATGGGTGGCCTCTTAGCCGAAAGAGTGTATGCTAGACAGAGTGCCTATAGTTGGGTAGAAATTTTCTCTTGTACAGTCAGTTGCTTGGAGAAGCTTCATTCAAGATAAGTGTTATGTGATGTTTCATTGTTGTTATTCATTTCCACTATATGAATGTTGTTCTGAATGAATGATTAAATATGTTTGTATATAATGATTATGAATGTGACTTGTTTACATATAGATGATTGTATGTATATGAGGTCCCATTACGTATATAGCGCTAACTCTGCAGGTATCCAATGGACTAGCTAAGTTTCCATGGGGTGGTTATGGTGAGCGGTGGTAGTCGTGCAATGTATAATGATGGCAGAATGATTGTTAAACAACGATTCACCCTTATTCGCATTAGTCGTGTTTTATGGAAGTAGTCAATGTACCTTAATGTACGTGTCTCCAGTCAGAAGGACGTTGCGACAATGACAAGTTCTTCCTGTAACTGAATTTTTCCTTGGCAATTTCCCTTTGTGCAGGGAATTGGATTTTTTATTTTTTTTCACAGAAATATTGTCTTGAATGGCCAACAACTAAGTTTTGGTCAAGGACCTGAGATTTTCAAAGAAACTCTGGGAATTTTGGGTGTGGCCAAAATCCAGATCAGACAAAGTCTGATAGGGAATTGGCCAAAGGCTGGGACCAGGAAAACGAGGCTCTAATACCAAATGAGTTGAACAAAAGTTCGCTCACACTCAAATTACCAAAATACTTGGTATATTGTGTAAAAATCCATATGGTAAGTATGAGATAAATTGATATGAATTATGAATACAATGAGTGCCATATATGCAGTAAACATAGGGGCACTTATGGTGACTGTTGGGCCTGGCCCAAGTGGGGCATTTTGAGCAAGAAGGATTTTTGGAATTGCGGAGCTGAGCGCAGTTCAGTAGGAATATTTTTTGTATAAGTTTTTGGGATGCTGTGAAGTTGCGCGCAGTGCAACGTCGGGGGAGCTGCAAAGATCAGTGTTGCGAGGAGACAACACTACGATGTGTCCAGTCTATGTGGATCCAACAAAGCAGAGTGTTGGACGGAAGATGACATAAATTCCGATTAGACCGTCGATGGTCTATTTTTGGTAAAGATGCTCCAGGAGTGCCAGGCGACGGGTAAGGAGCAGAAGCGGAAGAAAGCGACTGGTCGCACATGCGAAAGAACCACTACTTGAACCAGTCGCACGAGACCGTTAGAGGAAGAACGGCTCAGTGAAAGTGACCTGTTGGCATGCGTGCGACAGGAAGGCCGATAGCGATGTGAGGCATGCGATGAAGGTGGCCACGATGGAATATTCGCTACCAGGAGCCAACAGTCCAGTTAAGGGAAAACCATGACAGTTTTGTAAACCTAAGGGTTTATGCCTTCGAGTTGTAAAGACATGACCTACAGGCATGATCTATAAATAAGGCATTTTTGTATGGGAAAGGGTTGACTCTTCATTTTGTATTTTTCTCGTTATTGATTTGATAAATCTCCGTTGAGGAACATTTTGTAAAGGCTCTACAAGCTGTGTGCACAGAGGCCTATTGAGAGAGAGAAGAGAGTCTGCAGCTGAGTGCGCAGACAAAGAATTGTTGTACCCTTCCCAAAGACTATTATAACAACAGTTCTTGTGGACATAGCCTCCATCCTGGGGGTGAACCACGTTAAATCCTGTGTAGTGTGATTGGTTACGTTTTGCACTTGTCTGTTTGCTTACGAATGAATGTCTCAGTTCTCATTTATTAGTTGTTATGTTAATGCTTTTATATGTATTCGCCATAGGAGAAAGATGGGAATAATATGTTAAGTATTGTGTGAATGGATGAATGATTAATGCTCAGTACTCTAAGTCTGTGAAAGTATCAGTTGATGGAATAATCGTAAGTGTATGTAGAGTTTGGAGTGTGTAACTCTTTAGATACACCGCAATGGAAGTGCGCAGCATTGTATGTTTCATCTACTTGCATTTGTTATAAAGCTAGATAATCTAAGGCAATAGATGGAGGATTGAGTGTTAAGGTAAAGTCTTCATAGTGGTTAATTTTGGAAGAGGAGGCATATAAGTCAGTTGCGCTGTCTTGAGATTCACATTCTAGCTGAACCACACAGTCCGTAGATGCGTTGGTTGCGCAGGCATCTTCGCTTGCAAAAGTAAGGGTTGCGACGCAGTCTATCGACGTGCAGTCCTCAGTCTGCAGTGCAGGTCTAATAGTGCGTTGCGTAGTAGTCCTGTTCGAACAACTCATCTCATCACTATGGAAACCTGATTCCGTAGTGCCCCCATAGATACACCTCGGATGAGACCTCAACCTGTTCGCAGGCTGTTGCTGAAAGGGCCGGTGAGAAGGGGTTTTGTTGGTTCCTTGAAACCGCGAAGAACCTAGGTCTACATTGGAAACCTCTAGATCAGTGTCTTAAGCCAACAATAACCATTCACAAATGAATGTGTCCCTTAGATAATTAATAATTAGTAATTAATTATTATTGATATGTTAATGTGTTTATTATTGTTTGTTAACATAAATATTGTATCTATTACAATCAGCCGCCCTGTAGAGCTAGGATGGGAGTAACTTAATGGGTAAGCAAACAGTCGAATTGATGTCATCCTTAAATTTCCTGTCAGTTGGGGCTAGAGCAATAGCCTATCAGGAAGTCCATCAATCAACCTGTCAATGAGACTGTTAGCCAATTAATGAGTTTACATGTTCAAGTAACTCGGTCTTTCATGGGTGTATCTATCTCTCCTTGTCTGGAGTACAAGTCGTTGTTACCCACCCATCGACAAATTTATCCATTCTACTCTGAATAGAAAAGAGTCGACCCTTTCCTAAGATGAAGGCAAACTTGAACAGTGACAGAGTGGAGAGTGGATCTAAGCTCTGGTTCGTGTTCATTACTGTGAGTCGAAGAGGAAGCTAAAGAGCGCAATTGTTATGAATTCCTTTGGTGATCTAGCCAACATAGCGGTATGTGTTAACTTGAGCTTGAGCATCCTAAATTGTGTTGAAGACCTGTGTGATAGAATCTGTTCCAAGTGGTATGAGTCAGACTAGTAGAGTGGTGAAGCATGACGAATCTTCAGTCATGCGCTCGAGAAGTCCTATTTCATTGTTGTTGATGTGAGCCTGAGTATAGTTTCCCATTAGTTTGGTTGTAATAGAGTGGTATGTTGGACAGTGACCGAAGTGATTCCTTTGAGCCATTGGTTGTGCATAGCCAAGATTTGTAATCCTCGATAAAACAGATCATGTAGGCAGATGACATGGGCTTTGGGTAGTATTTCTATGCATGCACTGGTATAGCACCTAGAGGAAGGGGATACCTAAGGGACCATTGAGTGGTGAAGGGGTACCTTCTTGGTTTTATGTGGGATAGATATTGTGGACCCCAAGCTAGTAAAAATTTTGCGAGGCTTCTATCATTTTGGAGTTAAACGAGATCTGATTGGATGTACTACTTGATTTGTTGTAATCCCTAAGAAGAGAATAGAGTGTTTAGCACTGAGTGGATTGAAATCCAATAGAGGTTGCACGACCTCCCAGTGGAATAGCGGGATTTGGGTGGTCTTTCTACACCCATGGTGGAATAGCACTTGAGTGGTGTTGTTTGGGGAAGGTATTGTGGACCCCCAACTAACCCAATCTACATGAGCTTGAATGTTGGTATTGAGTACTAGAGTGGTGTAGAGCGTGCAACTAGCTAAGAGACTAGTGAAGGCTGTTACCTCCTTGTGGAATAGCGTGGTTTGGGTGGTCTTTCTACGCACATGCTAGTATAGCACTTGGAGGTAGGTGATGCCCCAAAGACCGTGGAGCAGTGAAGGGGTACCTTCTTGATGTCGTGTGGAGCAAGTATTGTGGACCCCAAGCTAACCAAGTCTACGTGAGGTGCATGTAACTCTATGGTGAGTCACTAATTTAGCATTTCCCCTCTACTACTACCTATATAAGCCTATTAACCTAGTAGAGGCTAGCTTGGCTTGAGAGTTGAGTCTGTATGACTATGATATCATGTTAACCCAACAGGGGCTAGCTTGGTTGTGGCCTTATGCATATTTGAGTGTGAGTGAGCTCTGGATAGTTCCCATTTTCTTAAGGTAATCATTCCTAGTGCGTGGGTGGCCTCTTAGTAGAAAGAGTGTATGCTAAACAGAGTGCCTATAGTTGGGTGGAAAGTTTCTCTTGTGCAATTAGTTGCTTGGAGAAGCTTCATTCAAGATAAGTGTTATGTGATGTTTCATTGTTGTTATTCATTTCCACTGTATGAATGTTGCTATGAATGAATGATGAAATGTGTGTTGTATATAATGATTATGAATGTGAATTGTTTACATATAGATGATTGTATGTATATGAGGTCCCATTACGTATATAGCGCTAACTCTACAGGTAGCCAATGGACTAGCTAAGTTTCCATGGGATGGTTATGTTGCGCAGTGGTAGTCGTGTAGTGTATAAAGGCAGTGGCACAGTGGATCGCGCGACAGTTTGACTTTCTGTGCACAGTTGTACGATAAAGAAATTGATAAGCGCAGAAGTACACGTAAACTAAAGTATGATGTGCTCAATGTGTCACACAGTCAGTTAAGAGTATGTTGCACAGTGAAATAACTCGGCTTAGACATGGTAATGTCTTGGTATCAAAAGTAAAAGAAAGGGGAAAAAAATCCCATGTGGTCATGATAAGCCACTTGGGACATGACAGCGTCCCTCCCTGGTTCATTTCATTCTCGTTTATGTTTGGAGAAAATAGTTGTAAAGGGTTACCGGATGATTTAAGGAGTTGCAAACGGGAAAAATTAGTTTTGTAAACTTCCCAACTCCAATAATTTTGAATTTTTATATTTTTTCATGGTATTATTGGGAATTTGTGCCCTATTCAAAGGAAACATGTGAATGATTCGCACCCTATCCAAAGTGCAGGCATGGATTTTCCCTTTTTTTAGCTTACAACTCTCAGAATGGAATGCAGGTGTTGAAGTTTCACCTATAATAATTAGGGCCATCAATGAGGGTCAAATCTTAGACTCTACCATCCATAAGTGTCTTTTTTGTGAGAGAAGAGTAACACTTGGAGTGTCATCTTTTGAACTGTCACCATGGGCGAAGAAGTGTTGATTTGATCTATAACAAATGCCCCCCAATGTGTGAGGTCGGAAGGGAACATGATGGCTGAAATGCATTATAATAAGTGGTGGAATGGGATGGAGAGTAGACAAGGTCAAGATTCTGAGAATCTTTGTTACGACAAAGTACCTACAACAGAGAGATAGGTGTCAAACATTATTTTCCCTGAGATGGAGATATACATGCTCAAAATGATAAAACATGGCCACCAAATTGTATTATACACTACGTATTCATGACATATATAAATGATGTAGTGATCATAGCCAAAAATAATAAAATGTGGATCCATGTGAAATATAGAGGTGGATCATGGCCACAAAGATGATACACAATGGATCCATTTCAATCAGGATATCATAGCCTTGAATAGATACATAGTGGATCTATGTCAATCTGGGTATCATAGCCACAAATAGGTACATAATGGATCTATGTCTCAAAATACAGATCAAAAGAACAATATGTAATTGAGTTGAGTAATGGTTCTCCCAATGGTACCAGTTTCATATGAGGTTTGGTAAAGTCTTGAGCAACTAGGGAAATAGCAAAAGGTGACAATGTTATTGTTGGCACAAGGTCTTCCATACAAACCATTGAGAGTTACGAATCCTACCCATGTGAATAGATGATTTGAAGGCGAACATGGAGGACACTATTTGATTATAGGTCATTGATGTATGTCGTTAAAAAACATGAGGAAAATCATCTAGTACATTCTAGGAAGTGTGAATAGATGTATTGAAGTCAAACACTTGTAGAATCTATTGAGTAAGATATATTGATGTGTTCCCACTACTCAATAGTGAGGGAACCTACCACTTATGACTGCAAGCCCCAAGGTACTAACGTGACTCTAGATATTGTTCCCAGAGCATGATGAGTTGAAGTTGTTGGTAAGAGATCGTCGAAAGGGAGGCATTGAGGCATCCCCCATCATCCAACATGAGGAAACACCAGGGACTAGTTTGAATTGGGAAGGGATTGGGACAAAGTTTTGTAGAACGGACCACCGAGTACGTCTTCTATAGGCACCGAATGTAAATAGTGCACGAAAGAGACCCCCTAAGCAACAACCAATAATGAAATCCATTGATAGGGGTGAGGGAATCCACCAATGATGAAAATGGAATCCAAGGTACAACACAAATCCCAAAATGCGAATAGATTTCTTGACGTCGATCATCATGGGAAACCACACAATCAACGACCAAGGATTAGTTGCCACCCATTGAGTGCAAGGTTACTTGGCAATGATGTAAATGAGGCGAGGGTGCTACAACTCTAGGCTAATGCCTCGAAGCAAATGAGTCAACGTCGATGAAACACAACTTTCCTGTGAGAAGTCAATGGGGACCTTCCACACAAGCATGAGTCTGAACATTGATTTCAATAATACATTATGTGAGCAGAATGATTTCAGGGAATGGTCAACACATGAGGTCAAGGAACTTGCAAAATGGCCAACATATGAGGTCAAGAAACTTGCAGAATGGTCAGCACAATCTATATCCTTGAACAGTGAGAATGACACAGTACTAACTTGGGAAGATTTTGACACAAAGGGACCAACAATATAAATCAGCAATGCAGGAGACATTGACGGATTCTCCATATGATTGGAAGAGTAACCAATCATAGGAGTAATAACTCTGATATCAAGGCTTAAATCCTTAGGGCCAAAAACTAGTACCAAAATTACTGAGAGACTTAAAGTTGGTGCTATGTTCAATGATGACTTGACTTGTTGCCACAAAATAAGAGACATTTGAGATCTTTCCCCCCTCTGTAATGTCCCCATCCATCAAATGAACCACAAAGATGGGGAGAGGAATCGAGTATGGGTTCTAAACTAATCCCAAAGTCCACATATGCTCCATAACATGAATATATATGAATTTATATTGATAATAAAAGTGTGCAGAACCATAATAATAAACACAACGGAAATAAAACCTATTCCACATAGATTGATACATGCATTTACCTACATAAACATCACATGCATAATCATAATTCTTTTCGCCTCTAATAACAACATATCAGCTCAAATACAAGGAAATACTTATTTTAAATAAAGATCCGAGCAACTAGATATCTAAGTTTGATTTTCCACCCAACTATAGGTTGTCTGTCCAGCATATACTATTTATGTTGAGAGTCCACCCCCAATCCAGGTTATGAGTCTATAAAAGTGAAGGAAACACCTACGAACTTCTATATCTCAACCCACCATGCTTAGTCGAATCCTCATACATAACTCTACAGTAGTATTATTCAACCTGCATACCCCTGACTCTACAATACCTGCCCCACACAACACCTTCCAAGCTCAGGCATCCCCTTCTCTTATCCGGGTCCCTTAAGAAATCCAACTTGTCGAGTGCTTCCAATGTGTGCATAGAAACAATCCAACTAGGTGTCTATTGTAGGAGATCTACCTGTACCTTTCACCAATGGCTTCTTGAGCATGCACAAGTAGTAAGACTCAAGGGGTTGGTTTGAGGCCTCAGGGCTCACTTACAACCAACCCTCTCTCTCTTCTCTTCAATCTACAGATAGGGATATCAAGGTAGAAAACAAATTAGTGTTAGGATAATTCTGAGTCTACCAAGGCGAAGGAAACACCTACGAGCTTCTATATCTCAACCCACCATGCTTAATCGAATGCTCATACAAAATTCTACAGTAGTCTTATACAACCTACATACCCTTGAATCTACAATACCTGCCCCACACAACACCTTCCAAGATCAGGTATCCCCTTCTCCTATCTGTGTCCCTTGGGCAATCCATCTTGTCGAGTGCTTCCAGTGTGTGCATAGAAACATTCCAACTAGGTGCCTATTGTAGGAGATATACCTATATCTTTCACTCATGGCTTCTCGAGCATGCACAAGTAGTAAGACTCAATGGGTCGATCTGAGGCCTCACGGCTCACTTATAGCCAACTCTCTCTCTCTTCTCTTAAGTCTACAAATAGGGATATCAAGGTAGAAAACAAATTAGTGTTAGGACAATTTTGTGACAACGCAGGTGTTATGAGTGTCTGATGTGCAAGGGTAAGGCAACAAGTATCTAAGCAAGGGAAAATGACCTAAGCGCGAAGGAAAATGTAAATGAATCGGGTGAATATCATGTGAATGAATTTCAACAATGGTGTTAGGGAGTGTAATTCCACGTCGAGGTCTAGGTGTAACGAGGGTCTGGGTCTGGGTCCGAATGAAGGTATGAGTGAACGAATGCACAAGTCTCAGATGAGTCCAAGGTAGAGCAAAAGTCTGTGAATCTGAATGTGAACATGTGCGTGAGTCTCCCCTAAGTATGGGCGTGCAAGTGTGAAGGTAAGAGCGGCGGTTTTGACTCCTAACGTAGGATAGAGAGGAAAGAAACATGCTCTCTAACCTAACATCAGACCATGGGGGAAATGACTCTTGCAACTATGCCATAGAAGCACCCGCATACCCATGCTCCTTAACTACGCAAGGGTACTTCTCCCACCAACCTCGCACAAGAAAATAAATGATTGGGTGAAGGAATAAAAGGAAGTAATTGGCTCATTCAATCCCCCATATGCCCCCTTTCCTCTTGCACTCTAGTGGAATTATAACCCCTTTGGTGCACCTTACATAGACATCTTAGTCCATTGATATTATTTATTGACATAATATTTACATTGCATTATGGTTAGCTTGATAAGCCAAACGTACGGTTCAAATAAGAAAGCTTTTACATAATGGATTTAATATATATATTCCAAGGGTTAAAGTGGGGGTATTACACCCTCTCTCTTTTTATAATATTTGATTTTTAGTGTCTTTTTCATATTATAAAGCCTAAAAAGAATAAAAGAATGTTATAGTACATTGGAGAAGACGAGTATTGCATGGCATGCAACTATGTTCCAAGTGCACGTAACATACCTATGCAAAAAACACAAAATAAGGGATGTGTTGCAGCTACGTTCCAAGCGCACAAAACATACCTATGCAAAAAACACAAAAAAAGGATGTGTGAGATGTGGACACTCTTGAAGTGTGTCTTCTCCTGTCAAGGTAACAAGATGTGACTGCAATAAGTATAAAAGGTGAACGACCTTAGCAGAATGCATTAGAAATAAGCGACAAATGGCGAACTACAGTGGGCACTAGACTCAAAAACACAAGAAGCTATATGCAAATGCAATAGCACAAAATGAAAAAAGTTTGAGAATCCCCTAGGTGATGGCCTGAATAAGAGTTAGAGCGTCATGAGGCTTCATCTCGGTGACATGGCGAGGAAAATTAGGGGCTCTAGAGCCTAACATAAACTTCAGCATGGGAATCGAAATACAACAGGATTCTAACTAGGGTAACCATCTGTTGGTAAGATCTAACATTAAAATTATGACTTTTTTCTGAGGACAGAGGGCTATTGTCGCAATTTCATGTGTAGTTAACCTGAGGCGTGAAAATAATAGCAGGGTTGATGCAAATCATGCATTATGAAGATGACCTTCCCTATATGCCAGTTTAGGAGACAAACCTTTTAATCGGATCACCAATTGGAAAAAATGAGTCTCCATTCTCACTCTTCTATCCAAATTAGTCAAAACTAGGAAAAAATGGCATTAGTAATAGTTGAAAATTATTAAAATAGGGTCAAAACTATACAAAATTGCCTAAAAAATTGATATAAACAAAATAATATGGTAAAAATAAATTACAATTCGTTTTTACTATTGTTTTTATCCTTTTGGAGCTTTTGTGCCCTAGCTTTTCAACTGTTGATTGCGGAGTAGATAGGCCACCAATTGAGCTCTGTCAATTCCAAGTATTTTCCTCATCTCTCACCCTTCTCTTTTATCCATCTTTTATAGCTTTTAGTCCATGATTTGGGTTTTTAACCTCATTTTACTTCTCAAATTGCGCATTCACACCTAATGATCTTGCGGATCCGAAATGACACATATATTCATGCAT
The DNA here is from genome assembly GCA_027924585.1 of Larix kaempferi. NCBI lineage: Eukaryota > Viridiplantae > Streptophyta > Pinopsida > Pinales > Pinaceae > Larix > Larix kaempferi. The sequence goes on along the minus strand of BSBM01000129.1, from coordinate 7,337,536 downwards.
GTCTAGTTCATTGGGTGCGAATGCTCAAGCCTGTGTAGATCATTAGGTGCGAATGGATAGTAAAATGTGGAAAAAAATTCACCTTGGCTAAAAAAACCTCTTTCTTGTGCAATGGTTATTGCATGGAGAGAGCATGATCATCAAGACCTTAACTGTGATGCTCTAGAAGATCTTTTGACTCTCAATGCCCTTCGCTAATGTGGATTACTTGAATTTTTTCAAGTCTCATATATGAGGGCTCAAAAGGGCTCGTTGCAAGTTTTGATCCATTATTGGGACCCTGATTCGGGTGCTTTAATAATTAAGGGAGAGGTTCTGGAAATCACAGTAGATGATATCTACTTTCTGACTGGACTTTCACAGATAGGGGCCGTAGTGAACCTTAAAGGGTTAGATCCTAGAAGAGAATGCCCTCATACTGCAAGAGTATGTGCACACATTTTGTGTTCTATGGACTCAAAATCCAAGCACATAGGTGCCTATATATGGTATTGCGAGCTTCCCTCTGAAGGTTATTCTGATCATGATCACCAAAGTGGTGAGATATACTACATTCAATTTGTCTTCATGAGGGCACATGCACATTGGTGTTGAGAGCCTTAGATCCACACTATTTGACTAGAGCACTCATTTGTTGAACAACATGAAGAGTAAACTCACCAACTCCAAGACTATAAAGAATAAGAACTTCGGGTACGGAAGCATCTTGGTTTCATTTTTCTTTGAGTGACTTCCTTCCTTAAGCCTGAGGGTATCACTCCCACCACTAGACCTCTGAGAGCCCTAGATGTGTCAGTGTATTGATTTTATGCTTTGATTGGGAGGAGGGTCAACCCCTTCTATCTTTGATGATGAGTTCCTTGATTGGTGGAGTAGAAATATGCTAGCTATAAAGGAATTCCCATATATGGGTCTCAACTTCAGAGCAGATCCGGACCTAGTACTTTCTCTCGACTCCGCATGGGGTGGGATTGGTGACTGATATTTTATATATATTTAATTTGTTTTGTTTTTTAAATATTTACATTTTGAAAAGGAATATTTATGTGTATGATCCTAATGACAAACTTTGACTATGGTGGAGACATTGGACCAGAGCAACCTACTAGTCTCCCCTACTCATGATGACATGAGCCTCAGGCGTGGGAGGGGGGTGGAAGTTATTTAGGTAGGTGTCTACATGTGTCATATTTTATAGGGACATGACAAGGGCACGGGATTGACTCCAGCCATCACCTTTTTGCACTTTTTGGTCCATGGTGGACATTTTGTACCTATTCAATGTATGTATGCACCATTAAGGGATGGAGGTTCCTATTTTGTACTATGAACCATACTTTTTTGTACTTGTTGACACTACTTTTATATTAATGAAAGACTCTTTCTATTGGCCATATTTATTGTGTGTACATGCTCTTATGATTTCAATTATGTGTCAAATGTCTATTTAATACATAGTTAATGTATCAGAAATAAAATTCAATCTTCTTGGCACGTGAACATATGTAATAAATTCAAAGTGGTGTTCAAGAAGACACACCTCATAAACTTGCATATTCATTGGGTCTAGGAAATGTACCCTTTCTTGTTACCTTTTTCCTTGTTTTGAAGATATCTGAGTCTCGCTTTCCATCCTTTTGATGCCATATCACTTATGATCTTGTGATTTTCCTTGAGGTACAACTTTATTTGCATACTGTGTTGTTTTAATGAACGATGAGGTTATTAAGGGGTTTAGTAACTGATTAAGACTACTTACAAAGTGTTTGTGTAGAATCTCTCCTAGCAGGTTAAATAGGTTGGTTGTTGTTACTCCTTCACAATTACGATGATGTTACTCTTGGACGAGTATGGTGGCCGATTACTCTAGTAGGACTCCTTGTTGTCACTCGTATCTGGTATACGACCGTTACTCGCATATATTGGAGAATGCATCTTCGGGAGATATATGTGGAAATATTGAGTGAATTCCTCCACAAGGGATGCAACTTAGATGTTACAACGATTTGATTGATTAATGGAAACATTTTATTAGCAATTAGTTGTAACAGCTTAACGAAAGTATGAATTAACGTTATCTCAATTATTGATAGGAACATCTTGAGAGTCGTAGATTCTCAAGACCATTCCAATATTTCATTTTCTAAGATTATCATTGACAGATGTATAAAAGGATGGTCTCTCTTGAGAGAAAGGGGGTTAGGCAAGAAAGCATTTGTGAACATAGCAGCGTTGTAACTCTATTGTAACTTTCATGAGTTTGATAATAGGAGTACCTTGGTTTCTACATTCTGTTAACGTGTAGATATTGAGTTGTTTCAATATCCATGGTTAGAGGAGGAAGGGCCACCTTCCCTAAGCAGGTGATGTTATTGTGTTATTTATTTAAATAGGCAGTTTGCAATTAGTTAGTTTATTTATTTATTTTTTCCTTGGAAAAAATCGTAATTTTATCTCAAAAGAGGAACAAAATTACATTCTGCACATGTAATAGAATCACTAAGATCCCTACATTGTCACATATTACATCCCATATTAATTACATCAAAAATCCAATCAAAAATTGATGATATGGCTGTCCTCCAGCCTGCGTTTCCAACTACTGTCTCAGAAAAAACGTCTTGACCATCTCTGATCAACTGCTGTCCATACATCCCGCATAAAATACCCATACGAATTCAAAAATAATGATATGGCTGTCCCAGCCTGCATCTCGACTACAGAAGTCTCAAATGATGAAGGTCGTGACCCTCTCTGATAACAAAAATAATGTTGTTCATACTTCCCGCCTATAGTAAACAGATTATGCTACAGCCCGCGTCCAGAGCTATTGTACCAGCCGGTCCTCAAAGTCAGAAAATTTATCCTGTGGAATGCCCCCCTATGAGCGAATTCAGCGAGCAGCCATCCCAAATCTCCCCCATCAACATATGCGAGGAAGATCAATGCAGTGCCTCATTATCCTCATAAAATGGTCTGTGATAATAGCTAAATGTGCCTGCCGGAGAATGAATAGTTATCCTCCATGTTCCATGAGCTAAAGCCTGCTGCGTTGCCTCCTTGGATAGCTGGTCTGCCATCCCATTCCGCTCCCTGTAAACGTGTGTAAATGTGATGTGGTTAAAATACAATTTTATTTGGTTCACCTCTTCCAGGATAGGTAATAGATCCATCACATGACATAGTGTGATCTCCTTGGCCCAGTTGATGACTAACAAGGAGTCGCCAAAAATCTGAAGAGATAAGCATCCTTGTTCAAGGGCAAATAACATCAGCAATTTTAGAGACATGAGTTCTGCATAGTTATTTGTTCCTCTTCCTAAACCAGCCACCAGATGGAAATAATGCGCCTCGGATTTGTAAAGGACTCCCCCCCCTCCACAAACTGATTGTTGGTTTAAGGAGGCGCCATCAAAAAATTCCCACGGCATGGAGGTATCGATCTGTTCTACCCGCACAGGTCGAGTTCTGCTCACTTGTACAGGGGCCACAAAATGTAGAATGACCGCCACCATTTGAGCCACGACAGTTTCCAGTGGAACCCTGCAGTCCTGGAATATCACCTTATTGCGGGCAAGCCATATGCCCCAAGTGTATATACACGGGAGAGCCCGGAAAGTGGAGGAATATTGAACAGACCACCACAATTGGAATGCTTCCAGCACACTCGCTCCCCTCCACCTCACCTTAATATCCAATATGTTGCTGATATCTATCCAAACCGCCCGTGAAAATCGACAATGAATAAAAAGATGAGCCAAGTTCTCTTCTGCATCCCTACAAAGTGGACAAATCCCCGGACCCTGGAGAAAACGTTTTTGCAGAATGTCCCAAGTAGGGGCCTTATTTTCCAGGATCGCCCAGAAGAGTAATTTTGCTTTACCCGGACATCTTAGCTTCCACAAAAATTTCCACCACCACACCAATTCCCTGTTATGGATTTCCACATTGAGCTGGATATATCCATGTTTAGGTGAATATACACCGGAGGGATGGTGATCCCAGATAAGTACATCAGCCCTATTGGTCAATCTAATATGGGTAAGTCTTAACCTCCGTATATAATCCTCCTAGTCCCCCTGCAGTTCAGCCGAGATCCCAAGTTGTCGTGCAGAAATCCACCCCTGTTGCCAAAGTGTAGAAGCTCCCGGATCTGCTAAATCAGCCAGTTTATGACATCCTCTAGTAGCCAAAAAGGACCTCAGTTCCACAGACAGGACATGTCCACCCCTGCATCCAACCCAAGGGTCCATCCCTATTTGAAGGAGACGGCCATCACCAATCCGCCACACTAATCCAGAACCGACTAAAGAGAAATGTTGCACCACCGCTTTCCAGACCACAGAGCAGTTTGCCCTCGACTTATTTCTCAGCCTGATCCATTCGAGAAGAGTTAAAGGGGCAATATATTTATGATATACCACTCTAGTCCAGAGACTCTGTGTATGAATTAAACGCCACGACACTTTGGCCCCCAAGGCTTTTGCAAACATGAAAATATTCTTTAAACCCCACCCTCCCAAAGCCTTAGGAACCGCAATTTTCTCCCATCTGACCCACACCAATGCCCGATGCTCACTCGAACCCTTCCAAAGAAAGGCAAAACACAGTCGCCTGATCTGCTCCAGAACTCCAATGGGTATCCAAGCAAGAGACATCCAATACACCGGAATGGCTTCCAAGACTGATTTTATCAAAACCAGCCTGCCAGCCCGAGAGAGCCATTTGTGACTCCAACCATGAAGACGTTGTTCTAATTTAGCAATTAACCAGCACCAATCTGTCTTCAAATAAGCATTCGGTTTCAATTGAAAGCCAAGGTACTTTAATCCATCATCTATATCCAATGTCCTATATGGTAGTTTGTTAACCATACTAAGAATCTCCTGCTCGGTTAAATTCGAGCATGTGATAGTAGATTTGTCAATATTTACTAACATACCCGCTGCAGCTTGCACTAAATGGAGGCCTTCAACCACCTTGTCGATATCCTGTCTCGTGCCATCACAGAAAATCAGGATGTCATCAACAAAAAGGAGATGTGTAATGAACAGTACCTGAGAGATAGATATGCCTCTAAAAGAACCATCAGCTTTAGCATTCAGAATAAATCAGCTAAGTCCTTCTGCAACAAGGAGAAACAACAGCGGAGACAGGGGACATCCCTGTCGTAGCCCCCTCCCAGCCTGGAAGAAAGGGCTAGCAGAACCATTAATCAGAACAGCAAAGTTCACCGTAGTGAGGCAAGCCATAATCCATCTGATAAATTCACAACAGAACCCCAGATGGGTAAGAAGCATCCGGATATAAAGCCAGCTAACCCTGTCAAATGCTTTGGAGAGATCAATCTTTATCACAGCACCCTTCTGCTTCTGCACCTTGAGAGTGTGTAATCCTTCCTGTGCAACTCCAATGGCCTCATGAATTTGGCGTCCTTCCAAGAAGCCAAATTGCTCACAAGAAATATGCTTAGACAATATATTCTTGAGTCTTCGCGCCATAACCTTAGAGATGATCTTATAGATGCAATTACAGAGAGAAATTGGTCTGAATTCAGCAAAGCTGACAGGCTTGTCCGTCTTCGGTATCAGAGCTAAAAAGGTGGATTTGAAGGGGCCATGGACAAACCCAGCCTTGCGTGATTCTGCCACCACGTTCAAAATCTCCTCCCCGAAGAAATCATAGAATCCTAGGAAGAATTATATAGGCCAGCCATCTGGCCCCAGGCTGCTATCTTTATTAAAGGATTTCATAACCATCGAGAGCTCATTCTGCGTCACCTCCTCCATCAACAGTCTGTTTTCTTCCTCCCCCACAAAACTGGGAAAAAGCTGTGCCACCCGAATAACCTCAGCAATGGATATTCCAGGTGGAGCCGTGAATAGATCTCCAAAATGTCGAACTCCCAACGCTGCTAATCCATCAAAGCTGGAAACCTGTTCCCCAGTATCAGAAGATAGTTCCCAGATAGAGTTAGTGAATTTTCTCCCCTTAGCATATGCTTGAAAAAATTTAGTATTCTCATCACCGCACTGAAGCCAAACCGCCCTGCTTTTCATTCTCCACAGCTCTTCTCGCTCACACAGAATCACATTCCTGCGTCTCTCCCACTCCAACAACTCACCTTTCTGCAAATCATCCAGGAATCCCATGCCCAGACTATTAAGTATCCTAACAATGTGTAGCTCAGCATCTTGTAAGTTCAGATCATCTATCACCCTTTTGTCATGAGCCCACTTGCTAGTGGCCTCTTTAATTCTTTTAAGGTTGTGATAAAAGTGAGCACCAGCAGGCGTCTGAGAGTCATGTGGACGATGAACCCATTGCTCCTGAACCAAATTAATGAAAGTTTCCTCCTTCAGCCAGCTAGGATTGAATTTGAAGGGGCTGGGTGGTTTATTCCTGCTACCTCGTAACTCCAGGAAGATGGGGCAATGGTCAGATATCCCACCTGACCCTACCCACTGTCTGACAACATCAACCCCATGTGCCAACCCTTCGGCCACCAGAAACCTATCCAGTCGTTTAGCCACTCTATGAACCCCAGCTCTCATATTTCTCCAAGTAGAAGATAGCTGGGATGGTATGATGTCGAGAAGATCCTTCCTGACAAATGCATTAATGAAATAGTTTGCTAATGAATCCGGAACAGCCCGAGGCCCCCAGACTTCAGAAGACCCCAGAGTAAGGTTGAAATCCCCACCCAAAATCACATCCCTGCCATCAAATATATCCATACCTAACAAGGAGTCCCAGTAGCCCACCCTATTTAAGTAGGGCCCATAAATATTGAGTACCGTGATCAACCGACCTATCTCAGAATCCCAAACTTCCAAACCTAGACCAGAGGATATCCCCCAAGAACAATCACATCTGCAGCTCGTGACCTTCCACCCCGATGCCAATCCTCCAGATCGCCCCCGGGCATCCACTCCTACAAACTTCCAACCAGGGAGCAGAGATACTAATGCACGAACAACATCCTCACAGCCACCCAGAGTTTCTTGCAGCAATATTACATCCGGTTGATTTAAGTCAACCAACCTCCGAAGCGATGATTTTTTAATGGGGCTCGCCAACCCACGACAATTGAAGGACATAATTTTCATAAAAAATCCCCATCCTGGGCTTTCACTGCTCTAAGTGCCCACTCAATAGAAGATTGTGTTCCCATCACTAAATCCACTTTAGCCCGTTCTTTAGCTTTAGTCATATGGGATTTACGTCCCCGGCCTTTCCCCTCAACACTAGAGGCCAATTCAGGTAGTCCCTTGCCCCCCGATCCAGGAATCTCCCTACTACGAAGAGCATATCGAATATTCCTACCCTCGGAGCATGTAGAGTGTGAGGAGGAAACAAAAGAAGGCGTGACATTACCCATATCAGGCCGAAGATGATGATCATCCTGTCGAGGAGGAGACCCATGGCTGCCCCCCCCCAAAACAAATGGGTCATCTAGTAAGGATACGGAAGGAGAAAGAAAAGGAGACTTACCCGTGTGTATCTCAGGTGGACCCCGACGATTAGAGGGCATCTCCCGCGGCAATAATGTGGCCTGAGAATTCGGAGTAACAAAACACAAGGAATCCCCCTCAACAACAGGAGGCGCGCGCCCATGCTTCTCCTTTCCAGTGTTCACCAAGGATGGCAATCGATCCTCTGATTCGAGCCTCCCATAATTAACAAAATGTTCCACAGAATCAAGAATCCCCCCCCCGTCAGTAGCAGGCCCACTCCCACCCTCCACCACCACCTAAGAGTCCACTTTCAACACTGGGACAGCTACAACATCTGCAGCATCATCAGTCAGAGGCATACTTTTCCGAAACGATAAGGGACAACAGGCTACAAGATGTCCAAGAGCATGGCAGCGATGACACCTAAACGGCACGCCCACATAATCCAGTGTTTGAACATAATCCCCATCCTTAGAATGAACTTTAATCTCAGCAGAAAGTCCCATCCGAATGTCGAGATTGACTAATATCTTAGCAACCGAGTATATGCCAGTCTTAAGATGGGAGGAATCAGAGCACACGTAATCACCAAGATAATTCCCGATCTCAGCAAACCGAGTCTCGTTCCACATATGCATGGGAAGTCCTGGAAGCTTAACCCACAGCGGTTCTTTAGCTACTCTTTCCGTTTTAGCGTCGAAGAAGGGGGACCATCTTTTCAGAACAAGTGGGACTCCCAGCATCGACCAATGTTTACTCAGAACAGCATTGACCTCCCCGCTGTTCAAGAATATGAAGGAGAACCAACCTTTTGACAAAACACGGACCTCCGGGACTGATGGCGCGATGTTAATCCACTGCTCTGCCACCCAACGCTGAAGGAAGCCTCTGCCTAATCTCCTGCCTCTAATATGTCCTACCACAGCAGTATGTGAGTAATCCACGGCCTCTGCCAACGTAACATCGACCCCCAGCACTAAAAGATCCAGTCTCTTACGTTCTTTGACCTTCTTAACAGGGATTTTATCAGCCTTGGCAGAAATCCCTGTTCGTGGCTGGGAATCGTCATTATTCAATAAATCATCACTCCCCGGGACCGCCATCAATGCACCACACCGTTGCCAGCGAATAGGACCAATCGAATTACACAATGAATGTAATACAGATAAAGAGGCAGGATCCAATAGGAAAAAGTGCAAGAATAGAGAAAATGGAGTAATCCCTTCCCAGAATCTTGTCCAGAATTGTATTCCTACAAGAACTACAACCACAACGCCCCAACTTTAAAATCCGCAGCAGTAATCACTCCCAATCAGAACATCTACGGCCAAGAGCATCTGTACCCCATAAAAGCAGCTCACGGCCTGCAAGCAAGCTAGATGGACCCCGGCAGTGGGCGAAGAAACAAGAAAGCAATAACCTCAATCAGCTTCAGCTCGAATCCACCAGAACACAACTTCCATTAAAGAAAACAACCAGCATCAAGCCCGGAATCTAGCTCCCACTCCGCTATGGTGTCAATGTGCTCAGCTCCAGTTGCAAAGGTTCTCATCTCGCGCAGAATCCCCACACAGGGTAGAAACTCCGCAAATCCCTCATAATTCTGCCCATTGTAGTGCACAGATCAATAGGCACGAACCTCATTAATCTCCTCAGTAATGTGATCCTCCAAATCCGATCCAGTATGATCCTGCGATGTACTCAGATACCAGCATTCTCATATTCCTTCCAGAATTCTCCATCAAAGCTGCCTCCAGTATTCACCATCAATTTGCTAACGTACTCCTTCTAAGCGCTTCTTGGAGCTCCATCTGCCAGTGCATCTCCTCACTCAAATTCTCGACCTTTATCATCACCAGTTAGTTTATTTATTATTTACCTTTAAGTTGGTATTTATTAAATTATTGTTACTATATTATTTCCATTGTTAATTATTGATGCTACTCTGCACCTTATTAGCACTTTGTCATGGCTTACTGAGTATATGCATCCATTTCCTTATAGCATATGTGTCTTTGATTCTGCAGTGTGCATTCATTTATGCAAGTGTTCCTTTATTTCCGCAAAGAGTGCTTTTTATAGTTCTGTGTGTTTTCAATTCAATAGTGTGATTCATTTACAACAAGAGTGTTTCAAATTAGAATGCTTTCAATTCTAGTTGTGTGGGCATATAGATAATCAATGCTAAAAAGGAAACTATTGCTTGCATATACCTTGCATGATAACCTTGAAATGACAAGGTTGATAATTAATGTAAAGGGTTGATTAGTTGTTTTAAAAGACAATTAAAGGCACCAACAATAGTAACATAAAATGACGGATAGAGTAAACACCAATCAACTACGACACAACCAATTGTGAGTCTAGGTGAATAGTTAATTGTAGGATCTCAAGTGAAATTGCCCCAACTCTAACTCGACCACGACACTCTATTCAACAATGTTATCAGTAGTCGTACCCAGATACACTTCACTAGAGCTAACAAGTTGCCTTGTGTGATCGTAGATTACCAAGTTGTGGAAGCTAAGTTCCAAGTGTGATGGCAAGCTCCATCCGTGTATCCTTCATTCTCAGATGGGAGAAGGGCGTTTTTGTGTTGTATACCGGTGGGGAAGAAGAGGAATTGATTTGGGGTTCCATAGAGACCATTTTGGACTGTTGAATGCTTAATTAGTTGGAGGGGAATTTGTTTTCCTCCCTGTGATTTTTTTCCCATCCCTCAATCCGTTTTTTACTGAAACAATTTGGGAAAACCCATGGCCATCCTGTTGGAAAATCCATTGCTTTGGCTTGAGCTTGAGTGCAAGCATCCAGGGTTCAAGTGTAGCCTGATAAACCCAGTTGTGGACTGGATTGGCTCAGTTGAAATGATTAATTGGCTGTGAATGAGCTTGAATGTCCCCTTTTCCTTGTAAGAATCATGCCCAGCTCGGGGGGTGGCAGTTGTGTTGAGAGAATTGATGAACACAACTGGCCTATGGTTGGGTGGAACGTTGCAGCGACATAACTAGTTGCTTGGGACCATTTCACAATAAAGATAAGTATCTGATGTGTATTTACTTATGCAATGTTTAATTTGTTGATTATTTGATATGCTGGATGGGCATGAATTGTGTGTGGATGATGTTTGAATTATGCTATGCATACTTGCTCGATTTGCATCTGCACACTTTTGTTTTTAATTGTATGAATCTAATGAATCGGTCTGAGTTATGTAAAATCCCCAGAGATTGGAATCATGTTCCCTCCCTTTCCTTGGATGGATGGGTGCGTACGTGACACTCGTGATCACATCTCCTTTAGCTTGCTTCTACAACTATTCTTCCATTTCTTGTCATATTCTTGCTTCTTGAGGAGGGGCGCACTTGGTGAGGTGATGACCTCTTTGGGATAGCTCTTGAAGCCCCGAATTTTTCTAATATAATATATATACTCTGTATTTACTGCTAATAAGACTCTCAGGTCGAAATACCAAGTGGAACTATGTAAAAATGCTAAACTATGATTAAATGGTGCCATTTACCCAATACGTTGTTATAAGCACTTGAAGTGGTAACCAACTCAAATGGTTCAGTCAAACTCCGATATATTATTGTTGTATGGAGCACCATTAATATGTTGAAGAAGTTTCATATTCATTAGACAAGCATTTGGAGCAATATTCTCAAGTTTCATAACCATTTGTGAAGATTTACCATCATGTCCCCCTATGTTGAATCTAGTATACAAACATCTGATTTAGGGGAGTTGCGGAAGCCTTTAGGAACTTATTGATGATGTATTTGGGAGCCCATTGAAGTCCTTTAACATTACCATGTCTCTTTTCTGAAATTTGGAAAGGTCGTACAGCATTTGGAGATCCATCTTTGACGACTACCCTTGGGGAATTTGAACCTCGATTTGACTAGTAAATTGCCCTATCTTTCCCTGATTATAATTAAATGTTGTAGAAGTCTTTTGAGTGTTTCCAAGCATACATCAATCACAATTTTATGTCTTAATACCTTCCAAACACATTCAGAACCAATTTGGAATCATTTGGAGCCATTTGGAGGCATTTCGGTCAACACTAGTCTAAGGGTCGAATTGGCCAAAATTTGCAATTTTTCCAATTTTACCAAATTTATTAAAAAGGGACACTACAAGTGGTATCAAAGCATGTTCCTTACAGCTGATGTGGATGACCATTAATGAGGACAAGAATTCAAATAAATAATCCCCCAACCTTCGAAACTGAAACTGAAAGTACTTTTGGTGAAGGGGAAGAAGTAGGAGAAGAAGTGCATTCTTTGGTAACCATGAGTAAGGATGAGAAAGGAACCTTAGAGGAGAATGAGGAGTTTAGAAAATTCATGATACCAGTCTTTGAAGACATGACAAAATAGATAATGCAAGGCTTCAAATTGTTGGTTAGCCAATTTGGAAGCAAATTGGCAATAGGAGGGAGCAGTGGTTCTCCTTTCGAAGAAAAGAAGGAAATGGATGAAATAATGTATGTCACAAAGGAGGAACCTCATGTAATGGTGGAACATGAGTTACATGTTGATATGAAGGTGCTTGAAGATTCTACACTTAAACAAGAAGAAAGAAAAGCACTTGTCTTTGTTCACAGGGATTATGAGTTGCCTCATGGAGAGAGTTGCAAATCCTTGGAGGAGGCACATGATATCACAAAAGTTGGACCAACCAATTATGGAAAAGATGAATTAAAGATTTCGATGGGTAAGAGTTGCAAAGAGTTAAGGTTGGTTCATAATTCCTCACCCCCTACTTCTTTTTCAACCACATCAATTAGGGATGAAAATTGGGTGAAAGGTTTTTTTCTAATGGTGCCACATGAGGAGTATGAAACTCCTATATCTCTTTTTTATGATGACATGACTATAGCACCTTATTATTTACATTGGTAGCAACATCCTTTGTTATTTCTTGATGATACACATATACATGGATGCATAAATGGTACTTATGTGAGCCCCTTGAATCTCATTGTTGTCTTTGATCCCTACTTGGTTCAGATTTTAGTGGAGGTTCTTCATTCACTTCTCGGATGAAAGGACAAATGGCTGATTGTTTTGATGCATCTTACATCCTTTTGGAGCAGCATTATAGGACATGGGATCCTCACCTATGTCATTGGATAAGATTTGATTGATCACTTGATGCTTGTATGCACTTGGCAAATTGTGGTCTACTTGCTTTGAGGTATAAGCACCTTCATGATTCTTTGATGAGGCACCTCCTTCATGTACATTTTATTATGTTGGTATGTATTTTGATGATCTATATTTTGTACTTATGATGATTGGAAGAATGCATACAAGGAAATGGGATCAGGGAATTCTCTTATGTAACAAATAAAAATATTAAAATAATATGAATAATATATATAATAATATAAAACATAATGTTAATTATATTAACTATGAGACATAACCCTTGGTGACTAGTCATCATATAAGCCCTATATATGTGGCTACATTCTCATTGTAAAATCATCATTATTTATCTTATCAATTATATATTCGATTATTTGACCATTTATGGATCCTTTGTATTATTTACATTGGTTATTTGTATAAGAAACGATTTTATCGTTTCATTTGGTATGAGAGCCGGGTTGTAGCCACCATTTTAGGGTTTCCCTAAAATCTAGGACGTTGTCCAAAAACCAAGCCCTTGGCCCAAAGAAGTTTTAAAAATAAAAAAGACAAAAGTAAAAGAAAAGAAAAAGAAGAAGTAAAATAAGTAAAAAGAAAAACAAAGAAGTGAAAGAAGTAAAAAGAAAAGAAAAAAGTAAAACAAAGAAGTAAAAAGAAAAAAGAATATAGAAAGAAAAAGAAAAGAAAAAACAAAGAAGTAAGTAGTAAAAAGAAATGAAAAAGTAAAAACAAAGAAGTACATGGTTTCTTAAAAAGAGTACATGGTTTATTTTCCAATTATATTGGAAGCATTTGTGAAAATAATATACTCAAAAGTTATAAGCGAGAATTGAACTTGGGTGGGGAAGGTAACATTCATTTCTCCCAACCACCCAAACCACACCATTTGTATTATCCTTCAACTCCAAAAACAATTATTATATTATTATTATCGTTAATAATAATTATTATCATAATAATTAGTATCATAATAATTAGTATCATAATAATTAGTATCATAATAATTATTATATTATATTTATTAATAATATTATAATTATTAAATTTTAATAATAATTATTATTATTTGGAAGAAAAAAATGGAGTCTCAAGGTGACAAAAGAGGAAGATTCCAGAAGACCTGCTCAAAGGTAGTCGTTGACATACTAAAACTTGAAGGGATTATTCAAAGAAATCCTATTAGCATCGTTATTTTCCCAACCATCGAGGAAAATCACATTAACATCACCTTGGCAAATCAATTATTCGTCCCAGAACTAAGTATAATCGAAAAGAAAGATAAATGGGTGAGAAGCAATATGCAATTAGGGACTTACAACTGGAAATTTATGAATATAAGTTCACATCACAATTCAATGTTACGACTATCTATCTAAATGAAGTTGACATCATTCTCGGCTTATCTTGGATGGAAACATTGGAGACAATTATCTTAAATATGAAGAAAAAGTTTTTAACGTTTTCGTATAAGAAGAACCAAGTCACATTACAGGATGTTAGAATGAAGTTAGATTCAAAACTCGTGGAATCTAAAGACTTCAAGGATATAGCCATGGTCATTTCGCAAGAAAATCAAAAGATGCAGTCAGAATTCGACAAAATCCTCACAGATAAAGAAGAAGAGATCTCTCGTTTAAGAGATCATAATCAGAAATTGGTTCTTCAAATAAAAAAGACGGAGGATAAAGCACAACAGAATCAAAAGATAGAAGAGGAGAATCAAGATCTTCAAAAGAAACTATTTGAAAATATTGACGAAAATGGTCACCTCAAGAAGCACAAACAACATTTAATGGATCAAATTCAGAAGCTTAAAGATGATAAGAAAGCGCAAGAAAAAATCTTAAAAAATAAAAAGACTCGTTAGACAATAAGTTGGAGCAAATTCAAAGAGGACATCAAAGCCCTTGGACTAAAAAATCTACGTTGAGAAAAAAGAAGCAAATACAAATTCAGTCCTCGTCACAGTTCAGAAAGAAGACAATCTAGTAAAAAAACAAACAACAATAACTCCCTATCGACACCCCAACCATATAAACCAGTATCCTAAAAAGTGGGAATTGTCGAAAGATAATGGTACTAATGTGCTCAAAGCTCCTGACGACATATCAATAGAGAATCCCAACAGTCAGCAACAAATCAATTTTGGCTGGATTAATCCGTCAACATATCGGAAGTTATGCTTTACACTTAGAAGTTTGTATTGACATGTTTCGTCAGCTACGACGTCACAAGGAACGATGCAACAATATTATAAGGCTTTGAGGACAAAGACTTTCTAAGAGAGAGGCAATGTAACAAATAAAAATATTAAAATAATATGAATAATATATATAATAATATAAATAATAAAATAAAACATAATGTTAATTATATTAACTAAGAGAGATAACCCTTAGTGAGTAGTCACCATATAAGCCCTATATATGCGGCTACATCCTCATTGTAAAATCATCATTATTTATCTTATCAATTATATATTCGATTATTTGACCATTTATGGATCCTTTGTATTATTTACATTGGTTATTTGTATAAGAAACGATTCTATCGTTTTATCTTGCCTGATGGTATGGGTTGGAGAGCACTCCTAATTGTTGGAGTGCAATACAAGCAATGGGACCCTAGAATACTTTTTAGTCTCATTGGTTTCAAAAAAAATTGGGAAAGAAATTTTTGGAAAAAAAGTTTTGGAAAGGAAGCAGATTCTTCAACATCCATGTTCTAAATTTATTGAGGACAAGCAATCTTGGGTGGGGAGGACTGTAATGCCCCCTTTCAAATAAATCACAAAAGAGAAAATTCCACCAATCTACTAGTTTCTTAGGTTGGGGTGGAAACATTGGGATTTTGAATAAAGGAGCTAATAAACCCCAAATGGACATTATATTGACATAAATATATTAAAAGAGGTTAAATAAATATTTCTGATAGGAAAATAAGGTGGCACTTGGTCATGGAGACACATTGGTGGTGTGGGACCCACACAAAGCTAGATTCCTCATGCCACATGGTATTCTATTCTCACCCATTTGAATCCAAGGTGGAGTCTAATGACCTTGGGGAGTTGGAAGGTCAATATACTTGGCATGACTCAATGAAGGTCGAATTGGAGTGGAAGAGTAACTCCCATGGAAGAGGAAGAGGCATTTGAGAGATATTGAGACACTTGGGCTAGATTCCCTAGCTTCTATGACAACAATGATGAAGATGATATGACACTTATGACACAAATCAGACCTGAATGCTGAAATATGACATATATGACATGTCAGGGCTAAGAATATCCTCCAAGAAGTCGCACAAGGGAGTTAGGGAAGACAAAGAGACACCCATTCGAATTGAGGGAAGATGGAGACTAGGAATTGTTGGACAAGTGGCACACATTGGAATCTCTTTCCAACTTGAGTTGGCATGAGGATTTTGGAAGGAATTCGACCCATGGACGAATTGAGAAGTTTATAAAAGACAAGAATAAAGAAGGAGATTGGTTTTTGATCATTTATCATTTTGCATATTGGAGAGCATAGCTTGTCTGTGCTTGTGGAGTGTTTACTCTACTTGCCTTAGTACCAATTTCGAGGGTGAAAGATTCCCATCCTAATTGGAAATTGGAGAGCCCATTCAGACCTTTAATTTGGAGCTACAATGGAGTCACTTTTTGCAATTTGAAGCTACAGGGCATCTCGTTATCACATCTCCTTCAGCTTGCTTCTACAACTATTCTTCCATTTCTTGTCATATTCTTGCTCCTTGAGGAGGGGCTCACTTGGTGAGGTGATGACCTATTTGGGAGATCTCTTAAAGCCCCATATTTTTGTAATCTAATATATATACTCTGTATTTACTGCTCATAAGACTCTCAGGTTGAAATATCAAGTGGAACTATGTAAAAATGCTAAACTATGATCAAATGGTGTCATTTCCCCAATATGTTGTTATAAGCACTTGAAGTGGTATCAAATTCGAATGGTTCAGTCAAACTATGATATATTATTATTGTATGGAGTGTCATTAATATTCTGAAGAAATTCCATATTCATTAGACAAGCATTTGGAGCAATAGTCTCAAGTTTCATAACCATTTGTGAAGATTTACTATCATTTCCCCCTATGTTGAAGCTAGTATACAAACATCTGATTTAGGGGAGTTGCAGAAGCCTTTAGGAACTGATTTATGATGTATTTTGGAGCCCATTGAAGTCCTTTAATAGTACCATTTCTCTTTTCTGAAATTTGGGAAGGTCGTACAGCATTTGGAGATCCACATTTAACCACTACCCTTGGGGGATTTGAACCTCGATTTGACTAGTAAATTGCCCTATCTTTCCCTGATTATAATTGAATGTTGCAGAAGTATTTTGAGAGTTTCAAAGCATAAATAAGTCACAATTTTATGTATTAATACCTTTCAAACACATTCAAAACCAATTTGGAAGCATTTGGTGGCATTTGGAGGCATTTGGGTCAATACTAGTCTAAGGGTCGAATTGGCCAAAATTTGCAATTTTTTCAATTTTACCAAATTTCTTAAAAAGGGACACTACAACCTTCACACATTTCTTGTGTGATTATTTAGTAGTATATGCATCTCTTCTGTGCTCATTCAACTATTCCCATTATACTAACCATTCTTCTAACTAGGTGGTCTCTGGTAAGAACTCACTAGCTAGCTTCAAAGAAGAGATTTCACATTCAATGGGTAACACAACCACTACTCCATGTACAAGCTCGAAAAGAGTGAAACCTGTCCCAGTATTTTTGGAGGTCTGGTATGCCCATAGAGCTAGGTAAATAATTATATGTAAATTATTATTGTTCCTACTCACTATCCTTTGGAGCATGGTCTTCAAAGACTTATTAACTACCTCTACATCACCATTTGCTTGAGGGTAGAAAGGTGAGGACAAATATTGTCGAAAACCAAGTTTCTCAGCCAACTCTGTCATCATTTTGTTTGAAAAGTGATTTCCATTGTCAATGACAATCACTCTGGGTATACTAAAATGAGCTATGATTTTATTAAACATGAAGTGTGCTGCAGTTTCCCCGCCGCACGTAAAGGTAGGCATGGATTCAACCCACTTAGTGAAGTGGTCAACAACTACAATAATATATTTATGGCCTTTTGTCGATGTAGGATTACGGGTTGTGAAATTTATCCCCCACTTTGTGAAGGGACCGACAGTGATAACTGGATAGAGCGGAGCAAGATGCGCACGCACTTTCTTTGTAATGTCTTGACAAGGATGGCGTTTCTTAACTGCTTCAACACAGTCTTTGAAAATTGAGGGCCATAAATAACCCGCATGCAAAATGTTTTGGGTTGTATCAAGCCTGAATAGATGACCACCATAGGCTCCACTATGGAAATCGTTAAGCACTTTTTCTACATCCTCATCAATTAGACAATGTCTTAGGATTGTATGAATCCCTCGATGATACAACGTGTCTCCAATGATGACATCATGTCTTGCTTTGTGATAGATTTTACATCTCTCTTCATGAGAATATTAAGAAGGGATCATGGTTGGGGCCCTCTGGGTTTGTAGGTAAATCAAGATGTTTCCATGCCAGGGTTCCTCTGAGTTGACGAGGAAAATATGTTCATCGGTTAATGACTCATTTTCCACCGTACCCTCATCATCTCGGGGAAGATCTGACATTAAATCAGCAAAACCCAAGGACATCTTAGATTTGGCTGACTTGAAACCTAGATAAAACTCAAAGAATAACAATCCATTTATTATACTTTCCACCAAAAATCCGTTGAGACAAGATGTGTTGAAATGGATTGATGTCTGCAATGACAATTGTTCTTCTAAGGATAATGTACTGTCGAAGCCTTTGTACCGCATGCATGGAAGCTAATGCCAATTTCTCAACATGAGAATACCTTAGCTCTAGACCTACCAAGTTCTTACTTAAGTAGTAAATGGCATGTTCCTAATCATAATCATCTTCTTGGA
This sequence comes from Larix kaempferi, assembly GCA_027924585.1. NCBI lineage: Eukaryota > Viridiplantae > Streptophyta > Pinopsida > Pinales > Pinaceae > Larix > Larix kaempferi. The sequence goes on along the minus strand of BSBM01000129.1, from coordinate 7,318,948 downwards.
CCAGGACCATTCTAACCATTGATTCAGATGCTGCCAGATACAAGAGGAAATCTTTATGGTAGTTTGGAGGACTCGGTAGTGGGAAATACATCAAAGCCGTTTTCAATGCATCGAAATATTTATGAGCATTATCATCCCCTATAAATGTGACCCCCTTCCTAAGAGGACACATGAAACCCTTTGTGATTTCAGCATAGTTAGCAATGAATCGTCGTGAGAAATTGGCCTTCCCTTGAAGACTTTGTAGCTTATGCAAGTTATGCGGGCAAGGAAATTGTACTATTGCCTCAACCTTGAAAGAATCTACCATTATACCATCATTTGAAACTATGAAATCGAGTAATTGACCTGAAACTACACAGAAAATGCACTTATGAAGATTCAATTGAATCCTATAGTAACGACATCTATGAAAGATAGGCCTAAGGTGATTGGGGTGATACACCCTCTTCCAAGACTTTCTCATTAGGTCATCTATATATGCCTCTACAATTTTCTTAATGTAATGAAAAACATAAGACCTAGCTCGTTGAAATGTTGCTCCGACATTCTTTAATCCAAACGACATCCTCTTATATGCGAAGCTCCCCCAGGGACATATAAAAATGGTATTGTGCTAATATTCAGGTCATAGTTGAATTTGATTGTACCATAAGAAGCCATCCATAAATTATAAAATCTCATTACCAACACATTCATCGATGATTTGATTGGTGAATGGGGTAGGGTAGTTATCCTTGGGACATGCTAAGTTCAGGTCCTGAAAATCAATGCAAACTCTAATGTTCCCCTATTTCTTATCCACAATTAGCAGATTGGACACCCACTAAGTTAGAGGGACAAGATAGATGAAATTTGCTTGGAGAAGTTTCTCCACCTCTACCTTTACGGTAGCAACTTTCCCAGGGTTTATCGGTCTTAACTTATGTCGAACTGGTTTAACATTAGGATATGTTTATATCTCATGTTCTACAATAGTTGGGTCTATACCTGCCATTTCTTCATAGGACTAAGCAAAAATGTCTCTATACTCTTTAAATAACATAATATATACTATTATCTCTTATGGTAAGCAATTTGTGCCAATAAAGACATTTTCGACGACAATTGGGGTCTTGGAGATATTGATGGGAATGGTTGGTGATATGTTAGCCATGTTCCCTTCCACATACACTTGTGATGTAGTGAGAGGGATCCCATACCACTCCATTGACCCAGGTTTGGTAGTTCCATTTTCATCAATCCTTACTTCATTATTAACAAGAAGAAACGATGTGCGGTGATGCATGTCTCTCTGTGGTCTTTCTCCTAAAGAAATAGCCCTTATGATAGCCTCATGTGAAAGCATGACAATGTCTAAGGGATCATGACATAGTAAATAAATGATGGCCCAGATGGGTATGGAGTACGGATCATCTACTTCTCTTTGTATAGAGTGATAATCATGGTTTGCATTTCTTATAAAAATGGCTTGATAAGCTATCTAAGTTGCAGAAAGAATAGGTATAACCCTCCTACACCCATTTCCTTGAGTTGGTTCTAGTATTATCCACGAGACTTCAAAATTGGAGGCCTTGAATTGGGAAACTCTCCTCATGGAAGTAATAGAAATAGATGATATCACTTGAATCAGATTTGCATAATCACCAAGGTTGGGAGGAGGAAAATTGAATGTTCCCATTAGAATAGGATACATTCCCGCACCAACATTTTCACAATCCTTCCCATAATGTCTTACTAGGGAGACATTTGTCCCGCAGTTGTGAGTGGACTCATTTCTATAGAATGATAATTGATCAATGGTGATTATATTTCCTTCACTGGAAAATTTAATCACACAAAATATCAAAGATACCACAACCATCATGTTGTGAGTCCAACTTCTACCTAGTAACAGATTGCAATTTGATGGAAGATCGACAAATTCCACTTCTACACTAACTTTCTTTCCTTTAGCTCTATTGGGAGAGACTAGATGATTCCATGGGGTTGGATTAGGTGACCATCGAATGATTTTAACATGGTTACCGAGGGAACCTGTGGTTTTCCAACCTCATAAGGACATTACACATGTGGATGCTCCCTCATCTACGACAGTTCAGTGAATGTTTGAACTTCTGGTCAAAAATTCAATCTGAAAAGTTGCATGATGAGGTAGGCAAGTTTTCCAATTATCTAAATCGAAAGTCAACAACTATCCAAAGGATCTGTAGCCCCTATAGTCAAAAGCAAGGTCTACCGTCAAGTAGGAAACCTCTAGAGGACTTCGAGGGTGGACATTACATATAGAGCCTAAGCCAGATCTTACTATGCTATAATCCTCAGCAACAATGCATTTGGATTGTACGTGGCTTTCATCATAACACCTTTCAGTATTCTGGGTATAGTATCATTCACTGGTTGCTTTATCTGTAATGATTGAGTTGATTTAGACTCGGGATCCTCTTTTTCTTTAGATCCATATGTGGTTTACTCATAGTTTCTATTACTTGTCTGGGGGTTTGTTCCTCAGTGACACATGAACACTTCGCTTTGGATTGGATTGCCCCCTTTCAAGGAAGCATCCTGATTGCCCCCTTGCGTGGTTGCAGGGTTTGGGATAGCAGTAGCAATAATCTATTGTTGTTGTGGAGGGAAAAAATTAGTTATCATGGTTGGTTTCTTGTGAGCTTCATGTTGTGCCAACAACCCTTGAGTAGCCTCCAACTTGGGGCATAGGTAAGTTAGGTGATATTCTGTGCAAATCCTGCATGGAAAATTTTCCTTTCTTTTTTCCTTCTTAAACCCACCAGAATTATTATTGTTATTTACATTATTATTTCTCTTATTCCCATTTTTCTTATTCTTATTATTTTTTTCTCTGTGTTGTTGGTTGGCTTTAGAATTCATCGTCTATACTGACAGACCGTCTAATGGAGAGTTGGGTTTGGGGTTTTTGTTCTTCGTCTTAGTTGTAGGTGCATTCTAGATGACTCATTGACAAGCTATGACATTCTCAATTGAACCAATCACACCATCAGCATGAGTTCCAAGTGTAAGTTTAGCCATATTATTATCTGCTCTAGGAGCAAGTAAGAAAAATCTCATACAACATTCTTGGTTGGTGTTAGCACAATATTTTTTCAAATTTGAATGAGGTATGACTAACAAAAAATTGTTTCGATATAACCCAAAGCATTGGGAAGGAAGCGTCCGGTCTTAAAAGAATGAACCACATGACCTTGGTTAAAGTTAAAAGGATCTAAAGGATTGACGAAGCAACTTGGAATATCATATAAAGGAAATAAGGGTCTAGACTGAATGGGAAAAGATCAATGGCAGAAGCAGAGTTTCATCGGAGAGAGAATCGAGGTGAATAACATAAATAAAACTCTTTGAAATGGTTGTTGGAGCGTCGTTAAAAGGGGAATAAGATCAACAGTCAGTTGATTGAGCGATGGGAATATCAACGGTTCCCATCCATATGCATTGCCAACATGCGCATTGGAGTGAGACCCTTGGTGGTTGCAAAATACCATACTGCCCTCCACATGTCAGCATTATATCATTTCGCAATCCGAGAGGGTGGTAAGGGAAGCCGCCTTCCACTATTCGGGAGATATAAAAGCCCAAATGCATGTGAAAGGCATAATTTTTCATTTACCGTGGAATGATTGGAATGTGTCTCCTGCAGTGAGAAGACTACAAGAGATACCTTTTCCAGCTCGTCCGTTGCCAGAGATTTATCGAGTAATTTTCGAAAAAACGTTGCCAAGAGTATTGCCAAAAAATGAAGGAGACAGTTGAACATTCGAAGGGCATCCAAATCAATCTCTCATAGCAAAAATGCAACAGGAATAGGACACTTAGCAGTAGTTATTTTCCAACAGTTTTGAAGATTATGGAGATTTAGTTTTGTGACAGATGTAATAAGTAGTTATAGATTTCCTATTTGTAGAAAGAGGCAATTAGGTTTTGGCTCAATGAGCCTTTTTCATGTATTAATACACATTTTTGCAATGTAATTAGGGGGGATTGGAACCTGTGAGAAGAATACACATTTTGTATCGAGGTATTTCCAGTTTAATAAAGATAGCCGAGCAGAGTTGAGCATATTTTCAAGAGTAAAGATTCCTGTGTTGTTGATTTACAATCTGTATTTTTTCTTTCCTTATGTGTTTTGTTATTCCAGTGAATTTCTTTCCATTATGTTTTCCTTCATGCTTTGATGAGAGTTTATTTAAATAAGAATTCATGTAACTATGCTCTGATTTAATTGCATCAAAGTATTCACAATTTTTCCACTAAAGTCAATGTTGGATTCATCTATAATCAGTGCTTAATATTGATGGACTGTCTATTTTTCTTCAATTATCGCCTACCAAACAAGAACTTGACTCTGAAAAGATAATTACCTTGCCTTTGCAAAAATCCTCATTGTTTAAACTCTGTTGATTCTTAAATGTTTTAGTTTTTTTACTCCATGCCCAATGGTATCCATGTGTTTCATCCTCTTACAATTTTTAAAAACGAAATCATTTTGAAATATCTCTAGCCATTGTATTCATTTGTTGAGAGAGCCCTCTCTGTTAGGAAAAAAGATAAGTTTCCTCCTAAATATTGGCTTGAAATAGTTACCTTAAAACTGTCCCTCCACAACCAAGGGAGAAATTCTGAATGCTAACATTTTGGCGCCGTTGTCGGGGATCGAAAGTTTAAATATTCCCTGGGAGAAACAACAAAGATCAAAGATGATTGTTGATGGTGAACAGTAGTCAGACACAAAGAAGGTTGTAAATTATTCACCTGCAGGCTCTGCTATCAACAGAATCCAGAATTCAAAGCATCACTGGCGACTCCATTGTCTGAAGAGAGATTCCATGGAAGCTTATAAATCTGCAAGGTATGCTCCTATGAATCGTTCACACATTCCAGGTTTTCCAAATCATATACCTTGAATAGATTGGCAAACATTTTTGCCCAAATTTAAAGATGAGGAAGGAGATGATGCTACTCTGCATTTAATCAAATTCCATATGCATATATATAAGCTAAGGGTGAAATTTCATGAAGATTCCCTTATCAAAATTTTCATGGCTACGTTGGAAGGAAAGGCAAGAACATGGTATGAAAAGTTACCAGCTTCTAGTTTGTATTCCCTAGAAGATTTTCATTCAACATTCTATGAAAATTACAAGGAAAGTCACTCATCTTTATCACTATTTGAAAATTGTTATCAAGCCAATTTTGAAAATTTTATGCAACATGTGGAAAATGAATTTGGTGATGAAGAATTAATGGATGAGGAAATTAAAGCGTTTTATGAAGATTATTTTCAACATTAAGAGGAACTATTAAAAAGTAGCTTCCATAATATTCAGCAAGATTTTCAGCAGACAATACTTTCTTCTTCGATTTTAAATGAAGAAAATCAGGACCTTAGTATTCAGATTCCTTCTCCTGAGAATGATGAGAAAATTCAACAGCCTTTAGAAGTTTCATAGGATACAGGATAAGTCATTCATGGTTCATAAATTCTTAACGTTCATCCATGTGAAAAATTTAATGAAACAAATCAGGGGTTTAATATTGAAATTCACGTTCCTTTCCTTGAGTTTGTTGAAGATTCTCAGATTTTTAGTGACCAAGAGAAGAATATGGATAGTTAATCAATGTTTTCTGCAGTTCATTTACCTTCTGATGAAGTCATTAAAGAATAATTTTCTCTTTTAGATAATTTTGAAAATGAAGATGCTATTCAGAATTTTAAAATTAAAGATTCAGAAATTATGAAAAACCAAAATGATATTCCCGTTGAACTACATGAAGGGTCACTTTTTGATATACCTGTTAAGCTGCATGAAGAACCAAACATAAAAAAATTGCATGATAAGGAAGATAAAAAAAATGATTGCTTTTTACTTGAAAAATTATTAAATGGAACAACAACCAACAGTTAGGAATAAAAGCAGCTTAATTATTTTTTTTGATAATCAACAAGAGGTAATAATTCATGGTCTTGGAGAGCCTTTTGCAAGTATGTTGCAATCATCAGGGAAAGAGAATTTTGCAAAATTCATGGATACAGGAATTAGTTTTGGATGGTGAGTTGAATTGTTAAATTAACAATTTATCTTTATTTTTTAAGAGAGTCCAAGCAAAGTGCAATCAAGTAGCCATTTGCTTGATTGGATGCATTGGATCCTTCATATCACTTGATCCAACAATTGTTTTAAGCATGTTAGAGTAGGAGCGTGTGCAATAAGCTTGAATATCAAGCATCTTTTTCAGTTTGGTTTGCAGTTTTAGTTTTATTTCAGCAATGAGGAGTTTGGTTTTATTATTGAATTCCCAGTTTGTACAAAAGATGTAGTAGTTTCAGTTTGATTTACAGCAATTGATTTTCAATAAAACTTTCAGTTTGCAGTTTGGGTTTCAGTAGGGTGATTTGTATATAAATAAGCTTGCTAGGCAAGCATTTCTTTTAGCATTGTACAGTTTGTTTTCAGAAGTATGTTGTTGTTTCAGTTTGGATTGCAAGTTTGGCTTTAATTGTATAGTTTGCACATCATAGAGTACAGAGCAGGTTTCAGTTTGATATTGGGAACAACCCAATGGCCAAGCATATGGTATGCGGGTTCTTTGCTACGTCGCAGGGAGGATAGCATCTCCAGTTGGAACTAGTTGTTAGCACAATATTTTTTCAAACTTGAATGAGCTGTGACTAACAAAAAATTGTTTCGATATAACCCAAGCCATTGGGAAGGAAGCGCCTGGTCTTAAAAGAATAAACCATGTGACCTTGGTTAAATTTAAAAGGAGCTAAAGGATTGACGAAGCGACATGGGATATAATATAAAGGAAATAGTGGTCTATATTGAACAGGAAAAGATCAACGACAGAAGAAGAGTTTTGCGGGAGAGAGAAGTGAGGTGAATAATGTAAATAAAACTCTCTGAAATGCTCGCTAGAGTGTCATTAAAAGGGGAATTAGACCAACGTTCAGCTGATTGACCAAAGGGAAGATCAACGGTTCCCATCCATTTTGCATTGCCAACATGCGCGTCGGAGTGAGACCCTTGGCGGGTGCGAAATACCATATCGCCCTCCACGTGTCAAAACTATATCACTTCGCAATCCAGGAGGGTGGTAAAGGAAATTGCCTTCCACTATTGTGAAACCACTATTCGGGAGATATAAAAGGCCCAATGCACGTGAAAGGAAACTGTTTGTGCTAGAAATTGTCCCTAGACTACAGAGGGGCAAGCTAGTACAATCTCAATATGAAAATGAAATAGGTTTGTCTTGGTTTAGGGTTTGAAGGTTTGAAGGTTTCAATTTCAAGAACATAAAAGGTAATCAATGTAAAACAAGTACTAAATCATGTAATACATTGAAGAACTGAAATCATAAATCTTAACAGGGTAAATATAAACCATTACATTCTCAATCATACATACTGGTTTTTTGTCTACAACACATAAGCATTCACTGGATTAAAACTTAAAACAGAAAATGAATTCATATGTTGAATGACCAAACTAATCAGAAACAAAAACTCAATCAAATAAAATTAAATGGCTTATATCACATATATATTAATCTAAGTCTTCAGGACTTACATAAGAGTCTTGTAAGCTTTCAATATCATAATTGTATATTGCTTCTTGAAATGAAAAAATCCCACCCCAACACTGAATGCTTGTCCTCCTTTTATCATTACAAAGATGTATTAGTTCCATAACTACTTCTGTAGTTCAAGTTTCTAAATATTCAGCAGTTACACTTAGTGGTTATTAACAACTAATTACCCAAAAATAACAAAATCGGATTATGGGAAAAATGGAAAATTTCTGAAAAAAAGGGTCTCAAAGAAGCCTCCATATCTCTCGATTCATGACACCTGTTAGAAAACATAGAGAGTTATTTTTAAATGACTCCATGAAGAACAAAAACCTCTCTTGGTTTTTAAAAATTCCTCTCCAATTGATCGAAATACGTGCCGAAAATTTGTGACTAAAACAGGAAACTATTAAATATTTTAAACCCTGAAAAATAGGCCACAAAGATGAATTCGAACCTTTCAAACGATGACACATGTTTCAAAAATGAGATAGGTTTCTGTGAATGAATCCGTGATGGAAAAAAACCTCTTTGGCATTTTTGAAATTCATCTCCATCGCATCGTAATCTGTGCTCAAGTACGATGACTAAAACATGGAAAAACATAGTCATTCTCAGGAAAATGCTTATGCTTCTTTTCAGACATGTGTTACTGCTCTGCAATATCAGGCTTCATTAATTCTCCATGTAGATTGTCCTTCTGCATACTATATTCAACTGCATCTTCAAATACATATTCTCTTAACTTTTTTAACAAAACTTGATTGCTTATTGGGCAGAGGCTTCTTTCCATGCTCGTCTTCAACTCTGGAATTTTGAAATTCCAATGATAAATCAAAATGGATTTTACAAGTGTCATAATCCACTGAACAGGTGTCCAGGGGTCTTCTGGCATCAGTGAACCACACTCTTCTATGATTTCGGATTCCTGCAGCGCGCTAGAGTATATGATCTAGACCTTGCACTGTAGGAATACCTCACATGCAATTTTGGCACATAAACTCAAACACAAATGGTAAACTTTGGATTTTGTATAAGTATATAGTTTAAGTAAGCATTTTAAGGACTTTGAAAGATATGTAATATTTAATAAGCCATTAAAGGTGCCATTAAGGGTGAAAACAAATAAACCAATGAAAACCATAACATGACACTAAAGAGAAAATCAAAACCATTTACCAAAAACACTTAAAATCTAAAATAAAAATAGAATGAAAACGAAAAAGAGGAATAAACATTTTAAAAAACACACACAAAAACTGAGGACAATTTCAGTGTTAACATATGGCTCCTGCTGAGGGATGAAATGCTCCTTGTGAGGTTTTAAGAACATGTAGACCTTCTGCCTTATTCATTGGGTGATGGAGTCATTTGCCAAAACTCTGAAACTTTCTCAAACTCTTGAGCACACACCTCTGAAATAACAAAATACTGCTGCAAACCAACATATTGAAAAGAATCTACTCCTACTTCTAATCGGTAGAAGCAAACTAATCACGTATAATCATACTTCCAATGAAGCCATGATAGCATCCAACCAATTGTAACAACTTCCTGCAGGTAGATTGAAATCAAAGAAGAATTTAACATCTGAAGTAGAAATTTAATTTGCAAAGCATATTCTACATTGATTTCAAATTCTAAAAGGCTAAAACTTTTTGAAAACCATGACTTCGTGTAAATGACCACTGGGTTTTGCCAATCATGTTGCATTTCCAGCTGATATGGAAAGCCATATTGTTCCTTTGCTTTTCTGATCAAACGATACTTCATGAGTTCTACTAGAAAAAGAGCATAAACACCACTACATTGGAAATCAAAGGCATCAAGATTATCTTGAATCTGCTCCATAATTTCTTGGACAACATAAACAACAAACTGGTCCTTTTTTCCCATGCTACCTTCAGATAAATAACTATCATACATTGGCTCCGGTTGTTCATGGATAATGGACTGAATGTCTTCATGAACCAGTTGAAACTTTTTTTCCGCATCACTCATATATGAATCATCATCATCATATTTATAAAAATTAGAGCAGTCTGATAAAATTTCAATGATGATGCTAAAGGTTCATGTTTTTCTTCATTCAATAAATCTTGAAAAGTCTTTTATGGTATCATATCATCATGAAAACAACTAAAGTTATTTGAACCAAATGCTTCTACAATAATTCCTTCAGTACAAAGTTGATCTTCATAAATATTTGGAGTAGCGGATACACCTGACATAATATCATTTGCCTCTACAACATAACTGTCAACATCCTGAGCATCACAACAATGCTGAAATTTTCTCTTTTGAATAGAAGAATCAGCACACACTTCGAATATAATTCATTGTTGTTGATCTTCGTAAAAAATTGGGACAGTTTTTTCGTTGTGAGAACAATTATCAAAAATATTCAATGAATCTTTAGTCAGATTGTCATCAACACTAACCTTAAGATTATTCTGCAAACCTTCAACAACAGTGTAATTTTCTTCAATAGAGTGTTGAGCTTCACAAGGTTTTTCAACAGTAAACTCTTCATGATAATGATGTCTTGAATCCTGAAAACTGTCAAATGCCTCCTGGACTTCTTTTTCTTGAAATATTTCTTCATGAATTTCATAAGTAAGGCTATATTGATCATTATTACTAAAAGACTTCTTGTACTTAAATTGCTCACAACAGTCCTCTAAAAGGAGATCAGCAGGATAAATCCTCTTACAATATGAATGAAAGACAACATGAAAATCTTTTAGTGAAGAGATGCTAAAGATGGTAAGAAACCTGTACCACTGTCCGGCATCTCCTTCCAAGGAGTACGTAAACATTTTCAACAATACATCATCGTGATGAATATTAAGTTGGTCCATGTATTGATGGGAATCAATCAAGTGTTGTGCCGGATAGTCATGATCATCTCCTCTAAATATTGGAAGGAAGTCTCCCCATTCATCCATCGTAGACACGTCATTTGGAAATCCTGGAATATCAACAAAGATAAAAGGAGCAAACCTCTGTGCGAACATAGCAGCAAAAGAATTTGACATTTTGAAAGTGTGAAGTTGCTTCTAAATTTTTCAAACATGGAGTCGCCAAGAAAATCCTTCCCCTATGGAGTCACCTGGTGAAAATTTGTAGTCTGAAATAAAAACTTTCTGGTCTTGTTCACCTCAAAACCAGAACAACAAAGATATCCCAGGGAAGATGTAACTTCACTTCCGTCCCCGGCAACGCGCCAAAGATGTTTGTGCTAGAAATTGTCCCTAGACTACAGAGGGGCAAGCTAGTACAATCTCAATATGAAAATGAAATAGGTTTGTCTTGGTTTAGAGTTTGAAGGTTTCAATTTCAAGAAAATAAAAGGTAATCAAAGTAAAACAAGTACTAAATCATGTAATACATTGAAGAACTGAAATCATAAATCTTAACAGGGTAACTATAAACCATTACATTCTCAATCATACATACTGGTGTTTTGTCTACAACACATAAGCATTCACTGGATTAAAACTTAAAATAGAAAATGAATTCATATGTTGAATGACCAAACTGATCAGAAACAAATACTCAAGCAAATAAGATTAAATGGCTTATATCACATATATAATAATCTCAGTCTTCAGGACTTACATAAGAGTCTTGTAAGCTTTCAATATCATAACTATATATTGCTTCTTGAAACCAAAAAATCCCACCCCAACACTGAATGCTTGTCCTCATTTTATCATTAAAAGGATGTATTGGTTCCATAACTACTTCTGTAGGTCAAGTTTCAAAATATTCAGCAGTTACACTTAGTGGTTATTAAAGACTAATTAACCAAAAATAACAAAATCGGATTCTGGCAAAAATGGCAAATTTCTGAAGAAGAAAAAAGGGTCTCAAAGAAGCCTCCATATATCTCAATTCATGACACCTGTTAGAAAACTTAGAGAGGTGTTTTTAAATGACTACATGAAAAACAAAAACCTCTCTTGGTTTTTAAAAATGCCTCTCCAATTGATCGGAATATGTGCCAAAAATTTGTGACTAAAACAGGAAACTATTAAATATTTTAAACCCTGAACAATAGGCCACAAAGATGAATTCGAACCTTTCAAACGACGACACCTGTTGCAAAAATGAGATAGGTTTTTGTGAATGAATCCGTGAAGGAAAAAAACCTCTTTGGAATTTCTGAAATTCATCTCCATCACCTCGTAATCTGTGCTCAATTACGATGACTAAAACATGGAAAAACATAGTCATTCTCAGGAAACTGCTTATGCTTCTTTTCAGACATGTGTTCCTGCTCTGCAATATCAGGATTCATTAATTCTCCATGTAGATCGTCCTTCTGCATACCACATTCAACTGCATCTTCAAATACATCTTCTCTTAACTTTTTTAACAAAACTTGATTGCTTACTGGGCAGAGGCTTCTTTCCATGCTCGTCTTCAGCTCTGGAATTTTGAAATTCCAATGATAAATCAAAATGGATTTTACAAGTGTCATAATCCACTGAACAGGTGTCCAGGGGTCTTCTAGAATCAATGAACCACACTCTTCTGTGATTTCGGATTCTTGCAGCGCGCTAGAGTATATGATCTGGACCTGGCGCTGCGGGAATGCCTCACATGCAATTTTGGCACATAAACTCAAACACAAATGTTAAACTTTGGATTTTGTAAAAGTATATAGTTTAAGTAAACATTTTAAGGACTTTGAAAGATATATAATATTTAATAAGCCATTAAAGGTGCCATTAAGGGTGAAAACAAATAAACCAAAGAAAACCATAACATGACACTAAAGAGAAAATCAAAACCATTTATCAAAAACACTTAAAATCTAAAATAAAATAGAATGAAAACGAAAAAGAGGAATAATTTTTTTTTAAAACACACACAAAAACTAAGGACAATTTTAGTGTTAACATCTGGCTCCTGCTGAGGGATGAAATCCTCCTTGTGAGCTTTCAAGAACCTGTAAACTTTGTACCTTATTCATTGGGTGATGGAGTCATTTGCCAAAACTCTGAAACTTTCTCAAACTCTTGAGTACACACCTCTGAAATAACAAAATACTGCTGCAAACCAACATACTGAAAATAATCTACTCCTACTTCTAATCAGTAGAAGCAAACTAACCACGTATAATCATACTTCCAATGAAGCCATGATAGCATCCAACCAATTGTAACAACTTCTTGCAGGTAAATTGAAATCAAAGAAGAATTTAACATCTAAAATAGAAATTTAATTTGCAAAGCATATTCTACTTTGATTTCAAATTCTAAAAGGCTAAAACTGTTTGAAAACCATGACTTCGTGTAAATGACCACTGGGTTCTGCCAATCGTGCTGCATTTCCAGCTGATATGGAAAACCATATTGTTCCTCTGCTTTTCTGATCAAACGATACTTCATGAGTTCTGCTGGAAAAAGAGCATAAACACCATTACATTGGAAATCAAAGGCATCAAGATTATCTTGAATCTGCTCCATAATTTCTTGGACAACATAAACAACAAACTGGTCCTTTTTTCCCATGCTACCTTCAAATAAATAACTGGCATACATTGGCTCTGGTTGTTCATGGATAATGGACTGAATGTCTTCATGAACCGGCTGAAACGTTTCTGCCACGTCACTCATATCTGAATCATCATCATCATATTTATAAAAAATTAGAGCAGTCTGATAAAATTTCAATGATGATGCTAAAGGTTCATGTTTTTCTTCAGTCGATAAATCTTGAAAAGTCTTTTGTGGTATCATATCATCATGAAAACAACTAAAGTTATTTGAACCAAATGCTTCTACAATAATTCCTTCAGTACAAAGCTGATCTTCATAAATATTTGGAGCAGCGGATACACCTGACATAATATCATTTGCCTCTACAACATAACTGTCAACATCCTGAGCATCACAACAATGCTGAAATTTTCTCTTTTGAATAGAAGAATCAGCACACACTTCGAATATAATTCATTGTTGTTGATCTTCGTAAAAAATTGGGACAATTTTTTCGTTGTGAGAACAATTATAAAAAATATTCAATGAATCTTTAGTCAGATTGTCATCAACACTAACCTTAAGATTATTCTGCAAACCTTCAACAACAGGGTAATTTTCTTCGATAGAGTGTTGAGCTTCACAAGGTTTTTCAACAGTAAACTCTTCATGATAATGATGTCTTGAATCCTGAAAACTGTCAAATGCCTCCTGGACTTCTTTTTCTTGAAATATTTCTTCATGAATTTCATAAGTAAGGCTATATTGATCATTATTACTAAAAGACTTCTTGTACTTAAATTGCTCACAACAGTCCTCTAAAAGGAGATCAGCAGGATAAATCCTCTTACAATATGAATGAAATACAACATGAAAATATTTTAATGAAGAGATGCTAGAGACGGTAAGAGACCTGTACCACTGTCTGGCATCTCCTTCCAAGGAGTACATACACATTTTCAACAATACATCCTTGTGATGAATATCAAGTTAGTCCATGTATTGATGGAAATCAATCAAGTGTTGTGCCGAATAGTCATGATCATCTCCTCTAAATCTTGGAAGGAATTCTCCCCATTCATCCATCGTAGGCACATCATTTGGAAATCCCTGAATATCAACAAAGATAAAAGGAGCAAACCTCTGTGCGAACATAGCAGCAAAAGAATTTGACATTTTGAAAGTGTGAAGTTGCTTCTGCATTTTTCAAACATGGAGTCGCCAACAAATCCTTCCCCTGCGGAGTCACCTGGTGAAAATTTGTAGTCTGAAATAAAAACTTTCTGGTCTTGTTCACCTCAAAACCAGAACAAAAAAGATATCCCAGGGAAGATGTAACTTCACTTCCATCCCCGACAATGGCGCCAAAGTTGTTTATGCTATAAATTGTCCCTAGACTACAGAGGGGCAAGCTAGTACAATCTCAATATGGAAATGAAACAGGTTTGTCTTGGTTTAGGGTTTGAAGGTTTCAATTTCAAGAACATAAAAGGTAATCAAAGTAAAACAAGTACTAAATCATGTAATACATTGAAGAACTGAAATCATAAATCTTAACAGGGTAAATATAAACCATTACATTCTCAATCATACATACTGGTGTTTTGTCTACAACACATAAGCATTCACTGGATTAAAACTTAAAACAGAAAATGAATTCATATGCTGAATGACCAAACTGATCAGAAAACAAATACTCAATCAAATAAGATTAAATGGCTTATATCACATATATATTAATCTCAGTCTTTAGGACTTACATAAGAATCTTGTAAGCTTTCAATATCATAACTGTATATTGCTTCTTGAAACCAAAAAATCCCACCCCGACACTGAATGCTTGTCCTCATTTTATCATTACAAAGATGTAGTAGTTCCATAACTACTTCTTTAGGTCAAGTTTCGAAATATTCAGCAGTTACACTTATTGGTTATTAAAGACTAATTAACCAAAAATGACAAAATCAGATTCTAGGAAAAATGGCGAATTTCTGAAAACAAAAGGGTCTCAAAGAAGCCTCCATATCTCTCTATTCATGACACCTGTTAGAAAAATGAGAGAGGTTTTTTTTAATGACTCCATGAAGAACAACAACCTCTATTGGTTTTTAAAAATTCCACTCCAATTGATCGTAATACATGCCGAAAATTTGTGACTAAAACAGGAAACTATTAAATATTTTAAACCCTGAAAAATAGGGGCCACAAAGATGAATTCGAATCTTTCAAACGATGACACCTGTTGCAAAAATGAGATAGTTTTTTGTGAATGAATCCGTGATGGACAAAAACCTCTTTGGCATTTCTGAAATTCATCTCCATCGCATCGTAATCTGTGCTCAATTACGATGACTAAAACATGGAAAAACATAGTCATTCTCAAGAAAATGCTTATGCTTCTTTTCAGACATGTGTTCCTGCTCTACAATATCAGGCTTCATTAATTCTCCCTGTAGATTTTCCTTCTGCATACTACATTCAACTACATCTTCAAATACATCTTCTCGAAACTTTTTTAACAAAATTTGATTGCTTACTGGGCAGAGGCTTCTTTCCATGCTCGTCTTCAGCTCTGGAATTTTGAAATTCCAATGATAAATCAAAATGGATTTTACAAGTGTCATAATCCACTGAAAAGGTGTCCAGGGGTCCCCTGGCATCAATGAACCACAGTCTTCTATGATTTCGGATTCCTGCAGTGCACTAGAGTATATGATCTGGACCTTGCGCTGCGGGAATACCTCACATGCAATTTTGGCACATAAACTCAAACACAAATGTTAACTTTGGATTTTGTATAAGTATATAGTTTAAGTAAGCATTTTAAGGACTTTGAAAGATATATAATATTTAATAAGCCATTAAGGGTGAAATCAAATAAACCAAAGAAAACCATAACATGACACTAAAGAGAAAATCAAAACCATTTATCAAAAACACTTAAAATCTAAAATAAAAATAGAATGAAAACGAAAAAGAGGAATAAACATTTTAAAAAACACACACAAAAACTGAGGACAATTTCAATGTTAATAGCAACATTTGTCATTTACTGTGAAATGATTGGAATGTGTCTCCTGCAGTGAGAAGACGACAAGAGATACCTTTTCTAGCTCATCTGTTGCCAAAGATTTATAGAGTAATTTTCGAAAAAAGGTTGCTAAGAGTATTGCCAGAAAATGAAGGAGACAGTTGAACATTCGAAGGGCATCCAAATCAATCTCTCATAGAAAAAAAGCAACAGGAATATGACACTTAGCAGCAGTTATTTTCCAGCAGTTTTGAATATTATGGAGATTTAGTTTTGTGACAGATGTAATAAGTAGTTATAGATTTCCTATTTTTAGAAATTGGCAGTTAGGTTTTGGCTCAATGAGCCTTTTTCATGTATAAATACACATTTTTGCAATGTAATTAGGGGGGTTGGAACTCGTGAGAAGAATACACATTTTTTATCGAGCTCTTTTCAGTTTAATAAAGATAGTCGAGTAGAGTTGAGCATATTTTCAAGAGTAAAGATTCCGAAGTTGTTAATTTACAGTCTGTATTTTTCCTTTCCTTATGTGTTTTGTTATTCTAGTGAATTTCTTTCGATTATGTTTTCCTTCATGCTTTGATGATATTTTATTTAAATCAGAATTCATGTAACTATGCTCTGGTTTAATTGGATCAAAGTATTCACAATTTTTCCACTAAATTCAATGTTGGATCCATCTATAATCAGTTCCTAGTATTGATGGACTGTCTCTTTTTCTTCAATTATCGCCTGCCAAGCAAGAACTTAATTGTGAAAAGATAATTACCTTGCCTTTGCAAAAATACTCATTGTTTAAACTCTGGTGATTCTTAAATGTTTTAGTTTTTTTACTCCATGCCCAATGGTATCCATGTGTTTCAGCCTCTTACAATTTAAAAAAAAAAAAATCATTTTGAAATATCTCTAGCCATTGTATTCATTTGTTGAGAGAGCCCTCTTTGGTAGGAAAAAAGCTAGGTTTCCTCCTAAAGATTGCTATGAAATAGTTACCTTAGAACTATCCCTCCACAACCAAGGGAGAAATTCTGAGTGTTAACATTTTGGCGTCGTTGTCGGGGATCAAAAGTTTAAATCTTCCCTGGGAGAAACAACAAAGATCAGAGCTGATTGTTGATGGTGAACAGTAGTCAGACACAAAGAAGGTTGTAGATTATTCACCTGGCGGCTCTGCTATCAACAGAATACAGAATTCAAAGCATCACTGGCGACTCCATTGTCTGAAGAGAGATTCCATGGAAGCTTACAAATCTGCAAGGTATGCTCCTATGAATCATTGACACATTCCAGGTTTTCCAAATCGTATACCTTGTATAGATTGGAAAACATATTTGCCCAAATTTAAAGATGAGGAAGGAGATGATGCTAATCTGCATTTAATCAAATTCCATATGCATATATATAAGCTAAGGGTGAAATTTCATGAAGATTCCCTTATGAAAATTTTCATGGCTACGTTGGAAGGAAAGGAAAGAACATGGTATGAAAAGTTACCATCTTCTAGTTTGTATTCCCTAGAGGATTTTCATTCAGCATTCTATGAAAATTATAAGAAAAGTTACTCATCTTTATCACTGTTTGTTTGTCAAGTCAATTTTGAAAATTTTATGTAACACGTGGAAAATGAATTTGGTGATGAATAATTAATGGATGAGTAAATTAAAGAGTTTTATGAAATGTTAAAGAGTAGCTTCCATAATATTCAGCAAGATTTTCAGCAGACAATACTTTCTTCTTTGATTTTAAATGAAGAAAATCATAACCTTAGTATTCAGATTCCTTCTCCTGTGAATGATGAGAAAATTTAGCAACCTTTAGAAGTTTCAGAGGATACAGGAGAAGTCATTCATGGTTCAAAAATTCTTAAGGTTCATCTATGTGAAAAATTTAATGAAACAGATTAGGGGTTTAATATTGAAATTCACGTTCCTTTCCTTGATTTTGTTGAAGATTCTCAGATTTTTAGTGACCAAGAGAAGAATGTGGATAGTCAATCAGTGTTTTTTGCAGTTCATTTACCTTCTGATGAAGTCATTAAAGAATAATTTTCTCTTTTAGATCATTTTGAAAATGAAGATGCTATTCAGAATTTTGAAATGAAAGATTCAAAAATTATGAAAAACCAAAATGATATTCCTGTTGAACTACATGAAGGGTCACTTTTTGATATACCTTTTAAGCTACATGAAGAACCAAACATAAAAAATTTGCATGATAGGGAAGATAAACAAATGATTGCTTTTTACTTGAAAAATGATTAAATGGAACAACAACTAGCAGTTAGGAATAAAAGCAACTTAATTATTTTTTTTGATAATCAACAAGAGGTAATAGTTCATGGTCTTGAAGAGCCTTTTGCAATCAAGTAGCCATTTGCTTGATTGGTATCTTTATTTTTGAAGAGAGTCCAAGCAAAGTGCAATCAAGTAGCCATTTGCTTGATTGGATGCATTGGATCCTTCATATCACTTGATCCAACAATTGTTTTCAGCATGTTAGAGTAGGAGTGTATGCAATAAGCTTGAATATCAAGCATATTTTTCAGTATGGTTTGGAGTTTCAATTTGATTTCAGCAATGAGCAGTTTGGTTTTATTATTGAATTCCTAGCTTGTACAAAAGATGTAATAGTTTCAGTTTGGTTTTCAACGGTTTATTTTCAGTACAACTTTCAGTTTGCAGTTTGGGTTTCAGTAGGGTGATTTGTATATAAATAAGCTTGCTAGGCAAGCATTTATTTCAGCATTCTACAGTTTGTTTTCAGAAGTATGTTGTTGTTTCAGTTTGGATTGCTAGTTTGGTTTTAGTTGTATAGTTTGCAGATCATAGAGTACAGAGCAGGTTTCAGTTTGATATTGGGAACAACCCAATGGTCAGGCACATGATTTATGGGTTCTTTGCTACCTCACAGGGAGGATAGCATCCCCAGTTGGATCCAGTTGTTAGCACAATATGTTTTTCAAATTTGAATGAGGTATGACTAACAAAAAGTTGTTTCGATATAACCCAAAGCATTGGGAAGGAAGCACCTGGTCTTAAAAGAATGAACTGCATGGCCTTGGTTAAAGTTAAAAGGAGATAAAGGATTGACGAAGAGACTTGGAATATCATATAAATGAAATAATGGTCTAGATTTAACGAGAAAAGATCAACGGCAGAAGCAAAGTTTTGCCGGAGAGAGAAGCAGGGTGAATAACGTAAATAAAACTCTCTGAAATGGTCGTTGGAGCATCATTAAAAGGGGAATCATATCAACGGTCAGCTGATTGAGCGATGGAAAGATCAACGGTTCCCATACATTCCACGCTGCCAACATGCACGCCAGAGTGAGACCCTTGGCGGTTGCGAAATACCATACCGCCCTCCATGTGTCAACACTATCTCATTTCGCAATCTGGGAGGGTGGTAAGGGAAACCACCTTCCACTATTGCGAAACCACTATTCGGGAGATATAAAAGGTCAAATGCACATGAAAGGCAGCATTTGTCATTTACCGTGGAATGATTGGAATGTGTCTCCTGTAGTGAGAAGACAACAAGAGATACCTTTTCTAGCTCGTTCGTTGCCAAAGATATATAGAGTAATTTTCGAGAAAAGGTTGCCAAGAGTATTGCCAGAAAATGAAGGAGACAATTGAACATTCGAAGGGCATCCAAATCAATCTCTCATAGCAAAAAAAAATAGGAATAGGACACTTAGTAGCAGTTATTTTCCAACAGTTTTGAAGATTATGGAGATTTAGTTTTGTGACAGATGTAACAAGTAGTTATATGTTTCCTATTTTTAGAAATAGGCAATTAGGTTTTGGCTCAATGAGCCTTTTTCATGTATAAATACACATTTTTGCAATGTAATTAGGGGGGTTGGAACCCGTGAGAAGAATACACATTTTGTATCGAGCTCTTTCCAGTTTAATAAAGATAGCCGAGCAGAGTTGAGCATATTTTCAAGAGCAAAGTTTCCTAAGTTGTTGATTTACAGTCTGTATTTTTCCTTTCCTTATGTGTTTTGTTATTCCAGTGAATTTCTTTCCATTATGTTTTCCTTCATGCTTTGATGAGAATTTATTTAAATCAGAATTCATGTAACTATGCTCTGATTTAATTGGATCAAAGTATTCACAATTTTTCCACTAAATTCAATGCTGGATTCATCTATAATCGGTGCCTAATATTGATGGATTGTCTCTTTTTCTTCAATTATCGCCTGCTAAACAAGAAATTGACTGTGAAAAGATAATTACCTTGCCTTTGCAAAAATCCCCATTGTTTAAACTCTGTTGGTTCTTAAATGTTTTAGTTTTTTTACTCCATGCCCAATGGTATCCATGTGTTTCAGCCTCTTACAATTTTTAAAAACACAATCATTTTGAAATATCTCTAGCCATTGTATTCATTTGCTGAGAGAGCCCTCTCTGGTAGGAAAAAAGCTAGGTTTCCTTCTAAAGATTGCTTTGAAATAGTTACCTTAGAACTATCCCTCCACAACCAAGGGAGAAATTCTGAGTGCTAACAGCTGGGAATACACCAAGTCAAGCTGTTGAACCTTAATAATGGCTTGCTCTTCTATTTGTACTCCAGAGAGAGCCACATCGTTCGAGATGAAAGGTTTTAATGACTTACTGAACCAATCTGTTAAGAACTCATCATGAATTTGTGCCTTTATCAAATTTCATCTCCTCCTCCATTCATGAATGCGATTGAAAATGTGCATGCACTTATCCTGTCTGAATGGAGTCAAGAGTTCTATGCCAGTCTCATAGAGGACTATTAAATGGAAATGGTTCAAGAATATCATGGCAATCGCATTAAAGTTTTGAAAGGAAGCTCATAGTAATTCAAGGTACCACTTTACTGCTACCCCTGTTTAGGTCCTTTGGAAGAGATGGAATCTAATGGAATCATCAATCAATGAGTTCGAATAACACCAAAGATGAATTGTCATCACATGGTTAGCCAAATATTCTTTTGGCTTCCCTTCAAACTTAAGGATGTCTGAAGGAAGTTTTGTATGGATAGGAGGCCATCTAGGATCATGTAACATTGGATCATTGGTTGAATTCATTATATGGCAAAATCAAACTATCAAAGAATGGTAACTTTGTCTATTCCATTGAATTCCAAGTTCCAGGAGCATTGGATGCCCATTGGTTTGTATTGACAAAAGATTGGCCTAGTATATAGTAATTCCTAGGAATTGTGAAAGGATGATTATTCTGTCCAAAATTTTGATTTTGATCGAACTAAGTTTGTATAAATGGCGGCATATTGCTTCCAGGTATGCCCCCCATGAAAATTCAGTTTCATTGTGAGGTATTAACATCTAAAGGATTGGCCATGTTCTTCCCTCCTACCCCATATGAAGGAATGTTTCCTTGGTGCATGGTGTGCCCCTAAGGAAATCCGGCACTAGTGCCCCTATTCCTGGATTAATCATATTGCCTTGTGGCACATTTAGTCCTACAGAAGCACCAATATTTATACCACCCATTCCTATGAAAGGCATGCTCATCTGAGGATGGCTAGAGACATGAATGATTCCAGCCATAATGGAAGGTGTGGGCATGGATGTGTGTCTGACATAGGGTGGGAAAGCATAAGATGGAACTGATGGACCACTACAAGGGGTAGTAGTATTCGTTGATATGGGAGGTGTATTATCATTCATAGGTTGGAAACCAGGAAATGCCATCCCAAAGGAGAAGGGGTTAGTGCCTTGAGGAATGGATGTAGACCCACTTAAAGGAGGGCCATTCGATGGAATATTCCCTCTAGTAGGCATCAATGAGGATAGTGGGAAGCATCCAGATGTTGTCGTGGATGAAACATTAGGATTTACTTCTCCTATCGGATTGGAATTGACTGGAGGTGGAGTGACCCCAATAACAAGTACCTTTCTTGAGTTCTCCATACACTCAGATAGCGGATTATTCATTATAGGTATGTGTAACTCAAACTCTGGATTTTGGACAAAATTAGGACTTTGTGGTGGTTTTAATAGCCCTTCGGGGTCTGATATATCCTCTATTGCAATAGGACCTAATTTTTCCTCAGGGCGAAGAGATGTGGCTATGGGGGTGTTATTCAGTTATCCCTCAATGTCATTAAGGTGTACTTATTTGGAAAACCTTTTAGACTCACTAGAGCTTGAAAGGTTTTCTCCTTCTTCATGTTCTATTTCTGGTTTTTGGTTCTCTTCCTTTACCCCCTGTGGGGGTATATCATTGTAATCCAATATTCTCCTTAGTGTAGGTAACTCTCTCCATTCAAGAGAGAGTTGTTGAATACTTCTGAACCTATGAAAAGTTTAAGTGACCACGGTGGCCTACTGAAGACACAAAGGAACAAGTTTGACAAATTAAGAAATAAAACAAACAACATGCACTAAAAAATTCTCGAAAATATTTATTCAAGCATAAATACTCTCCTAATGATAAGTTCTTAGTTGTTTAGAACCAAATACTAATCAGTGAAGAAATGAAAATAAGCATCTTCTGAAGGTTAGTCTGGGATGATTAGGTCCCAATCCCGACCACTAAATATTTGAAAAGAGGTTGTTATGATAACATTCATGCAATAATCGTAATGGGTGCAAGTACTTACCTTCGGTGAATACCCTCTCAAGGAATCGAGATGGAGATTCTACGTTTGCCTCAAGTACCACAAGATGTTCCCCTTGCAATGACCTGTGAGGGTCCTAGGAAAGGCAACTAAGGCCACCACTTCACACTTGGTAGTCAGGCAGAACAATCGTTGGAAAGAGCTTCTGCGAATGGGCAAGGAACATAGGACACAAGTACCAAACCCAAAGTTGTTAGTGAGAAGTGGTGTCACCCTGAGGACTTACCACTCCTTAACAAATCCCAAACTCGCATAACCCCACTAATCCAAGCAATAGGGGACAATCTTCCCAATTGGACTAGTTTTACCTACGACTTGACGCCTGTGTTAGAGGCGCATTCCCGACAAGTACTTCATGCTACTAATGGATTAAACTCTCTTTAGTGCCTGACAAGTACTTCCTCTACTAATGGATTAAACTCTTTTTAGTTGTTCCTAGTCTAAATCTTGTGTGGCCTTGGAGGAGTTAACTCACAACACCTATCTCCAACATATTAGAACCTAGACTATTAGATGAGTTTCTATAAAAGAAGATCTCCTAGATTCTTTACAATGCTTTCTAGTTTTCAAAAATAGCAATTTCAAAATACTTTTTCAAAAAAGAAGAAATTAAGTGCAACTAAAGATATTCCAATGCAAATGCACACATTTACAGTCTTTCTAGTGAAAGATGAAGCACTTTTCAAACCACGGAATAAAATATTTCAATGCAAATGCAATCTACCAATTTTTTGTTTCAAAAACCAAATACAATTTTGAAGATCGAAATACATTTTTTTTAACAACTATACTAATGCAAGCAACAAAAATAAAAATGATATGCCTATCACTATGGTGAAAACAACTTCTAACACTAGCCTCACCGACCACAATCCAAAGCCAAGTTCGAGAATAAACAAGTTCTTAGTCTCAAACAAGTTAATAGGTCTACTAGGTGACAAGGTTTTGGAAGCCAATTTTGCTTTCAAGCAAGGGTAAGCAAGGCCACAAACAACTTGATTATGCTCTAGGTATTCACACTCAAGGCTTATTAATCACTCAAACAAATGAAAAGCAAAAGAAGTATACGACACTCCTAACACTTTTCACGAAATTTTGACTCAATCTTAAGACAAACACGCTCAAACACCACCCAAACAGATCCAAACAGGACCCAAAAAGTCCCTATATCACTCATACAATCTAAACAATCCAAGACTTTTAGGAAAAATAGGGTAGAACTAACAATTTTTACAAGATAAACAAATTCATGCCTGTCCAGAAGGTTAGGTGCAAATCATTTGTGCATGTCACCACTACAGGGTGCGAATGACCCCTACCGTTCGCGATTGTAACTACTATAGGGTGTGAATGGCTCCTGGGATGGACTAAAAAAGAAAAAAATTCAGGACACTTTCAAAATTCTGGGAATTTCAAGGTATCTAGGGTATGGTTAAGTCTATTAGTGACTGACACACCCAAAAACAAACTAAAAATAAATCAACAAGGCCCTACAGAGGTTGGTTTATACCCAATGGAGTCACTAATTCTGTTGTTCGGAAATAAATCCTATGACTAACCTAAATGTATTTGTTTACAAATAAATTAGACTCTTATACCCACATAAGACCACATATAAACTTCAATAAGCAATTCTAAACTAGAGAAGATATTAGAGACAAGAGAGGTATGTACCTTTTCCAAAGGTTGTCCTAGTTGATCCTTTCTCTTTTCTAAGGATCCACTCTTTGATGCCCAATGTCAACTTGCAAAACCAACAAACCCAATCTTCCTCAAGCTAATTTGACACTTAACAAAGAATGTAAATGAATTGGAAACGAGAAGAACATTAACTATCTAATAAATTTCAATATAAATAACAAAACATTCTTGATGTCAACCAACAATCATAACAACACTTGATTGGGGGAGAGAAAGATGTCAAATATCGAATATAGTATTGAAACAAGTACAAGATATATCTTCTCAATGCTCGGCACCTTATCGAACTTGAAGATTTCAGTCTCTTTGCTCATGCACTTCGACGATCCCACTATAATCCACTGGATATATATATAGGGGAGAAGTTACTTGAGGGCAGAAAGTTCAATATTCACAGATATAAGGGTCAGCAACAAGGATTACTGATGGATAGGGATGAAGGGAGTGTGAGTGATTACCCTAGCCTTCCTTTGGTAACTTGGGTGTCTAGGTGTCCCCCCTTGGTCCATTTCATTTCCCTTTTATATTTAGAGAAAATAGTTGTAAACGGTTATCAGGTAGTTTAGGGAGTTGCAAATGGGAAAAAGTAATTTTGTAAACTTTGCAACTCCCATAATTTAATTTTTTTATAATTTTTTGATGGTATTATTGGGAATTCGCGCCCTATTCAAAGGAAATATGTGAATGATTCATGCCCTATCCAAATGAAAGGGGTGAATTTACCTTTATTGAGTTTACAACTATCAGAATACAATCTAGGTGCTGAGGTTTCACTTTTAATGATCAGGGCCATCAATGAGGGTCAATTCATAAGCTCTTCCATCCATAACTATCCTTTTTGTGAGTGAACATTGACACTTTGAGTGTCATCTTTTGATCTGTCATCAAGGACGGAGAAGTGCCCATTTGATCTATAACAATTTCAATTAGATTTTGGTTTTGAATTCACAATGTTTGACTTCAAATTTAACTACATGTTTACTACGCATCAATATTCTCTTGTGTTTTTAAATTATGTATTATTATTCTTGTTGAAGGCAGGTTATATTGTAATCGGTTGCAAGTAAAACATGCTTGACTTTGTATTAGTAAATTTAATATTACAAATACTCTTAAGGTTAAACATTATACACTGAATAATACTAATTTTTGAATATATTAAAATCAAATTATTTGTATTTGACTCGTTAAAAGTGTGAAATAATTTGATTTGACAATTTATCATGTTATTGTTGTCGTTATGAGAACTTTTTTAAAATAAAAATATTAATTATGTCCTATGGATTAATACAAGGAAATGATGATCCTGACGATGCTTTGGGTTCAAGAGTCTTAATGACTAGCAAGTAATGAATTTTGAATTTCTTTCACAAAAATGGATTTTTTTGTATTATAAAAAAAGGTCACTACTAAACCGAACGACCTGTAATTATGATCATGTTACTTCTAAAACGAGTGAGGTAGAGCTTATAGTTCAAATCTATATAGAAAATATAGAAAGCAAAATAGTACAGTCATCTATAATCCAATTATTTCTATAATTTCGACTAGTGTAAATTCGGTTAAATTGTCCTAAATACAAAAAACATTTATAATGCATAGAAAATCGGTAAATTGAACATTATCCTTGAATGCTTGAACCATTTGGCTTATGTTCTGCTTTGGGATAAGAACGGGGGGAATAGGTTTCCCCACCCTTAGTCTTTACATTCTCATATGAGCCTCCAGAGACAACCAAGTCAGCGAAATTCATGTCCATTACCAAACTGAACTTCTAATCCTTTCCCAAGTCCTGAATTGTATCCTGCAACATAGTGATTGTTTTCTCCTGAGCTTCATATTTACCTTTCCAAAATTCTATCTCAATTTCAACCATTTTCAATTTACCCTCATATGTTTCACTTGGGACACCAGGAGATCATGTTTTGTATTGGAAATGAATTGGAAATGAAATGATCTCGGGCATATTTAGCCTCCCAAAATTTTTGCTAATTAGCAAACTTCTGACTTTCACTGTCCACAGTTCCATTCAGGTCCGCTTGAGGTATCCCCTCCCTTCTCTCAATGAGGTCCTTGCTTTCCAGACCTTGATCCATTCTGCTTTTAATGCGGCAAGATACAACCAAAGAGTCCTAAAATATTTTCACCTAAGAATTTGTTGCCACCTGACTGTAATCGCTCCCCAAGACTCCAACCAAAGCTGAATTGATTCTAAGGATGGCAGAACTTGCATGAAAATACCTAGGTGTCCTATAATTCAGAAGACCCGCGTCTAATGCCACCAGGACTTGAGACACAATCTCTAAATATAATTTATTAATTTTGGTATTTCCCAGGCCTCTGCAACAATTACCATGTTCTATCAAGCCAGTTTGAATGCTTACCTCCTACAAGGTTCGAGTAGACAACATTGAATGAGCACTAAAAAGATTCAACTATATACCTTCATCACCCTCCCACCGAGTTCAAATAGACTTCGTCAAAAGATCACTATAGATATTCAAACACATACCTTGAGCATGTTGACGATCTCCACCCGAGCATTGGTCATCTATGCGGTTCAAAATTCTCCAAAACCCGTATGAGCAAACAGGGAAGAGATATTCAAGAATAGGCCAACCATCTTCAATGTTTACAGTTGAGAGTGTAGTATCTTTGCTCGACTGAGGACTATAGAAATTTGAGAGCATAATTTCCACTCCCTCTTTTTCTATAATTCTCCAGAACCAATCACCATGAAAACTCTAGAAAATGCAGACAGGGATGAGCCCGCCACCTTCATAATTTACTAAAGATTGAGTGCCTATGCTCAGAACTAAATTCCGACCATCACCATTAAACTGATCTAGATGCATTGTACGTGAGTTCAACTACCTCGTAAGAATATGAGAGGGACCGCTAAAATACATAACACCCCACATATTGAAATTTCATACAAAAGGAGAAGGCAATATAACATTCATCTGATGACTAGAAACATCACCGTTCTTGACACCACTGTGAGGAAAGAGGGAGAGTATGGTAGTAATAATCATTACCATCAAATCCTTGCAAGCAAAGAGGACTATTTGATGTGGCTTCATTAAGTTACCTATGAGCTCATTGAAAACTAATGTAAATGCATATTTTATCCAAGGATTTCCTTGACACTTGGCAATCTCTCCACAAACAAAAAAACATGTACACTACGCCATGGATAAAAATTCTTTTAGTTTCTTGCCATGAAACCAAAGTAAGGGGATATAATGAATAGATATTTTTCCATTAATTATCAATTTTTTCCATTAATTATCAAATACCCTATGGGAATATTACAAGCCAAATTTGCTTGATGGTCAGCCTCTTTGTTTAGGGCTCACAACACATGGAAAAAACTGACCTCCCTTATACCATTATCTTCACTTTAGGTTCTCACCAGCAAACGAGCTAAAATCAAGTCTTTTGGATTTGCACGAAGCATTGAATGACGAATTATAACCATTGAGTCTCCTATCACATTCAAAATATGTATTTATGCGCCTTTAACCTGCTTCAAACCTTGCCACGTGGCTGTTGCTTCTGCTTAATTGTTTTCCATTATTCCCACACCCCAAGCATACTTTTTTCTCAAGTTTTCCTCCAAGTCCAATAGCACTCCACCTGCCAACCATGAATGAATAATTTTTTTATTAATAAACCATCTTTGCTTCATTAATGCCACTCCACCTCCGATACCCTCGCACAAGCAGATAAAGCAGATCCCAATTTTGGAAAATGTCATTTCGGGTTAAGTGTATATGATTATTAATTGTTGGGAATAGGTGTATATGATTATTAATTACTCTAAATATACACATTGGTCATAAGCATATTTCTAAAATATAATACTATGGAGTTAATTATGTTATAAGATTTGTAGATAATAATGAGATTTAAATTTTAATGAACAATTAAAAATATTTATCTTATGCTAAATGTAAATAGAGATGAAATTATATATATATATTTATTTATTTATTTTTTTCCAAGGAAAAAAGCGTAATTTCATTATATTATAATCAAATTACATATAAGAGCTTCAAGAGCTCTTTCAAGTATAAGCTTTTCATCTGCTTCAGAAAAAAAGAATAGAGAGCAAGACTCTACGAGAGAGCTTTATAAACTTTTACAAAATGACCACATAGGTACGTAGATAGACCCAAAAATATTGTAGTTGTGCAATAACCAACTCATATAGAGCCGAAAGAAACAAATAAAAAGAAAGCCACAAATGTAGAGGCATCAAATGTAGACCCGCAGAAACAGATGGTTTGTAGAGCCACCGGCATCTTGAACAAGACCCAGCAGTGTTGACGAAAGAAAAGTTCACACCGCACCGTGAAACATCCAGCCAAATTGTCTGTTGACAATGTCTTCCGATCGGTGCCGCTGCAAATAAAGAAGATAAGAAGCCCACATCAAAGCGGATGTCCACCCCCAACTAACAGCAGCCGATGTCCCCGTCATGGACACAATTCCCTGCAGACACCCCTCAACACTTAGATCAGTCGCCGCCGCCAATGATAAACAGGTGTCCCACGTGGAAATGGGTCGCCGCGCAAAAGACTCCACCACCCCTCCGCTTGCAGTGAGTCGACCACCCCTGCCACATACCTTGCAAGAAGAGTGCATTTGCGGCCATAGCCACCGCTGGAATCCGCCCACCACCTAACCAAATGAGAGCTGTCACCACCGTCGAGGGAGCCGCCTTCACCCGTGCGTCGAGTTCATGCTTCCAAGCAGCACGCCCTGGTCACAAGATGCTAAGGAGAAGAAGAATGGTGGACATGGAAGGATCCATGGTAGTCGGTTTCAAAACGTGTTCGGCTCTCAAACCTAGTCCAAAACACTGCAGACGCGATTAGGTTTTCGGCTCCGTCAGAGTATCCTATTTCGAAATTAGATATATATATATAAAGATGCTTTAGGAAGTATGTATGTAATTTTTTGAAGCCCACACGGCAGAACTAAGTTTTTGGATAAATTCCAAACAAATGAATGTAAATATGAAGTATTTTGGTAGCCCTCAAGGCCAACCATTTTGTTGTAAGCTCCAAGTGGGCAGTTCAAGTTATTCGAAGGAATAAAAAGATTTTCATTTGGAAAAAATAAAATAAAAAATTATATATATATATAGCCCCAAGGGGTAGCTCAGTTGGTTAGAGTCCAAATCCAAAGACCGTTTGATATTGAGGTTGGAGGTTAAATTCTCACGAATCCAACTCTCTGGTCCTTCGAGGTTAGGCTCCCATAATTGGAACCGATAGGGTGAGGCCCCTTTGGGTGGGCCCCCTAGAATTATTACTGTGGATGTAGCGAGCCCCGACCACACTTGACGAAGCTCTGAACCACACGAATATATATATATATATATCACAAAATTAAAAAATCAACATATTTATTTATTTAAATGTTTAATTATTTTTGTTACATGGTTATTTTTTAAGATTATTAATTTAATTAATTGTATTTGCCCACGCATCCATCGGAAGCAATATGGCCCATAACTATGGATCGGACCACCATGATGGCCAAAAAACTCAACCCATCTCCTCATGTGTGGCTCCCGCGGATCTGGGCTAGCTATCTCTATATGTTGTGGGCGGAAGTGAGGAACCCACTCCACAAAGAAAGATACCAAGATGGACCTGTAACCAAATTGTTTGGTCTTTCCCAACCGACACTTGGTCAACTGATCTTTCATGATGATCGACAAAATCTCGCGCTAGTTGAACATATTAGGTTCCATGCACTCCATGGCACATAACATCTAGGATCCGGTTGCTTGGTGGTGGGACTTGGTTCCCGCTACTTGAACCACTATGAAGAGGACAGTCCTCATTGATAGATCACGGACTTGTGCAATCGGGATCTTCCCGATAGACTTCCTAGTCCCAGGCTCACAATACTAGATGATGAGTTCATTCGTATTTCCATCACCTCCACTCTTCCCAGTAATCATGGCTTGAGTCCCTCTTCTTGAGAGCCTGGTCAGAAAATAGATGTCATCTATCTCAAGGGTAATGATGTGGGTCCCTACTCATAAATATTGTTCAG
The DNA here is from genome assembly GCA_027924585.1 of Larix kaempferi. Classification (NCBI taxonomy): domain Eukaryota; kingdom Viridiplantae; phylum Streptophyta; class Pinopsida; order Pinales; family Pinaceae; genus Larix; species Larix kaempferi. Next base: position 7,288,427 of record BSBM01000129.1, on the reverse strand, counting down.
CAAGATCCCACATGTCCACCAAATACCCCAATAAATGCACTTGGGCCCTCATATTCAGAGTAAGGAATAATTTCTTTAAGCCACATTCTTGAAGTGCCAACATTGTATTGGCATCATTCCATCCTTCCAAATTCTCCAATTCATGATCTTGTTCCTTCCATTCTAGCACCATTTTCCTTGCTTGAAGACCTGCAAAACCAAAAATGGGGATTAAGAACCCTTCATATGAAAGAAAACCCCCAAAACTTTGATGCATTCATCTTTGGGGCTGCGTTTTACGGTCGACGTGACTCAACTTCATACACAATGTGACATCGACGCGTCTTGCCATTTTGTGGACCACGACGCAGGTCTCAAAAAGACATATCGCACCAACCAGGGCACGCGTTTCTTGCTAAAAAATGACCCCAAATCCATCAAAACCACAAAATTTACAGTGTTTTAACCTAGAAAATGAAATGAGAAGGCGAGGGTAGTTAGCTGGAGTTGACAACGCTCGACTCCACTGCTTGAGGTGCCCAAAATATTCGACACAAGATTGATACCACAAGGAGTTTTTACCCTTCGTGGTAAAAAGAACAAAGATGGAATAGTAAAATAAGTCATTTTCACCCCTTTTTAATGAGTTGAAGGTGAATATTTTAATATTTTACCTTGTATTTTTTTATTACTTTTTACCATTTTTAATTAAAAAACCCTTCATTGGTTAATTGATATAGTTTTTTAACACTTGTTGTTGAGACTACAGATCAAACATAATGATGAAGTTATTGTCCAAGCTATCTTGCATGCTCGAGAACACCATTGGAGTTGTCTTTAAGCTCTTTTCATAATCTTAAGATACGAAAAGATTGTCGAGTGAACTTGCTTCCTTTCACGCTCTTAAAAGGATTTGAAAGGGCATCTATTCAGTTTTAGTTTACCCCTTTTTTGGGCTGCGTAGTATTAATTATGAAAAAGGAATACCCTAGTCAACCACTAGGAGAGTTCTTCTGGGTATTATTTTACACTTTTTCGGACCTCGGGGACTAAATTTACGAAAAACGTTCACCTTTGAGTCTTCTTTAGTTTTTTCAGACTCTCTAAATATGAAAAATCGTCGAGTTTTCCTTCTCTGGACTCGTAAAATTAAACATTGAAGGACCCTTTCAGGAACGAACCTCTCCTTCCTCAGGTTCGTAAAATGTATGAGGTTGGACCCATCCTAAGGACGAGCTATATCAAGCATGTGTTACCCTCCTCGAGCTCGTTAATAAACAAGGAGGTACTCGTTAATCATTATGGGGAATACGGGAAGGGAAATGCATCCGAATTTGTATTTATGGTAGCTTATCGTCGCCCTTGAACATGGCACTTTTGTTTCTTCCAAACAATTGGGTAATCAACTTGTCTTTGAGTCGTTTCAAGTCCATGAGTGTCTTTACTCCTTTGGGTCATCCGAATATTGTTCCGCTCATGTTGCATTATGTCTCGGTTTCTGTCTCACCAAATCAATGATGTAGGGCCACTAGTCGTGCCATAAAGTGTTCAAGGGAAGTCCTCCATTTGTGTCAAATTTGGTAGGTGTCAAGTTCTTTATTGTATCAGTTATCCTTGAAGTGGTTTCTCAACAACACTTGTCCATATACCTTGTGTCATTCCATGCTCATTTGATCTACCATCCAAAATCATCTTCTTGTTTTGGTTTTGTGTCAATGATGGGGGATACCATGTCCCTCTTTCGATGGATCTATCCCTGTCGACGCCAGCGCATCATTTAGGGATTAGATTCAGAAACCACCTAGTACCTTGAAGCCTGCATGCCTCAATGGTAGGTTTTCTCGCCTTCGACAATAGGTTCACATCATTAACCTCTGATCGAATGATTCCACGGATGTTTGACTCCAACTCATTAATCTGCATTCGTTGGGATGTACTAAGATACCTTGGGGATCATTATCATGATTGATGTTTTCCCTCGCACTTTCTAACGGTTCACATCATTGACCGGCAATCAAGTGGTTTCTACCATGTTCGACCTCAACACATTGTAATCACATGGTTATATTCGTATCATTTCGGGAATGGGTAGAAGACCTTGGGTTTGTCTGATGTCTTATTATTACACCCAGGTTACAATGGAGATTTTTTAGTAGGTTTCCACACAAATGTTACGGTGGAGACCTCATTGATGCACTCTCACATAGATCCATTCTTGTGTTGGTCATGGTTGTGTTATTATCTCGTCATGGATCTATGCTTGTATTTAGTAGCCATGATTGTGTCCAGTCATTCAGGAATGGGTCCACGCCGTGTTTTGGTGGCCATATCCTTAGCCAGTTTCAACATGGATCTACGATGTATTGGTCGGCAACCATGTTTTGAGTCATTGAGATATTTAGCTCCAAGATGTTAGAGCTTGTATTGCAAAGTCCTTGATTATTGTCGACAGTTCTCTGACCAATGGTTCCTCGCTCCTGTGATCATATCAAAGTACTTGACCTATCACGTTTCTCTCTAGCTTCGTACTTTGGGGGGCATCCTGTTACACGAGATTTTCGTCCCTCGCATTGACCCAGTAACTTTCCATTGCCTTGATCCCTGAAGTGCTCATTCTAAAAGATAGATCCCATCTCTCTTGACCTATGAATTAACCCATCTAGCAACTGCAATGCGCTTTGCTTATTTAGAAACACGCGCCATTATCTCACCGACGTGCTTTGCTATACTAGCAACATGCATCTTCGATGTGTCTTGCTTATTAAGCAGACCATGTCTCCTGTCATCGACGCATAGTGCTCTATTGCCAAGTCGCGTCGAGGTTTGTATGGGCAGAAAAAGAGGTTTTCGAGAAGTCTCTGGAACCAATCTTATATGGATGAGATCCCCTTCCTATTTGCTAGGATCTAACTGGAATTCCTTACCTGTTGGGATCGTATCTCATCCATTATCCCTAAAGATATCATCTCTCCCCTATCCATATTTTCCTATAAATATAAGTCTTGGCCATGGGTGAGGGGAGGAGGAATTGAGAATAAAATTATGCTGGATAAATTACACCATAAGTGATAGACTTTAAATCCTTATCCTTCCTTAATTAAGGTGACATCTTGGAGCAAAGAGGAATCCATTGGAGAGGAGATACGACACCAAGGCATCAAAGGTTGTACTTATTTTTGGTTTCATTAATACAATTATGCATTTCATTTCCCATAAGTAATGTGTTATTTACTTATTGTACATCTCCTTGGTCATGTATTTAACGTAACCACATCATAGTTCTAGTTTCGATATTGTATTGCTTGTCTAGAATAATTTACTGGTAATTCTCATAAGTGGAGCGACAAGGTTACTAGGACATCGGTTTATTGGAGACAACTTGCACCCAAAGGTGAGTCTTCCATCTTTTTATTTGTGGTTGAATTCAGTTAGGGAAATGTGTGTATTATTGCTTGTTTTGTTCTAATTTGATGGTTAAATTAGGGAGGTCAGCTTATGTCCGCATTCGTAGACTAATCCTAAAATATACGGATGTCGTGATGATGTGTAAACCAACCAAAGGTGAGATTGAAGAATGGTTGCAAGTGAAAGAAGATGAGTTCGTGAAGAAGGAGACAAGAGGCCTGCCTGTAAACCCTGAAAGGTGGAAATAAAGGCACATACACTCTAACTTCCATGAAATTTTCTTTGATGAATTTCCTTGTATCTCGCGTCATTGGGTAAAGAAACAGATCGAAATTAATAGCACATGGAGAAGACCTGAACCCATAGAGTGGAATCAAGAGAAAATAGATAGGTTGAAGAATATGAATAATAATTGGTCTAGAGTAGTAGATTTCTAGTCCTAGAGGGTTAAGGAAGGGTATATTATGAAATTTTCCATAGAGTGTAGTGAGTCACATAGTTGCGCAAAGGGTAGATTTGAAGCAGGCCCTAGAAAGAGGTTTCTAGTGGAAATACCTTTGTGGATCAAGATGATATTTGTAGAAAAAGGGTTGATGACCATGGAACTTGTGAGCATGGAAGCGTAAACTCTGCGCTGAGGGGGAAGGGCATGAAGAGGTGGGAAAGTAGGTAGAACAACAATGGATCGAGAAGAGCAAAGGCTCTAGAGGGAGGAGCGATATGAAAGACGATCCAAGATAAGAGAGTCAGTAAAAAAGAGAGGAGAGGAGAGCAACCAAAGGGGGAGAATAGTTATGATAGGAGAGGAAAGAAGAATCCAATAGAAGAAAATGTGCCAAGAGGGTGCGGAGGAGGACCAAATGTGCTACAAGGGTGTGCAATGCCTTCACAGGAAGAGTGTGTAGAAGATGAGAGGCCACCAAAGAGGCATGGGATAGAAGATAATGGGAGATCCAAAGAGGATAGTGAAACCGAAACCCAACAACAAATCATAAGAGGAAACCCAAAGGAATTACAAGGAGCATAATTGTAGTTAAATGGAGGCACTCATATAACTATCATAGAGACTGCGCGCCTAAAACTAACCTCTCCTAAATTCAATGCTGAGAAGGAATGTACCTAGAAGAAACTGCATCTTCATCCCGACCGACTTGTGCCCCTTAGTCAATAGAGAAGTAAGTTTATTAACCCAATTTGAGCGAGAAGTAAGCCCCAAAGTTGAAGGAGAAACGACAAGAGGAGTAGAAGCAAGTCCTACCCCGGAAACTCAAAATCCATAAGAGAATACTACAGTGCCAACCATACCAATTTTGAACAAAAGAGCTCGTCCGTTGGTACACAATAGAATCGCAACGACTTTCAATCCAACTTTGATATTTCCTGTCTTCCATGGGACAAGGAAAGATGATGTCGAGCAACATTGGTTTAGGTGCAAAGCCATTTGGTCAACAAAGCAGATCACTGATGAAGCTACAAAGATCTCGCAACTAGAGACTACTTTCAGGTATCGAGCCTTGACCTGGTACATGAAATACAAGACAAACCTCTCCAAAAGACAGACAAGGGCATTAGCAAACATCAAGAGGGATCTCTTGAAAGAATTCTAGAATCCCAAATAAGAATCTCACTACATAATTGAGATAAAAGGAATAAAACAAAGGGTTGGGGAGTATGTCTGGGACTATGATCAACGGTTCAAGATCCTCTTATATCGCCTAAGCTCTTAGATTCAATATTTATAACATTGAGAGTGTTTCATTGTGGGTCTGTTGCTACATATCAGAGTTCGTTGTACTCATCAGAAAGTGGGAACGCAGTCAAAGGACCTGGATATATCCATGCACTTGGAAGCCACTAGAGACAAAGAGTTTACAACATGGATGATGCAGGTTTAGTAGTAGCTTGCTACGTTGACCGCACAACTACAACAGTTATCCACTGGGAAGGTGGCTCGAGAAAATATGTGGTGCTCTTTCTATAGGGGAGAGGGTCACCATAAGAATGAGATCCCTACTTTGAACAATTACAAGGAGATTGGCATGCCAAGCCCATTCCCAGCAAGGCCCAAGGTAGAATGGTGTGAGATCTAGAGGATATGGGTGCACTCACCTCCAAAATGCCCAACCCTGCAAATGTATAAGTGTTCTAAACATACCCCATTCTACGAGCTTTGCAAGTCAATGGGGCATGATGTAAACAATTTCTGCACACTTCAGCTCATGAAGGACCATACTACAAACGTGTTTTGTGTCCAAGGGGTAGAGGAAAGCAAAGGAGATGACCAACGAGGAAATCAAGGAGCTACGTGTCGAGGATATTGGGTTCATGGTAGAGGATATGGGGGTGGAGGCAAGCAAGCCATCTGCTTCAACTGTGATGAGCCAGGACACCTAACGTGTTTTTATACCAAACCCCATGCCTTATGTGAGTACTGACATAGTACGGAGCACTTGGAAAAATATTGCTCTCATTTGTGGTGAAGTGGGAAGAGAAGAAGGGTCGTTGTAATATGGTGATGGTGGAGCCACGAGAAGATCCCAATGAACGAAATATTTTCTATGTTAACATAGTAACTCGGGGGGGTTCCAAGACTGGGGAAGACATCTTCAGAGCAAACCGCATGGAGCTACCTGTCAAATCCAAGATAAATAAGGTTGTGTAGGCTCTAGTAAATTTTCATGATGTTCACCAACAACAATTCCTGTGTGATGCACAGAAAGTTGTTGAAGAAGTGGCCTAATGGGAAGAAGAGTTTTGCTAGGAGAAATTGCGGAAAGAGGACCAACTATGCAAGTTACACAAAGAGGAGGATCTCTAAAATGGACTACGTGAGGAGGAACTACTGCATAGTGAAGAGAAACAATGGATTGTGCGATAGGAAGAGGAAAGCCAGAGAAGACCGAAGGACAATCAGTTGGAGGACCAAGTAAGTAATTTTCTGCAGTGTTGTTTGAAAGTATTAAGTGACCCTCGAATGGAAACCAAATTGAATAGCCTACTCATGAAGATGATGGCAATGAGTGAGATGGAGGAACCCATCTCTACACTGCTATCTGAGCAGAGTGTGCGACAAGTAAGTAAAAAGGACATAGTAAAAAAGAATTCAAGCTAAGAAGAAGTCTTAATCTTGGGTCGAACGTCAACATCTTACCGAAGAAGTCTTTGGAACTGATGGGAAAACCCAAGCTAGTATGGTCCCCTCTCCAACATTGGTTGGTAAATCAATATAGAATCTACCCCATAGACAGGATGGAAAATGTCGAGGTGGACATCGACGAGGTAAAAATAGTGGCAACCTTTGAAGTAATAGAGATACTTGAGGATACAAACCCCTATCTAGTTCTGTTAGGAATAGACTGGGCATTTAACAACAATCTCATCCTGAATCTGAAGCAACAACGCATTTCATTTGAAACAGAGGAGCTACTGGTGGTGGAACCACTCGATGCCACAGAAGGGGCACGTTACATATATCCTATAAAAAATGATGCAAGTAGAATTGAGATTAAGAATATATAAAACATGACCAAATGAATGGAAGACTATGTGAATCCAACTACGGATGGAGAATTGAGTTGGCACAGTGTTTGTTCCTTCAACATAGATTCTCAAGACACACTAGACCGATGGCATAATCAGCTATACGAAGTATCCTCTTAGAGATGTGTGATGGTCACCAAGTCAGTGTGATGGATCGGACCAAAGATACATGATCGACCAAGGTTCGATGGAATAGAAAGGGTGGATACCTTACTATAACTGATAGAACAACAAGTACCAGAGGCTCAAAGGCTCAAAGCAATTGATGTAGTAGTCAGGGGGATTCCTGCACGATGGTGGGTGACACATAAAAAAGACTTATGCAACTCAGAATAGATTGAAGAATGAATCAAGATGAGATTCCATCATGCCATGAACCTGGAACACATGAACAAGTTTAAAGGCATTTAAGACCCATAGGAGCATATGGTGTAATATGAAAAAAGATGGACAATGAAAATCATCCCACACAGCTATTGGGTTCATAGGTTCATACATACCATTGATGTCATACCGTGCAGTTCATCTGTGCACCAGGAGCATAGGAGACAAACAAGAACCCAAGAAAAAATAAAAAAACACAGTTCATCGCCACGCTTAAGTTTAGCACAACAAATCTTGACATGGAAAGGATTCTCAATCGTATGAAGCATTTTATCTTTACACAGAAACCAAACAATCCTACACATAAACTAGTATGTACATACCACAAGAATTTGGCATAGTTAAACCAACATGTCTACTGCTGGAAGGTGGGAAGCACTGATATAAATGGAGAGGAATACTTGCGCAATATAGAAATCAAAGAAACTTTGGGGGAACGGGAACACACAATAAATAATGAGCCATCCACCAGCACTGTGCCAAAGTTCTTACAGCCTCCGAAGGCCAAGAAGTACAACACCAGAATGAAAGCTGAGCCAAATATGGCCATCATAGGTGACTACTAGGATCAAGAAACTGTCACCCAAGTGGTTGATCTGTTGAAGGAATACAAGGACCTGTTTCCGCGCAGCTTTTCAAAAATGAAGGGGATGGCAGGTACACTACAAGAAATGAAGAACTACCTCAAAGAAGGAGCTAAACCAATAAAAAAGCGACCATATAGATCAAATCCAAGGTAAAAGGAAAAAGTGCACAAGGAGCTAGATCAAATGCTAGATGTAGATATCATCTTTCCAATCGAAGAATCAGAATGGATCAACCCTATAGTAGTGCAATACAAGAAGACAGGAGAAATTCAGATCTATGTAGATTTTAGGAACTTAAATGTAGCTTGCGTACACAATCCTTTCCCCACCCCATTTATAGATGAAGTTTTGGAGAATGTGGGGGGGCGGGAAGCTTATTTGTTTACTTATGGGTTCTTGGGGTACCACCAAGTGTGTATTGCTGAAGAAGATCGCAAGAAGACAACCTTTGCGACTGAATGGGGATCTTTTGCCTGCAATGCCATGCCATTTGGGTTGAAGAAAACCCCAACAGTATTATCCAGGGCAGTGGTTACATCATTCAAGAAATTTATGCACAAGTATATCGAGGTCTACCTAGATGACCGTACCATGTTCAGTCTATTAAAGAATCATTTATAGGTGTTAAGATTAATGTTGGATAGATGTAGACGGATGTATATTTCCTTGAACATGGATAATTACATAGTAGTAACCGTGAACTTGCGAGCCCCAACATCATCCAAGGAGTTGCGCGCCACTCTGGGCTATAATGGTTACTACAGGAAGTTTATTCATAACTATGCCAATATTACAACACCTTTGGAGGTGTTGTTAAAGAGGAAAATCAAGTACTTATGAACTCGGGAGATCCAACAAGCGTTGGACATCGTAAAAGAAAAGCTAGTCACGACACCCATCTTGATCTTCCTCGATTGGGTGTGCTTGTTTCACGTACATGTTGATGCATCATTTGTCGCACTTGGCACAGTGATAGCCCAGCTGGGCGAAGGGAATATCGAACATCCAGTCCCCTTCTCAATAAGGAAGTTTGCCCTAACAGAGAGAAATTACACAACAATAGAGTGCAGAGGTTTGGCCATGGTATATGTGCTGCAGAAATTTAGACACTATCTGCTCGGGCACTTTTTCAAGCTCTTTACAAATCACTCAGCACTGAAATACTTGGTCAACAAGCTAGTGTTGGGGGGAGAATCTATAGGTGGTTACACTTGTTCTAATAGTTTGAGTTCGAGGTGGTAGTCAAACCAGGAAAGCATAATGTCGGGAAATATCATCTATCTCATATAGAATCTACGAAAATAGGAGGAAGCTTGGATGACGACCTACTGAATGCGCAAATATTTCGAATTGAATCAATCCTCGACTGGCTCATGGAGATTGCAACATTCCTGTCAATGGGTAGAGCGCCAAAAGACAACACAGTTGCGCAGCATAAACAATTGGTTACAAGGAGCTCAAATTTTTGGTTAATTGCATAATAGTTGTACAAATTGGGAGTTGATGGAATACTGCATAGGTGTATGTTGGAACATGAATGGCTACCCATACTACATGGGGCTCATGAAGGTGTCGTAAGGGAACACAATGTAGGAAAGGTAACTACACATAAGGTGTTGTGCGCAAGGTTATGGTGTCCTTCGCTATTTCAAGAGGAAAAGTTGTACTAAAACCAATGTGACATTAGTCAGCACGTGGGGAAACCATCGAGAAGAGATGAGATGCCTCTCTTCCTAGTGACAACACTAGAACCATTTGAGAAGTGGGCCATCGACTTTGTGGGACCAATTGATCTACCTGCATGAAGAATTGGTGTACGGTATATCATCACTGTAATAGAGTATTTAACGCATTGGTCAGAAGTTGTCCCAGTCAAGGACTGCACATCGGATATAGCTTTGTGGTTCATCTTTGAGAATATTATAACACGGCCTGGTTTCCCAAAGGTATTAATGAGTGATCACTAAACCCATTTCTTGAACTCCACTATTCGTGCACTTACTTAAGAATTCATGATTTACCATCAGAAGAGCACCCCTGAATTATCTTTGATATTCCAAACGGTGTTGATGCCCTTCCTCCCCTTTGCTCTGTGGTGGAAATATGTTGTATTTAGGTCTCTTTTTGATAACCAGAGAGCCTTTCTTTTCATTCGCCATTGGGATTCATTCCAAGCGAGAATCCTAGTTTTTTCTATCCCCAATGTATCCAACTCAACCTTTAATTCATCACCGGAGTGTCTAGATTTTAAATAATCCAATGTGTCTATGATTTTACCTTCAGTCTGAAGGAGAGTTTTGTCAGAATCCTTGAAGGTATTTTTCGTGCATTCCTTAGTCAAGAATTTTATTATTTTCAAATTTTCATGAAATGCCACAATTGCATATTTATTTGAATCCTCCTTGCGAGGATCCTAGTTGTCTCGAACCAAATATCTAAATTCCTCGTATAAAAACTAGTGTGGTTGAGTTTGTAAGGGGCAGGATATTTTTGATCCATAGTAGCAAGCTCTAGGAGGATAGGCATATGATCAAAGTGTCCCACTTTTGGGATGGAGGATTTATATGCATTTAGGTCAAGAAGAAAGGACTTGATTAGAAGGAAGCGATATAGTTTCTTGGATATATGACCTACACTTTATAATGTATTAGACCATGTAGGTCCCGAAACCTCTAGTTCAATATCAATGAGATGCGAATTGTCTAACTAGAGGGAGAAGTAATCAGCAAGGATGTATTTCTAGGAATTAGGGCCCTAAGATTCATTGCATAGTAGAGGAAAGTTGAGATTGGCTCCCAAGATGAGGTGAGAACGGGTTAGGATTCCATAAGCAAAAAAACCCTCCCATAAGGCTCGATTGTGTCATGGAGCGTATACATTGATGAAATCCACAGAGAAATTGAGGGATTTGGATAAACATGTAGTATAAAAGTAGTTTGGGTTGCTTATCAAGGATTGGAGAACCAGAGTGTTGCTCCATCCTAAATCCAAACCACTTGAGTTGCTTGATGCATAAAAAATGATAAAAGTCCACTTTGAGAACCATTATCAAGGATCTTGTTCACTGATGCCACATAACACATTGTTTCTTGTATAAAGAGAGTTGAGGGGTTGTGTTTTTGGACCAATCTCTTAAGGGAACACAGTTTGGAAGTCATTCTGATATCTCTTACATTGTTGCCGCCCAGTTGTGTGTGGGATCGTTCGATAGGAACTACCCTATGGATTTAGCCAGAACTGATGAGATCGAATCGGGGTCAACACCTGGACAATAGCCTCTTTAGCCTACCATTGCCATTACCCTCTTTAGCGTACATAAGTACTCTTTTGGTTGGGTTAGACAGTATCAATCAGTCTTGGATTTCTTAATCGTTGGAACTATCAGATTTATTCACTAAATCCATAACTGATAATACATGGTTGGATGGTCAAGCAACCGAGGACTTTTGGTAGCTCCCTTTGTTCCCCCTATTAGGGATGGCATGACACATTTTCTCTCATTTCCCTGTCCCCTTTGCGCAGTTGGACAACTCTCTTGGTTGGATCGTCGGATCATAAACTACCTATGGATTAATTCATTACAACCAGTCATTTATTATCTCGTGGATGGGCTGCTCTTCTAGGGGCACTTTGAATAGTAGATTGTCTACCAGCGTTTATCTCCTTTTTGGATTTGGATTTAGTGTGATCCATTAATGATTTTCTTCCTCTATTAGAAGGTGTCTCCATTTGTGGAATCGAAACCAATCCTATAAAAGGATTTCCTGCCTATTTTGTCTAAGAATGAGTAACTTAACGCCTTGATGTATATTGCATTGAATGAGACTTGAATGAGGTGTCTTTAGTGGGCTCTCCTCGGCATCATCCAAATCTGTTATGTGCCCCACAAGGGAAATTGAGCAGTCATACACAAAAGATAGAAAATACAGGCATCAAAGCACACTTTCTCATTAATCAATGTACAATATATACATGATAATGACCCTTGGTTCCGTCTTCCCAATTGGTCTCTTGGACCTCCCCATGACTATTCACTAACCCAGATGGATTAGGTTCTAACAACCCCCTCCCTTAATCTGAAGGGGTGTATGTGAGTCCAAGAAAAGAGAGATGAATAACTGGAAGTGGACAACTACCATTGGTGAACATTTCCAACTTAACAAGCAAGTTAGAAGAAGCTGGCATCTCCTGCTAAATACTAATGCTCTCTAAAGTGGTGGTTTTGGCTTACCACAAACCAAAAGGGCTAGCAAAATCTTATGTCTTTTATTACGGGGGTGGTTTAAGGCTAACCGCAAACTCTCGAACTTAGAAACAAATCCGGTTCTCACTCATAGGTTCTATCTGTAACTTGGCATGAAGGCTCATGGGTTCTTTGGAAAGTGGTGGTTTAGGGACCACTATCCGATGTCTAGCAAAAGCTAAAGTCTTCTATTAAATTTGTGGTTTTAGGCTAACCACAAACTTTGGAGCTCAGACAAACATGGCGCTGACTTGGTTCGCTTGTTCTCACTCGCTTGTTTCTGACTATTCACCATCCCCCCTTGTCAGGAACAACGTGAGGAGTGGAAAGTATCATGGTGTCAAATCCAGACACATAACACATGAGTACTATGGAGCATGGCTTTCTTCTGTCTTCCGGCTACATCTCTGAATATGGCCTCCAAAATTGGTTGTGGCTCATGCTCGCTTGATCTAGCTTACTTGAGGAAGGTCGTGACTACTTGTTGTCATAATGATAAGGCTTCAAAACTTGAAGCTTGACGTAAAGTTCCCCCTTGTTAGGTACAAGATAAGAAGTAGTAAAATTTTCTGCTGCTGCAAGTTTCACTCTAATTACGCTTCCCACAATTATGACAAGGATGAAGATAAAAACACTAATCTTTCATATGGCCAACTCAATCACAATGTTGGCATCTGGAACTCTGAACATCTTCTGACATTATTTCACTATATGCTAGCAACTTATAGGGATCATCTTCAAAGAGAGGATTGTTCTAAACAAACACTAGTTCAGAATGTTGATTCATTTTCTTTATATCGTCCTCTTTGGCTTCTGAATCCTCCAGATGTGTGATAATAGTTTGGAGAGTTTCTTTGTTGATGGTGATTTGAGTCATCTACAACAGTAAGCATTAGAGTGTTCAACAACTCTAATATTTCTTCAGATTGAGACATTATGATGATTGTTTGAGGCCTCCTTGTGCAGGAAGGACCAAGTAGATTCAATCAACAAACTTAGGGATTATTGCAACTCTGCCCTTTACAAACAAGTCTTAATAGACTCAAACTCAAAAAGTGAAGGGTGTTGATCTCAACCGAGAATGCACCCAAATACAATGCAATTCAACTTTTCCTTCAATTTGATACTATACAAAAAACACATGCAAGTACCAAAAATGAACTAGAACTTACAAAAACAACAATTTGCAAGTTACACTTCTTAATGTTGAATTGATGAATTTGATATACCTGAGTTCTTGAGTGATGATGATATGCTTCTGAAACTTCTTCTTTTGGAGCAGCTATAGCAAAAAGCTACAAACTTGCTTGAATCCAAACCAGTCACAAATCTTCTCCAATTGCAACTTTTCTTCACAATGCCAATGCTCCAATATTCTTCAAGCATACGAGGAAACAACACTTCACGTAGCAATAATGGTCTCTACAAGCTGAGTTATGTGGTGATGCAGTCCAAATATGTTTTTAATTCTCAAAAGAACCTCTCAATCAATCTAGAGATCAGATTGCACAATAGTTCAAAGGTCTCTTCTTTGTTTCTTGTTTGAATGTTGGAGCCCGTCCTCTGATATTGCAAAATCAAGAGAGAGCACAAAAGAAAAAGTAGTTCTCTATTCTTCACAAATCAAACTTCTGGAAATGAATGGATGGCTCTACTTTGGTGCCAAGGCCAATACATAGTCACGACGATCCTCCTATATCGATACACAAATATCCATAATGCAATGATATAAAATGCAAGTTCACTTTTTACAAGGTTAAGATGTCCTCATCAATCCATTCATACAGTTCCATATCATAGCATTCATACATAACAAACTTGGGGATTCTGAACCACTGGAAGAGCCATAACCCCTTTAGTTTAAAAGGGCCTTATTTTATGATGATAAGCACATTTTTGAAAGCATACATGTATATATGTCGTAAGAATCATGTGATGATATGATGAAACAACTCGTTGCACTAAATTTGGTACCCCACCACTTACCAATCCAACTCAAGTAGTATAGAACTGTCACATACCCAAATTCTGAACATTTTATGTTGTTAGGAAAACATTATGTTTTATGTTATTGTAAAGTTTTATGTTGTTGACAAAGTGGGGTTAAGGATGACTGTAATTAATTACTCTGAATATTTTATTATTAATAAATAAAAGAGGAGACAAATATCCAAAGGAGACTGTTGAATGAGTGTTCACTGACCCACTATGAGGGATGGACTAGGGTGGAGAGAAAACTGACACTTGGTAGCATCCTCAACTCACTTCTAACTGTTGCAGGGGGCAACTTCCCTATTTTTATGGTCATGTTCCCCAAGAAAGTGGAACTGAGCAGGTGGCTCATTTACTAAAGAAAACTGACCAAAGACCTAGGCATGCTTATCTACCCATCGAATTCAGCAGGAGGCTATTCATTCTTACCTTGTGATAATTTATGAATTGTGAAAGACAAGAGAGCACAAGAGATTCAATGAGGAGAAGGTTAGAAGTGATTGAGTGAGTTAAGACTGCATTCTGAACTAGTGCAGCCACATTCCCGAGTTCAATATTGCTAAAAGCAGACGTACTACTGTCAAGTGCTACTGCTGAGTTGCAAAGGAATTTATTCCATTTTTCCACACAACATCTTCGTCCTCGTGGTTCAGTGAACAGGCTCGGGGGTCCTAAGGCAAGTAATCTTGGTTGTCTTCAGGAAAAGGTTGGGTGGAATGGGATTCTTTGGCTGTTTGTCTCATCTATAGTTACCAAGTTCAAATTGTGTTATCTTATTTACCTTATGCCAAATGAATGAATTTATATTATAATTTTTCTAGTTAATCCTGGATATTCTGGACTGTTATTAAATTTTTACTTCTGCAATTTATCCACTCAGAAAATTTATACATCTGTTAGGTTAAAATGCTACATGGATAGTTAAAGTTAAACTGATATATGATAGAATAAAAATGCTTCCCTGCATTTTTCCACACACTATTTTTAGTGTCGTACTCTAGTTGAGGGAAGATGTATTTAAAATAGATTCTAATGATGATATACCATGAATAAATTTGAATGATTGAGTTTCATAAATAAATCTATTTTATTTCAGTACTTTAATACTGTCTTATTTTTCAGTAAACATCACAGAATTTAACTAGGAAACATAGGTATTTTTATCCACATGTTTAGCAATAGAATCCTTGAATGTTCATCAACAGTTTAATATTATAAGTATTCCACTTCTATTTAGGATTGGTAATCCTTAAATCATCATGCTCTCATAGAAATACTCTCGTTTATAAATTTTAAAACTATAGCAAGGTAAATATCATAATCGAATTATCTTATAAATAACAATATCAACTTATCTCTTAAACCATTACAGAGAAACCATTTAAACAATGATGTTTCTAACCCTAATAACATCAAAACTTCATATTTCAGGATATTGTAAATGTTACAGGAAAGTAAATAATAATCATGCATCTATTTATATCTTTAAGCATTATTGTAATATGTATTATGCACTTATAAAATTAAATATAAAATGACTAGATGATCAAATCATGCTAAGCAAAATAAGTCTATCAACTTTCCAGGGTTGAAAACCCTATGTACACCTCTTCTTTGCTATTACTAAAACAAAGTTACTTTCTTTTCAAAATAAGAACTTAATACACAAGACTAGGGTTCGATACCCGTGAGGGTTCACCCATACAGTTCAAACTTTCGTAGCTTTATAAGCCATCTTTTTTATCATCTAAATTCATAACAGGTTCGGGGTTCGAAACCCATAGCATGGCCAAAAACTAATCGAAACACAGTAATCTTTTACTGTAGGGTGTTAAACCCAGCCTTACGGCCTTTAATTGTAAATAGTTTTTAAACTAATACATTACATTATTCCACTAATAGCGACGGGCTCTACCCTAAAGAAATAACAAACACTGCAAAAATAGTAAAGACTGCCAAGAACATTCTCTTAGGCTTGGCACTTTCAAACTTCATTTAATTATTGCAAAAACCTTATGTATTATCCATTAAAGCTTATACACATAACAATACGAAAGGAAGCAATGCAAGGTCGAGGGTTCAACCCTCCCTTCAAACTGATGTTCGTAAAATAGAACCGGGTTTAAAACCCTAACTACCATGAAGGTTATCAACACATTTCATTCCAAAAATATCATAATGCCGAGGGTAAAAACCCTTTGAAATCATTTCCAAGCAAAAATCATATATATTTATCATTAAAAATTTACACAGTAAAACGTTGAGAAACCAACATAGGACAGGTCGAGAGTTCAACCCTCCTTGTAACACATAAAAATGCCATTTGGCTTATAATTTTACAAACAACAGAGAAACCAAATTGTTTAAGTTAAACCGAAGCTTCGACTAACCAAGATAAGGACAGTATCGATGCCATGCTTCGCCACAAATCTTCCAAGTGCATTTGAATGCCCATAGGGAGCCACCGAGGCTTACTAGGGCCAAAGAAGTTCGTTTTCCCTTCAGGACAACCTAAAAACATTGCCGAGGGAGTGATCCTGTCATTATAACAACGCCACAACTGGTTAAATTCTTGAAACACTTATTACCTTGTTTAAACACTCAACGAAAAAACGAAGGGTCTGGTATGACATTACATGTGGCATTGCAGCACGCCTGAGCATTTTCCCCACCAATGTATGCGTTGATTAAGCTCCCAACATTCATGCTGGTGGTGTGAAGTCTCACCATCGAAACACAACAAAAGATTTACAACACAGTAAAAACAACCCAGTTCCTTTTAACCTACTGTTGGCATTATGAAGCAGGCTTTGAGGTCACGGTTTCGAGCCTCTGGAGGAGCTGCAAGCACTTTGTTTCAAACCCTAAGAATATGAGATCCTGTCGGCCTCTCCGCCCCCACTCACTGCAAAAATGAATGCTCCAGGTTATGGTTCAGCGAGTAATTCAAAGAGCATTTAGTGTTTAACACTATTACCAAGAACCTTCACGTGGAGAGCTGCCACGAGGGATGCCAACGGGCATTCCATCCAAACACCATTAAAATCATTTAAGTATCATAGCTACCAAGTACACGTATGCTGCCAACGCAGAGATGCTTTGAACTCTAATTAGGGTCTTCACCATACCTATAATATAAAGTATGCCAAGACACTTTAATCATGATATATAATGAATGTATAGAGCATTCCTGAACTAAACTATGCTTCTAGCATAAAATATGTTTTGCATGAAGTCAAGCATATAGGGTATAGTTTATACGTAGAGCATACAAATTTCCATGCTAAGCATGTAATATAGGATACATGTGTATATAGTTACGACTTATAGAATTAGTTTCATTTCCATGTAGTATCACAAAGCATAAAACCCTTAAGGTAGGGTTTGGAAATATTACAAAAGCTTAAATAATATAATTTGATGAATCCATAAACACGTAAAAGCTTTAGTGAAAGTTTAATATATTAAGCTAGGACTTGATATAAATAAATTAAAATGGCATAAGTACGATGGATGATTATGAAGTAAAACTCGAGAGAAAACATAAATAAATAGTTACGACGTTTGTAGGTTACATATGACCATAGCTACGGTAGGTCTTACTCTTACACAACTAAACCCTCTATACTTTTAAACTTCAGAGACTATTGGAGTTAAAAGTGCATTAGCTAAATAGCTAAGTAAGCCTCGGGGTGCCCATAGGAGCCCTTCATCATCAAGAAAACAAACAGTTAGCACTTATAATTAAAACAACACCAACATGCGCTCGCGGATTGGATCAAAACCAACATGCCATCGGAAAAGGGTTAGTGTCGCATTGCCCCAAAACAATGGGTCTTCCATTGCTATTTTTAGATGGTCTTCAAAGAGTTAAAACAAAGTTTATGTATCCTTTGGATCTAGCATGTGTTAATGGGGAATACCCAAGGATGGGAGCCCAGGTTCGTTGAACCCAGTTTTTCAGATCAACCTCCTTGAATCTTCTTGTGTGCAAACAACTGATAATGACAAATTCTGTGTAGTATATCATCTTTTCTTGAAAAATCTGTGGATTGAATGTGACCTTCATCTCCTCTAAATATTTTGTGATGCAGCGTGGTCTTCGATTCTGACTACGAACCTGGTTCTATTTCTTAGTGTCTCCCTTTGCGAGATCGATACATATACCCAATGTGGGAGGGAGATTTAACAGAGGTGAAGCGTGGGAGAAGGTGAATCGGGAAGAGATGAGTGGAGAGGGAAAAAGGAGAATCTGGGTAGAGCTGAAGATGTGACGACTGCATCATGACCTTGAGTGGGAGGCTAAGAGGATGCATAAAGCTTTTATAGAAGAGACAAAATAGTGGGGGGCTCATAATTTTTCAAATTGGTGACTTATATGTGATAGATAGGGATTGTACTAAATGTATTTTATATACATAATAATATTGGTAAGAAGTACGGCTGGATTCTATGCATGAGGTTAGAGTTTTGATGCATAGTATTATTTGTAGAGTGATATGGCTTATCCATTCATGACGTACAAGAAGGCAATAAATTGCACACAACTCAAGGGTCGAATTGAATGATTTTTAATGGGGAATACCCAAGGATGGGAGCCCAGGTTCGTTGAACCCAGTTTTTCAGATCAATCTCCTTGAATCTTCTTGTGTGCAAACAACTGATAATGACAAATTCTGTGTAGTATATCATCTTTTCTTGAAAAATCTGTGGATTGAATGTGACCTTCATCTCCTCTAAATATTTTGTGATGCAGCGTGGTCTTCGATTCTGACTACGAACCTGGTTCTATTTCTTAGTGTCGCCCTTTGCGAGATCGATACATATACCTAATGGGGGAGGGAGATTTAGGAGAGGTGAAGCGTGGGAGAAGGTGAATCGAGAAGAGATGAGTGGAGAGGGAAAAAGGAGAATCTGGGTAGAGCTGAAGATGTGACGACTGCATCATGACCTTGAGTGGGAGGCTAAGAGGATGCATAAAGCTTTTACAGAAGAGACAAAATAGTGGGGGGCTCATAATTTTTCAAATTGGTGACTTATATGTGATAGATAGGGATTGTACTAAATGTATTATATATACATAATAATATTGGTAAGAAGTACGGCTGGATTCTATGCATGATGTTAGAGTTTTGATGCAGAGTATTATTTGTAGAGTGATATGGCTTATCCATTCATGACGTACAAGAAGGCAATAAATTGCACACAACTCAAGGGTCGAATTGAATGATTTTTATACACCGCCACCAAATATAGTTATTCTTCTTTTACGGTTTAAAATTTTGAATTATCCCATCCGAATGACTCAGATTTAACTCCATAATTATTAATTAGTGAAAAATTAAGTCTTCTTTACAATTTTGAAATTTCAAATTATTTTATAGCAATTAGATTTCACAATGTTTGAGTTCAAATTTAACTACATGTTTAATAGGTATCGATATTCTCTTATGTTTTTAAATTATAAATTATTTAAAATGAGGTATATGGTATTAAGAAAGTGAGCGAGTTAACAGTGGGAACATTCAATCTTTTCAATAAGTTTATTAATATTATTATTATTTTTAAATGTTTATTACTCTATTTATAATTTTCAATAAATTTATTAACATTATTATTATTTTTAAATGTCTATTACTTTATTAAGTGTGAAATCAAAATATATATTGAGTTGGCTTAGGAGGTCATGTATCATGTACTTATGATAAAAATATAACATCATCACGAGTACCATCAATCTTATATCTACTTTAAATACATTCATCCTTGGTTCTAAAAAGACAATTTTCACATTTTTGTTTGTTTGTAAATTTAGAAACTTGGAGAAGATTGCAAACACTATAATAATATACCAATTTGGTGGTGGTTTAACTAAATTATGGTCCATTGAAAATTGTTGCCAAAATTTTGTAAAGGTGGTTTTATAAAAATCTTTCAAAAATGTATCTTCTCTATCTGCGAAACATCACAAACAAAGAACAAATCATCTCTTGTAACAACTTCTAGAATTAATAAAGATAAATATCTAGGAGATAAATCTAGGTCCCTTCCCTAAATTCTTGAGCAGTTAGGGATCCCTACTTATCTTGAATTATACACACACACAAATACAATAAATATCATCGAAGCTAGCAAAGTTTTGTCATATTTTTAATTTTTTTTTATAAATTTCAACGATTTAGATCATCTTAAAATGGGTAAAAATGTCTAAAAACAAAGTTTCCATCAATTAGATAAAATTATAAGTTTTTGTAAAATTACTATTAGATTTGAGAAATTTTTCCATTAAAAAATAATTGAACTTGTCTACTTATTAACTTTTTTTTCATGAGAAAAAAAGAATAAATTTATTTATCATCTTAAAGAAAGTTACATTCCATAAACATCTTTTACATTGTAAATCTTGCTCATCATATGAGAAAGACATCAAACATAGTGTTCAAAAATTTTGCAATTTCAAAATATTGATCCAAAATTTACCAATACAAAAAGCATTAAATGACTACTTTGTTGAAGAAGTGTTTCATCCTAAGGCATATTTCATTCCATATAAACAAGATTCATGTCCGGTATAAGCTGACAAGAAACCGCCATCCGTTATCTCCAACTCCATCCAGTGAGGTTGGGACCAATGCTGCTTGGATTTAATCATCTGCTACAAAGATCCAAGATATGAACTTCTACAGCTCTTGTCCAACATCACCCTATAACAGAATGTGAACTCTGTCTATCTATAATGAAAATAATGGAAGTGCTGTAGTGTGTACTAAACCTTCATTATATTCCATAATTTCCCATACTCCTTCCTTAATTAAACCTGCTTTTGCTCGAGCATGCTTCTTAATTTTTTCTTAATTAGCCTAGTCTTTAGAAAATGATAAAAACTCAAAATGAAACATACTAAGACTAAAAAAATTAGATCAACTAGCTTTAAAATGTAAAAAATTCATGTCGGCTCATAAAATAAAAAATTATGGAAAGTATTTAAAAAAAAAATCCATGTTGGTTTATAAAGTAAAATATTATGAAAAGTAATTAAAAAATAGATGTTAGTTTATAAAATAAAAACTTAAAACTTAAACCTGGATCTATCAATCAAGAGAGATTAAATTTCTCGAGTTTAAATTTAAAAAAAGAAATACACCTCAAGAAATTGGATCCCTTTCGATGCTTAATAGATACCTTTTTAAGATGGATCTATGCTGATTAAAATAAAATTGTTAATTAATATAATAATAATAATAATAACAACATTATCTCTCATTCTAATACTAACATTGTAGATATCATATTCCTTAATAAATATTTTAATGTACTAATAATCACTAACATTAACATTTAACTTTTATGTTATTCTATAAAATTATTAATTAAAAAAGTCAACCTAAATTCATTTTTATTTTAAAGAGATTAAAATTTTAAAAATATATATATTTTTAAACTTTTCAAAAATTAAATAAAATTAACACTTTTATAACATCAAGCACTTCATTAAACATCATTAATTATTGTATATTAGCACATATACACAATTAAATACATGCATATTCACATGTTACTTATATATTATTATATAAATAATACAAAATATAAAAAAATGATAACTTTTAAATTTATTAACATATTAAAACTACAATATATAATAATAATAATAATAATACATATAAAAATATATATATATATTTTTATTTATAGATTATTTTTACTACTATTTTTTATTTTATATAGTTGATGTAATCATAAGTATAAAATGTGCCTCTCACCTCAACAATCATTGTTATGATTAATACAATGACGAACAATAAGCATCTTGCTGGGAGTTTTTAATGTGCAGACGAGGTGTATAGAAACAATGAGATATGAAGTGCTGTGAACCACACTAACGCATTAAATGCTCCCGAGGTGCTTATTGTTCGCCTAATACAAGTTAATTTCTATTTCAATGTAATTTTTTTTATATAAAAAAAATTATAACTTTCAAATTTATTAACATATTAAAACTACAATATATAATAATAATAATATTAACATTTTGTTGATATCATATCAAAATTATAATATGTAATAATATCATCGTACAAACAAAATTTTGTATCAAAATTACAATATTACAAACAAATATTGTAAATGTTTTTGAGTTTTGTATCATAATAATTTTTATATTAAAAAATGTTACGGTCCTCGCAAAACTATTCAGACATAGATGCTGCAATCTTTCCATTAACTTAGAAAGAAAAACAAATTCTTAACGAATAAAACACAATTCTATATCATAGTCTAAAACCAATCGATCATTCCAATCTACTTAGTATTTATAAAGAAACCAATATCCCTCGTTATTATTATTAAAATCATATATATTTAAATACAATCTAACCTTAATAATTTCAGACATAAAACCAAATACAACTATTCCACACATGTTATTAGCCTAACTTGATAAACATCCTTCAGAGTATTTCTCTCCAACCCCCGAAAATTAAAATAAAATCTTCACTGAAATTCCCCACATTACGTAAGTCGAAGTCATCCACTTGATCAATGCTGTCGGCAAGGCGGAGGAGGGTTCGTGAATAATCACCATCGGTGGGTCCCATGGCCGCTTAAATCATGTTCAGCCACGTCATCAATAGCACCTAAAATTATCTGCGGGGCCTTCCGCACGTGCGCCGGATGGGCCAGCTAGGTCGGCCGGTTATTCCCCCGCCGGCCTCCCGTCCGTTTTCCCGGTGTGCATCCCCCAAACTTAATTTCATTTGCACGAATTTCAGCCTCATTTGGGTTGCCAGCACCGTACGAGCTTTCATTTGGCGTGCATTTTGCGTTGAATTTTACACAAATTTCACCTACATTTGGGGACCTTTCCTTTACCTTCTCTTTTTCTGATCTCGTCTGTTAAAAGGGATCTGTGAAAAACCGAAAAAGCTTTTGGTTGGAGTTCCCATGGCGGCGTCGGGGTGATATAGCTAAGAAGAATAATAATTGAAAGGTATGGAATATTTTTCGTCGTCACAAACCCTCGATTTTAGAGCAGGTAGAAGCTCTCGTATTTTGCTGTTAAAATTCTGTTCTTTCATTTATTATTGAGCATGAGAAGTACCGAGGCTTTCAAGGGTTCGAAGAAGTCAAATTTCGAAGGAGAATAACGGGAACATCGTTATTTCGAGTCAGCGGGGTTCGAACCTGGGCGGGGACGGGGGTTTGATCGGCCGGCGGTCGGCTCTTTACGGAATGGTTGCGGCCGGTGGCGGCGGAGGCCCTGGCCATCTTTGCTTGAGGAAATGTAGCTGTAGCAGTGCCGGTGGTCTTCCTTGTTGCTGTTTGGCTGCGAGATTAATGCTGACCGTGGCTTCTTATCTCAAGTTTGCTGTCCTTCACCCCTTGTGACGTCGGGTTTGGTGCACTGTCGTTGCTTCGAAGTCGAGTCCTTCAAATCCGAGGTTAGCGTTCTCCTCCGGGGCCCTGGCATCGATGTAGTATGGATTTACTGCTAAATATATTGTTTTGTTTGGTGTATTTATGCCAATAATTTGACTGTCGTGCGAAATCCTATTTTAGCGCACTTGTATAGCATCGCGGTTACTTAAGCAAATCCCCCTTTTTTTGGCCACAGTTATGTTCGCATCCGGGAAATAATTACGAGGTCTCTGGGTCTACGCTCTTTTTTTTCGTATTTAAGCTTCAGATGTGTGGCTATTTGCCTGCTGCAGGCGATTGCTAGTTATGTAGTTCCACCCCATGTGTGTTTCATATGTAGATGTCTTTAATTTGTTTTCCTAACCATTTCTCGCATTTACAGTATTACATGATTCATTGCACACACACATTGGCGTTTTTGCCTCATTATTCGTATAAATATGTACATATTTTAGTGCTGTTAGAGATTTCATGTTTTCCGTCATTTCTCATGTTAACACTTCTATTAGCTCTCCATGATAAGAAACTATTTTAATTTCACTCAAGTCTTGTCAAGTTTTCATGCGGCCTTGATCTATCACCTGTTTCCAGTGTGGAAAGTTGACGTCCTACCTTAGCCTCGAGAAGAAATCCATCTGATGGCTAAAAACTTGAGTTGCTCATTATTTCACAATCTACAAGTAGCTGTAATCCTTATGATGACTAAAAACTCGAACTGCTCTTCATTTCAAAATTTACGGGTATCTATGTGAAATGTATGTACATTTTGCTCAAGACGTATATTATTGATATAAATATAAATATAAATATCAATATATTCGACATGATGTTGAAGTCGACGCTTACCAAAAAATTACCTAATTTTCACATCAAACATAGCAAAAACTACTTGTTGTGATTTAGAAGGGTCAACGGAAGAATCGATGGAACCAGATCTTACCCAAATTCTGAATTAGCCTCCTCACAAGTGTGCTAGAGAGAGAGAGATCTAGTGCCCTCTAGAGACAGTGCAAAAGCCAAGTGCAAGTGATCAAAACAGAAATATACAAATGCATGTAAGAGGAAGGTGTCAATCACAAGAGTTAACGCCAAAATTAAGCGCCATTAGGCTTATAACACTTTGTATTTCAGATCAATAAGATCATAAGATGAGAAAATAACAAGATTTTGAGTCGTGTATTTATGAACAATTCAAGTGAGGCATCCCTTCAAGAGGAGGTTATGGGTCCGCAAAACAAGGGCACACTCCCCAGTAGGGTTATTGAGCCTTCATATCAAGTTTCACTAGGTTGGCCGTCACTACAAACCTAGTATACAGTAAACAAAATAAAATATGGCCTTAGCGATAATTATAAAATGTTACATATAAATGGCCCGTGGCCATATGTACAGATTACACCAATAGTTTCAACACTTTTAGGTCAGCTATTATTAGTGGATAAAGATACCATAATAGAGCAAAGATCCCCATTTAATAGGCTGCATTGTACTCTCTTTGGAAAACTGAGAAGTTGTGAGTGGAATCATTCAATTGAAAAACTCGGTATTTCAGCTATACATTATTTACTGGTTTGTGGTTGTTGCTGCCATTAAATCATTTGTTGTTTAATTTCCTGTATTAAATTACGTGATATATGGTTCTTAGACATGTCGACATTTGTGCACCACTTTGTTTGTTATGCTTTCTTGTTTTGATATTTTTGTACTTTGAGCTTCAGATACCATATCTTTAGTCCTCTTTATTGTGTTTTTTGTAACTGCCCTCTAGTTCCATTCCAAGCAATTTATAGTGCTTAACATATTCATGCTGCTGCAAGCCATCTTTTCTTCTCTATTTCATTACAGTTTCACGCTTCTAATTTCAATTTTCAAATACATCACCTCTCTATGCTGTCAAGAATTTCCTGTTTTCCTTAGTCTTGCTCATTTTAATTTCTGGAGTTCCATGCATTTTGATTTTTCAATGGTTCTAGTGTCAGATATGTTGACATCTGATAGTGCAGTTAGTAATTTTTTATTTCCTTGTAGCACGGCAAAAAGAGGTGCATATTTGAGTTTCGTAGCCAGTTTTATTTATTTTCCATGGATCATATACTATATACACACATCAAAAAACGCATAGGTCTTCTCCTCCAGTCAACAGGTATTAATAAAAATAAATGTTAAGAAGGAGCTAAAGTTCATGTTATCCCTTGAAATCATTAAAAAAGTGAAAAACCAGCTGAGATTGTCTAGTGTCGAGAGGGATCAAATCCTTTGGCTGCAAACCATTCCTCAAGCTTTTGCATAGTAAAAAAGGTTTGCACCTCAAGGGATTTGATGCCTCTCAGTGCTTGATAGATCCAAGGTTAAAATGGATTTAGGCTAGGTTTTTTGTATTTATTTTTATTTTGTGATACATGTCATGTCTCCTTTCCCTGGTAAGCAATAAACACCCTAATAGGCAGTATTAATTACAGTGTATGAACATACATACACTGTGTATATATGTAGACATTTGACAATGTCTATAATAATATATACCAATGTTGCACAAAGTAAATATTGTATTGGGGAATATATCATAAAGGGCCTGGGAGCAACTTATCGGAAATATCGGGAACTTTTGAGTTTGACAACTATAAACTTGGACCTAAAGAGCTCGAAAAAATTGGCAACTTGAAAATCGCGGAAAAATTGACAACTTGAAAATCTCAGAAAAAATGGAAATATCGAGAGAAATAAGAGATATTTACAACATATTGATAACTACACGTATTTTCATTAATGCTGCATAGTGGGTTGCTTACTGCTTTCCTTCCCCACCTAAGCCACAGCATGTGCCTCCCAATGCAACAATGACTATTGCTAACACTATTCCATCCCATTAAATTATTTCTTTGCCATGAAAATTATAAATACATAAGTCAGTCAATTACTCTTATCTACACTTTACATAAATTAGAGTCACCCACTTGATTAATGTTGTTGGGAAGGTGGAGAATTCATGAATCATTACCATTAGTGGGTCCCATGGTTGGCACGCCAAGTCACGTCCAACCACATCATCGTTAACATGCAAAATTATCTAGATATCAAACATGTAGGCCCTTCTCCATGCGTTTTGAAAGAGTCAGCTAAGAGTGGCTGGATATTCTGAGCCTACCTTTTTGTTTGTTTTCCTATCACACCTCCGCCAAACTTCATTTCATTTGCATGAATTTCGGATTCATTTGAGTTCTTGACACTGGGAAAAATTTCATTTGGCATGCATTTGTGGTGAATTTTGTCATGAATTTGGGATGAATTTGAGTTCAATTTCATAGGCATTTGGGGGCCTTTCGTTTTCCTTCTTTAATCTTGTGTATTACAATGGATATATGAAAAGACAAAAAAGCTTATGGTTGAGCTCCCA
This sequence comes from Larix kaempferi, assembly GCA_027924585.1. Lineage (NCBI taxonomy): Eukaryota > Viridiplantae > Streptophyta > Pinopsida > Pinales > Pinaceae > Larix > Larix kaempferi. Next base: position 7,261,486 of record BSBM01000129.1, on the reverse strand, counting down.
TGGGAGCATCGTGGTTATATATTGAAGAAGAATAAAAATAGAGTAATGGAAATCTTCTAATCATAATAAACCCTCAATTTCAAATTTAGCACAAGCTCTCATATTTTGCTTTTAATATTATTTCATTTCATTTATTATTGAGTATGAGAAGCCCTGGGGGTTTCAAGGGTTTGAAGAACTTAGAGTAGAAGCGACCAAGAACATTGTTATTTCGAGCTAACAGAGTTGGAGCTTGGGTGGGGATGGGGTTTTGATTAGTCCGTGGTCAACTTTTCACATAATTGCTATGATCAATGCTGGTGGAGGCCCTGGTGGACATTTGCTTGAAGAAATTTCACTGGAGCTATAACAATGGTTGTATTCACACTCTTCTTCATTGTTGTTTTCCTGTGAGATTACTGCTATTAGTGGATTCTCATCTCAAGTTTATGGCCCTTCATCTCTTGTGATATTGTGTTCAATGCATTGTTGTTGCTTCGAAGTTGATTCCTTCAAATTCGAGGTCATTGTTCTATTGTCAAGGTCATGAAATTGATGAAGTATGGATTTTATGCAAAATATCATGTTTTATTTATTATTTTTGTGCCAATAATTTGGCTTTGGTGCAAATCCCCTAGTAATATAAGTGCAATTGTATAACTGTATTGTATAAAATTGTATTTTGAGCAAGCTGCCCCTTGTACGGCTACATATGTGTTGGCATTTTCTCAAGATAATGCATCGGAATGCTTTTTGTCCATTACTCCTCGTTGGACATCTATTTCTCCTTGCTTTCTAACTCTTCTTCCTGTCTTATAGGTTTCTAGATACTCTCTCTCATTGTCTACTCTTTATTCCTCGTGGATGTAATATTTAGATCATGTTTTATTTGTTCATGTTATATTTTGTTTCATGCTTTCGGGGTAGGGTAGGGTATAAAACCCTATAGATTGGTATTTCTGATTATTCTATTTTTTTAATTTGTTGGACATTAATAAAATTATCTTATCATATTTCTATTTTACTTGGACTTTCTTGATTCCTGCCAAGGGTTACCTAGTCAAGTCTTCTTGCGTTTTCAGGCAATCTATTGTATCCTTCTCTGTGGTTGGTGGTAGGGCAGGGATGCTTTCATCTTCCTCCTTTGTTTTGGATGTGGTTAATGGGGCTTCCTCTTTCCCCTCTCAGTCTGCACTTACTATGATGACCGATAACCGATAGCCCTTTATCATGTTGTATCTATTTTTTTTGACTACTTTTATTCCATAGTTTAAACTTTAAAGTTTAAATGTTAGATTATTATGTTTATATTTTAGCTTCTAGGAGTTGCTTTGGCACTCCCAAAATTGGTCACTATTAGATTGTACTTTTTGAGTATTAACCTACTCTTTTGGTCATTTGTGACATCAATAGAATATTATCTTTTTTTTCCATGGAAAACCTCATATGAAAACCCAAGGGATGCTTTCCCTCATTTATGGATAGCATCCCTGGTTAACTCGTCAGCGTAGACAAGTGCACCTAACCAAGGGGGATTTGAATTGGGCACCTATTGGCAGGGAACTAGCCAAATGCCTGACAACCTTAGTGACAACTGACAACCTAACTGGTTGAGCTAAACCCTTAGACTAGAATAGTATTATCTTTTTATTTTTTATTTTTTTACTAGGGGAATCGACAACTGGGGCGGGGCTTGTACTCACATGACATGGGGTCGATTCCTGTCCGCTACCACTATACCCCTAGGTGCTCCTACACGGTCCACAAGCATGGGGCATGGGTAAGTTGGGAGGGGATTTGAACTGTGACCTTCCATTTACAACTTCTCATATCATTTCCTCATTTACCACTTGCTCTGGCCCCTCACAGGCTGGAATAATATTATCTTGTCTACATTGGAGTTTTTGATATAGAAACAATTTGAGGGGACAAAATGTATGGAAAATATTTCTCTAGGTAGAATGAGATTAGGAGTATAAAATGCCATATCCCCTTTACCTCTTCTGATTTTTTCTTATGTTAAACAGTTCAAGGTGGCAAGTTGTATAAAATATCTATATTTCTTGTCTCCCATTGTGGAGCTGGATGTTTATTGACTTTTGCCTTTGAGGGGGAGCATAGAACATACCTGTTTTCTGTACATTGGAGCTTCTGTGTAGGCATTATGGTGGATCCAAGTATATAGAAGCAAGTTACCCTTTTTTTCATGTTTAGACCTGCACGGGTGAGAGCATTTTGAGGTGGCACGGGATAAAAGATTTAGAGGTCGTCATCATTAACTTCTCATATGCTAACATTTTGGTGTTGTGAAGAGTATAGAAGAATTTTACATATATCATGTGTTCCAGTACTTCACGTGTCAACTTGATGGAATGGGCAATAGGATAGAAATTTCCTTCCTACGCTTGGTAAGGTAAATGATCCTCAGGTTTTGTAGCTGAATTTATGTTAAACTTTTGATGCAGTTTTTTCTTTTCTTTTTAACTATAAGCATTTTGTTCTGTATCATCAATAGTAGGCCTTTAACAGCTAGAACAACGTTTTTTTTTCAGACAATGTAATATTTCTAATTTTTAATGCATATAGTGGCCAAAAACTTGGTTGCTATACTCAGAGCTTTAAGGCATTTTCATTTCCTTTTATCTGTTTGTCCTGTGCTAAAACCATTTTTTCTGCATTTATTGCCTTTTTGTTTTTAAATAAATTGCTGCGAAATCTGGAATATATATATTATAGCCTTCTCATATCCAATGTCAAATGCAGGTTCCTTTATTTTTCACAACTCCTCCGTGATTACTCAAAGTTTTGTTTAATGGAAGGAAACTGACTGGATCAACTTCAGTATTTGTTCATCTACTTGAGTTCTTCATTTGTGAGACCATGATATAAGATTGGTTCTTTCCTAAAGAGAAGAAACACTTGTATTTTGATACATTCTAGCCAACAAAAGTTCAATGCATTCAATGAATTTGTATCTTTAATATGATTTCAAGTTCTATAGCATCTTCAAGTTGCAGATGTAATTTGCTTTGGACTGGATTGAGACTTCTGTATTGAGGGTGATACTATGTGAAGGGTGTCCTTGGATATACATCAAATTTAAAGCTGCAATGGTGTGTGCAGCTTAATCAAGCCCAGTTGGTATAGTCTAACTTGCATTAGAAACTATTGGCTTAGTAGTTTTTCAGACTGCCAATATGCCGTCATGGTGGAGGAAGTCAACTTCTAAAGAAGTAAAGAAGAAGGGAAGTAAAGATAACTTACTTGATGCTCTGCATATCCGAAAATTGAAATTCTTATCAGAAGAAAAGGGAAGCTTCCAATCTTCAGGAGCATCCAGGCGATGCAGTCTTGATACAGCTTCAGAGAATGGTTCTGGACCTAGAACAGACTCAGCATCACCTTCGCCTTCTGCCCATGTAGCACGTTCTCAGAGTTTTGCTGAAAGGCCACATGGGCAACCGCTTCCCCTGCCATCAGCACTGGGTCGTGCAGAAGGGTTCAGTTTGACTCAACCTTCTGGGAATAGGTCTGGGAGATTATCTCCTTCTTTACCACTTCCTTCACCTGATCAGGTACTGAGCAGGTTGGATATTGCAGATGTAGATGGAGGCTCATCTTCTACATCTGTTTCATGTGTGAGCTCTGTAAGTAGTGATGAAACTGCAGATTTGCAGCAGGACAATGGGCCAGGGCATGCTAATTATAAGCATTCTGATGCAGGCCTTGCTGGTAGAGTGATTGCTGATGGGCACGGAGGTTCTGGGTAAGTTCGTTTTTTCCTCTGGTCATTTTATTCATATTGTCATGCATCTTACCTTTCTTCAGCTCTTTGCTTGTATTCTTGACTCTTTAGCTGAAGAAACATTATGCTCTACTATAGTGGTCATTCGTTGGACAATAACAAATATGTCTTATCTTGTCTTATCTACTGTCCATAAGGATGATTGAGATGAATTTTCAGTGTGCTATTTTGTTTGTTTGTTTGCACTGACATTTTGCTATGTGCAACTGAAGTGTGATGCATGCAGGGCAATCTCCCAAGGTTAGTAGGAAATATTCAAAACAGGATATACTGAGGCCTGGTAGTCCTCTTGCCAGCCATCATAATCTTTCATCTTCACCCAAAGGAGGATTCTTTAATACAGAGGCTCCGGCACATCTGCAAATTCCAGTTAATGGACTACTAGGGAATGTGCTAGACAGTTCCATGTCTAGTCCTTCAAGAAGTCCAATGAGGGTTTATGGTTCTGAGCAATCTCCCAACAGTGCTTTCTGGGCTGCAAAATCCTATCCCGAGTTAGCTTTCTTTGGCTCAGGCCATTGTTCAAGTCCTGGTTCGGGTCACAATTCGGGCCCTAATTCCATGGGTGGAGATATGACTGGGCAACCATTTTGGCAGCAGAGCAGAGGTAGCCCAGAATGTTCTCCCATTCCTAGCCCAAGAATGACAAGCGGTCCGAGCTCAAGAGTTCAGAGTGGGGCAGTTACACCTTTGCATCCTCGAGCTAGTGGAACAGCTCCCGAATCTCCAACTAGCTGGCCAGAAGAGAGAAGACACCCTGGCCACCGCTTGCCTCTACCACCCTTGCTTATTTCTAATTCATCACCTTATGCTATGTCCTGTTCAGCATCTGCTATGTCGTCGGCAGTACCCCGGAGTCCTGGCAGGGCAGACAATCCGCCAAGTCCTGGAGCTCGTTGGAAGAAGGGAAAATTGCTAGGAAGGGGGACGTTTGGACATGTTTATGCTGGTCTTAACAGGTATGCATGTGTGATTTTACTATGTTGTGATATTTTATACAAAAGGGTGCTCATATGTTGGGAGGCGTGTTCTAGCATACGTTTTTGACGTCTTCTATGACATGCATAGTACAACTTAATTTTGTTGAATCATTGGTTTCCCAACCCTCCTTTGTCTTGCTTGGTTACGTTATTGTATTTTTTTAACCTATTTGACATATTTCACAAGCAGTCTGTCTCTTGATATAAATATGTGTAGTCTTTTTAAAATGGACTTTTAAATGTCTTTTGTTGATCAATGTTGTATTTTTCCTTGTAACCAGTTTGTTGCAGTGTAACCACTTTTTCTTAGTTCTTCCACCCCATAATTATTTTGTCATCTTTGTAGTGAAAGTGGCAAAATGTGTGCGATGAAGGAAGTTACACTGTTTGCTGATGATCCAAAGTCGAAGGAAAGTGTAAAGCAGTTAGCACAGGTAAAATTCCTTATACATGACTATTTTTAAAGCCTCTCATTCTAATTTTGAAATCAGTGCAATGTGATCCAACTGTTACGTTGAAATTAATGCAATAACAAATTGAACTGCCAAGTTGATGGTTTTAGGACTGCAGGTGTCACATTGAACTGTGAATTTGATGTTTTTACCTTTTAGGACCTTGCAGGTGGTTTCAGATGTATTTAACAAATATTATTATCTATATCAATATTGATAGATTGTTTCTTGGCACCTGACAGTCCCATTGACCTACTTTTTGGTCATTTGTTGGACATTACTAAAATTATCTTATCTTATCTTATCTACTTGCCTTTGACAGGAAATAGCCTTGCTTAGTTCTCTCAGGCATAAGAACATAGTGCAGTACTATGGGAGTGAAACGGTATGTTCGTTGTTCTGCTTACATAAGGGAATAATCATATTGCTTTTTATTTTGCTTTAAAGAAAATTTACCTTCTACAAATACCTTTCTTAAATATGGTAGCCTAAAATAACAGCATGGAAATTAATATTTGTTTTTACTTTTCCCAAGGTCACCACAAGTTTGTATTGTCTCCATCCTATTACAATTGATAAAATCATTGTCTGCACATCTTGTTTGTCGAGGAATGCAATATTTCTTAGTAAGATATAAAGAAATGACATCTAAAATTAGGAACAACCTGAACCAATTACATCAGTGATCACACATAAGTTTGTCTTATGGATAGAAACATTTTATCATCCAACAGATAATTTATTGTAGCCATTTATGTGAACTAAATTATTTCTAACAAATTTCACTAGCCACCTCTTCCTTGGAATTGTAGCTTTTCTTACAAATACCACTTACCCTACCTCGAGCCCTAGTCCTGCATTGAGCCATCATCCCACCTCTGCTGCGAGTCGAGCTCACTCTTGATGTAATGACCTCTACCAGATGTGGGCTGATTTTTTGTTAACTGCAATTTTGATTTGGCTTGTAACTTCTGTCAAACAGTTTGGTTACTACTGTTATGTTTTTATTGCTTCCTTGGTTGTGAGATTTTGTCAAACAGTTCACTGGTTGGTTCTTCTGAGGGTGTGTATTTTATCTCATGCAATATTTGAACTTAGCAATACAAATCATCAACCCAAATACATGTTTCTCGCATTATATGCCAAGGGCAATACATCAAAACATCATAAATGGCTATAGATAACCAGCTGCTCTTACATAGTAACAATGCAAATAAAGTATGTATAAAAATCAGATCTCAGACCTGTAGGTGACAAATGGTAGTTGCAGACCCTCTATATGGCTGTAGTGTCCTTCCCTTTGTGTACAGAAATGTGCGAACCACTAAGAATTGTGTGAACAGCTGCGGAACCGTGTGACAGCTACAGAATCGTGTGAACAACTGCAGAATGTTGTGACAACTACTGAATCATGTGAGCTGCCACGGAATCGCGTGAACAACTGTGGAATCGTGTGACAGCTACAGAAACATGTGAGCCGCCACAGAATCGTATGAATTGATTCGGAATTGTGTGACAGCTACAGAAACATGTGAGCCACCATGGAATCGTGTGAACAACTGTGGAATGTATGACAGCTACAGAAACATGCGAGCTGCCACGGAATTTGGAATTGTGTGAACCAGTGTTACAAATATCGTGTCAGTGGATATATCGCCGAGGGTCCAAAAAGAAATTATCTTATTTATCGGCAAAAGTGTTGGCAAACATCGGCAAACTTAAAAAAATAAAAAAATATTCATTTTTTTTTTCGATTTTCTAAACATCTAAAGCAACAAGAACATCAAATAAACACATTGCCACATGAATATGGAAAGAAAACTGATATATAAGATGTATTAGACATCTAGTGATAGATCACACATAAACAATGAATTGTGTCCTAGATCATGAGTCCCTGATTCATGAATCACCAAAAAAATACAATCAATGTATCTCATATACAATGAAATCAAATAAATAAACTATTGATTCCCTCTACCCCTTTTATGGGCAAAGGTAATCGCTCTAGTAATGGATCTGCCTCTAGAGCTAGAAGGCCCTGGTGGTTGTGGCGGTTGCAGTGGACTCTGTATATTTTAAATTGCGATGTATGTATTTGTATGTTTTAAATTAATAAATGAGCAAGGACATTTAAAAAATGAATGTGAAACATAAATCATTAATAATAAATGTCGACGAATCATTGCCTATATTGGGAACCTATTCATCAATAGCACCCTATGCCTCCCTCCTCTAGGCTCTAGTCCTTGTCTTTACCTCAAATCTCAAAGTTGATCCTCCAAGGACATTGGTCAACGACTCAACACCTTACAATTTTGATGAAACTTCCTAATCCAATCGTTAAAATAAGTTAGAAAAAACTTCCCATGCTTAATAAGTGTTTTAGCTTGAGTGAAGAGTACATTTTTATTAAGGTCGTGACAAAGGAGTTCAACAATCAACACGACCAACATCAAGGTACATAGAGGGGTTAATGTGCTTGATTAAATGCCAATCCCATACCCTCATACATGATAAAATCTAGTGGAAACTTTGCAAACCTAAAATCTTGGAAAACTATTAAGTCTGTTGAATTCTGAATGGGATCTAAAATTCTACCTTTTGCATATGAAGTTTGATGAGGTTGGAACCACTTTCAAACATCCTGAAACAATTAATGGTAATGTTAAAAATTTAAGTAAAATGATTGAAAATGAAAGATAAGGAGAATGTATTACCATTTAATATGACCAATTACTAATGAACAAGGCGACATTTTTTATGGGCATGACAAAAACAAGTTTGAAACGCGGCAATTGAGCAAAATATCACGATATATTAAAAAAAACACCAAAAAATCGCGATAAAATCGGGAAAAAATTGCCAAAAAATCGGCGGATATATTGCCAAGGGGTTAGCATCGCGATATATCACAATGTTGCCGATATATCGAGGATGTTTGTAACAGAGGTGTGAACAGTTGCGGAATTGTGTGGCAGCTACATAAACATGTGAGCTGCCACGGAATCGTGTGAACAACTGTGGAATCGTGTGACAGCAATAGAATCATGTGAGCCGCCCTCACAAAATCTTTGAAGCACTGTAACTCCTCTCAAATCTGTAAGATGATTGGGTTTCTTTCTTCAACCATGAAATACCTATGTTGCACAAGTTTCCGGAACGTGGGAACGTTGGGAACGCGGGAACAAGTTTCGGATACGACTAGAGGTTTCCCCGAAATTTACAGGGAACGGCAGGTTGGGAACGGCAATAAAATATATTAAAAATATTAAAAAAATTAAAAAACTAGAACTAAGTCTTACATATAATATTATAATGATCTATAAGATTTACGTATTGTTTTGTAATTGAAATTAATTCTTATTAAAACTAATCCTTACATATATTTTGAAATGATTGAACAATCAACAGAATTTCCAATTTTGAAATTTAAAAAACACAAAAATAAAAGCCCACCAACAACCTCAAATGTTTGGTTGTCCACAACTAATAATTTAATTATGAGCTAGCTAATTTATGGTGAACCATTAATGTGTATTTGACACCTTAAAATTTTTTAATCAGTTAAAAAATTAAAAATTAATTTATAAAAATAAAAACTCTAATTAGAAATTAATATTAACAGTATTATATTAAATACTTAATAGTAAATCTAAATACTATGAAAACTTTTATCATACTTTTTTTTAAGTATTTAATAGTAAAATAAAAAATTTGAACAAATACTTAATAGTAGTAACCATTTTAATATTTTTACAAACATCAAAGGTTAACAATGAAAACGTTTTTTAAGTAGTAAATTAATAATAGTAAAAATTAAAAATTAAATAAAAAAACTGTCGAAACAATGAAAACGTTTACATATGAAAAAATGTTAACAATGAAAACGTTTACATATGAAGACATAATATGCTCTACTGTTTCAACGCTTGGCTTGCTGGAGCCACTCACGACGGCCCTCGAATCTCAGCAATTGGCTCAATCCGCCCTCAAAGTTCAGCGACAGAGATTGACCCACTCCCGTTGGCCCTCAAAGCTCAGTGATTTTGCTTGTTGCTTGACCCGCTCCTGTCGGCCTTCAAAGCTCCGCAACTGAGCTCAAATCTTTCCGGTTGGCCGTCAAAGCTCAGTGACCGAGCTCGAATCTTTCTGGTTGGCCGTCAAAGCTCAGTGACCCAGCTCGAATCTTTCCGGTTGGCCCTCAAATCTCTGCCAGCAAGAATTCACAGGAGATTTTGCTGCCACAACGAAAATTTTTGGGACTGCGAGCTAGGAAGGTGTGGCCGTTCCCCTTCCACGACGAGCTGGAGGCCGTTCCTGTAGCTTTAGGGAACGTGTAGCAGTTACCAAAAACCGGAACGTTGGTTTTGGAGTTCCCCCGTTCCCAATTTTTTTCGTCAAAGTTCCCTAAACGTTCCTAAGTTCCAGAAACCGTTCCCAGTGAATTAGGGACGTTTCGTTCCGGTTCCCAAGTTCCCTGGAACGCGGGAACCTACGGAACGAGTTTCTTAAAAGGTGGGAACCGTTCCCGTGCAACATAGTGAAATACAGTGAGAGATCTGTGTGATCTCTCTTTCAAATCAGTTAGGGTGAATTTGTTTCACCATGAAACCAATATTTCTCTTAGGGTTTTCGTCCCAAGAGCCAAAAGCCACAAGAGCTCTCTCCAAAGCGATTTTATAAAATGATCATGAATGAATGAAAGAGGGGACGATTTGCCCTTTTAAGCTCATTTTACACTTTTTGGGCCACTTTTACCTTTTTCCGCCATTATTAATAAAGTGACTTTTTCTGCTCCCATTAAATAATATAAAGTGATTTTATGAAGTACTCATGTAATATTTCCCCAGAGTCACTTTATAACATCCATTTTTAATTTAATTGCTCAATGTCACTTTTTAATGTTGCTTTTCGCCCAACTGACATTGAATAATTAAGTAATCCCCCTCTAATCAGGTTGACGCAAACCCCAAAAGTCATCTCCACTTGCAGAGCAAGAGAACACAAAAATGGGGACATTACAGTCCTCCCTTCCCAAAGATTGCTTGTCTTCAAGCAATGTCATCACAACCCCTCGATCAACAAGCTGAACCAAAATGAAACTGAGAATGATCCCAGGGTCCCAAACCAATCTGAAAGATGTGGAGCACCTACTGCATAGGATACTGGTACGATACTGGTCTGCAATGTACTAACACAAGAGGCCTCCTGAAGATTGCGGATCAACAGAGCAAACATATATTGTAAATACTCAGTGCACCCCTCATAGAATATCCAACACAGGAAACCAATCCAATGCTCCATATGAATAGGCTCCAACACAGGAAACCAATCCAATGCTCCATATGAATAGGCTCCAACATAGGAAACCAAACCAATGCTCCATATGAATAGGCTCCTGGCATAGGGGGGTGTCGGGGTCCCTAACATAGGGGGGGCATCTCTAAAATTATTAAGAAATAAAAAAATATGAATCCCAACATATGAACATATCAATTCCTCATCTCATCGGCATTTACATACTAAATTGAAATTCATCATTGTGAACTGTGAAGTGTAAACATGATATTCAATTCATAATGGTTATTTTAAATTTTATAAGTAGTGTACTGTTTAGTGTTTACAGTTTTTGGCAATCTGTAATCTCATCGAATGTTCATGGTTGATGAGATGTGCAAAGGTGGGTTTGACTGCCTAATAACTAAAAAAGCAATAAACTAACAAAAAACATTTGACATAAATTAAAAACAGTCAAGCAAAACTTAAAAACATGCTCAGACATTTTGGAGACAGGTATAAAAAAATAAAACACAGCCAATCTAAAGTTTAAACAACAACTATAGTGTTGTTCCTACCTCCAGATGTTGAAGAATAAATGGCTGAAGACAAACACTGCACAGTTGCCTTTCTGTCCAGAATTGCCCTTTCTGTCCATGACTCCAGTCACCCTTCTCAGTTCTGCCCGCACTGCACAGTCCAAGCATCAAACTCCAATTGACTCCACACTCAGTTGCCCTTCTGGCTGGTTAATGATCCCAATATGTATGGCTGGCCTGGGTTATCCACTTCAATTTAGTATGTTGATGATGGTTTTATTCCCGAAATGTCACAAGCTTGCCTGATAAGTATCGGTGACAAGGGCAGTGCTAACGACTCCATGAGCCCACAGTCTCTTTTTTGCCCAATGTCGACAGTCCAAAATCGTTGCCCAATGCTCACGAGCCACAATCCAAGACTGGATGTTGCCCACAGTCCAAGCTGTTGCCTTCGTTGAAGAGAAAAGTCCAGATCAGTTGCTGCCGGCCGCTTCTATCGAAGATAAATCTCCAAGCAAAAATCGGGTTTGAGTTGAGGGGCAAAAAATTGAGGTAAAGTGCATGTGTTGGGTTGCGTATAGGTAAGTAGTGTTAGGTTTTCACAATTTAATCAATAGTTATGTAGGATCTTACTGAAAGAATAACAAGCACAACATAAACGCAAGAGACAAAGATTTTCCTCGAGGAAACCATAAAGGAGAAAACCCCGCAACTTCCTCAGAGATAGAATGATCACCAATACAATGTCACAAAAGTAAAACCCAAAAATAGAAAAGGTCTTCAGCAGCTTCTCTCTTCTCCACTTGTGCGAACTTGTCCTTCTTCTCACTAATGTGAAGTGAGTGAGTGAGTGAATGAATCCAAATGAGACAGGCACCCTCTCTATTTATACTTCAACTTTCACTTGACCTTTACCCCAACTAGGCCGGCCCCTAGTTGTACCTGACTGGGCCGACTTCTCTAGGAGAGTCTAATAAGCCATTGACAACTTAACTCTGGGGTCTAATGCCCCGACTTACAATGGAGGGTTAACCTCAATGATTTTACATGACCCAAATACAATAATGACTTTCCTGAACAGAGGAATAAACATCTCCGTCGGAGGTACAATAATAAAATACAAATACAATATAAAATATACAAGTGAATATCTTCCGAAGTTACAATTACATTACCACTCCCTCTTAACTAGGAAGGTATTCTCTTGACATAGTCATCAACATAAGTCTTCATCGCTGGATCAACAATGTTGGAACATCATCATCAACACTGGATTGTCGTTGTCACTGCTGCTACAATCCTCATCATCTCGACCATCAATTGGTGCTATCTCTCAGTTCTTCTCATCATAGGAAGTTCTACAGAGCCAGCCTTTTTTCATGTTGGATGTAGGCCTAGCCTCCATGTAGATCTTCATCATCTCTACGAGCAAGCCATCAAGTAGGTGCAACCCATGACTTATTCTATTGCCTCTGCAAAAACCTGCGTACAACCCAGGACTTATTATATTGCCTCTGCAAAAACCTGCGTACAACCCAGTACTTATTATATTGCCTCTGCAAAAACCTGCGTATTCTACTGTCGCCTCATCACGTCTAGATCATCTCAACGTCAACGGAGCATAGCCCAGATGCACATCACACAATTCTTACATCAACCGACATGGGAGGACAAACCTACCACCATTCAAGAAAGGCTCAACACTTACATCAACGCACATGGGAGGACCAACCTACCACCATGTCGAAAAGGCTCTGCACTTACATCAACGCACATGGGAGGACCAACCTACCACCATTCCAGAAAGGCACTGCACTTACATCAACGGCCATGGGAAGTCAAACCTCAACCATGTCGGAAAGGCACATCACTTACATCAACATTCATGGGAAGACAAACCTCAACCATGCTGGAATGGCCCCAACCCTTACATCTGCACCATGGGAGAACACACCTGCCACCATGTGAGAATGGCTCATGTGCATCTGTGTCTTCCGGACTCATCACTTCCCCTTGGAAGGAACCTCGATCTGAAGTACACCAAGCTTCTCTCTGGCTAGCGCCTTGGTCAACACATTGGCTATTTGCTCATCCGTCGCAACATATTGGAGCTTCACTGCTCCTCTCGGCACCATATCCTTGATACAATGGTACTTGATCTCAATGTGCTTCGACTTGTCATGGAACACCAGGTTCTCAGACAACTTCACAGAACTCTGTTTTTCACAAAATATACAAGTCGCATCCAACTGGAGATCAAACAAATCAGACATTAGCTTCCTAAGCCATACTGCCTCACAACTAGCCGAACAAGCTACGACATACTCTGCTTCGGCTGTACTCAGTGCCACGCAGGACTGCTTTCTGCTAAACCAAGAGATCACACTCGATCCCATACTGAAGCAGCACCACGAAGTGCTCTTCCTATCAGTGGCACTGCCTGCCCAATCCGAATCAACATAACCATCCGGGTTAGTCTTCTGATTCGCATCATAATTGAGCGCATAATCAACCGTACCCTTCAGGTACCTCAGAATATGCTTTGCAACAATCAAGTGAACATGTCTCGAATCTGTCAGGAACTGGCTCAATGTGTTCACAACAAAGCAAATATCTGGTCTTGTATTCGTCAGGTACATCATCTGACGATACATCGTGGCATCAACCGACTCTGATGAAGCATCACTCAATAGCTTTAGGTTCGATGCCATAGGTGTGGCCATGGCCTTGCAGTCCATCATCCCGAACCTCTTCAAGATCTCTACTACATACTTCCCTTGTCCAAGGAAGATTCCATCCGCATTCTGCCACACCTCCATACCTAGAAAATAGTGCATCATACCCAAGTCCTTCATCTCGAACTCGGCAACAAGCTTCCTCTTCATGTCCACAATAAGCCCATCCTCACCCGTCACAAACAGGTCATCTACATAAAGTAGAAGTATCACTGGGTTCCCTTCCTCAACCTTGCAGTAAAGGTTGGAATCCCCTTTACTCTTGGTAAAGCCCAAACTAGTCAAGAAGCTGTCAATTCTGCCGTACCATGTCCTGGGTGCCTGTTTCAATCCATACAAGGCCTTCTTTAATTTGCACACATGACTCTCCCTGTCATGTGTTCCAAATCCGAGTGGTTGCTCCACATACACTTCCTCTTCCACTACACCATTCAAGAAAGTTGTCTTGACCTCCATCTGGTGTACCTTCCATTTCATCACTGCTGCCAGAGCAAGTACTGATCTGATGGAAGTGTATCTGGCTACAGGTGCAAATGTCTCCTCATAATCTATCCCTACCTTCTGGGAGAAGCCACGTGCCACGGACCTTGCCTTGTGTTTCTCTATGCTGCCATCTCTAGCATGCTTGATCTTGTAGATCCACTTGGAAGTCACAACAGACTTCCCTACTGGTATCGGGACCACATCCCAGACATCATTCTTCATGATCGACTGGTACTCCTCGATCATGGCATCCTTCCGTTCTTTCTTTTCGGCTGTTTCCTCATAGTTGGAAGGTTCTTTGTCAATGATTTCACACAATAGGGCTACATAGCTGGAGTATGGCCTAGGTCTCTTGCTTTCTCTGTGCATTCCTTCTGGAGCGCCATACCTCTTTGCATCTTCTATTGCCTCTTGTACCCATGCTGACTTCCTCTTGTGGGATTTCTTCTCACGAGGTGGATCTATAGATTCTTGTGGTTCTTCTATTTCATGGTCTTCATGGTCTTCAGGAATTACTCCTTCCATTGCTGTATCTCTGATCCTAGGGACTTCAGGTTCTTCAGTGTCTTCATCTTGACTTCATAAATCTTCTAGCTAAATCATCGTCACTTGTTCTTCGAAACAAGTCTCTCTTGTAGTACACGATGTTTCCTACAAGTCAATTTAGTTTCATGATTAGAAACATTTCATAATTTTTCAAAACAAATTCTTATGCATAAAGACATAGGTCACACAATCATGCAACTATCTTAGCCAATGATTCAACATAACATTCATCCATATCCCGTATTCATACGGTAACTTCCTAGATGCATTCCATCTCTACCAGAACATTGTTAAGAGTGTGCACTACTCCCAACATGTCAGCAAAGAGGTTTCATTCTAGATTAGTAGCAATGGGATGTTGTACAGTACCATAGGCCACTTACCCATTACTTGCATATTAGTAGTATCTTGTTCATTAATGTAACTTTTCTAACATGCATGATATACATCCTAAATCTAGGAGCATAAGTATGTACATGACTGAACAATATTATACAAGAAATGATAATTCAAATACTTATCTTTGTTTGGTTGTTGGGTGGACTTGCTCTCAATCTTTGCTTCCTTGCAGAACTACTGGAGTGTGCTCCCTCTTGATCTTTTGCTTCCTTAACCAATGTTGAAAATGGATGAGAGATTCTTCCATAGATTATTGATCTTTATTTGTTTTCAGGAGTCCAACTCTGCAGTAGCTTCTTCCACTCCTTTCATGTAATACTGAAAGTCATCTCTAGTTTCACCTTATGAGGTGGAACCTTCTGAATGAACCCACGTAACTGGTTACCTTCATTACAATACATATCATCACTTGAAGAATCTTCATTGTCTTCTCTAGTTCTCTTCCTTGGAGGTCCATCATCCTCTGTAGTGTGAGCATGATGTCTTTTCTTGTTGTTCTTCTTCTTGTGGGAGCCACTTTTGTTCCTCGGACAATCTCTAGAGTAGTGTCCCTTCTCATCACACATGTATAGCATCTAATGTTAGATAGATCTTTTCTGGATCTTCTAAAGTTCCCCCTCTGAGTTAGGTGGTGGTGTTTCTCTTTCTTACTATGATGATGGTTCTCCCTCTTGTTGTTATTCCTCCTGGTGTTTCTTCTTGATTTGCTAAAACTGGTTCTGGAGCTGGCTAGGGTTTGTCAGAGAAACCGTAAAATTTCAAACTTGGAATTTGAAACTTCTGTCTGGATGGAAAGATGCGCTTAACTGAGGCGAGCAGGCTGGTACACTTGGTTTCTGAAGATTCCAAAAATTGACCCCTGAAAATTGACTTGCAAATTCTGATCTGCAATTTCTGGTTTTTCTGGTCCAAAGTCAAATTAGGGTTTGACTTTTCTGGAGTATTACCCAACCAAAAAATTCAATCTTGGTCTCTAAATTTCGATTTTGATGAGGAGCACTTGCCTATGCTGATTGCACTCCAAAATTCCACTTCTGTGAAAATCCCTAATTTCCCACAGTAGTGACAGACCAAAAAATGAAAATGCTCAGAATCACTTTTTGCTTCGACAGAAAGATGCGCCTTCCTTAGGAGAGTTAGCCTAGCCTCCTTTTCTTGATGATCTGTGGAGAGAAACCCAAAAATCAAGAAGCCCTAACTTCTTCGGCTGCACAATGTCTTTTTCTCAAGTTAGCTCTGATACCATGTTAGGTTTTCACAATTTAATCAATAGTTATCTAGGATCTTACTGAGAGAATAACAAGCACAGCATAAACACAAGAGACACAAAGATTTTCCTCGGGGAAACCATAAAGGAGAAAACCCCGCAACTTCCTCAGAGATAGAATGATCACCAATACAATGTCACAAAAGTAAAACCCAAAAATAGAAAAGGACTTCAACAACTTCTCTCTTCTCCACTTCTGCGAACTTGTCCTTCTTCTCACTAATGCGAAGTGAGTGAGTGAGTGAATGAATCCAAATGAGAGAGGCACCCTCTCTATTTATACTTTAACTTTCACTTGACCTTACCCCAACTAGTTCGGCCCCTAGTTGTACCCTACTGCGTTGACTTTTCTAGGAGAGTCTAATAACCCATTGACAACTTAACTCTGGGGTCTAATGCCCCGACTTACAATGGAGGGTTAACCTCAATGACTTTACATGACCCAAATACAATAATGACTTTCCCGAACAGAGGAATAAACATCTCCGTCGGAGGTGCAATAATAAAATACAAATACAATATAAAATATACAAGTGAATATCTTTCGAAGTTACAATTACATTAACAAGTAGGGTTTAGTTTGTTGTTTTTTAAAATTAAATTTTAGGTTTTTTTGTTTTTTAGGATTTTTTTTTTTGGTGGGGCTTGTGGGCTCCCCCATTTTCAGGAGGGGTTGTGTAGAAGCCCCACTATCTAGGAAAGTCCTTGGCATGCGTTTCCTCACGTTTCTTAGAAAAGGGGGCGATGGGAAACGCTTTCCCATGGAGCCTCCCAGCCCCTAGGGCGTGGAAAACGTAGGGGGCGAGCCCTCGACCCTGGGGGATGCGTCCCCGTGGAACATTGCAATTATATATATATATATATATATATATATATATAGATTCTACTAACTTAGGGAACCTTGAAATTGAAGTTACCTTTTATTGTCAAGTTTAAAAGTCTTTTTAAATCAAAATGTGACTTTTAAATTTGGCTCCCTTTTGGGTATAATTCTTGAACTTTGACTATACCGTTTAAGTAACCCCTTTTATAAATTGAATTTATAGAAGTCACTCTTTTAATAAACTTAGATGTACAATTTTAAATACCTTATGTACTCTAATAGTAGTACTTTAATATTCTTCACCTATGGACTTAAATGTTCACGAATTTAATATAATGAAGTGCTCATTAACTAAATCGTTTTTGTTTTCACTTATGGTTCACAAACCCCCAGCGGGGCTGCTATGTCCACGGTAAGAAATCACAGGGGGCCATTCGAAGGGGTCGCACGTCGTTCGCTCTGATTACGAAGCTAACCCGATGGGAACATCAAGTGAGGCCCTTATATAGCAATGTATAGCCACCTGCCCTTATATAGCAATGTATAGCCACCTGGGGATTTGACCCCGAGACCTTTTGCTCACAACTTATAGCACTCAACCACTTGAGCTAGCCCACCGGGTTACATTAACTAAATCGTTACATGCGGCCCTTCACAATTAAATTTTATTAATGGTCTTAATGTTGTCTTCATAGCGGATTTGACTTAGTAGTTTGGGAATGTGTAGTCTTTTCGAATATTCACCTTTAAATGAAACAGTTATGGCCCAATAGTCACAACCCTTGTTCAAACCTTGTTCTCTGCGGCGACTGTGTATTCGTTTTTAAATTATTGTGGTCAAGGACCCCCTTTTCGTGCTTCTTTCTTTATTCACTGCGATTCTAGAAACCAAACACAACTAAATGCGATTTACAATTCATTCGACAGTTGCGAACCTTACTCCATCAACACTCCCGATTGGTGGCGGTTTGGGCAACCAATAATCTTTACAAATTGTGACGGTTTTATGTAGGGCCACACCTTTTAGGAATGACGATTGTTATGAATATGTCATCGATGATTTGAAATGGCAGCTTCAATTTCTTTATGTATGTTAGGCAGCTCCCTTCGAGATCTATATCCGTTTTCTCCTTAACAAAATTACCCACCAGTGGACATCTAAGATAAGATGGCTATGTGAATCCATGATGGCACTGTTACAACTCTTATTATTATTATTATTTGGTCAATTTGTAGCGCAATAACTTTTCTTCACTTCTAAAAACTTTAAATGGCCAGTTATGGTCAAAATGACCGTAACTAGAGAATCTCCAAAATATTTGAATATGGAAAAATGCTGCATCAGGCAAAATCTGATAAGAGGTGTGGCCAAAGGCCAAAATCAGACTTAGCTTTGATAAGGGTTTGTGGCCAAAGGCTGGGACCAGAAAACTTGGCTCTGATACCAAATGAGAGTTCATCTCCTAAAGAAAATCCAATATAGGAAAGACTACAGACAAAAATCCATATAAGATGATAATAATAAATAGTAGAATAAAATGAGATGATGTACAGTAAAATAAGAGTGCCATATTTATATAACTCCCAAGGGCACCTTTTGTGTCTGTTCACGAAGGGTTGCATCCATTAATTACTAATGTGTAATAATTAATTATTATTATTTACTAATGTTGAATATTTATGACTTATTTAATATTATGTTTGTTACAAAGTAGTAACCATGATGCCCCGCCAAGGGTATATCATGTATAACTCTCATGATCTCTTCCCTAAGTGTGGGCTCAGGGACTAAGTATACGCTAGCTCTGTAGTAGATGACATCGTCCACCACTCTGTACCAGTCATCCTGAATACTACCATCCATCAACTCGCATGCAAACCAATCCTTGGAATATTCCACTAGAAGGTAGGACTTCCAATCAGCCGAAATCCCCGTGAGCCAATCCAATATGTCATGGATCTCCTCCTGAGGTGTCTGTACATCTTGAATATTGATCACAAGGCCACAATATAAAGCATCCGTCATGCCAACTCCTTGTCCCTGTCCTGATGATAACCTGACCGAAGATCAATCTCTGGAGAGTACTTTGTCCAATGCTTGAATATGCTCTCCATCATGGCTCATGTCTCATCTAACTATCTCAATTGATCCTTCCATGTGCTGCTTTATATGAGGAGATCATCAAAGAACACCAACATAAACCCCTGTAGCTGCGGTGTGAAGATGGGGTTCATGAGAGTCTGAAAGGTGGCGAGTATGTTGGTCAACCCCAATGGCATGACCAAGAACTTGTAATGCCCATAATAACACTCATAAGTAGTCTGGTGATATCCCAATCGAAGATCAATCTTCAAGGAATATGTTGCTCGATGAAGCTCATCTATCAACTTCTCGCCCCTAGACAATCCAAACTCAATGGTATGCTCAAAGTCCTTGTCAAGAAGTCTCTTTGAAGGTGTTGCCGCCTGGTTCCACACCTGGGGAAAACGCAACAGAAGTCTTCAAGCTGCTGGTGTGGCCTTGGGGGCAAGTCAGAGTCAAGTGCTGTCACTTGGGACTCGACTCCTCCATCTAGGCTTTCCTAGCGAAGCCAAGGGGGTGGACCCTAAAAATGAAAAGAAAACTAAGGCGTCTAATCTAGGAGTTAGGAAAATATTTTTGATAACCAAGACAAAACAGCATATACTTTCGTGAAATAAAACAATCATTCATCATTTACTCCCATTCACTATGATCATCATTCATTTGCACATTTGTCAATAATATGAAATAACATTAACATAGACCAATGCCTTATAATGGAGTCAAAACAAATGCATGAGCAGAAAAAGTAGATGTTGTGCGAGTGTTCTTGGTTTATTTTAAAATTAATGTGAAGGTGATCTTTTTATTATGGCAGGTGGGTTCCCAATATACGCAAGGTACGGGGCAACATGTCCGGAATTTTGAAGCGTGGCTTCCCTCTCAGGCTTGGGCTGAATCGGAGTCTCAAGGAGGTGTTCAGATGCTGTACCAACGAGGGCAAGCCTAAAGGTTTCCAAGAGGTCACTACTCAGTTTTGTCCCAAGCCTTCTGAGAAATTTCCCCACGACAACAAAATATTCGTGATGTGCCGGATTTTCACATAAAGGGTTTTTATTTGGGGCGGTGTTAGCTCCTATTACTAGTCATCTCCTCCTTTTTGATGTGTACCAACTGGATCAGACTGAGCTGCAAGTCGGCCACAGAGCATACGGGAGAAGATCTTGGTATTTTTTTTAGAAAAATTTTAAGAAACCAAAATTTTATCTTTTTTTAAACCCTAGGAGTCTCTTTTCAGGCACGTATTCGGGCAAGCCCTTATACAGAAACCCTACTTCGGGAAAGCAAGGGGGGCGTTTTGAGTTTGTAAAAAAAATGGAAAAACTATGTTTTGAGTGAACTTGTGGCCCGCTAGTGGAACGGACCAACAAGATTGATTTTAACCCTAGTTAATTTTATTAAATGCCGAAAATAAAAGAAGTAAACTACTCTAAAAATCACACCATGAAAAGAGACGACGCAGGCCACCCCTGGGGGGATGGGGTGTGGGCACTGGCTAGCCCACTTGCTCTTGTTTAATAGTCTTTTACAATGATCAGAGAAGTGCCCCAGTCTACTTAAAGTGACTTGGTGGCTTACAATTTTGAGGGAAAATTAACCGGTTTTACAAAAATATGAATTTTGGTCCTCCGGATTGCCTAGATCCTTGAAATTTCGGCAGCACCTCCTCCTGCCTGTTCTTCTTTTGCTGCAAACCAGCAAGCAATTATTAGTATAAGATGCCCAAAAACACTTTAAGAGTGTCTTTGGAACACCTCCTAAAAAACCCCAAAAAATCTCTAAGTGAAAATCTAAGTAAAATGCAAGAAAATAACCAAGTAAGACAAGCAGTGAGGCTTGTTTACTTGGGATCTTTGCAAGCTTTATGAGTTGCAAAATACAAGCTCTAATTAACAGCCAGATATACTTTAAAATCAGAACTAACACTACTCAACAAAACTTTGAAAAATTTAACAATTTTTTGCAAGTTTTGAAAGAAGTAAAGATCTAATCAGTCAAAAGAATAAGAGCTCTAACAAACCACTAGATTAGATTTTTCTGAAAGTAAATTTTGATCTATTTAAAATGTTAACAATAGTATATAAATCAGATCCACTTTATGCTTAGTAACCAGTAACCAGAAAATTTGACTCGAATAAAATTGAGAGAGAGAGATGAAGCAAATCTTTGTTGAAATCCGAAGCTTTGAAGGTTGTGTTTGTGATGTTCCAAGGGACTACATCTGTAAACAAATATTAGAAGGGGGAAAACAAACAAGATCCACCAACTTCCAGTTGAGATAACCTGCACATCACACACTTTGCAAACAAAGATCAAGTGTAGATATACATCTAGAAAAGAAATCAATGTTAGACATTCATAAACAAATGAAATATGTAGACATGATTACTTTTATAAACATATAACAATAGACTAAACAATAAGCAAATTGCATTAATCTATCTCATAAATTAGTACTAATCTTTCCAATGAGTACAGTTGATGCAAATAGAATATCAAAGCTTATGCACGGGTTACCTCCATTGTACAAGCAAAATATGGTTCATCCACTCACACAATGAACACCACAGATTTGACCTCCAAAGTCTTCTTTATTCACAATCAAAACCAAATGAAAATTACAATGATAAGTCTTGTGCTCCAATTCTCCCTCTAGAGAACAAGTGAGATAACACTCCAATTTATAGAGAATGGCTAAGGGGAGTGCGCCCATGTCAAGGAGAGGAGTGGGGTAGTGGGTAGCAAAAAACGTGGAGAGATAGGGGCTGCCTCCCCCTCTTACAAGCTGCCATGAACCAGCTGATATGGTGCTAACATGGTAGCACATAACGTGCTGCTCCTTCCCTAACTCGTGGGCTGCCCACATGCCCAAAATGCGCCCATGCTTGAAGGGGAAGTTATTCCCAACAAATGGGCTACCCATTTGTCATACCAATCAGCCTAATTTGCTCCTTGAATGATGCTGATCCAAAACTGTCATTCAATTACTCCAAAATCTTTTTTATTTTTTAAGTCATTTTTTCAATTTTTTGATTTTTTCATGACTTTTTTGACTTTTTTGGGTTTTTTGGCCATAGGAAAAAATTGAAGCACCCAAACATTAGGAAAAGTGGGTTTAGGGGTTAAGGGGGTGCTCTGAGTTAGAAAACGAGTACCCCTAAGGCAAAAAATACCTCAAGACGCCCCTTATAGGCCAATTACAAATTTTTTAATTGAACCATTAAAAAATGGCCCAATTTACGGAAAAATTAAACTTTGCCGAAAATTAAAAAAAAACCTAGGGGGACTTAGGACATGCCCATATGACTCAAAATTAACGCCTAGCATGTTCATATACATTGACCCATAGACTTTAACAATCCCCTAAGGCCCGTCAGCCTCCCCAGGCATTCCAGCTTTGGAGGTGCAGGAGAAAAACCAATTAATTATGTTATGCACTAATGCAAGACATAATAGATAGGTGAAAAACCTCCTTAGAATACCTGACTTAGCCAAAAAGTCCTAGGGAACCAAGTCTTTTACAAAACACCATGCTAGTACGTTTTTTTACAAACCCCGCACGGCCATGGACATGTGGAAAAGTTAAAAACGGGGGCCTTTAAAAGGCCAGGTGGATATCAAATCCCCAAAAATGAACATGTATCATGTTCCACTCTGCCTGCTCGCTTGATAATCCAACCAAGTACAACTTAGTTGGCAACAGAAGGAATCGGCCAAAGTCCCATACTGATGTGTCCATGTCCTCAATATATCCATTCCCACAGTAAGTGGGTGCATATACCTCCCTTTATGGTTGGTCCACAAGGTATATGCTCAACTCCCCTATCTACAGTTATGATTCGAGTCTTCAATGGGCTCCCCAAAAGAAGTGGCTCATGATCTCCAAGATGTAGACTATGTGTATAATCAGAAGTCTCTAAGGCATACCTCTCGTCAAGCCCATGCAAATCTGAATGCTCCTTGCGCTCGACCATCACAAGAAGCTCCTCCATTAAACCATAAGTACCACTAACATCCTCATGTGTCCTGACTGCCATACATGACTGAAATGATGAAGAATGTGCAAGACTCAACTCCAAGTGAAGCTCATCCACTTGAATTCCTGATTTTTGAAGGGCCATTTGAGCAATGTTGCATATATCGTCTCGGGGAAAGTATCGACGAGGGTCCGGAATATAACTTCTCAGCGTTATCAGCAAAAAATATCGAAAAATGTCGCAAGACCTAAAAAAATACAAAAATACTCATTTTTTTCAGATTTTTAAACATCTAAAGCAACAACAACATCAAATAGACACATTGCTACATAAATATGATGATACGGCTAGTAAATAAGATACATAAGATGTCGAGTGGTCACATATCGTTACTAAACTGAAAATTCTAAAACATGTCCATGATAGGATGATACAAAATCACATCAAATGCTCAAAATAAATGTGTCTCATGAGATGAATCATCATGAGGCATCTAGAAACTAAATAGTACATGATACAATGAAAATGATAGATCATAGGAATCCGAATCATCGATTCCCTCCAGGCTCTACCCCTTTTACGGGTAAAGGGCACCACTCTTCCTTTGGAAGCAGTAGGTGGTTGTGGAGGTACTTGGGGTGAGATTGAAGTGAAAGCTCTAACTGAGTCCATATATTCATTGCACCACCATATAAAATCATCAAACCCTAAGAACCACTAACTACGATATAATAAAGAAGGGTTTTAGTGTAGGTCTGGAGCCACAATTCTAAACACAGATCATTGACCATAAAAAGAGTCATGGAAGGATACTTGCCAAATTTCTTAGGGTTTGTTCCTCTTATTCAATGGGTTTGTGTGTCGATTTAGCATTTGTTGTTATCTATTTTGATGCATACACTACAGCATGCTGCCATTGTTGTAATATTCCCTGCATCTCTCCATTACAGCAGTCACAGTTTCCAATCAAGCCACCATTTTATTGAATTACACAGGAAGCATAGTATTCAAAGATTAAATTAAACAAAACTCCAAATTATTGTCTTCAAATTTGTGGGTATTTGTCTCTATTAACCACCATCAAGGGTACTTCTCTAGCTCTCTCACACTTTTGAAATCAAACAATGAACCTCGAAAACCCAACCCACGGACTTAAAACACAATTCTGGGTGATTTTTTTCAGCAGTCTGATATATACCTTTAACTTGCGATTTTTTCGAATATATCGGAAATATCGGGATTGTGTCGCGATACATTCAATATATCGGAAATGTCGTGATATTTTCAATCCAATATATCGGACAAGGGAAAATTTCGGCGATATATCCGATATATCGCCAATATGTGCAACATTGCATTTGAGTGCTCTTCCAAGAATCCCTGGTAACCTGAAGCTCATGGGTAAGCTTCTCAGCTTCCTCTTTTTTTCCTTTTAGCGCATCCAAATAAATCTCATCAAGCATAAGAAGATGATCTCTATCTAAAAGTAGGTGTAGGTAATTAGATTTCATAACCACCAATGCTTCTCTGAGTGTTTGAAAATTTGCAAGGGAAAGTTCTCTTGCAAAATTTTGATGTTTCCCTAGATGCTATTCCTTCCAGCAACAATTTGCCATCAACTTATGAGTATCATCAATTTTTTTTATGGCTGCCATAATCATGTCTTCACTTACTTTTAATTGCCCTGCCAAATGATGGGACCCCTGAAACATATCATCTCCACACAATTTGTTTGATTTATTATCAGCAACCTGCTTTCCAAAATTTGCTCCCTCTTTGTAGTTCTTCTTCCATAACTCAGCATCCAAGGGAAGCTGATCCAACACCAAATCTTTATCATGATTAGGTACTAAAACACCCGAATCATCATAATCACCATATGTGCAATCCACATGCCATCATAAGTACTGGTGCTATCAGCCTCATAGAATAGCTCTAATGGTGGATCAAAGGTTGTGGGTTTGTCAACTTCATTGCACACATCTTCAACATGAACAGGTGCATGTAGTTGCAAGATGTCATCCTGGGGTTCTGTCAGACTTTCCTCATGAGATGAGGCATTCACGTCACCATCCACTTTAGATTGGAATTCCTCTTCTTCCTTCCCGACTTATAAGTGAGGCTCCAACAATCCGGATGCTCTAACAATGTTGTTAGATTCTTCTAATATTCTTGAGAAACTTGTAACAATTCTGTCATGAGTTCTTGAATTGTCTTCATCTTTCCTAATCCCTGAATGCAAGCCTTGATACCAGGTTACCCTGCTGAAACTAAAATAGATGAGTGCTAGTCACTTGACAGAACAATCCTGAAAATATCTGTCATTGATAACTCCTCAAGCTGGCAGGATGCACAGCTTTGATACCACTGTAATGACCCTTACCAGATGTGGGCTGGTTTTTTGTTAATTGCTAGTGTGATTTGGCTTGTAACTTCTGTTAAACAGTTTGGTTATAGATATCCCTTCCTATTGCTGTTGTGTTTATATTGCTTCCTTGGTTGTGAGATTTTGTCAAACAGTTCATTGATTGGTTCTTTTGAGGGTGTGTATTTGTTCTCATGCAATATATGTTAAAATCTGAGCTTAACTCAGCCCAAACACTTAGCAGAACTCTGATATCAGTCTTCAATATTCATAAAATCAAACACATATCACATGCATGTAAATTTCATGTCTCTATAAGCTGATATACTGTAACTAAGTAAACTTTGCAGCGGAAAATTAACTCAAAATCAGCAGACTGTAAAACATATTTAAGACACAGTATTTTGGTCAAATTTGACCCTGGAAAACCCCCCCAACCCCTGGGGAAAACCAGTCAAGAGAGATTTTATTATATATCTTCTTCAAAAGAGAAAGTACAGCAGTAATCTATTCAACAGTAAGCCAAACT
Source organism: Larix kaempferi (assembly GCA_027924585.1). Classification (NCBI taxonomy): domain Eukaryota; kingdom Viridiplantae; phylum Streptophyta; class Pinopsida; order Pinales; family Pinaceae; genus Larix; species Larix kaempferi. The sequence goes on along the minus strand of BSBM01000129.1, from coordinate 7,235,244 downwards.
TATCTCAGACCCAGAAGACCACAACAGTGCCTCGAAATTAGTGCTGTAGATGCATTAATTTCTGTGCATTTATTGCCTCGAAATTCGTGCCACAGAGGCTGTATAAAGTTATAAACTGCTTCTCACAGTCAACTTTCCTCCTTGAATATTGTTCCCAGCTTAGTCTTCAGTCTCGGTCTGTGTGCCTCCTGTAACAGCAGCAAGATACAATGATTTTCGTGCCACCTTAGCCTTGAAAATCACGCCCAGTCAGCAGCAAAATCAAGCTGTACGGACTGTGTACAAACAGCAATTAGTTTCAACAGTCTCCCTCCTCGAAAACTGAACCAATCTACTCAGAATGTGTGCCCAAGAAGTCTTCTCGAAATATGTGCCAACACTCGATTTCTGTGCAGCAGTGCCTCCTCGAACTGCGTGCCCTTCAGTGGTTACTTTGCTGCTGTAGCTTGCCTTGGAATTGAGCCAATCTCTGGCTCCTCTCTCTCTCTCTCGAAGTTTGTGCCCCTCTCCAAATGCTCTTGGAATGTATGCCTCTCTCTTGGGATTCGAGCCACCCTCCAAAGACTCTCTCTATTGGAATGTGTGCCAAACTGAAATCTCATTCAACTTTTTATTTCCCCTATTAGGGTTACCCTCATGACTTTTCAAATTCAACGGACGAGATTAGATCTTGGCCAAGAGATCTATGGCTGGGATCTAATCTCTCACTCACTTAAATCTCCTAAGTGAACTTTAGAACAAATTTTTCCTTTTGAAAAGTCATATTACCCTAAATATTTAAAAGTACACTTTATGACTTAAAGTCACTTTAAAAACATAATAAAGTGCGACTCACTTTTAAATCATAAAGTCACATCAAAAAGGTACTTTAATAAAAAACACATTACTAAAGTCACTTTATGAATATAAATGAGACTCCAAGTTATTGACCCCTGCACCTAGGCACCTGATGCAGGAGTGCCACCAGCTATCAAATGCTAACAATATAAACTCAACAATACAAATCATTAACCCAAATACATGTTTCTTGCATTATATGCCAAGGGCAATACATCAAAATATTATAAATGGCTATAGATAACCAACAATTCTTACACAGTTACAATGCAAATAAAGTATGTATAAAAATCAGATCTCAGACTTGTAGGTGACAAATGATAGTTGTAGACCCTCTATATGGCTGTAGCGTCCTCCCCTTTGTGGATAGAAATGTGCAAACCGCTACAGAATTGTGTGAACAACTGCAGAACCGTGTGAAAGCTATAGAATTGTGTGAACAGCTGCGGAATCTTGTGATGCCTATCGAATCATGTGAGCCGCCATGGAATCGTGTGAATAGCCGCGGAATCGTGTGACAACGACAGGAACATGTGAGCCGCCACGGAATTGTGTGAACAGTCACGGAAATGTGTGATAGCTGTAGTAACATGTGAGCTGCCACGTAATCGTGTGAACAGTCGTGGAATCGTGTGACATCTACAAAAACATGTGAGTCGCCACGGAATCATGTGAACAACTGCAAAATTGTGTGACAGCTACAGAAACATGTGAGTCGCCACAGAATCATGTGAACAATCGCGAAATCGTGTGGGAACTGTAGCATCACGTGAGCTGCCCCCTAAAAACCTTTGAAATACAATGATAGATCTGTGTGATCTTTCCTCCAAATTAGCTAGGATGGATTTGTTTCACCACCGAAACCAATATTTCCCTTAGAGTTTTCGTCCCAAGAGCCAAAAGCCACAAGAGCTCTCTCCAAAGCAATTTTGGAAAATGATCATGAATGATTGAGAGAGGGGATGATTTGCCCTTTTAAGCTCATTTTACCCTTTTTGTGCCACTTTTACCTTTTTCCGCCTTTAATTAATAAAGTGATTTTTTTGCTCCCATAAATAATATCAAGTGACTTTATGAATTACTCATGTAATATTTCCCCATAGTCACTTTATAACACCCCTTTTTTAATTTAATTGCTCAATGCCACTTTTTAATGTTGCTTCTCGCCCAATTGACATTGAATAATTAATCCCCCTCTAATTAGGTTGATGCAAACCCCAAAAGTCATCTCCACTTGCAGAACAAGATAATGCAAAAGTGGGGATTACACTTGAGCCCACCGCCATCTTTGAGTCAATATGTCGAATCCTTTGTTCTTTGTCGTCAAATCTTTTGCTCAATTTGTATCAACTTGTATCACCGTAGATTGTGCCTTGTGAGCCTCGTTGCTGCTTGCGACATTCTCTTGTGGTCGGGGTTGGGGTTGTGCTGAGTATGGTAAATTCCAGTGTGGCTCCTAATGCCCTTGTTTTGTCATTCCCCTTCGCAGCATACACCTTTGCCCATCTTAGTGATTCTCACAGTGGGTTATTCTACCCTGCTTGCTGAACATGGGTGCAAACTCATCACCTGTAGAACCCTCTTCCTTCGCCATTTACTCATTGTTTATAGCCTGAAGGGGTGGTACGATAGACCCTTTTTTTGGGGGTGACACCAACATAAAGGTAAATACAAAGACAATTTAATAATTAGGTTTACAGGAACTCAAAGGTAGTTGCAGAAACAATAGTTAAATCGCTTTGGACAATGGTATTCAAGTTCTAATTAAAAGATTGGAACTTGTGGAATTATCAAACTTGGCATTACGGGGCAAAGGTTTGTAAACTCACCAATAGGGTAGTGGAAATTGAATTTGAGAACTTAATTACAAGAAACCAGTTCAATGATACTAAGAATCAGGAAATTCTTTACCCCCTAGGGATTTCCCTTCATGTGGAAATCCTAGATCTCATGAACAAGTAAGTTGAATTTCGTTTCCAGCAGGCCTTATTCAAGCAAGAAGCTGAAAGTCAACAGGAAACCCTTAGTTCTTGGGTTAAAATGGTAAGGGGGGAGGAACAATGTACCCTTGTGTACCTTGGTTGAAGAAGTTGTTCCAACAAAACTTTTCAAGGAACGTACCAAGTGATTTCGAGAGCTAAACATGAAGTTGTGAGGACTCCTATGACCTGTCATCCTCATCTCCTTCCTTGGACAGTATGCAAATGGAGGTATATTTACTTTGGGATACATTGGGCCTCTTGGAATTGACTCCTCATAGAGCGTGGTTTGGCTCCAACTCCACTCTTTCACCATTTTCGATCCTCGAGCGATAGACTGTAAACCCTTTGAGCTTAAGCAAAGTCTCTTTATCCTCCCCCAAAGGATCATCCTTGATGTTGATCTTATGAGGTCATAGGTTTAGAGCTCAAATAGTTTCGGAAACAGGGTTTCGTAGCTTGAAAGGTAGATAAATGGGTTATTAACAACGAACTTAGGTTGTTTATTAGAGACCCGCTTCCCCTAGGGTGGACTTGACCTTGGCTTGCCAAATGATGCCCCTATATGGCCAGGGGAAGTCGTGGGTTGAGAATTTCCCTGGGATGTTGGAATTGCAATGGGATTTTTTGGTCTTCCTTGGGTTCGATTCACAATGCACTTAGACCATCAGATATCTTATTTTTGATCAGGAGCTAGGAGAGTCCAACCAGGCCTATTTTGGACTATTTAGGATACCATTGCTTATGGGTCTGTAGGCAAGAGGCTCGAAGCTTGCTTGATTAGAGACTCACTCCAAAGCTGAGTCACCATGGTTGCATAAGATGATTATGCTACACTCATATATACTAGCTCGTGGCTTGCCGCCCCTTCCTTGAGAAATCTTCATTGCAGTATGCTACTTTCCTCCAATGTCCTCATGTTTTTCTCTCCACAAGGATTTACACGTGAACTGCTACCAAGATTTATATGCAGATATTGTTCAATACTCAATCTTGGGGGATATCATCATATTGGGGGACTTCAATGCCTGCACCAAAGCCTGCTAGATCCCACTTCATGATAGGTTTAAGGATGCTCTTTGCTTGCATGAGATTGATATAGATTCAGTGGACCTCTCTAGGACTTCATAGTTCATACGATACCTCGGGACCCCTTACAGCTTATTACAAACATTTTTTTGACCTGTATTGAATCTCATGAGCTACTGATCCTAAATGGCCTCCCATGCTTTTTAGATTCAAGTAGTTTCACATGTTACCTGTTGAAGATTTGTGCACAAGGGCAATTAATGCAAACCTGAATTTTCACCTTCTTCCTAGAAGGTTTCTCAGATCTCAGCGCTAGAATTTTCAGCCTTAGAACTGCTGTAATAAGACAGCAGTGAAAATATTACAATAATTCACTTCAAACGGCCCCAAAATTCGCAACAATTCAAGGAGAAAAGATACAAAACAATGAGTTATGCTTCAGCCCCTTGTAGGGCAACTTATTGGCCAATAATCAGATCTGAAAGTGTACTTTTACAATAGTAATTACAACAGTAAAATCAGCCCCTTATATTCTTCCTTGGATGTTTAAAATTAAAATGCTTAATAATTTGTCCCTTATGTCAAATCAGCAAGACATAAATAGCTGTAAATAGCAATGCATAGATGATATATATAGTTGAAATTCCCATATGGAAATGACAAAATATACGAACAGCTGGAAACTTAATGTATAATTCCAAGATGAAGTACAAATACATATCACAGCTTTCTCTTGAGGCTAGTACAAGAACAACTATCCAAAAATCTCTAGCTAGGGTAAATCATCAAACCTCAACTTAACCAAGAAAATCGAAGTGCAAGATTCTCTCTAGCACAATCTCCTAGGCAAGTTGTCCTCTTCCTCTCTTCTTTTTCACCAATTCACCCAAGGGTTTTATCACAAAACCAAGGCTAAAACCATAACCCTAGAACTCCAAGAAACTCCAAGAAGACCAAGAAACCCAAGCGCAGAGAGAGAGAGAGAGAGAGAGAGAGAGAGAGAGAAGGGGAGAGGCTAGTGTGCATTCCTTTCTTAGTCACATGTCTAGACGAGTGAATAAGAATGAACAAACAAGTGATTATATGTGGGAAGCCTCTCTGCTTCCACTATTTATATGAGAGGTAAGGGAGGCCAACAAAACTATGTGGGCACAATCCCTTATGAGCAACCTACATGAGCCCTTATAAGCCACCACAAGTGAGATGTCCACTCTAAAGTACATGTGTCATGCTTGAAAGTGATGTACACAATAAGGGCTCCAAGATGATGTAGCTACACAAGGTAAGTCCACATGCGTTTGTCACAAGCCTCCATGGATTCCATCAATCTTCCTGAGCAATGTACCCCATTGAGTCAACTACTCTTTGCAAAGTCATCATCAAAGCCCCAGGCTTCTACGTGTTAAAGTTAGTGCAGCTGCGAGACCCATTCTCAGAGAGGATGGTACCCTAGTCAGTTAACTAGGGTTCCTGGTCAAGTTAACCAGGTAGAGTAAAGAGTAAGACCCTAGAAGGTACCCTAGGGACCCCAGCTGTCTCCTGGGGTTTTTGGTTAGGGACCAAGCAGGTTGATGCCATGGCAAAGTCCCTAGCATGTGGCTAGGGCCCCTATTTGTCTCCAGGGTATTCTGGTCACGAGGACCAAGCAAGTCCTGCAGGTTGAGACAGAGACCTCCTGGTCCGGGACCAGGAAGATTCTTGGTCACGAGGACGAAGTAGTTCTTGCAGTGACATACCTGGTCAATTAACCAGGTGGATCTTGGTTAGTGGACCAAGATGATGATGTGTGATGTCCTCTTCTCCTAGGTCTTCGAGATGGTTGAGTTAGATGGTCTTCTCAAGGGACTGGCCACCCCTTGATGTAGCCACTAACATTTGACCTTAGGAGCAGTCTAGAGGACCACATGATCCAATCATCTCTCTCTCAAATGTACAAATGTTCCATATAACCTAAGGTTCATCATCACTGTAGAAGGAAGGGTCCACACTGGATGTACTTACCCCGCCTTGGTTGCTCATTCTTGGTCCTTACACCTTGTTGATTATTGGTCTTATGGTACCTTGTCTTCGACTTGTGGTTAGTGGAGTCATCTACCCAACTTGAGTTGTTTTGATTTGTACCATCTTGGTGTTTTTGGTCCTATGGGTACTATGGTTGTTTGTTCACTTTGTGGTATACCCTTGGTCCTAGGGTTTATGGGTCATGTACCCTTTCTTGTTTGACTTGTACCATGTGTTGGTACTTGTGCTCTCACCTAACTTAAATATATGACCTTGTACCCACCTAAAGACACCTCAACTATATTTTTATTATTAAGTGATTTTTATTAATTGCTGTCTTAACCACCAGTTGTTGGTACACTCCTAATTCAACGGAACCCTAATAGAAGATTAAATTCGTGACCCTTCTAGAAGTCATATAGATCTATATATTGAATCCCTTCCTCTCTGTTTTGAAAGTCATTAGATCCTCATCATACCTCAGCTCTGTACTACCTAACGTCAAGGGTTTAAGGGATATTTTCTGCTGTTCGTTCACCTGCCAGTTCAGACCGTACCTCTGTTGGAGTCCATCGCATCGTTGTGGCTGATCAAAGTTTACGTTGAGGTTTTAATGCTGATCCTAACCAAGCCGTCACCCTTGGTAGTAATGCTTTAGCACCTGCGAGCCTTGTTGAGGAAGGCCACACTCTGCTGTTGTTTTATTTACCCAAACCGTGTTCTGATCTTCTAAGTGTCTGCCTGCTATAACCTTGTCTGAGCTTCGATCTGCTTTACATGAATCTGATCTGCCTGTAAGTGATTCGATCTGGTATTAAGGTGACTCGATCTGCCTGTAGGTGACCCGACCTGCTACTATTGGTCTGTTTGTATTCTGATCCACTTCCTGAGATGCCCGATCTGCCAAATTGAAGTTGTGTGAGCTCCGATCTGTACATCGAGGGATCCGATCTGTCCTGTGTTTGTTTGCTGAGTTAGCTGTGACCCTAGATTACCTCTGAAGCTCAGCTGTGACACTATTTTGTCTCATTTCTGCCTGCTGATTATTTATTTGTTGAGGCCGTGAGGCCTTAGGGTCTGATCAAAGTCTGCAAGTGTAAATCTGTGGAGGTCGTAAGGCATTGGGGTTTGTTCTACTCTGCTACATGTATATTTGTGGAAGGCATGAGTGTAAGAGGACACACCTAGAGTGATCATACTATGTTTATTATGCTAAGCCTTACCAGATCTCTACTGTTGAAATTTGTTTTAACCTTATCCATGTTACTGAAATTTGATTCTGACTGAGATTATGATCTTGAGAGGGTCCAAATTTATTGTGCTTATATTTTTGGACTTATATCATGCTGTGATTTGACTGAGATTGTGACTGTGTCTTTTGACTGTATTTGACTACCACTATTGTTGCCTTCAACCTATAATCTCTCTCTCTGGTTTGTACTTACCCTTTAGTAGGGTCAGCTGGTTCGTAGTGTTGGCTGGCCTCTGAGAGGCACAACTTTGTCTGAAAGTAATATTTCTGAGTATAGAACAGGAAGGGTTCCACACCCACGGTAAGTACCCTAACTTGTTGGAGTTGTTACTGTTAATCTTATATTGATAGTTACATGTTATTGAAGATTACTTTAACACGGTGACCCAATTGGTAGTGTTAAAGTTGAAAAGTTGAAAGAGATGAAAAATATGTTTTGTTGAAGTTACTGCTGTACTATTTTCATTTCAGTACTAGTTTATTAAATGTGATTTTGCATTAAAGTACATTGATTTTTTATTTTCTGCATCAAACCCTAACCCTATCCAAAATTCAACACTACGAACTATCTCCAATCCCACGAACAAGAATCCAAGATACCACATGCCATCTAGTGCTCGAAATCCCCCACTATGATGCAAAACACTCCTCATCCCATGTAGGGTGTTCTCCAACTAGTTGATTCCTCCATGTGGCCGCAATGAAGGGCGTCCACCATCTAGGCAAGTGAACACCTTGAGTCAGTTCATTGTGGAGCTGAGGCAAGAGCATTGGGTGGCAACAAAACATGTGCTTACTGCTTAGGTACTTGAAGGGCACATTGGAGTATGGTTTAAGATATCGTGGAGATGGTGAGGTGAAGTTATAGGGGTATACAGACTCAAATTGGCTGGTATTGTATCATACAGGAAGAGCACCTCAGGTTGTTTCTTTAGCTTGGGATCAATGATGATATCGTGGTTTAGTAAGACACAGACTTCCATGGAACTCACCTCAGCAAAGGTAGGGTATATGGTAGTCGATACCGTTAGTCGTGAATCCATTGGCCTCGTAAGATGCTTGTAGGATTATTTGATTAGGAGTTGGATTTCACAGTGATTTATTGTGATAACCGGGGTTGTATCAAACTCTCTGAGATTCAAGTGTTTCATGATAGATCCAACCACATTGAGATCGTTTAGACAAAATTCAAAAAGGGAGCAACAAAGCTCCAATATGTACCCAGAGATTAGTAAGTTGTTGATATTTTGATGAAGCTCTTAGCTAAGGGGAAGTTTGAATCACTAAGAGACAAACTAGGATTGGTGCAGAATTCCTTCCTCGCCAAGAGGGTGTTGAAAATGTAGCTTGGGTAGGAACATTCGCAATGGTTCAGTGTGAATGCGTGGGAAGCTATGTTACTAGGATGTGGGTACAGATACGGATACGGATACAAATTCGGATACCGGGTCTGTCAAGTTTTTGAAAAGCCAAGATTCAAATACGACAGAGAAACGATAAGTACAAATTATATAAAAGTATTTTTATAACATTTTAAAAATAAATCCTCAATAATATATGTATATATAATACTTATATAAAATAAATAATTGGTGGATAATGTTTATAAATAATAACTAATCTAAATCATTGTTATAAATTTACTATCTATATTATAATTCCAATAATTTCTGATATAATTATTTATATGGCTTGTTACTTGTATATAAAGTTAATTGATATTGATTATAGGTCACTTTATATCAACAACCCAAATCTTATAAAAAACTTTACCACCTTACCTTTACTTTATAACTTAAACTTAATGAACAATACGATTTATGATGAGTGCGGTTAATATAACTATATCTTAACAAAATTGTGGGTTCTAGCCCTATGGATCATCCTTTCGGTTGTAGGGTCCGAGGCCACTGTAAGGATACAGAAATTATATACGTGTTAATATCTGGTCGTGTGTTTGAGCTTGACGGTGCTTGCATGCTATCACAGATAGATAATATTCTAACATGAAAGGACAGGGTATAATGCCCTAACACGAAGCGGCCAAGCCCTTTTGAGCGAACTCTTGCCATTCTCTTCCAACCAGTTACTGTGCCATGGATTCTGTCAGATTATTGGTGGGCTCCACAAGCATCTTCAAAAGCCGCGGGCTCCAAAAGCAATGGGACTGTCGAATATTGAAATCAACGTTTGCAGTTTTGATTGGAGTGAATCCTGGGCGGATCCTAGGCGAATCTGGATCTGAATCCGTACCCAATCCAGGTATCTGTGCATCCATCGCCCAGGGTGGATGGATCTGGATCCACAAGTTGGAAGTAGTTTAAGTTAATTCTATATTGTAATTCACTTTATGAATAAAGTGAAAGTCTTATATTTAGTTGTTGAGTCTAATAAAGTGTATTTTTATACATTAGTGAGTTAGACTAATCTCACTTGCACATTTCACTGTTAGATTAGGGTTTCAACCCAGTGTAAAGGTAGGTCAAGATAGAGAGTTTAGACAAGTTTTGTCTGACAGGGACAGTGACCAAAGAAGAGCATAGTGCATCAGTCAGGAGGCAGACAGCAGAAGAAGCAGTTGGTACAGCCAGGCTGTACAGTACAGCCCGGCTCTACAATACAGCCCATACAGCAGATCCGTACAGTAGGCAGTACAACAGATCCGTAAAGCCATAGGGATTTGTACAGAAGCAGCCTGTACCGCAGTGCTGTTCCTCATTTTTTTGTGCAGGCAAAAATTCTTCAGGAGCCCGTAAACCTCAGGTTTGGGGTGAATTTGTTTACCGTTCAGCTGCTGTTTTTTTACTATTTTAGCATCTGTGGAGGTTGCCTTGTAATCTTTGGTTAAGTTAATGATAAGCTGATTCGAAGGAGCAAATCCCTGTTCATGTGTGAAATTGTTTATGCTTCTGCTGTTTACTTTCCAGCTATATGTGTGATTGTTGCTATGTGAATAAATTAGTTTTCGACAATTAAATAAGTCTTGTTTAGTTCAGAAGACAAGGATGGCATTCACCTAGGGTTTGTAATTTTCACAAAAAATGCATTAAAGAGCATCATCAAGTTTTACTTGATTTACCTTAGCATGTCCTCGAAAGAATTATCTAAAGTGTCTCCATTCTACCTAAAACAGGGCATCCAATTGAAAGTGGATACTTTTCTCATGTCTGAAGAATAATTGTGCATGCAAAAGATCAACTGTAGAACAAATTTGACATGGTGGCAGGTGCCAATAACCTGAAAAGATTGCTCATAATAAGATGCTTATTAATAATTCGCTAACTCTATGTTGATGTGTTTGAAACATTGTTAATTATAAGCTGACTTCGTCATGTGCGCAGATTGATGATAGGCTCTATATTTATCTGGAATATGTTTCTGGTGGGTCTATACACAAACTACTTCAAGAGTATGGCCAGTTTGGAGAACCAATTATTCGCAGCTATACACGACAGATTCTTGCGGGATTGGCGTATTTGCATGGCAAAAGTACTGTGCACAGGTGCAACTGATCTGGTTTTGATGCTAGTCAATCATAGTAGATTTTATGTCAAAACAAGTTTATTTGCCAAAGTATTGCATGCTTCTCTGGGTGGATTGGTAATCAATGTTTTCGCTGCAGTTGTGGCTTACTAGATATTGTCACTGTTTTTCACTCTTCATCATGATTTGTAATATTACAGGGACATCAAAGGAGCCAACATGCTGGTGGATCCAAATGGTCAAGTAAAGCTGGCAGACTTTGGCATGGCTAAACATGTACTTTTCTTATGGCCCCTATACAGGGTTATCAGAACATAAAGCTGCGGAATAGTTCCTTTTAAACTATATAATTCCTATGTTGGTCTTTTTCTGTACTATGGTCACTATGTTTAGCTGATATCATGTCAAAATAATTTTCTGTATGGAAGCTAAAGTAAAAGAAAAGAGGATGCGGAAAGGTTAATTGAAATAATATAGTTTGCAGAACATGAATGAAAAGGGATTCTGGATAGATTGAGAAGTATTGTAAAGTAATAGATTTGTATGTCTAACATCGATTTATTAAGGTTTACTACAAACATATTGTAAAGTAATTTTTTGCATGTCTAACATTTGTTTATTACAGTTTATTACAAACGTAACTCAGACTAACGTCACGTTTCTGCCATGTATCTAGACTGACATTAGTTAATTTGCTGTGTATAAATCCTCCAAAAGCATTAGGATATTTTATATGATTTGTTTTTTAGATTAATCAATATCATACCTTAGCATGTCGTATTTGATTATTAGTATTACAAAGAATGAGATCTAAAATTGAAATCAATCCCAAGCTTAGTTTCTTTTTTTTTACACAAACGGATAATGAGCTTTATATTAAAAAAAAGGAAAAGAGTATATAGAGCCGGGGAGGCTGTTCCCATAAAACCAGAGCTGCCGAAGCAAACTCATCATTAACCAGCCTCTGAAGTTCAAAAAAGGCATAATGCCTGATACAACAGGAGATAACTGTGACACTAACATAACAGAAACAGAGCATAAACCTAATACATAGATTCAGTAGAGCGGAAGTTAAACAAATAGGAGCTGCCCAGACACAGAAAAGAGGCGAGAGGCTCGTCAGTTGGCATGGTGAGTTCGGACTTTCTCCTTGCTGCCAGGAGTTGTACCAGCATTATCTTCGTCGATGTTCAGAATGACAGAAGGGCTGCCTCCATTGTTGGTCCTGATGCAGTCCACTTTTGCTTCCAGGATTCTAAGACAACTGTAAAACGTGTCATGCTTGCCCATCAGTTTTTCAAAATGATCTTTCGTCTTACCAGTGCAGTTCCTGACTTCAGAATTAGAGATTTGCACAAAGGTGGCCAAATGCGAAATTGTCTTCTTCATGTCCAGGAGGTCTCCCCAGAGCCAGCGAACTTGGGCCTCCAGATCCTGCAGCTGCGTTTGAGATTCCGGGGAGGGGCTATTTTGCCCACGGGGGGAGTCCAGAGTGACCAGGCTTCCATGATAGCCCATAGCATGCTTCCAGTTCTTAATTCCAAACTCCTCTGGGCTGCCGCGCGCCATGTGATGAGGTATATCGTGACCAAGGTCCGGGGTTGTGAGGAGCTTCCTGCTTCCATTCCCACTATCAAATCCATTGCCGAGACATTGCATAGCACCCCTGAGGCCCAGACCGTTTCCATCTCCTTCCACCACCTTGTTCGTTCGAATGAAGATGATTGCTGCATGCCAAATTAGGACCACCTCCCCTATCATTGCCGCCATTACCTTGAATGAGGTCGGAGAGGTAGCGTTTCTTGCCTCTGCCGACCCCATAATGTCCCAATCTACAACCTTTACATTGCATAGCAGAGTGATGGTTCTCTGCCATGGCGCAGATTGAAAGAGGAAACACTGCAGGAGAGAAGACGAAAGGAGGGAGGGACAAACAAAATCTCAGGGGAATTCGCAGAATGCCGAGAAGACCGCCACCCTGCTTGAAATAACCAAGGTCTTGTCTTGGGGAGTGTCCGCATTGAAGGCTAACGCATGCGAGACAGGTGGTCGTAGCCAGGGACTGCCGCCAGCTCAGGTGAGAAGACACAGGAAAGGGTAGATGGGATCTAGAGAGGATTTGGTGAGTTAATGCGATCCCCAGAGAAAAGGGGATGGAGTGACAAGAGGGTAGGAGCATAGGATAAAGGGGATCGGGGGTAAAGAACCTATGGCACCCAGGCATCCACACTAAGAAGGTTGTTTGTAAGAAAATGCCCGCAATTCAGACTTGCCCCTATGTTGGCCATCATCAGCAATTTGGTTGTTGTGCCTTAGGATATGGACGAAGGAGATAGAGTGGAAATCCTTAGCCGAGAATCTGAAGTGCTGGTGCAATGAGGAGTTGGGTTTGCGACGGTGTTTAACAAGGCCCCTAGCTTCCCTGATTACTAGCATTGAGTCTCCAAAGACCGCTAAGTCCTTGACATCATTGCTCCTTGCCACTTCCATACCCTTTATCAACGCGAGCCATTCGGCTTCACTATTGGTTTTCCTGCCAATCCCCCAAGCATAGTCATTCATTTTGTTTCCTTCGGAATCCATAAGGACTCCCCCCGCACGTGCCAACCCAGATCCCAAGCTTAGTTTCTAAAATATAAATACAGACCTCTTTTTTCAGGGCCAGTGCTTTCAAAATACTATTGTTTTGTCATCATTATTTATGAGGCAGTTGGTGGATTACTTATAATATGCTATGCTATTGGTAATTTGGTACGAGGGAAACTGTTTAATTTCTAGTAATTGTTAGTTTTTGTAGCTCGGTAGGTCTAAGTTGGGGGTGTCTAGCAATGTAAATGGGGCTGAGTTTATCTCTCTAGACAGTCTTGTTATAGTGTCTTTTGTAATACTTTATTGTATTGGGTAGTATTTGTTAGCTCATGATACTGGAGGGCCAATGGTATTGAGTGAGCCCATGGTATTGACATAAAGTGAAGTTATAAAAGAACTTAAGAAGTCTAAGGAGAGTGTTCTATCCATCACCAAGTTAGGAGTGAGTCATATCTCTTGTGGTTGTCAGTTGGTCAAGTGTGAGTCATATCTCTTGTGAGTGACTGAAGTGAGTCATATGATATATCTCTTGTGAGTGACTGAAGTGAGTCATATCTTCCGTTGGAGTTTGTCTTTTCTGTTGAGGGGTTTGGGCACAGTGAGAGTCAGGAGTTTGAGATCCGGTGAGTCATATCCCGAGGCCTGTCATTGTAAGTGCTGATTGACAAACCTGCAATAAAAGATAAACTGTTGTCTGGTTTTCCCCGAAGGACTGGGGTTTCCAGGGTATCTCGTGTGTTGTGGTTTTCTCTGTTGATGGTTGCTTAGACAGTGTATTACAGTTGTTTAATGTTTCAGATCTGCAATACTTATGTTTGCTGGTTAAAATCTGAAATTGATTAATTAAACTGACGGATGTAATCAGATCTGTTTAAGGCTGAAAATTTCACAGTAATATTTTATGCTCTTGATACAAGGGATCTTTTGGTAGTTACACAGAATCTCACTTTTGTTCAATGCTTTGTTGTTTAGTCACTAGTGTTATGAACATTCAAACCTTTTAGACTAGGTTTCTATTTGTTACTTTGCATAGAATCCATTTTTATTTTTCACCTGTACACTTGTTGCTTCTATATTTTATACTTATATTTTTCATATTTTTAATGGTTGAAAATATTCTTATTTGTAGTTATTTTAACAATTTTTTTTTCAAAAGAAAAAAATCATAATTTCTATTCATAGTTGATAGGATAATAGCACTGTTTAGGTGCCCTTGGCACTTTGTTAAAAAAGGCTTGTTCATAATCAATGCCTTAGACTCCATATTGTTTACTATCTATATTCCTTGAAGGAAATATAAATCTCCTAGTTAGACAAGATGACTGCCTAATATATATTCTATTAAATGTTCAGTCCAGCTGCTGGACTTTATACATAAACAGAAATAAAACATCAAAGTTCTCTATTATAAGATCAAGAAAACAGAAGCAAGATACTAGCAACTTTTAAACAACCGCTTGATGTCACTGGCTGAATAGTTTGTGATAGAACCGGTGTTTTAAAACCCGGTCAACTTGGACTCAGACTTGGCCGAGTTGACCTTTGACCAAATCGACTCAGTTCGGGTGGCCAGTTTGGTACTCAGCTGAGTCTGTACTGACTTGGCCAAGTCAAATTGCACAGATCTTCAGCCCATGTATTGAGGGAAAAATGTTTTTTTTTTTTAAATTAAATTTTCTCTAAATCCTAATTTCTAATATTATAAATCTGAAATGCATGTTATAAAGAGACCTGTCCCACTCTATTTGCTTCACACCTCTCTTATTGAGCATTTGTGAACATTTGGAGTTTTTGGAGCAGCATTGAAGACTGGTTTAGAGTGAGCTGGGAGCTTGTTTGGCAATCCTCTTGGGATGTTTGCAGTGGAGCTGTCATCTTAGTAAGGAGGCTACAGCCCATCTTCAAGCTTGGAGGAGTTGCTGTCCATTTTCTTGTTGTGAATTTTTGAAACCCTAGGACATTACTATCCTTGTGTTCTCAACTAAACAAAGATGTTATTTAATTGCAGAAATTAAATTCTTCACATAGTAGTAATCACACATATAGCTGGAAAATAAACAGCGGAAGCATAAACACAATGCACAGATAGTTACTGCTTCAAATCAACTTTTGATTAACAGTTTAAACTTTAAAGCTTACGAGGAAACCTTCTCAAGCTGTCAAACTAACAGCTGTATGGTGCACCCAATCAAAACAGATTTGCTCACTTACTGAGGAAAAATCTGCCTGCCAAGACCAAGAAAATTGCCTGCTGGTTGCTACTTGTTGTATGTCCTGTTTGTACTGTACAAAAGCCATCCATATGATTGTACGGAATTCGTTTGACTGTACAAACCCCCTTGATGCACTCTTCCTGATTACTGATCCTGGCTCCTCTTCGATGCTCTAACTATGCACCATAGATGAAATAAATCACCTCCCGACAAAACCTGTCTTTCAATGAGTAATGAAATGTGTCTTAACCCTACCTTGACCTGTCTTTATACTTGAGATGAAACCCTAATCTCACAGTGAGATGTACGGTTGAAATTAATCTAATTCACTAATGTTTAAGAATACACTTTATTAGACTCAACAACTAAATATAAGACTCACTTTATCACTAAAGTGAATTACAAAATAGATTTGATTCAAACGACTTCTGGCATGTTTGACACCAAACTTGTGCAGAAGTTCCAGTTCGAGCTACAATCTTCAATATTCCCTGAGCGAGGAAGGAATTTTGCACCAATTCAAGTTCGTCTCTCAATGCTTCAAACTTCCCTTTTTCTAAGGGCTTGGTCAGAATATCAACAACCCATTGCTCCGTGGGTACATATTGGAGCTTTACTGCTCTCTTCTAAATTCTGTCTCGAATGAAGGGATATTTGAATTCATTGCACCTGGACCTCTAATGAAACACTGGATTTTTAGAGAGTTTGATACAACTCTGTGTTAGAAATTTAACTCAGGAGGTCCTCTTCATGTTTTTTGATGTTTTAACATGGGGGGGACTAAGTTGTGTTCCCTAGGTGACTTTTTTTTATCTAAAGGGATGTCATGTTATTAAAGTGAGTTTATACTTTATGATTTTAAGTTGTGGGACCCAATGTATTTAATGTGCATTTAATTATTAATATGTATTTTTTAATGTGCATTAAATTTGAACCCTTGATCATGAGATTAAATCCTAGCAATTAATGAGGTAGTTAGGAAGTTAGGGTTAGTTTGGGAAGAAATGAAGTATAAAGGTGAACCTAGGGAAAGGAAAAAGACATTAAGTGAGGAAGAGAGATCAGATTGAAGAAGAGCCTTTTTCAAGATAGAATCATAGCACAGTCCCAAGAAACTCAACAGACATGTGTGGCTCAATTTCCAAGGGAGCCAAACTGTTTTTGCACATTTCCCAAGGCAGACTGACAGGGCCATACACCAACAACAATTTGGCACGTGTGACATAGATTCCGAGGTAGTTTTGGGTGCATTTAATGATAGTCTGACAGGGTCGTAAATCAACATTAAATTTGGCACGTGGCATAGATTTCGAGGCAGCAGTAAATACAGTTTGATTGGGCCATACAGCAGCAAGTTGGCACATGTGAGAGAGGCTGTACAACTGTTTATGAGGACATAAATCGAGGCAACAGTAATGTCTGAGATAAGTTGTCTTGTATTTGCTAGTTTGATTTTGTGAGGGTAAAGATAAATTTCTGTAAAAGAAATTTCAGATTGCTCTTTATCAATAAAATCATCTCATTGGGTTCTCTTGTGGGGGTTTTGCCTTGGGTTTGGCCCTAAAAATCTGCTGTGTTTATATTCTTATCAGTGACTGTTTTTTTATTGCCTTTGTGTTTATTATTCAAGTTAAAAGTCAGAGTTTTAATCAGCTAACTCAGAAGAATGATAACCCTAGTTAAGCTAAGTGTCTGATTAGATGTGTCAATGAAGAGTCTGCTATTTTAATCAAAATTTCTTCATGGTATCAGAGCGGGATACTGAAAGATTGTGAACATTTTGATTTCTTGGTGAGATAGTAAGAACTGTTAGGGTTTGTTGATACAAGTGACTTGTAAGTGTTGCTTGCAGCAAAAGATAGCTCTAAGACAAGCTACATAGTATCAGGATGACTTCACTCAGGAAAGAGGAGGATGTTACCTCCTTTAATTCAAGTTGTGGTAGTACTGGTTACCAGGATGCTAGGACTTGGTTGATTGATGGTAGAGCATCTAGACTTATGACAGGAACCTGGGATATGTTCCTCAGTATTTCAGAAATAGGTCCAGGACATCATGTATAGACTGGAGTAGGATCAGTGCATGAGGTAAGAGGAGTTGGGAGAGATTGTTTCCAACTTGCACTTGGAAAATTTCTGACGGTTGATGATGTACCTTTTGTTACGGGGTTGACAGATAACTTACTCTCAATATCAACCCTGGAGGAAGATCGATACACAGTATTGTTCAGACGTGGACACGTTTTCATCTATGCAGTGAGAGTGGGTCCCGTTGCAACAGTGTTGTTGGTTGATCGAAGAGATAGAGAATACATAGTGCATGGTTGGCTTATGTATGGGAGATCTGGATCGATTTCAGATTCTAGATCAGATTCAGAGGAAGAGGGAGAGCAGGATGCCCCAAAGATTGTGTCAGTGCCAAGCATGCAGTCTATGATATGGGGAAGCGGGCGAGAGGCTACTTCTTCCAGTACTGGCAGGAGACTAAGCCAGTATGATATGATTGAGTAGGTACAAGACATGAGAGCAGAGTCTCCTTAGAGTTCAGAGTGGTTTATAGGCACTCATCTCCAGGTTAGATTCCGGAGTAGGAGGGAGCAGCTGCAGGGAACAATGACCTAGGTAGAAGAAATGCAGATGGTGCCGGAAGGACCTCCCTTGTTAAGAGGGAGAAGAAATTTAACTCAGGACGTCCTCCTTATGTTTTTTGATGTTTTAACATGGGGGGGGACTAAGTTGTGTTCACTAGGTGTCGTTTTTAGTGTAAAGTGATGTTATGTTATTAAAGTGAGTTTATACTTTATGATTTTAAGTTGTGGGGCCCAATGTATTTAATGTGCATTTAATTATTAATATGTATTTATTAATGTGCATTAAATATGAACCCTTGGTCATGAGATTAAATCCTAGCCATTAATGAGGTAGTTAGGAAGTTAGGGTTAGTTTGGGAAGAAATGAAGTATACAGGTGAACCTAGGGAAAGGAAAAAGACATTAAGTGAGGAAGAGAGATAAGATTGAAGAAGAGCCTTTTTCAAGATAGAATCATAGCACAGTTCCTAAGAAACTCAACAGACATAAGTGGCTCGATTTCCAAGGCAGCCAAACTATTTTTTTCACATATCCCAAGGCAGACTAATAGGGTCGTACAACAACAACAATATGGAACGTGGCACAGATTTCGAGGCAGTTTTGGGTGCATTTAATGATAGTCTAACAGGGCCGTACACCATCATTAAATCTGGCACGTGGCAAGGTTTTCGAAGCAACAATAATTACAGTTTGATTGGTCCGTACAGCAGCAAGTTGGCACGTGTGAGAGAGGCCGTACAACTGTTTATAAGCAAAGAAATCGAGGCAGCAATAATGTCTGAGATAAGTTGTCTTGTATTTGCTAATTTGAGGGAAAAGATAAATTTCTGTAAAAGAAATTTCAGATTGCTCTTTATCAATAAAATCATCTCTTTGGGTTTTCCCCTATGGGGGTTTTTCCCTGGGCTTGGCCCTAAAAATCTACTATGTTCATATTCTTATTAGTGACTGTTTTTTATTGCCTTGGTGTTTATTATTCAAGTTAAAAATCCGAGTTTTGATCACTTAACCAAGAAGAATTATAAACCTTAGTTAAGCTAAATGTTTGATTAAATGTGTCAATGAAGAGTTTGCTATTTTAATCAAAATTTCTTCACTCTGATTATCATATTAAATCACCGTCAAATCCAACTCTTGATCAAATAATCCTATAAGCAACTTGCGAAGCTCGATGGCTTCACAACTAGTAGAATTGGTTGTCTCAGACTCATATACTCTGCCTTTGTTGAGCTGACTATAACGAAAGTCTGATTCCTGTTGAACCATGATACCATCGTTGATCCTTAAGCTAAATCAACACTGTGCAGTGGTCTTCTTGCCTGCTGCACTACTTGCCCAATCCGAGTCTATATGTTCCTGCAATGTCACCTCACCATCTCCAAGATATCTCAACCCATACTCCACATTGCCCCTCAATTATCTGAGCACATGTTTTGTTGCTACACAATGCTCTTGCCTTGGCTCCACCATCAACAGATTCAAGGTGTTTAGTGGAAAACATATATCTTGCCTAATGTTGTCCATATACATCCAGGAACCTATTAGCTACCTATACAATGTGGGATCCACCAAATCTGAATCTAAAGTTGTTATCTTCTTTAGATTAGTGATCATAGCCGTGGCCATAGGTTCGCAGTCCTCCATCTACAATCTCTTCAATATCTCGATTGCTTACTTACTTTGCCCAAGGAAAATCTCTCTTGGTCTCTACAAAACCTTTCATAATAATTTCCATAAGTTGGGCTAGTTCAATGCAACAAAAATCTCAAGGAATGCAATTTATTATGAAAGCCTATGGTTGATCTATTCAATGCAACAAAAATCTCAAGGAATGTGACTTCCCTTGGAGAGGCTAATGTGCCTTGGGAAAAGTGTCAAATGAAGGCTAATCACCACCAAACTATAGATCCGAATTGCAGTGGATACTATAGAGGTGGGTTTTAAATATTATCCCCAAAAGCATGCTAGATCCAAGTAGATCTAAAAAAATAGAAAGAGGGTTTTGAATTTTAAGGGTTTATGTGACGAATAGGATGGAGAACAAGCGAAATGGATACATACATATCTTGTAGATATTACCTCAAAAGCTTGCGGTTACTATGCACATGCATGATCCTTGCCTTTAGTTACAATTTCAAGCTAGCTCCAAGTGAATCCAAGCAAAATCGTCCAAGCCCTAGGAGGAGAGATGCCCCATTCAACCTGTAAATCAAACTACAAAATGTTAGATTTGATCCATAAATCAATGAGATCTAAGCATGTCATGTCAATGAAACAATCAATGGACAAAGCACAATTGAAAACCTCCCTCAAGATGAAGACGTCTTGCCCATGGGGGATGTGAGCAACCCCTACAATCTTCCCATCGAGCAAGTCGCACTCTAGCTTCAAAGCAATTCAGCCTCCCTTTGTTGATGTCGAATTCACCTGTTACAAGCAAAAAATGTCTAAAAGCAAAGATGCATAATCATGTACAAGAGCAACCCAATCAAAGCCAAGAAGTAGATCTCCAAAATAGTATTTTATTCCAAGTTTTCCAGAGCCCAAAGGTGCTTTTACAATAGGGGGGTCTCCTCCTTTTATAGGATGAGGAAGACCAAAACCCTAAACCACTAAACCACTTTTTAAAACTAGTGGTTGAGATCAAAAGCTAAAACAATCTAATCAACGGCTAAGATGAGCCAATACAATATAAGACATGGATCACTCAACTAAGTGATGATGTCATAGTCGAAAAGACTCTAAGGAGGGTGACGTCATACATGGGGGTGGCTAAAAACATGTGTGCCACATCAATAAGACCAAGACAAGTCACTAAGAGCACATGGTGGGGCTAGGAGGTATTAATCCCCTTCACTAGCATGTCCCCATGGCACAATAATATAAAATATGAGTCTATGACATGTCCAAATAATACAAATGATCAAATCCTGTCCCCATCATCAGAGAGAGAAGTACAATAGAAGAGATATTGTAGCCCATGTGGACCCCACTGACTGGTGCAAACTGATCTGGAAGAAGAAAGATACACCATGGATGACCTCAGAGCAGACCAAGTGCCAAAACCTTGCCTCAATTGCCCAAATCGAATTCCTCAATGACCTTTTTATTCCATTTTTTAATCCTCCTGAAAACCCTAAAAGTGCCAAAAACTGCCTCCAGGATGCCTGCGTTGTCAAACTGAAGGTGCCATCATGTCCAGAAGGGGGGTATAATGGTAAAAGCAAGTGGCTAGACCACCCCCTTCCTCTATAGCGCCCTAGGCAACGACTTGCCTCCAATGCTCTTGCTGGACAGGCTGGATCAGCATGCTCAAATTGGTCAACAGGTGGATAACTGCTACTATCATGCCCAGGAGTGCCAGGAACTGAAAGATAAGTGTCTCAATGGATCCAGAGGACCTAAATCCACTAGAGATGAGTACTCATACACCTCATGATAACCTGTGGGGTCATCTGTAGAGTCCACCATACCTGAACAATGTAAAATATGATGATCTGGAAATAATAATAAAACTGACCAACTGCATCAATCATCATCTGTAGCATATGTCCAACATATGGAATCATCAGTAGGTGTATGTGGGACCATAGATCATCATCAATAAGCACAAGTGGTCCATCTCATCACGGATCCCAAGAATGACCATGGTTAAACTATTTTTGACTAGGTCAAAATACAACCAAAAACTAGATCATAACAAATGACTAAGACATGGTCCTTTAACCACATTCACAGCTTAACTTAAGTATAAACATCAATTCAGTGGCAGTTAATACATATATATATATATATATATATATATATATATATATATATATATATATATTTCAATGTTGTTTATAGTTTACTTGCATAAAAGCTTTAAAGACATACTCATCCAATGGACATGGTCTAACTGCTAGCAAAGGGTGAGGGCTAAGGACAAGGCTAAGTAAAAGGGATGACTTGACCAACTCAACTAAGTGACACTTTGGATGGGGGAGGGGAAGCTACACTCAGTGCTGGACAAAATAAACAAAGGGAATGGCAATGCCTCACAAATGGGTAAGTTGTTTAGAGAGTGCTTATTCAACTTAGGCATCATGTCTACATCAAGTTGATCCAAGTTCAGTAGGATCATTCATTTAATTTCCATGGCCTTTTTGGCCTATATGACCCCTCTGGGATTTTGCATGCGCTAAAAAGCACAACTAATCGTAGCTTGCATCCGGGGCATATTTACATTTATGAGGTCAACAATCTTTAGATATAGCATTTATTTAACCATTGCTTTTAGACCTTTTTGGACCCTTCGAGGGCTACTTTAGCATTTCATTGCTTTAGCCTTTAATTCATCGTGTGTTTAGAAACACATTCTAGAATTTAGTTTCCATAGGATTTCATAATAATTTCCATAAGTAGTACATGTGCTTTCAGTTTTAGCCAACAACAACTCATGTGACTAGAGGGAATTCCGCACTAAGCCAAACATCGAGTCAACCGACTAGAATGATCTAGGCATAAAATCCAACTCACCAAAGGCAAGTTCTGTCACCAAGTCAGAGCCGAGACACAAAAGAAACATGGATACAATCCAACACAGAGGTAGAAATGGGGAAGTCCTCTATATCAAAAGTCAAGAAGGCAAGTCAAGGTGAAAGCCAAAATAAGGAAGGTCATGGATGGATGGAGTCTAGTGAGTGTGGTGCCTAGGCTAGCAAACACAAAAGTCAGGAAAGACCATGTCCATGCTCACGGGAGGGTAATGAAACCAACGAGTATAGTGAGTAAACCTTAAAATTCAAGTAATACATCCAATTTTATATTTTAAATCCATCCAAGATATTTCATTTTATTATTTAAATAGTACTGCCACATCATGAGTTATATACGAAGTCAATGCTATGAAGATGACTAAAACAATAAGATAATAGTTCAATGTTAATAATCACAAGTCTAATGGTCATATCACTGCATATCATAAATATCCATCATATAGAACCACTGAAACACTGTTGCAATAATATAATTGGAACTCTGGGCACTAAATTGAAACTGTATGAAACAAAAGGTCATATCGGTCATCAAATCTAAGCTCTCAAGGCTCAGCATTGGCACCAGGTGTACTCAATGTCTGATATATACTACTCTGATTTGTAAGTGATCTCAAATAATGCTGCTCATCATAACTGATCTCTGTAAAAGCAAAGCTCTGAAAAGTGCAGATATCTGCTCAGCAAGAATAGTATCCCAACTACTATGGTCTGATAACAGTTCCATACATCATTCTTCATGATGGAGGTGTACTCTTCCAACATGGCATCCATCCAAACCTTGTTGGTTCCCTCTTGAAAATTGGAAAGCTCGAAATCTATGATTTTGGTCATAACCGCAGTGTAGTTTGGAAACTTCTTTAGAGGTCTGCTCTCCTTGAATGTGCATCTAGGAGTCTCAACATGTCACTGCTCAAACTAGCACACTTATGCTAACCAAGACTATGTAGACCTAGTGTTAGTGATGGTAAGCTCAGGAGAGAGTTAAAGCCAATGTCACCACAGTATAACCTCTCAACACTTGGGGTAACTCCAAAACCTAGTGGGAGATCCTAACTAACGAAAGATACTTGAAACCACCAACAAACCACAAACACCTTCCACGAAAACTTAATAACTATGATCAGTGCCTTATCAGAGACAAACATATCAAATCAAGACACAATAATCATGCAATAATGGAGTTATTCACTTTATCACAAATTCCAAACAATATCATGTCTTTCAAGTTAATTTCACGTCTCCCAGGGCAATGTCACACTTCCCAAGGCAACGACTCCAAAAAGTGCACCCTCAAGGGAAAGAGGACAATTGGACTAGGGCGAAGTTGGAGGATAAGCCAGAAACACCACACCCTCTAATTCACCAATTTATGAGGGTTTCACGTATCCCAACGCACTTTCTCATAAGAGGACGCCCTCCAGTGTTTATGGGTGAAACCCTAGAGCGAAATTATAGGGTGGCCCATAAATACTAAATCACTGCCATTTTTGGATTTTTGAATTTATTTAGATTTTTAGGGTTTTCCAGTAGTAAAATGTTTCTATGCTTAAACCAAAATAAAACATGCAAAATTAATAAAAAGAGGATTGATAGATAGGGTATTAGATTTTTGTCTCAAACTCTATGTCAATGAAAGATCGAGGTTAACTGTTGGTCACCGTAGCTCGAACAAGTATTTCCTTTAGGTGTGTCTAACCCTTGGAAATCGTCATTTATTTAAAAGTCCCATCTTTTTGATCTTTCACTTTATTAATTTATTAATAAATGTGTTTTTTTTTGTAAAGCGAGTTTATTGAATTTAATAAAATGCCTAAGTCAAGGCATTAGTGATTTAGATTAAAAGTGGGCCATTGATCTCAAGTCAAGATTATATTTAATCTTGATAGTTGAGATTAGGGATTTAGCCGAACTCAAAAATACAAAAGGCAAGGGTTAAGACAAAAGAGACATTCATTATTCATAGTTGTTGAGTAAGAGAGAAAATCAGAGGGAAGGACTTCTTGGTTTCAACCATTGGCGAGGATAAGATAAGATAATTTTATTGATGTACAATGAATGACCACAAAAGTAGGTCAACGGGACTAAAAGGATACAAACAATATGAATACAGTGTGGGAGTGCAAACGCAACTTCTAGACAATGTTGGAGCTAAACCTAAAATAGAGTAAAATAAAGAAAGAAAGATACAAGCACAGAGACGTCCTCATAAACATGTATAAAGCTGTGATAAGGCATTGTGATGTAGGAGAAGACAAACAATGAGGTTGATGAAAGTCAAGAACGTCTGAGTCTAATAAACGATGGCAATGGGGGCGATTGGGGCACTGGCTTGCTATCACTATCAGAGTCCTCTGGTGTTGATTTTTGGGTTAGGTTAGGGTTTGAGGTAGAAAATCAAAAGTTTTTATACTTTAATGTAAAAATAAATTGCTAAACTAATACTGAAGACAAAATAGTACAACTGTAGCAATACAATATTTAGATCTAGGAAATAAAACATAATTTTCATCTCTTTTAACTTTAACACTCCCAAAGAGGTCCCCGTGTTAAAGTTGAAACATGCAGTAACAATAGATCTAATTCAAAATCAAAAGAACAAGTCTAACAACTTACTTGATGAGATAGGACCTTCCTTTGTACTCATAAAACTAACTTTCAGAACAGACTG
Source organism: Larix kaempferi (assembly GCA_027924585.1). Taxonomy (NCBI): domain Eukaryota; kingdom Viridiplantae; phylum Streptophyta; class Pinopsida; order Pinales; family Pinaceae; genus Larix; species Larix kaempferi. The sequence continues at coordinate 7,210,065 of BSBM01000129.1, read as the reverse complement.
TGCCTCTTAGTGGCAAGTCAATCAATAGGAACAATCTGACCCTTACCCGAGGGTTAGTACAAACCTGAGAGACAGAGATAAAAGAGGCTGTAGGACAGAAGGGCAGCCTCAAACACAGTCCAAAGGTGGTCACCTATAGTCAAATCACAGTAGCATCCCAGGCAGTCACCCAACAAGAAATATCAGATCTCAAATCTTTGTAGATCTAATCCAAACTAATTCCCAACAGGCAGGGACTTCCACAGGTGACCAAATAACAACCCTAAGCAAGTAGATTTGACCCAAATAGGCAACAACACAGTAGGTCTGACCCAAATAAGCAACAACACAGTAGATCTGACCCAAATGAGGCCCAATCAAGCAACGACCTCGACAAGTGTCAACAAACAACCCTACAAACAGTAGTAAAGGGGCAAATAAGCAGCCTCAAACACAGCAAGTAGCAGCCTCAAACACAGTCCAAAGGTGGTCACTTACAGTCAAATCACAGTAGCAGCCGAGGCAGTCACCCAACAAGAAATATCAGATCTCAAATCTTTGTAGATCTAATCCAAACTAATTCCCAACAGGAAGGGACTTCCATAGGTGACCAAATAACAACCCTAAGCAAGTAGATCTGACCCAAATAGGCAACAACACAGTAGATCTGACCCAAATAAGCAACAACACAGTAGATCTGACCCAAATGAGGCCCAATCAAGCAACGACCTCCACAAGTGTCAACAAACAACCCTACAAACAGTAGTAAAGGGGCAACAGTCTCTACAACAACTCACAAGGGAAGACAACCTTCACAAATAGCAACCAACAACCCCAAATAGGCTCAGATAGGTCACAACCTCTTCTACGAAGGGCAGTAGCATCCCTAAACAAGCTGCGGTCACTTCCAAATAGTCCACAGTGGAGTAATAAACAACCCTAGGTTTGCGACTTTCTCAACTGTCCACAAATGACAACAAAAACAATCCACAAATAAAGCGACCCTCCCTCAACACAGTCAAACAATAGACAATAGGCTTCCCAAGGGTCACGAACTTCCTTAAGGTGAACAAGTTAGGCAGCGACAACTCCCACGTGGAAGAAGAAACCCTCAAAACAATCATTCCAGGCAGCAGGAGTAAAGGCTGCAGATCAATCTTAGTGTAGCAACCTCCTCCAACAAGATTGCAACACTACTTTACAAGCTTGGAAAGGGGTTGCGGCAGCCTAAAGCAAGCAGGAACAAACCTCAGGGATTCACAAAACTGAGATAGCGAAACCCTAGCAACAACAGCAGCCTAAAGCCTTCATGTCATCTATAGTTTGAGTGCCAGAAACCCTAGAACAGTCCCCAAGCAAATCAGAGCTAAGATATGTCTTGATGATTAAGGAAATGAAGAATTAGAGTTGTATTTATAGCCTCTTAGAGGCTTCTAGAAAGATCCTTATAATTCTTCATTGAGTTAGGGTTTCCAACAAATAGGTTAGGGTGCCATACATTAATAAGGATCCCCTCTTATAAAAAATATAAATTAAAGTTAAGACATCATAGCAAGGGGTTTAGGTATCACATTAAAAAGGGGGGCGCTAGCACAAGGACCAACAAGTGGTCAACACAAGGCCACACCAACATAAGTCAAACCATAAATCAAGGAATGGTACATGACCCCTCTAAGCATAGGACCAAGGGTGTAACAACAATGTGGGTAAACAACCCTTTTACCCATAAGACCAAATACAACAAAGTGGTAAGACAACTCAAGGTGGGTAGACAACCCTTCTAGCCACAAGACAAGGTGGTAAACCTTCTAACCAGAAGACCAAGAACAATAAGGTGGGAAGACCAAGGGCATGCAAACAAGGTGGGGATACAACCCATCCATCTTTCTCAAATGTACAAGTGTTCCATACACTAACTGAAAGTTCATCATCACTGTATAAGGAAGGTCCACACTAGCTGATGTGACCCCGTAGTCCTCTTGATTGCTCCTGAGGTCAAGTGCTAGTGACTTCATCAAGGGGTGGCTAGTCCCTTGAGAAGACAACCTAGCTCAACCATCTCGAAGACCTAGGAGAGGAGGGCATCACACATCATCATCTTTGTTAACTGACCAAGATCCTCCATTCATAAAGAATCGCTCTTAGCCCAGGTTGATCTTCAGTGCCAAACTGAATCATGTTGATCAATCCCTTGGTCCATGACTAGGTCCTTCATTTTGCCGGAGAGTGGTTCTCAACCCTAGGTTGAGCTTTCAGTTCCATATTGAATGTTGATCAACCATCTGCAGGACATGCTTGGTCCTTGACCAAGAATCTGCTTGGTCCGAGACTAGGATGTATCTTTCTCAGCCTGCAGGATCTGCTTGGTCTTTGTGACCAAGAAACTGTCTGGTCTCAGACCAAAATACCCTAGAGATAGATAGGGTCCCTAGCCACATGCTAGGGACTTTGCTATGGCATCAATCTGCTTGGTCCCAGACCAAGAACCCCAGGAGACTGTTGGTGTAATGTCCTGTTATCACCTAAGATGTAGTTACCCCTGTGGATAGATCCAGTCATGGATGGCAATAGGGAAGGGAAACTCAAAAGGTGCAACCACGATCACCTCGACCTCCAATATATGGTTGTCACGCCAGTCGAGGCAACCTTCACTTTATGTTATCTAGCCCAGACAACAAAGGGGGAGACCCGATCTACTCCCGACAGGAGAGATCAAAACCAAGACACCAAATCAGGGTATTTCTAGTTGAAGTTAGGTGTATGGTTTATCCTAGACCTAAGGATGAAGTCACAAGTCAAGTGAGGGGTTCAATAGATGTAGCTTTGGTTCATAGTTGATGTGAGAGTGACTTGCAATGTTTAAAGTGAGATCTAGGGCTAGTGTACTAGGTCAATGTCAAAAGATCCACTGCCTTGGGAACCGTGTCCAATGCAGGGTTGTTTAGGGGTCAGACTGGGGCTAACTAGTACATGAGACAATCTTGACCATAGTCCATGATGTCTTCAAAGGTATAGTTCACCATGCAAAAGTCAAACCACAAGTCAATCCAACAATCTAGGAGAGTGGGTTGACTTGGAGATAAACCAGTGCCTTGGGAATTGGGAAGTGGAGTCAAAGTAGGGTTGACTTTATGGTTTAGGACTCCTACAACATGAGATAAGTGGACAGTATAGGCTTTGATGGATAAAAGTGTCTAGATCTAGGTTTGACCCAAGTGGACCACAATCCCTAAAAACAAGGAATGCAATCCCCAAGGCAAGATTTGACAAAGTGACAGTCTAGACCTAGGTTTTGAATTATTCTGAATCCGGATCTGCAAAAATCTCAAGTACCCAGTTCCTCGAAATGAGTGAACTCACTTCTCCAAGGTGGTGCGACTTTCCCTAAGGAGGCTTGAATCGGGGTTTAGGTGGGTCAAATCATGTCGGATGGCATCCAAACTTTAGATCCGGGTAGATCAGTCAAGTAGGGATATGGATCTATAATTTTGTGGCAATCCACCGGTTAGATCTTTGTAGATCTGAGTTTTAGTGTTCCAAGTGGTCCAAAATGGGGATTAAATCCCTTTTAATGTGGAATGGGGCCCACAAGGTGATTTTCAAGAAAGGGACAACCTGGGTGTATGTTATTTGATGTGTAGATGTCAAATCAAGTGAAATCTCAAACACCCATCGCTTAGATCTAGGTCAACCTGCTCAAATGGTGAAGTGCGCCTTCCTTGGGAGAAGCTAGGTTGGCTTGGGAGAGGGATCAAACGGGAGCCAATCCACACCAAACTATAGATCCGGGATGCCGTGGATGCTATAGAGGTGGGTTTTCAATATCATGCCCAACAACCCACTAGATCTTGGTAGATCTGACAAAATGTAAAATAGGGGTTTTGAAGTATTTAGGGTTTTAACAATTTATGAATTATGTCAATGGATTGGATAAAGGAAAGAGAAACAAACCTGTGGATCTTACCTGGATAACCTTGTAGATGCCTTGATGATGATGATCTATGCAATCCCGATCAATTTGGAAGCTTTGAGGTAGTCTCTATGCAAATCGATTTAGTCCAAGAAGCCAATGCGCCCTCTCTCCTGCACAACAAACGTCAACAATATCAGATTTGATGCATCAAGAGATAAGACTAATGCCACAAAAGAAGTAACAGAAAGATAGCATAGATCACAATGATACTAATGATAACCCCCTGATACAAGCGAATGCCAAGAAAGTCGATTTGAAGAAGCCTTGCAAAATCGCCCTTGTTGAAGTCGCCCTCCTGTAGACAAACAATGATTTCCAAACAAAGATAGATCTTACCACAATTTCCAAATGCTAGGTTGCAATAGACTTTCCAATCACCATCTAAGAACACCAGATGCAAAGGAGACCACAAGAATTTCCACAAGAATATTTTTCTATACCAATAATCCAAGAGCCAAAGACCCTTTACAATGAGAGGCTCTCTCCTTTAAATAGGAAGGAGAGGCACCAAAACCCTAACCACTTTTTGAATGAGTGGCTAAGATTAAAAGATACAAATGTCTAATCAATGGTTGAGATGAGCTCAACAACATAATACATGGATCACACATAAAATATAACATAAGTGGACAAAGTCGCCCTAGGAGAGGGGAATCCCACCAAATCATGATGACAAAATATCATAAGAGGCTCATGGTGGGTCCAAGGGGTAATTTTATCCCTCCTTGGTCAATCCCCATGGCACAATAACCAATAAATAATCATGAAAGTACCAAATCGTGCCTCCAAGGTGAAGTCGTGGTCCTCCAAGGTGAAGTCGTGGTCCTCAAAAGACCCAAAAGATCCACAGAAAGTGCCATAAGTGATGGATGCGGGCCCCGATGAAGCTGAAACTGCAGGAGGAGGTGTGGAAGGTCCCGATCTATCATCACTGATCATCCCATGCCATAACTTTGCCTCAGTAGCCCAAATCGATTTCCTCAATAGCCATTTCTACCAATCCTGAACTGCCTCGGGAAACGTGAAACTGCCCAAACTGCCTCCTGGAGTGATGGCGCTGTCAAGGTGAGGGTACCAATGTGTCCGGGAGGGGGGTAATATGGTAAAAACAAGTGGCTGGACCACCCCCTCCATCATCAGCGCCCTAGGTCAACCAGATAAAAGTCATCTCTGCTCCGACAGGGCCTCCAACAGACCAAAACTGCACTAGGACAGCCTACTGAGGCTAAATCATCACTGTAAGTGCCCGGAACTGAAAACAAACTGTCCCATTGGACTCAGAAGGTCCAAATCCATCCAAGATGTGTACTCATACACCATATGAATCTCTGCATGATCAAGATAAATATCCAATGTACCGTAACAAGGCAAATAATAATGATCTGTAAATGACCAAATACTGCTGTATCCCAAGAATCATCATCATAACCCTGTAGCTGCTGCATAGAATCATCCTGTATGTGTACATGGACCATATATCATCTATCCATATCATCATAAGGTCCAACATCTCATGTCCCATGGTCCTCCATGGTCAAACTAGGTCTAACCAAGACCAAATACAACTCAGACTATCATCCATAGCTGCTGCAAGGTGTCAAGGTCAATACATGCTTTACAATTTATTCAAATAGCTTCTATAACACAGAGTAATCATGACTGGCGATCTAAATCCAAATATATAGTGTCGTTAGTTATTATTATTACTCAGACTAGACTTTCAGGATCATACTCACTTCATAGTTGTGATCAATTTGCTAGTGAAGGGTGAAGGCTGAAATAAATGGCTAGGCTAAGGGATGACTTGACTAACTTGACTTTGTGACACTTTGGCAAGGGAAAGGGAATACACACCATAGTATATACTGAATGAGCAATAACACAGGGAATGGCGGTGTCTCACAAATGGATGAGTTGTTTAAAGAGGGTTTATTCACCTTCACAGATGCGCACAATCCATAATACAAGCAAGGCCAGCAATTGTTTAGATATAACATTTAAGTTCCATTGCTTTTTGGGCCTGAGTTTTCCATAGCCTCGATCTATGTGTGTTTACAAACACATTGCATAGATTTACATTTATTTTTAGGCTTTCTGCTGCAGGTGTGTTTTTAAGGCACTTGTTTACCTGAGCACTTCTAGGTGTGTCATGGACAGCTTGTTTACCTAGGTATTTATTTTTCCAAAAGATATAACATTTTATTTTTCATGGCCATTTTCATTTGGCATTTCTTTCATATACAAGATATAGCATTTGATTTTTTCCAGATTTTGTATTGATGGCAGCACTAAAAGTTTCAGGTTTAGCCAACACAACTTTAGTGACTAGGGGGAATTCTCAAGGAACTCCAACTCACCAAAGGTAAGTTCTGTCACCAACTCAGAGCCGAGGCACAATAAACAGGGAAGCTCATCCAGTACAGAGGCTACAGTGGGGAAAGATCCTCCATGTCACTAGTCAAGTAGCAAATCAAGGTAATAATCTAAAAGGTAGGCCACGGATGGATGAAGACAATGAAAAGATGAAGCCAACACTAGCAAGCCATAGTATGGTGTAATGATCACCTCTATTCTCCCTAAGGAGGGTATGTACCAATGAGTATGAATAGTGAACTTCTAAGTCTGAGTAGGGACAGTATAGTATAAGTAATAGGTCAACCAGGTCCAAATATCTATATGATCGCCAGATCATGACACTAAGTGCTAAGACATGCTATAAGAATAAGTATAAAAGCAATCTAACCATAACACAATAGTATACCTGCTGAGTCATATACCTGAAAGCTCATCAACCTGTACCATCACCTGTCCTCTGAGACTGCTGCTGTAACTCTGGGCACTACTGTCTGCTCTGTACCAATGGCATAATGGCTATATCGGGCATCTCTCTGAGTGTCCCGAAACTCAGTCATGGCATGGGGAATATAACTGCTGTCCACAATCTGATAGTGATCCAATATAAATGCTCATCTCGGCATCTCAAATGCAAGGGAACTGGCTGAATAGTGTACTGGAATGAGAAAAATAATGTATGGTAGCCCGGCTACTATATATGTGATAACATCTGGCTCCGGCTGGGACAAGTGCTCGGCTGAAGTGAGCGCTTGAGAACCTCAGAATCTCTGGTCCTCGAACTCTGCTACTCGAATCCATGATCCAGCACTCTACCATTTTATTTCCCGCTTTTATTCTTGCAACCTATTTTCTGCATTCACAAACATCTAAACAAAATACCTCATGCCGCATGTGTGGGAAAAATAATAAAATCAACTGAAATAAAATCTACTCTATGTCAGAAATATAAATGCATAAAATACAAATGCAGAAAGTAAATTAACATAATTTGCAAAATTTGAGTTTTATTGTGCAGGAAAAGAAAAAGTGACAGGTACTCAGTTAAACTAGGAGCTTACAAAGGAGCTTAGAGACTAAAAAGGTGCCAGACTCAATGGCTGAAAAAGACTAACTACTGCCTAAGTAGGCTTATTTGTTTTCCTACCTACCCTACTCTACCAGGCAATGCAGTGCACAGTTTATTCAATGGGTGGGAAGTAATGCTTTAACAAAAGCCCGTTTACAGGGAGTTCCAGTTCATCCCCATCTAGAGTTTCTAGAAACACTGACCCCTTACCAGCTATCCTTGATACTCGATACGGACCCATCCAAATTTTTTCAAATTTTCCATGGTTTCCAGGTTTTGCCTTGTTTTTATCCCATAGCAAGACTATGTCTCCTATACTGAATTTCACATTCCTTGTTCTTTGGTCGAAAGTTCCTTTAACTCTTTCTTGTTCAATGACGGCTTTGTTGAATGCCATTCTTCTCATTTCATCAAGTTCTACTAGTTTATCAATTCTCGCTTGGAAAGCTTCTTCATCAGAAGTACATTGCTGTAACAATTCGTATACAGGAATTTGCAAATTTATTGGGAGTCTACAATCTTGCCCATATACCAACTCAAAAGGTGATTTTCCGGTAATCCTTTTAACCGTTGTCCTGTCAGCCCATAAGGCATATTTCAACTTTGTATCCCAACTTCTTTTATTAGTGCCAACCATTCTTTTTAGTAACCTTATCAAATTCTTATTGCTAGACTCAGCGAGACCGTTTCCTTGAGGATAGTAATTTGATGAATGCGAAAGAGTGATTCCATGATTCATGCAAAAGGTTGACATTTCTATTTTACTGAAAGCTGGAGCGTTATCCGTTGTTATTTTTAAAGGACAACCATATCTGGCTACGATGTTTTCTTCCAAAAACTTCACAACTACTTCGGCTGTAGCCTTTTTAGTTGGGATTGCCTCTACCCATCGAGTAAAATAATCCGTACAGGTCAGCATGTACTTATATCCATTGCTTGAGTTTTCACTGAAAGGTCCAACAAAATCCATACCCCATTGCTGAAAAGGAGCTTCTACTACTACAGGATTTAGAGGTAGTGCGGGCAATCTTGGTTTTCCTGAAAAAAGTTGGCATTCTTGACAAACTCTAACATAAGAGTGCACATCCTTGAAAAGTGTTGGCCAGTAATAACCCGCCCTCATGATTTTTGCAGCGGTTGTTCTCGGAGCATAATGCCCACCACATAATCCAGAGTGCATTTCTTTCATAATGGTTTGTGATTCTTCTAGGTTGACACATTTCAAGATTATCCCATCAGGATTTCTCCATCCTAAACCATCCTGGGTCAACACATACTTTTCAGCTTTTAGCCTTAATGCCCTTCTTTGATGATCCACCAGGTGATCAGGGCATGACAGGTTCCTCAAGAAATATACAATATCTTTGTACCATTCATGCTCTTCGTCAATGTTTAAAATAAAGGGATCCCTTTCACTTACCATATTTACCACATTTCCTCCCTTTTCAGTTAAAAGTTGAGCTAGCCCTTGTCCTTTCACAATCTTGATTGGCTTAATCTCTAGATCATATTCTTGTATACGTGAAATCCAATTTCCTCTTACACCTATGCCATCTGCTTGTGATAAAACGTCCTTTACTGCTTGATAAGGCACATATGCTTTAATTTTGGAATACCCCACATAGGTTCTGAAATGTTTCAAGGCTTTAACTAAGGCATAAGCTTGTTTTTCAGTTGTGGTATATTTCAGCTCGGCATCTCTCAAGTTTTTACTCATAAAGGCTATAGGTTGTTCATGGTTTTCGTTGTTCTTTTGTAATAACACACCAGCAATAGTATCTTCCGAAGCATATGAGTAAATCATGAACTCTTTATTGTAATCAGGACAGGCTAGTACCGGGGAGGTTGAAATGGCCTTCTTGAGTTTGGTGAAAGATGATTCACATTCTTTATCCCAAACAAACTTGACGTCCTTTTTGAGAAGGGCATTCAATGGTTTGGCTAACTCTGCTAGGTTTGGGATGAATCTTCGAACGAAGTTTATTTTGCCAAAGAAAGATTGCAAGGTGGCCACATTGTGGGGTGCTGCAATAGCGTTGATGGCTTGGACACGTTCTGGGTCGATTCTGATACCTTCTTTTGATACAATGTGTCCTAAAAGCTTGCCTTCATCTACTCCAAACGTCGATTTCTTGGGATTTAATGATATACCAAATTTTCTGCAACGTTCAAAAACTCTTCTTAAATGTTCAATATGGTCTCCTCGTTCTTTTGAAAACACTGTTAGGTCATCCTGATAAATGGCAATGATTTTCCCAATCAAATCACTAAATGCTTGATCCATAGCTCTTTGAAAAGTGGAACCGGCGTTTAATAATCCGAATGGCATTCTTATATATTGGAAAGTTCCCCATGGAGTAGTAAATGTTGTTTTATTTCTGTCTTCCTTTCTAATACGTACCTGATTATATCCCGAAAAACCATCCAACATTGACAACATGCCTGCCCCAGTAACACTTTGCAACAGATTTTCCATATTTGGCAAAGGGTAATTGTCCTTGAGGGATGCTTGGTTTAGGTTTCTGAAATCAATGCATATCCTGATTTCACCACTTTTCTTTCTTACAATAACCGGGTTAGAAACCCAAGTAGTGTGTCGAACGGGTTGGATAATTCCGGCTGCTAGCATCTTCTCAAGTTCTTTCTTGATTAAGGGAGCAAGTTTTGGATTGACATTTCTTAACTTTTGCCTATAAGGTTTAGCACCTTCATGCAAAGGGATAGTATGCTCGATAATTTCAGGGTCATAAGTTCTGAGCTCGTCATAAGCCCAAGCGAAAATATCTCGATACTTCCTAATCAAGTTTACAATAGCCTTTCTTTCTTCTGGGGAAGCATTCTTTCCTATCCTGATCATTCTGGGAGAAACCGAAGTTCCAATATTTATCTCTATAACCTCGTCTACTGGTTCAGCTCTCTTACCCTTGTATTCATCATGCCTATTGAAATTTTTCTCCAGAGGTATTGCTAGCTTCCTAATATCAAGATCTTGAATGGAGGAACCGTTTGAATTGTCTTCTAAATTCACATTGCAATTTTGAAAACTTTCATGGTTTTGTAAGAAAGCAATGATTTGTGCATCAGAATCAAATACTTGCCAATGATCTTCATTATCAGGAACGGAAGGTCTAAATATTACTTCAACCTTACACTCTTTATTTTTAAGATAATCAGGAGTTTCAAAGGTGCAAGCTATTACCGATAATGCATCAGCCAGGGTGTTTTCTTCTCTTGGGACTGCTCGTATTGCAAAGGCATCAAACATTTCTATAGTGTCCCAAACAACATTTCGATAATCCCTAAGCCTATTGTTCTTGGCTGCAAACTGGTTCTTTACTTGGGATACAATCAAATCAGAATCTCCAGTTACGTTTAGACATTTGATCTTTTGTTCACGACAGATTTCTAGACCTAAAAGCAATGCCTCATACTCAGCTACATTGTTTGTACAATCAAATTCCAGACGGTACGCAAACAATTTTTCTTCACCAGAAGGAGATGTGAGGACTATCCCAGCTCCAGCACCATGTCTAGACTTGGCCCCATCAAAATGCATTTTCCAAACTTGACTAGGAGGGAAAGGATGCTGTCGGGGTTCTTCCCAATAGTTGGCCATTACCATATAATTTCCAACCTCCTCAGTGGGACGCATAGCATCCTCAAACAAGTAGTCGGGTGTTTCTACGTGTTCCGTCATAGGCTTTTCATTCATCAATCTATAAGTGGCCTTTTCTCCTATAGGGATGGTTGCGTAAGATAAATCCATTTGGATACTTCCTCCTAATTTGGCAGCCCATTCCCTTGATAGCAACATTCCCCATGCGTCAGGAATGTCTAGATCAAGGGGTAGTCAACAGAGCCACTTGGCCAACACTCCTTTAAATGGGAGCCAAGAGAGCCCACCATGACTAGACCAAGGGTCTTGAGCCCCACTAGACCAACACTTTTACATAAGAAAGCCCAGACTTGGCCTTTTACAATGTAAAAAGACCCTCTCATTATGGTACATCCTGAAGGGCATGCTTCAGACAATTTGAGAAGTAACACACGACATCAAACATCTCTTTCGTTGTCTTCTTCTAAGATATATGAAAGATCAAATGATCTTTATAGCGTCCATGATCATTAGCATGGCTTTCACTTCTTTCTTGTTGTGAATTGCCAAAACCTGTGTGTCGCTATGTCCTTGACAATATCCTAGAGGCATTTCCAGTTTGTCCTTGAACTCGCGGCTAGCAGATGCCATCTCTAATCTGCAATAAACTCCCAAATTTTATAAGCACCACCTCAGAATCCCTCTAACTATTGGTCCTACTTCATGACAATGTGTTTTTCTAGTTGTTTTCGGTAGTTGATCTACTGTTTTAAACTCTTCAGATCCTCTCAATTAGAGAAGCTCTGTACCATGTGAGTTTTCCAAACCCTAGGAGACTATTGTCCCTATGTTCTCAACTATACAAAGTTGTTATTTAATTGCAGAAATTAAATTCTTTACATAACAATAATCACACATATTGCTGAAAAATAAACAATGAAGGCTCAAACGCAATACATGGATAATTACTACTTCAAATCAACTTTTCATTAAGAATTTAAAGCTTACAAGGAAGCCTCCACAACTGTCAATCTAATAGTTGTATGATACACCCAAACAAGACAGATTTGCACACCTACTGAGGAAAAAATTTGCTAGTCAAAATTGAGAAAGCTGCCCGTTGGTTGTTGCCTATTTTACAACTTGCTCAAACAGCTGTACATACCTAATCCACATGACTGTATGGATATGTTTGTGCAAATGTACATAATATGTCCATGCGATTGTATAAAATCTATATAACTGTATAGATTTGTCATGTACGGACTTGCATGCTGCTCTTTATATGATTATTGACTTTGGCTCCGTATGACACTGTAACTTTGTTCCATAGATGAAGTAAATCACCTCCCGACAAAACTTGTCTTTGAGTGAATAATGGAATGCATGTCTCAACCCTCCTCTATCTTGCCTTGCCTTTATACTAAAGTTGAAACCCTAATCTACCAAATCCCTAATTTCACTGTGAGATGTACGATTGAGTTTAGTCTAAATCACTAATGTATAAGAGTACATTCATTAGACTCAACAACTAAATATACGAATTTCACTTTATCACTAAAGTCAATTACAAAATAGATTTGGCTTGAATTACTTTAGGCACGCTTGACACTAAACTTGTGTGGAAGTTCGTGTTCGAGTTACAATCTTCAACACACCAAACCTCCTAGAGAACCACCATGGCCACCACTCAATCATGAAGAAGCACTATCTTTGAGTTAATAACACAAATGTACCCCTTGCGCATCCAAATATCTAGCTATGTCCAAGTGATGTGATGAAAATGACGTGTGATCTTCATACAATATGAGGGGCAACTCTTCCCACTTGTGTTAATTGTCCTTAAAAGAAGAAGAAGAAGAACATTGGAAAAAACAATGCAAAGACGTTGCTTTTGAATACATAGCTAGATGGTGGTGTGGTGTAGATACCCCCTTCAATGCTGCTTGTTCACCTTATTAGCAACCTACATGGGATTCAAAGGGATTCAAAGTCCCTAGTATGCATGACCTGAGGGGATCGCTTTTGCACAAAATAAGTTTTGTCCATAGATGAATACTTGAAGGGCTTCAAAGAGTTATGGGTCAAAATGGGATGTACCATCATGTTAGATGGATGGATTGATGATTGAAACATACTATAATAAATTTCCTTGTCTCTTGCATGCAAGGAACCATGTGCTTGAAATTAGTTAATGTATCTGATATGGTGAAAGGTGCAAACTTGTTATTTCAACTTTTGGATAAGATTGTTGTGGAGGTGGGGGTGGCAAATGTTGTTAATATTATCACAGATGATGCCTCTAACTATGTTCTTGTTGTAAAGATGCTAAAAGAGCAAATACAAAACCATATTTTGGATCCCATGTGCTGCACATTGCAAAGACCTCATGCTTGAGGATATAGGCAAACAGGATTGGATCAAGAACATTATAGAGCATGCTAAGAGCATAACAAAATACATCTACAACCACTCATGGGTATTGAACGTAATGAGGAAAAACACTGAGAGTAGGGAATTTGTTAGGTCTACCATCACAAGATTCGCAACTCACTTCCTCATGATGCAATCTCTTCTTTTGCAAACACAAAACTTGCGAAAGATGTTTTCAAGTGATGAATGAAATGGATCTCAATGGGCTTGCAAACAAGATGGAAAAGATACCAAAATAATGTTTTTGAAAACACATTTTGGAGAAAAGTAATTGAGGTTGTGAAAATCGAGGCATTACATTTATAAGGCTATGTATGAAGCAAAGGAGCATGTAAGTGTAGTGTACAAGGATATAGTAGTTGAGTATTGGCTTATATGAGAGATCATTGATATTGGATGGAACTATCAACTTTATCGCCCCATACATGCAACTGGGTGTTTTGTGAACCCAAGATATAATTACATAAGTCAGTTAGGAGACATAAAACTGTGTAAGTCAAAGATGGATTGTATGAGTCCCTAGATAATATAAGATAATTTTATTAATGTCAAAGAAATGACCACAAAACTAGGTCAATGGGATTGTGTAGTACCAAGGAACAATACAAAGTGGGAGTGTAAAAGTAGCTCCTATAAAAAGATAAAAAACAAAACTCAAACAAAACCTAGTTCTATAAGAGAAGGGTTGGTCTCAAAGAAAAATGTAAACACGGATGAAGAGCACTGATCCAAAGAAGGAGAGTGGATCCAAGAACTGTGATCTAAAAATAGTGATGGTGAAACTATCATGGGCCACTGGAAGCATTGGAAGTATCTCTCCTACCATCTGAGGCCGACTGAAGGAAACTCAAAATAGTACTCTATCTGGAGGAAGAGCTAGAAGAAGAACTGCAATGAGTCGTACGCCGTTGCCTGGATGATGGTACTTGATGTTGCAACCTGGAAGAAGTCGTCCGTTTCTCATGATGGGCTCAAGACTGTCCTCGTTGTTGGAGTTGGGCGGAGGTATAGGTGGATTGTCGTGTCCTAACTAAACGATCAAGGTTTGTGCCACCATATGTTTGTCTCTTCGTGCCACTAGAGGAAGGAAGCTCCGGGAAGAAAGAGGTGATACTTTGAATGGAGCTTGGTCTTGATTGAGAATGTTGTTGAAGGGTGAGGGAGCGAAGCCGAAGGGTCTCCTGCAAGTACAAGGCCATACATCTCTGATCATGGTATTTGAAGAATCTATTCAAAGTCTGGAGCTTGCTGAGAAGCTCCCTGAAAAGAAAATGAAATCGCCTGTGGATCTTGTAGTAATTAGGACATAGAAATATGAAGTGCTCCTCGGTCTGAACCTGTCAAAGGTTACGAGCTTGGCAGAGCCTGTCTGACCGGTCGAGCTGGTGATTTGCCTCTACGCGAAGACGATGCGAGCCCACTCTGAATTGGCCTAAAGGAATACGAAGAGCGTGTTCCCAATGGTGGAATGTGTAAGAGGGCCGAACAATGAGACCATCCCTTAGATCTAAGAAGTCCGTAGTGTAGAAGGCCATCTTTGGACATAACCCTCCCAGAGGGTTGATCCAAGTGACTTGCACAAGCTGTGTATAAATGTTATCTCTAGTGATTCTGTTCAACTCCTGTCTAGTATGTAAGAGGCATCCATGCGCATTCAAGGAATACCCAAAAGGAGGAAGTTGGTCCATTGCAATACCGACAGATGCTAAAAGATCCACAATACCTGCAAACCAACATTTGGAGCGACCTGAAGGGCTGGTTGAGGCGAGTGCTTCTGAGGAGAGACAGGCCAAGTATGGGTATCAATCGCCCCTTCACCGTGTCAGCAAAGCTCCAAAGACAGTGTAAGAGAGTGACAAGACTGAAAATAGCCTCAAGTCGAAAAGGTCGAGCACCCAACTCTGCGAGCATGATGGATTGAGGTACTGTCTGTTTGCATTTGATGATGCGACGTAGGAGGAGGATCTAAACTCTCTGCTGAGACCCAATCACAATCAAGCAGGCATGCTCCCCAAACCTCAGAGCCATAGAGGACTGTGGGTCGGATGGGAGAGTATCCATGAGAGACTTCTTGGATGAGATGTCCCGAAAATGGTGTATGAAGCATTGTCTCTCTAAAAGGGCTAGGGAGCCGTATCCTTTATTAACTTGGGGTTGAAGAGCATGTCGCAGGCTGAAACAAGGACTTGTGAAATGAATCCCAAATAGTTATAGGTTCTAGTGATCTCGATCTCTTCCCCTTTGAAGAAGAAATGAAGATCAACGAGTAGCTTCTTCCCGTTGAAGATCATAACCTTGGTTTTACCCAAGTTGATTGTCAATTGACAAAGATCACAAAAGAGGGCCAAGGCATCTACTGTCTATGCAAACCCTTCGGAGATGAGGCCAAGAGAACCACATCGTTAGCGAAGAGCAGAATGTAAGTCACGACCTGGTGAAGAAGGTACCCATTGCCATCCTGAATGTGCTCCTGTAAGGAAGACTCAAGCTCATCAATGTAAATCCCAAATAAAGTGGGGGAGAGTGGACACCTCTGCTTAACCCCAATGGCACTCTTGATGAAATCTGAAATCCTGTGGGCCATGCGAAGATGACCAAGGACTGACTCATATAATCTCATAATGGCAGTCAAAAGGATCTAAAAAATACCAATGTATCAAAGTCTTTGGAACAAAGCCACTCTAGGGATAGAGTCGAGCGACTTGCGAAAGTCCACAAAGCAACAATAAACTTTCGAGGAGCGGTAACGTGCCTCCTCAATGATGGCACAGAGCGTAAGAATGTGATCGATTGTCTGGTGTGTTGGTCTGAAGCTTGCCTATCCTCTGGCTCTGAGTTGTCTCCTCTCAAGCTCCCCATAAAGCTGCATGTGGAGGACTATAGCATATAGTTTGGAGAAAGTGTGTCCAACCGTGATCGTTCTGTAGTTATTGGGATCGGTATTAAGGTTTGATTTATGGATCAGATGGATAATATGATGTGACTATGAATCAGGAAAACCAGTACAAACCACATGGTTGAACAGATCAACCAAGTGACAATCAAGTGCTCGAAGGCCATGTTTGAAGAGTTGAACATGGAACCCTTCCTCATCTGCTGCTTTGATAGAACTCATGGCCCAAACAACCTCTCGGATGTCATGGGAGGTGGAAAGATAACAAGAGGCAGGGGGGAGAGGTAGCTTGGATAAGGGGTTTCCCCGAGATATCATAGAGGGAAGAGATGTGGGAGAACATGGCTTTTAGATCAAGATCAAATGGGAGATGGGAGTGGTGAGGGAAGATGGTATGCCATAAATGTTTAGGGGAATGAATAAGGGAAGTACTCAGTGCTCGTCGCCTACAAGAGATGAAGAGGCGTTTCTTATGTCGAAGGAGACGACGATAGGAAGCTTTCAGAGTGAGGTAGGATGGGTAGCCATGGTTGAAAGCATGCCGAAGTTGGGTGTGGAGGTGCTTATAGTCATCGTCGTACCATTGGTCCATGAGGCAACATCTAGGATTTTGGGGGAGGGGGGAAGATCTAGTAGAGTGTGGGTAGATTTGGAGGGTAGCCTCCCAGATGATAGAGGAAATACACGTGTAGTTGGCGGAGGCGGAATCGAGGGAAGCAAATTGAGATATGGAAGGTAGCGTCTGGTGGAGGGTGGAAGTAAAGGCGTCGGGGTCTCCCTCAACAAAGAGAATATTAGTCTGAGGTGGACCCCATGGTGGAGGAGGGGGGGTCAGGGGTAGGGGGTGCCAATCTGGAGGGAGAAGGAGAGGAGAGCATGATCAACAAGAGGGATGGGGGTTACGATGAAGTGATGAATGAAGGGGAGAAGGTCCTGATTGGAAAGGACATAATCCACCATACTTTGACCACCACCATGAGGTTGACAAGTGAAAGAGCGACAAGTCACGATTGAGTGGAGACCATTAAGGATCAATAGCTCGTGGGATTCTCCAAGCTACAGGAGTTGCTTGCCCTACCCCGTCAAAGGCCCTAATATATCATCAAATAGATATTTGTCATGCTTTGCAGGGGTTACGGTCAAATGCATGGGGAACCCAGTCCAAAAGTTTACATATGAGAAGGTCAACTCGAGACGTTGCCCCCTCAAATAAAAGCTTTCTATTCAATTTCCTTAACGGAGCCTATGCATCTCCGGGGCTAGCAATCTCCCATGTGTCATCAGCATCGGGCTCCAGCGGTCTTGCATCCAGATGATCGATGAAGTCCCACAGAAACTGGAACGATCTCCTGAACACATAACACACCCTTAGAACGATCATGAAGAGGGAGCTGGAGGGCTCTGGTGCGTGCATTGAAGTCACCCAATATGATGACATCTCCCACTGCGGAATGCTGGATGATGCCAGAGTATAGATCCAAATATGGGTCACTGTCCAGTTCACCATGGATAGCGAACTGTGATGAGGCTGGGGGAAAATAACAAACTGTAATGAAGATATCTCTAGAGAGAGGGGGTAATCTGCTGAGCTGAGCCCACATGAACCTTGCAAACTCATCTGCTGTGACTAGAGAAACCCTACCTTGAATAGACTCTCATACTAAGCATGCAATTAATGATAAGCTGTAATATTTGGAAGTGGCCTGAGTGGATTATCATGAGTCTCGATAATAAAAAGGAGATCTGAAGAACCAAGAGCATCTTGTAGCATGCCCGACGTTGACTAAAAAGACCCATGACCATTCCAACATCCCACTAAGATCCCACTTCCATATCGTCTCCTCCATCTAGCTAGTCATTTAGAGAACCTAGGCCGAGAGTACCTCGGAGGTGGGGAATCTTGAATGGTACCTCAAAGGTCTTGAATGACTGTGCATTTTCCTGTGAGCTGCAACATCGAGCTCACCAGAGCATTTCAACTCTGCCACCTGGCACCTAATAAGGTTAGTGTTACTGGATGAACTAGTAGGGCTAGTCTCCGATGACAAATGCATGGAGAAAGTGACCACTGTCACCTTAGTCACTACTCCAACTGCTTCGGAGAGTCGGAACCTCCAAAGGGAGAGCCCTTAAATGATCTGTGAACACTTAGGACAACAGAAGCTACGTCTCCTAGAAGACCAAATTAGTGACCAGTGCCTTAATGAATATGATTTCACGAATGAAGAAGACATACTATTGGATTTAGTGAGTGTGGATACTGTTATCACACAACTTGTAGTTGTCCCTAAAGGTATCCCATCCGAGATGGTAGAGGAGATGGACAACTAAAGAGGTGACCCAAGAGATGCCACGGTTCCCAATGCAAGCTGGGAGTCACGATAACCGAGGCTCTCTTCACTTTAAATCAAGACTAATCAAGATCAAGGGGGAGATGCTAGCCAATCAATGAAGACTAGCTAACCGAAAGGTTCCTAGGGAAATGTGTAAATTGAGTTACGGAAACCAATGAGTGAGTTTAGATCTATAAGAGTTAAGTGGACCGAAGGGTTGAAGTGTGGTTGAAAGAGGCTTAAGAGGTGACAAATATTCCAACCAACGAATGACTAAGGCCACTTATGAAGTTGAGATAGATCTAAGAGATCTAGGACCATGAGATTTACACAAGTGGGACCCACTCCTTAAAATATGGAAATGGTTCAAATGGGGCCCACAAGGTCAAGTTAG
Source organism: Larix kaempferi (assembly GCA_027924585.1). Lineage (NCBI taxonomy): Eukaryota > Viridiplantae > Streptophyta > Pinopsida > Pinales > Pinaceae > Larix > Larix kaempferi. The sequence goes on along the minus strand of BSBM01000129.1, from coordinate 7,191,044 downwards.
GGATGAAAATGGTCCCAAGGGGTATGCAATGCATGGATCTATGCTTTTAAGATGAGATAGGCATCACCTACATGTGGGATCTAACAAAAGACCACTAGCCCAAGGAGTGCGATTTAACCAAGGGAGACTAGTGCCTTAAAATGAGGGTGCAAATGGAGTCCAAATTCCACCAAAATGTAGATCGGGGTAGTTAAGGTGAGAAGCAAGGTGGGTTTAAGATATCAAGTCCAAATGCATGCTAGATCTCCATAGATCTGAGATTGAAAATGCATCACCAAGTGACCCAAGTGGGGCTCAATCTCTCAAAATGAGGAATGGGGCCCACAAGGTGAAGCACTAGGGGTAGGTTATCAAGATGGATCTATCCAAATCAAGTGGGATCTCACCTACCCATGTCAAGAAACTAGCCAAACTAGCTCTCCTCAAGGAATGCGAATTGCCTCAAGGAGGGCTAGGTGGCTTGGAAAGTGGGTCAAATGGAGGTCAATCACCACCAAACTATAGATCCAAATTGCCATGGATGTTATAGAGGTGGGTTCTTAATTTCATACCCAAAGCCAAGCTAGATCCAAGTAGATCTAGAAAAAAGTAAAAATGAGGGTTTTAAATTTTTAATCAATGAGGGTTTTGTGATCTTAAGAGAATAGATGGGTAAGATAGAAGAATATCATACCTCTTGGAACATACTTGCAAAATAAAGATGGAGGTTGCTTGTGATGAGGATTACTTCCCACAAAGATCAAATGACAAAACTTGATGAAGCTCTTCTTGCCAACGTTTTGCCTCCTTCAACCAAATCGACCTCCCTATTCCTGTCAATCAAGGACACAAGGATCAATCAATTGACAAAAATGGAAGTAGATGCAAACAAAGGAGATGAATAACATGAAATTGTTGGTGCAAAGACAAAACAACTCCCTGTAACCCAAAACGGCTTGTTGAAACGAGCAGGGTAGGCCTCCCCACCAATGCGAATTGCCCCAAGACGTCCTCTTTGCTTGCAAAAAATGTTAGTTGAAGATAAAATCCAAGATGGCCACCAATGTCTGTCAGTGCAGAGGAAGAAGCATTTACAATCACCACAAGCATTCCAACTCCAAGATCCAAGATGCCCAAGAAAGTATTTTTATTCCAATAGCCAAGAGCCAAAAATATCTAGATAGCTTTTACAATAGGGGCGTCTCCTCCTTTTATAGGATAATAAAGACCAAAACCCTAAACCATAAAACCACTTTTCAAAACAAGTGGTTGAGATCAAAAGATATAACAATCTAATCAACGGCTAAGATGAGTTGATACATACTATCACATGGATCACTAGAGTGAGTGATGACGTCATAGCTAGAAAAGACTCATGGAGGGTGACGTCATACATAGGGGTGGATAAAAGTACATGTGCCACATCATCAACACCAAGAGAAGTCACTACAAGCTCATGGTGGGGCTAGGAGGCATTACTTTCCTTCACTAGCATGTCCCCATGGCACAATAATATAAAATGTAAGTCTTGCTCATGTCAAAGTGACACAAATGATGAAATCTTGCCCCCAAAATCTGAGAGAGACAAGCAGTAAAAGGCCTCCTGTGGCCACTGTGGACCCCACTGACTGATGCCAACTGATCTGGAAGAAGGGGGGTTCACCCTGGAAGACCTCTGAGAAGACCAAGTGCCAAAACCTTGCCTCAATTGCCCAAATCGAATTCCGCAGTGACCCTTTTATTCCATTTTTTAATCCTCCTGAAAACCCTGAAAGTGCCCCAAACTGCCACCCAGGGTGCCTGTGCTGTCAAACTGAGTGTACCAAGCTGTCTGGAAGGGGGTTATAATGGTAAAAACAAGTGGCTGGACCACCCCCTTTCCCTACAGCGCCCTAGGCAACGACTGGCCTCCAATGCCTCTGCTGGACAGGCTGGATCAGCATGCCCAAACTGGTCAACAGGGGGATAAGTGCAACTGTCATCGTCAGAAGTGCCCGGAATTGAAAGATAAGTATCTCAATGGATCCAGAAGACCCAAATGCACTAGAGATGAGTATACATCTCATGACAACCGGTGGGGTCATCAGCATGGCCTACCATACCCGGACAGTGTAAAATATGATGATCTGGAAATAATAATAAAACTGCTCAACTGCATCAATCATCATCTGAATCATATGTCCAACGTATGGAATCATCAATAAGTGTATGTGTGACCATAAATCATCATCCATAAGCATAAGTTGTCCATCTCGTCATGGATCCCAAGAATGTCCATTTATATTTTATTTGCACAAAAGCTTTAATGACAGACTCACCCAATGGACTTGGGCTAACTGCTAGCTAAGGATGAGGCAGAGTTAGCCCTTCCCTTTGGTATTTCGTCCAGCATCAAGAGGCCAACTTCAACCTGTTGGCCTTCCTCGGAGAGACCATCTGCTGCTGTACCGAGTCTCTGAATATAAGGGTATATGATATATGAAATATCCTGAAAAAGCCTAGAGAATGATTTCAAATGATCTGCCAATGGTCTGAGATTCCCATTCCTGAGTCTGACTATTACCTCTTATCCAGCTGATAATAACTACAAGTGAAGAGTCACCCATAAACCTGCAAATGATTAATCCCTTTTTCTTTTTACAGTTTTTGAAGGCTTCTTAAAGCTAGGGGTTCAGCTGAATTATTTGATCCTGGACCCAAGGCCGCTTTGAATTGATGAAATGATTATCAGAAAAACTAAAATCCCACAAGCACTGCAGAATTTTGTGGTCCCTGTTTGGTTCCATCAAAAAAGTCCAATGGATATGCTTTTTCAATCAATAACTCCCCTATTTATCTTGGGACTTTTATTGCTTTTTCATTTTTGGGCAGTTTAAATATCTTGCTCTGGTGCTTGATATCTCTTTACATTCCTTCCATGTTTTTTCAACCATGTGGATGTAATTTTTCTATTAGAATTGTATGTTCTTCATTTTACTTTACATTCTTCACCTTTTTTCACTTTATACTTTATGGCATCTAGCATCCATTTCTGTATTCTGTCCAATCCATCCCAACATCCAATAAGGTACATAAGTAAAGCTCTCAAAGCCATAAACAATATTTCTTGTTATCTTCTGGTACTGTTCATGAAGAATGGACCAAAATGAACATCTTTTCTTTGTTCATGTTTGAATTTCAGATTTAGGAACATGATTTAGCAAGTTTGTTTTGGGAAAGAAAAGTGAGTAGTTTCATGAGGTTCTAGCCAAAAAACTAATATGTAACGATTTTATGTTTCAGATCACTGCACACTCCTGCCTTCTGTCATTCAGAGGAAGTCCATATTGGATGGCCCCTGAGGTATTTATCAACTCACTGCTCAGTCTTCCTATATTATAGGGCTACAATTTGAAATGGTCTCGGAGACTTTGCTTATTATTGTAATGAGGCTTGTTTAATGGTTGTCTCCATCATCTCTAATTGATTGGTTCAGGTTATCAAAAATTCAAATGGATATAATCTGGCTGTGGATATTTGGAGCCTAGGCTGCACAGTTCTGGAGATGGCTACCACAAAGCCACCATGGAGTGAGTATGAGGGGGTAAGCCACTGGATGATGTATCTTTCTTAGGATTTCAAGGAAAATCAGATATTGTTTCTGGAATATTTGGTGTTGAAGCTTGTGTCATTGCAAGCAAATTTAGTCTTAATGCTTTCTCTTTGGATCTTAACATTTTCTTGGTATTAGGTACATTTTCATTTTTCAGATTGATAATAATTTAAAATTTCAGATTGCTGCAATGTTCAAAATTGGGAATAGTAAGGAGCTTCCCACAATTCCTGACTTCCTTTCAGAAGATGGTAAGGAATTTGTGAGGCTTTGTTTGCAACGCAACCCAGCAAATCGTCCTGCAGCTGCGCAACTTTTAGAACACCCTTTTGTAAAAGATGCTGCACCATATGTAAAATTGGATGTTGCCACACAAGGTGATGAGATGTTGTCTTTGCCAAGTAATGCTGATCGATCTATGGTAAGTTTCATATTTGGGTTTACACTTGGATGTTTTTTAGAGAATCTAGTGGCTTCAGTTTCTCCTTACTCTGCCCCAGTTCATATTTTGAGTGCCTTCAATGCATGTATGCTCTCATATTTGCTTGGTTATGCATTCTATTGTTTTTAAGCTATGAAGGGGTTGAGGTTAGTGATTATGTCAAATCCAAAATTCTTTGTAGTGTGGATCACTATTTGACTTCTTAACTTTAATTTGTTCAAGTCGGTGCATGTCAAATCCAACTTTCTTTGTAGTGTGGATCACTGTTTGACTTCTTTAACTGCAATTTGGTTTAGTTGGCTAAATTTATATGGATTGTTTCTGCATCAGTTTACAATGTTTCAAATGTATACTGGCCCCGACGTGACACTTTCTCCTGTCCAAGTTTGCTCCCTTTTCAATGTCTTTGAAAATTAAAAACTTCATATTAGATTGCCTATAAGGCTATAAATGATTATTCTAAAACCAGATATCTGCAGTTTGCAGACTCATTGGACTGTATAGAAAGTGGTTGGTTTTATACTTTATAGTGCTGCCACTGGGGGCTTAGTCAAGCGGGATAGTGATATTCTCCTCAGCAGAGTTCAGTGCCCCCCAATGTGATGTGGGGGCAGGGGTTGTCATGGCTCCTATCTTTGTCGGCTTTCCACATTGTTGTTTGATTGGATGGCATTAATAGTTAAAGGAGATTTCTTCAAGATTTTTCTACTTTCAGTGCCAGAGCCACTAATAGTTCGAAGGCAGAGGCTTAAAACAGAATGCCACAGTTAGGAAACTTGCCTCCAGGCATTACCAAGTTTTTGTCCTGTTTATCCTGCCTGCTCATTGGTTGACACTTGTTTTATACTTTTAAGCAGTTGGAGACAATCACATATCATGCCATAGTTCACCCCAAGAAACACAGTTTTGTAATTCAATGGTGCAGACTGGATTTTGTGTAAGTCATAGTTATGAAGGAGAGATGAGAAAGATATAGAGATAATTATCTTGTTCAAATATGGTCATAACATTATAGGTTTGAGAAAATATAGGAAAGCATGCTTATAGGTATGATACTATTGTAGCCCAAGGGGTTAGCTCAAACTTTGTTGCCAATGTTGCTGAGCATTTGGCTAGTTCTGTGCTGGCAAGTGCCTGGTTGAAACTTGAAATTGCCCTGGGTGGGGTGCACTAGTCTACATCAACGGGTTTTGTCCACAAGGTTTTCCTTGGAAAAAAGGTATTACTGAAGGAGGTTGACTGATGTATACCAGTGTTGCAAACATCAGCCGAGAAATCACGAGGTGCCACGAAATCGCGATTTTTGCTGTTTGCCGATTTTTTCTCCAAAAATTGCCTAAAAACCGGGCTGATTTTTTCACGATTTTTCCCAATTTATCCCAAGATATTGCTGATTTTTTATCGATTTTTTCTAAAGGTGGTTTTGACTTCGTGGAGGGTGGAGTGTGAGGACCCTGTTATGAAATTCGCCCTTGCAGAGCATTCTTACAAGTTACAACACTAATTAATTAATTTCAGAGCATTCTTATAGCACCAATTAATTAATTTCAGTGCATTATTATGGCACTAATTAATTAATTTCAGAGCATTCTTGCAACATTAATTCATCCGCCCTTGTAGAGCATTCAGTATCCTAGTCGAACTAATTAATTTCATTTATTATTATTATTGACGTGTGATGATCATGAGATACATTTGTTATATTTTTTGATGACTTGGGAGTTAGGATTTAGGACATGATCCATTTTTTATGTGTGATCATGTGATGTATCTCTAGACATCTTATATATCTTATATATCGGTTTTCTCTCCATATTCATGCGGCAATGTGTTTATTTGATGTTATTGTTGCTTTAGATGTGTAAAAAATTGAATATTTTTGATTTATTTTTAAGTTTGCCGATGTGCTCCCGAGATATCCTTAAACGATGTTTTTTGGACCCTGCCGATATTTTTGCCACGTTGATGTTTGCAACATTGATGCATACAATGTTTCTGTATCATATTTCAAAATGGTTGAAGTTAATTGTCCTTAATGTGTTTCCAATAAAATTGTTTTCTAATATTTCCTAAAGTGAAGGAGTCTTAAAAAAATTCCTTCCTAAATGCATACATTTTTCCAAAATGTCATCATCAAGACTAGTTTCTCTTAATGAAAACACTTATGAAAAGTGTGAGTTTTCCTCTAAAATGATGGCTAGGCAAAGCTCGTCTGTTTGCAACTAATATCAAGTAAATCCCTACTTTTATCTGACTTGTCAAAGAATAGTTTGCTACAGAAATGGATCATATAGGTAATCAAATGAAAGTTTATTGCAAAATTTCGGGGCCTAAATACAAGGAATTAAAGAAAAGACTGCCAATGAAATAACTTCAAGGATTTTATGTTTGGCACATTAGTTTAACAGTTTGACCAATTGGTGTGTGAAAACATGCAACTATCCTGAAAAGTCCCGTTGACGTTGATGGTTATCACATGGAAAAAGTCTCACATGGAAAAATGTAGTATGACATTTTTGAAAGCTCTATCAGATCTCGAGAGTTATCAACATCAAAGGCTATAGCGAAGAACTTAATGATAGGGATCCAAGTAATGGTTTCAGTTCTTTGAATAGAGGCAAAGACAACTAAGGGAGGAAATGATAGAATAATTTGTTCATTTACATGAGGCTGAATTGCCATTAGGACTATCAATGGCTGCTCTACGAAATTTCGTCCAAAGCAAACTTTCGAAATACTTACACTTGAAGGTGATATAAGTATGACAATAATGTACATAGTCATTTTTTGTTTTTATAACATGTTAATGGGGTTGCAACATAAGGTTTTCAGTAGAGGCCACATTCCCTTTTTATGTTGCATGGAACTCCTAAGATGCCCACGTACTGGTACCAGTTACTCGCGGAAACTCAGAAACTTCCCGGAAACTGCTAGGAAACCTTCAAGGGCCCATGAGCGGCTTGTGACCCATAGGAAATCTAAAAGCCCTTAGTTTATGGAAACTGAAAACAAAACCTCTAAATCGTTTCTAAACCTACCAACAAATTAACCTCTTTTTCTTATTTTATTGTTAGATAATATCTTATTAAAAAAAACTATATATACAAATATATATATTGCGTGTCCGCCGACGTGCTAATTTTGGGGGGGGTAACGTTTCCAAGCGTTCCCGTTTCCGAAATTTGTACACGTTTCCACGTTTTGTGCAACTTAGTTCCCCTTGCTTCTTAAATTTGATATCCCTTGAAATTCTCCATCTATGACTACATTGTCTAATCCTTGGGTGATGTAGGGCATTGCAAGCAATTAAGAAATCTTTCATGGTTTCAATTTCTTCAAACTTGTATGCTTGACATAGTTTGAAGTTTTGAAGTCCTATCCCTTTCTTGGTCTTATTGATTTTCTAATGCGTTTTAAAATTTGATCATATACTATTCTTGGTTGCGACATTAAGTCTCTTCTTTGTTGTCTACCGATGATGTTTTGGTGCACCCTCCTACCCTGGAAACAACCATCAACCAATAGTGACCCCCCACATCCTCTCTTTATGCCCCTATTCATCACCCCCATTCACGTCCCTTATCCTTCCTTTTGTCATTTCTTCACCTTAGACATTTTTTATAAGGTGGTCCTGTTATCACAATGTTAGTAGCTGCCACAAAACGTATCCTATCCAGGATGATAGAGGTGGGCAGCTAAGCCAGTGACACTTGCAAGGGCCTCGTTCACCGCTTGATTCAAGGGTTGTAACACCGAATGAGTTCTTGTCACTTTAGAATCTAGATATGGCTGAGAGCAAGATCAAGGGGGAGACCCTAGCCAGCCTATGAGGGCTAGCGATGCAACTCAAGACACTCTAAGTGATGCGAAATGGAGGTTGTCACACCAAATGGGTTCTTGTCACTTTAGAATCTAGATACAGCTGAGAGCAAGATCAAGGGGGAGACCCTAGCCAGCCTATGAGGGCTAGCGATGCAACTCAAGACACACTAAGTGATGCGAAATGGATGAAATGGTGAGATCTTGAATGGATAGATCTAGATCTAGAAAATAGATGTGGTATACATAAGTTATAGACCGGTTGAGGAGGCTTAGGCAAAGGATCGATGCTCAACCTTGAGGAAAAATCACCACGAAGAGGTTTACAGTAATAGATCTAGATAGATTTAGTGCCAACAAGAAATACCCAAATGAGATCTACGTAGGGCTTATGCAATAAAGTATGAGATGGACAAATTTCGGAAGTGTAGGGTACAATAGGCACTAGATTGATTGCTTGAGGTTAGATATTGACTTTGAGATCAATCAACCAATACCCAACTTATAGGTCTAGAAAAATAACCAAGTACCTAAGGAGGGTGAATAGCCTAGAGGAGGACCAGTGCTAGATCTAGGGCAAAATGGAGTCGATTTTGGTTCAAATTTGGTTTCTAGGTTTTTTCAATTATTTCAAACTTGGATTTTGATTCTTAAGCCCAAAAGATTACCAAATCTATAAGATCTAGAAAACGAGGGTTTTAACTTTAGGATTAATGTGGCTAATGGAATAGAAACTTGAAAATCAAAGCAAAACTTTGTATATCTTACTTGGAATTACTTGTGGCCACCAAACACATTGACGATCCTTTCACCTAGTTACAATTTCAAGCGAGATCCAAGTGGTTTCGAGCTAAAACGCGTAGATCCAAGGAGGAAGTGCACGCTCTTTACCTTCAAATTCAAACAACTCAAGTTAGATTTGATCCACAAGTAAAAGAAGAACTATGCAAGACATCTCAAAGAAAATAACTCAATGGATAAAATCACAATTGGCTACTCCCCGAGGCTCAGAAACCAGACACGTCCAAAATGCTCCTTGTGTCTCATGGGGTCATATCAGACACAGGCGCGATGGGAAATCGTGTCCGACACGACTTTTGATCGTGCCCAAAATCGGGACACGATCAAAAGTCGTGTTGGACACGATTTCCCATTGTGTCCCCGACTGTGTGACTCGTGTCTCGATTCTAGGACATGAAAATCGCGGAAAAGGCCGCTTGGGGTCACTTTAAAAACGAAATTTCAATTCTTTTTCGTCATTTGCAAGTGTGGAGAAGCTTGAGAGTGAGTTTTATGTGAAGGTGAAGAAGATTTGAAGGCTTTCCAAGGGATTCCAAGTGCATTGGGGGTGGATTTGTGGAGAGGATTGCAAGCTTAACCATCAAACAAGAAAGAGAATATCTCAATCAGCTAGGGCAGGAGCTAAAGGGCAAAGGAAAGAGAGAAATGCCCCATCTAGTGCCTCCCCTCCTATTCCTCCAAGCACAAGCTCTTCTGCTCCTCCTTCAAGTGTTCCATCTGTTGCTAGTGGAGCTCATGCTCCATTTAACCCTATTTTAGCAAGACGAGCCCAAGAAAAAAATACCTTTTGTGGAAGTATGTGACAAGGAAAGATGGGCCTGGAGCAAAGCTTGGTGGGGGAGGCAATGTGTCTTGGAGTTGCAATTTTTGCAAGAATGAGTTCAAGAGCACATATTACTGGGTTAAGGGCCATTTGTTGGACCGTCCTTCTTGTGGGATTTCTTCATGTAAAGCTGTGAGTGTTACCCAAAGGAGGGATATCGAAAGAGAGGATCATGTTGGCTTAGGGAAGGTGGCAACAACAAGCAAGAAAAAAGATTAGGATCCTCTTCCATTCTTGAAGAAATCCTCTAGCACTAGGTCTCCATTTCCGCCTAGCAGATATGGGAGTGGGGATACCCATCAAACAAGAAAGAGGCCATCTCCAAGTGGTCCAGTGGATAGGATTTTCCAACAAGAGGCGCGAGAAGAGGTGGACCTTACCATTGCATTTGTTGGAGTCTAATCCTCGTGTGAGGAATATTAATGTGCAAGAGAGACTAAGAGTCACCCGTGAGTCCAAGAGTCACCTTGAAACACGAATCCAAGGGACATCTCAATGTATATAATGACAATTTGTTAATGGAATTAATGGGCTTTCACGCCCATCTCTTATGTCTTCTTGAGTTTATTGGTTATGTGCCCTAGTTGGCACCCTACAGTGGTATCAGAGCTCTTATGAGCCTGTGGCCTGTGCCATTGTGTAGAGATTCTGCCAGAGCTGCTCAACAGTTTGCCATTTCCTGCAGCCTCATTTTGGCCTGTACGTTACCCTTGCCTGCTAGTTCTGCTTAGTGCGTTTTTTGCTTGCCGTATTCTCTAGCATTCCCAGTTTGGCATATATTCTCTGCATTTCAGAGGCGTTTCTCTGCCCTCTGCATCCTGCTGTAAATTTCTCTCAGAAAACGTTTCAACAATCATAATAGATTTCCTCCTCGAAGCTTTTTCAACTGTTGATATTCTTTTAGACCTGCACACTGGTATCCGATTCCTATGCTTGCATTATTATCTCTGCAATATTCTTTCACCTTTGCTTGTCTTTTCGTGACCCTAATCCATACAATCATGAATACATCTCTCCATTAATCGTGGTAACTCCATTCCCGTGGCACTGTTTCGTTCCAAGAAAAGGTGGAAACTCGAATTTATTTGCCTCTTCCATTTCCTCTCATCGTGATACCTCTCCTTCATGACTCTTCATATTCAATGTTTGCTTGAGAAACATGCAAGCAATTGGTTTTGTGAACTCACAACTCATTTGTGTGAATTCACCTGACAGAACTTTTGACGACCTTTGATAGTTTTGCGTGTATTAGAAGACTTGCATTCATACTTGGATTGTGGGAGGATGAGAAAGATACATGATGTTGAATACTGTGTTAAATGAGAGCGAATTGAATGAAATGTATTGTTGGAGACTGAGTTCAGGCTTTAGTATTGTGTGGAGTTGGGTGGAGTGAGTTACGAGGAGCAATTGCATTGATACATTGCAACTCCTCTCCTCTCCTTTGCTATGGTGATACATTTCATGGAGTCTATCCCCTTTCCACCAGCGTGAAGTGTGAGACTCCCATTGCGGAGATTATCGTGATCTGCATGACTACACTCTTTTGGTGTTGCGTTGAACTCTCTCTTGGTGTGTTGAAATGCGTTAAACCCTAATTTGTTGAATATTGGTGCGTGGCTTTCTCTCTGAAGGGGTGTGGAGTTGTTGTTGCGTGGAGGAGCTAGGAACTCGCATCCGTGACTAGCAAAAACCCTAATTTTGTGATGGTGTTTTTTGGTGTCCATCTCTATTGCTACTCTCAATCTCTTTATTCAGTTGGAATCGCTGGTATTGTTGAAGCTGTTGTGAAGGCATTGAGCATTGAAGAATTGGAGCTGCATGTTGTAAGACTTGACTTGAAGTTGATGCATTGAATACAAAAATCCTAACTACATGAAGGTGTTGCATTTCATTGGGTGCTCGTTTCCTGGAGCTACAAGGCCGTTGTTGTGACAAAGGCAGTGAAGGGAACATGGATTTCACTAGAACTCTTGCTACATGTTTTTGATGCGACTTTATGATGGGAGTAGGCTAGTCGAGACTCCTGTGTTGAGTAACATTGGACTCTCCTCTCATATCATCTCATACCAAGGATCAATTGCTGATCATTTGTTGGTGGAGATGCGGGGTACTATGGAGAAGCGTTGAACGCGTGGTGCTTTCTATGTTGAACCAACCAGTTGGAGCTCGTTCAATGTGACTTGGACACATCTCAATAAACAATGGTGACTGTGCAACATTGAATGAGATGAAGTTGAGGTAGAAAAAAAATGCTGTAGGGTGCCAGCTAGGGCACATAACCAATAAAATCAAGAGGACATAAGAGATAGGCGTGAAAGCCCATTAATTCCATTAACAAATGGTCAATATATACATTGAGATGTCCCTTGGATTCGTCTTCCAAGGTGACTCTTGGACTCACGGGTGACTCTTAGTCTCCCTTGCACATTAATATTTCTCACATTGAGGATTAGACTCCAACAAATTCCCCCTTAATCCGAAGGATGTATATGAGTCCAAGAAAAAGAAGAGAGCTGAATAAGTGGAAGTGGACAACTACCACCAGCTGAACATTTCCATCTCGAACATCCCTTACTAAGAAGGTTAGCTAGAAGCTTGCACATGCTTCCGCTAAATACAAGAGCTCTTTGAAGGGATGGTTTTTAGGCTGACCGTCAACCGAAATGGGCAAGCAGAAGGCTGGAATCTTATACTATGTGTGTGATTCAATGTTGATCACAATTTCTTGAACTTGCCGACAACACTCGCTCAGAGGTTCTCTAGGTTGGGATGGGATGACACCAAACCAACTCGAGAGCTGAAAATAGGAAGTGAACAACTGCAAGTTGTTAAACTGCAAGTTGTTAAACATTTTCATCTTGACAACTGTTTGCCAAGTTAGCTAGAAGCTTGCACATGCTTCTGCTAATATAAAGTGCTCTCGATACCAGTGGTTTAAGGATGACCACCAACTCTGGAGCTCAGTCAAACATAGCTCTTCATAAGGTCGCTTGTTTCGGTTCGCTTGCACTCGCTCGCTTTTTATTGGCGGTCTTCATTCCCCCTCTGTCAAGAACAATGTGAGGAGAGGAGAGTCTCATGGTGTCACAACTAGACACAAAACACATGAGTACTCTATGTCATATATATCTCCTGTCTTCAGAATACATGCATATCAGAATCAGGTGGCATCTCTGAATTTAGTGGCTGTCCAAACTCACTGTGGTTCAGGCTCGCTTGATATGACTTACTTGAGGAAGGCTATAACTGTTTGTTGTCAAAAGGACAAGGCTTTGAAACTTGAAGCTTGACATCATGTAGTGGGGGGATTTACTTTTGAAGTTGAAGATCTTTGGTGCGTTCCATTGCTGCAATACTGATGACCAGTGATATGTGTGGAAATCCCTAATATTTCCCTTGTGGTTGATGAGTGGGCTCTCCATCTCTTTGAAGGACGTGTCTCTATAGAGATGGTGTTTACTGCATGCCCACACCTGCGTGGAAACAATCCGATAGCTATGGAGTATCTGACCGTGGAGTTAAAATGTGAAGAGAACCACAACTGTTGCACATATTTTTTGGTTTTATGCTACTTGGACCTATGCTATATTGAAGCTGCGACCTCTTGGTGGAGTTATGCCCTTTCTCTCACGGAGCTGTGTGGAGTGTACTTTTTGCTCCACATCTATCAGAAGAGGTTGTGAAATGTAGTGCTCATTGTCTGTTTTGATAAAAGAAAACATCTTTCCTATCATCTCCATGTGTGGCGAGGTCTTCGACGATGTGTTCGTTGCTGGTGCCATGATATTACGTTTCATTTATTCAAAAGTGCATCTGTCGAGAAGGGCATCAATATAATCCTGAAGAATTTTTTGCAGGTTATTCAAAGTTTTTGAGTGTAGCAGCGGTTACAGCAGTTACAACAGTTTTTTGCACTCGAAACAGTTTTGCTGCAATAGCAACAGTTTCACCTTGTATTCGCTTAAGCAGTTGTAATGGACAATTCAAACTCTCCTCTCTCTCGCAGGATCCTGACACCCTTCAATTACCTTGATTGGAGGGATGATATGCAGATGGTATTGTGCAACAAATCATTGTACAAGGTGACAATGGGGAAGGATCCCGAACCACAATCAGATGTGGAGAAAACCAAGTATCTGAATAGATTGGATGAAGCATTTGGTTTCATGTGTATTCATATTTCCAAAGATCTACTCTTCCACATCAAAGGATTGAAGACTCCAAGAGAGTTATGGTTGAAGTTAGAAACCCTCTTTGGCAAACAAGATGAGCTAAGAGGCTATATTTTGGAGAATGAGTTGATTGCTCTTCAACCCAGCAGTTTCGAGACCATCTAGCAATTCTTTTCAAAATTCAAATCTCTGGGTATGCAATGCAAAGAGTGTGGCATTGAGAAGAAGGATGAGTAGTTGGTGCTATCCATTCTGAGCAAGCTAGGTCCTGAGTTCTCCATCTTTGTCTCTACCTTCCATTCTTGCGAATATCAATCCCTGGTTGGAAGATGCCCTCCTCTGATATTTTCACTGAATCTCTCATCCAAGAACAAGATAAGTTGATCCAGATGGGAGCCTTGATTGCCTCCAAAAATCAAGCTCTTTTGGCTGAAGAACCAAAAAGTGCGAATGGGAAGGGGAAGCACAAAGGCAAGGATAAAAGGCCATCTAAACCCAAGCAGAATGCCAAGTCAAGTCCATCGGAAGAAGCCTCCAGCTCCAAGAAGGACAAACAAAAGGGATTTGAGAAATCCAAGTGTTCCTATTGCATGAAAGGAAACCACCCAGAGAGATCTTGCATGCAGAAGAAGATAGATCAGATGACCAATCTTCTTGAACAACACAACATTGCCCTCCCAAAAGGTGCAAGAGAGACTGATTTTGGAAGTGAGCATGAGAGATGCCATGCACTGAAGGTTGGATTTTTAAAATCACAAGCCCTCCTCATAGATTCAGGAGCCTCCAACCACATGGTTGCCTCCAGAGAATCATTTTCTTCTCTAGATCTTAAAGATGGTCTGATTATTCACATGGGAGACAACTCTTAGATCTCTGCTGAAGGGAAGGGCACAGTTTATATGGAGCACAGTAAGTTCAAAAATGTTCTATTTGTGTCTTCTTTGTCAACAAATTTGTTGTCTGTATATCAGATGACTTACATAGGTTCACTGAAGAAAGTGGTCTTTGGTCTTGACACAATTGAGATTGCAGAGATCTCTACTGGGAAGATTAAAGGGTTTGCAAACCATGCCTCCAAGGCGTATGAATTCTCACATTTTTTTTCCATACTCTCTGCCTACCTCATCGGAATCTGATGAAGATCAAAGTGATATCTTTCTAATGAAGATGAGGATCAAGATCTTGATGTTGAGAATAAAGTTAAAGGAGATTCAGATTCAAATCCAGATCCAACTCCTGCTCTCAATCGATGGCCAATGCCAATATGGGCTCACAAAGTCCTTGCGGCTGCTGGGAACACAGTTGGGGATCCATCTGACCATAGAACCACCAGATCTCAGTATCATGCAAAACTTGCATTATGTTATGCAGATCCACTTCTCTCAGAGAGGTGCTACATGATGGTGGGGTTTGATCCACAATATGTTGGAGAGACTTGCCATGGGGGATCTACAACCAAGCAACAATCTCGGTTGTCTGACAAAAGGTACTCAAAGGTTCATGATTTGGACCACAATGAGCCATTCGCTCCAGTAGCAAGAAGGGTTCCTGAAAGACTTGTTTTGGCAAATACAACTTTTACACAGTGGGAGGTACATCAGAGGAGCAGATCCAGATCTAGCACCTGCATTGCTATCCTACATAGGAGCAACTTGTCAATATTTTTGCAAAGGCTTTCACCAATGAAAGTTTTTTCCTTCTCTGCTTAGTATGAAGGTTCTTTGAGTTCCCTACTACTGTTCTTTTGAGGGGGGGTATTTTTCCCATGAGTTTTTTCCCCATTTCCTTGGTTCATGGACAATTCTTTATTTTTATCATTTATTTGATTGTATGGGTGACCTTTGGTCTTAGTAGCCAGGGCCCAAGATGCAAAAGTATGGATTAAGGGGGTGTGTTAGGATATTTTAATATTCCATCCTTGTCCTACCTAGCATTATTTATTTTTTCTTAGTTGTTGATGATGTCATTTGCTCCCTAGTGGTTTGCAGATATCGTCTAGGATCCATCTTCCACCTTCTGAGCCCTGCATGCATCATTTTAGGACCACTTTAGTCAGTTCCCTATTTTATTGGAACCAACTTAGTGTTCCAGTGCAGTCCACCTGAGTTAGTTGACTCTTGTGGGGGGTTAGAGCTCCGGATGCCATTGATTGTGGTCTTATGCACCCATTTTTGATTGACATGCATGGAAAACTCACTATTGTGCCCTCCTTAGTCAGTTCACTGATTGTGACTTCAGTTAGTTGAGTTTAGGTTCAGTTTAGTTGAGTTTGAGTCTTCCAAAGCACTCGAGTGGTGATAATCCCTATGCTAGACCAACCGAGGTTCGAATACTCCTGTGTGATTAGAATTCTCTCCATTGTAACATCATTGTTGATTGTATTGATAATTAGATCAATGTGACATTATTCTGCTCCTATCTGAGTTCTGCTACATAATTATTTCTTTGCTCTTTTTTACTGCAGTTTTCACTCTTATTCAACTTTTCTGCTCATTCTTTCTCTGTGAGGTATAATCAGCTCTTAGATCTGCTGTGACATAGAATTTCACACTCTGGGGTTACTATTGTCTTTGATGGATGAACATATACTAGGTGTAGGACATTAATTAATATCATTGCCACTTAACCAGAAGGAGTAATGTTTATAAAGGCTGAAAACTGTTCAGGGAAGACGAAAGATGCTCAATTCATTACTGATATTTTAATCAAATCTATTGAGCAGATAGGCCCTAATAAGGCGGTGCAAGTTATCACGGATAATGCACTAGTTTGTAAAGCTATAGGTTTAATTGTTGAGAGTAGGTATGATCACATTTCTTGGACACCTTGCATTGTCCACAATCTAATTTGATCTTAGAAGAGATTGACAATAAAATTCCATGGATAAAGGAACTCACAAGGGAAGCAAGGGAAATAATCAAATTCATCACCAACCACCACCACTCTCAAGAAATATATCTAGAATTCTCCAAATTGGAGTTGTTGAAAGTTGTTGAGATAAGATATGCCTCCAACTTCATCATGTTGCATTGCCTTATTGAGGTTAAGCAAGCACTGGTTTCTATGGTGGTGAGTCAACTTCGAGTTAAGTGGAGACAGGTAGATACAGAGCGGGGAGCTATGATGTGTAGGTTGTGCTTGATAAGGAGTGGTGGAGCAAGATATATTTCTTGCTCAAGTTCACAAGCCTTGCATTTGAGCTTCTTCGAAGCGCTGACATAGACCAACCTTTCTTGTGAGAGGTATATGATGCCATGGATACCATGGTTGAGAAAACCATGGAAATCATTTCACAAGAGTCTCCTTAGCTTTTATTGTTGATGCTGGTTTTGCTAATTTAGTGCCGAAAACCATTTTTGACAAGTGGAAGAGTTTCAACTCTCCATTGCACACTTTAGCATATGCCTTGAACCCAAGATTTTATGATGAGGAGCTCATTGCTCAAAGCAATGG
The DNA here is from genome assembly GCA_027924585.1 of Larix kaempferi. Lineage (NCBI taxonomy): Eukaryota > Viridiplantae > Streptophyta > Pinopsida > Pinales > Pinaceae > Larix > Larix kaempferi. The sequence continues at coordinate 7,173,960 of BSBM01000129.1, read as the reverse complement.
GAAAATGAAGGCACCACATAAGGATAGAGGTGTTAAATGGAGTGAAAAAAGCCCTTTTGAGAATTTTTCCAGTTGATCTACAAAAGGAGGTCAAGGAAGAATTTGCTATTTTTGCTGTAGGGTTGGATGATTATTCATACATATCAGCTTTGGATGAGAGAAACACCATGATCCCAATTAAGTGGTGGGTTTGTCATGGAGCAAATGGTGTACATTTCTAAACCCTTGCCATTCATATTCTTTCACAAGTGGCAAGCTCTTCATTGACAGAAAGGAGTTGGAGCACCTATGGTTTTATTCATTTTGTGAAGCCCAACATGTTGGGCTCACATAAGGTTGAAGATCTTGTTTATGTGCATTCAAATCTTCGCCTTGCATCTCACAAGGGCCTAAAGTACAGCAGTGGGCATTATAAAGATTGGGATGTCGATCCATAATCTGTTGACTTGGACCTCTCTCTTGCTACACTGAATATTGAGGAACCGAGAAGCGGAATTGGGAATACTTCTTCCACTCTAGATTCTACTTCTGAGCATGCTTCTTGTTCTATTTTTGAGGAAGACTATAAAGGACGACTATTAGTTTGAGGCTTGAGCTCATGTTTTACTTTTATTTTCTATGTTAGTATGTCCATTGTTCACAGTTTGATACATTGTACTTGTAGCCTCGTACAAAAAGGCTAATCTTGGATATATACTATATAGCCTCGTTTATAAAGTTGTTGCATATTACTACTTGCATGAATGAAATGAGATAGACTTGGGTTCATGAGTAAATATGATGTTACATGTATGATTTAAATTTTATCTGTCTCATTTATCCTTTATCACTGAATTTATAAAAGGTTGAAGGTTGTCTCATATAAATAAGACAACCTCATCTCATTTGTAAGACATGGACAAGGGTTCAAATATGAGATCTTTTCTTTTTCTCTTGATTTATTGGAGCTATTGTGCTAGAGTGTACCTCTCTCTTGGATGTCTTTTCTCTTGTTTGAAGGATGAATGGAGGGATTTCTAGGGTTTTGATTGTCATATGCTAAGTTGATGCTAAAACGTTGTACTAACTTGTGCTCAAGAGGAACCTAAGGAGCAACCTTGCTTTCTCTTTGCTAAATGTTGGTAAGATCTTTCCTAACCCCAGTTTAGCATTGCTCTTGAAGTGCTTTGGACTAAGTTAGGGTTTCTTTGCTAATATTTTGTTAACTTGCTTGAGGGGACTGTTATCACCAATCTTGTAGTTGCCCCTAAAGGTGGATCCAAAGTGGATGGTAGAGGGGGCAGGCAACTAAAGTGGTGAACCAAGAGGGCCTTAGTTCCCAAATGGATGGTTGTCACGCCAACCAAGGCACTCTTTGCTTTAGCTATCAAAGCCAAGATAGCAAGGGGGAGACCCAGATCTACTCTCGATAGGAGAGATCAACCCAATCACCAGATCAGATCAGATAAGTGAGGTACGTAAGGTGATAGGTATGGAACCCTAGATTTAAGGAATTAGGATCACTGTGGAGGCTTAAGAAAGGTGTGATGTGATAAGGAAAGATAACACAGTGATTCTATGATTAGATATGATTCCAGGATTCAAAGCTAGTTTCAAATGGTCAAAATCAACTGCCTTGGGAAACGTGACCCTTAAAACAGGGAAAGTGTCCCAAATCAGAGATCTGACAGTTAGGGATTTCTAGCTATGCTTGATAGATGGATATGGCAGTATCTAGGTGTTCAAGCAGTGAGACAAAGATCAAACACCAAAGACTCACAACCCAGGAAAGTCGTGAGCCTTGGGAGAAGGATCGGTGCCTTGGAAAATGGGCCAAATGGAGTCGGATGTCCACTAAACTGTAGATCAGGGATGTCAAGGTGTAAGGCAAGTTGGGTTTTGAAGATCAAGTGCATCCAATGGCTAGATCTCAGTAGATTTGAGATTCAAAGTGCATCACCAAGTGACCCAAGTGGGGCACAACCCTCAAAATGAGGAATGGGGCCCACAAGGTGAAATCAGCAAAGTGAAGCACTGGGGGTAGGTTATCAAGTGAGGAGAGTTCAAATCAAGTGGGATCTCACCTACCCATGTCTTGGAACCTAGCAAACTCACCCAACCAAGGAGTGCGACCTCACTTGGAGAGGATAAGGTGCCTTGGGAAAGGGGTCAAATGGAAGCCAATCCACACCAAACTATAGATCCGAATTGCCATGGATGCTATAGAGGTGGTTTTTTAATATCTTACCCAAAAGGCCACTAGATCCAAGTAGATCTGAAAAATTGTAAAATGAGGGTTTTAATGATTTAGACAAATGGATAGATCATGGAATGAGAAATTTACCTTGAGATCATACTTGTGTGATGAATGAGGTTGCCTTGTTGTAAAAGGAATGTTCCCGCAGAGATCAAATGGGAGATCTTTGAGTTTTCTTGCTTTGAAATGATGCCTTAGCCCACACATGCGCCCTCCTCTTCCTATCAACCAAGGAAAGTGATTTCAATCAGTTGAGCAACAATGGAGGAAATACAAATGAAAAACAAATGATAACATGAAGTAGAAGGTACTAAGACAGTAATACTCCCTGTTACCGACGAAGAAACCCAAAGAAGAGGCAGGGAGAGTCCTCCCCTACTAATGCGTCCTCCTTGAACCAATTCGGCCACCACCTGTAGACGAAAAATACATGGATAGAAAGATTGCAAGATAATCTCCAATAACCCAGTGCAAAGGAAGAACAAACAGTCGAACTCCAAAAGCAATCCCCACCACAAGACAAGTAGATGCAATAATATTTTTCTATTCCAATAATCCAGAGCCAAAAGTGCCCTTTACAATGAGGAGCTCTCTCCTTTAAATAGGATGGAGAGACACCAAAACCCTAACCACCTTTTGAATGGATGGCTAAGATTAAAAGATCAAAGTGATCTAATCAATGGTTGAGATGAGCTCAACATAAAAGTACATGGATCAATATAACAATATAATATATCAATGGACCAAATCGCCCTAGGAGAGGGGGTCCCACCAAAAGTGAATGATAAAACATAAGATCTAGCTCATGGTGGGTCTAGGGGGCAATATCTATCCTCCCTAGTCAATCCCCATGGCACAATAATATAACATAATCAAGCTAGACACCAAATCGAGCCTCTCTAGGAAAGTTGTGAGCCTTAGGAGGCTCTAGAAATCAATATAAAATGCTGGAAGTGCTGGGTGTGGGTCCCACTGGAAGCTGAAACTACTGGAGAAGGTGTGGAAGACATCACTCTCATCATCAAACATCATCCCATGCCAATCCCTTGCCTCAGTAGCCCAAATCGAATCCCTCAGTATCCATTTTTACCATTTCTGATCTTCCTTGGGAAGTGTGAAACTGCCCAAACTGCCTCCAGGAGTGCCTGCGCTGTCAAGGTGAGGCCACCAGGCTTTCTGGGAGGGGGGCAATATGGTAATATCAAGTGGCTGGACCACCCCCTCGATGCACAGCGCCCTAGGTGAACCCATCCAATCTCATCACTGCTCTGACAAGCCCTCTGATAGGTCAAAACTGCGCTAGGATATCCAACTGGGGCTAAATATCAATGTAACTGCCCGGTACTGAAAACAGACTGTCTCATTGGACTCAGAGAGCCCAAATCTATCCAAGATGTGTACTCATACACAATATAGACCTTTGCATGGTAAAAAATAAATGTCCATAATAACCGACAGACCAAATAATAATAATTTGTAAAAGTGCTGAAAAGCACAAATCATCATTATAAGCCTGAAACCACTGCATAAAACCACCATGGTGACCTGTACCAGACCATATATCATATCTCTGTATCAATCTGAGGTCTGCCACCTCATGTCCTGTCGTTGACTTTTGGTCAAACTGGGTTTGACCAAGTCAACATGACCAAAATATAACTCAAGGTGCTAACAATTGCTGCAAGTGTCAAAGGTTAATGTAATGCTCTACAATTCATTTAGGTAGCAATTATAACAAGAAGTAATCATTTACTGGCGATCTACATCCAAATATATAAGGTCTTTAATTATTATTTAGACTCAGACTAGACTTTCAAGACCATACTCACTTCATAGTTGTGACCAATTTGCTAGTGAAGGGTGAAGGCTGAAAATTGACAAGGCTAGGCTAAAAGGATGACTTACTGACTTAACACTGTGACACTTTGGATATGGAAAGGGAATACACACTATAGCATATACTGAATGAATAATAAAACAGGGAATGGCAGTGTCTCACAAATGGGTAAGTTGTTCAAAGAGTGCTTATTCACCTTAGCAGATGCTCACAATCCATAATACAAATGAGGCCAACAATTGTTTAGATATAGAATTTAAGAACCATTGCTTTTTGGGCCTTTGCTTTTCATTGCCTTTGATCTATGTGTGTTTACAAACACATTGCATAGATTTTCATTTATTTTACGGCCAGTTTCATTAGGTCCGTCTTGCCTTTCATTCACGAGTGTTAAGAAACACTTTCTAGAATGGGCGTATTTCAAAAGATATAACATTTCATTTCTTAGCCATTTTCATTTGGCTTGCCTTTCGTTCACGTGTGTTCAGAAACACTTGTTACATGAACGGGCTTTTACATTTCACAAGATATACATTTCATTTCCTGATTTTGTATTTATGGCAACACTATCTGTTTCAGGTTTAGCCAACATCTTTAGTGACTAGGGGGACTTCGTGCCAGTGCAAAACATCGTGACAACCGACCAGAATGATTTAGGCCTACAATCCAACTCACCAAAGGTAAGTTTTGTCACCAACTCAGAGCCGAGACACAATAAACAAGGAAGCTCATCCAATACAGGGGCTACAGCGGGGAAAGGTCCTCCATGCCCACTGTTCAAGTAGTAAGTCAAGGTAATAAACAAACTGGGTAGGTAATGGATGGATGACAATGAATAATGAGACCAACACTAGCAAGCCAAAGTATGGTGGGAATGATCACCTCCAATCTCCCTAAGGAGGGTAAAACCGATGAGTATAGGCCAAGAACTTCTAAGTCTGAGTAGGGACAAAATATAATATATAAAAGTACAACCAGGTCCGAATATCTATATGATCGCCAGATCATGATACTAAATACTAAGACATGCTACAAGAATGAATATAAAAGCAATATAACCATAACATCAAAATATACTTGTTGAGTCATATACTGGTAGGAACCCATGTTTTTACCTTGTTAGTATATTGTTGTTGGACGCATATGCTTTGTAAGTCGTCCCGTAGTATTTTTTGATCCATAGTTTGTGTTATTGTTGTTGGCGCATATGCTTTGTAAGTCGCCCGTAGTATTGTTGATCCATAGTTTGTATTGGCCCATGGTTTTGACTCATAGTATTGGCGCCTAGACTTAGTATATAAGTGTGTGTTGAGGCCTATGAGGACCGTGAAGTTATTTTGTATTCAGCTTGCTCAAAGGAGGTTGCCCCCTCTAAGTGGCTTGCGATCATTAAAAGTATTATGTGATCTGATATATCGTGTATTTTCGTCAATTAATTGTTGCAAGTTCTTCACATATACCTGAATGCTCATCATCTGAACCAACATCTGTCCTCTGAAATTGCTGCTGTAACTCTGGGCACTACTGACTGCTCTGTATAAATGGCTAAATGGCTACATCGGTCATCTCTCTGAGTATCCTGAAGCTTAGTCATGGCATGGTTAACAAAATTGCTGTCCATAATCTGATAGCGATCCATAATAGATGTTCATCTCGGCATCTCAATGTAATGGAATTGGCTGAAAAGTGTACTGGAAACTGAAAAATAATTTATGGTAGCCCGGCTACTATATATGTGATAACAGGGACCATCCTACAAAGAAGTTCTCCATTGTTTAATCAAGCCTTGGAATTCTCTATTTTCCCTAGTTAGAGTTTCACTAGTTAACCCTTGAGGTTGCTAGTTTAGCCCTAGTTGCAAGTATTGAATTGCCATCTTAAGGGGAGGTATGTTAGCCTCGATCTCTCATAGCCCTAGGGTTTGAGACAAGAATCTAATTGCCCTATCCAAACAAACTCTCCATCTCTTTTTATCAATTTTTTACATGTTTTATTTTATGCAAAAAATATATAAAAGTAGTATACTGTTGGAAAAACCCTACAAAATCTAAATAAATTCAAAAATCCAAAAATATATGTGATTTGGTATTTTTGGTTAACCTTAAAAATTCGTCCTAGGGGTTTATCCATAAAACCTAGAGGGCGTCCTCTTTTGAGCAAGTGCATTATGATACGTGAAATCATTGAAATTGGGTAATTGCCAGTGTTCCACGGAGACGCGTTTCGGCATTTCTTGCGTCCCGGGGACTCCGAAACTCCATCCGAAACGTTTCGGGACATCTCGCTTTGGGCGAAACTTGGCGAAACGTTTCGGTGGGCGGCGAAACTTGGGGGGACTTCCTGGCATCCCGCCCGAAACTCCGAAACTCTAACGAGACTTGTGGGCGTCCCGCCCGAAACTCCGAAACTCCGGCGAGATTTGTGGGCGTCCCGCCCGAAACTCTGAAACTCCGACGAGTCTCAAAACTGAAATATCAAATGACAAAGACTCAAAAGTGACAAACATGAAATGTGATGTTCATGTTAATCATAGATTCATATATTAATATAATCATGATGAATCGTGTAATGTGTTTGAACTTTGTATTTACATTGTATGATTGCACAATGATGAATGTAGTGTTTAGTAATTCACTAATTTGCTTGGGATGGTTTGTTATTGTTGGGATTTATATTTTGCATATTTGTAAAAATTTTATGACTCTTGCGTCCTGCTGTCCCCTTGAATTTCTCTAAAATTTGGGGGTGGTCTCCACACGTCCTGAATGTGCATCTCCCCGCACCTGCGTCCTGCCGTCTCGGAAGCTTGGGATAACATTGGTAATTGCTAGCTGTTTGATATTTCTGGTCGGCCCTAAAAATTTGCCCTATGGTTTTATCCATAAACTCTAGAGGGCATCCTTTTTTGAGCAAGTGCATTGGGATATGTGATTATTGATATTGGGTAATTGCTAATTGTTTGGTATTTTTGGAAGTGCACCCTAGTGTAGTTATCCTCTTTCCCTTGAGAGTGCACCTTTCTGGGGACTTGCCTAGGGAAGTGTGATATTTAGGGAAGCATGAGATTGCCTTGAAAGGTGTGACATTTATTGAGTTTTACGATAAACTATAAAGTGAACAACTCCATTATTGTATGATTATTGTGTCCTGTTTAATATTGTTCGACTCCGATAAGGCACTGACCATAGCCATTAGCGTTTGGTGGAAGGTACTTGTGGTTTGTTGGTTGTTGCAGGTATCTTTCATTGATTAGGGTCTCTCTTTCAGTTTTGGAGTTACTTGAAGTGTTGAAAGGTTAAATTGTGGTGACATTGGGTCTACTCTCTCTTGAGCTTACCGACACTATCCCTTGTCCACACAACCTAGTTGTGTTGGGGCTGCTAGTTTGAGCGGTAACACCTCGAAATATCTAATGAGCTCATTGTTCAACCAAGGTACCTTCAGTTCCATTCATTACATGGGTTTCATTTTCCTCTTGACCAATTTAGGGTGTGCTTTTTTTAGTCGAGAGCCGAGGAAGATTGCCATCGACAGGGAATCAGACAGATCCTTATTGACCTATTTAGATATCCCGATTAGCAATGCCTTGCCTTCACATTAGATGGAAAACCTCACGGGATCCCCCGTCTTCCGTGAAATATTTGCATGACAGATGGCCTAACTGTCAACCATAGTATTGGCTGTTAACCCCGAGGGACTTGACCAGATTTGAACCCGTGACATATGGCCTCCGCATTGGCAACATGCTTTGGGTGGATGGTTTAACGGATTGAGCTAACTGTTGGTGCTTTTTACTTCAAAGCTCTTATGGGATAGTTACATACCCTCCTAGCTCTTGTGGGATAATTATATACCTCCTTTCACCCAGTCCAGGGCATTTGTGGGTAAAGTGTCCTGTATTTACTAAGTTGAAGAACATTATGACCATCTGTCAGTGTTCTCTGGCCCATACCAGTTGGGCTCTAGACCATATCATGCAGAGGGTGCTTAGGTGGACTAAATACAGTTGGGAGTGTCAGCACAGCAGGTCCTGTCCATAGATGCATTACTGACTTCTTCTCTATTACCAGGAGTTCTTTGGCTTTCAATGATTTAAAAGGAAAGAAGAGAGCACAAAGAAAACAGCGTGAATGGCATGAAATATATAATCGGGTTATATGAAGGTGGACTCTAGAGAGTGAAGAAGAGACAACAAAGAAACATAGCTTGAGAGTAAGGTGCAGTCTCCTCTAGGGTAGGAGGGATTCAGGGTTGCCGATCTTCGGAAACAGTAGTTCAGATATCAACACCGAGTGCCTGATGAATAATATTTATCTGGTGGCTGGCCTGGACTGGTAGGGCCCTTGGAGTAATCGTATGTGGCATCAAAGCATCCTTGTTAGTGGACAAGGTAGAGGCTGAAGAAGTGCATGTTGTACTTTTGAGTCTGTTTGACCTATTTAGTCTTTCGTGAACATCAATATAAATTTCAACTTTCTCCACAAAGAATGCTGATGTTTGAAAACTCTTGTTATATTTGCAAATGTATTATTTCATCCATCCTTCTTCAACCTATGATATCTGAACTTTCCCAATGAGGAATTCTCTGTTTCATTTTATCCACTAGACATCAGTTTTTACACATTACATTTTCATCATTTTACTGTTTGTTTTCATGAGTGCTCTTTTTAATGCATCTTGTATTGCTACCAATGTAACTGAGTAAAAACAATTAACTTTTATCCTTAGTAGCCAGGGTTCATTAATGCAGGTCCATGTGTGGGGATGGGTCTGTGTATGGTGACACCATTTTTGAAAAGAGGGTGCACCACTTATATATGTATGTATGTGTGTATGCATAAAGTGTGGGTGTGTGTGTGTGTGTGTGTGTGTGTATATATATATAACTAAAATTTATGTAAAATATTTAAAACATAAAACCCTTTCTTCTGCACTGTAAAACTAATCTCTTCGTATTGAACAGAACACCACTTTGCAAATTATATGGGTCTGTGAAGACTCAGGGGAAGCGTACACAGTTGTGGGAAGTTCAAATCTTTAGCAAAATTACTAGGTGTTTAGTGTATATTTTGGCATTAGACACATGGATTGGATCTCTACAACAGTTTGCCAGGTAATATAAAACACAAGTCTGTCCTTTGTATGGCTACTAGAGATAGATTAAAACTATGTATGAGCTAACTAAGCATGAAGTATGCAGTTCAGGTTCTTAGGATAGCCTGTTGAACAGATTCATGTAACAGATCATAAGGCATGGAAATAATCAGATGTTACATCAGGTTGGTCATGGGATGCAGATCAGTCCGTAAAAATGAGAATACTGGGCATGGGATTAGACTGTACAGATCCCAATTTTGGATTGTTTCAGAGGTTTGTCATCGAGTTTTGCTTGGGATGATTTTCTTCTCCCAGGGCATGAGACACATTGCCTGGCAACACAGCTTTTATCTGTGAAGTGCATGCAATGCACTAGGTCATTGTAACTGTTAATCGGTAACGTAAGATTGCCTTTACCAATTTGGAAATAAGCTTGGAAAGCTCCTAGAATGAGTAGTCTGAATCTAAAGCATAGCATAAATATCCTGTTTCTTCTTATCTCATGGATTCCTTCTTCCCTTTTTGGGTTCCTGCGCCAGCTCAAACCAAAAATTTTGATATATAAAGCAACAAGAAACAAGTTGCTTCTCCCTTTGCCAAGATTCATTATAGAGAGGATTATTATCTAAAAGTAATTGCTAATTTTCCATGAATGCTATAAATCAAAGTGTTGGAATACGGGAGGGAAAAATCTGTACATTCAATGTGGTAATGGATTCCATCAACGCACCTCCTATTTTTGTGGGTCTTTCTTGGAACATGGAAACTGAAAAACAATCACTCATTTTCCAAATATGCCATAAAGCCAGCTTGTGGAATATGGGAGGGAAAATCTATATGCTCAATGATGGTAATAGATTTGATCAATCTCTCCCTTTCAAGTGGGTCTTTCTTTTAAGATGAACTGATGTGATAACTGACTAACATTCACTCCCCTCTCAACACATGTGACTAAAACCGATGTCATATCCAAACCCCTGGATCTTTGTACTGGATTATACCGATCATAGATCATTTTTATATCTGATGTACTTGTACTTTGTACTGAATCTTTGAATAAGAAAGGTTGGCTGGTATTTTCCCGATTTTGGGTTTTCCCAGGGTAAATATTTTGTGTTCTTGTGTTTCTGTGCATGGCTATTCTTTCAGTGATCCTTATTTGTTGTTAAAGTTGAAAGAAATGTAAATTATATCTTAAATCTAACATGGTATCAGAGCAGTGCTGAAAGAGACCATTGCTGGAAACTAGGGTTTCTTGATTCTAGGGTTTCTAGCCACAGATCTAATCCAGAGAAACCACCTTGGAACTCACCCTAGGAGGGTGCATTCATCTATGGAAGCAAATTTCATATCCAAAAAGATTCAGTTTTAGACCTATTTATGAACCAAGGTCAAGATGGTTGTTGGACTAAGAGTAGAAGACATATTGGAGGGAGTTTCAAACTTCCGATCTTGGAAGAGTAGGATGCTCATGCTCCTAAATGAACATGATCTGAAGGATCATATACTCAAAGATATTCCAGAGCCAGAGGGAGCTCGAGAGAAAGAAAGACACAAGAAGAGTAAAGCCATAGCCATGAGGATTTTGATGGACTCAGTGAAAGACCATCTTGTGTCGCTTATTGCAAGTCAGAACACTGCTAAGAAGATATATGATGCCTTGAAGAAACTTTATGAGAATGAGAATCCTAGCATAATTTTGGCCCTAAAAGATCAACTTCCTCAAGTGAAGTTCACAAAGGATGATTCAATTTCTTCTTATTTCTTGAATTGCTCAAATCAGAGATCAACTAGCAGCTGTTGATGAAAGTGTCCTTGACAAAGATCTTGTGTTGACATCTATGGGTGGACTTCCTCTAGAATGGAAGCCATTTGTGAAAGGGATATGTGCTCATGGTCAGTTACCCAATTTTGATAAGTTTTGGTTAGAATGCATCCAAGAGGAAACAAGGGAGATTGCCTCTACCTCAAAGGAAAAGGAAGAAGAACTAGTGTTTGTATCCAGAATTGGAAAGAGGAGAGGAAAGTGGAACAAGGGCAAGAAAGGCATCAAGACAGTGCAAAATCCAAAGATCAAGAAAGACAAATCCAAGCTCAAATGTTTCAATTGTGGCAAGCTAGGTCGCTTTGCTGCAGAATGCTCGAAGAAAGGAAAAGGCAAGCATGATGCCTCTACAGCTAAAGAGAAGCATGCACCAGGAAAGAAGAAACAAGAAGAAGAAATTCATAAAGATTACTTTCTTGTTACTGCTCTCTCTGGTTTTATTTCGGACAATGATGTATGGCTGATATATAGTGGTGCATTTGTGCACATGATAGGTCCTCAAAACCCTCTCTCATGGTTGTCAAATAAGCATGCCTCTCTTTAGGTTGAACTTGGTGACAATACCAAGTATGAAGTAAAGGGGGCTAGTTCAGCATCCTTCCAGCTAGACTTGGGTGATTCTTTACATTTGGGAAAGGTGCTTCTTTTGCCAGGTTTGAAGAAGAATCTTATCTCCATTTCAGCCTTGGAAGATAAGGGCATGAGAGTTGCATTTGTGGATGGACAAGTCCTCATGTGGACTAAAGACTCAAGCATTGATTCAGCCAGAGTTATTGGTACCAGATTTGGGGGTCTTTACAGATTGATAGGACGACCAACTCAAGCTCTTGTTGATGACTCTTATAGTTTGAGTGAGCTATGGCATCATAGATTTGTGCATTACATTATAGAGCTCTTCCAGCCTTGAGACAGATGGTCTCAGGTCTTCCAGGTCTTCCAAACGATCATGAAGGTGTATGCAGGGGATGTGCACTTGGAAAGAATTCCAAGCATTCTTTCCATCTAGTGGCAAAAGATCCAAGGGAATCTTGGACCTGTTTCACTCAGGTTGAGGGTTGTCTCATATAAATAAGACAAACTCATCTCATTTGTAAGACTAGGTTGAGGGTTGTCTCATATCCTCCCAAAGATGGTACTTGTGGACCTATGTTAGTACCATCTTTTGGAGGATACTTGTATTTTACTACTTTCATTGATGTCTTCCCCTGGAAGACATGGATCTATTTCTTGAAGAGCAAGGATGGAGTCTTCTCCAAGTTCCAAGAATTCAAGGCTCAAGTAGAAAACTTGACAGACAGGAAGGTCAAGGTCTTCATAACAAATAATGGAGGAGAATACACTGCCAAGGATTTGAACAATTTATGCAAGAATGCAGGAATTAAGAGGGAGCTCTCAGTACCTTATAATCCCAGCGGAATGGGGTTGCTGAAAGAAAGAATAGATCTATTATTGAACTACTAAAGCATTGATTCATGATCAGGGGGTTCTTATGTTTCTATGGGCTGTAGCAGCCAACACTACAGTGTATGTTCAGAACATATGTCCTCACCAAGCTTTAAAGGACAAAATACCTGAAGAAACTTTCACAGATGTGAAACCAAAAGTTGGACATTTAAGGATCTTTGGTTGTCCATTCTACATTCATGTGCCTAAGGAAATAGGACAAAGTTGGAGCCTTCAGGACACAAAGGCATCTTTGTCGGGTACAGTGAGAATTCAAAGGCATATCGAGTATATATTCTGGGGCATCATCAAATTGATATCAGCAAAGAGACTAGGAGGTGGCATTCCAGAGATCTTGAGAATCTCATATGGATGATGATATTGAGGAGCAGGAGGCTCCTATTCTTGAGGACCATGATTCAAATCATTAGGAGATGTGTTTAGAGCCCATCTCAGAATCTGAACTTCCTAGAGATGTTGGCCGGAAGAGGCCAGTATGGCTTCTTGATACCTTACAGGATGCAAAAGGACATGCAACTCCTCAAGGTACATTTAGAGAGAGAAAAAGACCACAAAGATACTCAGGATATTCAGGCTTGACGAGTCACGTCAGTGATTCAAAGCCCTGTAGTTTTGAGGAGGTAGTTGGACATCAAGTCTAGAGAGATGCCATGATGGATGAGTATTAATCCATCATGAAGAATGATGTTTGGGATATTGTTCTGAGACTTGAAGGGAAGTCAGTAGTGACTTCCAAGTTGATCTTCAAGATCAAGCATGCTGTAGATGGCAGCATTGAGAAGCAATAATCCAGATTTGTTGCTCGAGGTTTCTGTCGGAAAGAGGGAATTGATTATGCTAATACATTTGCTCCAGTCGCTGTGTACTCGACTATCAGGTCCATTATTTCTTTTGCTTCTGTCATGGGTTGGAAATTACATCAGATGGATGTAAAGACTGCTTTCCTCAATGGTATAATTCAGGATGAGGTATATATGGAGCAAGTTGAGGGTTTTGTTATAGATGAGAAGGAGTCTCATGTTTGCAGGTTGAAGAAAGCTCTTTATGGGCTTAAGCAGGCACCCCGGGCCTGGTACTCCATAATTGATAGATACCTGATAGAGTTGGGCTTCACCAGAAGTGAAGCAGATCAGAACCTTTATTATAGGGTTGTTGATAACCATCCCTTGATTCTAGTAGTTTATTTTGATGATCTCTTTCTCACTGGGGCGTGAGTCTTATTGATAGGTGCAAGAGGGAGTTGACTCGTCAATTTGAGATGAAAGACCTGGGGTTGATGCATTATTTCTTGGGTTTAGAGGTGTGGTAAGGACCCGATGAGATCTTCCTTGGACAATCGAAGTATACCATTGAAATCTTGCGCAGGTTTGGCGTGATGGACCGTAAGTCCACGGCTACACCTATGGAGGCAAATTTGAAGAAGTTACATGATTCTGCCATATCTTCAGATTTAGTGGATCCGACCATGTACCACCAGTTGATTGGTGCCTTGTTGTACTTGGTTAATACCAGGCCAGATATCTGTTATGCAATGTATGCATTGAGTCAGCACACGGTCAAGCCGAGACAAGTACATTGGACATCGGCTAAGCATGTGCTGAGATATCTTCGCGGTAGACTTGGTTATGGATTGAGATATACCTTAGGTGATAGAGTGAAGCTAGTAGGCCTCACCGATTCAGATTGGGCTAGGAGTGCAGTTGACAGAAAGAGCACCTCTGGGTGCTGTTTTAGCTTGGGATCACCTATGATTTCTTGGTTTAGCAAGAAACAGTCTTCTGTGGCACTCAGTACAGCAGAGACAGAGTACATCACAACCAGTGCAGCTAGTAAGGAAGTAGTATGGCTTTGAAAACTGCTTGCATATTTTATGGTCATGAGCTTGATGTGACAGTGATATTCTGTGATAACCTTAGCTATGTAAAGATTTCAGAGAACCCTATGTTCCATGACAGGTCGAAACATATTGAGATCAGATATCACTACATCGGAGACATAGTTCAAAAGGGAGCAGTGAAGCTCCAATATACCTCCACAAATGAGCAAATTGCAGATATCTTACCAAGCCTTTGTCCAAAGTGAAGTTTGCATACTTCTGTGAAAGGATTGGAGTGGTGGAGATTCCCTTCCTCAGGAAGAGAGATTGATGACCAGAGTGACTACTGATGTGGGACAAGAGTTGTGCCTGGCTCCTTTGTGGAGTGGTTCCTTGTGGGATGATCTTTGTGTGGGGTGTTCTCCTGTGTGGAGAGTACTCCTTTGTGGAGTGGATCCCTGTGTGGGATGTTTGTAGAAATTTTCTGCTCTTGACTGTTTGCTGGTTTATGTCAACATTTTGTGGTTTTCACCTACAGCCGGTTATGCATAGGCTGTAGGTTACTTATAAAAAAATTACTGTAACAATAAACACACAGTAAAAAGCTTTTAACAGGCTGAAAAAGACATTTCAACATTCACACATGAAAATAATAGACTCAGAGATTTTTGGCCAAAATCAAGCCCTGGAAAAACCCCCACGGGGAAAACCAGTTAGAGAGAGAGAGAGAGTTTTATTTCATCAACAAAATATTCCAGTACAAATATTACAGTCAAAATGTACTTATCTGACCACCCACAGACACCCAGATTTCTGCCTCGATTTTTGTGCCTCCCGGTCTCGAAATCTGTGCCACAACTTCACAAATGTTGTACACAACTCTGCCTCGATTTCTGTACATTAGCAGCACCTCGAAAACTGTGCCAAAATTACTAGAAAACAGTGCAGCAAACCACCTCGAAAACTGTGCAGAAAAACTGTCTCGAAATCTGTGCCAAAAGGTACAGTCTGTACGACTGTACGTACCTCGATTTCTGTGCCAAAAAAATCCGTACGGTACGGAAACCGTACACCTCGATTTCTGTGCCTGCAATAAAAAACAGTCCGTACACCTCGATTTTTGTGCCTACCAATAATGGTTGAACTTGCCTTGGGAATCATGCTGATAATAAATGCAGACTGTCTCGATTTGTGTGCCCAGCAAAATCTCTGTAGCAAGCTCCTTGGAAATCGTGCCCTTGCTCTCTCTCTTCAGCTCTCTTCACTTCAATCACAAAAGTGAGCTCTCTTGCCTCCCTCAAGCTTTTTGTTCTAACCCTAAGTGAGTTTTTAATCCAACGGTGAATATTGAATCTAATCCGATGGATGAGATTCAATGTGAGTGAAAATCCCTTTTATTTAATTCACATAAATAAAATCACTCACCCACTTAAGTTAAATCAAAAAGTGACTTTCATTTTATAAAGTCTCATTAAGTAGCTTTTAATGTGAGGGTCACTTTTTCCCCCTTCTAAGTGACTTAGGCAAAAGTCACTAGGGGAACACTTCCCTAGGTACAAAACTAACAATGTTCTCCTGTGTGGAGAGTACTCCTTTGTGGAGTGGATCCCTGTGTGGGATCATCCCTGTGTAGGATGTTCTCCTGTGTGGAGAGTACTCCTTTGTGGACTGGATCCCTGTGTGGGTTGTTCTCCTATGTGGAGAGTGCCCCTATGTGGAGTATGGGCCCAGAGGGGTGGACTAGTTGTAGTCATCACCGCCTTCCTGTTGTAATGATTAGTAAATTGGAAGAAGTGTCTTCCTGGGAAGTATAGCCTCCCTTCGATTTGAGATCGATAAAGTGCTTGGAAGAAGTGTCTTCCTGGGGAGTGTGGTCTCCCTTCAGTTTTAGACTGATAAAGTGCACAAGGAAATAATCCTCTTTGGTCTAGGATGACCTAGTTGATCAGGCAGATAATATATGATCATTGAAATGATGATGTGGTTCCAGTGGGAATAGTTGTTTTGGTCAGAAAGAATTGATTAAAAGATACCTTTCTTATGACGACGAGATGTACGAGACAAGCCGTGGCGATCAGATGATTTCTAGATGTGTTCCAGCATGATGATATCTCCCTAGCTAATAGGGAGTGTTGATGTTGTAGCTACATGAGGTATTCTCACAAGCCAAGTCGGCCCAACATAAAACAATTAATAAATTGTACTTTATCATTCTAGAAGACGAGTCGGCCCAGACAAAATAGACAAGTCGGCCCCAATGAAAAAGTCAGCCAGAAATCAGTATAAATAAAGGTGACGCCCTCCTCATTTGACACTCTCAAGCAAGTTCGCTCAAGCAAGGAAGAAGTTTGCTCAAGCAAGGAAAAAGTTTGCTCAAGGGTTGTAGAAGACTAATTTATGGGGTTCTTTCTTTGGCATCATCTTTCCATGTGATCTCTCTTGTCATAGATCATTTTTATATTTGATGTACTTGTACTTTGTACTGAATATCTGAATAAGAAAGGTTGGCTGGTGTTTTCCTGAGTTTGGGTTTTCCCAAGGTAAATTTTTTGTGTTCTTGTGTTTCTGTGCATGGCTATTCTTTCAATGATCCTTATTTGTTGTTAAAGTTGAAAGAAATAAAAATTATATCTTAAATGCATCACAATTCCGCTAAGAATCGATGGCTAGGGGGTATTTATTCTGCTAAAGTTGCCTGGGACTTCAAACTGGCCCTAACTGCTTGAAATGGCTTGCTTGCATGAGTGAGATGACCCATGAAGGAAAAACATGTCAATAGGGGATTTGAGCCTTAATTGGGGGAATATCACCACCCCTGCTGAACCATCAATTCAAGACCCTTTTGATAAGAGATTAAGGTTTCACAGTACAAGATGGCATACATTTAAGAAATAATCATTGAATACATAGATGCCGTCCAAATAATGCATTTGCCCTGCATCATCATTGCACCGAGAGTAGTGAGGTGCTTACAACCCATTATGGGGGAGATGTGATGTGATGTGATGTAACGTGACATACTTCAATAATAAAGAAATAATAATAAAAAAAAAGTAAAAACTTGTCTGCTCTAAATTTTTTACATATGTTTTAATGAAATTAAATATATATTATGCTAATCAAATAATCATGACTATTCTTTGAATTTTTTTATCTTAAATTTTTTACACAAAAAATTTACACCTCAAGAAATTGTATCCCTCTCGGTGCTTAATAGATCTGGGTTTAAGATGGATCTATGCTGGTATGCATTGTTGTTCCGATGGTGCTTTTACTCTAGGCGAGAGAGAGGGCTCTTTGCTTTAGCTCTCGCCATTACCCAGGTTGGATTTCCCACCCGTACAGTAGTTGCTTCCACAAACACAGGATGCATTTCTACATTTGACACAGATGATGGTCCGCCATGCTACATTTGTTGTGGGTGTTGACCAGACAGGGCCATCCTCTACTGATCAGGCATTTTAACACTGGAATTCAACAATGAACATTATTAGTTATTAACTTATTTCAACAAAAGTTGAGGCAAACACAGTAATGGAGAGTGGGTCTGGCAATTTCCTTTGTACGTGTTTTGGAAACTTTTTTATTTTAAAGATGTTGGCTAACCTTTATGGGGTTCAACTGACAGTGGTTAGATGCCAGCCAATCTCGATTGAAACTGAGCTGACTTCTTACGTGGGCCTGTAACGTCATGGATCAGATGGGTATGCTATATCTAAATGATAACGACCTGCTTAATCTCTTTTGGAAAAATCCGACTACTGCCTATTGACTGACAAAAAAATCTCAATATTCATGACTAGTCTTTTGATGTTCATATTATGTTTAATGGGTGGAAGGGATGATGAATTGTAGATATTTTGATTCAATCTCCATAGTAAAGTTTGTAGGACTTCATTTGTTTTTAGAGTTTGTTATATAATATCTTAGTTTTTCAGAATTAGGATATTAGAATATGTAGGGAGAAAGCTCTTAGTGCTGCATTGATGTATTCCTCCTTTTCTTGCATCCTTTCCAATTTGGGGCAAGATTGTCTTGTTATGTAAAAACAAGGAAAATTCATTTAAAGCAATTTGTTGATGAAAAAACCGTTGTCTCATTTGGTTGAACCACCTGAGCATCTCTTTTTTGTATTTTTATGTTACGCAGAATGTCACACAAGGTGTTGGACATCTGAGGAAACTTTCTTCGCTTGATATAGACTATGCACCAACACAGTCAAGGGCAAAGTTTCCCTTTCAATCGTCAAGGTTTGTTGCTGTTTCTTGGCATATTAATTGGTTTGTGTATTTACTTGTTTTCAAGTCAGCATCTACATTGCATTTGGCAATTAGGGTGTCAATGTGAAAGGCATACTTTGTTTTGGGAATAATTTCCAAACTTTAACTATTTATGCTTGCAGTGAGCATTCCAATTTACAGAAGAACATATCTTTGCCAGTATCTCCATCAGGAAGTCCATTAATGCGGCCACGATCTCCACATCATAGAAACGGCATGATGTCTCCTTCTCCTATATCAACCCCACTTGTTAACTCTGGTTGTTCGACTCCTCTGACTGGAGGTCATGGTGCCATCCCATTCCAAGTAAATGGAGCTCTGAGACAGTCTACATATGCGGATGAAGGTTTTGGAAACTTGCCAAGATCACCTAATGGGCCATGTATTAATGGGTCATGTTTGAATGGTCTTTATCATGATTGCCGACAAGATATTTACCTTGGAACACAGGCAGTCTATACTCCAGAAGGCTCCCCTAGACTGCGAGATCAAATAGCAACAAATGGTGATATTCTAGGGAAAGCATTTGGCAGAATGACATGCGATAGGGATGGTGAAATTCAAAGACAGTATGGGGGTCAAGTTGCTTTAGCCGAACATGTGTCACAGCAGCTTCTCAGGATTCCATCCAAACTTCCTGTAGTTGATTTTAGACCCGTTTCTCCAATGATTGGTCGTGCAAGTGGCCACGACTACCACTGAAGGTACAAAATGTTAAGCAGTTATTATTTCTTCTTTTTGCACTGGAATTCCAGACCTCCCGGTTATGTTTGAGATCAGTCTGCCGGGTCTATCCTATTAATGAGCTAATCCTTTGTTTTCAGGCAGTTTTGCTTTAGCTTAATCCGGCAAAGCATGACCAAGGAGCATCAGTGGCTGATTGGGATCATTTGTAGAATAATTGTTGAACTGAAATTGTGAAATAATTGGGAATAATTGTTGAAGATTTGTTTCTGAGCTGACCTTATCAGTACACTATTGTTGTATTTTAGATTGGGATGGGTGCTTTGACAATTTGATCCTCTTTACCATAATGTAAGTTTCATTCTTTCGACCGTATGCTAGAGCATTTGTTAAGGCATCTTGCTTTCTATATGAAGATTTCCAATTAGACACATGTTAGACATTTTTAATAACTATTACGAATGAACACACCTTTTGATGGCAACTTGCTTTGTTGCAGGAAGGAGCGTATCTACATCGCATGAAGTTCTTATAAAAGTTTTAATATATGTGACCGGCGAGTCACTAATTATTTTGTAATCATTGTACCAACAATGCAAGAGATAAAAAAATTGTTACTCGAGGTTGTGTATGTGGTAAAAATGGAGGTTACTTGACGAGGCAACTTTTCTTATATTAGCCATTTATTTTCTTGTGGCCACTATTAAGAAGAGCTTGGAGCCGAAATATAGTTGTCCAAAGTTTGGCTGCCACCAGTTGCACGATTAATAGAGTGTTGGCTGGGCCTTTGTTAGTTACAAGTACAACCATATCCGACAGATTTGCTAGATGTTGAAGAATAATGTATGAAATCCAACGTTCTAACAAGTTTTATACAGTGGACAATTAAGAGGATAATGGCTGCCTAAAAACTCATTTATTTTAATTTATTGATAATTTACCTCAAGGGAAGTCTTAAATTCTACGACGACATGGTTTTCGGGTTACTTAAAAAAAATAAAAATAAAATTCTTTTAAATTTTTGTCGGCTGCCAGAGCTATTTTCTAATGCACAAGGTCGGTAATGTTTTGAGCTAAATTGTTTATATGGCTTGCATATGTCAAATAATCAAACTCATGTAAGATTTTTAATTTTAAGTATTTTCGAATTTTAGTCTTTCCCCAAATAAAATATCTGCATTTCTAGATTTGCATGATATTTCTAGCTTAAAATACATCACTAAATCAAATTCATTTAAGATTTTTATTTTTTTTAATTATTTTCCAATTTTAGTTTTCCCCCAAAATAAAATATCTTCACCTCTAGATTTACATGATATTTATATTTAAAATACATTCCTAAATCCATATAGTTGGAATGGTGATTGATTACTTGATATTCAAATTCAGCGACCAAATTTGGAGAATTAAAATGGTTGGGTCTGTGTAGAATAAATGCATATCTGTTTGGTGGTCTCAAGCTGCTCATTAATGGGCCATCTTCAAGTGGTCATATTATTTGTGGTCGTCGGATTGTATCTGAGCCAGGGTGTGGCGGTATTTTGGCCTCAAGATTGCTGTAGGCAATTTAATCTATCCAAGAGATCTTGTGCTACCACAGTCGTGCATGTCTCTTAAAACCGCTTTCAGTTGGAAAATGTTATTTTCTGCACGGTTGGTAATCTCACTTGGGAGTTCTTCATGCAGCTGTCCCGGGTAATTATAATCTCACTTGGGAGTTATTCGTGAGCTGCCCTGGTCAATTATGGTGATTGGATTTGGAGCATAATTTTGGCCGCCTATGTCACACTCTAGAACTAGAGTTTTTTAAATTGAATTTGTGGCCTTTGTATATATCCTATAAAGGGAAGTCTTTTTAGGCAAACCTTTATTTAAGAGTGAAGTGGTGGCTGTTTGGTAATGATTTCTTTAGAGTTTTGAATGTGTGACCTGCAGGTCAAAGTATATAAAAAAGGAATGAACGGAAATGTGAAAATCACCCATTTTAGTTTGTAAAGTTTTAACGATATTTATTTTGTGCCCAATGCCCTTGTGGACAATGTTGCAGAAAAATATATGATGCAAGAAAGAGAATGAGCTTAAATGGGAAAAACCTTTCACCATATATGAGGAAATTGTTTAAGATTGTCATCATTTATGCATTATCACATTGAATTGAAAGAAATACATAAAAAATGAAGTAAAATTTCAGTACATAAAAAACACAAAGTAAAATTTCAGTGATTAGCATGTACCCTTAAGGTGAAGGGATCAAAACAAACAATAACACTTTCTATTGAGAATGTACAAAGGTTGCTAATGATTAAATATCAAAGTCTTCACTATAAAGTTTGAAGACGAGAAATGAGAATTGTTGAACGAGCATGGGAAGTGGAGGATATCTTTAGAATTGATGCTATGGACAGAACACTTTTTTTTTATATAATATAAGAAACAATGTCTATTTAAATATAAAAACCATTCATTACAGAGGAGGAAACTGAAGAAAAAGATTGCACTTTCTATTGATGGGAGAATGTACAAAAATTGCCAATGATTAAATATCAATGTCCTCAATATGAAGTTTGAAGGTAAGTGTTGTTTAATCTCAGCAAACGAGCATGGGAAGTGGAGGATATATTTAGAATTAATGTTATGGATAGAACACTACTTTTTATATAATTTGAAAAACATTGTCCACTTACATGTAAAAACCATTCATTGCAAAGGAGGAAATTGAAGAAAAAGAAAAGTTAATTATGATATCTTTCATTGAATTGAAAGAAACACATAGCAATGACCAAATTTTACAATAATCATTCTATTGCCTTGTTGCCGCTGGATCATGCACCTGGATAACGCAACGGAAATCTATGCCATTGCTTGGTGTGCCCTTGGGGGCAAGTCTTGAGTCAAGGTTGTCACCTGATCTTGACTCCTCTGTTTAGGGCAACTCCTAATTGAAGCGAAGGGCGGTAGTCCCTACATAATGTTTCTGTTATCTCCCAAATTGACCACCGTCTTTTTGGGTGATAGAATAGGTAAATTTTTTATTGGCTAAACCTCATGATCTGGAAAGATACTTGATCAATCATTCTGGGAAGCAACTTGGCTTGGATTCAAAAAGAGTACCTGAAAACACAGCAATCAACAAATTTGCAGAGACATTAGCCCTAGCGTGGAAAGAACAATGAACTAGAGACATTTGGCACCTTCACTATATCCTTTAGATACATTTATGTCAGATCTATTTGCAGAGATCCCATGCAGTATCGCTCAAGGTCATTTATTCCAAATTGTTATGCAGCTGCTGCTGGTTTCATTTCTGATTTTAAGGGATCTACTGGACACTATCAGAATGTTCATCTTACAAGTATATGCGCATGAAGGAAGATCTGGAAGCTCTGCAGATCTACACAATTTGTATAATGGCAAGTGTGAGATAAAACTTCAGATATGAATACAATGAAGAGAGAAGAGTCAAGGCCCTCCCTTAACTGATGTACTAGGTCCCAAACCCTCCACATCAGAGACCAATAAGATCAATAGGCTGCTACAGGAACTTTCCCAGGCAAGACATAGTGAAAAGTAGGTTAAGTTGCACAACGCAGAGCTGATTGGAAGGAATATGGCACTGCATGATTGGAGCCAGGAAATCATTGAAAAACTTAAGAAAACGGCCGAGAGGAACATGATGCTGATAAAAGAGAACGCCAAGCTCTACCATAATCTCAGGATGCTCAGGTTAAAGTTGAAGAAATTGAAGGGGACAGAGGTACAACCAGCAGCTACTGAAGCACCACCATCTGGTCCAGACGCGTTGGCTGAGGTGGCCACGATTCCTGCAGAGATAACACCTGTGGAAGCTCAGCAGAGACAAACTAAACGAGTGACTAGAGGGAAAGGAACAACTTCAAAAAAGTCCTTAGGACTGATCACGGGCTTGCAGGAAAGCATCGTTTGGGTTTTGAATTTTTGAAACAGTTTTCAGCTTTCGGCAGCTTATGCGAGCCCTACAGAGCTCATTAGCTGCCGAAAGGTCTAACTTCCGGCGGCTAAGGCACGAAATCAGCAGAATAGTTAGCTGCCAAAAGCCTGTTTTTGCAAAGGTTCTCTAATTCCGCCCAGAACTCAGTTTTGATTCGCTGAACTGACAGAAATGAATGGATTATAAAGTATTTTATCTATATCTCAGAGGTTTTGAGCGAGTTTTGAACCAGTTTGGAGGAGCATCTCTATAAGTCGACTACCACATCATGAGAATCAAATCTGTGGCGCGCCCAACTCAGTTCACCGAGCCTTGGAAGGCTGCTTCATTTCACCAACCATCAAGCTGTTGAAGGAGATCTCCATATCAGAATTTCCTTGATTTTAGGGATCAGTCCCTATCTTTTTGCATTTACTATCAGTTAGTGTTTTAGTTAATTAAACAGATCCATGCTTTAAGGATCTTGGAACTGCTTTGTAAAGGCTTTAAAAGCCTAAGAACTCAGACTGTTGAGAGGTTCGATTTTGGATGCAGTAGTCTGCTATTGTACTCAGCTTTCTTATGCTAATACAGATCACAGGTTTCTTTCAGCTTTGGTATCATCTTTCCATCTTCCTTTTACTATTATCTATGTTATCTAGCTTTGAATGGTCTCTTTCCATTGTTTAGCTCATAGCTTGATGTTAGTTTCTTGAATGTCTCTCGAGCCCTACTCTGTACTGGTTTGGTCACATTCCTTTTCTTCATCCATTTTCAAAGTATTTGCTGATTAATCAACTCTTGAGAGCACTGTTTTATTTGTTTACCATGATGAATGTCTGAATGCTATACTCGGATTGAGTCATCCCATTGATCCACCCCTTACAAAAAACACAAAAAACATTGAATTCTTAAGTTACCAGGCATACCTAGCTTATAACCCTAGGTAGTTTCTTGGAGAGCTAACAGTTTCTAAGGTTATTAGAATGTTTCAATAAAATTAATTATGGATGTTTTTTAAGAGTTTTGATCACAAAGTCCAAGTTCATTTGCAAAAAATAGTCTTAAGGAAATGCTTTCACCAGCAGGAAATGAAATGACCACTGATATATAGAGACAACTCAACAAGCTATTAATATTAAGCAAAATATAAAAGAATGTTTGTTGTGGAGCAGTGCCAAATGGAGTCAATACATAAGATAGAAAATGTTGTTGAAAGTAAAAGTTTTGCAAGTGTCTCTTGGTTGCTTTTAGATTATTAAGGATTCGAATTTATTTAGGGAAAAAGGGAAAACTCCAGAGGAATGTCCAGAAATTGAAGGATGGTGGCTCTTCACGAAGACGTGTGGGATGGAATGGAGTCTCTAGGGGGTGTTCAACACTACACCAACGAGGGAGTAGTCTAACTGTGCCTTGAGGTCGCCTCCCAGTTATTCCTGCTTCCTCTGAGAAATTTCCCCACACAACTCTCAATTATTCGTAGTGTTGGATTTTTACTATGTGAAGGGTTGTATATTTTATTAGGTGAGTTATTAGCTTAAATGTGGAAAATTGAAGAAGTAGCTACAATCGTTTTTGATTTTCCACAGCCCAGGAAAGATGCCCGCATGGGGAAAGAGCATACTTTGATATATAAGTCAAATGTTTATTCCAATTGATAGTTGTAAGACAAGAATATTCAAAACTAAAAAGCAAAGTAAAGCAACGCAAAACCTGTGTGCTACTTTTTTGATCATCCACCACTAATCGACAAAGACTTTGTGTGGTGGTGAGAGCATACTTTGTGGCAACGAGGTTTGTGTTATTTCTAAATTTACACTTGCAAAAATTAAAACAAATAGGTGAAAGCAAAATTATTAAGTTAAAGTATACACCCTGCAAAAAATGTGTGTGTGTGTGTTGTGTGTTAGAAAAAAATACACCACAAAAATTTAGACAATGCAAACCCCCCCAGGGGGGATGGGGTGTGGGCGTTGAGTATCCCACCGCTCTCGTTTGATAATTACAATAAAAGAAAAAATGAAGTGTGTTACACCAAAATCTCGTCACCATGAGTCAGGTGTCATCCTCATGCCTTAATCCCTGAAGTACCTTAGCTTGGATGTCAGAAGAGAGGTTGATTGCCCTTTCATTTTACCTTTTCTAGTAACCCTCACGCACTCTGCTTTCCAGCAAGGGGCGCCAGACCTAAGGTGATGCACTCTGCAACTTAGCAGGATGCGTCGCTGGCAAAGATTGCCCTTGTACACCATGCAGTGATCTAGCTTTGGCGCAAGTTGTCCCTCTGCAAGGTGCATCGGAGTTGGTTAAAATGGATAAAAGGGAGCTTCGAGCGACTTCTCAAAGCTTGGTGATGTGGAGGCTCATCCCTAAACATGTGGGGAGGTGTCCTTTGGTTCCCTAACCTATTGGGATGATCCCTTAGATCTCTCCCCTAAATCTTCAACCTATTCTATCCATCTAGCCCTATAAATACAACCCCTCTCTCCATTGAGAAATGATGAATGATTATGCACCCTCACGTTGGTGGAATTCAATCGGAGTATTCTTCTTCATTTGTAGGAGGCTAGGAAGCTTTGCATCCTTTGAGGCAAGATCACACATGTTGGTGTCGCGACGTTAAGGCTTTGGTTGTGGAATTTCTTCCTTATGTACTTCTATTCATTACATTAATACAAGTTCTTTCCATAAGTGTTATTGTGTTGGTAATACTTAGGATTTTCCTCCTTGACTGTTAATCTAGATTAATTCTTATATGCTTTTACTGCTTGTATGTTTCCACTTGCTTGATATGGTTTTGCAGCTAAAAATTTGAAGACTTTAGAGCTTGGAGCAATAAGGAGAAATGAACTACAGACGTGAGGTAAGCCACACCTTGACCTGTCTTGTATTTCTATTGATCTAGGAAAGTGACTAGTATTGTGTATTCATTTTGTTCTAGATCCACTTGGACTACGGAGATCTGTTTGAGTCCGTTCATGTAGATTGTCCGCAAACAAAAATGGCGACCATACTGGAGAAGAATAGCTTATGTTATTTATTGTTTCTCGATTTTTGGCTTATGTCTTCGATTGGGTTATGATCTTTAAATTTTTGATTGATTTGGCCTCTCATTTCCATTCCTCCTTTCAGATCCATCCACCAATGAGTCTGTTGGTTTAACCAGAGTTTACCTAGGGTAAATATCAATTCAATTGTCTTCTATTCTTGACGCATTTTTTATTTTCATGCCTTGGAGCTTGCCCGACGCACCTGGGTTGTGTATTGCCTGTGTCTAACGCATGTCTCTGGTTATCAACCTGCACCATTGACGCCATATGTCTTCCTATAACCTGCGTCTCTGACACTCCCCTACTGTTTGTAGAGTGCGTCTCCGGACTGGTTGACGCCCTGATACATACCTGCAGAGTGCGTCGCCTTGTGTTACTTTGCACTTCGTTTAATAAATCCTCCAAGTTGACATTTGGTCTGATTTTCTGAGTCCTATGATCTGTCCCTTGCAGTCACAGATACCGTGGATGCTGCATAGTCCATTTCTTGGCTTGATTTCGAATTTTGAGTGTTGATTGGGGTCTTTGTCAGTCAAGTGAGTGTTTTGGTTGCTGTGGGAAATTTCAATCCCATGTCTATCTACCCAGTCTTGTAGCTCCTGATC
Source organism: Larix kaempferi (assembly GCA_027924585.1). Lineage (NCBI taxonomy): Eukaryota > Viridiplantae > Streptophyta > Pinopsida > Pinales > Pinaceae > Larix > Larix kaempferi. The sequence continues at coordinate 7,147,120 of BSBM01000129.1, read as the reverse complement.
CTTGCATCAGATATGCCCGATCCGACTTCCGAGCCCTTTTATTTTGATTGTTGTGATCTGTTGTTTTGATGTTGCTTGTTTGAGTGTTTTTGAGCTTTGGGTGATCACTTTTCTTTGGGAATTTCCAACTTACTTTAGCTGGTCGTGATATAGTCTTTGATTTTCTAAATAGTAGATCTAAAGAGGGTTATAATTCTCAGATCCATCGCGAGTACTTGAGTAGGAAAAAAAACTTTTTATTATCTTCATTTCGAGTTTGATTCTTGAAATTGTTGGAAAAGAGTTTTTCATGCTTTGGGATAAATGTTGAAAAAATCTTTGGAAAGCTTAACAGGTTATCTTGTAGTTTCTTGGTTATGAGAACTTGTTCATCATTTCTTGGAAAGTTATAAGCGCATTTAAGTTTTTACAAAGCATTTCTAAAGATTGAAAATTCTTTTCTTCACTTTATTAGATCATTATTTCGAAGATTAAGGGTTATTCCATTTGAAAATGAAATTCTTCTTTCCATGGTTCGTCAATTCGTTTAACTTGGAAAGAGAAAAAAAAAACATTTACAATTTGGTGCATGTTATTTTGTTGTTTTATTGGGTTAGTGAAGAGAGTGCTTCATTTGTCTTTTGATTGATTTTGAAGTGTAGGGGTACTTGTCTACTTTTACCATCAGAAAAAAAGGGATTTCTCCTTACCATAGATAGATTTCATCGAAAAGAAAAGAAAATATTTGCATTTGCATATAGCTTAGGTCTGGATTCTTTTTAAATTCCTGTCTACACCTCATGCATTCACCTAACCGCGAAAGATAAAATTTACCGGTAGTGTTAGGTTAAAACTGTATAGAAACTTGTGTGTTAGGTTAGAGATGTGTTCCGATATCTTTAAGCGTGGAAGCTATCGTTCTTTTCCTACACTGCATCCCGGGGCTTGCAATGCTTCCACGTACCAACCGGTATATCGAACGACTTTTCACGTACCCTTGGGTATATCGAAAGGTACTTCACGTACTTGATAGTATATCAGAAGGCTCCTGTCATACGGTTATGCATTAGACAACACCACTACGGATTTGTGATCCCACGTACCTTGAGTATATCAGGAGACCCTTCTAGGATTCCTGTAACTATCTGAGCAAACCTATTAGCCGTCTTGGCATGGCAATACAACAAGAACAACACTCGGGGAGCTACTACGCACGTGCTCCAGGTATTCGGGTTATACGGTCCTAATCCTCCCTGGTTAGTGCTCTGAAAGATTGGGTCGAGTATAACTGTTGGACCCTGTGGTATATCGCGAGTTGCACCGCCTTGACAATCCCGCGAGGTTCCAGACTCTTGAATCCACACCTACCATATATGTTTGCTTGCGGCTTTAGCTTGTGTAGATTTTGGATTGCATTTTTCCTTTTTGTATAGAAAAAACCTAGGAGAAATTTTGGTTCAGTTACTCTGGCTGACCAACCTTTGAGAAGATCCCAAAGGATTATGAACTTGCCACCTGAATATCCCCTTATCCGGGAGGAGAAATCGGTAGCAAACATGGACCAACCTACCACATCTATGTCACGTGTGGAAGATACCTCTACCTTAGATTCAGGAACGAACTATTCGTCTCCCATCAATCCACCTATCTCTGATCCCACGGGATCTCTAATAGTGGAACAACCTACCTCATATGACACACCCTTCCATCATTCGATGGAGGGAGATTCTGGAGCTACAGATTGGGTTTTCGATCAGCCCCAAGATGACCCTGTATCAACAACGTTTGGTCCAACTGCATCTTTTTGGGACACGTCTCTAGGCCGACATGTCACCGATTTTGGGTCACTTCCCATGGAAGAAACTATACCTTGTCGATGGATTCCTAACGATGAGTTTCTTGCACCACTCTATGAGAACATGAACTATTTGCATATGATTGGCGAACAAATTAAACACCAAATTATCTCACGAAGAGAAAACCCCCTAGAAGTACCCATCTTTTGACATTCTCCTGTACGCTCTTTATCGTTCACTTCACCAGAAACATCCATACCTAACACGATTACTTATGAACCGGGTCAATCCTTGTTTCCTGTGAGTACACCTCCAAGTCAGGAGAGCGGTTCTACACCTCATGTGACCCCAACCTCTATTAACTATGGGACATTACCGCCACCTCCCCCACCTCAAAATTTGAGGGCATGATATAATTTACCTGTTAGTCTACAATCAGGTGGAAGTAATCCTTTTTTCAGCAGTCAACCCTTTGTTACGGGTCAACCTAACATTAGTGGTCATCCTTTGGTCACCGGGCACATTCCAGTAAGTGGGCAATTTTCGGCACGGGGGAAACCCCTAGCTGGTGACCTAGCTTGATTAGGGGGCATCACCCAGTCAACAGTCATACCGTGACTGGAGGATATACTTCACATCCAAGTTATAGCACGGTTGAAAGTCCTCTTCTAACCATGGGACCACCCACGTGGACACATAATACGGGGGGGGGGCATCCATTTGGACCCAACCCCCATGGGGGCATATTTTTCCAAGACATCATGTTGGAAAAAAATATCCAGGACACATGTTTCCTAGATTACCCTATCCTGGAAACCCGAACACCCCATGGGGGCACCATAATTTCCCACTGACCGGACCTCAGGCCGACGAACCACCCCCCCCTCTACCAACTGTCCCGCCACCTCCACCACCATCTGGTCCACCACCACCACCACCACCCCATTCTGGAGGGGGAGGACCCCCACCTTACGACGGAGGAGCACCCCATCCTAGAGGGGGAGGACCCCCACCCTACGACAATGGACCACCCAATTCTGGAGGGGGAGGACCCCCACCTTCTGGTGGAGGACCACCCCATTCTGGAGGGGGAGGACCCCCACCTTTCGGCGGAGGATCACCCCAATTTGGAGGAGGAGGAACCCTACTCTTTCGGTGGAGGACCACCTTACCCTAGAGGTGGAGGACCCCCACCTTTCGGTGGAGGACCACCTTATTTTGGCAAAGCCGAACCTCCTTCGGGTCCCCCTCCCAACCCAGGCAGCCCACCCCCATATGGCCAATTTCCTACGGGAGGACCTTACGACCAATCGGTCCATGGTCCTACTGGTACACCGATGCCCTATCAGTACTACTAGTATCCACAGTCCAACCAACAATTACCCTTTCTGGCTACACTCGTTCTGCTAGATTTATCACAGTTTACTAATGATCCTATATATCATGGCACTAATTGGCTAGCCATTTCGGTGAAGTTACCATATGACATCCCGAATTTTGGCGACAAACCCGGTGAGGACCCGAAAAACCATGTAATGACCTATCATTTGTGGTGTTCCTCTAATTCCTTAATGGATAATTCCATCCTTTTGAGGTTATTCCAACGAACCCTCACCGGCATTGCTGGAAAGTGGTACATTGAACTACCATCACACTCTTTTCCCGATTTCCAATCTTGGTCATGTCATTTTTGACAAATTTTCAGTTACCCATCCGCTACGAGACCGGTACAAATCGTTTGAACTCTCTCTGGAAAACCACCACCACTCACATTTCAGATCATATTCATGAGTGGAGGCGGAGGCGACATCTGATTAAATCTCCCATTCCGGACCAACTCCTTGCAGATTGGTTTACTAAGTCATTACTACCCGTCGTGGCCAAATATGTCTCTATGGGTGGGGCCGTGTTGGAAGGAAACACCCTTTGGACCAATTTGATTATTTTAATTTGTCTCTTCATTAAATTATTGAATGTCCTATATCAATATTCATAAAGTTATATTTTAGGAGTGCCTTCAGAATCTTTGATTCTAAAGGTACTCCTAATAAGGTTATAGTTTTGTTTAAGGCATTAGAAATGGAAGTGATGTCAGATATCAAATTGGTTTGACCATATCAATCCTACTTTATCTCCAGTTTGATCATTACGATTTTATGATTGAATGAAGTTTCGAATTTTAACAGCTCCTAAAATTTACAGATTGGATCATTCATGCAGATTAAGGTTATGTAAAAGTATTACACTTATAGTTTCTATTGTATGACTTATGAAAAAATACCTTACATGACACATTATTATTTTGATCTATCTACATAATCTCAATGAATTCACTTACCCCAAGGAACGAATCTCACCATGGCGATCACGAGGATAAAAGCTCATCTCATATCATTATCACAATTTTGTCATTTTATACACTTATCCTTATGTTTAAACTTTGCATTTTATGATGAGGAAAATCTATGTGATTATGAATTTTTCAATGATGCCTTAGAGTGAGGTTAATTCTAGTAATTCGATCAGGTTGATTAAATCATTTCCCAAGGCATGGTTATAGTTATGGTTATATTTATTTCTTGTTTCATATCATTACAATATCAACCATGATTTCAATTTGATCAATCATATCATTCCCCACTAAACTTTGTTATTATTAATTTGTATTGGGGGAAAGTTATGCGATTGTAACCTTTTAATTTATGCTTTCAAGTTAAGACCAAACCATGTGTTTTATATCAACGATCGTATTGATAAGGAGGTATGTCGGTTTAATATTAGCATTAATGTGAAGATTAAGGGTTTGAAATTTTCATAACCAGCTGCTGCCATCTGTCGATTCATAATGACACAAATGTCATCTCTACCTATTTCCTGCTCGCCACATTCCCGGAGACCATTATTGCACCGTATGCGCTCTGCAAACTCAACTATTTTTCTCTGGTTCAGTGCTATTATTTCCTGACTTCCCTTATGCGAGTTTGAGTGTCTATTGTACTCAGGTAATATGAGGAGGGTTATAATTTTGCTGGTTCGGAGAGCTTTAGACGTAGGTCCCTTTGATTCGCCTGTCTCGATTTTTGACCTTTCAGTAGCTTGGACGACCTCCTTTACCCTCATGGCTCCTGTGTCACGTTTCTGTGAAAACACTCACAACAGATCTAAGAGATGATGTATACTTCACAAGAGTAATTATGATTAAGCAGGAAAATAGAAGAAGAGTGAACAATACAGTATAATGAGCAACATAATAATATGGTACAGTAGAACTCAGATAGAAGCAATAATACTTCACACACACTAATTAATTAATCACAGTATGGACAAATAAATAGTACAATGGTAGAGAGGATTCGAATGCCTAAGGTGGCAATTCGAATTAGCCTCTTAGAGTGATCATGAGATCAATAGAGTGTCATCGGAGCACAACTAGGTGTCCTCATGACCATCAGAGCACAACTGGAAGTCTTCATCATCATCAGTGGAGTCATCAATGCTCAAGTAACTGTCAACCATCAGTCAAACTAACTCTGGTAGGTGTAACTGAGTGTAACTAAGTGTAACTGACCGTAATTGAGTGTAAACTGAAGACAACTGGACTGGTAGGTGAAGAAGGGCGAGTTTCTCCCTAAAATCAAGGAAGAATGGCGCATCAAGCAACTGGAGGGCTAAAACTGAATAGTGAGAATCTCTTGGGGGATGGTTAACTAAGGGCTAGGTGCTGGACTGATGACTGGGATGCATGGAAAATGCATGCAAACCCTAGAATGTATGCAAAACCTAAAAGTGCATGCATGACTGAAAAAGTAAATGATCAAAATAATGGTGGGACTAGGATGGAGTATAGGAATATCCTAACAGCCCCCCTTAATCCATCCTGGGCCCTGGTAACTAAGTCCAAAGGTCACCCAATACAATGAATAATAACAATCAATAAACCAAGGAAGTGGGAAAATTTCATGGGAAACATACCCCCTCCTCAAAAACAGACTGTAAGGCACACACAAAAATAAATGCTCCAAACTCAAGCAGGTGTGATGCTTGGTCAGATGTATGGAGGTATCTTCTTCTTGGGAAGAAGTGGATCATGCTCAAAAAGCATGTGTTTGTACTTGCTCTTCAGTTCGAATATAATGAGAACAAATCCAACAGTATGAGAATGATCCTTGAACCTGTGATTTGAATCAGCTGAGGTAGGATAAATTTTTTGAATGTGCATATAGTCTTTTGTCTTCTCCTTTGAACCACCATGGGTGAGATTATGCCAAAAAGAACTATTACATGTTTGCTTGAAATCAAAATCAGATTTAAGGCTTTCAAAATAGTTTCTTGAGATCTCCTTTGAACCAGCAGGGGTGAGATCAAAACTATCATATGCATGAGAAATTATCCCAAGCAGTAATTGCTTAGAATCCAAATTAGATCCAAGACTTGAATCATGGTTTCTTGAGATCTCCTTTGAACCATGAGAGGTGAGATCAAAACCAGTAATTGCATGAGAATTTATCCCAAGCGAATGGCAATGGCCATAATCTTCAATAACCTTCTGAAAGCATGAATTTATGATCATATAGTAGTATAAAAGAGGAGATAGCTGAAGAGGAGCGAATGCATTACCTTCAATAGTTGTTTTGACCTCTAAAATAATCATGTGATCATGATGCAGACCAACAGACTTTGGTGCAAGAGAGGATTTAGGACCTTCTGCAATATCTAGAGTGTGAGCTGGCATAGAAAGAGAAGAAAGTTTGAGCATGAGTGTAGAATCTGCAAGTTCTTTGTCAACAACTTCAATATGAGATGACATTGGTTCATGATCTGAGAGACCATCAAGAGGAGTGAATGCATCACTTTGCTTGCTTTCGAATGGGTTAGGACCAAGTCCTTCATTCTTTCTGCCAAATTTTTCATCCAGGTGAGCCCATATCTCTTTTGGAGTCCATAACTCCTTTGGAGTTTCGACACCATTACGGTATTTGAATTGGAATCTCTGGCGTGCAAACAAAGAAAACATTATTGCTTGAAAGTGCATGTCACTTTTATTTAACCAGTCAATCTTCTCTTCAGGGGATTCGAACTCTCTTTCAAAATAACAATAAAAAAGATCATGGATCTTCAAGTCTGCTATCATTCTTGGTTTCCATTCATCATAGTTGAGTGGATCAAGAGGAGTAATTCTTGATGAATACACAGAAGCTGTAGAGGACCTGCAAAAACAATATAGAATAACTGCAACTGCTACTGCTGCAAAAATGCAGAAACTGCTGCACTCGAAATCTTGGTAATAACCTGCAAAAAACTCTCAAGAATGGATATAAACAATACTCTCAACATGCTCTGATACCATGTGAAAATCCTCACAGCAGATGTAAGAGATGATGTATACCTCACAAGAGTAATTATGATTAAGCAGGAAAATAGAAGAAGAGTGAACAATACAGTATAATGAGCAATAGAATAATATGGTACAGTAGAACTCAGATAGAAGCAATAATACTTCACACACACTAATTAATTAATCACAGTATGGACAAATAAATAGTAAAATGGTAGAGAGGATTCGAATGCCTAAGGTGGCAATTCGAAATAGCCTCTCAGAGTGATCATGAGATCAATAGAGTGTCATCGGAGCACAACTAGGTGTCCTCATGATCATCTGAGCACAACTAGAAGTCTTCATCATCATCAGTGGAGTCATCAATGCTAAAGTAACTGTCAACCATCAGTCAAACTAACTTTGGTAGGTGTAACTGAGTGTAACTTAGTGTAACTGAGTGTAACTGAGTGTAACTAGGTGTAAACTGAAGACAACTGGACTGGTAGGTGAGGAAGGGCGAGTTTCTCCCTAAAATCAAGGAAGAAGGGCGCATTAAGCAACTGGAGGGATAAAAATGAATAGTGAGAAGCTCCTGGGGGCTGGCTAACTAAGGGCTAGTTGCTGGACTGATGACTGGGATGCATGCAAACCCTAGAATGCATGCAAACCCTAAAAGTACATGCATGACTGAAAAAGTAAATGATCAAAATACTGGTGGGACTAGGATGGAGTATAGGAATATCCTAATAGTTTCGAACTCATCGGTGATGAATATTTGGATGCAGTTCTAGAATGTGAAGAGGCGGTTAAGAAAGCAGGGTGTCTAGGGTTTCTACATAAGTTTTCCGGTTTTAATATGGCGGTTTCTCGGGCGTTTGTGTTAGGAATTATGATCCAAAAATGTAGTAAATAGAAGTTTAGTTTAATAAATGTAAAAGGGCATCTACACACTCACGTGATTATGTGAGGTGTCCCTTAGTTAGTTTTGGTAACGGTAAATTAGTTGTTACTCTTTGGATATTTAAATCCATCGAGTTTTCTATGTGAGGTAATCTTTCGGGATTTAGCCCTCACATCTCTGTGATGTAATTTTCCTTCTTCATTAATAAAGTTACGTGTCTGAGGACTCTTTGGATATTTAAATCCATCGAGTTTTCTATGTGAGGTAATCTTTCGGGATTTAGCCCTCACATCTCTGTGATGTAATTTTCCTTCTTCATTAATAAAGTTACGTGTCTGAGGACACTTTGTCAAAGTGGTATCAGAGCACGCGGTTGAAAAGCGGTTGAAGCTTGGTCTGATTGGAACCTGGTTGGAAGGTGCTAAAGGTTGTTTGAAGAAGGTGACTTTCAAGGTTTTGGAATAGCGAAATTTTAACCGTAAGTTAATGCTTCCTATTCTTTTGGGCTAAAAAGAATTTCTGCAGAATTTTTACTTGGAGAGAGTAAAATATTTTTCTTTTAAGGCAAGGTTATATAAAATATTTTGGTGAGAGAGATAGCATAGCCGACGACCTTGCTGCTGCACTATGTCATAAAAGCTTCATAAATTTTGATTTTTGAGTATGATGTAAATTCTGCAAATGCTATCTTGTGTTTTCAACAAACATTAATTTTATCGACTCAAAGAAGATTATGATCAAGCGCTGGTTAATGGAGTTTGCCTTCAAGCTGACTCAACAGAAATTCGATTTTATCGTCATCACCATCCGCTCCAACTGAGCCGAGAATGGATTTAATGTCGTCTGTAGAGGGACTGGTATTGCCCCACAGTACAGCAAGCAGGTAGGCCGCCACAATCTTCATCCTCGCCCTCTGGTTCCGCTGTTTTCTTCACTCCACTCCACAAGTGCAAGCACAACAAATGCAGAGCTAACGTTCCACTTTGTTCCTCTACAAGTCTGACACAATCTTTGGCACAGTCCTTACCTCTGCGTGTCTACAGCATTCTTAGCTCTGCAGATTCAAACATACCCAAATCGTGAAGAGAGTTGCCATACCCAAATCGCGCAGGAAGAGAAGGGCCGTCATTTCTCATTTCGTGGAGGAGTCACCTGGGCGCTCTGCAGAAAAGAGAGCCGGCTGTGGAGGAGTGGAGCTGAATCTTGTGTGAAGTGGGAAGTCGCTCGTGGAGGAAGCCAGTGTGCGTGAAGGCTGTGGAGAAGAGCGCGTGAACCCTGGATGAGAGAAGGGCTGTCATTTCCTTCATTTCTGGTCTGCTGAATTTACAAGTTCCCCAGTCGCTCGTGAAGGAAGAGAGCCGGTCGTGGAGGAGTCCGAACTCTGTATTGAACGCCACTGGCTGTTAGGGTTTCTGTCTCGCTTGTGGAAGAAGAGAGAGACGAGTTGCTCGTGGAGGAAGATACCGTCTGATGTAATATCTTCTGCCATCCACGACCAGGGAAGATACCGTCTGATGTAAGATCGACTCTCATTCAGATTTGCATACGCCGGATGTAACTTCTGCCATTCACGACCGTGCCAATTTCTCTTGGAAAAGAGAAAAGATCGACTGGAATTCAAGATCATGTTATTTGAACTCAAATAGACACAAATTTTGATAACTGTCTTCGTTGTATTCTTATTCTTTGTTCTTTGTCAAAAAAAAAAAAAAAAGTTTTGTCTGATTTCGATAGAGGCTGGAGCAAGTTGTAGAGGAAGGATTGATATATGAAAAAGAGTCTGCATGAACTGAAGAAGGCAGGAAGCCATCGTTTCACAATCTTGTATAATTTTTAATAAGTTGAGAGATAAGGTATTTTAGTATTAATTTTTTATTTTTTGGAGATTTTTTATACTAAAAAGAAAAAGGTTTTGAAGTTGATGGGACTGGATCTTGTGACCTCCCACTCCATAATATTGTATCTCTCCAATTCATCTATAAAGATTTGTTATCTTTTGGAGTGATAAGGTGTAATTTTTTTATTGGGCATTGGAGTAATAAGGAGCATTGTTGGTGGAATAAGGAGTACTTGTATTTTCACTTAAGGTTTGATTAGAGCAAAGTGAAGCTCTATCAAATTCTTTTCTTAAGGCTATAAGTGGGTCAAGGTCAAGCCCCTATAGCTTTCTTTTGCATGGTGTGTGGTGTTTCGCAGCATTTCTTTCATGGTGACTGGTGTTTCGCAGCATTTCTTTCATGGTGACTGAGTGTTTCGCAGCATTTCTTTCATGGTGACTGAGTAATTTTCTTTTAATGTTGGTGGTGATATTTTTGCATAAAATCTTCCATTGATGATATAAGGTGATTGTTTACTTCTTCTGGTGATATAAGGTGCTTTCTTTTATGCTTGGAGCTATAAGATTTGTATAATACACATCTTCTGGAGTTATAAGGTGTTTATTATTTACAATGTCTAAAGTTATAAGTCTTTTTAATGAATCTGACAAGTTGGAAGGATCGAAAAATTATAAAGTTTGGAGTCGTCATATTCAAAGCACTCTTATTTACAATGAATTATGGAAGGGTTTCTGTAATGCTAAACCTATCAAACCAACTAATCATGATCAGCTTGCAAAGTGGGAAATAAAAGATGAAAAGGCCTTAGCATTGATTCACAGTACTGTTTCTGATGATATTTATGTGCATATTGAAAATAGTCCTGATGCATGGTCAGCTTGGAAGACATTGAAAGATTTATTTGATTCTCAAAGTGAAGCTAAGAAAATTGATCTTCAATTGAAGTTGTTTCAACAAAAATTGTCTTCAGGAGGTGATGTCATGGAGTACATTTCTAGATTAAAAAATATCAAACAAGAAATTTCAAGAGCTGGTTTTGATAAAATTGAAGACAGCATGATGGTGACCATTTTGATCGCAGGATTGCCTGAGACATATAAGCATTTTTTGGAAACTTTACAAATTACAAATAAATTGGATACCGTTTCTTTTGATGAACTAAGTGAATTACTTGCCACACATGAAAAGATTTTTGGTAAAACAAAGCAAGCAGGAGAAGATGTTTTGGTTGCAAGTACTAGCAAACAATCTCCAGGTAATCATCAAAGAGGTCATGATCAGAAAGTTTTTCAAAATTCAAATAGAGGTCGTGGTCAGGGTTTTGGAAGAGGAAGAGGCCGCGGAAGAGGAAGAGGAAGAAATCAAGGAAGAGGTTCTGAAAGTCCACAGTCACAGTTTTCTGGAAGAGGAAGAGGTTCAGGTAATCAACAGGTCTCTGGAAGAGGAAGAGCTAATAAACAGGTCACATGTTTTCGTTGTAATAGAGTTGGACATTATGCTTCAGACTGTAGAGTTCCATTTGACAAAATTCTCAAAGAAAGAGAATCTAAAGGATCTTCATCAGCGGCACATTATGCTCATGCAGACGATAGTGAAAATTGTGAATATGTCTTTACAGCACTTGGACAATCAGAATCAATGGATTTTGTTCAAGTTCATCAGTTGGAATCAGTGAATTTTGTTCAGTCTTCTTCTTGTTTCAAAAATGATTTTGAAGATGCTTGGATTATGGATACAGGGGCTACTCAGCATATGACATATAGGAAAGATTTCTTTTGGAGTTATGAAGATTGTCATTTAAATTCAATTTTTCTTGCAGATGATTCTATTCATTTACCACAAGGAAAAGGAACAGTTAAGGTTGATTTGCCTGGAATTGGAGAAAGATTGATTTCTAATGTTTGGTATGTTCCTACATTTAAGAAAAATTTGTTGTCTTTAGTTGTCATTCGTCAATTAGGACATCAAGTTGTAATGGAAGGTGGTATCCTTTTTGTTAATTCAACAAAGGATGCATACAAAACAGTTATGACAGGTTATGAAGACGGAAAGCTTCTTAGGATGAAGGGAACAGTCATTCCTAGGTCACAGGAACATTTGAAGGAATTTGCAGGTTTAGTTGAAACTGATGTTTCACCTGTCCGATTGTGGCACATTCGTTTTGGACACTTGAATGTTGATAGTCTTGTACAGCTTCAAAAACAAGGAATGGTAAAGGGGTTGCCTACTTTTCGGAAGGAAAATGCAAAGTGTGAAGCTTGCATTTATGGCAAACAGAGAAGGATAGCTTTTTCAAAAAGCACTTGGAGAGCAACAAGGAGATTACAGCTTATTCATAGTGATGTTTGTGGTCCTTTGGAAACTTCACTTGGTGGTTGTAAATATTTTTTGTTGTTTATTGATGATTTTAGCAGAATGGTTTGGGTGTATTTTTTGAAGGAAAAATCAGAAGTGTTTGAAAAGTTTCAGTCATTTCAAAATTTGGTTGAAACAGCAACAAAGGAAAAGATTGCTACTTTGAGAACTGATAATGGTGGTGAGTTTACATCAAATAATTTTTTGACTTATTGTCAGGACAAAGGGATTAAAAGACAGTTGACAAATTTTTATACTCCACAGCAAAATGGAGTATCAGAAAGGATGAATCAGACTTTATTGGGCATGGCTAGAGCAATGTTATTTTTCAAAGGGTTGAAATCATGTTATTGGGCAGAAGCAGTTCATACAGCAGTTTATTTGAGGAATAGATCTCCTTCATCATCACTTGATGGAATAACTCCTTTTGAGGCTTGGTATGGATTCAAACCTATGGTCAAACATTTGAGAGTTTTTGGTTCAGTTTGTTATGCACTTGTCCCCAAAGAAAAATGAAAGAAGTTAGAGTCTAGAAGTGTTAAGTGCATATTGATTGGTTATTCTCATGAAAAAAAGGGGTATAGGCTTCTGTCAGATGGAAAGTTTATTGTCAGCAGGGATGTGATTTTTGATGAAACTGAAAGTTTAAGTGTAGAAGAGGTTGATAAACAACTTAGTCACTTAGAGGAAAAAGTAACTAAGGAACAATTAAGGATGCAACACTTAAATAAGACAAGGAATGAACAATGGTTTGATCTCACTTCAGAAGTACAGGATGATGAACAGGTTGAAGATACTTTGAATTCTTCACAAGTTAACTTGGATGATTCAAATCAAGTTACCATTGAAAAGAACAAACCAAAATGGGCAACTAAGTTACTTCAGGATGTTAAGTCTGATGAAAAAGGCAAAACAGGTACACGGAGTTCTCATACAGGTTCATAAAATTTTGCTCTTTCAGTTGTTGAACCAACTACTTTTAATGAAGCAGTTGAGTATGATGAATGGAAAATGGCCATGCAAAGTGAATATGATGCAGTAATGAAGAATCAGACTTGGAAAATAGTTGATTGTCCACATGGTGTTAAACCCATTGGTTGTAAGTGGGTTTACAGAATTAAGTACAAAGCAAATGGAGATATTGATAAATATAAGGCAAGATTGGTGGCAAAGGGTTTTGCTCAGAAAGAAGGGATTGATTATGAAGAAACTTTTGCTCCAACAGCGAAATGGAATACTATCAGGATTGTGCTAGCTTTAGCTGCACAAAATGGATGGAAAGTGCATCAAATGGACGTAAAAAGTGCATTTCTAAACGGTGATCTACAAGAGGATGTTTATATGACTCAACCTCCTGGTTTTGAGGTTCCAGGGAAAGAAAATCAAGTTTGTAAACTAGTTAAGGCATTGTATGGATTGAAACAGGCTCCCAGAGCTTGGTATGCAAAAATGGATGCTTACCTACAGAAAGTTGGTTTTCTTCGTAGTGAGTCAGATGATACTTTGTATGTTCGAATCCAGGAAAACAACTTAGTCATCTTGGTTATGTATGTTGATGATTTTAGCAGAATGGTTTGGGTGTATTTTTTGAAGGAAAAATCAGATCTACAAGAGGATGTTTATATGACTCAACCTCCTGGTTTTGAGGTTCCAGGGAAAGAAAATCAAGTTTGTAAACTAGTTAAGGCATTGTATGGATTGAAACAGGCTCCCAGAGCTTGGTATGCAAAAATGGATGCTTACCTACAGAAAGTTGGTTTTCTTCGTAGTGAGTCAGATGATACTTTGTATGTTCGAATCCAGGAAAACAACTTAGTCATCTTGGTTATGTATGTTGATGATTTGCTCATAACAGGTAACAATAATGATCATATATTTCAGGTTAAGAAAGAACTTCAAACAGGTTTTGAAATGACAGACTTGGGTTTACTTCATTACTATCTTGGAGTTGAAGTAAAACAGCAGGAAGGAAGTATATTTATTTCTCAAGCTAAGTACATATCTGGATTATTGAAGAAGTTTGGAATGGAGGAATGTAAACCAGCAATTACTCCCATGGAACAAAATTTAAAACTTTCTAAGTTTGAAGGGGGGGAACTTGTAAATTGCATTGGATATAGACAGTTAATTGGATGTTTGATTTACTTGTTGAATACTCGTCCTGATCTATCTTATGCAGTTAGCATACTTTCCAGATATATGCAGGAACCTAGAGAAAGTCATTGGAATGCAGCAAAAAGGGTGTTAAGGTATCTTCAAGGAACAAAGGATTTTGGACTTGAGTTTAAAAGAAACAAAAATTTCAAACTTGTTGGCTATTCAGATGCGGATTTTGCTAGAGATGTTGATGACAGGGCATCTACTTCAGGTTACTTAATGAATATGGGATCAGCTGCAGTGGCATGGAGTTGTAAAAAGCAGGATACAATTGCAAATTCTACAGCAGAAGCAGAATATATTTCAGCTTGGGAAGCTGCTTGTGAAATAGTTTGGTTAAGAAGGATTTTGCAAGACCTCAAAGTTGATCAGAAAGAAGCAACTTCATTATTTATTGATAATCAGTCAGCAATCAAGTTAGCCAAAAATCCTGTTTTTCATTCAAAAACTAAGCATGTGGATACTAAGTATCATTACATTCGGGCTCTCGTCGTCAAACAAATCATCAAGCCAAAGTATTGTCCATCAGAAGATCAAACTGCAGATATTTTTACAAAATCTCTTGGAAGGGTCAAATTTGATAAGTTTAGAAATGAACTTGGTATTTGTTCAAAAGAATTTTTGGATCAAAGGGGGGATTGTTAGGAATTATGATCCAAAAATGTAGTAAATAGAAGTTTAGTTTAATAAATGTAAAAGGGCATCTACACACTCACGTGATTATGTGAGGTGTCCCTTAGTTAGTTTTGGTAACGGTAAATTAGTTGTTACTCTTTGGATATTTAAATCCATCGAGTTTTCTATGTGAGGTAATCTTTCGGGATTTAGCCCTCACATCTCTGTGATGTAATTTTCCTTCTTCATTAATAAAGTTACGTGTCTGAGGACACTTTGTCAGTTTGCAGCCTCATTTGATGGTTCGAAAGCACAAATTGGGGACATTGAATTACAGTTAACAGAAGAATTCGTCTCTCAGGAGATAGGTTTTCCATTGACAAGAGAACGATGGTTCAAGGGTAAGCATATGAAGGGTCAAGAATGGAAAGGGTTTTTAATCAAAGCCAATCAACAGGTCGAGTCTAAATTCGGTTTCCCCTCGAGAATGTTGAAGAAGAAATGGAAGTCCTTAATTGGGCTTATTATCGGGTATGTAACATGCGAAGGCCGTCTTTCCCAGACCCATTTTTATCAATTAAAGTTGCTGTCGATTTTTAAGGGTCATCCAATAAACATGCCATATTATTTCATCAATAGCCTGCAAAAAATGGCTTGTGCCTTTCAATCCAATATAGCCAATAAAGATCGCAGCCTTTTTCACCATGGATTAATCAAAATTTTGATTTCACATAGGCTAAGTCAACTAGGTGATAGCTGGGGTTCTTTTCTAAAGAGGAATGGGTATGGGATAATCAAAGAGTGGCCTCAGCATAGCCCGAAAACTCGACGTAAGCGATGGGGTGATGCATTCGAGAAACTTGACCTAGAAACCACTGATGAAAGTGAGGAAGCCGGTACTCTTAAAATCCGGGTCAGGATGAAACAATAGTAAACTTGGAATCTAACCCCAAAGCCGTATGTGAAAACTCCCAACTCGAGATAGATATACCTGTCATCACTGCTGGTCACATCGATAAAGATCCTCTTGGTTTGATACGAACCTGTGGCATTCCGCAAGATGAGGGTGAGAGCAATAAAGCCATGAGTGATAGAGCAACCCGCAGGACCACCCGTAGTATGACTGCGACTCTATTTGCAGAGAGAAATTTGTTCGAAGGGGATGCCCCCGTTGTAGAACTCAGTGACTCATCGAATTCTTGGCCAAATAATGACACCATGGAATCAACTGACCCCAAATTTTTATATGATTCAACGTTTGAAACACAGGCACGAAATGCCCAACAATCAAATCCTATTCCCCATATAGATCAAGAAATTGACCAAAAGCTGTGTAAAGGGGCAGAAAGGGTTGGTGAGCTGAATGTGGAGGTAGCAGAAGTACTTGTTCAAACACCCCAAGCTTAGGTGATATCATCGTTGGATATTGATCTTAAAGAGATCCAACTGATTCATTACTTTGCTATGGAAGAAATTGCTAACCTGAAAAATGAACTAATGACTTGGGTTGAAAAATGGAATTGTCTTAAAGAGAAGAAGTGCATATATAAGGCTTATGGAAAGAACCTTTTGTCGAAGAACCAGAAGTTGGTTAAACATAAAAGTATTGCAAATGCAAGGGCCGAAAGATTTGGAGCTAAACTAAGCGAAGCTAGGAGGGTTGCCTCTGTTCGAGTTGCAATTGAATCTTCCGCAAAACTCTGATTCTCTTAGAAAACAAATCATATTTTTGTTTGATAATTAAATTTTTTCAACTTATCAGAATTGTGAAGAACCGAAAAATACAGGTAAATCATTCGCACTTTGGCTCTTGTTTTTAATACAAAGTGTTCTATAAGGATACCTGCAGAATTAAAATTCTGCAGGCATCCTATTTATCATTTATTTTTATTTATCAACACTTTGTTATTGATTCTGTTTTGAAAAAATTACAGGTGTCATTTTGTTCATGAGTGGAAGATCAATTATGTTGCTTGCGGTTTTGGAACGTGCTTGTTGGAGCTTACCCGTTCCTCGAAGCTATGAACGTGGAATGATTTGCTGATGTGCTGGTAGCTTATTTTCTATTTCTGGGATTGACAGTTTGTGGAATATCGGTTTCAGCGAACATCTTCATGTAGAGGGCACGATACTGGATTCGTCTAGTAAGTCAGTTATCTGCTCTCCACACTACTCTATCCTGAATTTGACTCAACCGCATACCTAATTCATGGAAGAATTGGCATTGACTTGTACTAAGTTTCTGTTGAATATTTGGATAAAGATCCATGTAGTTTCTTGGAGATAGGGTAGTTAATGATTAGATGCTCTAAGTTTTCTATATAAACAAGTTCAAGACATGGTACAAGGGTTCAATTCCTGGCAACTGAGAGTAACATTTTCAAAACAATGTTATAATATTTTCTGCTTTAGCTTGAAGTCTTCGTTGAATTTATTCTGGAGAACTGAGCTATTGCAGAAGTTTCAAGACTCTGATCAAGTTTTGACATCTCTATTATCTATTCTGCATCTATTTTTCTGGTTTATTCTCTCTTGTCCATATTTCATTAACATATATATACTGTGATAATTATATGTTGAGTTATCATTTCATGGATTTGAATTAATGTGTTATTTTGGGATATGAGCAATTTATTTCAAAGCTGAAAGTGATTAAATGTTTCTGGTTATTTCAGGTTTGCATAAATTAAGTATTCAATTACTTCTTGTTTGTATGCATGTTGTGTCTTATGTACAAGCTGAGTTGTGATTATGTGTTTCCATATTACCAAAATTACATGATAGATTGATATTACTGGTTTTAGTTTGATTTATATTACAATCATTCCGCAGGGGATTTTAATCTTATGTAGGAAGATAACAGTTCATTTTAATGCTGGGGATTTTTCTGCCATATTAAAGTGTTAGTTGTCCTTTTGTTTTGGACTTGAAATCATAACATTTCTCATGCTCCTGGCTGGGATAGGAAATAGTTATTAGATCATTGTAGTGTAGATTTAGGAGCTATTTAAATAGTTGCATGTTAGGATAGGATAGTTCTTAGAGTTAGATAGGTATTAGTTTCAGTTTCTTTCATTAGTTAGCAGTTGACCTAAGAAATTCGATACTCACCCACTCTCAAGAGACTCTCTACTTTCGAGAGCAAACCATAAAGGAAACATGACCTTGATCCTGTGAGAAACAACTACCAACAAACACATATAGGGTTGCATTAAGTCCTCTGTGTGGGTTGCTTTTCCATAAGTTGGCCAAGGTTAGTTTTCCAGGGAAACAAATGGCACTAGAAGGAGGGACTGAACTACAAGTTTAATGGCTGATCAACCACATGCGACTCCTACAACCAATCAAACTACCTCCATTCTCAGTAATGTTGAAACAATATCTAGCCCGATCTCTACTTCACAAACTAAATCCATAACAACACCTCTGGTGAATACGGTCAGGGTTGCCATACTACGTAATACTAGTTTCCCACCAGTTAGCCTTGAAGATATAAACGAAGCCCTATAGGAATCATGACATATTTTGACTAGAGGCTATTCTCGCCAGACAGGTATTCCACCAATCAATTTCGGTCTACCTAATAGACCCCGCAACCAAACTCAAACAGTTGATAATACGATTGGTGAAGAATCTTTTCAATCCCCAAGAGTATCCCCTGACTACCATCTTAGCAGCCTTCTCAGAGGAGAAATAAATACAAACACTTCACGACAACTTCCAACCTCTGGTGGTTTTGATGAACCTCCCTCATCCCCTGACAGTCCTCATGACTATAACAACGAATCTTAGTTAGATTCAGAATCTGATCAAGACATGGCTAACCGTGATGGAGGAGACCAAAATGATAACAAACCTTGGTTACGATGTGGTGCTGTTGCTGTACCTGGAGTGCAACATAACTTATCCAAACATCTTGACAAAATCCTATCGAAATTTGACCCAGACAACAAGGAGCCTGCAGAGAACCATATTGACAAATTCATCTTGGCTGTTCAGACCATGAATGTCCAACATGAAGATGTTGTGTGTCGTTTATTTCCTTTGAATTTTGAAGGGAAAGCTGCAGTTTGGTATTTTTCCTTAACCCAAGGATCTATAACCAGCTGGACTTATTCCAGTAAGGCATTCATAAACAAATTTGGTGAAGACAAAACTCCTGCTGTATTAGCATTAGAATTGGCTAGAATTCATAATGGAAAACAAGGAACGAATAAAAGACTTCAATCAACGATTCCTTACTCTGATGAACAGGATACCAGTACTTTCCCAGCCTCCATAGGATATTATAATTGAGAACTATGCGTCCGCTTTACCTAAATCCCTAGGCATGTTCGTTAAGCAAGTTGGTAAAACCACGTTGGTTGAAACCTTTGAAGAAGCAATAAAAGTTGAAAATAATTCCATGACATATGAACCAGAGAACAATATCAAGGACAACCCTATACGTAAAATAAATGACACTATGTCAAGAGTTAATACAGACAAAAAAGTTACCTCTGCTTTTGATATGGAAAAACTACAACAAGAAATAAGGTCTCTTACAAATGAGGTAGTGATATTAAAGAGAAACAATGGAGAAGGTACTTCAAACAGAGGAAATTTTAAAACCCCGTATCGACCATATACATCACATAACACAAGACGAAATACTCTTCCTGATGTTTCGACCAATGAGTAAATATTGAATACAAGTAGGGTTGTCTATGCTTTACCTGAAACCTCACTCGATCAAGAGTTAGAAGAACATTAGGAACACGAACAACCTGAACCTGAAGAAGAAACTTCTGAAGACCCCCTCCCATTTAATTTCCATTTCTGGGATAGCTCAGTCAATGAAGAAGAGTGTCACGACAATTATGTTTTCGTCAATCAACACACCCATAATACCAGGAGTAAGGGACCTGTCAATCTTTAGTCATCACCTGCACCTAGGAATAGTCCCCTACCCACAATTCAGCATCTTGCGATTCAATATAAGGATCTCCAATATGACATTATAGATGATCTTAAGAAACAGAGAGCAAACATCAGTATGTTTGACTTGTTAAAAATCTATCCTATGCTAGGGGGTTCAATATTCTCAAATTTGACATCTCCATCCAATACCAATAACAAAAGAAATCATCCCTCTGTGCCTACAAGCAGTAGATCTGATCCTTCCACCAGTAAAGTGGTAGCAAGTTTCAATAACAACACCAAACTTCAGCTGCTGATAGGGATACATTGTTAGGGAAGAATTCCAAATCTACAACTCCCCCTTTCCTACCAACTTTAAAATCTTTAATCGGAATGTCCATAACTATATGGTCGATTCTGTAGCATCATCAAACGTCATGCCTTATTCAGTATGTAAGAAATTGAATGCTGAGCTCACACCTTGTGAAACTCAGATTAGCCAACTAGACCGTTCTAAAGTGAAAATCGTCGGAGAGCTGAAAGGAGTAATGATTAGAATGGATACCAATCCACAAATTTGTCAAGTTATTGACATAGTGGTGGCGGACATACCTGATGTGTATGGGCTGTTTCCAAGTCGTGACTGGTCCCAAGCTGTAAAAGGCTATTTTTCAACCGATTGGTCACATTTGTGGTTACCTAAGAATGGGCGACCAAATCAGATTAGGATTGACAGGGGAAGATACATGAAGCACACAGTGACTGAGATAGATTCCCCCAACGAACCGGTCATGTTTAGTGACTCCATTTTAGGGAACTATGGGTATGAGTATGATTTAGGGACTTTTCATGCACATAAATCAACATTTACTGATTCTGTAAATAAATCAGAAATTTTGCATTGTGACTTTTAGGAAGCTTCTCCCAGTTTAGTTAGTGCTGTAAATATTGTAAATAATGTAAATGATGTAGTTAATAGACCTTGGCATTTGTACTTTGATGGTTCGCGATCAAAGGAAGGTGCAGGATTTGGCTGTATGCTTCTCGATCCAATTGGAAACAAACATTTGTTGTCTTGTAGGCTGGAATTTTTCTGCACCAATAACATAGCTGAATACGAAGCTCTCATCCAAGGGCTCAAGAAATCGTTAGATTTAAATGTTAAGGTATTGATCGCATTTGGTGACTCTGAAATTATAGTTTGACAAGTTCGCACTTCCATTCATTCTTTATCTAATCACTTGCGAAGTTATCAGAAAGAGGTATGGAATTTGATTTCAACATTTGAAGCTTTTAATATCAATTATATTCCTCGTTTCCAGAATCAAGAAGCTGACCTTTTGGAAAATGTGGCCTCACGGCTCATTCCGTTAGAAAAATTTTCACCTAATATTTTCTCAGTTGAATTGTTGTTTAGATCGTCAATTCCCGACAATATCACTAACTGACGTGTCTGCGATGATGACTCACAGATTATTAAATTCCTAATGGGAGAAGATGCTTTCAAAGAATCAACAATTGACGAGATCACACATGATGAAGATCTGCGTAATTTATCAATAATCCATCCACATCATTCCGTTGACAAATCTTTTGAGCTGGTAAATTTGATCCCTACTTCAGTTCTCAGACTTGAGAAGTTTTATGACCTGCATGATAAGTTTAAAGGAGTGCCTAATTGCAAGACAAATAGTTTTAGGATGTGTTATGAAACTATAAACTTAGGCACAGAAAAAAAATCCCCAGAATATAAACTTAGGGTCAGACTGCACTCAAACAGAAAAATCAGCCTTTGTCAAATTGTTTAAGGAATTTAAAGATGCATTTGCATGGACGTATGACGACCTGAAAACCTTTGATACACAAATAATACAACATGTAATTCCCATGAAGCCTCAATTGAAGCCATTCCAACAAAAACTAAGGAAGATGCACCCTACTTTAGAACCGACACTAAAAAAAGAATTGAACAAACTGCTTGCTGCAAGAATCATATTTCCCGTACGTGACACACAATGGGTAGCGAACCTAGTTCCTGTTAGGAAGAAAAATGGAGATATTAGGTTATGTGTAGATTTCTGAAATCTAGACCGATCATCAGAAAAGGACAACTATCCAGTTCCACCAATGGAACAGATCCTCCAGAAAGTATCCGGTGCCCAGATGCTATCTTTGCTTGACGGGTCTTCTGGGTATAACAAAGTCTTGGTTTCCCCCACAGATCAACTGAAAACTACCTTTAGGACCCCTTGGTGAACCTATGCCTATAGGAAGATTCCCTTCAGACTGATAAACGCCGAGGATACATTCCAAAGGGAAATGGATGTTTCTTTCAGAGGCTTGCTCAACCATTCTGTTGTTGTCTATCTAGATGACGTGACTGTATTTTTGAAAACTAGGTCTGATCATATTTCACATCTTCACAAAGTTTTGGAACGTTGCAGAAGGTTTGGTATTTCCCTCAATACCAAGAAAACGATTTTTGCAGTCACAGAGGGAATTTTATTAGGATTTGTGCTATCGAAGGAAGGAATTATGATTGACCCTGAACGAACTGAATCCATTTCCAATATTCCTTCCCCCCCCTACTAAGAAAGCAATGCGGTCCTTCATGGGATAGATAAACTTCATGAGGAGATTTGTCTCGAGTTTTTCTGAGATAGTTCACCCACTACAAAACATGATAAAGAAAGATAGAAACTTTTCATGGGGAGAGAAAGAGAGAGAATCATTTATCACGATTAGAGAAGCCATAGTTGAAGCTACCTCACTCTTAAGTCTTGACTTTAGGAAAGACTTTATTTTTTATACCTTCGCCTCCGACATATCGTACGCTGCTATCCTTACCCAGAAGAATCAAGAATACCATGAAGTACCAATTTCATTCATGAGCTCAAATTTGAAAGGAGCTGAATTGAAATACCACGAAGTAGATAAACAAGCCTTTGTTGTGTTCAAAGCAGTGAAACATTTCCGGCCCTATATTCTGCAGTCGAAAACTAAGGTCATTGTTCCATTTTCCGCTGTAAGAAATCTGTTAGTTCAGAAAGATTTAGGGGAAAAAAGAGCACATTGGATGGCTGCTTTACAGGAGTATGACCTTGAGATTAAACCCTCTCAGGTTGTACGAGGGTTACGGTTGTGTAAACTGGCAGCTGAATCAACAGACCTTCCTGCTAGCCAGGATGATTTATCCTTAGATGATTCATTGCTGCAAAAGGAAGTTTGATTTATCCCAGATCCTGTCAATTCTTGGTACATTGACATCCGTACTTATCTTGAAACAGGAAGTGCTCCAGACCATTTGGAGCCAAAGAAAAAGAGAGTTGTTAGGTTAAAATCAACACCTTACCAGTTGGCGAATAATATACTTTTCAGGAAGAATGCAGATGGTGTTCTACTCCGCTGTTTAGAAAAGGAGGAATTTGATTCAGTTTTAAAACAATTGCATGATGGCCCTGCTGGTGGTCACTTTGGTGGCAATACCACTGCTCATAAGGTTTTGAGAGCAGGTTATTTTTGGCCGAAATTATTTAAAGATGCTCATTCCTTCGTGAGAAAGTGTCAAACATGCCAGATGGAATCCGACAGAGTTAAAAGGCCAGCATTTCCTTTACAACCTATCACTGTCGATAGACCTTTTCAGCAGTGGGGACTCGACATAGTGGGACCAATTAACCCTCCTTCCTCTCTTTAGCATAAATACATCATAACCGCCATTGATTATTTTACCCGATGGTCTGAAGCTGCTCCACTACGGGGGTACTCGATTTCGTTGAAACTCATATAATTACCAGATTTGGACTGCCTAAGTCTTTAGTCTTTGATAATGCCTCGTATTTTTCTTCTGGAGAATTAACAAAATTTTCATTAGAAAAAGGAATTAGAATCAGGTATTGGACAAATTATCATCCACAAGGCAATGGCCTTACTGGATGATAATTTTCAGATAGGTGACCTAGTTTTAAAATGGGACAAGGCACATGAGGGAAAAGGGGAACACACGAAATTCCAATGGCTCTGGTTAGGTCCATACGTAGTAGCAGAAAAACTAGGCCCGAGTACTTTTCGGTTGCACACTTTGCAAGGACAGATCGATACGTTTTCGGTGAACGACCAAGTCCTTAAAAAATACTTCTAGTAGTCTTGCATTGCTCAATCACTCTCATTGTGCATTTCCGTTGTATATAATTCTGTATATATTCATTTTGTTCGTTTCGAGCTTCAGATCTGTATAGTCGAATGATCTTGTATTCTCTGATTATCTTCAATTCAGTCATCTTATCCACTTACCCAAAATTTCAGATGATGGATCATATAAAATAATTCGTTCTCTGCAAGATAATTCTAATTCAAGCTGTCTCACAGGTTGCTGTTATCTCAAACAAAATTTCAAGCAACCTGTGGTATTCACTTTTGATTTCACCATCCCCTTTCGGCTACAATTTCTGTACATAACATGTAAATAGTGTTGTACATATGCTTTATCTATTACTAACAGATTCTAATTCTGTAATTAGTATTCCTTGTCAAATAAATTTGTATATATATGTTTACAAAGTTTGAGAAGAATCAACAGTTCAGCTTGACAAGCTGGTTGGTGGGAAAAGTATGCAATATGAAATGACTGAAATACACATCGGATTGAAATCATTGATTTCGCGTGAAGTGTCTGATGCCTCTAGAGTGATTTGATCCCAAAATTGTCATAGTGTCTTCACCTGTACAGTTTGTGCAGCAATCCTTGGTTGTTATCTTCGAATGCCTACCTACAAACCAATTCTCAGGAAATTTCTTTACTGGTTCCAGTGGTGTCCAAAAGGTTTGAAGACCAGTTGGAGATATCTAGTCATCCTTAAGCTATATCAAGAAACCAGTGGTTTTCTCATTCAGTTCTTAAATACATCTGTAAATAAAACCTTAGCAATAAAATTTTGGTCCAAGAACAAGAGGTATTTTCATAAAGCTGACCTGTCATGATCATCAGCCCTGTTGGGGATGACATCACCGTATCTGGTCACCAAGCCAGGGTGATGATCCTTATTTGAAAAATGGGAATCAGGAGGTCTCATCACGAGCCTGACTGTTCATCTCCATTAGTTCTCGTGAATGATGCTGTCAACATCTGGTCACCTAGCCAGGGCAGTAGTCTTGAACCAAAAATTTCACCAGTTTTTCATTAATAAATATGAAAGGGGTTAATTAGGGAACATAAGGTCTCATCATGAGCCAGTTTTTTATGATCATAAATTCTATTGGATTGACGTTGTCATCATCTGGTCACCGAATCGGGGCAACGACTCCCAGTTTAAAAAAAAAAAAATTGTGAGACAAGAGGTCTCATTGCGAGCTGGGTTGATCAATTTTTGATAGGATTGGTGAATAATGCTACCATTATTTAGTCACCAAGCTAAGGTAGTATTCCCTGATTAATGTTTTTCATATTTACTTGCTTGTATATAATTTGTATATATGAATTAAAAAAAATATATTTTTTATAATGTTTGACACCTGGAACAAGGAAGAAATCATCTGATATTCTTGAAAAGCCATATCTGTCACTAGAGTCAACTTACCAGTTTTTTCCTTGAAGACTCCCATTCGAACTAAGTCATTTTGCTTCCTGCTTATCAAAGGTTGAATTGGACAAGGAATACCCAAGTAACAACTAAAGGCTCATTGCTGAAGAACCTGCCAAGGTATGGTTGTATTTTGTTGGATAGGTTTGGGAATTAAATCACTCAAGCAGATGTTTGACACTTTAAGGTATTATCTTTGATTTTCTGAAGTATGGAAGTTTTTTTTTTTGCACAGATATAACTGGTTGGGTCCCAACATGTCGCCATTTGTTGACAGGAAACACCCTTCGGACCAATTTGATTATTTTAATTTGTCTCTTCATTAAATTATTGAAGGTCCTATATCAATACTCATAAAGTTATATTTTAGGAGTGCCTTCAGAATCTTTGATTCTGAAGGTACTCCCAATAAGGTTATAGTTTTGATTAAGGCATTAGAAATGGAAGTGATGTTAGATATCAAATTGGTTTGACCATATCAATCCTACTTTATCTCCAGTTTGATCATTATGATTTTATGATTGAATGAAGTTTTGAATTTTAGCAGCTCCTAAAATTTACAGATTGGATCATTCATGCGGATTAAGGTTATGTAAAAGTATCACACTTATTGTTTCTATTGTATGACTTATGAACAAATACATTACACGACACATTATTATTTTGATCTATCTACATAATCTCAATGAATTCACTTACCTCAAGGAATGAATCTCACCATGGCGATCATGAGGATAAAAGCTCATCTCATATCATTAACACAATTTTGTCATTTTGTACACTTATCCTTATGTCTGAACTTTGCATTTTATGATGAGGAAAACCTATGTGATTATGAATTTTTCAATGATGCCTTGGAGTGAGGTTAATTCTAGTAATTCGATCAGGTTGATTAATGTGAAAATCCTCACAGCAGATCTAAGAGATGATGTATACCTCACAAGAAAGTAATTGATTAACATTAATTAAGCAAGAAAATAGAAGAAGAGTGGTCAATGCAGTATAATGAGCAATAGAATAATAATACAGTAGAACTTGGATAGAAGCAAAAATATTTCACACACACTAATTAATTAATCACAATATGGACAAATAAATAGTACAATGCATGAGGATTCGAATGCGTAAGGTGGCAATTCGAATTAGCCTTCATGGACTGATCAAAGGATCACTGGAGTGTCATCGAAGCACAAATAGTAGTCTATCTCATCATCAGTGGAGTCATCAATGCTCAAGTAACTGTCAACCATCAGTCAAACTGAGTCTAATTGAGTGTGGTAGGTGTAAATGAGTGTAACTGATGAAGGAGGCTCAATGGAGGGCGCATGAGGAGCTAACTGGAGTCAGAATGGGCAGTCTAGTCTCACTGGAGATCCATCGGAGTGATACAGTCAGTTGAGAGTCAGTCTAGCCTTAAATCAAGGAAAGAACTGATGATAACTCAATTAACTGTAGTGCAACTGAGTGGTAGGTGAGAGAGGGCGCATGAGATTCATGCAATTGCATGAAAGGGCGCACTAAGCACTAGGAGGGATAAAAATGATTTGAGAGAAGCTCCCGGGGGCTAGCTAACTGAGGGCTAGGTGCTGGACTGATGATTGGGATGCATGCAAATGCATGCAAACCCTAAAAGTGCATGCATGACTGCAAATGCAAATAATGAAAATGCTGCTAGGACTAGGATGGAGTATAGGAATATCCTAACAATTAAAGCATTTCCCAAGGCATGGTTATAGTTATGGTTATATTTATTTCTTGTTTCATATCATTACAATATCAACCATGATTTCAGTTTGATCAATCATATCATTCCCCACTAAACTTTGTCATTATTAATTTGTATTGGGGGGAAGTTATGCGATTGTAACCTTTTAATTTATGCTTTCAAGGTAAGACCAAACCATGGGTTTTATCTCAACGATCGTATTGATAAGGAGGTATGTCGGTTTAATATTGGCATTAATGTGAAGATTAAGGGTTTGATATTTTCATAACTAGCTGCTGGCATCTGTTGATTCATAATGACACAAATGTCACCTCTAGCTATTACCCGCTCACCACATTCCCGAAGACCATTATTGCACCGTATGCGCTCTGCAAACTCAACTATTTTTCTCTGGTTCAGTGCTATTATTGCCTGACTTTCCTTACGCGAGTTTGAGTGTTTATTGTACTCAGGTAATATGAGGAGGGTTATAGTTTTGCTGGTTCGGAGAGCTTTAGACGTAGGTCCCTTTGATTCGCCTGTATCGATTTTTGACCTTTCAGTATCTTGGACGGCCTCCTTTACCCTCATGGCTCCTATGTCACGTTTTTAACTCATTAGTGATGAATATTTGGATGCAGTTCCAGAATGTGAAGAGCCGGTTAAGAAAGTAGGGTGGCTAGGGTTTCTACAGAAGTTTTCTGGTTTTAATATGGCAGTTTCTCAGGCTTTTGCAACCTCATTTGATGGTTCGAAAGCACAAATTGGGGACATTGAATTACAGTTAACAGAAGAATTCGTCTCTCAGGCGATAGGTTTTCCATTGATAGGAGAATGATGGTTCAAGGGTAAGCATATGAATGGTCAAGAATGGAAAGGGTTTTTAATCAAATCTAATCAATAGGTCGAGTCTAAATTCGGTTTCCCCTCGAGAATGTTGAAGAATAAATGGAAGTCCTTACTTGGGCTTATTATCAGGTATGTAACATGCGAAGGCCGTCTTTCCCAGACCCATTTTTATCACTTAAAGTTGCTGTCGGTTTTTAAGGGTCATCCAATAAACATGCCATATTATTTCATCAATAGCCTGCAAAAAATGGCTTGTGCCTTTCAGTCCAATATAGCCGATAAAGATCGCAGCCTCTTTCACCATGGATTAATCAAAATTTTGATTTCACATAGGTTAAGTCAACTAGGTGCTAGCTAGTGTTCTTTTCTAAAGAGGAATGGGTATGGGATAAATGAAGAGTGGCCTTAAAATAGCCCAAAAACGCAATGTAAGTGAGGGGGTGATGCTTTCGAGAAACTTGACCTAGAAACCAGTGATGAAAGTGAGGAAGTCGGTTCTATTAAAACCTTGGGTCAGGATGAAACAACAGTAAAATTGGAATCTAACCCCAAAGCCGTATGTGAAAACCCCTAATTCGAGATAGATATACTTGTCATCACTGCTTGTCCCGTCGATAAATATCCTCTTGGTTTGATACGAACCTATGGCATTCCACAAGATGAGGATGAGAGTCGTAAAGCCATGAGCAATAGAGCAACCCGCAGGACCACCCGTAGTATGGCTGCGACTCGATTTGCAGAGAGAAATTTGTTCGAATTGGATGCCCCCATTGTAGAACTCAGTGACTCATCGGACTCTCGGCCAAATAATGACGCCATGGAACCAATTGAACCCAAATTTTTATATGATTCAACGTCTGAAACACAGGCACGAAACGCACAACAATCAAATCCTATTCCTCATATAGATCAAGAAGTTGACCAAAATTCGTGTAAAGGGGAAGAAAGGGTTGGTGAACCGAATGTGGAGGTAGCAGAAGTACTTGTTCAGACACCCCAAGCTTAGGTGATATCATCCTTGGAGATTGATCTTAAAGAGATCCAACTGATTCATTCCTTTGCTATGAAGAAATTGTTAACCTGAAAAATGAACTGACGACTCGGGCTGAAAAATGGAACTTTCTTAAAGAGAAGAAGTGCAGAGAGATTTAGAGCTAAAATAAGCGAAGCTAGGAGGGTTTCCTCTGTTCGAGTTGCAATTGAATCTTCCCCAAAACGCTAATTCTCTTAGAAAGAAAATCACATTTTTGTTTGATAATTAAATTTTGTCAACTTATAGAATTGTGAAGAACCGATAGATACAGGTAAATCATTCGCATTTTGGCTCTTTTTTTCAAGACAAAGTGTTTTATAAGGATACTCGCAGAATTAAAATGATGCAGGCATCCGATTTATCATTTATTTTTATTTATCAACACTTTGTTACTGATTCTGTTTTGAAAAAATTACAGGTGTCATTTTGTTCGTGAGTGGAAGATCAATTCTGTTGCTTGCGGTTTTGGAACGTGCTTGTTGGAGCTTACCTGTTCCTTGATGCTATGAACATGGAATGATTTACTGATGTGCTGGTAGCTTATTTTCTATTTATGACATTGGTAGTTTTTGGAATATCGGTTTCAGTGAACATCTTCATGTAGAGGGCAGGATACTAGATTCGTCCAGTAAGTCAGTTATCTCCTCTCCACACTACTCTATCCTGATTTGACTCAACGAAATACCTAATTCATGGAAGAATTGGCATAGACTTGTACTAAATTTCTGTTGAATATTTGGATAAAGATCCTCGTAGTTTCATGGAGATATGGTAGTTAATGATTAGATGCTCTAAGTTTTCTATATAAACAAGTTCAAGACATGGTACAAGGGTTCGATTCCTGGGAACTGAGAGTAACATTTTCAAAACAGTGTTATAATATTTTCTTCTTTACGTTGAAGTCTTCGTTGAATTTATTCCGGAGAATTGAGCTATTGCAAAAGTTTCAAGACTCTGATCAAGTTTTGACATCTCTATTATCTATGATGCATCTAGTTTTCTGGTTTATTCTCTCTTGTCTATCTTTCATTAACACATATATATACTGTGATATTATATGTTGAGTTATCATTTCATTGATTTGAATTAATGTGTTATTTTGGGATACGAGCAATTTATTTCAAAGCTGAAAGTGATTAACTGTTTCTGGTTATTTTAGGTTTGCATAAATTAAGTATTCAATTACTTCTTGTTTGTATGCATGTTGTGTCTTATGTACAAGCTGAGTTGTGACTATGTGTTTCCATATTACCAAAATTACATAATAGATTGATATTACTGGTTTTAGTCTAATTTATATTACAATCATTCTGTAGGGGATTTTTAATCTTATGTAGGAAGATAACACTTCATTTTAATGCTGGGGATTTTTATGCCATATTAAAGTGTTAGTTGTCCTTTTGTTTCAGACTTGAAATCATAACATTTCTCATGCTCCTTTCCAGGATAGGAAATAGTTATTAGATCATTGTAGTGTAGATTTAGGAGCTATTAAATAGTTGCATGTTTAGGATAGTTATTAGAGTTAGATAGGTATTAGTTTCAGTTTCTTTCATTAGTTAGCAGTTGAAATAAGAAATTTGATACTCACCCACTCTCAAGAGACTCTCTACTTTCGAGAGCAAACCATAAGGGCAACAAGGCCTCGATCCTGTGAGAAACAACTACCAACAAACACATATAGGGTTGCATTAAGTCCTCTGCGTGGGTTGTTTTTACATAAGTTGGCCAAGGTCATTTTTCCAGGCGAACATGCCGTCACAAAAGAACAAGCTATAGCACTTGCCCAGTACTTAGACTTGGTTTATGCTCAATTTGGCACTCTATACGATATTGTCCCCGATGCACCCTGCCCTACCTACGACCCAACAAAAACACCTACGGGACCTCATGCCAACGACATCATCGATTCCATTCAAAACCAACCTGCTTCATAACCCAATGGATCACATAGCCACTCTGGCTCCACCCCACCTCCATCACAGGTTAGGAACATCACCAACAGGTTACCCATCCCTGCTGCCACTAAAGACGTGAATTCAATCCAATTTGCTTCACCTCAAAAGTCCGGTGGTAAAAATAAGAACAAAGGAAAAAACAAAAAGTCTTCTAATCAGGAGGATCCCAAACAAAACAATCCTGATGACACCAAACCAAAGTGGAAGGTTAAGTATCATTGTTTGCTGTGCAATGGCGACCACTTTACCAAAGAGTTCCCACATTGGGACGAGGTCCAAAAGTTACTAAAATGGAATCAGACACCGCAGTTTTAACCGATCCCTTCCCCACGCAACAACAACAGATGACCGTGCAACAACACTCTCCTTCTCAAGGAGAACCATCCTCTACCGCTCACGTTCTCATGATGCGTAGTGAGACTGTCAACTTGAACACTCGATGATGTTCTTATGAATCAGTCCCAACTAAGGAATCTAATGGAAGTAATACCGAAAAACCTTCCACCTCTACATCGTATATCCCGCCGCCTCAAGGTTCTCTCACTATTGAGAAACATGTACATCATATCAAGTATAACAATGCATATCAATCACACCAAGCAATCACATGAGACAATAGACACACAAAGTTTCACTAGGGAAAACCATAAAGGTGAAAAAACCCTACAACTTCCTCAGAGATAGAAAGAGCAATGATACAACCCAAGTACAAGAGATAGTCTTCTCTAGCAGCTACTCCTCCTTCCTCACTTGTGCGCCACTTTCCGAGTAGTGTAGAAGTGAATAATGAGATGATCAAATAGAGTGCCTCCTGCACTCTATTTATACATGACCTGACCTGCCTAATAACCTAGTAGGGCCGACTTGTCTAACTCAGTCTAATAACCCATGGTTATACTATTCAGGGCCGACCCCACACTTGGTGGTCTAATAACCCATCACTTGTAAGTTGCGACACTTGTGACACTTGTCAATACAAATGACGACACTTCCGTATAGAGGAATAATAACATCTCTATAGGAGTACAATATAGATAGGTGAAATACATTCCGAAGTTACAATTACATCAACAAAGAGCACGATTAGAAAAGCTGTTTTCAATCCCAATGCTCGGGCTGCTCAAAACTACAACATTGTAGAGGACTTAGCGCAAGCTCCTTGTGCTATGTGGACATTGGAAGTCTTGTAAAACTTCCCTAATCAACATAAGATTCTCCTCGCTGCTATTAGCGCTGTAGACCCCGATTCCTAAAAAACCATTATGTTCTGACTCGAGTACTTCAAATCGAGGCTTTCCCACCAACTTGCGTTCCAAATCGTTACCAATGTCGCTGGGAAAAGAATCCATCGTACTGTATTATAAGAAGGATCATCCACCTCGGTAATGCCATTATCCTGTTGGGGAGCCATCGACTCTCCCGAGTTGAACCATTCCCCTACCACTCTGAAAGCATTTGACGATCGTGGATTCCAACGAAATGGGCTGTTACAGGCTTTGGAAATAGAGCTGGGGGGAAAGACCGTTTCCATCAACGTGGAGGTAGTCGCCGCCCCATTGGATTATAATATACTCCTTGGTCGTTATTGGTTTTATTCCATGACTGTGGTTGCATCTTTCGTATTCCGCATCGTGCAATTTCCCCACCAAGGGAAAATTGTTATTGTCGACCAACTGGATTTCTGTACACCGGACACCACTACTCACCCGATGGACAATGTACCACTCTTAGATCATTCGTCACAGATATATGAGAGTGTGGGGGTCAGACTCCTCAAGGAATCATACCTCATGGGAGTCTTTCCATCGTCGGATCCCCCTTCCCATGTTTCCACGGTGAACATGATTTCTTCTATGATCCCATCACCAGCCAACTCCCATGACCAATGGCTCGTTCTTGAGCTTGATAAGTTGGAATTGATTGGAGATGTCATGCCTCTCACACCAACAAAAGCTATTTATGAGGCTACCCGATTGACATATGATGACCACTCCTCAATGGCATTTACATCCCGTTCTACACCCTTACAGGGGACTCCATCCCAACCAGATCCTCTCCTCCACAATTTCCATTTTGACGAGTCCATTATGGAGATCATGAGTGTGGAAGAACCCCCATGGGAAGACCTCCACCATCGATTGTATTTCCTCCCACCACTAGATTTCATTGAGAACCACACTGAAACAATCATCTCGCCAGATGTATTTCCCTATACTCAATCTCCTATCCTCACTTGTGATATAGTCATCGAGGGTAACTTGGAAAACATTATTCCTACTTTGCTGATTGACATCTCAACCACACCAGGAGTCGTGGAACATATTCGTATAGGCCAAAATTGCTCTCCTGAAGAGATTACCTCATAGAAATCCTTATTCAAATAGTTCCATGACGTATTTGCATGGAGCTACGAGGAAATGCTCAGGATTGATCCTGCTATTGTGGTACATGAGGTCCAAACATATCCCGATGCTAAATCCATCCGAAAAAAATTACGTCCAGTGCACCCTAGGAAAACTGCGGCTATAAAGGATGAAATTGAAAAGTTGTTGAAGGGTGGTTCCATTTACCATGTCCCCTTGACAGACTGGGTCTCCAATGTCATCCATGTTGCCAAAAAATAGGGCACTAATAGGCTTTGTGTCGATTACAAGGACCTCAATAGGGCTTGTCATAAGGAAAACCACCCTAACCAGTTTATCGACCAAATCATCGACAACTATGCTGGAGGCATCATCTTCTCATTCATGGATGGATTTTCTATCTATAATCATATTGAGTTCCACCCGATTGATAAACATAAAACTGCTTTCATCTGCCCGTGAGGTACATTTTCCTATCAAAAACTACCTTTTGGCCTTAAAAATGCTGGTGCCACATTCCAGCGGGTTATGTCGTATGCTTTCCACGACGTGAAGGACTTTGTAGAACCATATCTCGATGATCTCCCTGCTCATTCGAATCGTCGTGAGTTCCACATTGACCATCCGATGATAATATTCCTCAGATGTAGGCAGTATAACATCCATCTAAACCCTCACAAGTGCATATTCTGTGTCGATTCTAGATGCCTCCTAGGATTCATAATTTCCAAAGATGGGATCCGTATTGATCCCTTGAAGGTGGAAGCCATCGTTTCTCTCCCATGTACAAGGGATATACCGAAACTACAGAGTTTGCAGGGGAAGGAAAATTACTTCAGGCGTTTTGTGTGTAACTTCGCTGAGAAAACGAAGGGATACATGATATTGTTAAAGAAGGAAGCTCCGTTCATTTGGGATGATTCTGCTCAGTAGTCATTCGACAACCTAAAACATGCTATCACCCATGCGCCTGTGCTTCAACTGCCTGATTACACCAAGTATTACATCTTCTATCTTGCTGCTTCCACTAGCACTATTGCTATGGTTTTGGTCCAGGAGCATAGCAACATCCAGGAACATGTAATTTACTACCTTATTAAGGCTCTCATCGAATCCAAAACATAGTATTCACATGTTGAGAAACTCCATGTCGCAACAGTCATTGTTGTCCAAACGTTCTGCCATTATATCCTCCTTCGCACTACCAATATCATTGCCAACTCTAACCGTATGTACCACACCCTCACATGTCAGGTGCTAGGGGGAAAGTATTCGTTTTGGATCGTCATTCTTCAAGAATTCAACCTCCAGTTTGAGAAGGCCTAGTAAAAAAAGTCTTTGGTTTTTACGGAGCTTATATGCAAACTTCCCCGTACTTATACGGGAACTGATCCCATTGACTCCCTCCCTGACGAGTCTTTGTTTCTCATAAGTAATTATGACCCATGGTATGGAGACATCACTTTGTATCTCCAAACCCAATGTTTCATTCCTCAGTTATCTCGCGACGACCACTGTTGTGTGCGTCACCACGCAAAGTACTACCTAATCATCAGTGATACCTTATACTGTCGTGGTGTTGATTCTATCGTCCGACGATGTTTAACCTAGGAAGAGGATGAACACGTTCTCAATGATTGTCACTCAGGGGCATATGGTGGTCATATTTCTGGGATGGATACAACTCAAAAAATATTACGTGCTGGATACTATTGGCCTTCCATCTTTAAAGATTGTATTGAATCCATCAAGAAGTGTCCTCCTTGTCATCTTTTTCATCACAAAACGTGCGCTCATCTAGCCCCACTATATCCCGTTATTGCCGTCAGCCCCTTTGCAAAATGGGGCATAAGATCCCATAATCATCAATGAAACACAGTATATAAAACCATAAAAGTGTTTTTTATATATATATCATCATGTCCATATAACACAAAAATGTGGTACCGATACATAATCTGAAGCATATGAGCTTTCAGTAAGTCTCCACTACAAAAATATGAATCCCATAGCTTTCAGTACATAAATGTCCTACATGAGCTACTCCCTAACATGCTCATGGTAACAGACGATATCCCTGACCACTCTACGGAGTAGTAAACCAAAGCGTGCCGAGACTCCTACGACCTGTCGCTGATATTGACGAGGCATATTATCACTGGCAGCATTCGGTATATCCGATGTCAGCCTCTGGAGGTTCTCTTCCAGCTCCTGTAGCTCCTCTGTCGCATCCTGATGCGGGGCTGCTATGTCGTGTAATACCGCTCTCCGCTTGATAGGAGAGGTACCCAACGGTCTGGTAGGGCCAACATCTGCACACGACATGTATGTAATGTCAATATCACTCCAAAAACATCGAAACACATAAAATGAAAAACACAACAGAATCATAGTTCTTACCTAGGTTTCTCCACTGCTCCCCCTCAGGTAGAGTCAGGTTCGGGTCACCCCTGAAATATGTCCCTGCATACGGATAGTCCTCAATCATGAGGAGTTGATCATCCAACCATCTGAATTAAATAGGATTGTAGCTAATAATGGCCCCCCCACCTCCGTGGCAGGCCATGACCTCGGTCCAATGAACCATGTGAGGATCTCTCGGATCTAGATCCTCCCTCGCTACCTGTGGTCGTAACAACAGAACTCGTTCTAGGATGAACGAGACTACAATAGAGCCATAGATGAACTACTTTAGATCACCTTTACGACATTTGGTGAGCTGATCCTTGAGGTTTGTGAGGAGTCCCTTGCACCAGTTGAATACAGTAGGGGCCGTGCACTCAACGACATACAACATGTGTTCCTTTGTGGCCTGCTGGAGATCCCTGCTCCCCGCCACTTTGTCTATACAAAGCATAACTATGCGTAATGACCGATCTCTCACGTTCTCGATGGAAATATTCCCACCAAGAATCTGAGTACCAGCTGTGCAGAATTGCGCAACTAGACTCTCCGTAGATTGGTCACTACCACGTGGCCCTGATAAAGAAACCGATGCACCTCGTCGAGACAAACCTATTAGAAAGTAGATGTCCTCAACATCTATAGTCAAGGTGTGAACACCAACCCGGAAGTATTGTTGGTCCGGATCCCACCATCTAATCAAGTGCTCCCTCAGTGGTACTTGGGATCTCATGCCCTGGATGTGGAAAAACTTCAGTAGCCCACATTGTTGAAGTGCATGCATAGTGTGAGGATCATTTGCCACTTGAGAATCCTCCAACTCACGTTCCCTTTCTCTCCATTGGATCACCATGATGACTCAAACCTATCCAAAACATGTTCAAACAACCATTAGAACTTTGATTTACCCTTAAGACTTGAATTTTTGGGCTCATTCATCAGTTTTTGGGGGCGGATTGCGCTGGCTCACCCCGTCTGTGTAGACAGGGTGACGTCGACGCACTTTACCCTTGCGTGAAGTTTTTCAGGGAGCCCTAGATGCAATTACCGTAAGGGGAAGTGCGTCACCCAAAAGGCGCACAATTCCCCCACTTACAAGCTTAAAAACCCCAAAAATTGACATTTAAAGCGAATCTAATCCAATAGAAAGTAAGAGGGAAAGGAAGTTAGGTTTACCTGGCACTGACGGTGTCGAAAACGATCGATCGAAACTCCCATAATCAATGCTCGGAATTTGGCTCCAAATGGTGTTTTTTACCCTTCCCAAATTGGTAAAACAACAATGGTAAATGTTTTTTACTATTTGACCCTTTTATATTGAAAAATTGGAATATTTGTCATTTTAATTTATTCTTTTTGTGGGTCTATTTGCTATAGTTGATGCTATTTTTTTTTTTTTATGTTTGAACACCTAATTTGTTATCTTGACTTAGTTTTTGGAGTCTATAGATAAAGTAAAGCGATATAATGGATTTTCGGCAGCTATTGTAGTCATTTCACCTTTGATTCTCCAGTCTCAATGACTTTTGAGCGTTTTTTCTATTATGTCGCTCATTAAATTTAAGCATTAATGGCACTGAGCTCACTCTTGTTCTTTCTCGTGATCGTAAAACGATGAGAATAAGTTACCGAGTTATCTTTTATCGCTTTTTTGTGGTCGTAAAACCCCCATGAAAAAGAGACCCCAGATGAGTCCTTCTTTAAGCTCTGTTCAGACTCCCTAAATGTGAAAAGATTGCCAAGCGAACTTGGTACCTTCACACTTGTAAAAGTATTTGAATGTTCGTATTCCTAGAGGTAGTTTATCCTTTTTCCGGACCGGGAGGCACTAATTACAAAAAAGGAGCACTCCAGTTAATCATGAATGGAAGAGTTCTCTCTCGCATTGTTTCATCCTTTTTCGGGCGAGGAGACTAACTGTTATGAAAAAGAAACTTTGGAGTCTTCTTTAGTTTTTTTCAGACTCTCTAAACATGAAATGACGCTGAGTTTACCTTCTTTGGACTCGTTAAAATTCGACATCAAAGGGCCCGTTTCGGGACGAACCCATCCTATCCCAGGTTCGTAAAACATTTGGGATTGGACTTGTCCAAATGATGAGCTATACCGAGCATCTGTTACCCTCCTCAAGCTCGTTAAAAAATATAAGAGGTACTCATAAATCATGATGGGGATAAGGAAAGGGTTTTTATTTCGTTGTAATCATGGAAGTACTTAGTCTCTCTTGAACATGGCATTCATATACATTTGCATTCACATGCTTGGGTAATCTGTTTGTCCTTGATTCATTGATTCCATGAGTCTTTCCTCTCCTTTGGGTTATCCATAGAATGCTTCCCTCATCCGTTGCGTTAAGGGTTGGTATCATTCTCGTTGTGTCAATACTGCCAAGTCATGCCATGCCCATGTTCAAGAGATCTCTATCCATCAAATTATTATCTGTAGTCATTCTACCTTCAACAATGTCGGTTTTCCCTGAGTCAGTCTCAAACATTGCTCTACTGTTGGATTTGATCCAAAACATCTTTGATCATGTTTCATGTCGATGATGGGGGATACATCATGGCCCTCCTTTGACAGATTCATCCTTGTCGACTTCAACGCATCATCCAAATATTGAATCTAGAAACCAATCAAGTACCTTGGACCTGCATGCCTCAATGGAAGGTTACCTTGCTTTAAACATGAGTTCACTTCATTGGCTCTTGATTGAAAGATTCCATCAAGTGTTCGACCTAAACTCATCTGATTCATATTCGATGGTATGTACTATGATACCTTCGGAATCATTGACATCAATGGTGATCTCCCTCGTGCTTGTTAACGATATACATCAATTCCCGGTAATCAAGTGGTTTCTACCATGTTCGAATCCAAGACATTGTAATTGCATGGCTAGATTCATATCATTGTGGGTTTGACTTGAATACCCTAGGTTAAGTCATAAATCTCACCTAGGTTGCGATGGAGATTGTTTTGAGTCATATTATACGGATCCACTTTGTATTGTTCGTGGCTGTGTTATCATCTCATCATGGATCTACGCTTGTTTCTAGTAGCCATGATTGTGTCCAGTTGGTCTTTACTATCATGGATCTACATTGTATTGGTTGGAAACCATGTTGTGGGTCGTGTGAGACATGTATCTCAGAGTTAGTTGTACTGTAGTAGTCCTTTCCAACTGGTGATTATTTCCTCAACCCCTTATCTTGCAAATCATTTCACCTGTTCTATTTTACCAGCTTCATGCTTTGGGGGGCATTCTATTACACCAAAATATCATCACCATGAGACAGGTGTCATCCCCATGTCTTAATCCCTGAAGTACCTTGGCTTGGATGTCATAAGAGAGGTTGATTTCCCTTTCATTTTACCTTTTCTAGCAACCTTGACACACTTTGCTTTCCAGCAAGGGGCGTTCGACCTATGGTGACGCACTCTGCAACTTAGCAGGATACGTCGCTGGCGCAGATTGTCCTTGTACATCATGCAGTGATCTAGCTTTGACGCAAGTTGTCCTTCTGCAAGGTGCATCAGAGTTGGTTAAAATGGATAAAATGGAGCTTCGAGCGACTTCTCAAAGCTTGGTGTTGTGGAGGCTCATCCCTAAACATGTGGTGAGGTGTCCTTCATTTCCCTAACCTATTGGGATGATCCCTTAGATATCTCCCCTAAATATTCAACCTATTCTATCCATCTAGCCCTATAAATACAACCCCTCTCTCCACTGAGAAAGGAGTAAGGATTATGCACCCTCATGCTGGTGGAATTTAGTCGGATTATTCTTCTTCATTTGAAGGAGGCTAGGAAGCTTTGCATCCTTTGAGGAAAGATCACACATGTTGGCGTTGCGACGTTAAGGATTTGGTTGTGGAATTTCTTCCTTATGTTCTTCTATTCATTACATTAATACAAGTCCTTTCCATAAGTGTTATTGTGTTGGTAATACTTAGGATTTTCCTCCTTAACTATTAATCTAGATTAATTCATGTTTATATGCTTTTACTGCTCGTATGTTTCCACTTGCTTGATATGGTTTTGCAGCTAAAGATATGAATAATTTAGATCTTGGAGAAATAAGGAGAAAGGAACTACAAACGTGAGGTAAGCCACATATTGACCCGTCTTGTATTTCTATTGATCTAGGAAAGTGACTGGTATTGTGTATTCATTTGGTTCTAGATCCACTTGGACTAGGGGGATATCTGTTTGAGTACACTCATGTAGATTGTACGCAAACAAATTGCCACTTAGTCCAATTTATAGTTGGATCTAAGAGCTTACAATCATATAGAAATTATATAAGTGGATGGGGGTCCACCAGAAGTGTTATTGGCACTTTTTTGATGTTTTTTGGTCACAAATCCTCTCACTTTCGTGATGGATCTGCTAAACAACAGTGAGCTAAAATGCTGCAAATTAGTGGTTAGAACATACAAAATTACAGAAAAATACAAGATCTTATGCTTACAAAAATATTGGAAAATACTAAGCACTTTTAAGAATAAGAAGCTAGATCTTGATCTACAATTTAACCTTGAGATGAAGCTATCTCAATCTATGAAAAGGAAGAGGTTTGAAGTATGAACTTTGAATATGTCCCACTTGCTTTAATAAAAACATAAAGGAAAGAAGATTTTGTTTATATGAAGAAGATGGAACAACCACACACTATTTATCTTTGGAAGAGAGGAGGAGAAATGATGCCTGCAAAACCAATATGTTAACCAAAATATAGAAGCAACCAACCACCAAGATTGGAAAAAGAGTCAAGACTAGATCAACCTCCAAGGCTTAGCATCTGATCCTGCACAACTTCAAAAGCACTCATACACCAAAAAGATTATATCTAGTATATCAAATGATTAGAAATTAAGAGGGCAAGAGTACAACTGAATACTATTTTTTGCTCCTAGATCTCTAAACATTCAACATAAATAAGCAACTCAATAACTATGAATGCTTACCCTACTAGGATCCAAGATCCTTGCCAAGCTAGATAAATCCACAATAGAAATATGAAAGCAAAACTAAAATTGTACAAATATACCTCACACAAGTGCATGCATGAACATGGAACACAGGAAATGAATCTCGACCTCCAAAGTATTCAAAATATTCAACAAAATAGCCAAAGCTTAAACAGTACATGAGCAGAGGTTCAATGCTCCATCATGAAGAAATGAGCATGAGATACCTTTCTTATATACAGAAATGAGAGAGGGGGAGGTGCACTTCCCAAGATAGATCCTCTTTGAAACTAGGAGAAATGGATTGATACACTTGGAAAAGGCTTGTTGACACAAGTGAGAGGTTTGGGGAGGTTAATGACACATTTCTCCAACCAATTGACACTTTTCAACCTCCATTTGACCTCTCCAACCATAAATTCTCCCCCCCTTTGGTGGATCTCCAATATTCAATCAAATCATCATTTATTTGCTCAATATTATCCCTGATTTGATTCCAACACATTTCCTTGATCTGTGGGATTGAGATTTTGCCTTTATTATGTCCTTTTTTGCCAATTAAATTGGTCTTTTTGGCCTTTTTCGAGTAAACATTAATTTTGGAGATAAGTACTGAATCAAAACTTAGGAAAAGTGGGTTTA
Source organism: Larix kaempferi (assembly GCA_027924585.1). NCBI lineage: Eukaryota > Viridiplantae > Streptophyta > Pinopsida > Pinales > Pinaceae > Larix > Larix kaempferi. Next base: position 7,105,761 of record BSBM01000129.1, on the reverse strand, counting down.
TGGGTTAAACGGGTGCTTCGGCTCAGAAAACGAGCACCCCCATGCCAATTTTCACCTCCTAACCACACTTTTATCACTTTGTTTTATTTTTTAGTTAAAATATTAATTAATCTCGTTAATTGAGAAAAATTATTTTTGTCCGAATAACTTAAAAAACCTAGGGGACCTAGTGCATGTCCATATGACTCATTTTTGATGGTTGGCATGTTAAAAATACATAGACACATAGACTTCAATAACCTCCCTAGGTTCGACCACCATGGTAAATACTCCAACTTTGAAGGTATGAGTGAAAAACTAAGGAATTATATGCCACTAAAGCGCAATGCATAATTCCTAAGAAAAAAACACTCTAGAGTATCCCCTTGATGGAAAAACCTAAGGTAGGCCAAGCCTTTTACAAAAATATCATGCTTAGACCAACTTATTACAATTCCCCCATGGGGGTCTGGACATGCAAATCTTACAAAGGGCCAAAAATTTGTCCTGATGAATCTCAGAACACTGATGATGAACAATTTGATTGTTCAAGTCTTCAACGGTTCACTCAGAATCCACCTAAGTACAACTTAGGTGGTAACAAGCCTCAAACTGAATGGTTCAAAATAAACAATCATGTTTGACGTTAATGATAGAATCATGGATTTTGTTTTTAATAATATCAATGTTCTTAATACAAAGCAGTTAAGCTCATCTATAATTTCATTCTCATGCTCTATGGAAATGAGTAAGAAATAAGAGTGATGACAAATTTAGCAAGCTATGTGAATACTCATAGTAGAACAATAAAAAAGTGGGATACACACATACCGAATTGAAAATAAAATCAAGTGGCAATGGGATATGCACAGACACGCAATTGAAATTATCTTATTTGCTATCTTAATCCATTAAATAGTCGTTGGGGAGTTTTATTGATGGATTTACCCCATATAGGGGTGTAAATACCTAGATAATAATTATCAATTGGTTTAGTTGATAGAGCATTGTTGGCAACTTTTATATTCCTTGGTGAAATAAAACTCTAACTGTGATATATATAGAAGATAAAACATAAAATCAACAACACATGATCAAACAAAGAGAGACCCAAATAACATGAATTTAGACTCATGTAATATTAACATCTCAAAATTTGTACATATGGTAGTACACTTGTTCCATGGAGGTCCAAGGGGTCAAAGTACTCTTAGCAATGCCTTAAGACGATGCACTCCATAATACAATTGAATAACAATGAATGCCCAAGTATTAAAGTTTAATGCTAGCCTAAGGGGTGAGTTCCAGTAGTTGTCATCACTAGTTACATATTTTTTCCCCTATGCACTCCACAATACAATTGAATAACAATGAATGAGTGAGTATTCAAGTTTAATGTTAGCTTAAGGGTTGAGTTCCACTAGTTATCAATGGTTTGTTACTTTTTCCCTTGGAAAAAACCGTACTATATATTCATGGAAGAATATTGAATACATACTGAAGGTGTGATTGCACTTTTTTGAGGACGTTGAATAGAGAAAACTCAAGGACAAAAATAGCCATATAGACTTTCCCTAAATACATTTGGTATGTTCTAAAAAGTACGCGGAGACTAGTGTTCCACAAAAGTGATAAGACAAACAATAGAATGCCATAATAAAGGAAAACACGACTTCACTTGTTCAAAACATTATTCAACTATCATAGGATATTTCCAAAATACTGAACACCTTGAGTAGCTGCTCACACAAACATATCATAGATCAATACACCGATGTTTTACATGGTTTAAACCCTTGAAGTGAGAAACATTCCACGACCCCATCCAAATATCTACTTGAAGAAATATTATTATGCAAAAGTAAAAGCATGTTACAAATCAACTTCTCATAATCGAGCTGTGAGATTTTCAATTGCTAGGAACTAGATTCATAAGACAATTTCACATGGAATATTTCAGACAATGAGAGAAGAAGAATAGAGAGCATAAATTGTCGAAATCACTTTGTATCTTATTCATTGATATGATAACAATATACAATACAATCTCCATGGAGAAAATCGAATTCCTTTGAGGCAATTTGGAAAGAGAAAAAAAGAAAGGCTTAGAAAAGACAAAAAACCCCCTAGATGGCAAAAGCAATTTCCAAAACTGTTCTAGAGGCTCACGAATTTGGAAAGTATGGTATGGAATCTACTGAATGAGTTAAATGGAATGTAATGATGTATTTAGGAGAGAAGAAAATGTGTGGAGGTCGAATTTACCAAGTGGTAAGAGTTTCCAAGTCAACTAGCTTTTCCTTATCCATTAGAAAGTAGAAAAATAGGATAAAGCTGTCTAAATCAGGAAAGTGTCTTTCTAATTTAGGAATAGAATAAAATCAGATAGAGTCCAAGGAAATCTTATATAGAATCCATCCAAATTCGTTTTGGTGAGTTAGGTTGGCATGTGGTCCACTAAAAGACAAAACTAGCCTATTTTACCTAGTCAAAACTTTGGAAATTAATCATAAATGATTAATTAATTTATCCTAAGTCTAAAATGACATAGGTGGGTTTTTTAAAATGTTCCAACACCCGCCCTTAAGCCTGAATTTATGTGATGGGAATCAGAAAAATATCAGAAATATAGGGCCCAAGCAACTAGGCTTATGGTCACCCCAATACAAAAAATAACTAGTCCATGTAAACCGAAGAAACAGGGAAAACCTCATGGGAACAAAACCCTCCCTAAAAAATGGACATGCTTGATGTATTCATACTGTCATGTTGCTCATTTGAATGAGATGAATGAGCTGAAAGGGCTGCTTTTGAGTAACAGACTTGATGAAGAGATTGTAGATGTCATGATCATGCATCAATGCATCAATGTTGTGTAGGCAAGAACCATGTGTTGAAGCTCTATGAAGTTCATCTTCTGATGATGGAGGAGCATCAAATGAATTTTTCTTGCTATTGTAACATACATAATCAGATCTGAAAACATAATCAATGATGGAAAGAATATCTATGCATACTTCTTCCCAAGGAGAAACAATGAACTCAACAAGATCAATTTCTTCTGTAGTTGCAATGTGGTGTACTAGTTCTTGTACTTTCTTCTCAAAATGATGTAGAAAATTTTTGATATTTAAAATGAGATCATGCAGATCCGAAATATCATAATGTGAGTCATATGGGGCAGCAACCAGTAAAGATGTGGATTCTCCATGATCGAACAAAGTTTCAGTAGGAAAAGTGTGAGAAACTAGATCACCCTGACAGTTGAGCGAGCCTGGAGAGTGTGAGTACTTGAATTTTGAACCATGAATGATGGGGTGAGGTCCAAATGTGTGGAATATCAGTCCAAAGAAGGCCAAAAACATGGATGTCCAACCAATGAAAGTTATGAAAGACAAAAGTGCAACAAAGGCAAGTGACACAATGTAGGAAAACATAGAATTGTGTAGTTTCTTAATTGGAGAACTTGGGGGTTGTAGGGTCTTTTGTGCATCCAATGGTTGGGAATATGATGTGGGAGATGTAATGACCTGCATATCAGACTGTAAATCATCTTCTAAATCAGAATCTAAAATATTTGAATGGAGGTGGAACGACCTTTCAGAAGACAAGTCATGAGCTAGTAAAAAGGGACTAGTTTTGAGAGTAGACTTGGATGAACTGACTGAAGATTGTTCCAAGGAAGAGTTGGAGGTTTCTGATTCTGATATATAATAATGTGAATCAATATCAAAGACATCAGAATTATATTTCACTCTAGCACTCAAAGCATAAGCATGATTACCTTTGGGAGAGGCTTGGAAACCGTGTTCTTGTTCTACAACAAGCTTGGCTTGTTCTTTGTTTGCAAGGTCAGGAACATCAATGTTCTGCTCTTCAAGCATCTTGGTCATGATGTCCAATTTATTATTGAAGAAAGATTTCTCAGGATGAGTGCCTTTGCAGCAATAAGAACACTTGGTATTCTCCTTCTTCATCTTCTTGGATTTGGAGTCTCCATTAGAATCCTCTTCATCTGACAATATCTTTTGTTTGGATTTGTCATTCTTGAAACTCTTTTCTCCATGAGCAACAAGTGCAAATTCTTTGGAGGGTGTTTGATCCCTCATTTGGACCAACTTGTCCTTCTCCTGAGGGAGCGAATCAATGAATGCATCCAAGGTTGGCATCTTCCACTTGGGAACTGCAAGTATTGTAGAATGAAAAGTAGACACAAATACTGAGTATTCAGAGCTCAGTTTTGACAGAATGGCAAGGATTAATTTCTCATCCTTCTTCTCTATGCCACATTGCTTGAGTTGAAGCACTAGGTTCTTGAATTTTGAGATGAAATCATCCATAGAATCGAAATTACTTGGACTAAGAGAGATTATCTCAATCTCCAACAAATGACCTCTGAGCTCATCCTGTTTTACAAAGAGAGACTCTAGCTTCGTCCACAATTCATTTGGAGTGGATAGAGAATCAATATGGAATAGAAGATCTGGAGATACAGAGAGACAAAGTAACCCATAAGCTTCATCAAGCCTATTGAACCATTTGGATTTTAATGCAACAAATCTTGGCTCAGTTTCAAGCCCCATAGTGACTCTATACAATCCTCCACTTCGAAGCTGGATGATCATATGCGCCTTCCATTCAAAGAAATTGAAGGGAGTGAGAGTCACAGATTTGGCTTGATTTTGCTCCATACTGATGCGCTCATGGTGATCGAAATACCTGCAAAAAAAACCCTTGGAAATTGATTTGAATCAAGCTAGCTTTGATACCATGTGAGATTTTAAAATTGTTAGGAATTGGATTCATAAGACAATTTCACATGGAATATTTCAGACAATGAGAGAAGAAGAATAGAGAGAATAAATTGTGGAAATTACTCTGTATATTATTCATTAATATGATAAAAATATATAATACATCCTCCATGGAGAAAATCAAATTCCTTTGAGGCAATTTGGAAAGAGCAAAAAAGAAAGGCTTAGAAAAGACAAAAAACCCCCTAGGTGGCAAAAGCAGTTTCCAAAACTGTTCTAGAGGCTTACGAATTTGATAAGTATGGTATGGAAGCTTGTAATGTCCCCATTTTGACCCCCTTTTTCATTAAATCGTAAATGATGTAAATATTATTATTTAATCATGGTGAGGAGCTCAAGGCCAAGGCCCCACCATTGATTTAGCGTTTTATGTATCAACAATTAAAAAAAAGATGCCTATGGTTCTTGTGCTAGATAGGCACAATGTAAATTAAGACATCATGTAAATACGAATTTTAATGAAAAACCCACAACTAGCTATGCAATGCAACAAAGAGATGGGGGCATGATTCTACAAGGAATAGGGAGGGAAATTATTCAAACCCTTGAGCCAATGGTGTTAATCCATGTGTCAATGAGAAAACCCATAAACCACCAACTACCCATTTTGGGTTATGCACCCAATCATTTAATTCTTCCAGAAATTGGTTGAGGCAGTTAATGCCTTGGGAATGGAGAGGTATGGAAGCCAATTTCGTGCATGGGCAAGCCATCAACCTGGGAATTCATATTTTTGCTTCTGGGGCAAGAAAACACCCACAAAATGGTGCCCAAAGCCATTATGAACCGATAGTCTTTCCTCCCTCACGCAGTCTGAGCTAGCTGGGCTTTCCCCATCACGTTTTTTACCAATTTCCTGCATTTTTCCATACTTGGGAGCTCGTTTTTGTGTTACACAGTGGCTGGGAGAAAGGGAGTCACGTTTTGGGGGTTTATAGAGGTCGTTTTTGTCCCTGAAATGCAAAAAAACGTTTTCTGAAAATGAATGGCTCTCCCAGGGTTTATTTCCCATCTACCAGTTCGTTTTGGGTTGCCCACGTTTTTCAACACTTGTGTTTTGTTGTAGGGTGCATCCCTGTGTTGATTGTAAATTATGAGCAAGAATTAGGAGTGGAAGTGGACCAGAATTGACTTGATAAACCTAGTGAGGAGGTAACCTCTCAAGAGTATCAAAAGGGTTGGTTGATCTTCTATGCACACCTTGAAGAACACTAGAATGGGAGGTATGGCCTGAGGGACTGTGTATTAGTGAAGGGAATACTTCCTTGTGCCAGGTGTGTAGGTATTGTGGAGGCCAATCTAGATAGATCTTGCAGAGGGTGCCCATATCTCCATGGATGATCCCACTAGCTTAGCAATTCTTCCTTCCATTGCCTAACAGCCTGATAAACCCAACTGTAGCTTGGCTTGGCTGATTTGGTGTATCTTTGGGCTATGTGTGAGTCTGTTGTTCCCTGATTCCTTGTAGAGATCATGCCCAGCTCAGGGGTGGCAGTGTGTGGAGATATTGATGATCACAACTGGCCTATGGTTGGGTGGAACATTGCAGTGTCATAGCCAGTTGTTTGGGACTACCTTGTTATAAGATAAGTATTCTCCTGTGTTAACTTTGCAATTATTTATTTATGAATATCTTGAATGTATGATGGATGTGTTATTGAAATTAATTTCGTTGTGTTTTCTTTTAATTATACATTTCCATATGTCTTTTTATATTATGGGAATGCTTATTTAAAACTTCATGGGGCTAGATGCCCAGCTTTAGCATCACATCCTCTCTATCATGCTGGTATGATGGGAGGGGACATTACAATGCTCATGAGTGAGGTAAATAGAATTTAATTATGGATTTAGGAGAGAAGAAAAGGTGTGGAGGTCGAATTTCCCAAGTGGTAAGAGTTTCCAAGTTAACTAGCTTTTCCTTATCCACTAGAAAGTAGAAAAAACAGGATAAAGATGTCTAAATAAAAAAAGTGTCTTTCTAATTCAGGAATAGAATAAAATCAGACAGAATCCAAGGAAATCTTATCCAGAATCCATCCAAATTCGTTTTGGTGAGTTAGGATGGTATGTGGTCCACTAAAAGACAAAATTGGCCTATTTTACCTAGTCAAATTTCAAGAAATTAATCATAAATGATTAATTAATTTATCTTAAGTCTAAAATGACATAGGTGGGTTTTTATAAATGTTCCAACACGAGCAACTAGCAAATGAAATTCCATTCTCTTTGAAATATATCATGGACCAATAAGGTGCTAAGCGACAGATCAATGGCCATTGAGATCAATGAGAAGTTGAATCGTTGGATCACTCTATGTCAAGAGCATATTGTGACTGTCAGATTACATATGTACAAATGCATACTAATGTATATTAAAGAAACAAACTTTAAATAACAAATATATTATAACAAGTTGATCTTAACTAACTCCTAAGCATCTAAATATCCTAACACCTTAGACAAGGAATTTGCTTTTGTATTTAGTTCCCTATATAGTTCCCTATAAATGTGATTGAAAGTAATAAAGTTGAAAGCGAGAGTCATCGTTTTTAATTATGTAGCAAGGGTTTGTAGTGTAATATGTGTTACACCATTTTGATTCTGAATCCACTTAATGACAAATGAAGAGTCTCCAAATGCCTAGTTTTGTGAGATATTATGGTGCAATTCCAATTTTAGTAGAGCCTGAATGGAAAAGGACTTCAACCCTATTATTGGAGCCTGAAGGGCAAGGAATCCAACCATATTATTGGAGCCTCTACCCTCATTAGCATGGAATTCCAGATAGTGGTGCTCCTGAAAATATAAAATTTCTCCAATATTGCAGGTATCTTTATCCCTTTAACATGCTCCATTGAAAAAGCCCCAAGGGATAGATTTGTTCCAGACCAACTCACCCACAATTCTTTGTTTGCTTATTGAACATGCCGGTTTGAAGAATTGCACAAGTCATAATAGATTTGCCTTCATATTTCACTAGTTACATATCCATCGAATCAAATTGAGTGTGTGCACTAGTTTAAGTAGATAGGTTTATTAGGGATGTCATCCACAAATGTGGGTAAGCATCTCTTGGGTTTCCCCACAAGGTTTTATTTAAAAAAATAAAAATAAAGTTTGATGTCCTATACATATAGCTTAACTATTTTATTTAGAAAAGCTAGTTTCTCTAATTATTGATTGTAGGTCATAACACATTAATGTTATAGAGTCTTCAGTTACTTTTAAAAACTTTTGGATATAATTATGGTATTGTTATTTCTTGGATACATAATTTTGAATTGGATTCCTAGTTACTTAAAATGATGCTTTGTGCATTGTTTGATCTAATTAAAAATGTTTGGCACATAAATAATATATAATATCAATTAATAATCAATAATCAATAATCATTATAATTAAACTAATTGAAGGTCGAAAAAAATACATGAAAGGAAAGGGCACCCTTGCATGGGAATATATACGAGCCCTCATTATCAATGTATTGATCTACAATTATTTTTCAATAATTATTCATAAATATATTTTATTTCAATATTGAATAGGAATTGTTCTCTTCAATAACATGATTTGTTCTCTTCATCTGCTCGAGAAGTCATGATTCTGCTGCAAGAGCTGTGTGTTGCAGACATCCTCTCCATTTCTCCTACGTCGATCCTCCCACCAGTTCGCTCCAATCCGCACCCTCGTTTGTGCCCCCTGCTCGCCTATCCCTCCCCTCCCCTCCCATCCCCATTTCCCCCGCGCTCAGCCTTCGTCACCTCCAACTCTTGTTCCTCCTGCTCTAGATTTTCTCCTCTCTACCATGCCTTACAAATTTCCCTCTAACCCTCGCGACTGCCTTCCTCCCTCCTATTCACCACCACCCTACCCTCCTTCCCAAAACTCCTCCAACCGACCTTCAACTCCCGCTGCTCCACTGAGCTCTTCCTTCTTGTGCCCTCCGCCTATCACTTTTTGTCCCCATCACCTACACCTTCCTCCCTCATCCTCGCTGCTGCATGCGTCAATCCACAATCCCTGCTCCGCGTCTCCTACTCTTTCCATCGCCCTTTTGTAACGCTCCTCCGCTACGCTTCGAGCCTCCACTCACCCTCGACCCACCTCCTACTCATGCTTCCTCCCTCATGCCCTCACTGCTTCTATGGTCACTCTCCCTCATTTATCTGTTGAATAATTCTTCATGATTTCATTGTAATTAACATTCCTGTTATTAGTTAGTAAATTTTGGTTAATAATCTTGTTATCTATAATAGATAACGGTTATCTATATATAGATAATGGTTTTGATTTCCTTTATATGTAATACTCTTCAACTTTGATATTTGAATACAATTTTTGCTGAGATTCTCCAAAATGGTAGAGGAACCGAAGTATTGGTGAGAGAGGAGCCTATGAAGGAGCTATCACCAAGAAAGGAGGGAAGGAGCTGGTGAAGGAGCTATCACCAAAAAAGGAGAGCTGCTAAGTAAAGATTGTGGGAGAAATACTGCATGTAAATTGTTTCGGTAATTGTTAGAAGCATTTTTTTAACTTATTTTAAAGAACGATGAGAGCTGTGAAAATCCTCACACCAGATCTAAGAGATGATGTATACCTCACAAGAGTAATTATGATTAAGCAGGAAAATAGAAGAAGAGTGATCAATGCAGTATAATGAGCAACATAATAATAATATAGTAGAACTCGGATAGAAGAAAAAATACTTCACACACACCAATTAATTAATCACAATATGGACAAATAAATAGTACAATGCATGAGGATTCGAATGCCTAAGGTGGCAATTCGAATTAGACTTCATGGAGTGATCAAAGGATCACTGTAGTGTCATCGGAGCACAAATAGTAGTCTATCTCATCATCGGTGGAGTCATCAATGCACAAGTAACTATCAAACGTCAGTCAAACCGAGTCTAACTAAGTGTGGTAGGTGTAACTGGCACAGGGAGACACTAACTGAATGAAGGAGGCTTAGTGGAGGGCGTATGAGGAGCTAACTAGAGTAAAAAAAGGTAGTCATGTCTCATCGGAGGTCAATCGGAGTGATAACAGCAGTGAGGAGTCAGCCTGGCCTCAAATCAAGGAAAGATTGGTGGCTAACTGAAGTAAATTGGACTGGTAAGTGAGAAAGGCGCCCTTCTCATGCAGTAGGTGAAAGGAGGGCGCATGACAGGTTAGGAGGGCTAAAACTGAGTGGAAGGAAGCTCCGGGGGGCTAGCTAACTGAGGGCTAGGTGCTGGGACTGATGAATTGAATGCATGCAAACCCTAAAAGTGCATGCATGACTGAAAATGTAAATGATCAAAATACTGGTGGGACTAGGATGGAGTATAGGAATATCCTAACACCCCCCCTTAATCCATCCTGGGCCCTGGTAACTAAGACCAAAGGTCACCCAATACAATGAATAATAACAGTCAATAAACCAAGGAAGTGGAGAAAATTTCATGGGAAAAATACCCCCCCCTCAAAATAGACTGTAAGGAACACATAAAAAATAAATGCTCCAAACTCAAGCAGGTGTGATGCTTGGTCATATGTCTGGGGGTATCTTCTTCTTGGGAAGAAGTGGATCATGCTCAAAAATCATGTGCTTGTACTTGCTCTTCAGATCGAATGTGATGAGAAAAAATCCAAAAGTATGAGGATGATCCTTGAACCTGTGATTCGAATCAGCTGAGGTAGGATCAAATCTATGAATGTGCAGATAGTCTTTTGTCTTATCCTTCGAACCATCATGGGTGATATTATGCCAAAAAGAACCATCAAATAATAAAGATTGCTTGGAATCCAAATTAGATCCAAGACTTGAATCATGGTTGCTTAAGATATCCTTTGAACCATTTGAGGTGAGATCTAAACCAGTAAGTGCATGAGAAATTTTCTCAATTGAATGGCAATGACCATTATCTTCAATAAACTTCTGAGAACATGAAAGAATGAGCTTACAGTAGTAAATGAGAGGTGATTTCTTGGAATCCAAATCAGATCCAAGGCTTGAATCATGGTTTCTTGAGATCTCCTTTGAACCATAAGAGGTGAGATCAAAACCAGTAGATGCATGAGAGATTATCCCAAGCGGATGGCAATGGTTTCTTGAGATCTCCTTTGAACCAGTAGTGGTGAGATCAAAACCATGACGTGCATGAGAAATTATCCCAAGCGAATGGAAATGGCCATATTCTTCAATAACCTTCTGAAAGCATGGAATAATGATCATATAGTAGTAAATAAGAGGTGATTGCTTGAGGAGAGCGAATGCATTACCTCCAGTAGATGATTTTACCTCCGAAATAATCATGTGATCATGATGAAAACCAATAGACTCTGGTGCAAGAGAGGATTTATGACCTTTTGAAATATCTAGAGTGTGAGTTGGCACAGAAAGAGAAGAAATTTGGAGCATGAGTGTAGAATCTGCAAGTTCTTCTTCTTTGTGGACAACTTCAATATGAGTTGTGTTTGATACTGGTTCATGATCAATGATATCATCAAGGAGGGCGAATGCATCACTTTGCTTGCTTTTGAAGGGGTTTGGACCAAATAATTCATTCTGTTTGTCATATCTTTCATCCAGGTGAGCCCATAGCTCTTTTGGAGTTTCAATATAAATAATGATTGGGTAACAATATGTAATCAGGCATAGTAACCATCATTCTTCCAAGGGCCATTTCTCCTTTATTCAACTAGTCAATCTTCTCTTTAGAGGATTCGAACTCTCTTTCAAAATAACAATCAAAGAGATCATGGCTCTTCAAATATGATATCATTTTTGGTTTCCATTCATCATAGTTGAATAGAGAAAAAGGAGGGATTTCTTTTGAATTCATTGAAGCTGTAGAAGACTTGCAAAAACAATAGAGAATATCTGCAACTGCTGCACTCGAAATCTTGATAATAACCTGTAAACAAATCTCAGGAATGGAGATAAACAATACTCTCAACATGCTCTGATACCATGTGAAAATCCTCACAACAGATCTAAGAGATGATGTATACCTCACAAGAGTAATTATGATTAAGTAGGAAAATAGAAGAAGAGTGATCAATGCAGTATAATGAGCAACATAATAATAATACAGTAGAACTCCGATAGAAACAAAAATACTTCACACGCACCAATTAATTAATCACAATATGGACAAATAAATAGTACAATGCATGAGGATTCAAATGCCTAAGGTGGCAATTCGAATTAGCCTTCATGGAGTGATCAAAGGATCACTAGAGTGTCATCAGAGCACAACTAGAGTGTCATCAGAGCACAACTAGTAGTATATCTCATCATCAGTGGAGTCATCAATGCACAAGTAACTGTCAACCGTCAGTCAAACTAAGTCAAACTAAGTGTGGTAGGTGTAACTGAATGTAACTGGCACATGGAGACACTAACTGAATGAAGGAGGCTCAGTGGAGGGCGCATGAGGAGCTAACTGGAGCCAGAACAGGTAGTCATGTCTCATCGGAGGTCAATTGGAGTGATAACAACAGTGAGGAGTCATTCTGGCCTCAAATCAAGGAAAGACTGGTGGCTAATTGAAGTAAACTGGACTGGTAGGTGAGAAAGGCGCCCTTCTCATGTAGTAGGTGAAAGGAGGGCGCATGACAGGCTAGGAGGGCTGAAACTGAGTGGAAGGAAGCTCTGGGGGCTAGCTAACTGAGGTCTAGGTGCTAGGACTGATGACTGGAATGCATGCAAACCCTAAATGATGCATGCAAACCCTAAAAGTGCATGCATGACTGAAAATGTAAATGATCAAAATACTGGTGGGACTAGGATGTAGTATAGGAATATCCTAACAAGAGCCTCTATTTATATTTGCGTGCAAGATTTGGTTTCTTTTAAATTAATTATCAAATCTCTCGGGATATCTTTTTAGTAAATAAAATATTTTAAGCCACCATTTATATTGGCGTGCAAGGTTTTTTAAATTTAATTATTAAACCTTTGGGGAGATCCTGTAATTTGTGCACAATTTAAGAATTATGAAGATAAGAAAGATGGAAGGGTATGACTGATCCGAATTTTAGGGGGCATATGGTCTAAATTCGGATATATAAGCCATAAAAGTATTAAATAGAGAGGCCACCCTCTCTCATCCATGGTATTTAGTAGCACATAGTTTTGGCCCATGGTATAGCCTCAAAACACATTGTAATAATGCTATATAAAGGCCTAGCAAGCCTTCTCATGATATCAAGTTATTCATTTGGTTTCTCTCATATTTTCTATTGTTCATTGTGAGATTATTTAGATCTGAGTGAGTTATTGGTAATTAGTTTTAGAGGTGGGGCTCCTCTTTGAGCCTCACCTCCCATTCACTTCATGTGTTTTTGTTCATGCTTATTCTTATGCAATATTAGGGTTTTCATGTGAATTTTATGACAGATTTGCATGCTTAATCTCCTCCTCTCTCGGCATTCAAGCCTTCCAGGTCTCAGCCCCCAAGATCCGGATCAGTGGTATCAGAGCGGGTACGCTCTCCATTGGGACAATATTTTGAAGGATTATGCGGGTTCAACGAAGGTTCCACAACCTCTACAACAACCCATGCTTCTCTACAAACCCTTGGCATCTCTATACTCAACACTCTCACATTCAGCAAACTTTGAACAGGTTCCATGGACTGCACATGAGGTTTCAGAGGCTCTACCATAGCTCATCCAAAAGGTATTTCTGTCAGCTCAAATGGGTATTTCACGGAATTTCATTTTGTTTCCCGGTTTGTGAGATATGCTTGTTAGAAGTAGCATATGTTTGTGCATAATGCGGCCGGACGTATAACAACTTTAAACAAATACTAATAACTACATAGAATGTCTCAGAGGCTCTACCATAGCTCATTAGAAATCTCTTTTCGTCTGCTAAAATGGATATTTCAGGGAATTTCATTTCGTTTCTTGGTTTGTGAGATATGCTTGTTTGAAGTAACACATGTTTGTACACAATGCGGCCGGACGTACAAACACTTTAAACAAGTGCTACAGACTCCATATAACGTTTCAGAGGCTCTACCATAGCTCATTAGAAAGCTATTTCTGTTAGCTAAAATGGGTATTTCACGGTTTTTTATTTGGCTTTCTTGTTTGAGAAATATTATCGATTGAAGCAACAGATGTCTGCAAAATAGTGTGCGTGTGTCTCTTGAGCTTCAACAAACATTTTCTCAATCTCTGGGCCACCCCAGAGCAAGTATTTTATATGGATGGAAATGTCTCTTCGAGATCTCAAATGGGTCTTCAATGGAATTCAATTTCAGTACATGCATCAGAAGCTATGAATGGATTTGCAGCAAGACATCAACTGCACCAAAGATCATGAATTTTCGATTTTTTAAAAATCTTAATGTAATCATGGTTATGGGTCAACCACACAAAACCCATGGTTATGGGTTAACCACACAAAACCTATGGTTATGGTTCAACCACACAAAACCCATAGTTATGTATTGTAATCATGGTTGTGGGTCAACCACACAAAACCCACGGTTATGGGTTAACCACACAAAACCCTTATCTTCAGTGGAAACAAGCTTGTCATTGCCACCATGGTTATGGGTCAACCACATAAAACCCACGGTTATGGGTCAACCACACAAAACCCATGGTTTTGAGTCAACCACACAAAACTCTTCTCTTCATTGGAATCAAGCTTGTCATTTCCATCATGGTTATGGGTTACCCTTGCAAAACCCACGGTTATGGGTCAACCTCACAAAACCCACGGTTATGGGTCAACCACACAAAACCCTTCTCTTCATTGATAGCTAGCACAGTGTAATCATGGGTCTCTTTTGAGCATGAAATGATGGGGACCATCATTTTCTAAGGGGGGAGGAATGATCCGAATTTTAGGGGGCATATGGTCTAAATTCGGATGTATAAGCCATAAAAGTATTAAATAGAGAGGCCACCCTCTCTCATCCATGGTATTTAGTAGCACATAGTTTTGGCCCATGGTATAGCCTCAAAACACATTGTAATAATGCTATATAAAGGCCTAGCAAGCCTTCTCATGATATCAAGTTATTCATTTGGTTTCTCTCATATTTTCTATTGTTCATTGTGAGATTATTTAGATCTGAGTGAGTTATTGGTAATTAGATTTAGAGGTGAGGCTCCTCTTTGAGCCTCACCTCCCATTCACTTCATGTGTTTTTGTTCATGCTTATTCTTATGCAATATTAGGGTTTTCATGTGAATTTTATGACAGATTTGCATGCTTAATCTCCTCCTCTCTCGACATTCAAGCCTTCCGGGTCTCAGCCCCCAAGATCCGGATCAATGACAGATGAAGTGGACAAAGGTGCACCCATACCACCTACTTCTGCAAAAGAACTTGCTGCCTGGAAAAGCAAGGACAAGAAAGCTTATGTTTTGATCATTGCCTCTGTAAATGAAGAAGTAAGTAGACATTTAGTTTCTAGCAAGACTAATTGGGAAGCATTAAAGAAACTAAAAGATTTGCATGACTCACATTTTGAGTTTGAAATCATACAGTTGTTGATGAATAGTATCTAATATAGAGTTGAAAGATAATGATCCTATGAAACTTGCTTATGAAATTAGAGCCATTTTCCATGATATTGAAGCGACTGGTGTAAAATTGATATTTAATTAAGGATCTATACTCCTTCTATACTCACTATCTAGAATCTCTTCAAGCTAGTGGCCAAATGAAAGCTATGACCTTTGAAAAACTTGTTGAGAAAATTGCAGAGAGAGAGAAAGCATTTGGGAAGAAGCAGTCTAATCCCAATGAAGAAAATTTGTGCCTCGCACAGAAAGGATAGAAGTCAAAAGAAGAATGCACTAAAGATAACAAAAGCAGAGGACGAGGTAAAGGACATAGATGACAATTCAGAGGAAGGGGCGGGAGATATAATCAATGAGAGATACATTGTTATAGATGTGGAAAAGATGGTCATATGGCTAGTAATTGAAAAATTTCTTGGGAGAAAATAGCTAATAAGAAAGAGCAAACACAAGACAAAGGTAACCCTCCTGAATCTAACACATTATGTTGTAGCACATTGTAATCTTGGTATTGAATAAGTTTTTAGTACTTCATTTTCTTCTTGGAATAATACTTGGTTGTTAGATACTGGATCCACATGCCATATGACATTTAAAAAAGGATTCTTTGAGATATTCAGTGATCAAGTTGATGGAGTAGTTTATTTTGCAGACAAATCACAGTTAAAACCTTCAGGAATTGGATCTGTTAGGCTTAAATTACCAGGACTTTCTAATTACATACTTACTAATGTTCTTTATCTTCCATAATTGAAAATAAATTTGTTGTCTCTTGTGTATATTAGACATCAAGGTCATTCAATACATGTGTTTGATGGAATTATTGAAATTAGAAGAGCTTCTGATCATGTGATTGCAATCACTGGAGTGGAAGATGGAAATCTTTTAAAGCTGAAAGGTACCTCATTCAATTCACACAATTTTGCAAATTTGGCTCAACATAGCGGTAATTTGTCTTCCAACTTGTTGTGGCATGCTAGATTTGGTCATATTAATTATGATAGTCTCAGAATTATGAAACATAAAGGATTTCAAGGGCTTGCTACTATTCCAAGACAACTCTCCTAATGTGATGCTTGTATTTTAGCAAGCACAACAAACAACCATTTCATGACTATGTCTCAAGCTTCTAGAAAGCTAGAACTTATTCACTCAGATTTGTGTGAGCCCATGCCTGTTCCATCAACAAATGGTAATAAATATTTAATGAATTTTATTGATGACTATACAAGGATGTGCTGGGTTTATTTATTAAAGGAAAAATCTCAAGCTTTTGATACATTCAGAAATTTTCATTTGTGGATTAAAAATTAAACTCAGTTTAATATTGGAACTATTAGAACTGATAATGGTGGTGACTACACATCACATGAGTTTAAAAAATATTTGCAGGAGAATGGCATTAAACATCAAACCACTGTTCCTTATAATCCACAACAAAATGGTGTGGCAGAACATATGAACAAAACATTGCTGAATATGGTAAGATGCATGATGTTTTTGAAAATGTTAAGTTAATCTTTCTAGAGATGTTGTATTTCTTGAATTTGACAAAGATGCACTCACTATTGATAAACAAATTTCTTAGCTTGAGAGATTTCACTCTAAAAAATTCTATCATGAAAGGGATAATGAACTTCCAAATCTTAAAAGGGGCGATTCCTGTTCTAAGTCAATCTTTGGAATTTCCTTCCATAACAACAAGTTCTTCTAATGCACAAGTTCTTGCAGAAACAACGGGTCAAAAAATTGATGATATTGTTGATGGAATGGATAAGTTAATTCTCAGAGATAACGTAGAACCTGCTCTTGAAGAAGAAACATAGCAAACACTGCAGCAACAAGTATGTAGATCGACACGAACCAAGACATTTCCAATAAGGTATGATGATTTTGTCACATCAAATTGTGAATTACAATTTTCTGTTGTTGATGAACCTACTTCCTTTCAAGAAGCAACAACTAGTGATTGATCCAGGTGGATATCGGTGGCCACCCACCTTTCCAACTGGCTCAAAATAGTTTTCTGGCAATTTTAGTAATGTACTATTTTTAGCAGTTTTTCGGGTCCTGAACTTCTGGAGCCATTTTGAGGCCCTAAACGACCTTTTTTGGCGATTTGGGGGGCCAAACGGTTTCCCTTTGGCATACATTTGTCTCCAATCGAAAGTTGTAAATCTCGGATAGACCTTTCCAACGGGATACCGAGCGCCCCAAACGGAGATCGTATGCAAAAGTTACGACCCCGGGAAGTTGATGTACTAACTTACCCAAACGGGGCCCACATGAATTTTGGCGCTTCATCTCCTAGGGTTAGGTTTTTGGATGTCTAGGGTTTTTGACATTCCTGTTTATTGTAAAAGGCCTTGCGAGCCTCATTGTAACCATCTTCTTGCGAAATGAGCGCAGCCGTCACATCTCTTCTCAGAGATAAGCCGCCACCATTCCAACAAGCTTGTTTTCCGCTGCATTTTACAGTTTTAGCTTATTTCCTTATTGAATAGAAAACCAGTTTTACTATATCTCTGTTATTTTGTGTTAAGCATCTGATAATAATCTGTATTCATTTCGTTCTGCTCATAAAATCCAGATCAGTGATGCATGGAGAAGTGCAATGCAAAGAGAGTATGATGCTCTCATAAAAAATGGAACTTGGAGGTTGGTGGACCCTCCAATTGGAATCAAACCTATTGGTTGCAAGTGGATATATAAGAACAAGTATAAAGATGATGGCATGCTTGAAAAACATAAATCAAGACTTGTGGAAAAAGGACATGCTCAGAAAGAAGGTGTTGACTACACATAAAATTTTTCTCCTACAACAAAGTGGGGAACTATTCGAACTTTATTTTCTTTAGCAACACAAAAATGATGGAAAATACATCATATGGATGTTAAGACTGGCTTCTTGAATGGAGACTTGAAAGAAGATGTCTATATGACTCAACCAGAAGGTTTTGCTATCAAAGGTCAAGAGCAGAAGGTATGCAAATTGGTAAAATCTGTGTATGGTTTCAAGCAAGCAACCCGGGCATGGTATGAAAAGTTATTTGAATATCTTCTCAAGTTGAATTATAAGCATCTCAATCTAGATGATGCAACTTTATTTGTCAAGAAAGCTGGAAGATCAATTGTATATCTAGTTGTCTATGTAGATTATTTGATTATCACGGGAAATAATGGTGATTATATAGCCTCTATTAAAAGGGAGTTGAAAAAGGTTTTTGATATGACATATTTGGGATTACTGCATTATTATTTAGGAATTGAAATAGATTAAAAACCAAAGCACATTTTCATTTCTCAGAAAAAATATATTAGAGCGTTATTGAACAAATTTGGGATGCAGGATTGTAATTCTGTTTCTACCCCAATGGAGTAGAATCTAAAGCTTACTTCAAATGAAGGCAGTGCATTCGAAGATCCAACAAAATCCTGACATAAATTTTGATGTAGGAATACTTTCCAGGTTTATGCATAAGCCTTGTGAAGGTCATTGTAACACAACAAAATGAGTGCTCAAATATTTAAAAGGCACTCAATCTTATGGCATCAAATATTATAAATTTTTAGACTTCCATCTCAATGGTTATTCAAATTCTTATTTTGAAGGAGATAAAGAGCATGGGGTGTCCACTTCAGGTTATTTGATGAATCTTGGATAAAAAACTATCACTTGGAGATCACGAAAGCAATGTGTTTCTGATGATTCTACAACTGAAGCTGAATATGTTGCGGCAGCTCAAGCCACAAAAGAAATCATTTGGATTTGAAAAATACTTGAACACTTGCAGGAGAAACAACTGACTTCAACACCTCTATTTCTTGATAGCTCTTATGCAATTCAATTGGTCAAGAATCCAAAATTCCATGATCGAACCAAACATATCAAAACCAAATATCACTTGATTCGACATCATGTTGAGGCAAAAACCATTCATCCGACACATTTTTCTACTTTAGAGAAACTCGTAGATATCTTTACTAAAGCATTGGCTGTGAAAAATTTGAAAAATTTAGAATGCAACTTGGCATGTCAGATGTCCCTTCGTCTTAAGGGGGGAATGTTGAATAATCCTTCAAGGATTTCATTGTAATTAACATCGAAGTTATTAGTTAGTAAATTTTGGTTAATAATCTCGTTATCTAACTGTAGATAACGGTTTTGAATTCCTTTACATGTAATACTCTTCTTTGATATTCAAATACAATTTTTGTTGAGATTTTGCACAGCCCATGTCATCATCCACACACCCCCAATATTCGATCACTCTCCTCTCCCTCCTCCCGGCCTTCTAGCACAACCAACGCATCTCATCCACCGCTGCCACCTTTCCCCTCCTCCAAAACCCTAACTCCCCAGTCTAGAGCTCCCTCCAATCCAAGATCTGTTTCGAACCCTCCTTCCCATCATCCAAGTCCGCCAAGCACCATCAACAATCGATAGGAATTTATAGCATATCTGGAATATATGCAATAAGATAATTAGAATGCCCTAATAGTTGAAAACAAAACGAATAACATCCCCCGATATTTGGAAATCCCACACCAATATTTAGATGGGACATAAATTAAAAGATCCAGCGAAATATATCAGAAAATCCAAGATCCTTGATGATTGGGAAAATGTAGAAAGCTCAAAAGAGGAGGCAGATTCAATATTTGTTCCAATCCCTCCCCAACTAATAAAAAATTGGCAGGAAACCTAATGCACAAAAAATGGAAGAGGAAATAAATAAGGAAAATGATATGGGAAAGCAAAGCACTATAAATGGCCCCTTCAATACCCATACCTCCAGGCAGCAGGGTAGTTCCATCCCCTCTAAGGGAGGGAATTCTAGATCTTCAAAATGATTAAAATTACCTCCTAGAATTGCAGATCTATGGGGAATCTAGACAAGAGAAATCAGGTTTGAGAGTTGGTTAAAAAAGAAAAGCCTCACATCCTTTTGCTCCAGGAGACAAAAATGAAGGAAGAGGATTTCCTTCAGATAATTGGTCAAATTTGGTAGTCTAGTAACAACTTTGTAGTGAGCTCCAGAGGTGCATATGGAGGGATAAACACAATGTGGGACCCAAGATTCTTCACCTTGGAAAATTGGAAAAGATCTCAACATTGGATTGCCACGACAAGTCTCTTCAAGTATTCTTTATCTTCTTCTTAATATTTATATGCCTAATATGCTTTCAGAAAAAAAAAGAAAAAGAAAATATTGTTGGTCCTCCTTATTTAAACTCAAGGATAGTCTCGCCATGCTTAGGATGATTTCCTCTAGGGATTTCAACACCATCATTTCCTCTGAAGAAAAAAGAGGAGGATCTAGGGTCAAAGATCCTTTCAAAGAGAAAATGGAGGATTTCATCTTTGACATGGATCTGGATGATGTTCGACCTGAAAAAGGGAAATTCACATGGAGTATTATGCGCCTAGGGGCTGGCCAGATCTCTTCCAGGATTGATAGATTTATTATTGATATAGTTATTCTTGAGGATGATCTAATACCTTCCTCCTCAATTCTCCATTGGGTCGATTTAGATCACAAAACTATCTCCCTTTCCTTACATCCTATAGAAAAATTTGGCCGTATTCCCTTCCGTTTTAAACCCCTTTGGTTCCAACATCAAAACTTCATGGATATAATATCAAATTCTTGGAATATGTGGATCCTTGGCTCCCCTATTCAAATATGGGAGAAATATCTAATGCTCCTCAAGCAAAATCTCAAGGATTAGATTACAATTTAGGACTCCCAATATGAAAATTCCTCTCAGACCTTTAACACCCAGTTGGAGGTCATTAGGAGTAAGATGGAAGATGAATTGGTTACCGAGGACCTTCTCCAAGAGGAAACAAACACATTCTAAAAGTTGCAAAAATACCTCCATAATGAGGAAATGCATTGGAGACTAAAATCAAGGTGTCTGGCCAAAATATGGGGATAAGAATATTAAATTCTTCCACAGACAAGCCAAAGCTTTTCTATGGAAGGATAGGGTGAAAGAGATAAAAAGTGAAGAGGGATAAACAATTTTATCTATTTTAGATTTGATCTCATAAAAGAAAATCTAAACATCACTATGAAAATTTGTGCATCAAAGAACATAAATATAACTTAGATGCGACTAAGGACCTGCTTTCCAATATCCCATTAGTTGTCATCCCCAAAGACGATATGATCTTGTGAAGGAAATTTTTAGAGGAAGAAGTTTGGGAAGCCACCAGTTAGATGGAAGCATATAAGGCACCAGGGCCTGATGGGTTTACTGCTCATTTTTATAAAAAATATTGGCATACTAAAGCAGACCTCATAAGAATGGTTTAGTTTACTAAGAAAGAAGCCAATATTGGAGGAGCTTCGAACTCAATCTTTCTTGCATTTGTCCCCAAAGAATACAACCCTTCCTCTTTTTCCATATTTAGTCCCATCTCCTTCTGTAATGTTTCTTATAAAATGATATCTAAAATAATTTCCAACATATTAAATCCTCTCCTTCCATCCCTTATCTCTCCCAACCAAGGAGGCATTGTTGAAAAATGACATATCTTGGATAATATCCTTTTGGTCCAGGAAGAAATCCATTCTATCCAACTGTGTTGGAGAAAACTTCCTATGGCTTGAGGTGGACCACAACAGACAGCTGACTACCAGAAATTAACTCAATTCTCAATGCTATGCTATATAAATGAAAATGCTAAGATAACGAAGAATATAAACAACCTCGATCCAAACGTTTGATGTAGATCCTCATTGGAGCTTTCAATCCGTGCACTTGAACCTGCAACTTAGTCTTGACAGCCAATATACAACAAGTGCATATAATATATAAATGATATTAACATCATCAATAGAAATGGTCCATGATATTATAAGTAAATGCAACCCAATGTAATACAAACAACATTCACAACATTAATGGATGAGAATATGAGTATTTCTATTATCAAATAACAATAAGTACAATAAGATACGACCTCTTGCCGGCAACCAATCTGAACCAAGATCTGGGTCAATCCACTTGTGCCTCCACCACTTCAATCCTCCATGGAATGGAAAACTCAAACTATGATAGGATTTTGGAAGGTGAACATAAAGGGTTCACAACTACAAGGATCAATAAGTGTCGACTCAAGATAGGGTAAAAATCCACTAGAGTTCTCTTGCTCTTCTTCTTCCTCCCCCAGTCCATAAGCCATATGTGCTCAATATATAGTCCTCTCAAAGGTAAGTGAAAGGAAACATCAAGGCGTTTCGGGGTAGATGGAGGGCCAAAGGTCACCCTATGACCGCTTTTTGGGAGTAAAAAGTAATTAACTAGTGATTTTTACCATTTTACATGCTACCCGTGGGCTATAATGATGCAACTCGTGGGTACACCCACTGTAATGATGCAGCTAGCGTACAAGGGAAAAAATAGGGAAATAATTTGTATGAAGGATATAAAGTGGATATGAGTCAGAAAAATGGATCCTACAGGCCAAAGAGTGCTTATGCTCACAAGGTGAAAAATTACGTTGTAACAGATGCCCCCTAATGTGTGAGGTCAGAGACTGATTCTACGATGGTCGAAATACATTATAAATCTAATAAGTGGAGTGATGGAGACACAAGTGGAAGGAGCAGCTCACTAGTCATAATATAATAGTATCCCTGAATACATGTCGGTATAGTACAACAATATGATACAATGGCCATGAATAGGAAGTACATAGTGAATACATGTCATAAGTGATCATAGCCATGATCCCTCTACAGTAAGATATGGTTCCCTACTGAAAAGAAAACAACTGGTGCAAACTGGAGGTACAAACTGCTGATATCAGAGAGATGATATCTTAGATGTAAAGTCACGATCATAAGTAGCATTGTTACACCCAAAATATACTCATCATAAGATTTAGTGTATACACCCTGTTAACACCTAAAAAGTGCTCACTAGCTCATTCCCTTACTCACATGACCCATTTGTCCACTTTTCCACCATCTGAGCCTCTGAAACCAACAAAAGGTCACCAAAAGACCTTGGTACACCCCTTTTTCCATTAAAAAAGATTATTTTTCCAAGAAAATCATAAAAAACCCTCAAAAAGGGTCCAAATTCCCAAAAATATTAAAAAGGGAATTAAAATATTATTTTTATTCAAAAAAGGAAAAAGGAGGGAAAAGAACCTAAACCATGTTGGTCAATACCATTGGTTTCCACAAAACCACAAATGGTATTCCTCACCACCAAAACCTATAAAAAGGTGGTAGGGGCTCCTCATTTCATATCCTTCCATTATCTCATCCTTATGCTGCTGAAATCTCCCCTGAGCACTTTTAGCCATTGAAGCAACCTTGGAGAAAGAGACCTATTGGAGTTTGGAGCTACTCATCTTGGGAGTTGCTCAACATCAACCTTCACCATTGGAGGTAATATCGCAAGCACTTGCTTGCCCCCCACTTTTCAATACAAAATTTATTTCTTATGTTTCTTGTTCTTGATTTTGAAATATTTACATTATTTGCTTAGATTCTTGTTTAGATCCATGAAAAGTATTGTTTATTTAGTTTATTGTTTTTATTTCTATTGAAACTGCTACTACTAGTTAGTAGGTGCCCATAGCACTAAGCTTGGTTGCAAAACCGAGCCAACAGTTTTGGCGACTCCGCTTTGGTTTGAACTTTAGATCTCTAGCTTTGCCATTAAATCTTAGTTTTTATGAGTTTTTAACCATTAGATCCATAGATCTGCCATCTTAGACAGCAGATCCATTGCTGTTCTGAGATTTGGCCCCAAAAAACAGCCCTAAATTTTAAATTTTCGAGTTCGTTTCTCGTTTTCCGTGCACGGCTTCCGCCTCGCGGCTTTTTGCCAGACAGTCGCGCGGTCCATCGCGACTTTTCTGCATTTTTCCGCGCGGTCCATCGCGGCCTTTTTCCAGACAGTCGCGCGGTCCATCGCGACTGTTCTGTGTTTTTCCGCGCTGCACACCGCGGCTTCGCGGCCTTTTTCCGCGCTGTCCATCGCGACTGTGCGCCCAAAACCTGCGCGGTCCATCGCGACTGTGCGCCCTAAACCTGCGCGGTCCATCGCGACTGTGCGTCCAAAACCCGCGCGGTCCATCGCGACTGTTCGGCCAAAACCCGCGCGGCCCATCGCGGCTGTTCGTCCAAAACCCGCGCGGCTGAATTTTTTCATTCCATCCCGATTTTGAAAAATATTTTTTACTGTACTTTCTGCCCATAGCACATTTTTTACAGTATCAAATTCTGCATATTTTCCAGATTTAGAAAAATTTTTTACTATTTAAAAGTGCATACATAGAAATCTTTTTAAAAATTTTCAAGAAAGTGAAAGAAAGATTCATTTTGCATTCTTTATCTAGATTCAAATTTTTTCCTGTTTACTTCTTTAGAATCTTGCCCTTAGCAAATTTTATTGAAACGAAGAAATCCATTTATTTCTTTTAGAAGTTTATTATTTGCTTTCAAAAATCCAAAAAATCCATTATTTTTTCGAGTTATTTTTGAAAAAGCAATTTAATTTCTTTTAGTGAAAAAAGTCTTAAATATTTGCTTATTATTTTTCGAAAAGTCCTTTATTTTTTTGAAAAATTTTCCCTTAAAGCATTTAATTTTTTCAAGTTCAGTTTACAACACCTCACGTGCACTCACACGATCACTTAATTGAACTAAGACTTAAAACTTACCCTAATTTGAACACACTCTTAACCCCACTTGGGGAACACAAAAAGAATTCTTGTAGCTAGGTAGTATTGGGGGGATAGGTGTTCCAATAACACCCCTCAGTTCATACATCTGAGACATAGAAGTTGTCCAATTAGGGAGCTAAAATCTCTTAGTACTTTTTGGCGCGGTCACAACCGGTTTGTGGGAAGGCCTCTCCCCTAGGAGGGTTGAAGTCGCGAGGATGGTTCCGGAAGCCTGAGTGGGATACCGAAACCCATTCAGTAACCGAAGGGCTACCATTCGCAGTTCTCGGGATATCCCTGTATTGGGATATTGCGATCAAAGGACCAAACGGCAGATTTACCTTTTCTCGACGCGTCATGAACGGAGTATCCTAGTAGCCTGTCTTTTTAGGATTGATTACCCGGTGTCCCTCCCGGTAGGGGGATATCTAGCCGTTGTCTCTACATTCATATTGTCTGACTTGGATTTCATCACCTTGCAGGGGATATCGTCTGTTTGAGTCACAATACTTTTAGATTAGGTGTTTGCATGATCTTTACCACCTTTTGAGTCTAGTTACACCTATTTTTTCTAGGAGCCGCTTGCATGTTGGTATTCTGACCGGTTGTTGCATTCCTCCACTTATTGTAGCACAGCTGCTAGAATAAGTGCATTTTTTGAGGATTGATTTTTTGGCCTGTGAGCCTTCTTTTTTCACTCCCCTTTTTGCACCCTTGGTTGCATTAGGGTTTTGAGTCTTTTACATATATATCACCACCTGATACTTAAAACAATTTTTACATAAAAACCATATTCTCACCATTGAGAATTCTAGACGTTCTCGTCGTCTACAGGGCGAACTCCCAGAGTTTAGTCCACTTGGCTCTCCACGTCACAGACGCAGAGCATTATCCCTTGATTCGACACATCGTCGATCATCTAGACGGTCATCCGATTCTGACATACCCCATTTCACCTTTGATTTGGAGGTAGAATCCGAAAACCCCACAGAGTTACCACCTACCACAATTATGTCTGGAACACCAGAAGATCCACAATTTACATTAACCATAGGTCAGACATCCGCAGACCTTTCTGCGGGGATACCATCCATGACAACACCCACCCCCTTGGGTATGCCCAATATGGGTACCACTCCACATTTAGGAATGCCTAGTACAGGACCACAACCTGTCATGGGCATGCCCAACATGGGGGTCATACCCCCTTCGGTTTCCACAAACCCTATCCCAGGAATCCCTAGTACGATTCCTAACCCAAGTGTCACTCCTGTTGCACTTGGGAATGCTATCCCAGGAATCCCTAGTGCGATTCCTAACCCAAGTGTAACCCATGTTGCACTCGGTAGTACTATACCAGGAATCCCTAGTGCGATCCCTAACCCAAGTGTAACCCAGGTTGCACTTGGGAGTGCTAACCCATATCAGGCCACACCTTTTGGAGGGCACATACCCTCCATACCTAGCATACCTATAGGCGCTACTGGACCCCTACACCATACCACAATGGCTAGGCAGGTCCCGGTTCCGGTCACTACATCCGCTAGTCTACCATACATGGCAAGTCTCAACTTGCCAGATTTAGCTAGGCTTACGAATGACCCCATTAGGCATGATCCTGCTTGGCCCCATATGCCCACTAAGCTTCCCTCTGACATCCCTAAGTTTGAGGGAAAGGCCGGAGAAGACCCCCAGAACCACATCATGTCCTTCCATTTATGGTGTTCCTCCAACTCCATAGTGGACGACTCTGTCCGCCTCCGTTTATTACAGCGCACCTTCACTGGCTCTGCAGCTAAATGGTATATCGAGCAACCCCATGGGACGCATTCCACATTTACCTCCCTTGCCTCGACCTTCCTGCAGTTCTTTCAGCTACCAGTCCGCTATGATGCGGGCGTCGAAATCCTACTGTCTTGCAGACAGAACACGGCCACGCACATCACTGACCATATCCATGATTGGCGTCGGCGCCGAAGCCTATGCAAGATCAAATTAGACGACCGAATCTTTTTAGACTGGTTCCTTAAATCCCTCCTTCCCCTCATTGCGAAGGATGTAGCTTCTGAAAGACCCCAGTCTGAAGAGGAGGCCATCCTTAAGGCCCAACAGTTTGACCTTATCTATGCCCAGTCAGGTTACCTATACACCATCATACCTGACGCCCCACGAGGCGACTCTGCACGCGGTGACACACCGGGGGCATCACATGCCGCTGATGGCATTATTGGCCAAATTACACCGCAAGCAAAACCTTTCAGTATGGTGAGCACCATGACCGCCCCAGACCTTTCTAGGGCTACATCCAGTTCCGGAGCGACAACTTCTTATGCTCCGATAAACCAGACCCATCATGTTCATGGACCCTCTTGTCCACAACATTGTTATGGCCAAGCGCCATCAGCATATGTACCTCCTACATACTATGCTCAACCTACGGTACAAAACCCCATGCAGTTTCCACAACAGCCCATGCATTACCCACAACCGGTTGCACCGGCTAACCTCACACCTCCACCAGCGCAGGGGTACCAACATCCCCAACAGGCAACTGGACCACCTCCAGCTCCACCTGCATACTATCCACCGCAACCTGCTCCCACACCTGCGGCTCCTCAGAATCCCCCCAATGCTCAAGGGCATGTGTACGCACAACAACAGCAGCCCCAATATCAAAATAACCAGCGCAACCAGGGTGGACAACCCAACCGCGGAAGAGGACGCAACCGTGGAAACAATCAAAACCGCAACCAAGCTCCACAGCCTACCCAGCCCCCGCAAAACAATAACGCGGCGCCCGCTCATCAGAATCCTGATCGACCACCTAAGCAACCTAAAAATGCTAATTTACGGACAAACCATCCTTGTTCCATTTGCAATGTCTATGGCCACTATACCCACGCTTGCCCACATCTCGAGCGAGCTCGACAACTATGGACGAATGACGCCCATCGTCAAGGGCAGGCGGCTCCTCAGCCACCACCCAACCCCCCACCACCTCCACAACAACCTCTGGTTCTCCAAAACCCCTTTCCAACACAAGGAGTGGTAAACACCCAGCCGTTAGCCCCCCAACAGGGCAACGTGCAACCACAACAAATAACTTACACAGCTCCTGATCAACCCATGTTTGATTCAGGTACCCACCACTTATTGATGATGTCCACCGCTGACGTCAATGTCCAAACCCGTCGAAATCAATACGGACCGACTTCTGAAGCCCCCCCCGCCGAAAAGGATACCACTGCTAATCCCACTGATCAGACATTGCGTATACCTCAGGTTCCACTTGATGGCGCTTCTAAAGCACCTCGCTTCCCCCTTCGCCGAATCAACAACAACCCCAATGCACGAGCTGCATCCAATTACAACATCGTAGATGACTTAGCTCAATCTCCCGCAGCCATGTCTGCGTTAGAAGTCTTAAAAACCTGTCCTTCTCAGCGCAAGACTTTACTTTCCGCCATTGGGGCTATTGACCCAAATGATTCGAACTTGATGACCTTTGACTTAGACCAATCTGAACCACGGCTGCCTTCTACCATAGCAGTCCAAGTTTCCGTTTCTATTCGGAATCTTGTCATCCATCGATGTATCATCGACGAGGGTGCCTCCACATGCGTCATGTCCACTTTTGTTTGGCAAAAGTTGGGCTCCCCTGCTCTCCAGCAATCCACCACCGCATTGCGGGCCTACGACGGCCGGTCAGCTCAACCTCACGGTTTATTACCCAAGGTACCCGTCCAATTAGGTGGGAAGACCGTGCTCATCGACATAGAGGTCATTAACGCCCAACTAGACTATAACCTTTTACTTGGCCGCAGTTACATGTATGCCATGAAAGCGGTCGCCTCCTCCGTCTTCCGCACCATGATGTTCCCCCATGAGGGCCGCGTGGTCAAAATTGACCAGCTCACCTACTATGACCCCAACGCCCCTGCAGCACCGGAGAATGTTCTCCCCATGATTGAACAACCCGCTTCTAGTGCTGTTACCTCCTTTGTGTCTTCTGTGGCACCCGGACTGTATTCGGATACACCAATGACCTCTACATTCCAGGCCATTCCACCACCGTCACCGGAGACCCAAGTCGCAAACCTCTGTACTGTTTCGCAGAATACGCAAACACCCGGCGGTCAACCGCCATTGATCCCCAGTCACATTGGTGTTACACCCATCCACACCATCCCCTTCCTATTTCCTCCTTCGGGCGTAGTAAGCGCCCCGGTTATGGCTACCCTTAGCCTACCCGGGCTAACATTGGGATTACCCGTGTGGTATATTCCGCCACCCGTTCGATTACCGACACCAGACGTCATCCTCCAACCGGTACAACCTATTGTTACCACAAATCAACCTCCCCCTGGCGTCGCGATCCCTTCGTCGGCAACGACACCTCCTCCTAACCTCAATATTCCTTCGTCGGCAATGAAACCTCCTCCGGGTCTCACGATTGCGTCGACGTCAAAGGATCCCCCTCTCCTTGCTAAGCCCACTGGGGGCAGAGGTCCACAACCCTACACTGCCATACCACCTCCTAAGACAGCCAAACCCCCACCGGTGTTTCGAGCTCCCCCCAAATGTTCATTATGCGATGAAATTGGCCATCCAACTCATCAATGCCCACATTTACCGGCACTCCAAGAACATATGAATATGTTGGACGATGACGTCGGCATCCCAGTAGTCAAATTAGAGCCACCTCTACAGCCTCGCGATAAATCACTGCGCACTAACCATCCTTGTGCCATATGCAGTGTCTACGGCCACTACTCACACCATTGCCCTGATCTACCAGACTATAGAGCAGCGCTGTACGAATTAAACAATGCCGATTTAGAGATATCTCCTCCCCTTATCGAGGAGATTCACCCTCCACCATCATCCTCGTCAGAAGAAGTCAATACGATATATATGATTTCGACAACCTTCAAACCAGAACCCCTTGATTTATGGTCTGACTACTTCAATACTGACGAGCAGATTTTGGAAACACTCACTGCACCCGACTACCCTTGGGATGATATGCATCATCGCTCGTACTTCCTCCCGGAAACATCTACCTCCACCGCATCCAACCAGCTATCAGTCGAGTCGAAAGACTTCATACCTGCTAAGGTCGATTGGTTAAAGGACCCCATCCCAGCACCGGATGCCTTTGAAGAAGGGAACATGTCCAACATTTCCCCCACCATACAGATAGACATTTCCATAACACCAGGGAAACCTGAGCTCATCTCGCTGGGCGCATCTTGCACTCAAGCAGAAACTCAGGCATACAAAAAACTCTTTCAAGAGTTCCGAGACGTCTTCGCCTGGTCCTATACCGAGATGCCTGGTCTCGACCCCGCCATTATTGAACACCATATCGATACATGGCCGGAAGTACCCCCTGTTCGTCAGAAACAGCGACCTATTCACCCTGCCAAGCTCCCCGCTGTCAAGGCTGAAGTCGAGAAACTTCGAACAGCAGGTTTCATCTACCCTATTCCGTACACCACATGGGTGTCGAACCCCGTCCCTGTCAACAAAAAGCAAGGCACCCTTAGAGTATGCACTGATTTCCGCGACCTAAACCACGCTTGTCCAAAAGACAATTTCCCCACGCCATTCATTGACCAACTCATTGATGAGTGTGCGGGCCATGAGGTCCTATCCTTCATGGACGGTTTTTCCGGATACAACCAGATTCACATCCGCAAGGAGGATCAGTACAAGACTGCCTTTACCACCCCATGGGGCACCTTTGCCTATCGAGTCATGCCCTTTGGCCTTAAAAATGCTGGTGCCACTTTCCAGCGAGCCATGACCTACTGCTTTCACGACTTGGTCCATATCCTGCGGGTCTATCTTGACGACCTCACAGCGCGTTCCCTAAAACGATCAGACCACCTTAGCGACCTCCGGCAAGTTTTCCTGCGTTGTCGTAAATATAAAATCCGCTTGAACCCACACAAGTGTGTCTTTTGCGTCCCGGCAGGCCGGTTGTTGGGTTTCATTGTTTCTCAGGACGGGATCACCGTTGATCCCCTGAAAGTCAAAGCCATCTTAGAACTTCCCCCTCCTCGCACGCTTCGCCAGCTTCAGAGCTTGCAAGGTCGGTCCAATTTTCTTAGGCGCTTTGTTCCTGATTACGCCACCAAAGTCCATGGATTCTTACGCTTACTTCGTACCCACATACCCTTTGTCTGGGACGAACAAGCAGACACGGCATTCGAAGCCCTCAAGAAGGCTCTCACACAAGCCCCCTTGATATCCCCACCGGATTTTTCCCAAGACTTCACCCTTTACGTCTCGGCATCCGAACATGCCGTATCCGGAGTTTTGGTCCAAAAAGATGCTTCCCACAAAGAGCATGTAATTTACTACGTCAGCCAGACCTTGTCTGGCCCACCTCTACGTTACCCATATGAGGAAAGATTAGCCCTAGCTGTAGTCTTTTCCATACAGAAACTACGACACTACATTTTGCTTAGTCATACCACGGTCCTGGCCGACTCCAACCCCATGGTCTACCTCCTCACCAGGAGACTCCTTCAGGGTCGTGTCGCTAAATGGGTCATTATCCTCCAGGAATACGACCTTACTTTCAAGACTCCCAAAAGCACCAAAGCCCTCGCGCTTGCTCACTTAATTACAGATCTCCCGTCCTCTTCGACATCACCCGTTATCCATACGGACCTGATTGACGAGCAGATCTTCGTCATTTCGTCGGACGACCCTTGGTACGGAGACATTTTGACTTACCTCCGTACTCAAAAATTCCGACCACACATCGATCGTGATGGACGCCGTCGCATACGACACCACGCACCCCGATACCTACTTATTGGAGATGTACTTTACCGACGCGGCGTTGATACTATCTTACGCCGCTGCCTATCCCATAGTGAGGCAGAACAAGTCCTCAATGATTGTCATAGCGGTGCCTGTGGAGGCCATTTCTCCGGCATGGCTACCGCCCAGAAAATCATTCGGGCAGGTTATTTTTGGCCATCGTTGTTTACTGATTGCATCACCGCAGTCAAGCATTGCCAGAACTGCCAGCTCTTTGCCCCCAAGGCAAGAACCCCCCCTGCCCCCCTTCATCCAGTCATCACTGTTGGACCATTCTGCAAATGGGCCATAGACTTCCTCGACTGCAACCCCCCGTCAGCCGGCGGTCACAAACACATCATTGTGGCCGTAGATTATTTCACCAAGTGGGCAGAAGCCATGCCAACCTATAACTGCAAAGCCGACACCGCGGCGCGGTTTTTCTTCAACCACGTCATCGCTCGTTTCGGAGTACCACAACAGCTAGTCTCTGACCACGGCTCTCACTTCGAAGATGCCGTCTGGAAAGAATTATCAACCATGTTGAAATTCGAACACCATTTCTCTTCCGCTTACTACCCCCAAGGAAACGGCCAAGTCGAAGCGATCAATAAAATCTTGAAGACCATTCTCCAACGCACTGTAGACAAGCACAAATCCAATTGGCATCACATGCTTTTCCCAGCACTCTGGGCTTACCGCACATCAACCAAAACCGCCACCGGTTTTACCCCTTTCCATTTAGTTCACGGTGTCGAATCTGTCCTCCCTATTGAGTGCCAGATCCCAGCTTTACACATCGCCGTTGAGCTCCTACCAGATACTTCCCCGATCGAGCAACGTTTACTGCTCCTAGAGCAGGCCGATGAGGATCGGCGCACAGCCATTCAAAACATGGAAGCCGCTAAACAAAGATCGAAACTAAGTTACGACAAACGCGTCCACCCAAGAACCTTTTCGGAGGGAGACCTTGTCCTCGCTTACGATCAAGCTCATGATAAAACCGGAAAAGGGAAGTTCGTGTCTATGTGGCAAGGCCCCTACATTATACACACCTGCCTCGGGCAGGGGGCATACATTCTGACCGATTCAGAAGGCAACACCTTACGCAACCCACGCAACGGGTTGTACCTTAAAAGATTTTACCCATAGAAAATCTCATGGACACCATCGTCCATTTTTTAGTATAGGCATACGTTTTTTCGTTCACAAAAAATTTTTCAAAAAAAAAAAAAAAAAAAAACCTAAATATTTGTTTTCCCTGCATGACCACAGATGGAGCCTCTTCCACTCTGCCATATCGGTTTCGCTGATGGTGCAAGCCGTTGGTCTCCCAATCTCGCCTCCGCAGCTTGGGTAATATACTCCCCTTCACATGAGTTAATTCACATCGATGGAGTATGTTTAGGTGCCGCCACCAATAATCAAGCTGAATACGATGCCGTGACCGGTCTCCTGGCCGCTGCTCTCCAGATGAGCATACGTCACCTCAACGTTTTCTTGGACTCACAGCTCCTAGTTTCCCAGCTCAACAATGATTACCAGGTACGCGATCCCTGTCTGTTCAGAAAATTCCTGCGCACTAAACAAATGGTTAGACAGTTTGAATCCATTACATTCACACATGTTCCAAGACACCTCAATAGTGTAGCAGATAATATGGCCAACAGTGTCCTCGACTGGCACACCAATCACATCATGTCATATCCATAAACAAACATGCACCCAAGTGCAAAAGATGTGCCTCCACGGGCATATACAAAAAACCAATATTGCATCCACGTGCATAACATGTGCCTCCACGGGCATAAAACAAACCAAAATAATGCATCCATGTGCATAGCATGTGCCTCCACGGGCATATATAAATCTACAAACACACTGCATCCACGTGCATAACATGTGTCTCCATGAGCATATACAAAAAACAAAGTGCATCCACGTGCATACACATCAAAATATCCAAAATATATATCCACATATATATACGAACCAAAACGTCTACATGTCATAAGTGCCCTCAGCACTCGATATACACAAAATACATCTGTCATACAAACATGCTTCCCCATATACTCATGAGCATTTGGGGGCAAGTACAATGACGTCTAATCATCAGGATCCTCCGGATCCTCAGGATCCTCCTCCGGCTCCTCCTCCGACTCCACCTCCGCTGGCCCAGCCGGGTCACGACGACCCCGAACTCGCCGCTCGGCTGGCCCTGCTGGGTCGTCCCTCAGACGTATCCTCCCCGGTGCCGGCTCTGCCGGAGCATCTCCTCCACCACCCCCGTGTCTCGCAGCAAGCACCGCTGCCCTCAACAACAGTGACTGCCACTCGGGCGGTGCACCGAGACATCCCTGCAAAATGTCCCGATCAAGGTCCCTCCAGCCATCCTCCGGAAGTCTAGCTACGATCCGGGCCAAAGTCCGTCGAACACCATCTATAGCATCGTCCTGAGGGCCAACCCCTCGCCCACGGGCTCCAAATCCTCCACCACGAGGAGGACGTACAGGTACTGGAGGACGCGCAACCACTATCGCCCGCCCCTGCCGAGCCACATAGTCAGGTGGTGGTACCGGACCAATATCTGCACAAAACAAGTAGAACCATCAGATACTATACAACAGACATCATCATGATCAAACATAATACATATGGTATAAACATCACATAGGACACAAAAACATACCGTCTAAGCTCCAGGCCTGTCCTGGGGCACGTGGCATCTCCGGGTCTCCCCGGTAGTCCATACCGGCGTATGGATAGTCCTCGATCACCAGTGGCATCTGCTCCCACTGCTGGAAAAAATCCTCTGTAAAGAAGCCACGGATACCACCGCCAGCACGAGGCATCATCTGCCCCCACCTCATCATACGAGGCTCGCTAGGTAGACCAGCACGAACCGGTACGTGTGGCCGTAGGGTCGGCACCCGCTCAAAGAAAAAACAACATAAAAATGAGGCGTAACAGAACTCACCTCCCTCTCTCACGGCCTTGTCCAGATCTCTCCGGACACCGGCCAAGAACATCTGAGCCCAAGCATAGTACGTACCCCGTAGAACGGAGTCCACCATCACCGTCTGCCCCCCAGACATACGATGTGGTGCAGCAGCACCCAAAACCCTCAGAACGCAGGCACCAACGGCCCGCATATCCCACTCACGTAGGAACTTCAGACTGATAGAGCTGTTTACCAAAACAGCATCATCCCCACAAAAGGTCTGTAAGAGGTCCTCCATATCCACGCCTGGAGGCAACCTCGGCGAGATATCACCCACCTCACCCAAGCGAGGCAAACCGGTCAAAAAATATACATCAGTGAGAGTAATCTCCAACCTCTCACCACCAATAATAAAGGCACCCTCTGCCGGCACCCACCACTGAACGAGCTTGTTCAGGAGTCTCCTCACTGAACGGATATAAGGTATCTGAGCGAACTTCAAGAGTCCGCTCATGGCTAAAGTCTGTCTCACCCCCCCATCATCCTCGATCCTCGCCACAATCTCGGCATCAATATCTCTCTCCCGCCATACGGACTGAGCCCTCCGCAACATCCTGCCAAGAAAACACAGAAAATTTTAGCCCCAGCATAAAAATTTTTGAAAAAAAATCTCATCGCGACTTTTTCAAAAAAAGCCGCGATGACCATCGCGGCTTTTCCACAAAAGCCGCGATGACCATCGCGGGTTCCATGAAAAAACCCGCGATGAACATCGCGAGTTTCGTCCAGACAGTCGCGATGAACATCGCGACTGTCACCCATGAACACGCGATGAACATCGCGGGTTCCGACCTCACAGTCGCGATGAACATCGCGACTGTGAGTCTAAAACCCGCGCGGTCCATCGCGGGTTCCGCCCCGAAACCCGCGCGGTTCCACGTTGGAGAGTCAACATGGAGATTCGCGGCTTTCGGGGGCCCACCGCCAACTAAAAAAGACATAATTGACTAGGTTAAGGCGAATAGAGTTACCTGCAACTCGCTAAATCGAAAACCAACGGTGAAATCTCCCGGAAATCGAGAAATAGCTCTGACTGCTCTATCAAACTCGCACGTAACAATGACAAGTCATATTGGGCCCCACGTCCTATTTATAGAAATTCCACAAATTTCAAACAACCATTGCGGTGTCATACGAAGTCCATTTCTCAAACCGTTGGTACCGTTGGGATCAGCACAGCGAGAAATTCATAGAGGTTCCTTCCGTTTCCCGTTTTTCCCGGGGTCCATTTATGACCATTTTTTAGCCCCTCTCGTAGCCTCGGTTTGCGTGCCACATCGGCCGTACTCCGTTTTCGAGGTGCCTTATATGGCCGGATTCAGTTTTCCGCGCCCTTGATGATGCTTGAGACCATTTCTCGCTCTCACCTTTAGATTTTCCGGGCATTTTTTCCCACGCCCCCTCGTCGCCTCGGTTTGCGTGCCACATCGGCCGTTCTCCGTTTTCGATGTGTCTTATATCGCCGGATTCAGTTTTCCGCGCCCCTGATGATGCTAGAGACCATTTCTCGCTCTCACCTTTAGATTTTCCGGGCATTTTTTCAGCGCCCCCTCGTCGCCTCGGTTTGCGTGCCACATCGGCCGTTCTCCGTTTTCGATATATCTTATGTCGCCGGATCCAGTTTTCCGCACAGATGACGATGCTTGAGACATTTTCTCATCCTCGTCAATCCATTTTTGTTCGGTATGATTTTACCCCTTTTTCGGGCCAAGCAACCCCTATTACGAAAAAGGCACTTAGGGAGTTTCTGTTAAGCTCTTTTCTGACTCCTAAAAACAATGAAAAGATCGCCGAGCAATCTTGCTTCCTTTCATGCTCGATAAACGTATCTGAAAGGGCGTCTACCTGGTATAAGTTTACCCCTTTTCCGGACCTCGTAGACTAATTACGAAAAAGGTATACTCTAGTCACATCGGCTAGAAGAGTTCTCCATCCGCATCATTTTATACTTTTTCGGGCCTCGGAGACTAAACTTACGAAAAAGAAACACCAACGGAGTCCACTTACTGTTTTCAGACTCTCTAAACATGAAAGCAACCATGAGCATGCGCCGTCCTGGGCTCACAAAATCCACAGGACCGTACCATTTCAGAGCACACTTTTATCCCTTCTTAAAGCTCATTAAAACTATGAAGAAGGAAGAAGGGTGCCTCTTGGCGCCACGACAGATCATATCTACTCGCTAGCAGCTTCCCCTTTTGGTCGCCTTTGTTCAGAGTATTCTGCAGTATGTCACCCGGAAACTCTCTCGACAGCTACCATCAGCTTGTCCTCCCCCCCCAGAGTCAATATATACCATTCAGTCGAAGCTATGATCCCTGCACCTACAAGTCAGTTCCCTACCCTGCCAGGTCAACCATGTCATCATGCTCTGAACAAAGGAAGTTTTGAGTCTACCCATTTTTTGACCCAGTTATTTCCCATTCCCACAAGTATGTCAGTCCTACCAGCAGTACTACATCACTTCAGTTCTACACCTCGTGCTCCTATCAAGGAAACATCATTGCCTTGTTAGTTGCTGGTCTCCCTCTGTCGACGACAACCACATTGATTCCAGAGGATAGACCTAGAGGTCCCTGTGTCTTGGACTCATTACCATTTATAATGAGTGCCTACGAATCATTTCGAGAGGAATCCTCAGTGCCTCTCCAAATGGTTGTTTCTCACATGCTCGACTTCAACACCTTGATCGCATCGTTGAGACTCGCACAGGGTATTGGTTCGTTCAGTTATTAGTCGAAGACCCCGGATACCACCTGACTCCTCCACATTTGAGAGTCTACCTATGGATACAACCAGTTACATTTTTTCTATACATATCCGGGTTGCGTATGGCGACAGTATTCAGATGTACCCCAGTTTTATACTCCCTCGAGTATACCGATACAAATACTTCTCAGAGATGGCTCACAGTCTTTGAGTCCCTACAGATGTTGGACACCTTCAGTTTCAGCAGTTCCACAGTTGATCCAGTGTATCAGTTATTGCGATCATTCATGATCATGAGTATATCCCACAATCATGTCCCCTCTGGACCATTATGATGTACCAATATATTTCTTCACGTATTAGATCCCCCTTCTTGGGACTAATTGTTTTGTACATGCCTTGATACGAGCATGGGAATGCCCGCCTCGTCCTTTATCAGAGATTATACCTCATTCATATTGAGGCCATGTAATATTTTTTGTTTTTGCAGCTTCCAAGGGCCGTGGCTCCAGTCTCCAAACGGTCTATTCTCCCCCCTAAAACCCAGAAAAAGGACAAAAGAACTATGATGTCTATCGGCCATACGATGAGCTCCTGCCCTCACACATCAGGGGGCAATCTGTTAACACCTAAAAAGTGCTCACTAGCTCATTCCCTTACTCACATGACCCATTTGTCCACTTTTCCACCATCTGAGCCTCTGAAACCAACAAAAGGTCACCAAAAGACCTTGGTACACCCCTTTTTCCATTAAAAAAGATTATTTTTCCAAGAAAATCATAAAAAACCCTCAAAAAGGGTCCAAATTCCCAAAAATATTAAAAAGGGAATTAAAATATTATTTTTATTCAAAAAAGGAAAAAGGAGGGAAAAGAACCTAAACCATGTTGGTCAATACCATTGGTTTCCACAAAACCACAAATGGTATTCCTCACCACCAAAACCTATAAAAAGGTGGTAGGGGCTCCTCATTTCATATCCTTCCATTATCTCATCCTTATGCTGCTGAAATCTCCCCTGAGCACTTTTAGCCATTGAAGCAACCTTGGAGAAAGAGACCTATTGGAGTTTGGAGCTACTCATCTTGGGAGTTGCTCAACATCAACCTTCACCATTGGAGGTAATATCGCAAGCACTTGCTTGCCCCCCACTTTTCAATACAAAATTTATTTCTTATGTTTCTTGTTCTTGATTTTGAAATATTTACATTATTTGCTTAGATTCTTGTTTAGATCCATGAAAAGTATTGTTTATTTAGTTTATTGTTTTTATTTCTATTGAAACTGCTACTACTAGTTAGTAGGTGCCCATAGCACTAAGCTTGGTTGCAAAACCGAGCCAACACACCCCTAAAGATACTTGGACTAAGTAATCATCCTGGGAGGATTTGTATCCAATTGTGCTAAGTTTTCAAGGGTCGTCGCAAGTTGCACACTAGCAACATGCGACGTCGCACCTTGCTCCATTACAGGGTGCGACAAAGTCAGTTAAATAGAAAAAATAGCTTCTTCGAGGTCCATCTCGAAGCTTGCTGACTTGGGACCCTATCCCTGACCTCTTGGAAGAGTTGGCACTCGGTTCCTAAACCTTTGGAGAGATCCCTTAAGCCTCTCCTACCATCTCTCAACCTATCCTATCCATATCCTATCCACTTAGTCCTATATAAATGAAGCTCACTCCCATCCCAAAGGGAGGAATGCTATGGTATCTACATCCCGGTGAAATCACTCTTAGAACATCTCCACTCACCTATTGGAGAACTCATACTTCCTTGGAAGGATATGGAAATTGGCTTTGTCAGAGAAGGGTTACAGCGTTAAGCCTTGGTTGTGGTTCTATATCTCTATTATGTACTCCTTTATTTGCAGTAATACAAATGCTTTCCACCAATATTGTTCATATGTGCAATGATATCGAGTAGTTTACCTGCTTAACTGTTTACTTAGATCTCTTATTGTATATATGTCTTTTACTGGTTTCTCTTGTTTCTTGTCTTGACAGGTCTTGCAGCTTGGATCTGACAACCGTGAGACGTGGAGCAACATTCAGGAGAAAGGATTGCGTAGTGAAAGGTAAGACATCTAGTACTCGATCCTTAAGTAGATCTAGGAAATGCATTAGTAGTCTGTTCTATTTGTTCTAGACTCACTTTGAGCTAGGGAGATACGGCTCGCGTCCACTCAAGTGGATTGTCTGATAACAAATCTGGCAACCATACTGGGGAGTATAGAATTTGGTTAGTAGTTGTCAATCTGAGAGTCATTTTCAGTTGATTGCTTGACACAAGCCTTTTTATTTTTTCCATTTACTTCTTGCAGTCGATTTCACTATCAGATCTTTGTATTGAAGACTCTGATCTACTTCCTCTGAGTTTATACAACTCATTCCCAAACCATTCCATGGTTCATTGCTAAGAGATCTGATTCATTTTTGAATTTAGACTTCGCCTGTCACACCTAGGAAGTGGGAATAGAGCGACACTATGTCATTCTGGGTCTCTGTTATTTACCTGTTAGTGTTACACCCAAAATATACTCATCATAAGATTCAGTGTATACACCCTTAAAGATACTTGGACTAAATAATCATCCTGGGAGGATTTGTGCTCAGTTGTGCTAGGTTTTGAAGGGTCGTCGCAGGTTGCACACCAGCAACATGCGACATCACATCTTACTTCACTGCAGGGTGCGACGAGGTTAGTTAATGGGAAAAAATAGCTTATTCAAGATCCTTCTCGAAACTTGCTCATTTAGGGGTTTATCCCTGACCTCTAGGGGAGCTGGTACTCGACCCCTAACTCTTTGGGAGGATCCCCTATCTCTCTCCTACCATCTCTCAACCTATCCTATCCATATCCAATCCACTTAGTCCTATATAAGTGAAGCTCACTCCCATCCCAAAGAAAGGAAGCCTATGGTATCTACATGCTGGTGAAATCACTTTTAGAACACCTCCATTCACCTATTGGAGAACTCATACTTCCTTGGAAGGACGTGGCAATTGGCTTGGTTGGAGAAGGGCTACTACGTTAAGTCTTGGTTGTAGTTCTATATCTCTATCATGTACTCCTCTATTTACAGTAATACAAATGCTTTCCACCAATATTGTTCATGTGTGCAATGATATTGAGTAGTTTACCTGCTTAATTGTTTACTGGTTTCTCTTGTTTCTTTGTCTTGACAGGTCTTGCAGCTTGGATCTGATGATCGTGAGATGTGGAGTAGCATTCAGGAGAAAGGATTGCGAAGTAAAAGGTAAGATATCTAGTACTCGATCCTTAAGTAGATCTAGGAGATGTATTTGTAGTCTGTTCTATTTGTTCTAGACTCACATTGAGTTAGGGAGATCCTGCTCGCGTCCGCTCGAGTGGATTGTCCGATAACAAATCTGGCGACCATACTAGGGAGTATTGATATTTGGTCAGTAGTTGTCAATTTGAGAGTAATTTTCATTTGATTTCTTGACACAAGCCTTTTATTTTTTTCCATTTACTTCTTAGGATTGATTTCACTATCAGATCTTTGTGTTGAAGATTCTGATCTACTTCCTCTGAGTTTATACAACTCATTCCCAAACCATTTCATGGTTCATTGTTGAGAGATTTGATTCATTTTTGAATATAGACTTCGCCTGTCGCACCTGGGTAGTGGAAACAGAGCGACACTGTGTCATTCTGAGTCCCTATTCTTTACCTGTTAGTTGCTCGTTGCACCCCTTGCATTGGAAAACTGTGACATCGTCGCACTTCCCGTGTAAGCAAACTGCGACGTCGCACTGTGTACAAACAAAGAGTGCGCCGATTTGTCAAAATTTGGCATGCAGGAATATCCTCTCCATTTGATAGTCTGGACTTTGGTTTGCTGTATGAACTCCCTCTGTGCTGCAAGATCCAGCCAGAGATCTCATCTTTGATTTGTGTGTTTTGTTTGGCTTATTTGTATTGGTTTTTGGGTCTTTTGAGATTTGGATTCATGTTTGGCCCCTTGAGTCAAAACTAGTGTTTTGCGTACATTTTTAAGCGAAATGGGTTCTATTTTTGAAAAAAATTCCTCCTCATGGCCCAGGGGGCCCATGAATCGTGCATTCTTTAGTCGTTTTGACCCATCTCAAGGTTTTGAGATCATTTTTGGTTGAGTGTGATTGGCTTGTTTTAAAGACTTGAAGAGTGTGGGATATCCATGTCTTTTTGAGCCTCTCTTTCTTGGGTTATGCATCTTGTTTCCCTTACATGCTGAGCTATTCAATCATTTTTGGGAAAGATTGATTCTTTGTCTCCACTGTAGTTCAAAGAAAAGATTGATTTTGTCACTCTTTTGCTATATTCATGAAATTGGAAAACATAAGTGTTCTTCTTACTTTAATTTGATCATTTGAAATTCTTGGTCTCACGCTCATAAGAAGAAGAAAGGCTTGTTTTAGTTTTGTGTGCATTTTAGTTAGATAATATTGTTAAGTGCTTATCTTTGTCTTGCATTTGATTGGAAACGTTTGTGGAGTCCTTCTTTCCGTAGCTTAGATGTGTCTTTTTCAAGTGTAAAAAGATAGGAAATGAGTTATAATTATTGCATTTGGTAGATTTTGAGCCTTTCTTGAGTGCCTTTGAGTTGTTTGGGTGTTTGCCATTTTTCCTTGGGAATTTTTGAATGATTAGAGTGTTGTAGATATTCTCTCACTTTCTGTATATAGATATAAAAAGCGTTTAGTTATCAAGTTCCATTTTTGATACATGCATTTGAAAATTTAAAGTGCTTCATCATTTTGTCTTATACATTGTTAAGATTAGCTGCATCTTTCATTTTCTTTACGCTTTTTGGCTGATTATTGCAGAAAGTTAGAATTATTGCACTCTAGGAAGGAATTCTTCTTTTCGCTACTACTTAAGTACTTTTGTTTTGAAAGAAAAAAATATCTCTCCTTACCTCGAGTAGTTTTCATTGAAAAGGAAAGGAAAATGTGCATTATCATGTAATTGAGGATTGCATTATGTTTACATTTGTGTACTCACCTCATGCATCCACCTAACAGTACAAGATAAAATTAACGCTAGCTTAGGTTAAAATCATTTAGTAACTGTGTGTAAGTTAGAGACGTGTTCCGATGTATTTAAGCGTGGAAGCTGTCGTTATTTTCCAACACTGTATCCCGGGGGTATTGTAGTCTTCCACGTACTTATCGGTATATCGAGCTCTTTCACGTACCCACCAAGTACCATAATCTGTACTTGGCATATATCGAAGGGTGTATCATGTACTCGGTAGTATATCAGAAGGTCTCTTGCCGAATGGTTGTGCATTCAACAACACCACTACGGATTTGAGCTCCCACGTACCTTGCGTATATCAGGAGACACCCATAGGAATCCTGAAACCATATGAGTTAACCATTTGGCCGTCTTGGAAAAGAAATACACCGAGAACAACACTTGGGGAGATTAGCATACACGCACTTTCCAGGTAATCGGGTATGCAGGCAAGGGTATGATCCCAATCCTCCTTGTCGCGTCATATTGTTGGACCCTGCAGTATATAGCGGTTTGCTATGCCTTGATAATCCTGTGAGGTTCCAGACTTTGAATCCACTCCTATTCACACAGTTTGCTTCTTGCTTTTAGACTTGAGTAGTGTTTGACTTGTGTGGTACTTTAGAGTCTCTTAGGGAGTTTCGATATGGAAGATTCTTCCGAGACTACCAACCAAGAGACCCCTTTCCAGGGTATGCCCTTTGTGATCCCCCCTTATGGAAATGTTGGTCCCCCCTTTATGGATACATTGAGTCTTCCTGGATTGACGATAGGATTACCAGTATGGTTATTCTCCAATCCGGTTACACCAAGTGCACCAATTGTGTCGAACCTAGGTCCTTCATCGCATGAGCATCAATCTCATGGTGACCGTTCTCCTTCTTCGTCGAAATTTGAATCGGCTTCCATTTCTTCCTCTTCTCCTACTGAAAACTCTGAAGTTAGTAAGAAGGCGGGTGAGAAGAAGAAGAAGAAAAGGAAGGTTAAGAAGAAGAAAGATAAGAAAGAGACCAAGCGTCAACCATATACCTCTGATGGAACTCATTCTATGAGAACACCTCGTAAGCCAAAGTTCCCTTGCAAACTTTGCAAGGGTGATCACCTTCTCAAAAATTGTCCCGGTCTTTCCCGTGTGTCAGAAGTGTGGTCTAAAAACCCCAAACCACTTGTATCGTCAACCTCTGACCATCATGTTGATGACACTCCCTCGACCAGTGACCCATTGGTGAAGGGTTGGAAGAGTAAAGTCTTGTACCCCTGTTTGATATGCAAGGGTATGCACCGTACTTTCCCTTGTCCAAGCATGGATGAAGCTTCACGGTGGTTGGAAGATATTACTAGTTCTCAACAGGTGCTTCCAACAAGCGATAGTAATTTGTCCCTCGACCCCCCGCTAGTTGACCAAGTGATCGATTCAGTTTCATCTATAATCGATCCCACTCTTCCTTCCGAGAGTGAAGTGATTGAGTCGTTGTCATCTCCACTCGATCCCGCTCTTTCATTGGAGAAAGTCCAGACTGAAGCAGTCACCATGACACAATATTCGTCTTATTCTTATCTTCCAAGTGAGAGTGAATTGGAAACCACTGATGTTTTCCTAGTCAGTTCAGAATGTCCTAGGCAAGGGGAAACCCTATCCATTCCTACAGGACCCCCCTAAGTACTGAGGTCATTTCCTTTGATTGGAATGGTCTAACAAAATCTCGTCTTCCTTCGAGTTTTCCTTTTCAAATATCTGTAGGAGTTTCTGATAAATAAATATTTCATACGATAGTTGATGAGAGAGCTTCTATTAGTATTTTATCCTCAACTGCTTGGAAAGCTATAGGTTCCCCTCAGCTTGTGCCAATAACTGACCAGATTTTGGCTTTTAATAGAAGGCCTACCGGACCTTTAGGGGTTCTCCCGCAGTTACCTATCACGTTGAGAGGCAAAACTGTTTGTGTTGATGTCATGGTTGTCCAAGGTCCTTTAGATTTCAATATGCTCCTTAGACGTGATTATGTCTATGCTATGAAAGCTGTAGTGTCCACGCTCTTTCGAGTGATGTATTTTCCTCATCATGGGAATATTGTGACCATTGATCAACTTTCCTTTGTGACACCCACTCATCATATGACTCCTAGTCATCAGACTTCCCTAAATGTTCCGCATGTTTTAGTGGTTTCTTCCCCCTGAGGATGGGGGGTACGAGCACGGTTTATGTTATGTTTCAAGCTCGTTAAAAAATGAAAACAACCACCCTAGCATAGTTTACCTTTGGTTTCAAGCTTGCATAAAAATGAAACCATCCCTTCGAGCATAGTTTTATTCCATTTCAAGCTCATTAAA
Source organism: Larix kaempferi (assembly GCA_027924585.1). Classification (NCBI taxonomy): domain Eukaryota; kingdom Viridiplantae; phylum Streptophyta; class Pinopsida; order Pinales; family Pinaceae; genus Larix; species Larix kaempferi. Next base: position 7,060,853 of record BSBM01000129.1, on the reverse strand, counting down.
AAATAAGATGGGCCCCCTCAGGCATAGTTATTTTCTATTTCAAGCTTGTGTAAAAATGAAATAGATCTCCCTCCCTTCAGTTCGAGTCTCTCCCTAGAGTTAGAACTTGAACCTTCATTTCCTCTGATTCTCGTTTTCCCCCCCTTGGTGAACATTTTATTATTAGTAGCCAGGTTGGTAGTTGGGTTAGCAAACAACATTTTTAAATGAAATGAAGCTTGGGGGTCATGCCACATGTCGTATCGTCAGCAATCATGTTGAGGGAACACTACCATGTTAAGACACTAGCAATCATGCTGGGGGAATTTACCAACATCTGGGCATCATGTTGGGAAGGAACCCATCAATGGGCCTTAACCTATGAGCATAGTTCCCTTTCTATGTCAATCTCGTTAAAAAATGAAACATATCCTTTCCCTTTGAGTCGAGTCTCCTCGTAGACTTGAACCTTCTTTTCACCCGCTTATGCCTTAGGCAGATGAAATGAAGCTTGGGGGCATGTCTTCAACCTATGGAAGTTACGTTGAAGTCAACTTGATCGCCTCTACACACCATGTTGGAGCTAAGCCACTTACTTCTAGCAATCATGCTGGGGGCATGTACCAGATTTTGGTTTTCATGGTGGGAAGAGTCCACCATTGGGAACATTTTCGAGCATACTTTCCTTTTTAGGTTTCAAGCTCATTAAACCATGAAAATTATCCCAAGCATAGTTCATTTTCTGTCACAAGCTTGTTAAAAAATAAAGCAGACATCATGAGCATTCTTCCAACCTATCTTCGAGCTCGTTAAAAACAGTAAGATAGTGTTTGAGCTTACTTTTCATTTTTTTCATGCTCTAGTTGAAACATGAAAAGTGGTTTGAGCTTACTTTTTACTTTTTCATGCTCTGGTTCAAATATGAAAAAGATTCCAAGTGCTTTTGATACCATTCTCGTGCTCGTTAAAATTTTGAGTAAAAAGGTGTGTCTAACGAGTATAGGTTTATCACTTTAACCGACCTTGCTAGACTATTTACGGAAAATGAACTGTGCCGAGTTTACTTTTCCTTTGTCGTACTCGGTCATCAACCATGACAAAGTTGTTCATGGAGTCCTTTTTAAGCTCTTTTCAGACTCCCTAAATAGGAAAATATTGCCAAGTGAACTTGATTCTTTCACGCTTGTAAAAGCATTTGAATGATCGTCTTTCTGGTAATAGTTTACCCCTTTTTTCGGACCAAGAAGCACTATTTACAAAAAAGGAATACTCCAACCAACCATGGCTGGAAGAGTCCTCTCCCGCGTTGTTTTACCCTTTTTTGGGCGATGAGGCTAACTTTACGAAAAAGGATCGTTGGAGTCTTCTTTAGTTCTTTTCAGACTCTCTAAACATGAAATGACGACCGAGTTTACCTTCTATGGACTCGTTAAAATTTTCACATTGAAGGGCCCATCATGGGACGAACCCCTCCTATCCTAGGTTCGAAAAATATTTGGGATTGGACTCATCTATGAGATGAGCTATACCGAGCATCTGGTTACCCTCATCAAGCTCGTAAAAAACACATGAGGCACTCATCATTCATGATGGGGAAAAATGAAAGTGTTTGTGTTACATACCTTAGTGGTAGTATATAGTTGTTCTTGAACATGGATCTCATCTACATTTGCATACGATACTTGGGTCATATGTTTGTCTATGAGTCCCCGCTTACTTTCTGAGTCTTGTTACTCCTCTAAGTAATTTGGAGAAAGATTCCATTATCAGTTGCATTAGAAGTTTGCGTCATTCTCATTATGTCAATATTGCCAAGTCATGCCACGCCCATGTTCAAGAACATGTTCACTATCTATCATCTACAGTCAGTACACATGTCATCATGCCGTTGTTACTTTGAGTCAGTCTTACATGTTACTGTACCATTCGATCCACTCTACACATATTTTTTCGTGTTTCGTGTCGATTGATGGGGGATTCATCATGGCCCTCCTTCGACGGATTCATCCTTGTCGACTTCAACACATCATCCGAGGATTGAATCTAGAAACCAACCAAGTACCTTGGCCTTGCATGCCTCAATGGCAGGTTACCTCGCTTTCATCATGAGTTTACATCATTGACTCTTGATTGAAAGATTTCATCTTGCATTCGACTTCAACTCATTTATTCACGCTCGATGATATGTATTGTGATACCTTGGGAATCATTGACATCAATGGTGATCTCCCTTGCACTTGTTAATGGTTTACATCAATGGCCGGTAATCAAGTGGTTTCTACCATGTTTGACGTCAAGACATTTGTAATCACATGGATAGATTCGTATCATTGTGGGTTCAACTTGAAGACCCTAGGGAGTCATGTTTTATCCAGGTTGCGATGGAGTTTGTACTGAGTCATATTACACGGATCCACTCTTGTATTGGTCGTGGCTGTGTTATCATCTCATCATGGATCTACGCTTGTGTCTAGTAGCCATGATTGTGTTCAGTCGGTCATTATTACCATGGATTTGCAATGTATTGGTCGGCAACCATGTTGTACTTCATATGAGATTGTTAGTTCAGAGTCAGTTGTACTGCAGCAGTGTCCTTCGTCCATCGAGCCTATTGCCATTACTTCTTTCAAAGCACTTCACCTGTACATCCTTAACAGCTTCATGCTTTGGGGGGCATTCTGTTACACCCAAAATCTACTCATCATAAGATTCAGTTTATACACCCCTAAAGATACTTGGACTAAATAATCATCCTGGGAGGATTTGTGCTCAGTTGTGCTAGGTTTTGAAGGGTCATCGCAGGTTGCACACTAGCAACATGCGACGTTGCATCTTGCTTCATTGCAGGGTGCGACGAGGTTAGTTAATGGGAAAAAATAGCTTATTCGATATCCTTATCGAAACTTGCTCATTTAGGGGTTATCCCTAACCTCTAGGGGAGATGGTACTCGACCCCTAACTCTTTGGGAGGATCCCCTATCTCTCTCCTACCATCTCTCAACCTATCCTATCCATATCCTATCCACTTAGTCCTATATAAGTGAAGCTCACTCCCATCCCAAAGGGAGGAAGCCTATGGTATCTACATGTTGGTGAAATCACTTTTAGAACACCTCCATTCACCTATTGGAGAACTCATACTTCCTTGGAAGGACGTGGCAATTGGCTTGGTCGGAGAAGGGCTACTACGTTAAGTCTTGGTTGTAGTTCTATATCTCTATCATGTACTCCTCTATTTATAGTAATACAAATGCTTTCCACCAATATTGTTCATGTGTGCAATGATATTGAGTAGTTTACCTGTTTAACTGTTTACTTAGATCTCTTATTGTATAGATGTATTTTACTGGTTTCTCTTGTTTCTTTGTCTTGACAGGTCTTGCAGCTTGGATCTGATGACCGTGAGACGTGGAGCAGCATTCAAGAGAAAGGATTACGAAGTAAAAGGTAAGGCATTTAGTACTCGATCCTTAAGTAGATCTAGGAGATGTATTTGAAGTCTGTTCTATTTGTTCTAGACTCACATTGAGCAAGGGAGATCCTGCTCACGTCCACTCGAGTGGATTGTCCGATAAAAGTTAGATACTCATTGCATCCCCTACATTGGTAAACTACGACATCGTCACATCCATTGCATTGGTAAACTGCAATATCGTCGCATCCATTGCAGTGGTAAACTGCGATATCGTCGCACTTCCCGTGTAGGAAAACTGTGACATCGCACTGTGTACAAGCACAAAGTGCGTCAATTTGTCAAATTTTGGCACGCAGGCATCTCCTCTCCATTTGACAGTCTGGAATTTGGTTTTCTATATGAACTCCCTCTGTGCTGCAAGATCCAGTCAGAGATACATGTTTGATTTGTGTTTTGAGTGTTTGGTTTTGTTTGGATTGATTTTGGGTTCCGTTTTGGACAAGCTTGAAGACCGGTAGTGGTGGATACTCTTGTCTCCTCCACCTTCATCCGCTCACCCTTGCATTCCCTTCCTTCCATCCCTAATATGATCATTATATCAGATCAACTTCCAGACCTCGTTCTCATTTTGTTTGAGCTTCGCTTGCTTGGTTTGCTTGCTGCTGCTTGATTTTGAGTTAAGTGTGTCTTTCAGCTTGGTTGAGTGCTTGTCTTTTCTTGAGTTTTATGAGTGTACTAGTTCTGCAAGTAGTGTTTTCTTTTCAGTCATTTAGATCTGGAAGCTCAATTGTTATCAAGTTTATTCTTTGATGCATCTATTGAAAAGTTAAAAAGTGCTTCTTTCCATCATTTCTTAAGCATTATTGAAGAAAATTGTTGTGCATTGGAACGTTCTCATTTGTGTTTTGGAAAAGTTGAATGAATGTATGATCTATTGTATTTTTCTCGAACTATGAATCACTCATTTTCTTGAAAGACTCAAAGAACGCTTCGATTTTTGCAAAATTGATTCCATGCTAAGGAAAGATAAATGCATTTTTAATTTTAGTTGCTTTTAGACCATTGAAAGTGAAATTGAAAAACTTGCATATTCCATTTCAGAATCCTCTCTTTTCATTACCTAGTGTCGTTTTGATTTGAAAAGAAAAAGAAAAGGAAAAACGTTTTGATTTGGGTAGTATTGTTGTGATTTTTTGTGTTTTGTTGAAAAAGGAAAAGAATACGTTCATAGTCAAGTTTTGTTTGAATTGGGATTGTGTTGCATTGAGTTTGTTTTGGAAATGCTATTGGAAAAAACTTTCTCTTTCTCCTTCCCATAGCTAAAATTCATTGAAAGAAAATAATATTTCGTGCATGTAGCCAGGGCTTGCATTATGCTTTCGATTATGTAGTCACCTCATGCATTCACCTAACCATCCAAGATAAAATTAATGGTAGAATTAGGTAAATTTTTTAGCAACTTGTGTGTAAGTTAGAGACGTGTTCCAACGTCGTTAAGGGTGGCAGCTGTCGTTATTTTCCAGCATTGTATCCCGGGGGTATTGTAGTCTTCCATGTACTTATCGGTATATTGAGATCCTTCACGTACCCACCAAGTACCATAATCCATACTTGGAGTATATCGAAGGGTGTATCACGTACTCGATAGTATATTGGAAGGTCTCTTGCCGAATGATTGTGCATTAGACAACACCACTACAGATTTGAGCTCCCATGTACCTTGCGTATATCGGGAGACACCACTAGGATTCCTGAAACCAACTGAGTTAACCATTTGGACGTCTTGAAAAAGCAATACACAGAGAACAACACTCGGGGAGATTAGCATGCACATACTGTCCAGGTAATCGAGTATGCAGGAAAGGGTGTGGTCCCAATCCTCCTTGTCACGTCATATTGTTGGACCCTGCAGTATATCGCGGTTTTCGATGCCTTGATAATCCCGTGAGGTTCCAGACTTTTGAATCCACTCTGTCACACAAGTTTGCTTGTTGCCTTAGTTTGAGTAGGTTTTTCTGGACTGCTTTTCTTTTAGCATACCCTTAGGAGAAACGTTGTTTCATCCATCCTGGCTGATCATCCTGAAACTATGGTGGATTTTCCCTAGAGAAGATCCCATAGGATCTTAAACTTATCACCCGAATATCCCATTAATTCGGAGGTTATCTCAAGGGTAAGAATGGATCAACGTAACAAGGTCATAGTTACTGAAGTGGAAAACCCCACTCTGAATGTTGGAGGACTTTTGTTTCCACAAACTCCTTCGGATTCACCTGCCCCTCATCCCCCGTAGGATGAAGGAGCACAAACCCCCGCTTCACAAGACCTTTCTCCCGTCATCTCGGGAGAACCTGGATCGTTGGAATGGATAAAACGACCCCAGGATGACCCTACAGCAGCTGTTGGTCCTTCAACAGCTTACTGGACATCTTCTACGGACCACCCAGTGGCTCATTTTTCCATCTCATCCCCACCTAACTGGACTACTTCAGAGTTCTCTAGACCTTACTACAGGCCTGACCCCGCCGAGATTTTTGACCCTATCCGCAAACATGTGGAACAATTACGTCTTAAGGGTGATGACCTTTGAAGACAAAGTCTCTAGAAACGCTCTAAAGAGTTTCGAAATCAACATTTCCAAATAATATTCGACGACAGAGAAATCCCGGTTCATCCGATATCTTTTGGATCACCAGAACAACCTTCCCGCCATGAGACCTAATAAGACTGGTCAACCCTCGCAAGAGTCCAGTCCTGCACCTCAAGTGAACCAACCTGTGGAAGGACAACAGTCCAACACACCTGTCACTACCACAGTTACTTTACCAATTCCTCCCACACCTCAGAATTTGAGGGGAGGGTATTCCATTCCCCTGGATTATCTTATTGGTAATGTTATTACTACAGTAGCTAGTCAACAACCTACATTTGTTCAACCTTTGAATAGTGGTCAAACTACTGTGGCTGGGGGGAAACCCCCGTTTCCTAACCAGAACATAGGCAGTGGACCCCCATCCCCTCCCGGTGGTGGAGGTGACCCCCACCTTATTGGAATGGACCACCTTATGGTGGCGGACCCCCTTACGGTGCGGGCGGCACACCCCCCTACGGTCAGTTTTCTCCTAGTACAACTTATGGTCAGTTTGGTCCTTACACGCCTTATCCGTATTATCAATACGCGTAGCCTAACCCACACCTTCCCTTCCTGGCTACTTTGGACCTTCCTGACCTATCCCGTTTAACCAACGATCCTATTTACCACGGATATAACTGGCCACCAATTTTGGTGAAACTCCCGTCTGATATCCCCAAATTTGACGGCAAGCCGGGTGAAGACCCTAAAAACCATGTGATGACATACCACTTATGGTGTTTATCTAATTCCTTAATGGACGATTCAATTCATCTTAGATTGTTTCAAAGGACTCTCACCGGTTCGGTTGCCAAGTGGTACATTGAGTTTCCACCCCACTCTTTTCCTGATTTTGGTTCTCATGCCATGAACTCTTTGACACATTTCCAGCTGCCCATACGGTATGAAACTGGTACTGAGCTTTTAACCTCACTCCGTCAGAATACCGCCACTCATATTTCAGATCATATCCACGAATGGTGAAGGAGACGACGTCTCATTAAAGGTCCTATTCCAGATCATCTCCTAGCAGATTGGTTCACAAAATCCCTCGTCCCTACCATAGAAAGAGACGTTGCTATGCGAGGTGCTCTCACCGAAGAACAAGCCATCGCAAGTGCCCATGTGCTAGACCTAGTCTACACTCAATCTGGCACTTTGTTTGATATTCTTCCTGACGTGCCCCGTCACGTTAATGACCCTGCGAAAACACATAAGGGACTCCAAACTGATGGAATCATTGGTTCCCTTAACACCCAGCCTGCTCCTAGCACTGTTGGATCATCGAGCCCAACTCCGACTAGCCACAACACCACTAAGTCAACCGCTCCTGCTGTAACTGAAGAGGTGAATTCTATCCAAGCAACTTCATCTTAGAAGTCCGGCGGTAAAAAGAAGAACAAGGGGAAACCCAAAAAGTCTTCCTCCCAGCAGTAACAAAAGAGCACTCCCGACGATACCAAGCAGAAACGGAAACTAAAGTATCCTTGTTTATTGTGTGGAGATGACCATTTCTCCAAAGAATGTCCCCATAGAGACGAAGTACAAAAGTTTCTTAGGGGTAAACCAATTCCCGCAGTCCTCAATGATACATTTCCTACTTAGAACCAGTAGATGATTGCTCAAACCCCTCTAGCCCATGGGGAACCATCCAATATTGCGCATGTTCTCATGGTGCGTAACGAGACGATCAATTTGAACACTCGCTTGCGATCTTATGAATCGGTCCCATCGAAGGAATCCACTGGAAGTAATGCTGAAAGAGATTTCCACTCCTTAATTGATGTGACTGTACCATCAACTTCTCTCACCATTGAGAATCCCTCCTTAGACTCGATATTGTGACCGCCCAAGAGTACGATTCAAAAAGCTGTTTTCAATCCGAACGCTCGGCCAAAACAAAATTACAATATCGTAGAAGATTTGGCACAAGCTCCTTGCGCCATGTCTACCATGGAAGTTTTGCAGAATTGTCCTAATCAACGCAAAACTCTCCTTGCAGCCATCGGTGCAGTCGACCCGGATTCCTCGAATACCATCATGTTCTGACTTGACAACTTTAAGTCGAGGCTCTCACACCAGCTCGCATTCCAAGTTTCTGTGAACATTGCTGGGAAGATTTACTATCGTACCCTTTTGGACGAAGGCGCCTCCACTTCTGTCATGTCGATCGCTTGTTGGAGAGCCATTGGCTCCCCCGAATTGAATCATTCTCCCACCACGTTGAAAGCATTCGACGGGCGTGGCTTTAAACCTCATGGGCTCTTACAATCTCTTGCAGTTGAGTTGGGCGGAAAGACCATAACCGTTAACGTGGAAGTGGTCTCAGCCCCAATAGATTATAATCTCTTGCTTGGTCGCAATTGGTTTTACACCATGCAGGCGGTATCCTCTTCAGTCTTCTGCATAGTACAATCCCCCCACCAAGGACGAATTGTTACTATCGACCAATTATATTTTTGTACACCAGACGCTACTACTCATCCAGGTGACCATGTTCCTTCCATTGGACAGATGTCAAAACAGTATGAGAGTATAGGGGTTGGCCTTTTGAAAGATTCATCTCTCATGGGCGTTTTTCCAGCCACGGACCCCCCTAATCATGTTGCTGTGGTGAACATGATCTCCACAGAGATTTCATCTCACTCTAACAATGCTTGGCTTGTACCGGATGAAGCCACCACACACTTTCTTGGAGACATAATGCCTCTTTCACCCATTGAACGTATTTACGAGGCTATCCAATCAGCACCAGAGGACCATTTAACCATGGCCTCTCCATCCTGTTCTCTACGACAGACGTCATCTCTACCCGATCTCTTACTTCAGACTTTTCATTCAGACGAGTCCATCATGGAAGTTATGAATGTTGCTGACAGTCCGTGGGATGATATCCACCATAGGTCATCTTTTCTTCCTCCTTTGGAGTACATAGAGGACAACATTCACACCCTCTTTTCACTAGATATCTACCCATTCCCTCATTTCCCCATCCTTACATGTCTTATGGACACGGAGGGAAACTTGGCCAACATTGAGCCAACCACCCCGGTAGACATCTCAGCGAAACCTGGTATAGTGGAACACATTCGCATAGGCCAGAAGTGTTCCCCTGAAGAAATAGCCGCTGGCACGGACTTATTTAAGCAATTTCGAGACGTATTTGCTTGGTCCTATGAGGAGATGCCCGGGATAGAACCCACAATTTTTTCTCACAAAATCAAAACCTATCCTGACATCAAACCTGTATGCCAAAAGTTGCGACCAGTACAACCCCGAAATATGGCAGTAATCAAGGCAGAAATTGAAAAGCTCTTAAAGGATGGTTTTATTTATTTCGTCCCATTGACGGATTGGGTCTCAAACGTTGTCCCTGTGAACAAAAAGCAGGGTACCATTCATGTCTGTGTTGATTGTCGGGACCTTAACCAGGCTTGTCCAAAAGACAACTACCCGACCCCCTTCATCGACCAGATTATCGACAATTGTGCCGGAAGCGTCATCTTCTCATTTATGGATGGATTTTCTGGTTACAACCAGATTGAGATCAACCCAGCTAACCAACATAAGACGAATTTCATCTGCCTGTGGGGAACATTTGCATACCGCAAACTTTCATTTGGCCTTAAAAGTATTGGCGACACGTTTCTACAAGCTATGTCGTATGCCTTCCATGATATCAAGGACTTTGTGGAACCTTACCTGGATGATCTCCCTGCTCATTTAAAGCAGCGTGAGTTCCACATTGATCATCTAATGACCATTTTCCTCAGATGTAGATGGTACAATATCCGTCTGAATCCTCATAAGTGTATCTTTTGCGTTGAGTCTGAACGCCTCTTAGGATTTATCGTTTCGAAGGATGGGATCCGCATTGATCCCTTAAAGTTTGAGGCCATCATCAACCTGCCACCCCTGAATGACGTGACGGAACTTCAAAGTCTTCAAGGGAAGGCGACGTATTTAAGACGTTTTGTTTGCAATTTTGCGGAGAAGACTCAGGGGTACATGAGATTTCTCAAGAAGGACGTACCATTCATTTGGGATGACCAAGCCCAAAAATCCTTCGACAGTATCAAACATGCCATCACGCATGCCCCCGTGCTCCAACCGCCCAATTATTATCGAGATTATATCTTATATCTCACCTCTTCTGCTACCACTATCACCATGGTTTTGGTAGAGGAGGATCAAAACGCCCAGGAACATGTAATATACTATGCAAGTAAGGGTCTTGTTGACGTTGAAACTAGATATTCACATGTTGAAAAACTCGCATTCGCGGCTGTCATTGCCGTCCAGAAGTTCCAACACTATATCTTGCTCCGCACCACCACCATCATCGCAGACTCGAACCCCATGTACCATGTCCTAACACGTCAGGTGCTTGGGGGCAAGTATTCACGCTGGATCGTGATACTGCAAGAATTTGACCTTCTTTTCGGGAAAGCTAAGTCTAAGAAGTCTTTGGTGTTTACCGAGCTCATTTGCGACCTTCCCTGTCCTGATGCAGAAGTTGATCACAATGAATCCTTTCCAGACAAATCATTGTTTCTCATCAGTACGACTGATCCATGGTATGGAGATATCTCATTGTATCTTCAAACCCAACGCTTCAACCCTCAACTCTCTCGCGATGACCGTCGTAAGACACGTCACCATGCGAAGTATTATTTAATCATCAATGATACTTTGTATCGCCGTGTCATTGATTTAATCCTTCGATGTTGTCTCACTCACGATGAGGCTGAACGCATTCTCAATGAATATCACGCCTGGGCATGTGGTGGTCACCTCTTTGGGATGGCTACAACCTAGAAGATTTTGCGCGCAGGATATTTTTGGCCTACTATCTTCAAAGATTGTATTGAGGCCGTAAAAAATGTCCTCCTTTCCAACACTTCCATACGCAGAAGTGCACCCATCCCGCCCCATTACACCCGGTTATTGTCGTGGGCCCCTTCGCAAAATGGGGCATCGACTTTATGCATTGTAAGACTACCTCGACCGAGGGGCATAGTTACATCATTGTAGCTGTGGATTAATTTACAAAGTGGGACGAAGCTATGCCTACATACCAGAACGACGGAAAAACCGCCGCACTCTTCATGTTCAATCATGTAATAATGTAGTTCGGAGTTCCTCAGGAAATTGTTACCAATCATGGTTCCCATTTTCAGAACCATATGGTTGATGAACTGAGCGATAGTTTGGGTTTTCGCCATGAAAATTCAACACCCTAATATCCACAGTCCAATGGAGAGGTCGAGGCCATTAACAAGGTCTTGAAAACTATGGTCCAAAGGATGGTAGGGACACATAAGTCCAATTGGCACAACATGCTCTTCTCAGCGTTATGGGCCTATCGAACTTTCGTCAAAACCACCACAGGCTTCACTCCCTTCCAATTTGTATATGGATTGGAGGTTGTCCTACCTATAGAGTGCAAAATTCATCTCTACAACTCGCTGTCGAACTTCTTCCTAATAATTCTGCCGAAGAAGAACGTTTCCTGCACTTAGAAAAACTTGACGAGTCCCGCCGAGATGCCTCTCTTGCTAATAAAGCGCACAAGAAATGCATCAAATCCCAATACGACAAGTCAGTTGAACCTCGTATCTTTAATGAGGGTACCCTGGTCCTCACTTATGACTAGAAGCACGACAAACTAGGAGCATGAAAGTTCGAATCCATGTGGCATGGACCTTACATAGTCAAACATGTTTTGGAGAAGGGAGCTTATGAGCTTGAAGACTATGACACAATCTCTTTGGGTGAACCCCACAATTTGCTTTACCTGAAGAGATACTATGCCTAAATTCATCACGCTTAGACTTTCTTGTATATACTATACATGGCCTGTTTTTTTTGTTTTTGTGTGCTATGATGCTTTTGTTTTTTGAGTGTCTTTAGATCTTGTTTTCGCTCCTTATACCATGTTATGTCTACGTGTGCAGATGGAAACGTGCTACGGATTCGTGGATGGCGCCAGCCGGGATACTCGTAACCTTGTTTCGGCAGCCTGAGTACTATATTCCCCAATAGGTGAGCTCATTAGCTCAGGAGGAAGTTGCCTAGGGTTTGCGACCAACAATGCCACAGAGTATCAAGCAGTAAATGGAACCCTAGCTAACACCATTTCCTTGTGTATGAACCACATTGTCATCCACATGGATTCTCAATTAGTGGTTTCCCATATTAATCGGGTTTACGCCATCTGTGATCCCACCTTGCTCCGTCTCTTTAGACAAGTACGTCTCCTGGAAAGGTCATTTGAATCCGTTCAGTACCTACACATTCCACGAGAGTTAAACACAGTTGCTGACTCGATGGCCAACTTCATTTTGGATTGGTACATCACACACACACAATATTCATAATATGTAAAAGCATTCACAACATGTAAATAATGTAATCTATAAAAGCAAACATGTAAACAAGATCACACCACTCATCATTTTAAAACACATAATGTATAAATCGCTGACAATGTCTGTATATATATATATCGCTCAAAAGTAGTGCTGGTACAAAGTCTGAAGCACGATGGCTTTCAGTGAGTCTCTACAAAATCTGAAGCATCATAGCTTTCAGTAGTACAAAATCTGAGGCCTCTAAGATCTCAGTATAGGTATAATAGTATCATCAGGCCTGACGCCTGACCCGTACACCACCCCTATCATGGACAACATGCTGTCACTGAGTGAGGAAGCAATCCAAGGTCCTTGCCACCTTGCGGAGTAGGGCATTGAAGCGTACGGACTCTCCAACCCAAACCTCTACATAGGTCTCGGTAGGTCATCTATCGCTGACTCAGGAACCTCCACTGTCAGCTCGGACAAGTTCCCTTTGGACACAAGGTACCTGGGGATGTTATCTTCGACCTGTAAACTTTTCATACCCTGACTCTTCGCAGAAATGGATTTATAGCGAAAGTTCGACGATGACTTGTTTTTGCTATGTAAAACCCTAACCTTCAAATTATCGTAAGTAAAGCAAGTGTCGTAAGTGCCATACCTTGTCTTCCTTCAGGTTAGCTCTGATACCATGTTAAAATTCAATATGCTAAGACAGAAAATAGCAGCATTACATTCCATTTCACAATAATAGCATATACAGGATCACTGAAGAAACAACAAGCATAGCATAAACACAAGAGACACAGATTTATCCTGGGAAACCCTCATGGGGTAGAAAACCCAACAAAGCTTTCCTCAATAAGATGATAAACCAAAATACAAGATGTGCTCCCTCCTTCTAATCCTCCTTAGCAAATCTCCCAGACAAGTGCTCCTCTTTTCAAGTGTGTGAGTGTGTCAAATGAGGAACACACCTCCTCTATTTATACACTACTCTGACATATATTTTACACAAGTACATGTAGGCTCGTATTTAACCATTAGGTTAAATACCCTATTATAACTGACTGGGCCGACCCCCACATGGTGGGTCTAATAACCCTAGTTACCACAACCAATTCGGAGGAATAAACATCTCCGGATTCATAGTATAATCACATCGGAGGTATGGAACATCTCCAGAATAAATAATATACAAATATAACATTCTTAGAAGTTACAATATTCAACACTCCCCCTTAACGAGAAGGATATTATAACAACATTTGCAGGAGCAAGGAGTCATTGACTACATCATCTATATATCATCGGAAGCTTTCTTCAATTCATCATCATCAGTAACTCAACTAGTTACTGGAACATCAACATCATCAGAGTTGATATTACTTGATCATCAACATCGTCATCATCATCGTCATCACACGATCACACGATCATCAGCATCGTCATCACACGATCATCAACATCGTCATCACACGATCATCAGCATTGTCATCACACAATAATCAGCATCATCCTCACACGATCATCAGCATCGTCATCACACGATCATCAGCATCGTCATCATACGATCAGCATCGTCATCATACGATCAGCATCGTCATCACACGATCAGCAACATCGTCATCACACGATCAGCATCGTCATCATACGATCAGCATCGTCATCACACGAACGACAGCATCGTCATCACACGATCAGCATCGTCATCATACGATCAGCATCGTCATCACACGATCGGCAACATCGTCATCACACGATCAGCATCGTCATCATACGATCAACATCGTCATCACACGATCGGCAGCATCATCATCACACGATCAGCATCGTCATCATACGATCAACATCGTCATCACATGATCGGCATCATCATCATCACACGATCATATTACAGGATGATCAATCCTGCTCTCTTTAGGACATAGGTCCATGGATGATGCAATCCAGATCAAGTTCCAGGATGATCAATCCTTATCTCTTTAAGACAAGTCTCATGTCTAGGGACGATCCAATCCCAACCACAGTGCCAGTCCTTTTTCATACTGGATGTGACCTAGATTAGATCTAGGATGTACCGCCACAGAGCCAGTCCTTTTTCATACTGGATGTGTCACATCTACAGAGCCAGCCCTGTTTCATGCTGGATGTATCACATCTACAGAGCCAGCCCTGTTTCATGCTGGATGTATCATATCTACAGAGCCAGCCCTGTTTCATGCTGGATGTATCACATCTACAGAGCCAGCCCTGTTTCATGCTGGATGTATCATATCTACAGAGCCATCCTTGTTTCATGCTGGATGTATCACATCTACAGAGCCAGCCCTGTTTCATGCTGGATGTATCACATCTACAGAGCCAGCCCTGTTTCATGCTGGATGTATCACATCTACAGAGCCAGCCCTGTTTCATGCTGGATGTATCATATCTACAGAGCTAGCCCTGTTTCATGCTGGATGTATCACATCTACAGAGCCAGCCCTGTTTCATGATGGATGTATCATATCTACAGAGCCAGCCCTGTTTCATGCTGGATGTATCACATATACAGAGCCAACCCTGTTTCATGCTGGATGTAACATATCTATAGAGCCAGCCCTGTTTCATGCTGGATGTAACCTAGAACAATTCTAGGATTTGTCACGTACATTTTGAACCGAGGTCCAGGGACGATCCAGTCCTATCATGTACCTTTTGAACCGAAGTCCAGGGACGATCCAGTCCTATCATGTACCTTTTGAACCGAAGTCCAGGGACGATCCAGTCCTATCATGTACCTTTTGAACCGAAGTCCAGGGACGATCCAGTCCTATCATGTACCTTTTGAACCGAAGTCCAGGGACGATCCAGTCCTATCATGTACCTTTTGAACCGAAGTCTAGGGATGATCCAGTCCTATCATTCACTTCTCGGAGACCTCATGTCTACGGCTCAATTCAAAGGACCATAGTCTGAGGACGATCCAATCCCCTTACCTGTTCATTCAGGATTTAGTTCTCGGAGACATCATGTCTACGGCTCAATTCAAAGGACTAAAGTCCGAGGACGATCCAATCCCCTTACCTGTTCATTCAGGATTTTGTTCTCGGAGACATCATGTCTACGGCTCTCTTTAGGACTGAAGTCCAGGGATGATCCAATCCCCTCAATTCCACCAAGGACTTCATTCTCGAAGACATACGTCTACGACTCTCTTTAGGACTGAAGTCCAGGGATGATCCAATCCCCTCAAGTCCACCAAGGACTTCATTCTCGAAGACATATGTCTACGGCTCTTCTTTCGGACTGAAGTCCAGGGATGATCCAATCCCCTCACATGTTCACCAAGAACTTCATTCTCGAAGACATACGTCTACGTCTCTCTTTAGGACTGAAGTACAGGGATGATCCAATCCCCTCAAGTCCACCAAGGACTTCATTCTCGAAGACATATGTCTACGGCTCTCTTTAGGACTGAAGTCCAAGGATGATCCAATCCCCTCAAGTCCACCAAGGACTTCATTCTCGAAGACATATGTCTACGGCTCTTCTTTCGGACTGAAGTCCAGGGATGATCCAATCCCCTCACATGTTTACCAAGAAATTCATCAAAACATGTGTCAATCATGTATCCTCATCATCAAAACATGTATAACAAAACATGTATCCTCATCATCAAAACATGTATAACAAAACATGTATCCTCATCATCAAAACATGTATAACAAAACATGTATCCTCATCATCAAAACATGCATAACATCTATCATCAAAAGAAAAAATATAAGATTCCTAAATCTAAATAATTCTAAGTAACTAGGTGCAGTAAATAGGTAACCTCATCATTGATGAGACAAACTTGTTATCAGATACTATGCTACTCCCCCTTTCGAGGAGGGTCCTTCTGGACTATACCAAGCTTGTCTCGGAAGCATTCAAACTTTACTTGAGACAGAGGTTTAGTCAAGATATTAGCAATCTGATCCTCAGTGCTTATATACTCGAGTTTGATAGATCCTCTCTGCACCATATCTCGTATATAGAAGTATCGGATCTCTTATGTGTTTTTGACTTATCGTGGAATACAAGATTTTCTATCTTGATGCAGTTTTTGAATGTCACACATAATCATAGTGGAATTCATTTCTAAGTCAAACACTCCATATAATAGCTTCTGAAGCCACACTGCTTCACAGCTGGCAGAGCAGACAACTATATATATATTCTGCTTCAGCAGTACTGAGAGCCACACTAGATTGTTCCTTGCTAAACCATGAGATCATGGCAGATTCAAGACTATAACATCCACCTGATGTACTCTTTCTGTCTGAGGCACTTCCTGCCCAATCAGAATCTGAGTAACCATGTAAACGGAGTTCATGACCTCCAAGATAATATAGACCAAAATCTAATGTACCTTTTAGGTACCTCACTACATGCTTTGTAGTTATTAAGTGAACCTTTCTAGGTTCTACTAGATACTGACTTAGGCTATTTGCAGCAAAGCATATATCTGGCCTAGTATTTGTTAAATACATCAATGACCCAATGATTTGTCTATATAGGGTTAGGTCCACTAAATACGATGAGTCATTAACTAACAACTTCAAGTTGGAGTCCATGGGAGTGGCCATGGCTTTATACTCCAACATATCAAATCTTTTTAGAAACTTCACAGCATACTTACCTTGAATTAAAAGATTCCTTTTGGATCTTGCCATACTTCTAGACCTAAGAAGTAGTGCATTAATCCGAGATCTTTCATTTTCATTTCTGCAGCCATTTTCATGACATGTTTCTCATTCCTTGTCAGAAAGAGATCATCGTCATACAATAATGGTATGATAGGTTCATCATCCACAACCTTAAGGTAAAGGTTAGGAACATCTTTACTTCTGGTAAAGCCCAAGCTTTGTCATGAAGCTGTCAATTGTCCATTATTCACACTCAGCATTGAGTGATCTTCTTCATATCTATCTGTGCCATCTCTCGTCAGATGGGTCTACTAATATGAGCCTCAAAATCATTCGAACTCTGTGGTGAGTTCCTTCTTGCATCCATGTCATATGTGTATAGAACCCATATTCAACCTTGTAGCAAAGGTTGAGATCCACATCACCCATGATGATCATTAAGCTCATCAATTGACTACCGATCCTGGGAACCCATACAGAACCTGATTACATTATTAAGAGAATGGTCTTATCTAGTCCCTTGGAGCAAAACATCTCATCATGATTCTCTTCCTCTTTCTAAGAGAATCTCTTAACCACAAGCTTTCTATAGTGTGTTTGATTTGTAAATCTTTTGTTGAACATCCATCGCTTGTTCAGAGTTCATCATTCATCATGATCTTTCCTACAAATCAAAATTAAGTACATGATTAGTAATACTTCATAATCATCAAATCATATTTGACATGATAACCTATTATGCATACAGATATCATTTACATAGTTATGCAACTATTTTGACCAATACTTTGGCACAACACTTTCCCATATCCTGTATGCATACAGTGGCTATCTAGATGCCTTCCATCTCTACCGGAACATACTATCGAGAGTGTGCACAGCTCTCAGCATGTCAGCAAAGAGGTTTCATTCTAGACAAGCAACAATGGAATGTTTGTCCAACTTACCAATCATATGCATATTAGTAGTATACTGTTCAATGCTTTATGAATGTTTACACTCAGCATGATATATTCTAGGAATACAAATATGCATACAAGCAATATCATTTACTATTTCTAATAACAACTCAAATACTTATCTAGTGTGTTTGTGTGGTTGCCTCCCGCTTGATCTTCTGTATGTCTTCTGAACTTCTATTCATTCTGTACCACTGTGCATGCTCAAGTGTACACTAGTGTCATCCTCGTGAGTCTTTGTCTTCATGTTGTCATGGTCATGGAACTTGATTTGTCTTTTGTAATATACCTGTGTCTTGTTAGCAGACAACATCAACCTCACACAACACCATAATGCATAAGTACAATCATATAGCCCTAATCAATGAATGTCTTCGATCATTCACATGCATTCATATTGTTACTAGGGTGATAAGACAATTAATAACATTAATCAAGATTGTACTAATAAATAACATGAAGACAAACACATTATGAACTTAATCAAGAATCAGATTTCAAGGCATACCTGAACCTCCTTAAGTCATACCTGTCGAGACTTTTTGTAGTCTTCTTATGTAAGGCCTTAGCCTCAACTTCCCCTGAAACTTGATCTGGAGCTTGATTAGGGTTTGCTAGAGAAACCCTAAAAATTCAATATTTGACTTTCATACTTCTGAATGGATGGAAGAATGTGTCTTGCTGAGCTGATCAACCTAGCATTCTTCAATTTTGAAATCTCCAAAATTTGACCCCTCAAAATTGCCTTTGAAACTTCTGGATCTTCTGGACAGGAACCTGAACTAGGGTTTGATGAAGCCCACCCTTCTGTCTAATAAAAAGTTTTGATCCAAGGCTCTAAAATCTTATTTTTCTGAGGAGCTTCCAGCCGTGGTTACAAACTTCAAAAAATTCCAACTTTCTCCGAAACCCTAAATTCCGGAAGCCATGAATAAAGGTGCTAAAAATAATTCTGTTTTGACAGAAATATGCACCTGATTGCTTCTGCTATAACTTTGAAATTTTTGCTCCACAGGGTCTGAAAACATTTTCTGCAGTAGCCTGACCTGTCATCTTTCCATCCTTATAGGTCTGACCTCAATTGGATTTTCTGAGAGAGAGTTATGCCAAGTGTCGCAACGTGACCTGTTTATGGGATAAAACAGGAGAGCGAACTTGTACGGCGTGCCATGTGTCACTATTTGAACTTCGGCCTCTGAAAATTTTTTCTGAGATAGCTCTCCCTATTATATTTCCATCTTGACAGGTCTTACCTCAATTGGACTCTCTGAGAGAGAGTTATGCCAAGTGTCGCAACGTGACTTGTTTATGGGATAAAACAGGAGAGCGAACTTGTACTGCGTGCCACGTGTCACTGGTTCACCTTCGGCCTCTGAAAAAGTTTCCTAAGATAGTAAAGTCTGTGTAATACCTGTCACTTTTTACGAAATTTCATTTGGAGCTTCCTATCCCAAGTTATGACCTTTTTTCCAAGGTCACCTGATTTTGACTGAGATCTGGAAGAGGCAGAAACCCTAACTTGTACTGATCATAACGCATAAAGTACAACGAATATGAGGGTTCCCTTTGGACACAAGGTACCTGGGGATGTTATCTTCGACCTGTAAACTTTTCATACCCTGACTCTTCGCAGAAATGGATTTATAGCGAAAGTTCGACGATGACTTGTTTTTGCTATGTAAAACCCTAACCTTCAAATTATCGTAAGTAAAGCAAGTGTCGTAAGTGCCATACCTTGTCTTCCTTCAGGTTAGCTCTGATACCATGTTAAAATTCAATATGCTAAGACAGAAAATAGCAGCATTACATTCCATTTCACAATAATAGCATATACAGGATCACTGAAGAAACAACAAGCATAGCATAAACACAAGAGACACAGATTTATCCTGGGAAACCCTCATGGGGTAGAAAACCCAACAAAGCTTTCCTCAATAAGATGATAAACCAAAATACAAGATGTGCTCCCTCCTTCTAATCCTCCTTAGCAAATCTCCCAGACAAGTGCTCCTCTTTTCAAGTGTGTGAGTGTGTCAAATGAGGAACACACCTCCTCTATTTATACACTACTCTGACATATATTTTACACAAGTACATGTAGGCTCGTATTTAACCATTAGGTTAAATACCCTATTATAACTGACTGGGCCGACCCCCACATGGTGGGTCTAATAACCCTAGTTACCACAACCAATTCGGAGGAATAAACATCTCCGGATTCATAGTATAATCACATCGGAGGTATGGAACATCTCCAGAATAAATAATATACAAATATAACATTCTTAGAAGTTACAATATTCAACAAGGTCGTCAAGCGCCTGGCCCTGCCGACAACGCCGCACCCACAACCCTACACCATTGGATGGCTCTGCAAGGGAAGCGATCTCCGCGTCAGCCAACAGTGCCGACTACCATACAGCATCAAGCCCTTCAAGGACGAGGTATTGTGTGATGTTGCTCCTCTCAAAGTTTCAGATGTTCTTTTGGGACAACCTTATTTATGGAAACGTCATGCTGTATATGAGTCTAGGCCTTGTAGTGTTATTATTTCTTTGAACATGAAATTGTACAGGATACCCGAGGCAGTCCCTCCTAGTGCTATTTCCTTGATCTCTGCCAAGCAATGCAAGAAGGTCATCTCTCAGACCGGGAAATTTGTCTTCTTGGTGATTCTCTCTCAGAGTGAAAGAAAGATCGCAGCCACATCCCAGGCCTCCATGACCAATCTATCAACACAGCAGAAGCAAGTGGATAAGGTGGTGGAAGGATACTCAGATATCTTCTCCTCTCCGATCGGGGTACCTCTGCACTGCCAGGTCAAGCATCCCATCGATCTGACCCCAGGCGCACCGCTACCCAATGGGCCAGTCTATCGCCGCTCTCTGTTCGAAAACGAGGAGATCAAGAGGCAGATCCAAGAATTGCTCCACAAAGGGAACATCCGTCCCAGTTCATCACCTTGTGGGAGCCCAATCGTGCTGGTGCAGAAGAAAGATGGGACCTGGCGACTCTGCATTGATTACCAGGCCCTGAATAAAATCACAGTCTGCAACCGGTACCCGATTCCCCGAATCGACGACCTCCTTGATCAGCTCACGGGGGCCAAATACTTCAGTAAGATTGATCTGAAGTCTGGCTACCACCAGGTCCCAATAGAACAAACAGATGTATGGAAGACTGCCTTCAAGTCAAAAGAAGGTCTTTTTGAATGGCTGGTCATGCCTTTTGGTTTGACAAATGCTCCAGCAACTTTTATGAGGATGATGGACGATATCCTACGACCTTTCACCAACAATTTTGTAGTGGTGTATCTGGATGACATCCTCATCTACAGCAAGACTTGGGAGGAACACTTGCAGCATATTCAACAGGTTCTGCACACCCTGCAGAAGCACAAACTATATGCAAACTTGGAAAAATGCTCCTTCGGCATGGACAGGGTCCATTACTTAGGCTACATCGTTGATCGACATGGTGTGCATGTGGATCCAGCCAAGATCTAGGTCATCCGTGACTGGCCAGCCCCAACCACACTCACTGAAATTCGGAGCTTCTTGGGCCTCGCCAATTTCTATCGTCGATTCGTGCTGGGATTCTCTCATATCGCATGGGCCCTCAGCCAAGTGACCAGGGGTGGTGGTAAGGCAAAATTTGTGTGGGGCCTGTCCAACAACAAGCCTTCGATGACTTGAAGAAGCGTTTGTGCTCATCACCGGTACTCTCATTACCGAACCTGCAACATCCCTTTGAGATTGAGACAGATGCTTCAGATTATGCTGTGGGTGCCATTCTCACTCAGCACGGCCACCCCATGGCATATCATAGTGAGACACTCTCAGATGCTGTCCGCAAGTACCCTACCTACGAAAAAGAAATGTACTCCATTGTACAAGCCTGCCGCCAGTGGAGACATTACATTCTTGGGAAGGAGACAGTCATCCACACTGATCACAAGCCACTGTAGTTCATGCAGACCCAAGGAAGGTTGCAGAATGACCGCCATCAGAAGTGGTCAACATATTTACAGCAGTTCCACCTCAACATCAAATACAAAACAGGGAGTACCAACTGAGTTGCTGACTGCCTCAGTCGACCTCCAGTCGCGGCACTTACCACGGTGCTAGACTCTTGTGTCCATGAGACCTCCGGATGGACCCACCTCTACGAGACAGACCCTGACTTCTCCGCCACCTATCAAATGTTGGGCACCAACTCAGTGGTTGCTAATTTCCATCTTCAGGACGGGTTGTTGTGTCGTCTGGGCCATCTCTGCATTCCATCAAGCGAGCGCGCGAAGCTGATTTGGGAAGCTCACTACAGTCGGGTGGCAGGAAAATTTGGCGTCGAAAAGACAGTGGCAGTGTTGCAGAAACATTTCTACTGGCCGAAACTTCGACAGGATGTCGGCAAGTATATCAGGTCCTGCACCGCTTGCGCCATTACCAAACCGACCACTAAGAAACAGGGCCTATACACCCCTCTGCCTACTCCTGACAGGCCGTGGGAATCCATCACAATGGACTACATGTCGGGCCTCCCGTCCACCAAGAGGGGAAACGACTGTGTTTTCGTGGTTGTTGATCGCTTTTCCAAGATGGCGATTCTAGCCGCTTGCAAGAAGAACATCACAGCAGAAGCCACTGCCAAGCTCTTCTTTGAACAAGTATGGGTACATTTTGGGATCCCACAAACCATTATCTCAGACCGTGACAGTTGGTTCCTCAGCTCATTCTGGTCAAGCCTCTGGTCACTGCTGGATACCAAGCTCACCAGATCCACTGCCTTCCACCCCCAGACCGATGGACAAACGGAGGTCGTCAACCGGATGGTCATACATATCCTGCGCATGTACAATTCAACACACCCCCGCACATGGGATGAGAGTCTCCCCTATGTCCAACATAGCTACAACCGAGCCCTACATAGCTCAACTGGCCATAGCCCCTTTCAGGTGGGGTTGGGATTCCAACCATTGGGCCCCATGGATGTTGCACTTCCCCTTGCGACCACCTCGACCGACTCGTCCCCAGAAGCTGACAAAGCCGCCCGGTTCATTGAACGGATCCAACATATCCGCCAACAGGTTCAGGATATTCTACAGAAGTCTAATGCCAAGTACAAGCAGCGCCATGATCAACATCGGGTGCCACATAAGTTTCAGGTGGGCGACAAAGTTTGGTTGCATTTGCAGAAAGAACGCCTTACCGGGCCCCATCGAAAGCTTCGCCCACTCCGTTATGGGCCATACACCATCACCAAGGCGGTGGGTGACAATGCTTTTGAGCTCAACATTCCCCCCTTCCTTGGTCTGCATCCAGTCTTCAACGTGGCTCTCCTTCGGCCATATTTCCCACCACTATTAGACACCTCAGAGATAGCAGAGAAGTTGACACCAACAGAGCTCAACCCTGACTGCCTACAACAAGCATCCAATGATCATATTGCATACACATAGATCAAGGGAACTCGACATCAAAGGATCCATCTTTATCGAGTTGTCAAAGCAGGGCAGCTCCTGCACCAAGGCAAGTGGCTCACCCGAGGCCAAATTCAGCAGAAATTTCCTCATCTGATGGGGGAACTCAACGCAATGGAGACCATTGCTTCCTAAGGAGGGAGGATTGATCCAGGTGGATATTGGTGGCCACCCACCTTTCCAACTGGCTCAAAACAGTTTTATGGCAATTTTGGTATTGTACTATTTTTAGCAGTTTTTCGGGTCCTGAACTTCCGGGGCCGTTTTGAGGCCCTAAACAACCTTTTTTGGAAATTTGTGGGGCCAAACTATTGGCACTAGCATGCATTTGGCCCCAGTTGAAAGTTGTAAATCTCAGATAGACCTTTCCAACGGGCTACCGAGCGCCCCAAACGGAGATCGTATGCAAAAGTTACGACCCCGAGAAGTTGATGTACTAACTTACCCAAACGGGGCCCACATGACTTTTGGCGCTTCATCTCCTAGGGTTAGGTTTTTGGATGTCTAGGGTCTTTGACATTCCTGTTTATTGTAAAAGGACTTGAGAGCCTCATTGTAACCATCTTCTTGTGAAATGAGCGCAGCCGTCACATCTCTTCTCAGAGATAAGCCGCCACCATTCCAGCAAGCTTGTTTTCCGCTGCATTTTACAGTTCTAGCTTATTTCCTTATTGAATAGAAAACCAGTTTTGCTGTATCTCTGTTATTTTGTGTTAAGCATCTGATAATAATCTGTATTCATTTCGTTCTGCTCATAAAATCCAGATCATCAGTCCATCTGAGCATGTGGGGATCTCTAGGTTCCCTGTCATCTAATACTACCTGTGGGCGCAAGAGAGGGATCCGCTCCAAGAGGAACGATACCACGATCAATCCATAACCAAACTTCTTGAGCCCTCCCCGCCGACACTTGGTCAGCTGAGCTCGGAGGTTTGCTAGGAGACCCTCGCACCGGTTGAAAACCATGGGGGACATGCAATCCTCTGCATAAAGCATCTGGGTCCGAGTAGTCGTGTGTGGGGCTTGGCTACCTGCCGCTATAGTAATAGTAAGAAATATGGTATGCAGTGGGTGGCTCACCACATCCCTGATAAGAATCTTCCCACTGGAATATTGAGAAAGAGCAGTACAATGCTATGACACCATGTCATCAACTGTGCGGTCACTGGCCCGTGTTCCAATAAGATGTACAGGTTCCCCTCTCCGGGACAGACCTGTGAGAAAATAGATGTCCTCAACATCTTTTGTGAGGATGTGCTCACCAATCACAAAATATGGTTGGGCCGCATCCCAACTCTGGAGCATGTGTGATAGCAATGGGATTGGGGATCTCATCCCTTGAATCTCAAAGAACTTGAGCAAACCACAGTTCCTCAAGTCATCCACGCATTGTGGATCATTGGCAGCTTGTTCATCTTCTATTTCATGTTCTCGTTCTCACCACTCTAAAACCATGTTGGATTGCTAGCAACTTGCCAAGAAGGGCATTTAAACACTGTTAGGTCCTACTTCAACCTCTACAAGTTCATTTTTTGGATTAAATTTGATGGTTGGGAAGTGCAACTCTGCCGTCGCACTTCATCCATTCAGGACTTGCGCTGAGTAGGTCTCATTGCAGTTCTCGAAAGGGCCAACTGCGACGAGCCGAGAGCGCAGTAGCCTTCCATGAATCCATCAAAAAACCCAAAAATTGAACCTAAAAACAAAATCTAATCCACTGGAAAGTTGCTGGATGAACTTTAGGCTTACTTGCTCCTGATGGTGGGTGAAATGGCGGATCGTAGCTCCCGGAATCGACAAAGGAAGTTTTGGCTCCAAATTGGTACTTCTCCTCCCAAATTGGCAAATGAAACAATGAAATCTATTTTGGCCCATTTTTCTATTTATAAATAGAATGGAATATTCCTTTTCAAATATTTTGATGCTCTTGGGCCATTTATCATAGTTTTTGACCATTTTTGTCATATTTGAGGCTATTTGACACATTTTCTAGTGTACAGGAGTTGTAAGTGGTCTTTTGTGCCGTTTCTCATATCACAACGATCATCATAGGTATGAACACTCCCTTGAACGTTTTGTCGTTATTTTTGAAATGGTTAGTCTGTAATTATTGTGTGATGATGAGTTTACTCTTTGTTTGTTCTCGTACTCACGGAACTATGAGAACAAGTGCCGAGTTATGATTTATCACTTTTCCGGGCTTGTTAAACTTCCACGGAAAAGGACACCCCCCGGAGTCTACCATTAAGCTCTTTTAAGGCTCTTGAAAAATGAAAAGATTACCAAGCTAACTTGTCGCATTCACGCTTGTTAAAGTATTTGAATGGTCATCTTCCTGGTGATAGTTTACCCCTTTTTTGGACCAGGAGGCACTAATTACGAAAAAGGTATACTCCAGCCAATCACGACTGGAAGAGTCCTCTCCCGCGTTGTTTTAGCCTTTTTTGGGGGATGAGGCTAACTTTATGAAAAAGGACCGTTGGAGTCTTCTTTAGTTCTTTTCAGACTCTCTAAACATGAAATGATGACCGAGTTTACCTTCTATGGACTCGTTAAAATTTTCACATTGAAGGGCCCGTCATGGGACAAACCCCTCCTATCCCAGGTTCGGAAAATATTTAGGATTGGACTCATCTATGAGATGAGCTCTACCGAGCATCTGGTTACCCTCATCAAGCTCATAAAAAACACATGAGGCACTCATCATTCATGATGGGGAAAAAGGAAAGTGTTTGTGTTACATACCTTATTAGTGGCAGTATGTAGTCGTTCTTGAACATGGCACTCATTTGCATTTGCATACAGCACTTGGATCATCCGTTTGTCCTCGAGTTCCACTTATTTCCTAAGTATTATTTACTCCTTTGAGTCATTCAAAGAAAATATTCCATCATCAGTCGCTTTGAGAATTTGTGTCGCACTCGTTGTGTCAATACTTCCAAGTCATGCCATGCCCATGTTCGAGAATATGTTTACCATCTGTAGTTAGTACACCCGCCATTACGTCAGTCCACTCTGAGTCAGTATTGCATGTTACTGTACCATCCGATCTACCCTATACATTTTTGTCGTGTTTCGTGTCGATTGATGGGGGATTCATCATGGCTCTCCTTCAACAGATTCATCCTTGTCGACTTCAACACATCATCCGGGGATTGAATCTAGAAACCAATCAAGTACCTTGGCCCTACATGCCTCAATGGCAGGTTACCTCGCTTTCATCATGAGTTTACATCATTGACTCTTGATTGAAATATTTCATCTTGCATTCGAATTCAACTCATTTATTCACGCTTGATGATATGTACTGTGATACCTTGGGAGTCATTGACATCAATGGTGATCTCCCTTGCACTTGTTAACGGTTTACATCAATGGTCGGTAATCAAGTGGTTTCTACCATGTTCGACATCAAGACATTTGTAATCACACTGATAGATTTGTATCATTGCGGGTTCATCTTGAAGACCCTGGGGAGTTATGTTTTACCCAGGTTGCGATGGAGTTTGTATTGAGTTATATCACACGGATCCACACTTGTATTGGTCATGGCTGTGTTATCATCTCATCATGGATCTACGCTTGTGTCTAGTAGCCATGATTGTGTTCAGTTGGTCAATACTACCATGGATCTACAATGTATTGGTCGGAAGCCATGTTGTACTTCATATGAGATTGTCAGTTCAGAGTCAGTTGTACTGCAACAGTGTCCTTTGTCCGACAAGTCTATTGTCATTACTTCTATCAAAGCACTTCACCTGTCTATCTTCATCAACTTCATGCTTTGGGGGGCATTCTGTTACACTCAAAATCTACTCATCATAAGATTTAGTGTATACACCCCTGAAGGTACCTGGACTAAGTAATCATCCTGGGAGGATTTGTATTCAATTGTGGTAAGTTTTGAAGGGTTGTCGCAGGCTGCACACTAGCAACATGCGACGTCGCACCTTGCTCCATTAGAGGGTGCAACAAAGTCAGTTAAATGGAAAAAATAGCTTCTTCGAGGTCCATCTCGAAGCTTATCGACTTGGGACTGTAATATCCTAGGAAATATTTGACCCAGATATTAACTCAAGTTCAGAATTTTAAATTAAATTTACTTGTCCATTTTTTTTATAAATTCACCGAATAGAGCAGGAAGTCAGTGACGGGTAAGGAGACTTGAAACTGAGCTTGGTAATATGAACTTTCAGTTCTGGAATTTATATGGGACAATGTGCAGCAACAACTTAGACAGTGGGTAATTGGATCCTTTGTACAAAGCACGGAGACCATTTATGTTTCAGACATCAACTACCCCTGAAGCCTACCGCAATGCTTCCTGGGTACATCCGCATATAAAAACTAGATTGGGAAGGATAACAGGGTTTATAATATTCAATGGGTTTCTGGTTATGCTCAGAATAATAAATAATCAGTCTTGGAAGAGTTTGCAAAGAATTGGGGCTTTTGGTCTCTTCCGGGATTGTGGAGCTAGTCTTTTTCTTAACTTTCCAAGCAAGGTCAAAAGGATTTCAAAATCTATTTTTTTGGACTGATATGGATACTGGGATGTGTCAAGGACCTGCTCCAACTGACGTATCAACAAAAGAGTGCACATAATGAATTTTATAGACAAAATGGAAAAACTAGTCGAATTTAGGCATCAAACTAGCTAGTCTTGGATTTTAGCATGATAAACTGTCTTAAGGAAATACAAAATTTGTTCTGATGATTATATTAGATTTGATATGAATTATTATAACCATTAAAAATAAAATATAGAGTTCATAACAGTTCTCTTAACTTCTAATTCTTTCTTTACAATGGACAATGCCTCACAGGCTATTTTCTTCTTACATGAGCTAGAGAACATAGTAGAGAAGGAGAGAATTACTGTGGATCTGATCTGGAAGTAATTATCAGTCCATCTACTTGTTATATAGCTGAAATCGCTGCATTATGAGTGTAATGACCTTCAATGGGATCTAGGATCATCAGTTCTCCTCTCTTAGGAAAATCACCTCCAATCCGGCAACAAGTAGAATAGAAAGAGAGAAGAGAGGGAATTCGATCTGAACTTGATATTCTTGAATATGGAAGCCTATTATGTCTGCAAATAACCATTTATAAGCCTCACAGAATATTCCGAGAACACCTTCCCATATACATCTTCATCTTATGGTGCTTCCTCCTCAATAACTGACTGTAAAACACCTCCAATGGAAGCCTCCTCTCCAATATGACACTAGATCTTCATTGCTGCTCCGTACTGAATGTCACTGGCTGTAATACTATCTGCTGTACCTGCATAACACTCATAGACAACTCACAAAGGTTTGGGGCACATCTCCCAAGAGAAATTGTTGAGGCACATCACTCAACTGTTGAGTAGCTCGGAACTCTCAAACCAAAATTGCAAATGATAAAAGTTGTCAAATGGAGTTGGTTGGATTCTTTTATAGACTTCATGATGACCTATTGAGCAATTTCTTGGATTGGTGACCTGTGAGAGTAGGTTACCCACTTGCCCATTCTGCTCCAAATCCATGAGGGTGCATTTCTTGAGGAGAATAGCAACTTTTGAGCTTTCAAAACTTTCTTTCCTTCACCTCCTTCACTGAATTTGGGCAAGTGCGCTTTAGGTAGCTTTTCTGGTTGTTTCTATTTTCTTTCTGAAAGCTTTTCTGAAACTTTCCACTTTCCTGCTTTTGTCTGATTTTGCCATCTTTTTTCAGTTTCCTTTCTGGGTTCATCTTGCCAACTTGTCTCCATTAGATTCCTTAGCTTTTCTGAGACTTTACCACTTAGGCAAGTTTGACTCACTTACCAATTCGAATTTCCTATCCAAGTCATCAACCAGTTGGCACATTTATTAGTAATAAACATTTAAATGACAATAATATAACTCAGAAATAATTTTGCTAAGCAATTAATTAATTATCCAGTAATTAATTAACTACTATGGTGTAATTGCCTCAAAAATTCCCCAATTAATTAATTTCTCAATTAATTAATAAATCACCTTAGCACTTGGATTGGGGGTTAATAAATTCATGGGGCCCCCTCCTTATCCATTTAATTCCTCCAATTAACCCTTAGGAATCTTCCTTTATCCATCCATTAATTATTTAATTAATGCCTAGGTGACTTAGGCTAAAATCACCCAATGGACCATAGCAAAAATCTGGGGATATGACAGTCCTCCCTTCCCAAGATTGCTTGTCCTCAAGAAATTTTAGGATCCCACAAAGCTTTTGCTGCACCACTCTGATTAAATTTGTCCCCATCCATTGAACAGTCTGAAAATTAAACTCGGGCCTTAAAAAAAATGAAGAACAACTGCACTGTAATCTATATCTGCAATTAACCAGCAATGAACAAAATTTTCAACCCAGCTAGGATAACTTGAGTAGAATTCCTGGATCCCACTGTTTCTCCTGCAAGGAGAAGAATTCTCCTGTCATATTTGGCAATCTGTTACTCAAGTGTATGCTAGGATCCCAAAGTATCAACTGTATTTTCCCCATCATCAGAATAATTTTAAAGAATATGTCATCAAACATGTGCCTTTTCATCCGGGGAATAACTGCTAGGGAATTGCTTCCAACCAAACCAAGTGGGGAGCAGAATGCCTCTTCCAGTGAAAACATCCAATGGCTCAACTCTCTTCCATTGGAGAAAAATTTCAAGCATCCCTCCTAGCATGTGGATTCCCTCCACATAGGCCAACCTCTGCAAGTAAAATGTTCCATTAATTTAACTTGGCAAATTGCCTGCTTAGCTGCCTTCCCTTGACCATAAGCATAAAATTTTTGCAAGGAAGTTTCATTCTTGTCAGGTAATCTTTCACCCAATACATATGTGGATGAGTAACATCAAATGGATGCAAAATATACTTTTGCTTCTGCTCACAATTCAAGACAATGTCAGTTATAATAAGATATTTATTGCAGAAACAAGTGAACTTTTTACCTTCTAGATTTTCTTTTCTAGAGAGGCCTCTATCCATCCATATGGTGGGTGAATCAGAGATCCTGCTTGCTGATTTATATGATCTATAATCAGCCATCTCTTATACAATAGGACCCATCTCCCATGGGGACAAATCATGATCCTCCTGCTGAACATGTGGCACAAACAAGAAAAATGTCTTAACCCACTGCTCATTCCCCATTGGTGTTGTTGAATCTAGGGCATGTGGGAAAGAACTGTGAACCTTCTTTGCATGTCTACGACCTTCAGTGATCAGACTTATGGCTGCAACTTCTCCATTATTGGCTGGCCCAAATTGGGTGCTCTCATCCCACTCTTCCATGGGAGAGTGTCTGTCTTCAAGAAACAACTCAAGTTCCCTTGGAAAAAATTCAAGTGCTTGGTTCTCATCAAACTGTTTTGCACACTCTTCAAGAACATATAAAAATGAATGATCCTCATGATCCACCATATCATGAGGTTCCTCCCTATGATACAGAATGCTTTCAGCCAAATGAAGTTGATTGAATGGTGAGTAGGAGGGTTGCGGGGATCTTTGCAACCTTTCATGAAGCTGCAATATTTCTGTCTTGGATTCTTGGAGGGAACTTTGAGTGCTTCTCAAAGAATCTTGGGTGGCCATTAATTTATCATTGAGCTTTCTGATCTCTTCATCATTCCTCAAGGATTTACCATGAAACAATTCTACAATCTCCAACAAACTATTTCTATCAGAAAGCAGGTTCAAGAATTTACCTTTTATGCTTGCCATGGCTTTCTGAAACGCTTCCATGTCTCTCATGGAAGACTGCTCCCCCAAATTCCAACAGAGGTTATTCATTAAGGCATGGGTGTCATTGAGGGTTTGAATGGCTTCTTGAATTTTTCATTCATTCATATTCAGTGTCCCTTCAAGGAAATGAGGTTCTGGCATATGAACCTTCTCTTCTTCTAGCTTTCTAGGATCAACTTCAGTTGACTCTATTGAAGTTATGAAAGCTGATCCATATTTTGGGGCTTCAAGATATTCGTATTTCAGATCATGAATATCACATCTTTGGCTGCAACTGGGGTGCTCATTCATCTCTAGTGCACCATTAAGTCTTTCTCTCCAATTTTCAGCCCTTCCCAATTCAGGAGTCTCAACCCCTGGGGGTTCAACCAAGCTCATATTCTCCTCTGAAGTGGCTGCCCCATCATGTTGACACATAGGCATATAAAAATCAGAATTGAAAAAATTCCCATTTGTTATGTTTTCTCCTCCTTGTGATGGTGTGTTGGTGGTTTGGTCTTCCACCAATCTCTCATTTTCAATTTCTGTTGTTGCAAGACCTTCTTCTTTCTCCATGGATCTTGCATCCACGACACCATCACCAATGGGTAATTCCATGTCTCCCACATATATATGAGAATACACATCATTAGATGCTTACTCACACTTAAAACATTCCTCAATAGGTTCTCTTCCAACCATGTGGGCATCCTGTAAACACCTTTCTAGTGATTCAGTCTTGTCACTGCATTCACCCTTATCACTAAGGATATGAGACTCAGCATCCAGGGAATCCATTATGCAATAATCATCCTCTGATGTGGCTGAAACATCATCATTATACAAACTAGTACAAAAATCTGAATGTGGTCCATACCTTGGCATCATGCTTATCTCTTCAATGGGTGGGGTTATGGTGCCTTGTTCTCCCACCAATTCTACTAGTTCACATCTAACTGATGTGTGGTCAAATTCTGCCTCACTATGAAGCTCAAGTGATGACTTTGAATCTGATTTAGGTTCTTCTTTTGGATCCGATCCAAAATATGTCTTACCATCATTAAGCTTACCAATCTCTTCTGAGGTGATCTTGAGATCCCCAACATAGAATCTTGCAGTAGATTCTTCTTCCATTCTATCAACAATCTCATGATTGGGTTTTGGGTCTTGCTTCTCCTTGGTTGTCTTAGGATGAAGATTCTTGGAGGCTCTTCTTGAAGAGGATCCAAAAATTCTTGTGAAGTCACATGCATCCAATAAATCTTTCATATCTTTTATTATCTCTTCCATAGAAGGTTGACCTTTGACTCAGGAACATGCAACGTTTTCCTGAATATGGCTATCAGAATAACCATAGTCTCTTCTTCCAATCATGATCTCATGGGAGATGCTTGTGGAAGGTACTTCTTGGAAATTATCTTCCTCATATTGTTTGCAATATTCTTCATACTTCTCATCATAATCATCATACTCTTCATAAAAATAATCTTCTTCTTCATGCAACTCAAACTCTAAATCTTCCATGAATGGAACTAATTCCACAACTGCGACTTGAAGATAGTGTTGATCTACCTTTCCACTGAGAGTTACTTTCCACAGGATGAGCCAAGGAAAGTGCTCTGATACCACTATAATATCCTAGGAAATATTTGACCCAGATATTAACTCAAGTTCAGAATTTTAAATTAAATTTACTTGTCCATTTTTTTATAAATTCACTGAACAGAGCAGGAAGTCAGTGATGGGTAAGGAGACTTGAAACTGAGCTTGGTAAGATGAAATTTCAGTTCTGGAATTTATATGGGACAATGTGCAGCAGAAACTTAGACAATGGTTAATTGGATCCTTTGTACAAAGCACAGAGACCATTTATGTTTCGGACATCAGCTACCGCTGAAGCCTACCACAATGCTTCCTGGGTACATCCGCATATACAAAATAGATAGGGAAGGATAACAGGGTTTATAATAGTCAATGGGTTTCTGGTTATGCTCAGAATAATAAATAATCAGTCTTGGAAGAGTTTGCAAAGAATTGGGGCTTTTGGTCTCTTCCGGGATTGTGGAGCTAGTCTTTTTCTTAACTTTCCAAGCAAGGTCAAAAGGATTTCAAACTCTGATTTTTTGGACTGATATGGATACTAGGATGTGTCAAGGACCTTCTCCAACTGATGGATCAACAAAAGAGTGCACATAATGAATTTTATAGACAAAATGGAAAAACTAGTCGAATTTAGGCATCAAACTAGCTAGTCTTGGATTTTAGCATGATAAACTGTCTTAAGGAAATACAAACTCTATTCTGATGATTATATTATATCTGATATGAATTATTATAACCATTAAACATCAAATATAGAGTTCATAAAAGTTCTCTTAACTTCTAATGCTTGCTTTACAATGGACAATGGACAAATATAGAGTTCACAGGCTATTTTCTTCTTACATGAGCTAGAGAACAGAGTAGAGAAGGAGAGAATTACTGTGGATCTGATATGGAAGTAATTATCAGTCCATATACTTGTTATATGGCTGAAATTGCTGCATTCTGAGTGTAATGACCTTCAATGGGATCTAGGATCATCAATTCTCCTCTCTTAGGAAAATCACCTCCAATCCGGCAGCAAGTAGAATAGAAGAGAGAGAAGAGAGGGAGTTCGATCTGAAATTGATATTCTGGAATATGGAATCCTATTATGTCTGCAAATAACCACTGATAAGCCTCACAGAAGATTCTGAGAACACCTTCCCATATACATCTTCATCTTATGGTGCTTCCTCCTCAATAACTGACTGTAAAACACCTCCAATGGAATCCTCCTCTCCAATATGACACTAGATCTTAATTGCTGCTCCATACTGAATGTCACTAGCTGTAATACTATCTGCTGTACCTGCATAACACTCATAGACAACTCACAAAGGTTTGGGGCACATCTCCCAAGAGAAATTGTTGAGGCACATCACTCAACTGTTGAGTAGCTCAGAGCTCTCAAACCAAAATTGCAAATGACAAAAGTTGTCAAATGGAGTTGGTTGGATTCTTTTATAGACTTCATGATGACTTGCTGAGCAAGTTCTTGGATTGGTGACCTGTGAGAGTAGATTACCCACTTGCCCATTCTACTCCAAATCCATGAGGGTGTATTTCTTGAAGAATAGCAACTTTTGAGCTTTCAAAACTTTCTTTCCTTCACCTCCTTCACTGAATTTGGGCAAGTGCGCTTTAGGTAGCTTTTTTGGTTGTTGCTATTTTCTTTCTGAAAGCTTTTCTGAAACTTTCCACTTTCTTTACTTTCCTCTTTCCTGCTTTTGTTTGATTTTGCCATATTTTGTCAATTTCCTTTCTGGGTTCATCTTGCCAACTTGTCTCCATTAGATTCCTTAGCTTTTTTGAGACTTTACCACTTAGGCAAGTTTGACTCACTTACCAATTTGAATTTCCTATCCAAGTCATCAACCACTTGGCACATTTATTAGTAATAAACATTTAAATGACAATAATATAACTCAGAAGTAATTTTGCTAAGCAATTAATTAATTATCCAGTAATTAATTAACTACTATGGTGTAATTGCCTCAAAACTTCCCCAATTAATTAATTTCTCAATTAATTAATAAATCACCTTAGCACTTGGATTGGGGGTTAATAACTTCATGGGGGCCCCTCCTTATCCATTTAATTCCTCCAATTCACCCTTAGGAATCTTCCTTTATCCATCCATTAATTATTTAATTAATGCCTAGGTGACTTAGGCTAAAATCACCCCATGGACCATAGCAAAAATCTGGGGATATGACAGGGACCCTATCCATGACCTCTTGGAAGAGTTGTCTCGGTTCCTAAACCTTTGGAGAGATCCCTTAAGACTCTCCTACCATCTCTCAACCTATCCTATCCATACCCTATCCACTTAGTCCTATATAAATGAAGCTCACTCCCATCCCAAAGGGAGGAAGGCTATGGTATCTACATGCTGGTGAAATCACTCTTAGAACATCTCCACTCACCTATTGGAGAACTCATACTTCCTTGGAAGGATATGGAAATTGGCTTTGTTGGAGAAGGGCTACAACGTTAAGCCTTGGTTGTGGTTATATATCTCTATTATGTACTCCTCTATTTGCAGTAATACAAATGCTTTCCACCAATATTATTCATGTGTGCAATGATATCGAGTAGTTTACCTGCTTCACTGTTTACTTAGATCTCTTATTGTATAGATTTATTTTACTGGTTTCTCTTGTTTCTTGTCTTGACAGGTCTTGCAGCTTGGATCTGATGACCATGAGACGTGGAGCAACATTCAGGAGAAAGGATTGCGTAGTGAAATGTAAGACATCTAGTACTTGATCCTTAAGTAGATCTAGGAAATGCATTAGTAGTCTATTGTATTTGTTCTAGACTCACTTTGAGCTAGGGAGATCTGGCTCGCATCTGCTCGAGTGGATTGTCCGATAACAAGCATATTGAATGCCACTATTTCCTGGGGTCTTCTACACAAGTCTTCGACGGTGCAAGTCCCATCAAGTGAATAAAGGAGTTGGGGTTGAACCTGATGTGACATCATCTGATTACCGGTCATTGATGTATACCGTTAACAAATGCGAGATAACCCACCAATAATGAAAATGGGCATCAAGGCACAGAGTACAATCATCAGAGTGTGAATAGATGTGTTGAAGTCGAACACTACGATGAATCCATCGATCAGGGGACATTGATGTATTCCCAAAACTGTCGATGGTGAGAGAACCTGCCACTAATGACGGCAAGCCTCAAGCTTCAAGGTACTCATCCGAACTCTAAGCCTCAAGTCGTGGAATAAATGGGTTGCAGTCGACAAAATGAGACTCGCTGGAAGGAGGGCATTAAGGCATTTCCCATCAACCAACACGAGGTACCAGCTACGTTGAAAGATTTGGAATATCTTAGGTGAAACGGACTAACTCAATAAGGTTGACCGACATGCACGAGTCAAGAAATATGAGGAGTGGCCGACTCTGGTTTCATGACTTCCTTTGAATAAGAGCATGAGCGGATGGATAGAATCAGGCAACATAGACTCAATATAAACTGTGCGATGTAGGAGGCACCACAAAGGGCTCCATAATTACTAGAAGCTTAACCAATCGGTGGAGTAAACTGAGAAACAAGTACAACTCCTAAGGTCCAACTATAGTCCTGAATCATAGTGTATGGAGTGGAATGAATGCTCTGTTCAAAGGCGACACAACAACTACCAACATGAATTAGTAACCATAATCCCGTCCGACTTTTTGGAATATTCTATTTTTTGGTCTTTTTCATATTTGGGAAAGTTTGAAAAAAAATAAAATTTCTTATAGTACAACAAGTGAGGGAACGAGTGTCAAACAGCGAGCAGACTAGTCCCAAGCAGTGGAACATACCTATGATCAATGCAAGGGATCATGTAGGATGTGGACACTCGGGGGGTTGTTCCCTCAGGGTCAAAAGGGCATCAAATTGTGAAGGGAAAATGGAAGCTCTGCAGGGCTCGACAGGAAAAAAGTGCTCAGGCACCAGGATAACAAATGAGTGTTAATTTTTGAGAATTAATTCAATATACTCTAGGATCTTCATTGAGAGAATAACATGTACAACATATCAATCATATCAATCACAACAAGAAATCACATAAGACAATAGACACACAGAGTTTCACTGGGGAAAACCATAAAGGTGAAAAAACACACAACTTGCTCAGAGATAGAAAGAGCAATGATTGTGAAAATCAGATCACATCCAAGAACTATGCAAGAAATTAACCTCTCTCATATAAAAAATCTCACACAACTGCTCAAAGACACAAAAATAATGCACAAGAATGGAATTCTGTATTACTTCTCATGAATAATAATTACACCAGCCTTATTATGAAAGTAATAGGATGCTGTTATATAATGTTACAACAGAGATTCGAATGGCTAAAGATGCCAAAGAATTCATCTCATCATCAGACTTACTAAAAATATGCTCATCCCCCCTAGGTGGCAATTATGCTTTTCAAATCACTCCAAGGGCTCACGAATTGCTAAATTAGTGAGCTGAAGGTGATGTATGATGACAAAAAATGACAAATACGAAATTTGGAAGGAATAAACATTAAGGAATGTCATGGGTGTAAAAAACAAGTTGCCTAGTTTGACTAGCTTTTCCCCATAGGGTAAAAGCAGTAAAAAGCAACAACTCTTAGGAAAGCACCTTTCTCACCAAATATTATCCATAATTAGTTAGAAATGTGCCCAAGTGGTCCTGGTAGCTTGTCCTTCACACCTTGGTGTTGGTGTCCCCCCCATAGATGGCTTGTGATCCACACAAGACCTCAATTAGCAATAATCTAGTCTAATACATAGGAATTTAATCATAAATGATTAAATTGATCTACCAATGTATTAAATGACATCTAGGAGGATTTAATTATTCCAAAAATGATACAACCCAAGTACAAGAGATAGTCCTCCTAGCAGCTACTCCTCCTTCCTCACTTGTGCACCACTTTCCGATGAGTGTAGAAGTGAATAATGAAGTGATCAAATAGAGTGCCTCCCGCACTCTATTTATACATGACCTGACCTGCCTAATAAACTAGCAGGGCCGACTTGTCTAACTCAGTCTAATAAACCATGGTAATACTAATAAGGGCCGACCACACACTTAGTGGTCTAATAACCCATCACATACAAGTTGCGACACTTGCGACACTTGTCAATACAAATGACAACACTTCCATATAGAGGAATAATACCATCTCTATAGGAGTACAATATACATAGGTGAAATACATTCCGAAGTTACATATACATCAACAATCCCTCTTAACTAGGAGGTATTTCTCGACATAGATCTGCTAGCACAAGTCTTCTTCTCTAGATCATCGTCATCGAATCATCGTCATCGTCACTGCTACTTCTATCTCAATCAATCTCTAATCTGCTCGTCATAGGAAGTGTTAAGTCAGTAAATTTTTCTCCATTTATGATTTATTTTCTCCAGTTTTGGTTTGTTTTTCAATCTACCTCAGTTAAATTTTTGGTTTTAAGTTTTAGTTTTAGTCTCCTTAGAAACTCTATGGGTGATTGAATAAGTTTTGAGCCCATTTATTTTTAGGTTTTATTTGATTTTTGTTGATCTTTTATATTTTAAAGGGGGTTAAAGAAGGTCATATTTTCAAAAGTTGATTCATTAATGTGTTTAGAGAGCAGTTAGACTTGTTTCTTAAACCAAGTAACTTTTAAAACCTCCGACAAATTAGCAGAAAGTTGAAAAACTGCGAAATTCTGGCATGGCAGCTATTCTTGTAGCGCTAGACAAAATTTTAACAAAGGGCGCGCTACAAGAATATCGCGTTTTTCCTGTTGTGAGTTATTGAAGTCAAATGCAGACCGCGAGCTGATGGAGAGGAATTTTTGAAAACCAAAGGAGGTTTTTGTTCATAAGATACTCATATACAAAAACCTCTCTCCGTTTTGCAACAACTGTCAAGGATTGAAAGATTCAATTTAATATTTGCAGCCTATTTTCCAGGGATTTTAAATATTTAATATTTTCCTGTTTTAGTGTTCATTTTGCGGGGCCTATTCTGATTGACTGGAGATAATTTTTAAAAACCAAGAGAGGTTTGTTTCCATCACGGACCCATTAACAAAAAAATCTCTCAGTTTTTACACAGGTGTCACCAATTGAGAGATATGGAAGCTTCTTTGACACCTATTTTTCCAGAAATTCGCCATATTTGCCAGGAATCCGATTTGCTATTTTTAGTTAATTAGTTGAGCTAGTTAGTTAATGTAACTGCTAGGAAGTTTGAATTTCGACCTAATGAAGGGGAAATAGAACCACTTATTTGTAATTATAAAAGAGACACAAAGAGACTGAAGAAAGGTTCTGATTTTTGGGAGCATCAGGAGGTCTGCTAGCTGCTTGTACTTTCAGACTTATTCAGAGATAGGTACTGTAACTCTTATATGCATTTACTGATGAAATTATGAATATATGACTCTTTCCCCTTCATTTGGTCTGTGTTGGCTTCATGTTTGAACTTGTTTAGTTTCATGAATGACAAATTCATTGCTGGTTAATGTGTATTTTCTAGTAGTGCTTGTCCTTTATGTGTGAACTTCAGTACAGTCTTTTGTTGGATTTTTTGTGATATATATGCATCTTTATCAGTGTATGTGTATGATTTAGTTGTTGCTTATCTGCTGAATGTATTCCCTGCATGTTCTTCAAGTTTATGACCAAAAACACATAAAACAAAACCCTAAACCCTAGTTTGAATTGAGTTTTATCTCTTGAGATTGTGTTGGCTTGTTACCCTAGCCTTAGTAACAATTTCTGGCACAAACATCTTTGGCGCCGTTGCCGGGGACGAAGCTGAAGCATATCTTCCCTGGGATACTCATCATTTTCCTGGTTTAAGAGGTGGACTTGAACCAACATTTTTTGAAGGCTATTTTCACCAGAAAGTTGTCACAGTGGCTTCTAACAGAATTGGAACCAGGAGCAGACCTACTTCCCCATTACAGCTGGGTGTGACAGACCCTGAAAAGATCATAAAAACAGCAAGAGAGCTCAGAAGGTCTCAATCTTTACCAGCCTCTTGTGATTCTCACCAGTTGGGTGAATCATTAGACCCAGCTGAGAACTCACCTTGGATAAAACCAACCATTCCTGAAGATACTTTCCAAGTGTTTACCAATCCTGAAACCTTTTTGAAAGCAAAGACTGCTTCTCCTGGAAAAATCCCTCTTTTTCAGTTGAAAATAGGAAAGAGCCCTTTCCAAGCAAGTTCCAGTCAAATTTATTCCTCTTCAAAACCTTATTCAAAACCTCAGTCTAAACCTCAGTCCACAATGGCAGCCCAAAATCCACCTATGGATATGATGGACAGAATGGTAGCAACTAGGTATGCACCATTAGTTTTACCTCAACCTTTACATGCCTTGCCTACACATGA
Source organism: Larix kaempferi (assembly GCA_027924585.1). Taxonomy (NCBI): domain Eukaryota; kingdom Viridiplantae; phylum Streptophyta; class Pinopsida; order Pinales; family Pinaceae; genus Larix; species Larix kaempferi. The sequence continues at coordinate 7,020,645 of BSBM01000129.1, read as the reverse complement.
TTACCAAAAGTATATGCCCCGATTCAATGGACAAGGTGAAACAACTGCAGAAGAACATTGGGAGGCTTTCGAGAGTTATGCAGACAATCAGAACATTGAAATTAAAGATGTATGGATGAGGGTATTTGTACAAAGTCTTGATGGGGATGTGAGAAAATGGTTCAGAGAACTGCCTGCTAATTCTATCACCATAATTGAAGAACTCAAAGATCTTTTTCTAAGACAGTGGGGAGACACCAAAGATCACACTTATTACATAACTGAGTTTGGAGCTTTGAGAAGAAAGAAGGATGAGACTATTTCTGACTTTTCCAAAAGATTTAACAAGATGTATAGTAGGATTCCTGCAGAAATCAAACCCACTGAAACATCAGCCAAGTTGACCTATGCAAATGCTTTTGATCATGAATTCTCTTTATTACTCAGAGAAAGAAGACCTATCACCCTGCTGAACATGCAAGAGGAAGCATTGGAGGTAGAGTCCAATTTGTTGGCTTCCAACAGACTCAAGAAAGAAACACCTCAGCAGCAGTATGAAAGAAAGGGAAAGAAGGAAGCTGTTTCCACAAGTGCTGGACCTCAGTCTTCTGAAGCTAAAATAGATGAAATGGCTAAGCTTGTAAAGATTCTCACTGCCAAGTTGAACAAACTAGAACTTGAAAAGAATTCTGCTAAACCTGCTCCAGAAGCTCAGAGGAACCCAAATAACCAAAATCAGTTTAGAAGACAGTTTGCTCCTAGATTCATGCCAAGGGAGCGAAGAAATAATGACATCCAGCAAGAAAGGAGGGAGAATGAAGATCAAAGAGTCCCCCCTCTGCAAAATAACGTAGCTGATGAAGAAGAGGTTGATGAACAGTTACTGTTTGAAGAAACTGAAACAGATCAGGATGTGAACCATTTTGGAGATGGTTTATCTGGAGGTTTTGTAACAGAAGAAGATTTTCTAAATTCTGAGTACTATGATGCAGATTTGTATGAAGTTGAAGATGACTTGGAGTTTGAAAAAACTGCTATAAATGCTGCTGCTAATCAGAATGGAATTAAGAAGACTATTAATCTCAGATCTGGCCCGAAACAGGTAGTCCAAGCTCCTAAGAAGAAAGCTGCTGTTCCTGCTCCAGTTATTCCTGATAAACCAGTTGCTGATCCTGTAACAGAAAAGAAGCAGCCTGCAGAAAAGTCCAAGAAGAATGCAGAAATTGAGGAGGTAAACAAGTCAGTTCAAAATTTCAGTTTGGAAAATGAGTTAGGTAAACTAAAAATTCCTGTGCCATTTTCTGAGCTTATCAAGAATCCATCATATAAACAAACAGTCATAAAAGTTATGAATTCTACTAGTGGCCAGCCTGTTTCAGATACTGTCAATTTGCAAGAAGAAAGCCCAAAGATATTCATTGGATCTGCCTTAGCTGAGAAAACAGAAAATGAAGCTGGTGCTTCTCCTCCATTCTATGTTACCTTAACTGTCCATGATCAGATGATCCATAATTGTCTATTAGATTCTGGAGCATCCCATAATCTAATGCCCAAAGCTGTGATGGAAGCCCTGGGTCTCAGTATTACCAAACCTTACCATGACTTATATGCCTTTGACTCCCGAGCTGTCAAGTGTCTAGGAGTGATTAAAGATATGGTTGTCAGCCTTGCTCAGTTGCCAATGAAGAGTGTCATAATGGATGTTGTAGTGGCTGATATCACCCCAAAGTTTGGCTTGCTTCTTTCAAGATCCTGGGCAAAGAAGGTTGGAGGAACCTTACAGATGAACCTTTCATATGCCACTATTCCTGTTTTTGGTGGAGAGAATAGGAGACTCTACAGAGAACTTTAGTTTGCCTACATTGTCACAGATGATAATAACCCCACTAATCATCCTTTGTTTTCTGTTGATAAAGATCTTGGTACATGTATGTTACATTTCAGTGAAGAGGATAACTCTGCTGGCCTGTTGCAAGTAGAAAAAGAGCAGCAAATAAAGCACAGCAAAGAGGAAGAAGATGCATTGTGGGAGCTGTAATTTGATGGATCCTCGTGCAAAGAAGGTGCTGGAGCTGGAGTTCTGCTCATTTATCCTGGAGGTGAGACAGTCAAACTCATGTATAAGCTGGAATTTGTCACTACTAACAACACTGCTGAGTATGAAGCACTTTTACTGGGATTGAAAGCTGCAAAAGACTTAGGCATTCAGCAAATTGCTGCATATGGCGACTCCGAGTTGGTTGTTCAACAGGTAAAGAACAACTATCAAGTAAAGCAGGGTTTGCTTAAGATTTACAGAAATGAGGTATGGGATATGCTAGAAAATTACTTCATAGCATTTAATATTACTCATATTCCAAGGAATCATAATGAAACAACTGATTCATTGGCTCTAGCAGCCTCATATTTCAAAATTCCTAAGACTACTCAGTTAAGGTATCCTATAGAAGTGAGGTACAGGCCTTGTGTACCTGATAATGTTAAGCATTGGAGGGTCTTCGAAGATGACATTGAAATCAAGAAATTTCTTGAGCTAACAGATGAGTTTGCAAATGCTCAGATTGATCAGGATGAAGGAGAAGAACAAGATAATGATCTTACTAAAAGTGAAGCTGCTGAGAATGAGTTTACTGCACAAGAAATAGCAGGCCATAAGATCATTGAGTTGAAGAGTAACTTTATTCCAAAAGGTCTAGTGCCTCTAGAAAGAATTTTTACCAAAGATGACACACCTTCTAAGCCAGTGGTCCAATCCTCAGAAGAAAATGTTATGGACTGCAATATTGGTACTGCAGAAAATCCAAGAATGGTTAAGATTTCAAAATCTCTGACAGCTGAACAAAGGAGCAGATATATCAAGCTTTTGAAAGAGCATGTGGATGTGTTTGCCTGGTCTTATGAAGAACTCAAAACCTATTGTTGGGGCCAAGGTCGCAGCTATAGTAAAAGCTGCGAATTTTGGGAAAAAGCACGAGTATGGAAGGAAAGTGCTAACTTTGGGACAAGCACTAAGTTTTGGGTAAGAAGGAGACGGTGCACAGTACGGTGCCAGATGGATGATCTCAGCGCAGATCACGGACCGGAAATTGCGGAGCCCGCGCGCACGTCATCGAAGAATGAAGGTGGCTCAGCTACCATAATAAATAAGGCGATGGAGTAGAGGGCTCAGCTACCCTCATTTAAAGGCTCAGTACAGAAGTTATGGTTGCTCGGATCAAGGAGGAGCAACGGACCAGAGCATTGAAGGCGAAGGACGATCGCCCATACCCACAATTTGCGCCGGAATTCACGGAGCCTGCAGGAAGCGGCGACGTGACTGCAAGCGGTGCCTACAGTACACCTAGCCATGTGCGTGGTTAGGGTTTTTGGGAATCACTGTTGGGAAAGGCCCACAGTTTTGTAAAGGTGTGACCGTCATGGCCACCTATATATATGAATAATTGTAATGGGTAGAAGGGTTGGAGAGTTAGAGAGAGTTAGACAGTACTCAGTTAGAGAGTTAGATGTTAGACTGTTAGATAGCCAGTCTAAAGGATAGATCATGTGTTGATTATCCTTCACTGTATTTTCTACCCAGTGTGTAGAACTAGAGAGGAAATCGGATAGCCAAGGAGCTAATCCCTGAGTTGCCAGACAGTCTGAGTCGACGTCTGTGCTTTTGTAATCTCCATAGAGAGGAGACTAGATTGAGAGAAGGGCTCCCAGCTGTGTGCGTGGAGTTTCCTGGAAAGATCTAAGGCTTCAGCTGTGTGCGCAGCATATTGTATAACTCTATCATTTTCTGGTTAATATAACACTCCCGTGGACGTGGTTTTTCCTCGAGGAGATGAGCTTCACATATATCTTCTTGTTATAATGTTTGCGTGAATGATAACTGTTTAAGATCATTACCTGTGTGTACATCTTTTGCATCATCTTTGCGACTGTTTGAGTGAGGTTAGGAAGGTCCTTTATTGTTATAGTCGCCAAGTATAGAAGTAGTGGTGGAACGTTGTCGCTGCAGCGACCGAGCTTCGCGTGACTGCGATGAGTGCGCAGGAAGAGGAGGCATTTTAGCGCATCGACGCAAGGAATAGGCGCCTTCCGCGCCCGGAGGACGAGACCGCGCAGTGGGTCTGCAGGAAGGAAGGCATCCGCGCAGTTGCGTCGCGAGGCCTGTGGGCAAGTCCGACCGCCGATATTTGAGGAAGAAGGAGACATATAGAACAATCTCAGCGTCACCACGGTTAAGGAAAGCTGATTCCTTAACCCCCCATAGCCACTTCGGGTGAGACCTCGAGCTGCCGCGCAGCTCGTTGCCGAGAGGGCCAGTGCGCCAAGGGGTTTTGTTGCTGCGCTTCATTAAAACCCGGGTCTGCCCAGAAAAGCAGCCAACAAATGGTTCCGTTGCCTTGCGACTTGCTGTTGTGAGACTTGTTATTTTGGCGACGCGCGAGATTGAGGAGCCAACAAATGGTTCCGTTGCCTTGCGACTTGCTGTTGTGAGACTTGTTATTTTGGCGACGCGCGAGATTGAGGAGCCAACAAATGGTTCCGTTGCCGCGTGAGCGAGACTTCTTATTCCAGTGACGCGCGAGATTGAGGAGCCAACAAATGGTTCCGTTGCCTTATGACTTTTTGATCACATTACTTCCATGGCTTTGAACCCTGTTGATTGAGCCAACAAATGGTTCCTTTGCCTTGCGACTTGTTGCTGTAAGACTTACTAGTTACGCGACATCTGAGATTGTTGCTGAAGACAACATAAGGTTCTGTTACACTGAGACTTGCTCAGTTAACAAATGTGTTACTAGAATCCTACAGCTAAAGAAATTGGAGATTGGTTTGATTTAAAGGCTAAAGAGTTCGCTGAACAAGAAAATAGAAGCCTTACGTTTCAAACAGAAGACTGGTTACAGAAGTATATTTATGCTGACCTTTACGAAATTTTCTTTGTTACGTTTGCATTGGAGTTACACGCTTGGATAGCCAAGTTAGCAGATTCTAGACCTACGCTGCATATTGATCGACCCGTCACGTGGACGCCTGAGCTAGTCAGTATTGTGAAGCGGATCGACAATTCTGTTTCCCGCGCAGTAGACTTTTGGTTGAATAGTCTGCTGGAAGGTTTCATTACCGAATTTGCAGTTGATACAAGAAAGAGTTTCAGTGAAGCTGAGAGGAGTTTCTTCCAAGTACACAGAGGTAAGTTCTTAAATTCTCTGAACTTATGGATTAAAATGCTTCTGTATGAAAAAGGAAAGCTATGTATTGCTTCTGATGAATAGCATAGACAAGTAATGTCCGTAGATTCTGATAGTGATCCTGAACTTATTGGTTGCACTCGTAGTGGAAAACGATATAAAGTAGGCCTTGACCAATATTCTTTTGAGTCTAGCCCAGACGATAGCCAAGTCCCTAGAGCAAGCCATATAGAAAGACAAGGGAGTGCTCATATCCCTTATTACCCCTTTACACCGCAAAAACCAGACGGAGCTCAGTATAATCCCACAGTAACACCTTCTAGTAGCCCACACGGTACTTCTAGTACCTCTGTACCACCTTTGTTTAACCATCCCGGAGGCACTGCTACAGTACATCCACCTCAAACCCGCGCAAGAAGGATGGGTGATGACATGAAGCTACCAACTTTTAGAGGAACAGGGATAGAAGACCCTGAGCAGCACTGGTTCTTATGTGAAGCCATTTGGACAATTAAGCAAATTAATGACGATGCTGTTAAACTGGTTCAGCTAGCAACCACACTAAGAGAAAGAGCCTTGACTTGGTTCATGAAATACTCAGCAGCATAGAATAGGACGCTTGCTGAGGTAAGAAATGCTATGATTCGGGAATTTAAGAAACCTAAATCAGAATCACAGTGTATAACAGAACTCAAAGACATCAAACAGTTACCTACAGAATCAGTATGGGACTTTGACCAGAAGTTCAAAGCCTTGATAGATCAAGTAAGCTTCGAGTTTGCACCACAGCAACATAAAGAATGGTTCATTGCTGCGCTGCTCCCACACATTAGACTTCCTCTTATGCAACAGAATCTCAATACTCAGGAACAAGCTCTAGAAATGGCTATGAAACTAGAAGCTTCGCCAATTGCAGGAACAAGCAACGATGTTGCGCATTTACAGAACCAATTAGCAAACTTAACCTTGCAAGTGCATGATATTAAGAAAGGCAAGGAGATTAAGCAAGAAATTTGGTGTACAAAATGTAAAGCCCAAGGTCATTCAAAGGACCATTGTCCCGTTTTCATAGACTATATTGCAACTGGAGCACCTAATCCTTTACCACAGGCACAAGGGCCTTGGTGTGAAATCTGTAGAACTAGAGGTCATAGACCACAAGAATGTCACTTACTCCAGAAATATGTACAAACTCCAAAGAATCTATATTGTAATTTCTGTAAATAAGTAGGTCATGATGAGAACAATTGTAGAGCATATGATCTTATGATAGAAAGAAAGCATGATGTTTATAGAGTACAAGCAGAGACACAAGGACCCACAGCAGGTCCACCGTATGACCAAACTCGGGACGCCCGAGCAGCAAATTACAGAGGACGCGGACGCACAACAAATTTTGGTCGCGGAAGAGGACAGATCACTTGTTATAATTGCGGAACACAAGGTCATTTTGCTAGGGATTGCCAAAATCCTACAACCCTCTGCAGGTATTGTAAATCTTCCGACCATATCATTGAAGAATGCCCTCAGTTACAGGCTAAGATGCAAGCAAAGACACCACAGGTCAATCAGAATATTCAGTTGATTGGAGCAGAAAAAAGAGAACCAGACCCTACAGTTAATATAGTGACACGCAGTGGAGCAACCACTGGTGCGCAAGAGATGGGAACGGGAAAGCAAGCGACGTAATGGGTGCGCCGCGCTAACATTAAACCAGCCCCACTTAACCTGCAGAAGCAAAAAGAAGCATTTAAGCAAGCTCAAGAGTATTTCTCAGATCCGAGAGCTTCAAGTTCTGCCACAATTCCGCAGAACATTAGTAGATCGCAAGTGCTAAGACAAGACAACCTGGTACAAGAACAGGCCACTACAGCTGGAAGGCCTGATGATGATGAGGAGCATGCACTAGGCAGTGTTCATGCATTCCTGCGACAATGTTTAAAACTGTTGCGCAATGAAAAAGCAACTCTAGAACTCCAACACCTGTTGGATCAGTGCCAACACTCTGCTTCGACGAACACACCGCAGCGTGCTGTTCACCAGATTAGGAGTCACATTAGAACTGGAAAAGAGATGAGACTCACAGCACAGATTGGAGCATTTGAAATGGACGAAGTCATGTTAGATTTGGGCTCAGAAGCCAATGTTCTCACTATGCAGACATGGGAACAGATGGGAAGCCCTCAGCTTACAAGATCCCCTATCCAGCTAAGACTCGCAAATCAGCAACGAGTCTCTCCATTGGGCAGATTACCCAATGTACCTATTGATATTGAAGGAGTAAGAAGATCTGCAGATTTTGAAGTAATCAAAATTATGGATGATAGTAGACCATACCCAGCGCTGTTAGGAATAGACTGGGCATTTGATAATTTGGCTGTCATTAACCTGAAGAAAAGACAGATGACCTTTGAGGATGACCAGATCAGGGTCATCGCACCTCTTGATCCTATTCAAGGACCAAGATATATAGAACCCATTCGCGCAGAAGAGGAAGCGCGCCACATGGAAAGCTTGTACCAGATGACCACTAACCACAGTGACTATGTCAACCCCACGGCAGATGGCCATATCAGCTGGCGATGTGATAGCTCGTGCACATCAGACTCAGATGCAGGATTGGAAAACTGGCAGAATCGTCTACATGAGGTTTCTGCAAGACATTGCGCCATGATGACTAAATCCATTCGATGGATTGGCACAGAATTAACTGACACTCCAACTTTTGATGGCTTAACTAAAGTAACTAAATTCATACAGGAATATGAACAAAAGCTTCCAGAACAGCAGCGCATACAGGCACTGGATGTAGCATTGCACGCTACACCCGCAAGATGGTGGATTGCGCATAAGGAGAATATTCATACATGGAAAGACTGTCGCAGATTGATACTGCGCAGATTTCAGGACACCACAGCCGAAGCGCTACGCAAATATGAAGGACAGAGTGACCCCAGGTCACACATTGAAGCATGTATTCAGCAATGGTCAGATATTCCGGAAGATGAATGGGTTCACCAATTCATCCACACATTGGATACAATTCCAAGGAATTGGTATACTGAAACAGAATTGCGCAAAGGCACTCTTACTTGGGCTCTTATGATAGAAAGCTTTCAACTTACCTTCAGCTTTGAGTCAGAACACCCAAGCATTGATCAGGCTTTGAAGTGTATTCGAAAGAAGGTATTTGAGCACTATCCAGTAACAGAATATTCCCAACCAGATTGGGCTGTCCAGATAGAACATGCCCTGGAATGTTATAACTTCACCGCTGAAGATGAGGAGGACGATCCTCGCAACATCAATATCCCAGAATCAGAAGGGACGCGCAATATTGAACGTCCTGAGCTTGATATTCCTGCCATCACAGAACACGTCAAGCTCAAGAAAGTTAACATTGGTACAGAAGCTGACCCAAAGTTTGCTTCTATAGGAGATTATTGGGATGATGAAACTGTTGCGCATGTTTCAGATTTATTACGTGACTACCAGGATATCTTTCCTACCAAGTTCACAGAAATGAAAGGCATCCTAGGAGACTTAGGAGTGATGCGCATACCTCTGAAACCAGATGCCAAGCCAGTAAAGCAGCGCCCATACAGGTTGAACCCGTGCTACAAAGAAAAAGTCAAAGAAGAAATTGATAAGATGCTTGCAGCAGGTATTATTGAACCAGTAGAGGAAAGCGATTGGATTAGTCCTATGGTGGTCCAAGAAAAGAAAACGAAAGGTGAAATAAGAATTTGTGTCGACTTGCGCAAACTCAATGATGCATCAGCGCACGATCCATTTCCCACTCCTTTCACAGATGAAGTACTTGATAATGTTGGAGGACAAGAGGCTTACTCTTTCACTGATGGATTTTCGGGATATCATCAGATTCGAATCCATCCGGACGACCGCCACAAGACTACTTTTGCAACTGAATGGGGCTCATTCCAGTATACGGTAATGCCCTTTGGTCTTAAAAACGCACCTGCTATCTTCTCTAGAGTTGTTGTTGCTGTTTTTAAAGAATTTATCCACAAGTTTTTAGAAGTCTATTTTGATGACTGGACTGTATTTGGTTTACTAAAGAACCATATTGCGAATCTGCGCATGATGCTAGAAAAATGTAGACAGCATCAGATTTCCCTTAACTTGAAAAAATGTATATTTTGTGCGCCCTTTGGTATTTTGTTGGGACATATTGTATGCAGACAAGGACTCCTGATGGATCCTGCGAAGGTTGCCATCATTGCTAATTTACCTGCGCCCAACTCAGTTAAGCAATTGCGCACTACATTGGGACATACAGGATACTACAGAAAATTCATCAAAGGATATGCAAGGATCACAGCGCCTATGGAAAGATTGCTGAAGAAGGATTCGAAGTTCCACTGGACAGAAGAATGCCAACAGAGCTTGGACACACTTAAAGAAAAGATGATCACAACGCCTATTCTAGTTTTCCCGGACTGGAGAAAACCTTTTCATGTTCATGTTGATGCTTCTTCCATAGCATTAGGAATAGTGCTTACACAGTCTGGAGAAGGAAGTATTGACCACCCAATTGCTTACTCCAGCAGAAAGCTATCTACAGCTGAGAAGAATTACACCACTACAGAAAGGGAAGGACTAGCTATGGTGTATGCCCTACAGAAATTCAGACACTACCTGTTAGGAGCTCACTTTAAAATGTATACTGATCATTCTGCTTTGAAATATTTGGTCAATAAACCAGTATTAGGAGGAAGAATTTGCAGATGGCTACTGCTCTTTCAGGAATATGATTTTGAGGTTATTGTAAAACCAGGCAGATTGAATGCAGGCCCTGACCATCTCTCCAGGATAGAGTCAGGAGAGGAACCTACAAGTCTCGAGGACAATCTGCCTGACGCACAGTTGTTTTCTATTCAAGCAGCAGACGAATATTATTCTGATATTCTTGAGTTTCTCACTACCGGACAAGCACCGGCTGAGTTTACAATCCAGCAAAAGAAGCAACTTGTTGTCAGAGCCGCAGACTTCACTTTGATAGCAGTCCAGCTTTATAAGTTGGGCCCTGACGAAATTTTGCGCAGATGTATCTTACCACATGAAAAGACCTCTATCATCGCAGAAGCGCATTAAGGTACTGCAGGAGGCCATTTCGCAGGAAAGCCGACTGCGCAAAAGATATTAGCCGCAGGTCTTTGGTGGCCAACATTGCACAAGGATACTAAGGAATTCTGTAAATGTTGCGATGTGTGCCAGCGAACAGGAAAACCCTCAAGGAGAGATGAAATGCCGCTAAGACCCCAGATCACACTGCGTGCTTTTGATAAATGGGCCATTGACTTTGTAGGACCTATTAACCCACCAGGAAAAAGAACCGGCACAAGATATATCATTACAGCTACTGAATACCTCACCAGATGGGTTGAGGCGAAGCCAGTTAAGAACTGCGACGCTGCTACTGCCGCGCAGTTAATTTTCGAGAACATTATCACTAGGTTTGGATGCCCAGTGATCCTCATGAGTGATCAAGGTACACATTTCCTCAATGAGACTATAGAGGCCCTCACTGAAGAATTTCAAATGAATCACCATAAGAGTACGCCCTACCATCCTCAAGCCAATGGTATGGTGGAAGCATTCAATAAGATCCTTGAGAATGCCCTGACGAAGATCTGTAATCAAAAAAGAGATGATTGGGACCTTAGAGTCACAGCTGTATTGTGGGCTTACAGAACCACTTGCAAGAAACTAACAGGTCACACACCTTTCAGCTTGGTGTATGGACAAGAAGCAGTTATGCCCATGGAATACATTGTTCCCAGTCTCCGAATTGCGCAAATTACAGAAATGGCAGATCCTGATACTATGAATGAAAGACTTTCGCAACTGCTTGCCTTAGAAGAAGACAAACTTTTGGCCGGATTTCATCAACAAGTACAGAAGGCAAGACAGAAAGCTTGGCATGACAGGCACATTAAGCATAAGCACTTTGAAGAAGGAGACTTGGTACTCCTTTATGATAGTAAATTCATCAAGTTTCTAGGCAAGTTTCGCGTGCATTGGTTAGGCCCTTTTCAGGTAATAAAAATAACAGACGGAGGCGCAGTTCAGCTTGCGAAGCTGGATGGAGAATTACTACCTACAATGATAAACGGGAGTCGGCTTAAGCTTTATTGCGACGGCCACTCCGCCCTGTCGACATAATATATTGCTCAAGAGTGTAGATGTCCGGTGTAGTTGAAAGAGACATCGCATTTAGTCTACACGGAAGCTGCGACACACCCTCAGTTTCCAGCTTCCTGCGCAGTTCCTTGAAATATCCGCGCATCCTGAATAAAAACTGCTTGAAGAGAGCTTATCGGTGCGCTCTGGCGAAGTTTTGTTTTTTGGACCGTTGAACTATCGCTCTTGTGGAGTTCCCTTTGATAATTTGCCGCTTGAAAAAGTTTTGTTGTGGACCCATAGAGGCACAGTTTCCTAAGTTGAAATGACCCACCGAAAATTTTGAATTACAGCAGTTATGTAGCCGCGTTTGAATAAATGAAGGATAAGGCCGCTATTTAAGTCTAGGCCGTTCTGAAGGATTCGGCTTAATCTCCGAAAGATTTGCATTTAACTCAGGCGCCGAAAGCATTAGCTTCTCCCGGAAGGCTGTCAGAGCCCGTCAATCACAATAAATGCACCGCTACGGCGAGAACGATAGCGTGTTGTCAACTCTCGTATAGCCGCCTATAGCTAAGTAACCCCACTTGGTTGCATTTACTATCCCCGTTGGCTACAAATACCTCACACTTGTATCATTTTCGGGTTACTGTCTCGAGTTGCATAGTTGTGTTTGAAGATCCAAAGTATTGTTTTCAGAGCCGAGTGTGCAGAGTATTTCCCCTTGTTTTCAGTGTCCATACCCTACGCAGGTCCGCCATTTGCTGCCCAGAGTTTTGTTATCTACATTGGTTCACGACGGAGAATTTATCGACTGAAGAAGTTGTTCGTCAATTTCTGCGCCGAGGTTTAGATTTCGGCATGGCCACTCCGGTGACGGCTTCGACCTATGTACACCCTGGTGCTACTGATCCCAGAACATCTCCAGGCACAAGAGCATCTCAGCAGCAGCCGGAGGAACCTGTTCCAGAGCCGCTCGCGTCTATGGTGAACTATATTCCGCCGCGTCTAGATGATGCGCCGGATGTACAGATTCCGAAGAATGCAAAGTATCCAATTCCGCTACCGCCACTACCGGCTAGTGTGCGGGTAGAAGGCCAACTATTGGGAAACATTCCATTGGTTAAATTCTCTGATTTTAACCTTGGAGACTATAAGACATATCCTCAGTTCCAGTTGGACCGATATCTGGATATAGTGCATAATCCCACCAGAAAGGTTGACGAGTTTATCCCGAAGGGATTTGCAGCAAATCTTGAGCGCCCTGGACTCTTGAATTTGTTGAAGCTACCGCACTTTGGGCGTAGCAATGAAGTGAACGCAGTCGTTAAAACACTGCTATCCTGTGTTCATGGAGGTTACCTTTGGCTCGGGAGGCCAATTGATCTAAATGTTGATTTGATACACCACATCACCGGTCTATCTAAGGTTGGTAAGGATCCCAATATCCATTTTGTGGGAAAGGAAAAGGACCGAAAATTGGCTGCAAAGCTGGTCCAGAAATATAACTTGACAAGAGGAGGTCGGGCTTATGACCTCACGACAGTAGAAGATGAGGCACTTCGCTTCACAGGAAGTCTGCTTGCAGGCAGACTTCTCACAAAGTGCCGACCAAAAGAAGTTACTGGAGCTGTCGTGGAGCTCGCTATTGCAGCTGCGGAGGGAGAACAGTACAACTGGTCTCTCTTCCTGCTGAATTCTTTTTTGGCTGATTGCCTGAATGTGCAGGACAATGCAGCCCAATCATTCCATTTTTCGTGGCTTCTAATTTTATGCGCTCTCGTCGGGTGGAAGGAGCCCCCGAATACTCAGTTCCTTCCGCGCCGCGCAGGAGAGGTTGCCGGCATGCGCTACATCAACCTCTGGGATTCCCCTAATCCCGCGAAGCGCAAGATGAATCGCGCTGTCTTTTGTGAGTACTACTATCTCCTCCGAGATACCATACAAGATATGCCAAGGCTGAGCGAGGAGACAGCCACATTGTATGAAGGGAAGTTGGCTTTTACTGCCGACATCCATCAACTTTACCTTCGGCCTTGCGACATTCCAGGTGACTGGGCGCTAGGTCTTTACAGGATGACCACAGAAGATGTCGAAGAAACCATTAAGTCGTGGTCGGATGAATGGAGAGCAGCAGCCGACATCGCACCTGCGATGCCACCCGCCGCTGCGCAAGAGAAGGATAAGGGCAAGGAAGCCCCTGAGCAAAGAAGCGATGAAGGCTCAACAGAACCAGCCACCAAGAAGCAGAAAGTGTCGCATCCCACTGAGGCCATTCCCTCGGGGATCGACAAATACTTGAAAGAGCAATTTCGTGAGATGAGGAACACGCATGCTCACATCCGAAGTGCTCTAGACTTACAATTTGTAGAATTGAAAGGTCTCGCAGGAAGGATTGCGCAGACCCATGCGCCAGCATCTACTTCGCAGGCGCCACAAGAAATTCCAATTGATGAGCGAGTTGAAGAACTCACAGAAAGGCACACTGTCGTGCATATTCCGCCTACCAGCATGACACTTCCAAATCCTCTAGCTGAACTACAGGTAAGCACAGTTGGACCTGTAGAAATAAATTTGTCTTTGATTCCTATAGAAACTCTACAGCTTGTACAGGAGAAAGTTTCTCTTGAGTTGAGAGCTAGAGAGCTCTCTACTTTCCAGGCAAACCAACGACTGCAATCGCAGGAGATAGAGCTGAAAGAAAGTCATAAGAATATCTCTGCGAAGCTTGCACTCTATGAGGCGCAAGATAGCGGCATCAGAAACGCAATAGAAGAGATTGCCCAGGAACTGCCGGCTTGCGAGATTCAACCAGACCTCCCTCTGGTTGCAAAAGTTCAAATTATTGGAGGAAGGGTGAAAACCCTGGAGCAAGAAATAGTTGCTATGGCTGAGGACCATAGAACCCAGATTGCTGAGCTAGAAGCTCGTGTTGCCGCGCAGCTTACGGATGATGCGCAGGTACAATTTGAAGCACTGAGCAGAGCTTCCACACAGATGAAAGATCGAGTACAGGAAGCCAAGAATCTGATGAACCAGGCTATGGAAGCTTGGACGGAGCTTGTGAACCTCCCTTTTAAAGTAGGTCTGTCAGAACAGGTGCAAGCTGCAGAACAATCTCTCACTGTTCTGAATGAAGAAGCTAAGCCCTTAACAGGCTTGCCAAAGATGAAGGGCGAAGTGCGCAAAATGCAGCAGCAACTGCACAAGCTCAGAACTGAAGATGAGAAGCTCACCAACAGCATTCAGCCATTCATGGATGAGTATGCTGAAATCGTCGCCCAGGTTGAGACAAAAATCAAAGAGATTGCTGAATCTCAGGAGATCATTGATACCCTCACTAAAGATGAAGCAACCGTAGAAACGGTGCAAACAGCTGACGAGTGTATTGAGGAATTGGACTCCGCTATTGCGAAGTGGAAGAAAACATTTGCGGAGACTTAAGCAAAAGCAGATGCGCAAATCAAGCCACCACGCGCTAGTGCGAGTGGCTCGAGGGCGAGCCACAAGTGAGTGTTGGGGGCCTGTTGGGGCCAAGGTCGCAGCTATAGTAAAAGCTGCGAATTTTGGGAAAAAGCACGAGTATGGAAGGAAAGTGCTAACTTTGGGACAAGCACTAAGTTTTGGGTAAGAAGGAGACGGTGCGCAGTACGGTGCCAGATGGATGATCTCAACGCAGATCACGGACCGGAAATTGCGGAGCCCGCGCGCACGTCATCGAAGAATGAAGGTGGCTCAGCTACCATAATAAATAAGGCGATGGAGTAGAGGGCTCAGCTACCCTCATTTAAAGGCTCAGTACAGAAGTTATGGTTGCTCGGATCAAGGAGGAGCAACGGACCAGAGCATTGAAGGCGAAGGACGATCGCCCATACCCACAATCTGCGCCGGAATTCACGGAGCCTGCAGGAAGCGGCGACGTGACTGCAAGCGGCGCCTACAGTACACCTAGCCATGTGCGTGGTTAGGGTTTTTGGGAATCACTGTTGGGAAAGGCCCACAGTTTTGTAAAGGTGTGACCGTCATGGCCACCTATATATATGAATAATTGTAATGGGTAGAAGGGTTGGAGAGTTAGAGAGAGTTAGACAGTACTCAGTTAGAGAGTTAGATGTTAGACTGTTAGATAGCCAGTCTAAAGGATAGATCATGTGTTGATTATCCTTCACTGTATTTTCTACCCAGTGTGTAGAACTAGAGAGGAAATCGGATAGCCAAGGAGCTAATCCCTGAGTTTCCAGACAGTCTGAGTCGACGTCTGTGCTTTTGTAATCTCCATAGAGAGGAGACTAGATTGAGAGAAGGGCTCCCAGCTGTGTGCGTGGAGTTTCCTGGAAAGATCTAAGGCTGCAGCTGTGTGCGCAGCATATTGTATAACTCTATCATTTTCTGGTTAATATAACACTCCCGTGGACGTGGTTTTTCCTCGAGGAGATGAGCTTCACATATATCTTCTTGTTATAATGTTTGTGTGAATGATAACTGTTTAAGATCATTACCTGTGTGTACATCTTTTGCATCATCTTTGCGACTGTTTGAGTGAGGTTAGGAAGGTCCTTTATTGTTATAGTTGCCAAGTATAGAAGTAGTGGTGGAACGTTGTCGCTGCAGCGACCGAGCTTCGCGTGACTGCGATGAGTGCGCAGGACGAGGAGGCATTTTAGCGCATCGACGCAAGGAATAGGTGCCTTCCGCGACCGGAGGACGAGACCGCGCAGTGGGTCTGCAGGAAGGAAGGCATCCGCGTAGTTGCGTCGCGAGGCCTGCGGGCAAGTCCGACCGCCGATATTTGAGGAAGAAGGAGACATATAGAACAATCTCAGCGTCACCACGGTTAAGGAAAGCTGATTCCTTAACCCCCTATAGCCACTTCGGGTGAGACCTCGATCTGCCGCGCAGCTCGTTGCCGAGAGGGCCAGTGCGCCAAGGGGTTTTGTTGCTGCGCTTCATTAAAACCCGGGTCTGCCCAGAAAAGCAGCCAACACCTATGATACAGCAATCATCCAGCATAAGGTTCCCTTGAAGCCTAATGTCAAGCCTTTCAGACAGAAATGAAGAAGAATCAATCCAGCCTTGTTTCCAGTAATTGAAAAAGAGATTAAAAAGTTGCTGGATGCTAAGATAATAGTGCCTCTCAGGTACTCTTCATGGGTAGCAAATCTTGTACCTGTCAGAAAAAAGAATGGGGAAATTAGACTGTGTGTTAATTTCAGGAACCTTAACAGGTCTTCATTAAAAGACAACTATCCTCTTCCAAAGATTGAGCAGGTCTTGCAGCAGGTTGTTGGAGCACAAAGGATTTCCATGGTGGATGGATTTTCAGGGTACAATCAGATTGCCATGCACCCTGATGACAAAGAAAAGACAGCATTTACCACCCCTTGGGGGACCTTCATGTACGATAAAATGCCCTTTGGTCTGATGAATGCTGGTGCAACTTTTCAGAGGGCAATGGACATTGCATTTGTAGGTGAGAAAGATAAGTTTGTTGTCATTTATTTAGATGACATCACTGTGTTCTCACAGTATGATGATGAGCACTTAAAACATTTGAGGAAAACTTTTCAGAAATGCAGAAAATTTGGACTGTCTTTAAACCCCAAGAAATCTCATTTTGCTGTGCAAGAGGGTAGATTGTTGGGTCACTTGGTGTCAGCTGATGGTATTAGAATTGACCCTGAGAGAGTCAAAGCAATACTGAAGATTAGCTTGCCCAGGAGTAAAAAGGATGTGCAATCATTTATTGGCAAGATAAATTTTCTGCGGTGGTTTATTCCTAATTTTGCTGAGACCATTAAACAAATCACAACAATGTTAAAAAAGGACCAAGAAGTCAGGTGGACTGTTGAAGCAAAGGAAGCTTTTGAGAAAATCAAGGTGGCTCTGACTGAAGCACCTGTTCTGGTAAGTCCTGATTTTGCCAAAGAATTCCTTACTTTTTCTTTTGCTTCAGAGGATACTATTGCTGCTGTCCTACTTCAGAAGAATAATGAGGGATTGGAGCAACCAATTGCCTTTTTCAGTAAAACACTTAGAGATTCAGAGCTGAAATACAGTATCTTGGAGAAACAAGCCTATGCTCTAGTGAAGGCTTTAAAATTTTTCAGAATTTATATCTTACATTCCAAGGTTATTTCATTTGTTCCAAATGCTGCAGTGAAAGACATTTTGACACAGCCTGATAGTGAAGGAAAGAGGGGAAAGTGGATTGCCAAAATTATGGAATATGAAGTGGAAATCAGACCTACTAAGCTGGTCAAAGGACAAGGATTGGCCAAACTGCTGGCTGAATCAAATTGTCAAGCATTAGGATTATATGTTATGGCAGAAGAATCAGCACCTGAAGAAAAGCAAGCATTCCTGGAGAAAGAAAGAATCATGGACTCTTATTCATCTTCAGATTGGTATGCTGATATTGTTCATTTCTTGTTATTTTTGCAATGCCCAGAACACTTAGATAGGAAGGCTGCCAGATCTCTGAAATTGAAAGCTACTAAATACTGTTTGATAGAAGATCAATTGTTTTGGAAAGACCCAGGAGGAATCTTGTTAAGGTGTTTGGATCAGGCTGAAATAGAAGAAGTAATTTCAGAATCTCATGAAGGAGCTTGTGGAGGACATAAATACTGGAAAACAACAGCCTATAAAATTTTGAGAGTTGGTTACTATTGGCCTTCCCTCTTCTCAGATGTTTACCAGCAGGTAAGAGCTTGCATACCTTGTCAGAAATTTGCAGGTAAACAGAAATTATTATCTTTGCCTTTGAATCCTATTGCAGTCAATGCCCCTTTTCAGCAGTGGGGTCTGGATTTTATTGGAGAAATAAATCCAGCATCTTCAGGCCAGCATCATTGGATTTTGACTGCTACAGATTTCTTTACAAAATGGGTGGAAGCTATTCCAACAAGAAATGCTACAGATAAGGTGATTATGGAGTTCATTGAAGATAATATTCTGAGTAGATTTGGCTGTCCACAACGATTGATTACTGATAATGCCAAAGCATTCAAATCCAAGGCAATGGTGGCCTTCTGTGAGAAAAATGGCATTATTCTGAAGCACTCAACTCCCTATTACCCTCAGGGAATTGGTTAGGATGAATCGTCTAACAAGAATATCATTCAAAGCATCAAGAAGCTGCTGAAACATAATAAAAGGTCTTGGGATTCAATGCTGAAATATGCGTTGTGGGCAGATAGGATTACTGTGAAGCAAGCCATTGGTACTTCTCCCTTTCAGCTGGTGTATGGAACAGAAGCAGTATTCCCAGTTCAGTTGGGGATTCCAGTAATGAAGTTCCTTCAGAACTCTCAAGAGGAGCCGGATGATATGCAAAGGAGAATCTTTGAAATGATTGAGTTACAACAAAATTGAGAGAAGGTAGACAAAGAAGCACAGCTGTACAGAGCTAAAATGAAAAACAGGTTTGACAGAAATATTAAAGAGCATATTTTTTCAGAAGGTGAGTTGGTTTTAAGATGGGATGCAAGAAAGGAACAGAAGGGTAAGCATGGCAAATTTGATAATCTATGGTTTGGCCCTTTTCTGATATCTAAAGTTTTGGAAAATAATACATTCATCTTGCAGTCCTTGGAAGGTGAGGAGTTGCTCAGCCCTGTCAATGGGCGATTCCTCAAGCATTTCTACAGTTAATGAGGATCATTGTCACTTTTCATTGTATATACCGGTGTGAGTGAGATTGAATAAAGACTCCATATCCCAATGGAAGTTTGCAGGCAGTTAGATTGTGTAAAATTAGTCACAGCAGATCTAATGAACAAGTAAATCAATCACAACAGATGAACATAGAAAATATGGTGCAAAACTGTGCAAAACATGCAGCAGTGCTCTCTATCCCAGAAAGGGTGAATGAATTACAATACAAACTGTCACAATGACTGAGCAATTCGAATTGCCTAAGGAGGTCATTCGAATCACTGAATGGAGTAGCTTGACTCTATCTAGGAGTCCTCATCAATCATCGGTGGTGCTCATCAATCACAACAACCAGTCATCCAGGTGTCAAACTAAGTCTAACTGAGTGTAATAAATGTAACTGAAGTGTGTAGCACTGATATAGGATCTGGAGGCTCAGTGGGGGCGCATGGGAGGCTAACTGAAGTCAGAACAAGTCACCTAATCAAACTGGAGGTCAAACGGAAGTGATACAGTCAGTCGGGAGTGAAACTAGCCTCAAATCAGGGAGAATCGGAGCTAACTGAATGTAACTGAAGTGGAACTGCAGTGGTAGGTGAACAAGTGCGCCCTTCTCTGGCAGTAGGTGAGAAGTGGGCGCCTTTCAACTTAGGAGGGCTAAAAATCTGTAGTAAGTGGCTCCCGGGTGCTAGAAGAAGGTGGATAAGGTGCTGGAGGCATCAAACTGGTGACTGGGATGCATGCAAGTGCATGCAAAACCCTAGATTCTGCATATCCTGAAATAGATCATGCAGGATCCTGAAATAGATGATGTGGATATCCGAACACCCCCCCTCAAGCTAGACTATGATGTGCTAACAAAAATAATGTGGGGCCCTGGTAACTAAGACCAAAGGTCACCCCAATACAATAATCCAAAAACTAATAATAGTCAATAAACCGAGGAAATGGGGAAAACCTCATGGGAAAAATACCCCCCCTCAAAATAGACTGTAGTACACCAAAAGATTTAACTGCTCCAAAATCAAGTAGATATGTCTGGAGGTATCTTACTCTTGGGAGTAAATGGATCATGCTCCAAAAACATGTGCTTGAATTCTCCATCAGTGGATGCAAGCGAATGTGGAGACTTTAAGAACTTGCTCTTCATACCGAAAAAGGTGAGAACAAATCTGAAAATATGAGGATGATCCTGGAACCTGTGATTCGAAACAAGTGAGGTAGGAATAGATCCAATCGGATAAAATAGATCTTGAAACTTGAACTTCTTATCAATAGAAGTTAAATCAGTTCCAAAAATAGATGAATGGTTTCTTGAGATCTCCTTTGAACCAACAAGGGTGAGATCAAAACCAAAATCAGCAAAAAGTGCATGAGAATTGAACTCAAGCGAATGGTAGTGCTCTTCATCTTCATTAAAACTCTGAGAAACTTTGCAAATGATAGAACATAAGTTTATAGAAGGCATGCAATCAAGGAGGGCGAATGCTTCACCTCCAAAATCAGATTTTACCTCCAAAACATCAAGTAGATCATTATTCCGCATGCCGACAAACTCATGTGAAAGAGAGGATTCAAGAACCTCTTCGGAATCTAGAGTATGAGCTTGTTTATCTTGCTCAGAATTCGAAATAGAAGACTTTGAGAGAATGAGTGTTGAATCTACAGTTTCTTCTTCATCTTGAACAATTGTTGAGGCCAACACATGATCGGAAGGAACACATAAGGAGATCTCACTGGGCTTGTTCTCCAAAAGGCTAGCATGATCCTCTTCTTCCTGCTTTCCAAATTCTCTGTCAAGTTGGACCCATAGATCACTTGGATTTTAAGCAGTCTTATTGAGGTAGCGCATACAAGGAGACATAGCAAGACATATTGCTCCAAAAGCTCTGTCACAATCATTGAGCCAATCATTCTCCTCTTCATCGAAATCAAAAACTCTTGCATTACCAATGCACATATCAAAAAGACATTGTCTCTTCAAGAATGCAATCATCTTTGGTTTCCATTCATCATAGTTGAATGGAGTAAGAATATTTTGTGAAGAAGAAGTCTCCATCTTTGCATTAGCGAATGCACATGGAGGAAGTAAGAAACCTGCAAATCACACACAAACAAACACTATGTTTTCAGCCTTGCATGCACATGAGCGAATGCACATGAGATTTTGCATGCCGCTGCTAAAATATATTGGTGAGCAAAGATTGCTCTCTCTTCATGTAGAACACCTGTAGAAAAGAAATCTTGTCCCTGTCATGGCTCTGATACCATGTAAAATTAGTCACAGCAGATCTAATGAACAAGTAAATCAATCACAACAGATGAACATAGAAAATATGGTGCAAAACATGCAGCAGTGCTCTCTATCCCAGAAAGGGTGAATGAATTACAATACAAACTGTCACAATGACTGAGCAATTCGAATTGCCCAAGGAGGTCATTCGAATCACTGAATGGAGTAGCTTGACTCTATCTAGGATTCCTCATCAATCATCGGTGGTGCTCATCAATCACAACAACCAGTCATCCAGGTGTCAAACTGAGTCTAACTGAGTGTAATAAATGTAACTGAAGTGTGTAGCATTGATATAGGATCTGGAGGCTTAGTGGGGGCGCATGGGAGGCTAACTGAAGTCAGAACAAGTCACCTAATCAAACTGGAGGTCAAACGGAAGTGATACAGTCAGTCGGGAGTGAAACTAGCCTCAAATCAGGGAGAATCGGAGCTAACTGAATGTAACTGAAGTGGAACTGCAGTGGTAGGTGAACAAGTGCGCCCTTCTCTGGCAGTAGGTGAGAAGTGGGCGCCTTTCAACTTAGGAGGGCTAAAACTCTGTAGTAAGTGGCTCCCGGGTGCTAGAAGAAGGTGGATAAGGTGCTGGAGGCATCAAACTGGTGACTGGGATGCATGCAAGTGCATGCAGGTGCATGCAAAACCCTAGATTCTGCATATCCTGAAATAGATCATGCAGGATCCTGAAATAGATGATGTATCCTGAAATAGATGATGTGGATATCCGAACAGATTGAAGACAGAAGGCACTAGTCTACAGGTTCTTGAAGCCTCACAGGGAGGACTTCATCCCGCAGCTGGAGCCAGATGTTAAGTCAGTAAATTTTTCTCCATTTATGATTTATTTTCTCCAGTTTTGGTTTGTTTTTCAATCTACCTCAGTTAAATTTTTGGTTTTAAGTTTTAGTTTTAGTCTCCTTAGAAACTCTATGGGTGATTGAATAAGTTTTGAGCCCATTTCTTTTTAGGTTTTATTTGATTTTTGTTGATCTTTTATATTTTAAAGGGGGTTAAAGAAGGTCATATTTTCAAAAGTTGATTCATTAATGTGTTTAGAGAGCAGTTAGACTTGTTTCTTAAACCAAGTAACTTTTAAAACCTCCGACAAATTAGCAGAAAGTTGAAAAACTGCGAAATTCTGGCATGGCAGCTATTCTTGTAGCACTAGACAAAATTTTAACAAAGGGCGCGCTACAAGAATATCGCGTTTTTCCTGTTGTGAGTTATTGAAGTCAAATGCATACCGCGAGCTGATGGAGAGGAATTTTTGAAAACAAAAGGAGTTTTTTGTTCATAAGATACTCATATACAAAAACCTCTCTCAGTTTTGCAACAGCTATCAAGGATTGAAAGATTCAGTTTAATCTTTGCAGCCTATTTTCCAGGGATTTTAAATATTTAATATTTTCCTGTTTTAGTGTTCATTTTGAGGGGCCTATTCTGATTGACTGGAGATGAATTTTTAAAAACCAAGAGATTTTTGTTTCCATAACAGACCCATTAACAAAAACCTCTCTCAGTTTTTACACACGTCTCACCAATTGAGAGATATGGAAGCTTCTTTGACACCTATTTTTCCAGAAATTCGCCATATTTGCCAGGAATCCGATTTGCTATTTTTAGTTAATTAGTTGAGCTAGTTAGTTAATGTAACTGCTAGGAAGTTTGAATTTCGACCTAATGAAGGGGAAATAGAACCACTTCTTTGTAATTATAAAAGAGACACAAAGAGACTGAAGAAAGGTTCTGATTTTTGGGAGCATCAGGAGGTCTGCTAGCTGCTTGTACTTTCAGACTTATTCAGAGATAGGTACTGTAACTCTTATATGCATTTACTGATGAAATTATGATATATGACTCTTTCCCCTTCATTTGGTCTGTGTTGGCTTCATGTTTGAACTGGTTTAGTTTCATGAAAGACAAATTCATTGCTGGTTAATGTGTATTTTCTAGTAGTGCTTGTCCTTTATGTGTGAACTTCAGTACAGTCTTTTGTTGGATTTTTTGTGATATATATGCATCTTTATCAGTATATGTGTATGATTTAGTTGTTTCTTATCTGCTGAATGTATTCCCTGCATGTTCTTGAAGTTTATGACCAAAAACACATAAAACAAAACCCTAAACCCTAGTTTGAATTGAGTTTTATCTCTTGAGATTGTGTTGGCTTGTTACCCTAGCCTTAGTAACAATTTCTGGCACAAACAGGAAGTTCTACAGAGCCATCCCTTTTTCATGCTAGATGTAGGCCCACCACCTATAGTTCTTCATCATCTCTGGCCATACTATGGAATCCTCAGGACTTATTACGTGCGTCAACAAAACCTCGCAAGAGCATCCCAGGACTGATTACGAGCACAAAGCTCAACCTATCGGATCTCCTAGGACCTTTTACATGACACTACAAAACATGTCCACGACCATAGAGTTTTATCATGATACTCATGATCATACTGATTATAACATCGTCTACGAAGCACAGTCCAGATGCACACACTACAACACTTACACTCACCGGCATGGAAGGAATTTCCTCTGACCATCCGGGAAGTTCTCAACACTCACATCGACGCACATGGGAGAACACATCTACCACCATGTCGGAAAGGATATACACTTACATCAACGCACATGGGAGAACACATTTACCCAATGTCGGAAAGGCTCTGCACTTACATCAATGCACATGGGAGAACACATCTACCACCACGTCGAAAAGGATCTGCACTTACATCAACGCACATGGGAGAACACATCTACCACCATGTCGGAAAGGCTCTGTGCATCTGTGTCTTCGGACTCATCACTCATGATCTACGTGATCATGTCAAAGCATCCTCCTGATGCATGTCATCATAGTATGATCATCCTGATCATCAATGCATCCACCTGATGCATATCATGTATCTACCTGATACATATCATCATACATGATCCACCTGATCATACAATGTATCCACCTGATACATATACAAGTACATGATCCAACTGATCATACAATGTATCCACCTGACACATATACAAATACATTATCCAACTGATCATACAATGTATCCACCTGACACATATACAAATACATTATCCAACTTGATCATACAATGTATCCACCTGATACATACACAAATACATGATCCAACTGATCATACAATGTATCCACCTGATACATACACAAATACATGATCCAACTGATCATACAATGTATCCACCTGATACATATACAAATACATGATCTACCTGATCATATCAACATACATGATCTACATGATCATATCAACATAGATGATCCAACTGATCATATCCAACATCCAACATGATGCATATACATATACATGATCCAACTGATCATATCCAACATCCAACATGATGCATATACATAGCAGTAACTGGAGCATCATCCTGATGCTCATCATCCAACGCTTACATCCACAGCCATGGGAAGGATCCTCCTCTCACCATGCTTGGAATGGCTTCAAAAAATGTTTCGATCACTTCTTCCTCGACGTGTCGTCAATCTGGAGAACACCAAGTATCCCTCTGAAGTACTCAAATTTCACTCTGGCTAGTGGTTTCATCAACACATCCGCAACCTGCTCATCTGTCACAACATACAGGATATTCACTGCTCCTCTCTCCACCATATCCCTGATATAGTGATATTTGATCTCAATGTGCTTCGACCTATCATGGAACACTGGGTTCTCAGAAAGCTTCCCACAACTATGGTTGTCACAATAGATACTAGTAGCATCCAACGGGAGATCAAATAACTCAGAAAGTAGCTTCCAAAGCCACACTGCCTCACAACTAGCCGAACAAGCTACAACATACTCTGCCTCGACTGTACTCAGTGCTATGCAGGACTGCTTCCTGCTAAACCGAGAGATCACACCTGATCCCATACTGAAGCAGCACCCAGAAGTGTTCTTCCTATTTGCAGCACTACCTTCCCAATCTGAATCAACATAACCCTGCAGGTTAAACTTTTGATTTGCATCATACTTGAGCCCATAATCAATTGTACCCTTCAGGTACCACAGAATATGCTTTACAACAACCAGGTGAACACCTCTGGGATCTGTCAGGAACTGGCTCAATGTGTTCACTGCAAAGCAAATATATGGTCTCGTGTTCGTTAGGTACATCTCGTGTTCGTTAGGTACATCAAGGACCCAATCATCTGACGATACACAGTGACATCAACCAGATCAGATGAAGCATCACACAGAAGCTTCAGGTTTGATGCCATAGGTGTGGCCATGGCCTTGCAGTCCATCATCCCGAACCTCTTTAGGATCTCTACTGCATACTTCCCTTGTCCAAGGAAGATTCCATCTGCACTATGCCACACCTCCATGCCTAGAAAATAGTGCATCATCCCCAAGTCCTTCATTTCGAACTCGACAGCAAGATTCCTCTTGGTATCAGAAATCAATCCATCCTCACCTGTAACAAACAGGTCATCCACATACATAATTAGTATCACAGGATTGCCTTCCTCAACCTTGTAGTAAAGGTTGGAATCTGCTTTACTCTTAGTAAAGCCCAAACGAGATAGAAAGCTGTCCATCCTACCATACCAAGTCCTAGGAGCTTGCTTCAAGCCATACAAGGCTTTCTTCAACCTGCACACATATGACTCCCTGTCATGTGTCTCAAAACTAAGTGGCTGCTCCACATACAATTCCTTCTTGACTACACCATTCAAGAAAGCTGTCTTGACATCCATCTGGTGTATCTTCCATTTCATCATTGCAGCCATGGAAAGTACTGATCTGATGGAAGTGTACCTGGATATAGGAGCAAAAGTTTCTTCATAGTCTATTCCCTCTTTTTTGGAGAAGCCACGAGCTACAAACCTCGCTTTGTATTTCTCTATGCTGCCATCTGCAGCATGCTTGATTTTGTATATCCACTTGGAAGTTACAACAAACTTCCCTTCAGGTCTTGGAACCACATCCCAAACATCATTCTTCATGATCGACTGGTATTCCTTGACCATGACATCCTTCCATTCTTTCTTTTCCGTTGCTTCTTCATAACTGAAAGGTTCTTTGTTAATGATATCACAGATTAAGGAAACATAGCTGGTATGAGATATAGTCCTCTTCCTTTCTCTATGTTATTCTTCTGGAATGCCATATATTTCTGCATCTTGAATGAGCTCTCTAGCCCATGCAGGTTTCCTCTTGTGAGAGTTCTTCTCACGGGGTGGATCTACAGGTTCTTGTGGATCTTATATTTCACGATTTGCATCTGGAATTGCTTCAGTCATCGTGGTGTCTTGAAATCTGGTTTCCTTTGGTTCTTCATGATCTTCAACAGGTGTCTTCCTTGACTTGATGAAGGCTGAGTTTTCATCAAATGTTACATCCTTGCTGACATTAATCTTCTTGAATCCTGGAAAGTATATTCTGTAAGATTTTGAGCTTTCACTGTATCCCACAAAGATGCCCTTCTTTCCTGAAGGATCTAGCTTTGTTATCTTTTCCTTTGGAACACGTGTATATACTGGACAACCAAATATTCTGAGATGGCTAACTTCAGGTTTCTTACTAGAGAATACCTCTTCTGGAGACTTGTTGTCCAATATCTTGTGAGGTGTTCTGTTTTGCACATATACAGCTGTCCTAGCTGCTTCTGCCCATAGATGCATAGGGAGATCCTGGTCATGCAGCATTGCTCGTGCTGCTTCCATGATTTTTCTATTCTTTCTTTCTGCAACCCCATTTTGTTGTGGATTGTAGGGAGAAGTCAACTCCCTCTTAATCCCTGAATCACTACATAACTTCTTGAAATCACCTGAGGTGAATTATCCGCCATTGTCGAATCTGAATGTCTTGATCTTCTTATCAGTTTGATTTTCCATCAAGGCTTTGAATTCCTTGAACTTATCTAACTATTCATATTTGTTCTTCAATAAATAAACCCAAGTCTTCCTAGAGAAATCATCAATGAAAGAGACATAGTATACATACCCACTCAGAGAACTGGATGACATCGGACCGAAGACATTGGAGTGGATAATTTCCAAGATTCCTTTAGCTTTGCTTTCACTGCTTGGATATGCCTTCTTAATGTTCTTTCCTTTTGCACATCCGTTATAGTCCCCTTCATGCTTTGTCTTGATATCAGGAAGACCCTCTACAACTTTTCTTGCAATAGGTAATTCCCTATAGTGCACATGTGCAAGCCTTCTATGCCAAAGTTCAGTTGGCTCCATGGATTCATGTACCATGGCATGTTCAAGTTACCCCTTCAATTTGTACAATCCTCCCTCTTGCTCTCTAATCACCACGGCATCATCTATAGTTTTACCTTTTAGCCACATTAGGACTTGGCCATCTACAAATGCAACCCTCATGCCCTTTGCATCCAATGCAGATATGGAAAGTAGATTCTTCTTGAGCCTAGGTACATATAGAACATCTTTCATCTTCAAAGACTTCCCAGAGTCTAGGTTGTAGGAGGCTTCACCACTTCCTTTGATAGTATATTGATAGTCATCCCCAAGTTTCACCTTATGGGGTGACTCATGTTCATATAGATTTACAAAGGATTCTCTAAACCCGGTCATGTGTTTGTAAGCCCCACTATCAATAATCCAATCATTACATCCATGAGAGATAGTACCTGTGAGAGCAGAGATTAGAACATATTCATCTTCACTAGCTGAGTCATTACTTTCTGCTCTAGCCTTCTTCTTGGGAGGTTCATCATCCTTGGCAACATGAGCATGATATCTCTTCTTGTTGTTCTTCTTCCTTTTGTTGAAGTTGTTGTTGTTGTTCTTTTTGTTCTTAGGACAATCTGAAGCAAAGTGTCCCTTCTCATTACATGTGAAGCATCTGAGATATTTCTTATCTTTATGTTGATGGTGGTGTGAATATTTCTTGGAATGAGAATGCTCCCTCTTTGACCTTCCTTTCTTGGTGTGTGCCGTGAGAGCTTGATCTTCATTTCCCATCTTTTCTTCTCAATCCACAAGCCTTGATTCTTCTTGTGAACATTCCTCCCATAGTCTACTGAATGAGATCAACTTCCTTCTTGCACAGATTCCCTGGATGAAGGAGTCCCATGAACTAGGTAGGACATTCAATGTGGTCATGACAACTTCACCATTATCCACTACTTCATCCACAACTTCAAGTTATTCCTTGATCTGAGAGACCTTAGAGAAATAAGATTGAATGGTCTCTCCATTCTGAAGCTTTACCCCTTTTAATTGGTTCTGTAGAGTCATCTTCCAATTTATGTTCTTCCCTTCAAATAGCTTGGTTAGGGAATCAAACATCTCCTTGGGTGTCTTTAGAGATGACACATGTGGTATGAGATGGTCTTTGATAGAATCAACAATTATCCTCTTTGCCTTGACCAAGTTCTTCTTATGTAAGGCCTTAGTCTCTTCTCCCTCTGGGATAGGGACCTCTTCACTTATGTAAGTGTCCAATTAATTTTCTTCCAAGATTAACCCAATCCTATACTTCCATGCTTGGAAGTTATCAACCTCTTCAAGCTTATCCTCAAGCTTGGTGTGGTGATACATCTTAAAGAGTACTTCAAATGGAAATAGAAAAGATTTAGGTCTTACCACTTGATTTGCAGAAATTTGGATCTGGTGTTGGATTAGGGTTAGTTAGAGAAACCCTAAAAATTCAAAATGTGAATTTAAAACTTCTGAAAGGATAGAAAGATGCACCTTGATGAGCTAATCATCCTGGTATATTCTGAATTTGAAATATGCAAAGTTTCACCCTTCAGAAATGCCTTTTAGTCTCCTAGATTCACTGGGAGGACCCTGAATTAGGGTTTGAGTTTTTCGGAGCTTCACCCAATCAAAAAGTTCGATCCAAAGCTCTAACTTTGATTTTTCCAAGGTGCTTCCAGCTATGGTCTCAGAATTAAGAAATTCCTATTTTTGTGGAAACCCTAATTTTTAGGGCAAAAAATGAAAGTGCCCAGAATTGAATTCTGATTGGACAGAAAGATGCGCCTTGCTAAGGAGAGTCAAAATACCCTACTGTCTTTCAAGATCTGTGGAGAGAAACCCAATAAACAAGAATCCCTAGCTTCCGTAACTGCACAGTGTCTTCTTCTCAGGTTTGCTCTGATACCATGTTAATTTTTGAGCATTAATTCAATATACTCTAGGATCTTTACTGAGAGACTAACATGTACAGCATATCAATCATATCAATCACAACAAGAAATCACATAAGACAAAAGACACACATAGTTTCACTGGGTAAAACCATAAAGGTGAAAAACCCCACAAATTCCTCAGAGATAGAAACAGAAATGATACAACCCAAGTACAAGAGATAGTCCTCCTAGAAGCTACTCCTCCTTCCTCACTTGTGCGCCACTTTCCGATGAGTGTAGAAGTGAATAATGAAGTGATCAAATAGAGTGCCTCCCACACTCTATTTATACATGACCTGACCTGCCTAATAAACTAGCAGGGCCGACTTGTCTAACTTAGTGTAGTAACTCATGGTAATACTAATCAGGGCTGACCACACACTTGGTGGTCTAATAACCCATCACATACAAGTTACGACACTTGCGACACTTGTCAATACAAATGATGACACTTCCATATAGAGGAATAATACCATCTCTATAGGAGTACAATATACATAGGTGAAATACATTCCGAAGTTACATAGACATGAACACTGAGTGAGTGGGAGCTGGCACAAGGATCAAGCAGCAAGCAGGATGATGCAATGCAATCACAACTTAATATAAATGGGGGAGTCCTTGTTTGATGGACAATCTACCGAGAGCCGACTCAAGGCCTGATCTCCCTAGCTTAATGTAAGTCTAGAACAAATAAAACAGAACACAAAATACTTTCCTAGATCATATAGAAATTCCAATGTAAAGATAGATCATTTACCTTAGATTTGCAGATCCCTTTCTTCTTCGTTGATCCAATGCCCCAACGCTGCCATATCTTAAACAGCTATACCCTGTTGAACATATAATAGAACAAGAATAGTGAAAGCATATATTCCATATGATAGATCTAAGTTAACAATTAAGGAGGAAAACTCTAAACATTATCAATGCGACAACATTTATGGAAAGCAATTGTATTATTTGTATTGAAAAGTGTAGAGTACAATAGAAAAGAGGATCACAACCATTTCCTTAATGTTGCAAGCTCCTTCCGACAAGCCATGCCAAAACGCCTAGAGAGAAGTAGATGTTCTCCAAGCGAGAGTGTTAATCTACCAAGCTACTTTCACCAGCATAAGAGTACCATAGACTTCCTCCCCTTGGAGAGGGGTAGAGCCTCACTTATATAGGACTAAGTGGATAGGATATGGATAGGGTAGGTTGAGATATGATAAGAGAGAGATAAAGGATCCTCCCCATAGGTTAGGAAACGAAGGCTAGCTACCCCAACAGGTCAGGGATAGGGATCTAAGTTAGCAACCTTCGAGAATGAGCTCAAAGAAGCTATTTTTGACTTTTAACTAACTTCGTCGCACCTTGTAATGGAGCAAGGTGTGACGTCACAAGTTACATGAGTGCAGCCTGCGATGACCTCTCAAAACCTAGCAGAAGTAAAATGATGTCCCTTCCAGGTAAATGACTTAGTCAATAGAACTTCAGGGATGTATACACTGAATCTAATGGTGGTAAGATTTTAGGTGTAACAGAATGCCCCCCAAAGCATGAAGCTGTTTAAAGATTGGACAGGTGAAATGCTTTGAAAGAAAGAGATGGCAATGGACTTGTTGGATGAAGGATGCTGCTACAGTACAACTGACTCTGAATTGACAATCTCATATGATGTACAACATGGCTGCTGACGAATACAATGCAGATCCATGATAGAAATGACCGACTTAACACAATCATGGCTACTGGACACAAGCGTAGATCCATGATGAGATGGTAACACAGCCACGACCAATACAAATGTGGATCCGTGTAATATGACTCAATACAAAATCCATCGCAACCTGGGCAACATATGACTCCCCAGGGTCTTCAAGTTGAACCCACAATGATACGAATCTATCCATGTGATTACAAATGTATTGACGTCGAACATGGTAGAAACCACTTGATTACCGATCATTGATGTATACCATTAACAAGTAAGAGGTAAATCATCATTAATGTCAATGATCTCCAAGGTATCACAGTACATATAATCTAGCACGAATTAATGAGTTGAAGTCGAATGCAAGATGAAATCTTTCGATCAAGAGTCAATGATGTAAACCCATGTCGAAAGAGAGGTAACCTGCCATTGAGGCATGTAGGTCCAAGGTACTTGGTTGGTTTCTAGATTCGATCCTTGGATGATATGTTGAAGTCGACAAGGATGAATCCATCGAAGGAGGGCCATGATGAATCCCCCATCATCGAAAGGAAACATGACAAAGGATGTGTAGAGTGGATCGGATGGTACAAACGTACATGGGACTGACTCAGAGTAGACCGACATGATTGAAGGTGTACTGACTGCAAATAATGAATAGTGAAAAAATATTCTTGAACATGGGCATGGCATGACTTGGCAGTATTGAAATGACGAGTATAACACAATTTCCTAATGCAACTGATGATGGAAGATTTCTTTGAATGACTCAAAGGAGTAACGAGACTCAGGAAGTAAGCGGAACTTGAGGACAAACAGATGATCCAAGTGCTGCATGCAAATGCAAATGAGTGCCATGTTCAAGAATGACTAGGTACTGCCACTGATAAAGGTGTAATACAAAAGTTTTCCTTTTTCCCCATCATGAACAATGAGTGCCTCATGTGTTTTTTACGAGCTTGATGAGAGTAACCAGATGCTCGGTATAGCTCATCTCATAGATGATTCCAATACCAAATATTTTCCGAACTTGGAATAGGAGGGGTTCGTCCCATGGTGGGCCCTTCAATGTAAGAATTTAACGAGTCCATAGAAGGTAGACTCGGTCATCATTTCATGTTTAGAGAGTCTGAAAAGAACTAAAGAAGACTCCAACGGTCCTTTTTCGTAAAGTTAGCCTCATTTCCCGAAAAAGGGGAAAACAACGCGGGAGAGGATTCTTCTAGTCATGATTGGCTGGAGTATACCTTTTTCGTAATGAGTGCCCTTTGGTCCGAAAAAGGGGTAAACCATCACCAGGAAGACGACCATTCAAGTTCTTTTACAAGCGTGAACGCGACAAGTTTGCTTGGTAATATTTTCGTATTTCGAGAGCCTGAAAAGAGATTAAAGATAGAATTCGGGGGGTTCCTTTTTCGTAGGAGTTTAACGAGCCCAAAAAAGTGATAAATCGTAGCTCGGTAATGTATTCTCACAGTTTCAAGAGCACAAGAAAGAACAAAGAGTAAGCTCATTAATTGCAATCTATCGAACAAAAAGATAAACGACAAAAAAATCACAAGGGGCGTTCATACCTAAGATGACTGTTCCAATATGAAAATGGTATAGAAAGACACTTCACGACTCCTGCACACTCGAAAACTAGGTCAAATAGTCAACCGAATGTTCAAAAATAATAAAATTGATCCAAACTATAGAAAATGGCATAACGACATCAAATATTTGAAAAAGGAATATTCCATTTTATTTATAAATAGAAATAAAAACCAAACATAGTCACCATTGTTCTATTTGCCAAATTTGGGAGGAGTAGTGCCATTTGGAGCCAAAACTTCATTCGTCGATTCCGAGAGCTACGATCAGCCATTTCACCTGCCGTCAGGAACATGTAACCCTAAACTTCATCCAACATGCTTGTAGTGGTTTACGTTTTTGAATTTCAGTCATTTTTTTGGGGGTTTTAGCTTGATTTGAGAAGGGCCATTGTGCCCTCGGCTCGTCGCAGTCTGCCCATTCGGGAACTACGATGAGACTGGGTCATCACAAAGGTCGCATATTTGGACTGCGACGACATTGCTATGTTTGCAAAAATGGGGTGTGACGGTGGAAACGTCCATCCCCAAACTCAAACCAAACTCAAAAGAAGGACTTCCAGTGGCTGAAGCAAGTTCTAACATTGTTAAAAAGCTCTTGTTGGCAGGTTCCAAGCATCCAAAATGGTTTTGGAATGGTGGGAAAGGGAACATGAATTAGATGATGAGCAAGCTGCAAATGATCCACATTGTGTGGAAGCACTGAGGGACTGTGGACTCCTCAATTTCTTCCACATCTAGGGGATGAGATCCCAAATTCCACTATTGACTCATATGCTCCGATGCTGGGTTGCGGCCCAACAATCCTTCGTGATCCGTGAGCACGAGCTTACCATAGATGTCGAGGACATCTACTTTCTGACCGGATTGTCTCGAAGGGGGGACAATGTGCTACTTAATGGATCATGTGGGAGTGATCGGACCGTGGAAGATATGATCTGACAACATTGTAGTCCCAACACCCTTGCACCTAGTGGGAAGATTCCCATCAAAGATGTACATGGGCGTCCATTATGCGCCATATTATTCACCATTACGAGGATGGAGGGGAGTCAAGCTCCTCACTTAGCCACCAGGGCACAGATGCTTTATGTGGATGACTGTATGTCTCCTAAGATCTTTAACTGGTGCAAGGGAGTCCTCGCAAACATACGAGCTCAGCTGAAAAAGTGTCGGCGGGGAGAGCTCAAACAGTTTGGGTATGGATCGATCGTGATCTCGTTCTTGCTGGAACGGGTTCCCCTTTTGCGTCCTCAGGTACCACTGGAGGATAGGGACCTTAGAGATCCACACATGGCTAGGTGGATCGATGTGATGGCCCAACATGGTGGGGGTCCTATTATTGGATACCATCATGAGTTCTTCACTTGGCTGGAGCGCCAGTTACTGATGGTGGAGGACTTTCCACATGGAGGTATCGACTTCAGAGATGATCCTGACTTGCAGCTGCCAGAAGGAGCATCATGGGGAGACCTAGGTAAGAAAAAATGACCCTTGTACTTTTTAAGTTTTGCGCATTTATGATTTTTTTTGATATAGTGCTGACAGGTGAACAACATGTGTGTGCAGATGTGGGGCCTATACGACCAGTGGGGAACTCTCTTCTTGATAGGAGAGAGAGAGAGAGGAGAGGGAGCAATTGTGGGTCTAGCTGCGCATGCTTCCATCGCGGAGATGGATAGGGTCTATTCCAACCTGAGTGGGTTGACACTAGACGTTCCTGAGCTGACATTAGAGGAGGTGTCGTGGCCCATCCAGGTACACACGGTTAGAGCAACTGCGTGCTTCAACGCACGGCTCCGCAGGGTTGCGAGAGCAATAGACTACTTCCACACTCAGCAGGCTCACGTTGTTAGACCACCTAGGGTTGTATGGGCCAGGCGATAGGCCACATGTTGTTATTGTGTGTGTACTGAGAGCTTAGAGGACTCAGATTTTTGTACTACTGAAAGCTATGAGGCTTCAAATTTTGTAGACTTACTGAAATCCGTGGTGCTTTAGAATTTTGTACCAACACTACCTTTTTAAGATTATATATATATACAGACATTCCAACGATTTATACATTATGTGTTTCAAATGAGTGAATGATGTGGTCCTGCTTATGTGTTTGCTTATGAAATGAATTATTTACATGTTATGTCTACTTTTAACAATTCATGAGATATGCTTATGTGTGTGCAATGTACCAATCTAAGATGAAGTTGTCCATAGAGTCGGAAACTGTGTTAACGTCTCGTGGAATGTGCAGGTACTGAATGGAATCAAAGGACCTTTCCAGAAGATGGACTCGTCGATATAGACAGAGCAAAAAAGGATCGCGAATGGCGTAAACTTGGTTAAGATGAGAGACCACTAGTTGAGAGTCCAAATGGATGACAACGTGGTCCATACCCAAATAAATGGCGCCAGTTAGGGTTCCGATGACTACATGATATTCCACAGCATTGTTAGTTGCAAAACTTAGACACATTCCCCCCGAGCTAATGAGATCACCAGTAGGTGAATAGAGTACCAGGCTGCTGAAGCAAGGTTACGGGTATGCTGGCTGGCACCATCCGCGAATCCATACCACGTTTCCATCTGCACATGTAGACAAAACATGGTATAAGAAACGAAGCAAGACATAAAACATGCAAGAAAAAAAAGTGTCACACCATACAGAAAACACACACGCACGCCATGTACAATATATACCAAAGTACTTATGCGTGAAAGACTCAAGCATAGTACCTCTTCTGGTAAAGCCCATTACGGGGTTCACCCAAAGATATCCCATCATAATCTTCAAGTTCGTAAGCTCCCTTCTCTAGAACACGTTTTACTATGTAAGGTCCATGCCACATGGACTCAAATTTTCCTACTCCCAGCTTATCATGTTTTTGATCGTAAGTAAGGACCAAATCCCCTTCGTTAAAAACGCGGGGTTCTATTGACTTGTCGTACTACGCTTTGATGCGTTTCTTATGGGCCTCGTTGGCAAGAGCGGCATCTCAACGAGTCTCGTCGAGCTTAGCTAGGTAGATGAAGCATTCTTCCTTAGCAGTAGTGTTTGGGAGAAGTTCGATGGCGAGCTTGAGAGATGGAATCTCACACTCTATAGGGAGGACTGCCTCCAATCCATACACTAGTTGGAAAGGAGTGAATCAAGTGGCGGTTTTAATGGAAGTTCTATAAGACCAAAGTGTGGAGAAGAGCATGTTGTGCCAATTGGCCTTGTGCGTACCTACCATTCATTGGACCATAGTTTTCAAGACCTTGTTAATGGCCTCGACCTGTCCATTCGACTGTGGGTAGTACGGTGTTGAGTTTTCATGGCGAAAACCCAATATATCGCTCAACTTGTCAACCATGTGGTTCATGAAATGGGAGCCATGGTCTGTAACTATTTCTTGAGGAACTCCAAACCGCGCTATTACATGATTGAACATGAAGAGTGCGGCGGTCTTTCCGTCGTTCGTGTATGTAGGCATTGGCTCGGCCCACTTTGTAAAGTAGTCCATAGCTACAATGAGATAACTATGCCCCCCGGCCGAGGTAGGCTTACAGTGCATGAAATCAATGCCCCATTTAGAAAAGGGTCCAAAGGCAATAACCGGGTGTAACGGGGTAGGGTGGGTGCACTTCTTAGTATGAAAATGCTGGCATGGAAGACATTTTTTAATGGCTTCGATACAATCTTTAAAGATAGTCGGCCAAAAATATCCTGCACGCAAAATATTCTGGGCTGTATCCATTCCAGAGAGGTGACCACAACATGCCCCTGCATGGCAGTCATTCAGAACGTGTTCATCCTCTTCATGAGTCAGACAACGTCGAAGGATAGAGTTGATACCACGACAGTACAAGGTATCACTGATGATCAGATAATACTTTGCGTGGTGGCGTATACGACGACGGTCGTCACGAGACAGGTCGGGGTTGAAACGTTAGGTTTGAAGATACAATGTGATATCTCCATACCATGGATCGGACGTACTGATAAGAAACAACGACTTGTCTGGAAAGGAATCATTGGGCTCAGACTCTACATCAGTACAAGGGAGGTCGCAAATGAGCTCAGCAAACACCAAAGACATTTTAGACTTATCTTTTTTGAAAAGAAGATCGAATTCTTGCAATATCATGATCCAACATGAATACTTGCCCCCAAGCACCTAACGTGTCAGAACGTGGTACATGGGTTTCGAATCGGTAATGATGGTGGTGGTGCGGAGCAGAATATAATGTCAGAACTTCTGCACAGTGATGAATGCCGCGAGAGAGAGCTTCTAAACATGTGAATAGTGAGTTTCAGTGTCAATGAGACCTTTACTGGCGTAATATATCACATGATCCTGGGTGTCCTGGTCTTCCTGAACCAAAACCATGGCGATAGTGGTGTCGAAAGCAGCGAGATATAAAATGTAATCTCGATAGTAATTCGGCAGCTCGATCACATGGGCATGCGTGATGGCATGTTTCAAACTATCAAAAGATTGTTGAGCCTGGTCATCCCAAATGAATGGGACATCCTTTTTCATTAATCTCATGTAACCCTGCATCTTTTGTGCGAAATTACAAACAAAGCGCCGTAAGTAAGTTGCTCTGCCTTGCAGGCTTTGAAGTTTCATAATATTGGTTGGAGGTGGAAGAGCGACGATGGATTCCACTTTCGAGGGATCAATACGGATCCCATATTTGGAGACGATAAAGCCTAGGAGGCGTCCGGACTCAACATAAAAAATGATTTTGTGAGGATTCAGGCGGATGTTATACCGCTTGCATCTGAGGAAAACAACCGTTAGATGATCGAAGTGGAACTAGAGCCCGGAACAATGATCCCGAAAAAACCACAAAAACTGAAAATACATGACCTCAAATAATGAATGAGGAGGAATCTCAATATATGGACGAGGTGGGCATACCCATGCTCGTATCAAGATATATATAATCAATAACAATGAGGCCCAAAAATGGGGACTTGAAAGATACATGGAGAACCACTGTGTACATCATAAGGGTCTAGAGGGGACACACATATGGGATATACTGTCGGGCTGACCATGTCTGAGCTGAAGAACTGATAAACTGGAATAACAATAGTGTTGCTAAGTGTGGTACCAGAGTAACTGATGAGCTGTTGGATCATAATAACGGGGAGCTATACCCTCAATGGTACACTGGACTGGATCTGAACTGGGTACTCAAGGAAGCATATAAGTGGATGGATTCCGAATACAATCGCCAACGCAACCCGGACATCCACGGGAACATATAACTGGGTGTTCCGAAGTGACTCACCAATGTGCTAGAGTCAGGGGAAATCCAGGGTATTCGACCAATAAATGAAGGGATATATACCCTGCGCGAGTCTCAACGATGCGATCAAGGTGTTGAAGTCGAGTATGTGAGAAACAACCACTCGGAGAGGCATTGATGACTCCTCTAAAAATGGTCCGTAGGCACTCACCACAGATGGTGATGAGTCCAAGGTGCAGGGACCTATGGGTCTATCCTCTGGAATAGATGGGATGGCGTCGACAGAGGGAGACCTACAACTACCAAGGAAATGATGTTTCCTTGATAGGAGCACGAGGTGGAGAACTGAAGTGTGAGAGTACTGATGGTAGGACTGACATATTGTGGGGGTGGGGAATAACTGGGCAAGTAGAGTGGGTGGACTCAAACTTCCTTTGTTCAGAGTATGATGGCGGGGATGACCGGGTAGCATATGAAACTTAATGGTGGGAAGGGGATCATATCTTTAATGAACCACAGAGGGTGACTGGGATGAGTGATACTCAAGTTGGTGTAAGATGGCAGGAGACTGCAGAATACTCTGAACAAAGGCGACTTTATTGGGGGTGCTACCGAGAGGATTGATCATAGTGCCGAGGGGCACTGGTGGGGGCTTCTTCAATGGTTTAAGGAGCTAGAAGAAGTGTGCTCAAAATGGTACTGTCGTGTGGATTTATACAAGCCCAGGACGATGCGTGTTCGTGGTTTCTTTCAATTTTAGAGAGTCTGAAAGCAATAAGAAGACTCCAGGGGGGTTCTTTTTCGTGTGTTAGTCTCCAAGGCCCAAAAAAGTCTACCAGGTCTGGAAAAGGGTTAAAATTATACCAGATAGATGCCCTTTCAGGTACTTTAATGAGCATGAAAGGAAGCAAGATTGCTCGATGATCTTTTCATTTTTTTAGGAGTCAGAAAAGAGCTTAATAGAAACTCCCTAAGTGCCTTTTTCGTAAAGGACTTGTCCGGCTTGAAAAATGGATAAAATTATACCGAACAAAAGGAATGGCCAAGCAAGGAGAGAGTGTTCAATCAAGGGACATCAATGCAAACCAAGAATGAGGGTGGGGGGGAACACTAGTGGGCCTCCTTGCGGGATGATGAATGGTGGCAAAATAACGAAATAATTGCAGTATGAATGGAGTGAATGGCTCATGTAAAAATGTGTAACAATTCGATGGCGACCGATGTGGTGCGCAAACCGAGGTAGCAAGGTGTCGGGAAACAATGTTGAAATTGTTCCTGGTGAGAGCGAGAAATGATCTCAAGCATCATCACGAGCTTGAAAAACTGAATTCGACGGTATAAGGAATGTCGAAACGGATGACGACCAAGTTGGCACGCGAACCGAGGCGACGGGGGGCATTTTGGAAAAAAAAACCCAAAAAAATCTGAGGTTGAGAGCAAGAAATGATCTCAAGCATCATCACGAGCTCGGAAAAATGAATCCGATGTTATAAGGAATGCTAAAAACTGACAATGGCCGATGTGGCACGTGAATCGAGATGGTGACGTGCGGGGAAATTTTTTTCGAAAGTTTTTGGTGAGAGAGAGAAATGATCTCAAGCATCATCACAGGCACAGAAATATGAATCCGATGGTGCAAATGGTGCGAAAAATAGAGGTCATAAGGACTCCGGAATGGTCAAAGGAAATAACTAGGTTAAAAAAATGGTTGCGAATAAAGGTGAGCCCACCAAGCCAAGGATGCAGTGGTGAGGAGAAATGATGACCCGCGAGGGCAGAATACTAGGTGTATCGAATCAAATCATATATACAAGTGACATGTGACCTAAAAAATGGTTGAGATCACGCATGTGAAAATGTGAGCAGGGTTAATGACCTGCCCCCATGCTATGTGCACGAGGTTTGTGATTGTGGATCACATATGTGTTGGTTTGAACAATGGGATCATTGAAACACTGAGATAGATGTGATGGGGAAGGTTCAAAATGGTTGATCATGCCCCCTATCCTAGGGTCGAGGTAATCTATTATGCCCCCTAACTCAGAGGTGTCAATGTGGTGCTCGATGATAGTGGGGTCAAGACCAGGCATTTCGGTATAGGACCAGGCAAAGACATCGCAGAACTCTTGGAAAAGTTTTTTGTACTCTCCGATCTCGTACTCAGTGTAGGAGGATCCTAA
Organism: Larix kaempferi; assembly: GCA_027924585.1. Classification (NCBI taxonomy): domain Eukaryota; kingdom Viridiplantae; phylum Streptophyta; class Pinopsida; order Pinales; family Pinaceae; genus Larix; species Larix kaempferi. Next base: position 6,980,539 of record BSBM01000129.1, on the reverse strand, counting down.
CGTAATGAGTTCAGGAGCATCAGCTGGGGCAGAGATATCAACGTGGATTGTGGGTGTGATATTGGCCATGTTACCTTCCTCGAAGGCATTGGGAACGGGAATGGGCTCTTTAAACCAGTTGATTTTGGTGGGGAGGAAATATTTGGACTCAACCAAAAATTGGGTGGCTGTGGTGGGGGAGGACTCTTCCGGGAGGAAATAGGAACGATGGTGCATATCGTCCCAGGGGTAATTAGGTGCAGTAAGAGCCTCAAGAATCTCCTCATCATTGTGGAAACTTTGTGTTGTCAAATCAGTTGACGAGGGAGTGCTAGTAGAAGAGATCATATAAATGGTATTAATCTCTCCGGTTGGCGGGGGTGCGGGGGGGGTGGATCTCTTCAATGGTGGGGGGAGCCGTTTCGAGGTACAAGTTATTCATCTCATAGAGGGCGGCTCTATAATCTAGGAGATCAGGGCAGTGAGGCGAGTAGTGGCCGTAAATACTGCATATGGCACAAGGGTGGTTGGTACGCAGTGATTTATCACGAGGCTTAGGGGTAGGGTCGAGTTGGACAACCATGATGTTGGGGTCGTTGTCAAGAATTTGCATGTGCTCTTGTAATGTAGGTAATTGGGGACATTGATGGGTAGCATGGCCCAACTCATCACACAAAAATCATTTGGGAGGAGCGCGAAACACGGGGGGATTCTTAACTGGTTTGGGCGGGGGTAAAGCAGTGTATGGTTGTGGGCCTCTGCCCCTAGGGTGCTTGATAAGAGGGGATGTATTGGACGATGAGGAAGGAGTAGTGACAATGGGAGGTGGTTGACTAGTAGTGGTGATGGGTTGCACTGGTTGTAGGACGACATTTGGTGTCAGGAGGGAAACGGGAGGCGTGATGTACCATACAGGTAATCCTAAAGTTAAATCAGGGAGGATGAGAGTAGCCATAACTGGGGCGCTTACTACTCCCGAAGGGGGGAATAAGAAGGGGATTGTATGGATGGGTGTAACACCAACATGAATAGGTACGAATGGTGGTTGGGGTATCAAGGGAGGTTGATGGTTGGGTGTTGGTGTATTGTGGGAAAGGGTACATAAGTAAAATATTTCGGTCGCTGGTGACAGTGGTGGAATGGATTGGAATGTTGAGGTCATCGGCGTATCTGAGTAAACTCCTGGTCCCACTGAGGAAACCAACGAGGTAGCTACACCACAAACAGGTTTTTCAACCACGGGGAGAACATTTTCGGGTGCAGCGGGGGCATTTGGATCGTAATAGGTGAGTTGATCAACCTTGACCACGGGTCCGTCATGGGGGAACATCATGGTACGAAAAACGGATGAGGAAACCACTCGCATGGCGTACATGTAATTGCAGCCAAGTAAGAGGTTATAATCAAGTTGGGCATTGATGACCTCTACATCGATGAGCATTGTTTTACCAGCCAACTGGATGGGGACATTAGCTAAGAGACCTTGGGGTTGAGCCGAATGGCCATCGTAAGCTCGCAACGCAGTGGTGGACTGTTGGAGAGTAGTGTTAGGACTCAGAAATGTTGTATTTTCATCCACCTTTCCCTTCACTATTCCTTACATTTCATCGCCCTATTAAACCTTCATCATATCATTTGCATAAATACATTTGGGTTTCACATTATTATTTTCCACTTTATTCATTTTAGTATTAAGAGTGAATTTATGATTAAATATTAGAAAATATACATGTTTTCATATATATATCTCAATTATGTGTGAGCTTTGTAATGTGTAGGAATATGTGAATGATTAAATCAAAGAGACTTCTCAAATATCTCTTACACCATTCCAAAGGAGATAGTTATTCAAGCCTATTCTTAAGGAGAAGATCATGGAAGATTTGGTTGGCATATCTTATCTAGGATTCATGAGAGATATGTGGAGGATTTGAAGGCACCATATCTTGTAATAATAGGAAAGTGGTTGAGAGTAGTTGAGAGAATAATGGATCTGTAATTAATGTATTCTTATCTTTTTCTTAAGGACTCTCATGTATAAAGGAGAGTGCTCCCTCTCCATTCCATTAAGTTGGAATTAGGTTAGATTAAGCTTGTAAGAGGGTTGTAATGAAGTTGGATTGGATTGGATTTTGTACTTATTAGATTAATCTTTGATTTGAGATTCTTAATGTGATTTAAGCTTCCATTGTTATGCTTTCATGTTTTCCATTTGATTATGGATTTATAGATGTGAGCTCACTTATGTCGTTGTTGTTAACTCTTCACATGTTGTATTTCTCTTACGCAATTTCAATGCTTTCTTAGTTAGTGTTTCCATGCTTTCCTAGATTAATTTGATTTCAGCAAATTAGATTAAGTTAGATTAGATCTACTTCAGTCCTGCACAAACAGTGCACGTGCTTCGTCAATTTACGTACCCCGGATTGATAAGTAAATAGTTGGAAAACTTACTGCAACGTAATTATTACGACATATAACTCACCTAACATTTTGGCACCGTTGCCGGGGAAGCATAAGGGATTGAGGTATTAATTTCTTTTCCATGCAAGTGTGATTATTCGTGCTCCTAACTCTGAGGTGACATATGGGTAAGGGCATGAAGGGTGTGTTTCAATTCCTGCAAATTAGCGTAAATTTTGATTTCTGCAAATTAGTGTAAATTTTGATTTCTACAAATTAGTGTAAATTTCAATTTCTGCAATTTAGCGTAAATTTCAAATTTCTGCAAGCATGTTTTTGCAATTTCAATTTCTGCAACTGTGAAGAGGTTTTCATGTGTTTTAACAAGAGTGTTTTGTTTTCAGCAAGTGTGATTTTTAGTTTTCGGATTTTGATTTGGATGTGGTAAGAACCCCTTTTTCAATATGATTTAACTATGAGTGTCAGCTTGGAACAACTCACTCACATCCTTGCAAAAATCAGAGTCTCCTCTTCTCTGGAAAAGGAGATCCTGACAGCAGCCGAAAGTTTAAATACTCCTTCAGAAACGAACGAGGAATCAACATCTGAAGACTCCTGCATATTTGATGACGAACAATCATTCGAACAAGAGATTGAGGAAGATGACAAGGAGCTGCAGCATGATCTGAGTGAGGGAAAATGCGCTTATGAAAACCATATCGAAAGATGGTTCCAGGTAAGTACGCAATTAGATCAATTTAGTTTTTCTTTTTATTTGGTTAGTTTGCCGTTACAGGAAGAAGATTCACTCATTCTTCTAAATTTCCACTTTTCATTTGAAAAACTACCACTTAACATATTGCTGCTACTTTTACGTGCATGGCTCCATTGGAAGTTTGACTACACGTAGCATATTTCTAACTCCTAATTAGCATAGAGTAGGTAGGTCTTCATTTTCAGTTTCTGCTTTCATTTTCAGATTTACTTTAGTATTGAATAAGTATGCTCTCCTCCGCGCTTCGTGCGATCGCGAGGATCAGAAAATAAGGATGATATAGACTGATTTCAGGAATGAATAAGTTCGTGCAATATGCCTAATTGATTCATCTTTAATTTTGCAAATTTTGCTCGAATTTTTTTTTTTGCAGAATGAATTCTTTTTCTGCAACATAAAAAGAAAAAAAAATACATGCAGTCATAATAATAGTTTTTGTGTCCCATTCTTGACCTGCAAAATAATAGATCATTAAGTTATGGATTGATCCATTCAACTATTGCTTATCCAATCTGCTGCCCTGCCATTGTCACTTGGACCCTACCCGATTACACTAAGCTAGTTTTACAAAATTGAAAGTAGCGGTTCATCTCATACTCAGCGGTAAGGATGGAAGCACATAGAATTAGATCTCCAGAGGAGGGCATGATCTCTCCAAGGATTTGATCCAAAACTCAGTAAGCATTCTGGTGTTTTTGACAACTATGTTTGGTTTGATTCCAACTTCTGTGATTCATCTCCCGAGATCTTTGCCTTCATTTCGCTCCATCTTTCTTTCTATAAAATGAAAAAAATAGCAAGCATTCAACAAACCGTTATTTTCCTATGTTTATCCTCTTACCTAAAAAAATTGCTGCGGTCGATTAGCTGGCACTTTAAACAAAGACAACAGAAACACCAGCCCGGCATCTATTTCCTACTATATATTGAATAAATCTGCCAGCGCTCCTCATTTTCCTCGAATGACAAAACCAATTTGACACAATGCAGTCCACTATGTTAGCGCTGTTTTCTTCACATTTTTCTGACGCTGATCTTGGTTTCTTTCCACCTCCAGTTTCAGGCGAATATTGGCGAGCAGTTTCGTATGTAGAAGTGCTATTATCCCTACAGTTGACCAGGCATTACGAGCCTACACAAGTTTCTTTGGAGGGTGCGGGTTATTAAGAGGAACGCATTTTTTTATATATAATACAAGAGCACTTTGGCCCAGCCTCTTGCTCACCTGAGCTCCCATCCCAGCGTAGTTCTCTTTCTCGGTTGATTTGGTGTTGTCCGAGCATTTCATAAGATCTTACAGCTATATAAGAGCTACGTGCGCAGAATGCTTCCATATGAAAATTGTGGCAGTACAGGTCCTGTATCCGTTTTTGGTTCTGTCAATCAACAGCGAGTGAAAATGAGCGGCGTAGACTGCCTCTTTGACTTCAATCGTCAGTGGAAGCTCTTTTGCCTTTCACAAGGTCTGCATATCTATTCATTGTCGGAATGGAATCTATCTGCCAAATTATTCCAAAACGCAGAAACCAACCTGAACGTGGCAACCATGTTATTTCTGCTCGATATTGATGTGCTAGCTCTATCTTTGCCATTCCATATTATAGCCTGGGTGTTGGCCAAAATTTTGCACGTTTCCCTTTGTCTTTCCATATATTGCATTCATTTCCTTTTTCTTGAGAGAGTCAGTCAAATCCATTAATGAAAAGGATGATAGTAGTGATAAGATGAACGAGGATGTTCATAAGGCAAGAGAGTAATTAAACTCTTTGATGCTCGTGCAAAAATTGTTTTATCAATCAATTGGTTGTGGGCCCTGACTGCGCATATTTTAGCAATTCGCAGCCTGGTTACAACATTGGTTGGACTCCAGCTCGTGACATCACTTGTTATTGTTGCGAAAACCCTTGGTGGACAGCGTGAGACTACACAACGTCAATTGAATGCTGAGAAAAAGAAAAGGAAAGATGGCCCTTCTTCTGTTTGCGCGTATGCTTGCCTTTATTGAAAATGTGCGGAGAGAGGTCAAAATCTTAAGAGCACTGTCGGGGCATCACAACTTGGTCAATTAAGTATAAGGTAGCAATTGGAATAGCACGGTGGTTGCATTATCTACACAAATGCTGCCAGCCACGCATAATCCATTAAGATATAAAGTCTGCGAATGTCTTGCTAGGCATGGATTTTGAACTTCAGATTTCAGATTTTGGATTTTCAAAATGGCTTCCAAGACAGTGGACTTATCATTTCATAACTCCAATTGAATGAACTTTTGGGTATTTGGCACCTAAGTATTTCCTTCATGGGATTGTCGATGAGAAAACTGATGTTTTTTTTCATTTGGGTTATTGTTGATTGAGATTATCTCAGGTTGTAGCCCAGTTGATGCTTCTGGGCAGACCATAATGTCTCGGGCCAAACCCTTAATGGAGTCTGCAAACATTCATGAACTAGTAGATCCACGACTTCGAGGTCAATATGGAACCATTGTTTTTCAGCAAACTGTTACACATGGGAAGATTTGATGAAGCTGAGACTAGTAGTGCTGTTAGGACGTGACAACATGCAGATCTGAAGAAGTCTATCGATAAACAGGCAGACGAAGCTCCCATTTGAAGTCATCTCAAAAACAAGAGACGCCTTTTTGCTTGTTTTTACAGGTTTGAAAAATTTAGATTCACTGCAATAATATAAGTATCAGTTTCATTGACCAAAATAATATGATGGAGGACGTTGTTTTGAATTGGTACAATTGGACTCTCAATTGCTATATTGCACATAATCATTTCTTATATGAGAACCAATAAGTCACAACATTGTCTTTTCAGTTTTGGTCTATGATCTTTCCCTTCGACCATGCCATTGCTTAAGAATGCATAAAGATGTCAATAACAATTGAGGATTCTTACTCAGCAAACAGAAAAACAATTGAAGTTAATGCAACAAATTGATGAGGATTGAATACTCTGGCACAATTTCTAATTTGCTTGAATAAATTAAAACCTTTGAAACAAAGGAATGCAGAATTGCTGATTTTAATTTTGAGTGTTTTGTTTTCCATTTTCCTTTAACATCATTTTTATTTTCTTGTTTTATAATAAAAGTAAACAAAACTATTTTCTTTTCGCATTTTCTTTTGGTGTGTATTAAATAAATAAATAAATAAAAATTATAAAACTATGAAAAGAAGAAAAACATTATAAAAACCCAAATTCCAAAACTAAAAACATAAAAATTGCAAATGGCCATTTCACTAAATTCCTGGAAACAATAATCAATACATGCTTTTATGCTTAACGCTCATTTTCCTTTCTCAAGTCACTTTGACAACAATTAACGACGAAACCAGCACGGGCAACAGGTACAACTGCATTTTATTTTCTTTCTAATTTGCTCGCATTCATACTTATTATTGCATTTCACGTTTCATGATGCTCTCACAAAGTTTTGATTGCAGGATTAATACTCACATTTTTCAGGTCTCGGAGACAATCACAGTTCATGCCAAAATGATTTTCGAGAATCACAAAAATTTTCAAAGACACATGCTTTGATTGAACAGCTGTGCGTTGAACAGCTGCGCATTGAACAATTGCGTATTGAACAGCCGCGCGTTGAACAACTGCGTATTGAATAGCTGCGTATTGAACAGCTGCGCGTTGAACAGTTGTGCGTTGAACAGTTGCGCATTGAACAACTGCGTATTGAATAGTTGCACGTTGAACAACTGCGTATTGAATAGCTGCGTATTGAACAGCTGCGTATTGAATAGCTGTGTATTGAACAGCTGCGTGTTGAACAGCTGCGCGTTGAACAGTTGCGCATTGTATAGCTGCGCATTGAACAGCTGCGCGTTGTATAGATACGCATTGAATAGCTGCGCGTTGAACAACTGCGTATTGAACAGCTGCGCATTGTATAGATGCGCATTGAACAGCTGTGCGTTGAACAACTGCGTATTGTATAGATGCGCATTGAACAGCTGCGCGTTGAATAGCTGCGTATTGTATAGCTGCGCATTGAACAACTGCGCATTGAACAACCATTTGAGTATAGCTGCACATTGAACAGTTGCGCATTGAACAGCTGCGCAAGCGCAACGGCAACAGGTAACAATGTCTTTTATTTTTAATTTGCCGCATTAATACTTATTTCTGCATGTTATATTTTCCAAACTCTGACAGTTTTCATGCAAGATTGGTACTAAGTTTCTTTTCAGATTCATAGACGATCAAATTTTAATACTGCAATGATTTAAAAAAAAAAAAAAAAGTCAGAGAAAACATGATTTGTTGATAGCCCGAAGGAGCTGCTTCTCATCGCACATCTCATGACATTTGCAGTCATACAGAAACCAATTGAGTCATGATTTGTTTACCCACATTTCTCCTTCAAAGCACATTAGTCATCCATGCTGGAGTCCAATATCCCATTGCCTTATCTGTCATGACTTCACACATGCCTATTTCTCTGAATTGCATACAGTTTACCCCATTTTTCAGTTCATCTTTTTCCTCGCCAATAAAACCATTCCGCTCCCTCTCCATAATTACATTCCCTTACCATAAGCATTGTTGCTACTGAGATCTTTCCTACAGTCCTACCAATCTTTTTGTAAAAACTCGCGTTGACTGATGTGGGATTCCTTAAGGCCCACCTTTCAACAGTCTTGCCCCATCGACTTCAGCACCTTATCTGGGATATAGACTAGAGTCCATTTTGAGTACCTAGAGGCTTGCATGCCTTAATGGCAAGTTCTCTCACTGATGATCATGGGAATACATCAATGTCCCTTGATCATCAGATCTTGCAAGTGGCTCGACCTCAGCACATCCATTCGCACTTCGCAAGATGTACTTGGGTACCTTGGCACTCATTGACATTAATGATGAGTTGCCTCGCACTGGTTAACGGCATTCATCAATGGTCAGTAATCCAGTGATTTCTCTTCATGCTCAACATCGACACATCCATTCGCATGATTAAAATTGTACCATCAGGTTTGTAGCGGATAAAGACTATACACTTTTTCCTGATTCCCTCAGCAGTTACAGCAGCTTGAATTCATATATGAGAGTCTGACAGTTCCACAACACCAGTTCAGATTCCTCCACTTCCCATTCTCTGATTCAGCAGTGATAGTTGTTGCAGTTCCCGCAGTTGCTGTTACAACCATCATTGTTATAGTAGTCGCTGTTATGACAGTTACATCAGTTCCGGCGGTTGTTGTTTTATCAGTTCTAGCAGTTCTCGCGGTTTCCACAGTAGCTGTCACATTTCACATGGTATTACATTCGTGACATCTTCCATGTCCCATCAGCAGCGACATTCACAGTTACATTTTCATGATCCTACACCAGTGACACCTTCCATCTTCCAACAGTCGCAGTCACATATTCTTTGTGCCCGCCGATACAGTATTTGCAGCTACAGTACCAATCACGATTTCCTGATCCAGCAGCTGCAACAACTACATTCCTATTACATAGTTCATCTATATTTTGGGTGAATGAAGGTATGTTGTTTTCTAAGCTTTAATCATGTCATTCCTTATATGCTGAATTGAATATTTTGGAAAATTTCCCTCACCACACTTCATTTCGTTTTCCCTTCCATGACCTACACTATGTTGCATGAGGGCATGCAACCGATTCAGTTGGGGGGGGGGAACTATTGTCATAATCACCACATTTTTCCATTATCATCATTCCATTTTCATCCCATTTACCATTCCCAAAAATTTCTTTTCCAACAATCCCCTGATGCACTTTACTTCATGCATTAATATACATTGTCATGATTCATACCAAATTGAGAAATGGCTTTCTTATACTCAGTGATGCTCTCTTATGCACATTGATAGCTTATGATTTCCAGTGAAGTGTGTGGTTACAATTATTATCATAACAGCAAGCCAAAAAAAAATAAAAAAAAATGTTGTTAACACAAGAACCAACATTCTTATATTCATGGTTGTTACACAAGAACCAACCATAGGAAAATGCCAGCTGTTACTCATGTCTCCCACATATCTTGGAAACATTCATCATTAAAAAGACATCATCAATCAAAGCCAAAGTTTAGATGCCAAAGGTTCTTCAGAAGATCCATGCATGGTTGCAGGAGGACATGCAACACCTTCAGTTGGGGAGGATGTTAGGACTCAGAAATGTCGTATTTTCATCCACCTTTCCCTTCACTATTCCTTACATTTCATCGCCCTATTAAACCTTCATCATATCATTTGCATAAATACATTTGGGTTTCACATTATTATTTTCCACTTTATTCATTTTAGTATTAAGAGTGAATTTATGATTAAATATTAGAAAATATACATGTTTTCATATATATATCTCAATTATGTGTGAGCTTTGTAATGTGTAGGAATATGTGAATGATTAAATCAAAGAGACTTCTCAAATATCTCTTACACCATTCCAAAGGAGATAGTTATTCAAGCCTATTCTTAAGGAGAAGATCATGGAAGATTTGGTTGGCATATCTTATCTAGGATTCATGAGAGATATGTGGAGGATTTGAAGGCACCATATCTTGTAATAATAGGAAAGAGGTTGAGAGTAGTTGAGAGAATAATGGATCTGTAATTAATGTATTCTTATCTTTTTCTTAAGGACTCTCATGTATAAAGGAGAGTGCTCCCTCTCCATTCCATTAAGTTGGAATTAGGTTAGATTAAGCTTGTAAGGGAAGTAAAGGTGGCATGGGTCCCATGGGGCTGCTCGATGTACCATTTGGCTGCAGAGCCAGTGAGGGTGCATTGTAACACACAGAGTCAAACAGTGTCATCCACTATGGAGTTAGAGGAACACCATAGATGGAAGGACATAATGTGGTTCTAGGGCTCTTCACCTGCCTTGCCCTCAAACTTAAGGATGTCCGATGGGATCTTGGTGGGCATGTGAGGCCACGCAGGGTGTGTCTGATGGGATCATTGGTCAGTCTGGCCAAATCAGGAAGGTTGAGACTAGCCATGAATGGAAAACTAGTAGAAGGATGTGACATACTGGTGGTCGTGGCCACGTTGGGGCCAATGCCCCCAAGTGGAGGGGCTGGGTTCAGTTTGGGGATGTTGCCCCCAGGGGGAGGAACGAAGGTGGTATGGGATGGTCCTGCTATGCCAAGGGTAGTATGAGTCACTGGTGGAGTTGGTTTGGGTATGCTAGCCACTGGAATGGGCATAGTGATTGGAATGGTGGGTGTGGGCCCCATCGAGGGCATACCCAAAGCGGGTGTGGTAGCTGGGGTGGTGGTGGATTCTCCACCAGTGGTTCCTACAAAGAAAGGGTTGGAAGTCATGCCAGCCATGGGGCTGGTTGGTGCAGTATAAGTGGGGTTCTCGGACTCTTCCTAAGAATCAGATGTGAAATAAGGGGCGTCCGGATCGGGTTACGGAGCTCTATGCCGTTGACGAGTGGAGTCAAGTGACAAAGATCGATATCTATGATAAGTGGTATCAAGTGATGAAGATCTACGTATATGACGGGTGATGTCAAGTGAAACATGCTGCGGGGGCTCGCCTCGGAGGAGTCGAGAATGTCTTGGGGACTCAATGGTGATAGATGGTGTCAAGTATCCGGGGGTTTTGTCGAGTGTAAAAAAGCTCAAAAACCCTAATACAACCGAGTGTGCAAAAGGAGAGTGCAAAAAATCTGGCACTTAGGCCAACAACCAGCTCAAAACACTCACTGTAACAGCTGTGCTACAATAAGCGGAGTGTCAACAACAATGGTTAGAATACCAACAAGCAACAGGTTTCCTAAAAATGAAAATAGTGGACTCGCTAGAACAAAGGGAGGTAAGGGAGCATGCAAACACCTAGCTAAATCGTATTCTGACTCAATCAGACATATCCTCTGCAAGGTGATGAAATCCAAGTCAGACAATATGGATAGTAGAGCCAAGTGGCTAAAGATATCCCCCTACTGGGAGGGACACCGGGTAAGACAATCCTAGAAGAAAGGCAACTAAGATACCCCGTTCATGACACGTCCATAAAAGGTGAGTCTACAGCTTCGATCCTATCACCGCGTGGGCCTAAAGAGAACACTACACGCATACCAACGAGTAGGTATCCTTCGGTTACTGAATGGATTGCGGTATTCCACTCAGGCCTTCGGAACCAGTCTGGCTACTTCAAACCTCCTAAGGAGAGGCCCTCTGATAAACTGGTTGTGACCATGCCAAAAAATACTAGGGTATTTTGGTTCCCTAATGGACAACAACTATGTCTCAAGTGTAAGTGACCGAGGGGTGTTATTTGGATGCCTATCCCCCCTGTCCTACCTAACTACAATATTCTTATGTGTTCCCCAAGTGGGGTTAGAATGTTGGTTGTGTTAAGTAGTATTTTAGGGCTCACTTGAATTAGGTGACAGAGTGTGTGCGTGTGAGGTAATGAACCCAATCAAAAGTGCCATGGGGTGGGAAACTTTCTAACTAATAATAACAGTGCAGAAATTAAACTTGAAATGCAAAATTTTCTCTTTTTCAATTGAAATGCTTTAAAAAACTCTGTAAATGGAACATAAAGCAAAATGCAGAAGAAGGCTGTAGTTAAGTATGGCTGCAGATAAGACAGGTGGCTGTGTAGGTGCAGAAAATATTGCAGCAAAGTGATGGGTTCAAAACAGGGAAAAAAGTGTAGAAAATAGATCGCGGGTCTGTGGCGAAATTGTGCGGGCGGATCGCGGGAAACAGGCTAAAAGCCGCAGGGCGATCGTAGAAAATAGGATGAAAGCTGCGGGCGGATTGCAGGTAACAGGCTGAAATCCACGGTCAGATCGCAGGTAACAGGCTGAAAGCCGCAGTTAGATCGCAGGAGACAGACTGAACGCCGCGGGGAGATCGCAGGGAACAGACTGAAAGCCATGGTCGGATTGTAGGAAACAGAATGGAAGCCACGATCGGATCACAGCTTTGGGGAAGAAATATGCGATTTTCGGCAGCAAAACCAACTGCCGAAAGGGACAGCCGAAAGGGGGAAACAAAAAAATATTGCAGAAAACTAAAAAATTCTAAAAATTATAACTAGAAATTCAAAGGAACACTAGGGGAGTCGCCAAAACTGTAGCTAGGGTTTTCACCCTAGCTTGTGCAAATGGGCACCTACTAAGGAGAAGGGACTCCTTAGTAGCAGTTCAGTAAAAATGGTAAAAACAAGATAGTAAGTAAAAACAACAAACTATTCTAGCATCTGCATAAGACAACAAAAAAATAATAAAAATTGGTTTTATATTAATTTTACCTCAGATGTTGAGGTTGGTGGAGCCTTTGCAATAGTCCAGGGGCTGCTCCAATGCTCCAGTGTTGTTCCTTCTCCTTCTTCCAAGGTGTTTTGGATATGGGCCAAAGGGGTTCTCAAATGGGAAATTAGCTCCAAGTGGAGAGCTAGGGTTTCACGAGAATTTTTGGCAGCATAAGGATGGAGAAATTGTGGATATGAAATGGGGAGCCTCCATCACCTATTTAAAGGTTTTTAGTGGTGGAGTGTTGACCCATGGTTTTTGGAACCATATGGTTTAGGTCAATTGTATAGGGTTTTTGCTTCCTTTTTTCCTTCTTTTTCCTCTTTTTTGTATTTTTTATTCCCTTTTATTTGATTTTTGGGCATTTAGGGCCCTTTTAGAGGGTTTTTTCTATTTTTGGAGGAATTTAAATTATTTTGGGGAAAAAGGGGGGGTTTTTGGCCTTTTGGAGGCTTTTTAATGGTTTTTTAAGGTTTTGGAGGCAAATATGGTAGGAAATATAGACAAATGAGTCATGTAATGAGGGAGATGAGGTAGTGAGCACTTTTTGGGTGTTAACAGTAAAAGGCTCTCAAAGTAGTAGGAGAACGACTCAACTCAGGAGAACCTATGGCTCTCCAACATGCGATCGACATGACTAACGCAGAGGCTCCTTCGTCTAAAAGGGTACGATGGATAATCTTCCCAACAATGTTTGTGGCAACATGGAATGCCAATTGATGGGAGAGCCTCAGATTGAAGTATTCCAGCCAGAACATGATGGTATTCGATAAATCCGTGTCAACTGCATTGATGGCAATGAGGAGCGTCTTGCGCTGATTTGGACAATTTTGCAAGACTTTGAGCGTCGACATAGCACAAGGAGCTTGTGCTAGGTCCTCTACAATGTTGTAGTTTTGAGCGGCCCAAGAATTGGGATTAAAAACTGATTTTCCAATCGTGCTCTTGGGTGGACGCAACACTGATTCAAAGGAAGGCTTCTCAATGGTGAGAGGCACAGCCAGTACGGTGACAACGGGAATCGAAGTGGAATCTTTTTCAGTATTACTTCCACCGGGCTTTTTGGCTGGAACGGGGTCATACGAATGAGAACGAGTTTTCAAGTTGATAGTCTCATTACGTACCATGAGAGCATGTGCGGTGGTAGATGCTTCTCCTTGGGAAGAAGAAGTGTGAGCGATTGACTGCTGATTTTGAGCAGGGAAAGGATCGTTGAGAACTGTGGGTGTGGGTTTGCCCTTAAGAAACTTTTGAACTTCGTCTCTATGGGGTCACTCCTTGGAAAAATGATCATCACCACACAGTAGACAAGGAAACTTTAACTTCCTTTTTTGTTTGGTATCATCAGGGGTGCTCTTTTGTTTCTATTGGGCATAATATTTCTTAGGTTTCCCCTTGTTTTTCTTCTTACCACCGGACTTCTGGGGTGAAGCCGATGAAACAGAATTCACCTCTTCAGTAGCAGCATGGGTGGATGATTTGGTGGTGCTGAGACTAGCCTGTGTTGGTGATGGGGACGAACCCTGGGGGTTCGAAGAGCCAACAGTTTGATGAGGAGGATGGGTGTGAAGGGATCCAATGATGCCATCGGCTTGGGGTCCCTTGGGTGGTTTTGCAAGGTCATTAGCGTCGTGGGGTGTGTCGGGAAGAATATCAAACAATGTGCCGGATTGAGTATAAACTAATTCTAGCACATGGGCGCGAGCGATGTCTTGTTCTTCAGTAACAACACCTCCCATGGAAACATCTCATGCTATGGTAGGGATGAGGGACTTTGTAAACCAATCTGCTAGGAGTTGATATGGAATTGGAGCTTTAATGAGACGACGTCTCCTTCGCCACTCATGGATATGATCTGAAATGTGAGTGGCGGTATTCTGATGGAGCGAAGTTAAAATCTCAGTGCTAGTTTCATACCATATAGGAAGCTGGAAATGAGTCAAAAAATTCAAGGCAATAGAACCAAAATCAGGAAAAGAGTGGGGTGGTAATTCGATATACGACTTGGCAGTCGAACCGGTGAGAGTCCTTTGAAACAATCTAAGACGGATCGAGTCATCTATTAAGGAGTTAGATGAACACCACAAATGGTATGTCATCACGTGGTTTTTAGGATCTTCACCCGGCTTGCCATCAAATTTTGGGATATTAGACGGAAGTTTCATTGGAATAGGTGGCCAGTTAGTTCCGTGGTAAATGGGGTCGTTGGTTAAATGAGATAGGTCAGGTAGGTCCAAAGTATCCAGAAGGGCCAGCTGCGGATTAGGCTGCGCATACTAATAGTACAGATAAGGCATGTAAGGATCAGTATGACTGTAAGGTGTACTAGGAGGAAACTGGCCATAGGGGTATGTGTCGCCCGGACCAAAAGAAGTTCCATCGCCATAGTGAGGTGATCCATTACCATAATAAGGTGTCCCATCACCATAAGGTGGTGGCCCACCTCCACCGTCGAGAGGGGGTGGGCCATCGCCAGGGTAAGATGGGCCTCGACCCCCTCCGCCAGGGGGCAGTGCTGGTCCACCACCGCTGCCAGAATAGGATGGGCCTCCACCGCCTTTGCCAGGAGGAGGTGGTGGTCTACTACCACCGCTACCAGATGGGTAAGGATCTCCTCCTCCGCCTCCACCATAGTAGGGTGGTGGTCTGCCACCACCACCACCAAGATAAGATGGTCCTCCACCACCGCTACCGTTAGGAGGTGGTGGTTGTGGTCCTCCGCCACCTCCTCCAGGGGGAGGGGGGCCACGATGACCGAAATGAGGTGGTACTCCACTAGGAGGTAGAGGTCCTCCTCCTCCATAGTTATGTGGGGGCTCTCCGCCTCCAATGGGAGGTGGGGGTGGACCAATGGGAGGTGGAGGGACTATAAGTGGGGGTCCCTATTGTAAAACATTTTGCTGTCTCCATAGCGTGTAAGGATTACCGGGGTAGGGTACCCATAGAGTGCATTTCCGGGATTGAGTTGACCCGGCACATGGTTAGGATAACCTAGATATGCTTGACTCGATGGAGGTTGAATTACATTGGATGGTCCTCCAGCATGGGATAACCCCATAGTGGAAGGTCCAGGAGGTAGCGAATTACCGACGGTAGGTCCGATGGGAACTCCAAATGTGGTATTATGGTTAAGGGATGGGGGTTTCCCCCAAGCAACAACTTGGTGAAGGTTGACCCAACGCTGGTTGTTGGTTATTCACCGTAGGGTTAACGTTACTTGTAAAAATGGTAGGGGGTAAAGAGTATCCTCCTCTTGAATTTTGAGGTGGGGGAACAGGTAACGTAACCGTGGTGGTTATAGGTGTGTTGGACTGTTGCTGTTCAACAAGTTGGGCAGTAGGAAGTACTGAACTAGTCTCCTGTCTAGGTGATGCATGTGCAAGTTGACCAGTTTTAGAAGTGGTCACGTGTTGCGTGGATGGTTCCGGTGACTCGAAAGATAAAGAGCGACCTGGGATCGATCGATAAGGGGGTAATGACGGGTCTTGGACCCTTCGTTGGAGAATTGATCTCTAGAACTTTTCAGGCATGGAATGAAAGTGATCCAATTGGTCACTATAGTAGGCTAAAGGGTCTTCTGAAGTAGTCCCACCGAGTGGTGGTGCCACGACAAAATGGGCCACTGGGTGACCAGTAGAAGATGTCCAGTAAGCTGTTGATGGACTAGCAGCGACTGTGGGGTCGTCCTAGGGTTGATTTATCCAGTCCAATGACCCAGGATCTCTCGAAGCAACGGGAGGCAGGTCTTGTGAAGTGGGGAGTTGTGCTTCTTTACCCTGTGGGGGATGAGAGGCAGGTGAATCTAGAGGAGTACGAGGAAACAAAATTCCTCCAACATTCAAAGTGGGGTTTTCCACTTCATGTGACCCAACCCTGGCATGTGGATCGATCCTTACCCTTGAAACTACCTCCTGATTAAGGGGATATTCGGGTGGTAAGTTTTGAATTCTACGGGACCTTCTCCAAGGAAAGTCATCCAGAGTGACTGAAAAAAGAGTTTCTCCTAAGGAAAGCTAAAAGAAAGCAGACCAGAAAAAACCCTACACAAACTAAGGCCACAAGCAAACTTAAGTTATAAGAGTGGATTCAACAGTCTGGAACCTCACAATATTGTCAAGGCTTCGCAACTCGCGATATACCGTAGGGTCCAACAATATGACGCGACAAGGAGGATTGGGACCGTACCCTTGCCTGCATACCCGATTACCTGGACGGTACATGCGTAGTAGCTCCCCGAGTGCCGTTCTTTGTGTATTGCTCCGCCAAGAAGGACAAAAGGTTAACTCAGTTGTTTTCAGGAATCCTAAGGGTGTCTCCCGATATACACAAGGTATGTGGGAGCTCAAATCCATAGTGGTGCTATCTAATGCACAACCATTCGGAAAGAGACCTTCCGATATACTACCGAGTACGTGATACACCCTTCGATATACACCAAGTACTCAAGGTGACTTGGTGGGTACGTGAAGGAGCTCGATATACTGATAAGTATGTGGAAGACTACAATACCCCTGGGATACAGTGCTGGCAAATAACAACAACTGCCACGCTTAACGACGCCGGAACAAGTCTCTAACTTACACACAAGTTTCTAAATATTTTACCCTAGTTCTACCATTAATTTTATCTGGACGGTTAGGTGGATGCATGAGATGAGTACATAATCGGAAACATAATGCAGACCCTAACTACATGCAAAAAATATGCTTTTCTTTCGATGAATGCTACCTATGGGAATGAGAAATCTTCTTTTTCTTTCGAACAATTTTTCCAAAGCAATGCAATGCAACACAATCCCAAATCTACGAAAGGTGACATTGAAACATTCTTTTCCTTTTCCAACGAAACATAAATTTTTCACAACACTACTAAACCAAATCAAAACATGTTTTTTCTTTTTCTTTTGTCTTTTCAAAAACAATGCTGAGTCATGAAAAGAGAGAGATCCTAAGTAGAGTATGCAATCTTTTCACTTTCACTATGATTGCCTAAAGCATAAAAAACCAAAAGATACAATGTGACTTTTCATGCATGGAAGTACTTTTGCAAAACTGAAAGCTATCGGAGTTTCTCAAGAAGATGAATGATTTATAATTCATGAAAACTCAACAACACAATTCTTCTGCAATTTTCCAAAAAGATTTGTAAATGAAACATCCCAAAGCACGAACAATTCTTCAAATGATTTCGAAAATGATGGAAACAAAGTACCTTTAATCTTTCAATGGATGCATCAAAACAATAATTTGATAACAACTATGATTTTATACATGGATTTTTGAAATGAAAAGATCACTTGTGGCACTCTAACAACTCAGAAAATCTCATAAAAAGAATGCAAGTGAGGTCTGGGACTGATCTAATGCACTTGATCAAATTAGGCTAGGAGAGGAGGGAATGCAAGGGTGAGTGGATGAAGGTGGGGGAGACCAAAGTTCCCTCCACTACCAAAATCTTAGACTTGTCCAAGATGGAACCCAAAACAACTCCGACAAAACCAAACAACTAAAACACATACAACAAAAGGATCTCTGACTGGATCATATAGTGCAGAGGGAGTCTGCATACAAACCAGACTCAAAAATGAAGAGGAGAAAAGGTACCTGTATGGAAAAAAGGGTAGATCGGTGCACTTTGTGGTTGTACACAGTGCGACGTCGCAGTTCACCAATGTGGGGAGTTTGACGGTGTCACAGAAGGACAGTGACAGGGTTGCGACGATAGGACAACGGAGAAAGAATATAGACCAAAAATGACACAGTGTCACTCTATGTATATCACCCAAGTGCGATAGGCGAGATCTAAGTTCAGAGATGAGTCAAATATCCAAGTAATGGGAAATGAACAGGTTTGAAAATGAGTTGTGCAAACTCAGAGGAAGGTAATCAGACTCTTCTAAGTGAAGATCTGATGGTGAAACTACCTCAAGAAGCAAATGACAAATAAGATGGCTTGGCAAGAAATCAACTGAAAATAACATTCAAATGACAACTATGTAGCAATGTTCTCCCCAGTATGTTCGCCATATTTTTTTGACGAACAATCTACCGAGAGCGGACTCAAGGCCCGATCTCCCTAGATTAACGTAAGTCTAGAACAAATAGGACAAAACACAAAATACTTTCGTAGATCAGATAGAAATGCCAATGTAAAGATAGATCATTTACCTTAGATTTGCAGATCCCTTTCTTCTTCGTTGATCCGATTCCCCAGTGCTGCTAGATCTTAAATAGCTATACCCTGTTGAACATATAATAGACCAAGAATAGTGAAAGCATATATTCCATATGATAGATCTAAGTTAACAGTTAAGGAGGGAAACTCTCAACATTATCAATGCGACAACATTTATGGAAAGAAATTGTATTAACTATATTGAAAAGTGGAGAGTACAATAGAAAAGAGGATCACAACCATTTCCTTAACATTGCAAGCTCCTTCCGACAAGCCATGACAAATATCCTAGAGAGAGGTAGATGTTCCCAAACATAGAGTGTTAATCTACCAAGCTAATTTCACTAGCATAAGAGTACCATAGACTTCCTCCCCTTGGAGAGGGGTAGAGCCTCACTTATATAGGACTAAGTGGATAGGATATGGATAGGGTAGGTTGAGATATGATAGGAGAGAGATAGGGGATCCTCCCCATAGGTTAGGAACCAAAGGCCAGCTCCTCCAACAGGTCAGGGATAGGGATTTAAGTCAGCAACCTTCGAGAATGAGCGCGAAGAAGCTATTTTTTCCTTTTAACTGACTTCGTCACACCCTGTAATGGAGCAAGGTGTGACGTCGCAGGTTACATAAGTGCATCCTGCGACGACCTCTCAAAACCTAGCAGAAGTAAAATGATGTCCCTTCCAAGTAAATGAATTAGTCAATAGAACTTCAGGGATGTATACACTGAATCTAATGGTGGTAATATTTTAGGTGTAACAGTCCTTATGGGAGATGGTCAGCATAAGACAAAGTAGAGTATGAATCTTTATCGCAAAGTCATGGCATAACTACAAAGGACTCCCAATCCTAGGGACACACAACGACATGGGCACCATAATGAAAAAGGGGGGTCTAACTAGGGTACCCATGTTTGGAAAGGCCCTACCGCCACATAACGACACTTATATAACAATGTGAAGGTTCTGTGTCGGTTAAGAAGCGGGGTCACACCTAGGGTTTATGAAAATGGTCAAAAGGTCAAATGCATAATGCATGTGAAAATGACATCTAACCTATATGCCAGGTGTGAAATATACCTACCGTAGGCATGAAATGGTCCAAAACAAGTCTCGCCGAAGAAATATGGTAAAAAATGCTACTCCAAGACATTATATTAGTCCAAAACAACATATAATGGCGAAAACTATAGACAAGTGGGTTTCAAAAATTATAAATAGTAATAAAAATTTACAATTTACAATTCATTTTTGCTATTCACCCATTTGGAGTTTTGTGGTTAGTTTTCACCTTGAAGTTCTACTGCTGAATTTGGGAGCTACGGGCGTTCGATCATTGAACCGTTAGGAGAAGGTTAGTAGTCTCATCCATGCCTTTCATTTCAATGCTTTTATTTCAAATTTCATCGGTTGGATTTTTAACTTGGCCAAGCCCTAAATGGTTTCGACACTACCTGTGGGCTATAACTACGTGGGTCACGGGTAGGGAAAGGTACTCGCGGTCAACGCATGTGTTAACCGTGGGTACCCACCACTGTAAACAAATTTGCCTGCGGGCACGGTTGTGAAGCTAGTTTTTTAAATAAAATTGACTAAATTTTTTGTTTTTTCTCCCTCCAGGATTGTTCTAGAGTGGAGAGAGAGGAAACATGACCAAGTGGATGAGGCCGTCCGCAATGATGTGCGTGCACAACAAGCACTGCAAGCGTGTGGGATATACAAATTTTAGAGCATGGGGGGTTTAAGGGCCCAAAACCTATTGCTCCGCCACTTGATAGACTACTGGGACATAGATGCACAAAACTTCAATCTAGATGGGCAAATAATCACTCTAGAAGTGGAATATATCTACTTCATTACTGGTTTGTCCCACCGAGGTGAAGTGGCAAGTATTCAATCTCATTCTGTGGGTGGTGGGATCAGCATCCCCGATTATATAGAGTGGTATTGCGCTGCAAATACTCGGGCAGTGGGGAGTCAGGTTCCCATCAGAGCCATAGTTAATCTGAGTATGAAGATCATAATGGAAACCCTAGTGCGTATTACTGGTTCGAAAGCTCTTCACCAGGAATCCAAGCCAGTGATGTTCTATGCGTCACAGTGTATGTAGCCCATGATATTTGACTATTGCACAATGCTACTGGGGTCCATGAAGACCTAGTTGACAGAGTGCAAGCAAGGGGAGGCTAAAAACTTTGGATACGGTAGTATCTTGTGCAGTTTCTTCTTTGAGCGAGTTCTGGGGCTCAGTCCGAGGGTTGAGGTCCCTCCTCATAGTCTCCGCGACCCATCCATGGCCCGGTGGGAAGAGGTCTTAACGCGATAGGGTGGTGGCCGTCACGAATCACCATACACAGAGGAGTTCTTTCACTGGTGGGACTGAGAGGTCATCGCCATAGAGGACTACCCCTATGCAGGGATAGACTTTTGGCAGGACCATGACATGCTACTTCCATTAGATGCAGCGTTCGAAGACATTGGTGAGTACTCTTTTTGGGTTTTTTGGTGTATTAAATTTTTATGGATTTTTGATTATAGATGTAAATGCAAAAATATTTTTGGGGGAAGTATCATATATTAATGTTTTACTGTTTGCTCGCAGACAAGGGCCCAGTGAGACCCGAGGGTTTCCCAAGACATCGTCGTCGGGGCAGGGGTGATGAGGCAGGGGGTGCTGCAGTAGAGCGTACACTACAAACTCTGTGGGGAAATCTATCACAGATGACTTCCAGGGTACCACAGATAGAGGTGGTGCGTCTACCAGAGGATATGCAGCGCCAAGTAGTGGGGGTGCTGGGTACGACTATTGCAGCATATAGAAAATGCAGTACAGTATTACTATGAGACACATCCTGTTGGGGAGGCAGCTAGGCCTCCTCGTAGGGAGTAGATATCTTAGGGTCCCATTTTTGTATCGATATGTATATTTTTGAGGGCTACGGGCTCCAGTTTTGTATTATTACACTACCATTTTGTACATATTATTTATGAAAACTATGGTTCTTCGGTTCTACTATATGTGTGTATGTACAACTGAAAGAGAACCATGGGCCTCAAATGTGCGAGAAAGAGCATCTGCCACAATATTGTCTTTACCCTTCTTGTAAGTGATCTCATAGTCATAACCCATGAGTTTGCTAACCCATTTCTGTTGTGCCGGGGAGGAGACACGCTGGTCCAAGAAATATTTCAGACTCTGGTGATCAGTCTTGATGCAGAAATGATTCCCTAATAGGTATGGGCGCCACTTCTGTACTGCATGCAAAATAGCCATCATTTCCTTCTCATAGGTAGAGGCAGCTAGATTCTTACCTGAAAGGGATTTTCTGGTGAACGCAATGGGGTGTTCATCTTGAAGGAGAACAGCACCAAGTCCATTGCCGCAAATATCACTCTCAATAGTGAAGGGCTTGGAAAAATCGGGCATAGCTAGCATAGGTGTAGTACACATAGCTTGTTTTAGTTTGTCAAATGCACACTGAGCAGCAGGTGTCCATGTGAAGGCATCCTTTTTCAATAGAGCAGTTAATGGAGCTGCAATCTTCCCATAATCCTTGACAAACTTGCGGTAGTATCCAGTCAACCCCAAAAAACCATGAAGGCTCTTGAGTGTCTGAGGATGCGGCCAATTGTTCATGGCATCGATTTTGGCAGGATCCACGCGAACCCCTTGTGATGAGATAATGTGTCCGAGATACTCAACTTCCTTCTGTCCAAAAACACATTTAGACTGCTTGGCATGGAGAAGATGGTCAGAGAAAAGTTGCATGACAAGATCCAAATGCTGGAGATGTTCATCCCATGTTTTACTGTAGATGGTACTGCATGCAAAATAGCCATCATTTCCTTCTCATAGGTAGAGGAAACTAGATTCTTACATGAAAGGGATTTGCTGGTGAACGCAATGGGGTGTTCATCTTGAAGGAGAACAGCACCAAGTCCATTGCTGCAAGCATCACTCTCAATAGTGAAGGGCTTGGAAAAATCGGGCATAGCTAGCACAGGTGTAGTACACATAGCTTGTTTTAGTTTGTCAAATGCACACTGAGCAGCAGGTGTCCATGTGAAGGCATCCTTTTTCAATAGAGCAGTTAATGGAGCTGAAATCTTCCCATAATCCTTGACAAACTTGCGGTAGTAGCCAGTCAACCCCAAAAAACCATGAAGGCTCTTGAGTGTATGAGGATGCGGCCAATTGTTCATGGCATCGATTTTGGCAGGATCCACGTGAACCCCTTGTGCTGAGATAATGTGCCCGAGATACTCAAATTCCTTCTTTCCAAAAACACATTTAAACTGCTTGGCATGGAGATGATGGTCAGAGAAAAGTTGCGTGACAAGATCCAAATGCTGGAGATGTTCATCCCATGTTTTACTGTAGATGGGGATATTATCAAAGAATACCAGAATGAATTTCCGCAAGTAGGGTCGAAATATTTTATTCATTAAGGCCTGGAATGTGGAAGGAGCATTAGTGAGGCCAAAGGGCATGACCAAAAACTCATAATGGCCATCATGTGTGTGGAAAGCTATTTTAGGGATATCATCCTCATGAACCCGAATTTGATGATACCCAGAACGAAGATCCAACTTGGAGAAAAAGTGAGCCCCATGAAGCTCATCAAGAAGCTCATCAACAACAGGAATTGGAAACTTATCCTTGATGGTGAGGTGATTAAGTGCTCGGAAGTCAATGCAGAGGCGCCATGACCCATATTTTTTGCGGACAAGAATAACTGGAGAAGAAAAGGAACTAGTGCTTGGGAAAATAATACCTTGCTTCAATAAGTCTCGAACGAGCATTTCAATCTCCATTTTTTAGTGAAATGGGTAGCGATAGGGCCTGATGTTGGGAGGAACGCTGCCAGGAAGGAGCTGAATACGATGGTCTTCTGGCCTGGAAGGTGGCAATCCCACTGGTTCAGCAAAGACACCTGTATATCGATCCAAAATTTGTTGTAGATCCAAAGGAGTAGTGGAGACCGTTGATGGTTGCATCTGGATGGAATGGATCTGAGCGATGACACCATGTGAATTATTCTTGAGGATTTTTTCCATGCAATGTGAACTGATGATGCTGAGAGAACCTGGTTGTAATCCTGTCAATGTGTGTTTGTGTCCATTGAGGGAAAACTGCATCCAAAGTTTAGCAAAATCCCATAAGATAGGGCCAAGTGTGCGTAGCCATTGAACGCCCAAAACCACATCACATCCGCCTAAGGGAAAGGAAAACATGTCAGAGTGCAAGGTATAATCTCCCATAGAGATAGGCACATTTCGACACTTCCCTTTGCAAGGTAAGGTGCCCCCATTGGCAACCATGACTTCAAAGTTGGAGCAAGGATGGATAAAACAATCAGCTTGTTTGGCGATCCAAGGGTCAATGAAATTATGAGTGCTACCAGAATCAATGAGTATTGTAAGAGGAAGCTTCTTGAAGTAACCCTTGACCCGCATTGTTTGGGGGGTGGTGATTCCAGCTAAAGCATGGAGAGATATCTCTGGCTGGTCATCCTGAGACGGAGGGTCAATAGTTGGTTCCTGAATGTCGACCGGAGCATCCAGTGTTTCTGGGTCTTCGTCACCAATTTCAGAGGCAGGTGAAGACTCCACATCCAAGAGATAGAGCTTTTGCTGAACACATCTATGTCCCCGAGTGAATTTCTCATCACAATTATAGCAAAGCCCCTTTTCTCTGCGTGCTTGCATCTCTATTTCAGACAAACGCTTGATAGGAGTCGGTCGAGGAGCCTGCGGTATAGGTGGTCGCTGAGAACCCATATTTCGGAAGGAAACAAAAGTGGGCTTGGAGCGTTGTTGGGCTACAATCTTGTCTTCTGCCAACTTAGCCAACCCTAGTGCTTCCATCATTGTGTTGGGACAGAAAATTTTGACCTCAGAGCGGATGGCATCCTTTAGACCCCTGATAAAAAAACTCCGGTAAAAGTCATCAGACAATCCTTCGGTGTGGTTGGCTAGATTCTCAAATTCGGTTTGATACTCTCTCACAGTGCCAGTTTGGTGAAGTTTAGTGAGGGCTCCTGTGAAGTCATCAAAAGCACTAGGACCAAATCGTTGCAAAAGGAGCTGGCAAAAGTCTGGCCATTTGGGCTATGGGTGAGCCTTGATGTACCAACGGTACCATTGAAGAGCTTCCTGTTCCAAATGAAAGGATGCCAACGGAACTTTGTTGACATCAAAAGTATTATGCAGACTGAAATACTGTTCTGCACGATAGATCCATCCAGTTGGATCGGTACCATTGAAGCGAGGAAAATCAAGCTTCGGACCACGGAAATTGATGGAAGAAGAGAACCCATTGTCTGCTGAAGACTCGGACTTCCATTTGTTGTTCATAGCTGAATGTTCAAGATGGAGACAGAGAAATTTTTCATCCAGATCCTGGAGTTTGGATTGGATGGCTGCAAGTGCGTCCTCCATGGTTTTTGCTCCTGCACGGGTAACAACCATAACCAGGATTTTGTTGACATCAAAAGTATTATGCAGACTGAAATACTGTTCTGCATGATAGATCCATCCAGTTGGATCGGTACCATTGAAGCGAGGAAAATCAAGCTTCGGACCACTGAAATTGCTGGAAGAAGAGAACCCATTGTCTGCTGAAGACTCGGACTGCCGTTTGTTGTTCATAGCTGAATGTTCAAGATGGAGACCGAGAAATTTTTCATCCAGATCCTGGAGTTTGGCTTGGATGGCTGCAAGTACGTCCTCCATGGTTTTTGCTCCTGCATGGGTGACAACCATAACCAGGATTTTTTTTTTCTTCGGTTGACTGGGTAGGAAAACAAAAATAGAAACTACTTCAGTAAGGGAAAATCTGGACTTGGGAAAAAATCAGAAGGGTAATTGGGGTTTGACTAGGTTTTGGACATTGTTGGATAGACAGGGAATAAAAAATGAGGATTTCAGAAGCGGGGTGAAAGAATGGGAAAATTTGGCAGAGGGGAACAAAGAAGCAGAATTCAGAAAGGAACTCTGTGGTAAAATTTGAAGGTGATTGGGTGAAATCTGAGGAAGTTATGGCAAACCCTAAAAATAGACAAATGTGGGATTTTAGGATTTGGGAAGGGGGATTGGGGATAGGGTCCTCAGGACTGAAATATGCAGAATGGGATGACAGGGGTTCCCCGAAAATTTCAAGGGAAACAGAGTGAAAATAAGGGAGATATGGAGAAAAAATGATTTTTTTTTTTTTTAGACTGGAGCGGCTACGGCTAGAAAGGGATCTGGAACAGCGCCGAATGGATTGAAAATGGCTGAATCTGGAACGGTTTGCAAAATGGATCTGAAATGGCGCAGTAGTGATCGACAATAGTTCAGCTGAAAGTAGATATGGACCCCAGGTATGTGCGACTTCCTAACAGTTCAGGGGTTTCACTCGGCCACCAATGATGTCTGACGGCTTGCGTATTGGGGCAGTACCCCTCACTCCACAACTCAGGTAAAACTGATAACCTCTTTGCCACAAACGACAGCTCTTGGTTTACCTCACGGGTGGGAACTAGTCAATCAAGTCGGGGTCGTTGCCCTTTTTGCTGGCAGGTCCTCTCAATGGGCCAGCTACTTCGCGGTTCCTATGGTACTCCTCACAATGAGTTTTAGGGCTTATGCCAAAGTACTTCCCACAGTTAAGCGGATAGGGATTATTCCCAAATCCGAACCTGCAACAGATGCGAAAAAAAAATTGGCAGAAATTTCACCCAGCGAGCCCAAGAAAGTGCTCTGATACCAGATGTGATGCACCTGCAACAATTAATTAACAAGAATATGCGAAATAGCAGAAATGACAGAACTCAGAATCACTTATATATTGATCACAGGCCACTTCGAGGGGGCAACCTCCTTTGAGCAAGCTCAATACAATTAACTTCACGGTGCCTTCGTAGGTCTCAACACACACTTATATACTAATTCTAGGCGCCAATACTATGGGTCAAAACCATGGGCCGTTACAAACTATGGATCAACAATACTACGGGCGACTTACAAAGCATATGCGCCAACAACAATAACATAAACTATTGATCAACAAATACTACGGGACGACTTACAAAGCATATGCGTCCAACAACAACATACTAACAAAGTAAATACATGGGTTCCTAACAAACTATGGTTCTTCGGTTCTACTATATGTGTGTATGTACAAATGTATGAATGTCTCTTTTATTTGTGTGCTTCATTTTGAATGTGACAAATGCCAATCTAATACATAGTTAGCGTATGCATCAGATATATGATTAACACTTCTCGAAACATGAATGTATGTAATTGAAACAAAATGGTGTTCCAAGAGTCTTACCCTTAGGAATTTCCGTAGTAGTGTAGGATCCCTCACACGGTACTGACCATTCAACTGAGACACAACTAGTTGTGAATCCAGGTGGACTTCTAAAGAGTGGATGCCATGTGAAATAGCATCCCGAAGTAGCTCAATCACGACACTATACTCAGCCACATTGTTAGATGTAGGACCAAAACAAGCACCTCCTGAAGGCACAACTAGATGGTCAGGTGAATAAATAACCCAAGCAGCAGAAGCAAGCTGTTGTGTATGGAAGCTAGCACCATCCGCAAAACCTAAGAACATAGGAAACTTTGCTGACATATATCAATCAAACGGAAGCTAATCAGCAAACTCGAAAACCAAAAGCAAGATAAAACTATGTACATAAATAACTATACAATAGTATACTGAAAGCATTAGCTCGAACTAGAAGTTCAAGCCTAATACCGCTTGAGGTAGATCCCATTCCTAGGCTCCTTCAATACATTTCCCTCATAATTCTCTAATTCATAGGCTCCTTTTTCCAGGACACGCCTCACAATGTAAGGACCATGCCACATGGGGTTAAACTTTCCTGCCCCTATGGGTTATTTAGCTTGGTCGTATAAGAGGACCAAGTCACCTTTAGCATACTACCTGGGATGGACAGACCTGTCGTATTGAACCTTAACACCATGTTTATTGGCATCTATAGCCACGTTGGCATCTCGACGTTGCTCGTCAAGTTGCTCAAGGTGGATTAAATGTTGCTCAATACCCATCGTATTAGGGAGGAGCTCTATGGCCAGTTTAAGTGAAGGGATTTCGCATTCAATCGGTAAAATCGACTCCACACCGTGTACTAGCTGAAATGGTGAGAACCCGTTGGCAGTATTGATTGAGGTTTGATATACCCACAAAGCAGGATATAACATAATGTGCCAGTTGTTCTTTCTTTGTTGGATGGTACGTTGGAGAATGGTCTTTAAATACTTATTGACTGCTTCAAATTGACCATTTGCTTAGGGATAGTAAGAAGATGAGTGTTCTTGACGAAACCCAAGCTTGAGAGACAAATCCTCCATCATTTTGTTCTGAAAGTGACTGCCATGGTTAGTGACAATCTCTTTCGGAATACCAAACCGAGTAATAATTTGATTGAACACGAAATGGACTGCTGTAGCACCATCGGCTTTTACGGTAGGCATGGCCTCATCCCATTTGGAAAAGTAGTCCATGACCACTATGATATGGTGATGCCGGCCCCCAGCCGAAGCTGGTTTGCAATCCATGAAATCCACCCCCCACTTGGTGAAGGGACTGACAGTGACGACCGGATGAAGGGGCGTTGGATGCAAGTGTATATTCCAAGAAAACACTTGGCAAGGGTGAAATCTCTTCACAGCGTTCATACAATATTTAAAGATGGAAGGCCAAAAATAACCAGCTCGCATAATATGTTGGGGTGTAGCAAGCCCGGATAAGTGACCGCCACATTCCCCAACATGGAAATCATTAAGCACCCGCTCCGCTTCTTCGTGAGTTAAGCAACGACAAAGAATAGAATCCTTTCCTCGGTGATACAAAGTGTCACCGACGATAGTATAATATTTAGCGTGATGTTTCACACGCCGTCGCTCATCCTACGAATAGTGCAAAGGAAACTTCAAATTTTGGAGATATATAATGACATCCCATACCAAGGGTCCTCTGACGAGATAAGAAACAAATGTTCATCCACAAAGGAATCTTCATGGATGACATCCTCATCAAGTCTTGGAAGGTCCGACATAAGCTCAACAAACACCAACGATTTCACCGACTTCGCCGAAGCAAAATCGAGATCAAACTATTGAAGGATCACAATCCATTTATTGTACTTTCCCCTATAAGGCGTCGTGATAGCATGAACTGAAACAGATTGATGTGCGATACAACTGTGGTCGTTCTAAGCAAAATATAGTGTCCTAACCACTGGACTACATGGACAGTCGCAAGCGCCAGCTTTTCCATGTGAGTATATCTCAGTTCAACGTCTACTAGATTTCTACTGAGGTAATAGATGACATGCTCAACGAGTGCATCATCAACCTGAAGTAAGACCATGCCAATCGTCTCTTGAGACGCAGGCGCATAAAGTATAAAATCTCATGCGAAGTTGGGTGGACTAAGCACAGGGGTTGATACCAAATCTTTCTTAAGGGCATTGAAAGACTGCTGGGATTTCTCATCCCAGATAAACGGTGTGTCTTTCTTCAAAAAGCGTGCGAAACCTTTGGTAATATTAGCATAATTGACTACAAAACGACGTAGAAAAGTATCTCTCCCTTGGAGGCTCTGATGTTGAAACAAGTTGTGCGAGGGAGGCAACCGAAGTATTTCCTCAACTTTAAGAGGATTGACTCTAATACCCTCTTTCGAAACTATGAATCCTAGAAGGAGACCTGACCTCACCGCAAAGATGCATTTGTTGGGATTCAACCGGATCTTGTAGCGTATACAACTTTCCAGAATCCAACGGAGGTATGTGGGGTGGTACATTCTCTTACGAGAATGGTTGACAAAATCATCCAAGAAAACCTCCATTATACTTTTAAGGTCGTGAAA
Organism: Larix kaempferi; assembly: GCA_027924585.1. Lineage (NCBI taxonomy): Eukaryota > Viridiplantae > Streptophyta > Pinopsida > Pinales > Pinaceae > Larix > Larix kaempferi. Next base: position 6,951,049 of record BSBM01000129.1, on the reverse strand, counting down.
GGCATAGGTCATGGTACGCTGAAACTTAGCTCTGGTTTTTTTAAGGCCGAAGGGAATTTTACGATATGAAAATGTACCCAAAGGACAAATGAAAGTGGTCTTATGTTGGTCCTCAGGTTTGATTTGAGTCTGGTTATACCCCAAAAATCCGTCCATGAACGAAAAAATCTCACTTCCCGCACAAGTGTCCAAGATTTGATCAATGAATGGCGTGGGGAAGTTGTCTTTCAGAAATATTAGCCATGTTCCCCTCCGCATAAATCTCATGTGAGCCCAAAAGAGCCACAGGGTGACCAACCATCTCAGCAAGAGTCGTCCTAAACTCTTCTTGCTCAGTGAGATCGAGGTTGGGAAGGAAATAAGAGTGATGATGCATATCCTCCCAATGTCTCTCACTACCACACATGGCCTCAATAATAGCTTCATCAGAAGGTAAAGTACCATCAAGGAAATCGTTCGAACAAGATGAGTCGACTGCCCAAACTAGCAGCGTAACGGGATCTTCCTCAATTGTCCGAAAAGAGGGGAGATACGGCTCTGCGGTTGTTATAGGTCAAACCTGAACCTCTCCGTCCGTGATCACCTTGAGCCGTTGATCACACAAAAGGACAACTTGGATGGAGGAGCATGTTGACCTTAGATGAGACTTTGACTTACTCCACCTCCTTGCAAGATTGGCAATAGACTAGCGCTTGTACCCTACTCCAGTGTGCAAGAGTGGCGCTCAAGCCTCATGAGCGCTACTCCTCTTCAATAGAGTAGCGCTCAACATTCAAAAAGTGATGAGCGCTAGTTTAACAACACAATAGTAGCGCCCTGGGCACTACTCCACTGAGAAATAGTAGCGTACACCTCAAAAGATGATTAAAAAAAATTAATTTCACGAAGAGGATTAGTTGCAGTTGGTTTCCCAACTTCCCCAACTTCCCCAACTTCCTCCATAACCATCTCTTGAGCTGAATTGCTTCCCTTGTCCTATAGATACAAGGAAGAATAAAGAGAGGGGTTAGAGACACGAATGCTATTGAGATACTTTTAAAGAGAAGCTTGCATTGGAGGAGGTTATGCTGGAATATATCCAAGCCAGAGAAGAGCAGGAGCCCAGGATCAGGTTGCAGGAGCATGTGACAAAGTCAGGTATACTTTGTATCATCAATTTGCATTTGACAATAAAAGGTTGAAGCATCTTTCTTGTCCCAAATTAAGTGTTCATTGAAGTTATATACTTGTTTGGATCGGCTTTGGTTAATATTGGATGTTTAAATTGCTTTGTCTATTTCATCATTATATATTATCCAAGATACGCTGAGAAAGGTACTTGTATTGCAGGCTTATTGAACGGGAGGTTGACTTGAGGATCGAGCGCAAGATCGAATAAGAGCTAGGATCGAACGTCATTCGAAAGGTATGTTCTCAAGACCTATAACCTATATCATTTCATAAACATCTCTGTAACACAGTTAGTATGCTTACCTGTCATCCCCTTTCAGTTGATAGTATCTGTTTCCTTACTATAGGGTAGTTTTTCCCACCAACAGATTGGCGACTCCGTTGGGGACAATTGTGTTTTTGCTCTAGGAAACCTTTCTTGTTTGTCTTCCTAGAACCATTTTAACTCTAATTTGCTGAGAGACCCTGTAGGTACCCCCTGCTTGTTTTTCTCTGCTTCACTCAGTCTTTTTTTCATCTTTTCAAAGTCAGTTTTTAACTTTTTAAGACCTGAGCGCTACTCTGTTATACATACAGTAGCGCCCATATGCTACTTTTCTATACATACAGTAGCGCCCATCTCTTCAGGAGTGCTAGTTTCCCTACTGCACAGTAGGGTAAATTCCTGTAGCCTTCTATTGGTTGTTTGGTTGAGTTTTTTGTCCTTTTGGGTGGTCTTCTGACTTTATTTTAGATCTCCTTGACTGGTATTTGAGGTTTATAAATTTTCTTTGAGTCTTAGAACCTTTCTTTGAGTCTTTTTACCATCTTTAGATCGCCTGCTTACTTGTGGAATGTTTGGACTATTTATAACTCTTTTTGAAGACTAGGCTTTGTTCTTTAGTGAACACTTCTGCTTATTCTTTCCCTGACTGTGTGTCGCTGACTTACAAACCTGTATGCTTTGCATTCACTGTTTGTAGCAACATTTTTTTGCTCTTTACCTATCTTATCCTTTGTTTTAGGGTTTGGTTTGTTTTGGAGCCTTTAGGGTGTCTTCTGAACTTGTTGAGTTCCAACTTTCCTTGACTTTTTGTCTTTTCTGGTTTCAAGTGTGTTTAAAGTGCTTTAGGTTGATTCATTTCTCAGTCCTTGTGTTAGTAGGGTGGTTGTTAGCTTGCTTGCCTACCGTTTTCTTGGCATAGTGGTCTTGTTAGGGTTTGATGCTTTGGGTCAGTCCTCTTGTGTTTGATTCCCATTTTTGAGTATCTTTCTCCTTTGTTTTCTCCCCACTTTGTTTCCGAGTATGAAGGCTTTTTCTTTTGCAAAAAACCTGTAGGACAAGTCTTTGTTGAGCTAGTGCCTTGACAGCTATAAGCTTAGGAACCATTTTTAGCCATACTTACACATTGCACATAAGTCTTATTTGCTTTCCATGTTTATAGTTCTTTTTCGTTTATAATAACAGAAAAAGAAAAAATTTGGTAGCTTAGGATTAATAAGGCTTATATTTGTTACAAGATAGCATAGATTATTTTGTTTACAATTTCAAAAGAAAACAAAAAAGAAATTTGATTAGATTTGCTCATTTTTTCAGTTTGGAAAGAACTCTAAATGAAAAAAAAGTTTTTGTTGTCGAAAGTTAGAATTTATGCACTTTTGCTTTTCTGTTGCAACCACGCCACACAAACGCACTACCTTTTGAGTAATAACAGCCCTAAAAATATTTAATAAAATTAAATAGAAACAATTTTTCTATTTTAGGGATACACTACACCAACTAGTCTTGGTTAGGATCTTGGGTTTAAATCACCTTAAACCACCCAAGATCACACATTACGCAAAAATTGTAGTTCGACTATCACAGGTAAATCCACTTCATTCAAAGCTTGCCTGGGATCTATGCAGTAGGTCTTGTGAGATCAGATTGTTGGGAATACTCCTCCTACTTTCTGTTTCGAGAATATACCAGGATTAGATCGTGTTTGGGGACTCTTTTGAGTTTCGGGCTCAGTTACCCTGCCCACGCCTTCTGATTCAATCAGAGACTGTTCCCCTAGGAGTTTTCAGTGTTGTGGTATCCTTAGTATCTGACCATAGGTTCATACACAGGTGACAACGGAGGGTATATCTGTTGTACCTAGGACAAACGTGGGAGGAAATCCCTTGCAGGTCTTTGGGAGGGTGGTTGGGTGATTCCAGCACTTGCACCCTTAGTCATTGTATTGTGGACCCCAGGTAACTGTTCTTCATCCTTCGTTGATCTGTTCTGGGCCCTCATCATCCCAGACTCTTCTCCGGAAGGCATCTTGTTTGCTTGGTTTGCATACTTAGGACTTTTTAGTTGGCATGTTGTTTGCCCCTTAGTCTTAGTGGCCACTAGGTTTTCTAGTTTTATTTTTATATATAATCGTGGAGAACCAAGAACTTCATAGATCGAGAAGGTTTCAAAACCTTCCGCCACTTAGAACAGAACCATTACCGCCAGCTAGACGACTGCAGGTAAACCCCAGTGTTCCTTTGGAAACCATTCCTGAAATAGAACTTCCTAAGGAAATTTTTACAACGAAAAATCCTGAAATAGAAATTCCTGAGGAACTACCACCTGAAATTGAGTTTCTTGAAGAACAACAAACTGCAACAGAAAACCCTGAAATAGAGGTTCCTGAGGAAACACAACCCGGTACTCCAGATCAATGAATTTTTAGTTCAATTGAGATTGAAGATCTCACTTCTGCGGAGTACAACACTCCCTTTAATCCTCCTCTGACTAATCCTAGAAATCCGCTTCTGTTACCCGTTGGTTTCTAGCAGCCCGATTACAGTGCATATAATTTATCACCTAGACATTTTGTGTCTAATCCAGGAGGCGAACAGGGAGTTCCACAAACTCCCACCATAGGTATGAACATTAACACTGTAAATCCTCCTTTTACTGCTACACCGAGTTCAGCACAGACAACCTCTGTGTCCACTCCATCCTTCAGTTTTAATATTGGCACGTTAGGTATGCTGAGTTCAACAACTATGGAATCTACCTCTACACCTAATTTTGGACCTAGCAGTACAGCCAATTTAGTGCCACCTCCTGTGATTCAACTGTCATATCATATACCCAGTACTTGGATTTCCACACCCGCTGTAGGGCCAAGTGCTTCTGCTACTGTGCTTGTCATGAGTACCATGACTGCACCGTCTACGTCAGCTACCACTAGTTTTAATACATTTGCAGGTCCCAACATGAATCAAGGCAATATACCTACAGGTAACGTCCCTTTTTCCTTATTTTCAAGAGGAGGGGGTAACATTTTTAACCAACAATATGGCGGGGCTAACACCCAGCCATAGTGGAAAAACCCACAGAGCACTAACCCACTTAAATATGGGTGGGGAAATTTCAATAATACTTTCACGCAACAACAGATGGAAGGGGGAAACCCCTACCAACAAGTGGCTGGGGGCAACCCCTATCAATAGATGGTAGGTGGAAACCCCTATCAGCAGATGGTCGGGGGAAACCCTTACCAACAGATGGTTGGAGGCAACCCCTACCAGCAGACGGCTGGGGGAAACCCCTACCAGCAGTTCATGGGTCAAGCTATGTGTGGTTCCCCCTTTTCGACCCCAGCTTATCAAGTACCGTCTTACCGACCTCGTTTACCATTTCTGGCAACTTTAAATTTTCCAGATCTTTCCAAGCTGACCAATGATCCAGTGTATCATAACGCTACATGGCCACCAGTTCCTACCAAGTTACCTTTGGACATTCCAAAGTTTGAAGGCAAAACAGGTGAGGACCCTGGTGACCATGTCACTACTTTCCATTTATGGTGCTCCTCGAACTCATTAAATGAAGATTCCATTAGATTGAGACTGTTCCAAAGGAATTTAACCGGTGTTACAACCAAATGGTACATTGAGTTACCTGCAGCTACATTCTTTAATTTTGGGGATCTTGTGACTGTCTTTTTGAATCACTTCCAGCTTCCTGTTCGGTATGATGCCAGAATAGACCTTTTGTCTACATTTAGGCAAAATAAATCCACTCATTTATATGATCACATTCAGGAGTGGAGAAGACGGAAGAGGCTCATTAAAGCCAACATACCTCAAGAATTCCTTCTTGAGTGGTATTTGAAATCACTCCTTCCTTACATTTCTAAGGAAGTAGCTACTTCTGGAGTGTCTAACGAGGAAGAAGCCATCCTACGGACCCAGCAGTTAGATCTCGTTTACGCACAATCTGGGTTACTATATGAGATCATACCTGATGCACCGCGATCGAATACTGATATGAGTAGACCTAAACCTGGACCACATGCTGACGGCATAGTGGGTTCAGTTGAATCTGCAGCTTTCGAAGCATTGACCAAACAGGTTCATGCCTTATCTGTCAAACAATCGACTGCAGAAGTTTCTTCCATCACAACCTCTCCTTCTAATTCTGAATCTGTCAACCAGGTTCAGAACAATCAAAAGGTCCATCGGCAGCCCAATAACAAAAATAAGGGAAAGAAAGGAGAGGGGAACCATCAGAAGCCCAAAAAAGAGAATGCTGAGGAGGGTAACAAAGAGAAAAAGAAGGTTAAGTTCCCTTGTAAACTTTGCAAGCAAGACCACCTTACTCACCAATGCCCTCTGCTTGAAGAAGCCCATAAGCTATTACAAGAAAAGAAGCCTGTCGTACTGAAAGATCCATTCCCTAAGGGGCAGAGCTCAGCTTCTGGCACCTCCAACACTAGGGGCACTACACATGCTACGGTTGATCAAAATTTTATTAACATGGTTAATTCGGTTGCACTCTTACAAACAAGAGCCAATAATTATACCCCAGACGCACAGAAAAAGGATAAATAGATTCCAGAATCCTCGACTCCACTCCACATACCTGTGGACCCAATGCCCAAGATCCCGAAAGGTGTCTTGAAACGGGCATCGCACAATCCCAACACTCAGGCCGCCTCCAACTACAATGTGGTTGAAGATTTAGCCTAGACCCCTTGTGCCATGTCTACCTTAGAAGTCTTGCAAAGTTGTCCTTTACAACGGAATGCACTTCTGGCAGCTATTGGAAGTATGGAATCCTCTAACATGTCTGCGCAATTTGATATGGCTGATATCAAATACCAGTTGCCCTACCACGTTGCTCTTTAGATTGAAGTCATCCATGGCCTAATGACCATCAGACGAGCTATCGTAGATGAGGGCATGTCGACCTCCGTAATGTAAATTTCCTGTTGGAAAGCTTTGGGTTCCCCCAAGTTAGCCCCTTCTAACACACTACTTACTGCATTTGATGGCAGGACTTTCTGTCGACACGGGGTTTTTCCATCATTTGATGTCACATTGGCCGGTAAGACAGTTGCTGTGGAAGTAGAATTTCTGGACGCTCCGCTTGATTACAATATGTTATTAGGCAGGAGCTGGACATATGCCATCCGAGCTATTGCATCGACAGTTTTTCGAGTTGTTATGTTCCTGTTTGAAGGTAAGGTCATTACAGTCGATCAACTTTCTTTCACTCAGAGAAATAACTAGACTTCTTCAGAGACCACAATTCCCTTAGTTGATCAAACCGCCCCGGTTAGTGAGAGTTTAGGAGCAGGGCTTTACGGGTCGATAATAGGCACTTTCGACCTTCCCTCCCCTGTTCTTTTTATGCGTTCTGATGTGGGTACTTCTACCGAAACATTCATGGTTGGTTTAAGAACTGATCCTTGGATCCTTCCCAGTACGTTAGAACCTTCTGTGCCTCCATCCATTGCAGAAGTGGCCTATATGGAAGCACAACATGCTGCAATGGAACATATCGTGACTCCGCCAATATTGGCTGAGTCAGATATGGACTATGCTTTGGCATGGTCACTGAATTCCACCAACTCGTTCGATTGTTTAGACACGGTTTTGCGTCTGATGAAGCCATCTTAGAAGTCATGATGGGCCTGGACCAACCAGGGGAACATATGCATCACAGGTCCTACATGCTTCCAGATCTAGACAGGATTGAGAGAGGGGAATTCCTTGTGAGACCCGGTGGATTTGTTGATTTGTCATCTTTTCCTTCTACTTCGAGAGCTGTTTATGCTGAGGGAAATATGGCTAATATATCGAGAACAATTCCGATTAACATTTCCACCAAACCCGGGGTCGTGGAAATTTTTTTTATTGGTGCAGACTGTTCTCCAAAAGAGATCGCTCTGTATACTAAACTTTTCAAAGAATTCCATGACATATTTTCTTGGTCATATGAGGAGATGACAGGTATTGAACCATCCATCGTGGAGCATGTCATCATGACATACCCTAACGCAAAACCTATGAGACAAAAGCTCCATCCTGTGAACCCTAGAAAAGTGGCCACCATCAAGGTGGGGGTTGAAAAGTTGCTTAAGGCCAGTTTCATCTATCCGATTGACATGACGGAATGGGTTTCAAACCCTGTTCTGGTTGATAAGAAGCAAGGTACCATTAGAGTCTGTACTGACTTCCGGGACTTGAACAAAGCTTGTCCAAAAGATAACTATCCTACACCGTTTATCGATCAAATCATAGATGCTTGTGCGGGACATGAGATGTTCTCTTTCATGGACGGATTTTCGAGATACAATCAAATACAAATCAAACCCGAAGATCAACATAAAAAAACTTTCATTTTCCCGTGGGGGACCTTTGCTTACCGGAAGATGCCATTTGGCTTGAAGAATGCTAGAGCTACCTTCCAGTGTGCGATGAATTTCACTTTTCATGATATCAAACACATAGTAGAACCTTACTTGGATGACCTCCCGGCGCGATCTCGAAAGAGACGGGATCATCCAGCTCATCTTAGACAGGTGTTTGAAAGATGCAGACAATATAAGATTCGTTTGAATCCTAATAAGTGTGTGTTCTGTGTCGAATCGGGACGTCTATTGGGATTCATTGTCTCCATTCGTGGCATAATGGTCAACCCGCTGAAAGTAGAGGCGATTGTAAATATGCCTCCTCCTTGCACCTTGCGACAAATCCAAAGTCTGCAAGGCATGTCTAATTTCTTACGGTGATTCATCATAAACTATGCTAAGATTACCAAAGGTTTTATGAGACTACTCAAACAAGACTCCTACTTTGTGTGGGACGATGCTACTCAAGCATATTTTGAAGCCTTGAAAAAGGCACTTCTTTCAGCACCCTTATTGAGCCCGCCAGACTATGCAAAAGACTTTCTTTTATATCTGGCAGCGTCTTTTAATACAATTGCTATAGTATTAGTTCACGAGGACGATACGCTCCAAGAGAATGTTGTCTACTATCTTTCTCATTCATTGATAGCCCTTGAGGTTAAATATTCGCACGTTGAGAAGTTAGCACTTGCCGCGATCTATGCGGTATAGAGGCTTCGTCACTATATACTTTTACGAACAACTACTGTGATAGCAGAAGTCAATCCTTTCCAGTACGTTCTCACTCGATGAATCATCAGTGGGAAATATAATAAATGGATTGTAATCCTACAGGAGTTCGATTTAGTCTTTCAATCGGCCAAGTCGAAGAAATCACTAGTGTTCGTTGAGTTAATCTCATAGTTTCTGAGTGACCTAGAGTATGTTGAGGAAGAATCATCATTCCCAGATGAACATATCTTCCTCATTGCTTCCTCTGACCCATGGTACGGGGATATCCAGAATTTGAGGTGTCCTACTACTTTTTCTCGAGAAGAGTGACGCAAGCTCAAAAGCCATGCGAAGAACTACCTCATCATCTCAGATACTTTGTATCGACGTGGGGTAGATTCCATTTTACGACGTTGCTTAACTCGAGAAGAAGCCGAAGTAGTATTAAATGATTCCCAAAGTGGATGTTATGTGGAATTCTGATTCCCAAGGCATGTCCAAGGAAGGAAAACTCGGTAGTTTTTCATATTTAGAGAGCCTAAAAAACTTAAAGGAAGCTCCATAACGTACTTTTTCGTAAAATTTAGTCCCTCGGTCCCGAAAAAAGTGTAAAACAATTCCCGAGAGAACTCTCCCAGTCGAGATTGACTGAGGTATACCTTTCTCGTAAATAGTCTAGACGGGCCGAAAAAGGGGTAACCTATCACCGAATAGACGACCTTTCAAATACTTTTACAAGTGTGAAAGAGTCAAGATCACTTGGCAATCTTTTCAATTTTAAGGAGTCTGAAAAGAGCTTAACTATGGACTCCTGTGGTCTTTTTCGTAAAATTCAAATTATTCTGGTCTGAAAAAAGAATAAAATACAACCAGGATAATACTTTCCTCATCGTTTAACGAGCATGAGTAAAGCTGACCGTACTCGACACCGTTTACTTGCGTTTGACAAGCACGACACAGGTGTGAAAGCGCTTGGAATCTTTTTCAAGTTTTAAATCCAGAGCACGAAAAAGATAAAGTGGGCTCAAAATGAAGGTCAAATTACGAATAAACACCGGTATGAATGCATCCCGTTTCTACCGCGGATCCTGTCAATAAATGCTCAACAACTGGACATTAGAAAATGTGAACAAGGGTTTATTTATTTGAAATAGTAATTAATCAATTAATTAAAAAAAATGTGAAAAAATGCTATATAAGGCATGGTAAAAATAAAAATTACTATTCATTTGTGTTTTTTACCCAAAGGAGACATTTTTACCCATTTTGGAGCAAAATTTCAAGGATCGATACCGGGAGTTCTGGGACACCATTTCGACTACCGTCTGCGTCAGGTAAGAGTGCTTGAGCCCCTCTTTCATTTCATGTAAGAAATTTTTGCTTTCACCAGGAAAAAATTAATTTTTTGGCAAGCCCTTTTGGGCAAGAATCGCCCTCCGTACTACCGCGCGGGGGCCCTATCGAAAGGCGTGGTACTGTTCAACAGTACCGCGCTGTAACCCCAAAATGAGGTGCGGCACTGTGGACTGCCGCGCGGTAGGGTGTCCTCCAGGCGCGGCACGTGCGAAATTTAAGTTCAAAAAATCAAATTTTCTCCAATTTTTTGCTGGAAGTAAGTTGTTAAATAGTTACTAATTGCTTTGTTTGCCTTTTTGCAGGGATTTGCAACTTATTTGGAGCAAAATGGTGAGTTGGAAAGAGAGAGAGCATGAAGCGGATGATTTTGCAGCCGAAAATGACTTACCAACCGTGACCGCATTGCGAGAATGTGGTTTGCTAAAGTTTTTCAAGACCAAAGGGATCCGCCAACAACCTAACCTCCTTACTCACCTTATCCAATTGTGGGACCCTGATACTCAAGCTTTCCGAGTGGGAGAGCATGTGCTTGAAATCCAACTCGAGGATATTTACTTCCTCACGGGCCTCTCGAAGAGAGGATCCCGGCCGAACTTTACCGGGTACACAGCTTCAGAATCAAGTACAGATGATTTGATTGCTCGATATTGCCAGGCGGGTTCGAGTAAGAAAAGTGGGAAAGTGGCCATAAAAGAGGTCACAAATCTTCCTTTTAAAACCTTGCTATTCACTATCACGCGTGCAGCGGGAACCGTGAGTCCACATCAGGCATCCCGCACACAGGTGAATCTCGCAGCAGAGTGTATGGGAGGAACAGTTTTCAACTGGTGTGATGCAGTGTTGTCCAATCTGAAGGAATAGGTGCACAAGTGTAGGACTGGGAAAAATACCCAGTTTGGCTATGGGAGCATCCTGGTCACTTTCTTCTTGGCTAGGGTGCCATTACTGCGTCCACAGATATCTATGCATCCTCGTCCACCTACTGAGCCATGGATGGCTCGATGGAGTGACTACGCTGGACGCCTCGGGGGACCTCAGCGGCTAGCCTTTGGAGAGGACTTTTTCTCTTGGCTAGAGGAGCAGATAGTCATGATTGACGACTATCCCTATTCAGGGGTAGATTTTCGTGAGGATATCGACTTGGCTTTGCCAGAAGATGATGACTGGGACAACTCTGGTATGACCTTCATGGATATGTATTTTTTCCTTTTTGAATATTTAATTTTTATTGCTTTTTTAGAATGTGAAAAAGACTTCTAATGTATAATCGTATGCATGTTGCAGACTGTGGACCACAGAGGCCAGCTGGATACTCTCCACTACATCGTGGTGGTGTTGATCGTCAAGCTGATCCTGTCGAAGAAGAAGATGAAGACGAGGCAGGAGGCGTCCGGGACATTGAGAGGAACCTGCAGGGATTGACTCATGGTATCCCTGCTATGCGGATGGATGACGTCCCTTACCACCTCCAGCGGCATACTGTAGGTGTACCTGGTCGTATCAGTCGACTTCTTCGCAAGGTGGTTCGAGCTGTGATGTGTTACCACCAGTAGCGGGAGGAGTCCGATGAGGGACATGATAGGTCTCCTAGATCTCCGTAGATGGTCTTTTGATCTTTTTGCGGCATGTACACGATATGTAGGCTTTGAGGGCCAATTTTTGTATATGGGATTTGATCCCCAATTTTGTCTTTGACACAAACTTTATGTATTTCGGAAAAAACACTTTTATATACAGTGATATGGACCTATTTATGATCTAAATATTTACAATGACTTGTGCATTTTAATTTTTATGATGTTTTTATGTATGGGCAAGATGCCAATTCAATATGTAATTAGCCAATGAATCAGCAATACAATTGAATTCTCTCGGTATGTGATGATATGTAATAAAATTAAATGATCGTTCCAAGAGGCGTACTCTTCGAAATAAACGAAGCAGCGTAGGATCGCGAACTGTGTAAACACGGTTTAGATGAGAGACCACGAGTTGGGAGTCTAAAAAGACCGATAAGGAGTCAATCCCGAGTGAAACAACCTCCGACAAGAGACCAATGACTGCATGGTACTCCGCTATATTATTGGTTGCAGGACCTAAACAATTGGCTCCTGAAGAAATCAACTCGCCAGTGGGGGAATAGATTACCCATGCTGCGGAAGCGAGATTCCGGGTATTTCGGCTTGCACCGTCGGCGAATCCAAAGTGGGCAGACATCTGCGCATAAAATCACGAGTCAAAGTAAGAGTGGATACATGAGGTCCACGCGCACACCAAAAAGCAAGCAAAAGCAAACTAAGTACATTATGTACAACAAGTATCCCGCGTAGGGTAACCTCACGCGTAGAAACGTTTGAGGTATAGCCCGTTGCGGGGCCGTGCCAATGGCGTACCATCACAATCGATTAGTTCATAGGCTCCTTTTTCTAAGACACGTTTTACGATGAAGGGACCGTACCACATAGATTCAAGTTTACCTTTTCCAAGCTTATCATGCATCTGATCATATGTAAGTACGAGGTCACCCTCATTGAAGACCCGAGGTTGAACGGATTTGTCGTATTGAGCTTTGACGCGTTTTTTGTGGGCTTCATTAGCCAAAGCGGCGTCGCGACGGGTTTCATCTAGCTTGGCTAGGTATAGAAACCGTTCCTCTTCGGAAGTAGTGTGTGGAAGTAGCTCTATGGCTATCTTGAGTGATGGAATTTCATATTCAATCGGGAGAATGGCTTCTAGGCCGTACACCAGTTGAAATGGTGTAAACCCAGTAGCACTTTTCACTGAGGTTCGGTATGCCCACAGTGCTGAGAACAGAGCTGAGTGCCAATTGGATTTTTGGGTACCCACAGTGCGTTGAATCATTCTTTTCAGGACTTTATTAATGGCTTCAACTTGGCCATTAGCTTGTGGGTAATACGGGGTTGAGTTTTCGTGGCGGAAACCCAGTTTGGCACTTAGTTCTTCGATCATATGGTTTCTGAAATGGGAACCATGATCGGTCACAATGGACTGTGGGACACCGAATCTAGCTATGATATGATTGAATATGAACTGCGCTGCTGTTTTGTCGTCTTCAGCATACGTAGGCATCGCTTCAGCCCATTTTGTAAAATAGTCGACAACTACTATGACATAGCTATGCCCCCCGGCTGAAGTGGGCTTACAGTGCATAAAATCGATGCCCCATTTGGAGAAGGGGCCGACGGCAATGACAGGATGGAGTGGAGCAGGGTGCGAGCATGCTTTGCTATGAAAGAATTGACATGGCGGACACTTCTTGACTGCTTCAATGCAGTCTTTGAAAATTGAGGGCCAGAAGTATCCTGCTCGCAGTATTTTCTGGGCCGTAGCCATCCCAGAGAGGTGACCACCACATGCTCCAGCGTGGCAGTCATTGAGAACGCGTTCCGCCTCATCTAAGGTCAAACAGCATCGAACGACAGTGTCGACACCACGGCAATACAGAGTATCGTTCACTATAAGGTAGTATTTTGCGTGATGTCTGATACGTCGTCGTTCATCGCGGGTGAGATCGGGGCGGAAGCGTTGGGTTTGGAGATATAAGAGAATATCCCCATACCACGGATCAGACGTGCTAATGAGGAACAATGATTCATCGGGAAGAGAATCAATGGGCTCGGATTGCTCAGTAGCACGGGGCAGATTACAAATTAACTCCGCGAAGACCAAAGACTTCTTGGACTTAGCCTTGACAAACTCCAAGTCAAACTCCTGAAGGATGACAATCCAACGAGAGTATTTGCCCCCAAGCACCTGTCGTGTGAGGATGTAATACATTGGGTTGAAGTCGGCTATAACAGTGGTCCGGCGGAGTAAGATGTAATGGCGGAATCTCTGGACAGCAAATACTGTTGCCAGAGCCAGTTTTTCAACATGTGAATAGTGGGTTTCGGAGTAAAAAAGACTCTTACTGAGATAGTATACCACATGTTCTATGTCGTTTTGGTCTTCCTGGACCAGCACCATACCGATGGTGGAAATCGAGGCTGCGAGATAAAGAATGTAGTCCCGTGTGTAATCGGGGGGTTGAATCACAGGATCTTTAGTTAAGGCAGCCTTTAGATTGTCAAAGGAGCGTTGGGCTTCATCATCCCAGATGAAGGGAACATTTTTCTTGAGAAGCCGCATGTAGCCCTTTGTTATCTCGGACAGATTGTAGATAAAATGGCGTAGAAAGTTTGCGTGCCCTTGCAAACTTTGAAGTTCTGGAATATTGGTGGGTGGAGGCAGGGCTAAGATAGCTGCTACCTTTGCGGGATCTACGCGTATCCCGTCTTTGGAGACTATGAAGCCCAATAGTTTTCCGGATTCTACACAGAAGACGCATTTATGTGGGTTCAAACGTATATTGTAGCGACGGCACCTTTCGAAAATGGCGCTTAAGTGGTCGGGATGTTCTTCTCGAGTTCGAGAGTGAGCGGGAAGGTCATCAAGATATGGTTCTACAATATGTTTGATGTCATGAAATGCGTATGACATCGCCCGTTGGAAAGCTGCCCCAGCATTTTTCAGGCCAAAAGGTAACTTTCGATATGCAAAGATCCCCCAAGGGCAGATAAAGGCCGTTTTGTGCTGGTCGGCTGGGAGGATATCGATCTGATTATAGCCATAGAAGCCATCCATAAATGAAAAGATAACACTTCCGGCACAGTTATCGATGATCTGGTCGATAAATGGAGTGGGGTAGTTGTCCTTGGGACAAGCCTTGTTCAAACCACGGTAATCAACACAGACTCTAATCGTTCCCTGTTTCTTGGTTACGGGAACGATGTTGGATACCCATTCTGTCAATGGGACAGGATAGATAAAACCAGCACGCAAAATTTTTTGAACTTCTGCTTTAATGGCGGCTGCCTTACGAGGATGAACGGGTCGAAGATTTTGCCGAACAGGTCGGGCGCCAGGGAAAGTTGGAATTTCGTGGACCACAATCGAGGGGTCTATCCCTGGCATTTCTTCATAACTCCAAGCGAAAACATCGCGGAAAGTTTTGAAGTAGGCACTATAGAACTCCGATTCGAGGGGAGTACATGTTTTGCCGATGTGCACATTTTCAACGATACCAGGCTTCACTGAAATATCGGTGGGAGTGGTCGCCATAAGATTGGCCAAGTTTCCTTCCGAAAATATCTCGTCGAGGGAAGTGGGGAACTTGGTTTGAACCATCCCGAGTGAAGTGCTGGGTTTTGTATTAGGATCAAGTGGCTGAATAGTGGGGAATGAAGATCGATGATGAAAATCTCCCCATGGTGGCTCATCACCGCACATTACCTCTATAATTGATTCGTCAGTGGGAAAAATCAAATTGAGAGGATCAAAAAGTGGTGGGTACGGATGAGTTTCAACCGAGAGCTGGGCCACGGTGTGATCAGTAGAACGGTCGACCCAATCGGTGGCTGATTGGATCGCGTTGTATGCTGCGAGGTTTCTGTTCAGAGGCATAGAGTTGCCGTAGTCTTTAATCTGAGAGGGACTCGGAATCACCCATGAATCATTGGACGGGGTGATACTCGATGAAATCATGCTAATTGGTTGAACATGGGTTCCAAGCTCTGGAAAAAATCCAATGAGGGATGAATCCTTCATGAGACCAACACCAATGTCTTGGAACCGGTACCGTGGTTGATCCAATAACGGGACGGTGTTGGCGGAGTTTGGATGGGAGTCTGGAATACAGTAATCCAATTGATCAATAGTGACAATTTTCCCTTCATGAGGAAATTGCACAGTCCGGAAGACTGTAGATGCTATGGCGGTCATGGCATAAAACCAGTTCCGTCCAAGGAGGAGATTGTAGTCCAATGGTGCATCTACGACTTCAACGTGTACGGATACTGTTTTGCCCCCTAGTTCAACACCAATTGATGGAATGAGTCCATAAGGTTGAAAACCGTGTCCATCAAACGCCCTGAGAGTAGTAGGAGAAGTGGTGACCTCGGGTGAGCCTAAAGCTCTCCAACAGTTCAAAGACATGATCGACGTGGAAGCACCTTCGTCTAATACTGTGCGATGGATGGTATTTCCACGGATTTTTGTATGTACTTGGAAGGCTAACTGATGAGAAAGCCTAGGTTTAGCGTGCTCCAAGTTAAACATGATGGAGTTTGAAGTATCCGGGTCCATTGCCCCCAGTGCTGAAAATAGGGTTCTACGCTGCGTAGGGCAGTGTTGGAGAACCTCGAGAGTCGACATTGCGCAAGGTGCTTGAGCCAAATCCTCAACAATGTTGTAGTTTTGGGCAGCTCGCGCATTCGGATTAAATGTCGCCTTTCGTATGGTGCCCTTGGGTGGGCGTAGCACTGTATCCATTAGTGGCCTCTCGATATGGAGATGACCGTTAGGGGGGGGAATAGGAATCGGATCTTCAACAGGAGATTTGCCTTTGGCGATCTCCGATTGTTTGTTTGAACTTGGAGGGTTGTCATACGTCTTTGAACGAGTGGTTATGTGAACCTCTTCGTTACTAGTCATCAGGATCTCGCGGTTTGTGGACGTCTCTCCGCGGGTGGGATTGGTCGGGTTGCCCCCTTGTGGGGATTCTTGGGCAACCATTTGCTGTTGCTGTTGGGGGAAAGGGTCAGTTAATACTGCTGGGAGAGAGGATCCTTTAACGAATTTTTTGACCTCATCCTTGTAGGGACAGTCACGTGTATAATGATCATCTTGACAAATCAAGCAGGGAAAATTAGCTTTCCGACGTGGTTTCTGGTCATTCTGGGTGGGTTGTGGCTTGGGGTTCTCCTGCTGGTTTTTCTTGGGTTTACCACGATTATTTTTCTTCTTTCCCCCGGATGGTTGTGACGTAGATTGGACTGCGTTCACTTCGGAAGAAACAGCAGGAGAAGCGGAAGCTTTTGAAGCGGCCTGGGTAAAAGCGGGAGAAGCAGAAGCTTGTTGTCCCGTCGAGTTGGTAGCAGGCTGAGCCTTGACTGAACCAACAATACCATCAATGGGTGGTTCAGTAGTAGGTTTTGTTGGATCAGTGTGAATGCGGGAGGCATGTGGAAGAAGTTCATGTAAAGTACCGGATTGAGTATATACTAAATCCATGTATTGTGCTGCCGAGATGGCTTGTTCTTCTGTAACCGGTCCGCGCATAGCAATATCTCTAGCTATGGGAGGCAAAAAGGATTTTGTAAACCAATCAGCAAGAAGCTGATCTGGAATAGGTGCCTTTATTAACCTACGGAGTCTTCGCCACTCGTGGATGTGATCCGAAATATGTGTAGAAGTGGTTTGACGTAGTGAAGTTAGCAGTTCTGTTCCAGTCTCATACCGGATGGGGAGCTGAAAATGTGTCAGAAACTGCATAGCCAAAGTGTTGAAATCATGAAAAGAGTGGTGTGGCAGCTCGATGTACCATTTTGCTTCCGTTCCGGTAAGCGTACATTGGAAGAGCCGAAGTCGGATGGAATCATCCATCAAGGAGTTGGATGAACACCAAAGATGGAAGGTCATCACGTGGTTCTTGGGGTCTTGCCCGGGCTTAGCATCGAACTTGGGAATGTCCGATGGTAGTTTGGCTGGAATAGGTGGCCAGTGAGGTTCATGCCATATAGGATCGTTGATAAGCCTCGACAAATCAGGTAAGTCAAGTGTGTCCAAAAAGGGAAGTTGCCGGTTGGTCTGCGGGTATGAGTAATAACCATGTGGTGCAGAGAATCCTGGAGGGCCCTGCATAGCATGCTGTTGTGTGTTATACCCATATGTGTTTCCCGTGTGGTATTGCTGGAAGTTCTGCGGATAGTAAGCCATCTGGTTAACCGGTTGACTGTAAGCAGCCGGTTGGTAAGTGTTCTGCTGAGTGGGTATGGTACCCCGAGGTTGTTGATACCCAGGAATGGTTGTTGTTCCTTGTTGGGGAAAAGTTCCTTGGAATTGTTGTATTCCAGGGATGTTACCACTATATTGTGTAAGTGGAGGATTTCCCATAGCAGGGTTGGGGGGTGGCTGCGACGGTGGTGTCCATGGAAGGCTCGTTCCTGCTTGAGGAACGAGTGGAAATTGAAGTGACGGGTTCCATGGAGTTGTAGCAGCTGAAGGGTAAGGGAAACCAGAATTCAAGTTGGGGGAAATATGAGATTGCCCCCCAACTTGGTTCCAGTTTCCAAAAAGTGAGTACCCCCCACTCTGTGGGATTTGATGATCCCAAGAAGGAAGCATGCCTGACGGGGGAGGTTGAGAAGGAGGTCCGGTTGGAATACCGGAATAAGGTTGCCCACTGCCAGGTGTGCTGTACATACCGTACTGAGCAGATGCTGCTGGTTGGGATAGTTGTTGGATGGAACCAATAGGTTGTCCGCCAGCGAATGGGTTGGATGACCCTATGAGAGGAGGTTGTTGAGTAGGAACGGGGTTCCCAACAAAAGGTTGTCCTCCAACTGGTTGGGTTGATGACTCGACGGGAGGAGGTTGTTGACCAACAATGGGGTTCCCAACAAAAGGTTGCCCCCCAGCTGGTTGGGTTGATGGCCCACCAGGGAGGGTTTGTATGTTGGAGTTAGGGACCATTGCAGTCGGTTTTCCACCTCCTGAAATAGTATAAATGGTGGCTGAAGGTGATCCTCCAGTCGAAACGGAAGATCCAGCAGTATGACTAGGTGTTCTTCCGCCGCTAGCCAAATATGATAGCATGGATTGGCCAACGGCGCCAAAAGTACCGATTTGCGGAGGAGGTCGTCCATATTGGACAGGTGAGGACGGAGAAAAAACTGGGTTATCCCTCATAGAATGTGCACCAAACATAGGTGATGACAGCAAATGTGGGGAATTTAGCCCAGGGGTATTGGCGTCGTCCATAACGTGTTCAATGATAGAAGGACCAATGAGAACTGGGTCCGAGTTCATATCCTGAAAAAGATTTTGGGGATCCGGCAGGAACCTAGGTATAGTAAAGTCCGAAGGTCCTGAGCCGTCTGCAAAGGAGTGATGAAATTCTGTGCTGGACGGGACGTTGGGATCCCTATAGGTAGAAGGACGAGAAACAGGGGGGTATCTAGACGCTGTCGAAAGCATTTGCTCTGTGTTGCGTCTAAATTGTGCCGATGCTAACGGAGAGTTCGCTAGGCTAACCATACTAGACTGGATGGAAGCCATGATTTCGTGTCCCGGTGGGAGGTTGGGTAGATGTAAAGTGCGAGGTACGTTGCTAGAAGAACTTGTCTCCTGAGGATGAACACTGGGTGACGTAGTAATAACAGGCGGAAGTTCCGTCTGGGAAGTAATGAAGCCATAATCAGGTTCAAAAGGTGTGTCAGGTAGACGAGTATCTTCAACGATCTCAACGTATCCGCCTGGGACTGAAATTAAGCCAGGTATGTCCTGGTCGGACCCTTCTGTGGTGCCAATAGATCCGTCTATATCATCGTAAAAAGTGTCTGATGGACGAGAAGTGTTGGCATCCGGTAGAAGGATGATCTCTGGTCTAGTACTCTGATTCGTGCTAGGTTCAGTTGCGGTAACTGTGTCTACTGTAACAGATAAATCTGGAATGACAGTAGGTGAGGTGACAGTGGAAGTCTCTCAGACGTGCTAGTGGTTGCAGAAGCTGCAATAGATTCTGAGACTGTGCTGTGTGTGGCAGTTACGGGCGTAACTGAAGATGTTGTACGTATCGGCGGTGGGATGTTGCCTCGACCAGCACCGCGGCCAGGAGGAGCAGGAATGCGTGATGCAGGCGGACCAGTAGTCCGTGGCGGTGGTGGTGGTGGAGGGCTTTGGCCCTGTTGTCTTCGTGATCTTCGTGGTAGATCTGACATGATGACAGGAAAATGAAAATCGGGGGCAGTACCGTAAACAAAGAACTCAAAAACTCTAATGCAGCCGAGTGTGCAAAAGAGGAGCTAGAAAAAGCAAGGCTCACAGGCCAAAAAAGCAAGCTCTAAAATCTATACTGAGACCGGTGTCTCAATAAGCGAGCTGATCAACAAAAGTGGCCAGAATGCCAACAAGCAGTCCCTACAAAGAAAAAATGACCCTCTATGAAGATGAGACACCAAGCAAACTCCTAACTAAGAGCTGGAGACCTCAACAGGCTGTATCCTTCGCAAGGTGATGAAATCCAAGTCGAACAATACAACATGAGAGACCGATATAAGAAGGATATCCCTCTACCGAAAGGGATCCTGGGTAAAAGAGCCCTAGTAGAATAGATACTAAGCTACCTCATTCATGACACGTCGGAAAAGGTTTTGGGCACTTCAGCCTTCCGAAGAAGACAGCGATCGATGTTGCCTTAGGGCTAAGTGGAGTGCGGTATTCCACAGAGTCCGTCCGGTTCTCAATCTCGCGGCCGTTTAACCCCTGAAAGTTAAAAACAGTCAGGAGGCCCCTCCACAAACTAGCTGTGACCGTGTCAATAAGTACTAGAGGATTTTAGTTCCCTAAAGACAACGACTATGTCTCAGATGAAAATGACAAGGGGGAATTATTTTGATGCCTATCCCCGGTGCCCTACCTAACTACCAATTTCTTTTGATTTCCTCAAGTGAGGTTAAAGTTGGTTGAATTAGGGTGATTAATTTTAGTGGCTTTCTTACTCAATCGGGTAGTGGACGTGAAACTTGATGGTGTTATGACGACTCAAACCATGCAAATAAGAATGAATCACAAACAAGCCTTTGTCTTCGATGAAATCTAGCTAAGGTAAAGATAGAGGTTCTTCGATCAAATATGCATAACAATTTTCACAAGCAATCAAAGTAAAAGATTTTTCTTTTCTTTTTGATTTATAAACAAAGCCAAACTGAAGTAAACACTCTTTTCAATGCACTGATTTTACAATCTACAATGCTTCTATAATGAGAATTTCTATGGCAAAATTAATGGTTCATTTCCCTATGCAAAATACCACTAGACTTTTCAATTTAAACAACAAAATTTGCTCTCAACCAATGATCTTTTTAATTTACTGAAAATGATAACGACAATATGACTGTAAAAACTACAGTATTCAGTAACAGAAGACAGTGGTGTTGAGTTGGTTGTGGGGGAAAAAAAAAATCAAGTCAATGCAATCAGGTTGAAAAATGACCAATATGTCAAAAGTGCCACTTAATTCAATCAATCAATCAAGCTCACAAACTAGGTAATAAGCACACCATAGAGACTGGAAATTAACCAGGATGCTAACAGGCAACAGTTTAGACTATCTGAGGCAGAGAGAAACTCAGGAAACCAAGCAAAAAAAATAAAAATAAAAAAATTTAAACACTTGCAGACACTACCGCGGGTGATAGTCTGGATGAAGCGCGGCACTGTAACAGTACCGCTCTGGTACTAAGGCAGAGGGCGCGGTACTACCACGCTGGAATCAGTTATAAGGGCGCGGTACTGTGGCAAGGGAAAGAAAAAGCGCAACTTGAGAAGAAAAAGTAAGATTTTCAGGGTTGTTGCTGACCCAGGGGACTCAGTAATTAAACAGGGAGATAAATACTGCGAGGAGGGGTGAATAAGGGTCAAAAAGGGACCAAGATTCAGACTGGTTTGAAGTGCAACACAAACTCACAATTCAAAGATAAATGACTGTGAATTGAATCAATCAAGCAGTAATCATCCCCAGTGGAGTCGCCATTCTTGTTATGTGGAATTCTGCCCTACGGATAAGTCAAAATTCCCTTAGACTAAAGCAGACTTCAACTAACTCTAGGCTAAGAACAAAACAAAACAAATGCTACCTTGAATCCCTAGACCTAACAAACATCTCAGGATTAAAATGCTGAAGAGAATAGGAGGAGTTTAACTGACCTTCTATCCAAACGCTTGTTTTTGGTATTTGCTCCAAGCTCCAAGCCCTCACAAATGAACCTGTTAAAATGGAACCAAAATACAAGAATGCACTATTCTCTAGCAACCTGAAACATGAGTTAGGATCTAAATCTATGAAAGATACAAATCATATCATTAAAGCAAGATTAACACAAATGATTTGGGAAAACAAGACAAGTTATTCCATTACAATTTGGAGAGTACTTACAAAAGTTGCTTGATGTCCAAGCCAATCTTCCAACTCCAAGTGTCTTCTCCTCTAGCTATCTCCACAATGCTGTAAGACCATAAGTTTGGTGCTCTCAAGGGTCCTCCCCTTTTCCAATGGCATGCCTCTCTTTTATAGTGAATGGTGAGGTTAACCAACAAGAGAGATGGGTGGATCTAAGGAGAGATAAGTGGATCATGGTTTCTAATCGAAGGAGATGAGTTGGGATCGAATCAAGGATTCCAATCTTCCATTATCTTCGAAAATCCAAAATCCCACGAGCCAAGGGAAAAAAGCTATTAAAAGAGTACCGCGTTTTGCAAAGACTACAGAACGCGGCACTGCCGCGCTTTGGGAAAATATCAGCACGCGGTAGTGTCTAGTACCGCGTTTTGTCAAGCTGGCAATGCGCGGTAGTGTATGTGAGTAAAGCCTAAGGTGGGTCAAAACTTGCCAGGGTGGATTCACCTTCAAGGTTGACTCATCATCTGTCTCTTCTGGATGGTTCAAAACAGTAGGGGAAGTGTCGTCAACTTGTTTTGTGATGGGGATGCGACACTGTGAAATATAGAGGTATAACAGTGGAGCTTGTGGGGGACATCTTTCCAGGTTGGCAACAGCTTAGAAGATACTGTGTGCCGGATATTTTTGGCCCACGATCTTTAAAGATTGTGTGGAAGCTGTGAAACGCTGTCGTCGGTGTCAGTTTTTCACTAAGAAAATGTGGGCACACCCAGCTCCTCTTCATCTTGTGATTACAGCAGGTCCCTTCACAAAATGGGGGGTTGATTACATGACTTGCAATCCAATTTCGGCTGGAGGACATCATTACATCATCATTTCCGTTGACTACTTTACTAAGTGGACGGAGGCAATGCCTACTGTCAAGGTAGATGGAGAAATTGCCGCTTATTTCGTGTTTAATCAGATTATTGCACCTTTCGGCATACCTAAAGAGATAGTGACTGATCATGGCAGTCATTTCCAGAATAGCATGATGATCGAGTTGTATACAATGCTTGGTTTTCGATAAGAACATTCGTCTTCATACTATCCACAGGCGAATGGACAAGTCGAAGCAGTGAACAAAAATTTAAAGGTTATACTGCAAAGAACTATTAATGCCAATCGAAATAACTGGCACATCATGCTATACCCAACTATTTGGGCTTACCGAGCTAATGTTAAGATTGCTACCGGATTCTCTCCCTTCCAACTTGTGCATGGGATAGAAGCAGTCGTACCGATTGAATGCGAGATTCCTTCGCTAAAACTAGCCGTTCAGTTACTACCGGATACTTCAATACTAGAAGAATGTTTGTTACACTTAGAACATCTAGATGAGCAGCGCCGCGACGTGCTCACAACAAACGAGGTCCACAAAAAATGAGTCAAAGGACAGTATGACAAGTCCGTCAGACCTAGGGTTTTCCTTGAAGGAGACTTGGTCCTACTTTGGGATCAAGACAAAGAACCCCTAGGACCTGGCAAGTTCAAGTCCAGGTGGCTCGGGCCTTATATAATTTCCAAAGTACTAAAGAAAGGTGCCTATGAACTGATAGATTACGAAGGTAATAAGCTGGCCGAGCCCAGAAATGGGCTCTACCTGAAGAAGTACTACGCTTAGGCTGACGTGCTTTTTCTTGTAACATAGATGTATATTTTTGTAGAGTTAGTTTTTTGTTATGCTTGTTAGTCAATCTTATGTGTGTTTTTTGTTTTGTGTACCAGATTTCGACCGAACACTTCTTAGGATTTGCTAATGGTGCCAATCGCCACACCTGTCAGTTGGCTGCAACAGCTTGGGTCATTTACTCACCCGTTGGCCAACTTGTCTCTTCGGGGGGGGTTTTGTTTGGGTCCCACCACGAATAATGTAGCTGAATACATTGCAGTTATAGAACTTCTTCAAGATGCTCTCAGTCATGGCATTTCGCATTTGGAGGTAAGACTTGACTCACAACTAATTGTATTATAGTTAACAGGTGTTTACCAGATTAGAGATCCTGGTTTGCTACGTCAGTTTCTATGAGTTAGACTATTGGAAAGATAGTTTGATTCTATTATATATGAACACATTCCATTAAATTTAAACGCATTAGCTGATTCATTAGCAAACTCTGTGTTAGACTGGCATTTGTATCATACATTTTCATAAACAACATTGCACACATAAAATTCAAACACATACACATGTAAATAACCGATATTGTATATAGCCAATACTGTATCAAAAAATATATGAGTTTTGGATCACAAGTCTATCAAGTCATGTCATAAAAGTACAAAACTGGGCACAGTGGCCTCAAAAATATACATAGAATGTATCCCTCTCTTATGGAGAAGGAGGGGCCTCATCATCATCTACTGCATTGCGATAACATATGACTAGCCTAGCTATCTTCCGCAGCACCCTAAGCCATGCTGGGGGCACCCCAATTACATATTCCTGAATATCAATAGGTATTTGATCCATACGGCATGCAGGAACTTCATGAGTCAATCGACTCACTTTTCTCTCTATGGTCCCCAACATAGCATATGCTGTAGTAATATCAGCTGGCCTCACAAATATGGTAGGATGTCCCTCGGGACGGATAGGACCAATGTCTGCATATGATACTTGTTTGGCACTTCAAAATTCATTCATAAAAATCAAATACTTGAAAAGTTTGAAAAAATTAAATAATTCTCAAATTTAAACATACCAGTAGCTCCCTAGGCTCCACCCGGAGGAAGCGCCAGTTCTGGATCATGGCGGAAATCCAATCCAGCATATGGAAACTGCTCGAAGGCGGGCACTTGCCTCTCCCACCACCCCCAGAAATCATCAGTATGATAACAGTAGTGACTTTCCCCACCACTCTGGTAGAGGAATATGTCACCCCAATGGCCTAGTCTGGGCTCACGGGGGTTAACCTGAGGTAGAGGCATCCCCAAGCTAATAGCAGGCATCCTTTCAAAGAAGAAAGTACACAAAATGCTACCGTACCCAAATTCTTCATTTTGCCGGATTTGCAACCTGTCAATTGAGCTTTCATGCTCACCGGTAAACTAGTACACCAATCGTATACATGACCTTGTAAGCATTGTACACCAACATGCATAGAGTTCCTAGAAGCTAGGTGTAGTGAGGCACTACCTGCCACTCAGTTAATCATACTCACTATCACCTTTAAGGGGAGGCCTTCAATGGTAGAAATCAAGATTTGGCTTCCTGATTTCTCAGCTCTAGCCACACAATATGTATTCAAGTACTCTTGCATGGACCCTATGCCCACACGAGAAGACCCCTTCAAATTTATTACATCTCCCCTCCGTGAGAGACCAGTAATGAAATAAATGTCATCAACTGTAAGCTCCAAAGTTTGCTCGCGGATGACGAAGGTATTGGTATCCACATCCCAGTACTGAATCAGTCTTCGAAATAATTTGTTTAGGGCCCTCATATTTACGGTTCGATAAAACTTCAATAAACCACATATTCGGAGAGCATGGAGAGTGGCTGGGTCTTGCATGGCCAGCCTATCCATGTCCTCATGTTCTCTCTCCCTCCATTGAAGAACCATCCTACACAAAAAGTGACAATTTTTCAGTCTCGGCGCTTGTTTTTACATTTTCAGGCTTGAGCGCTACTGTGTACACTACACAGTAACGTGTGGGCGCTACTCTGTGTGAGCATAGTAGCGCTCATCTACTTCACACGCTACTGCTTTTGTTACACAGTAGCGCCCGCGCACTAAACGTTGTGAGCATTGCTTGGAAAGCAGTTTTAGGCTCAAAAATTAAAAACTAAACCATAAAAATGCAAGTAGGGAGGATTCTAACTTACTTGGTGGAAGAAGAACGGTGTTTGGATGCTCGAATTGATCGCCACCGAGATTTGAAAGTGCAAAGTTTGCCCCAATTTTTGCCCTACAAAACCAAATTGGAAATTGAGTTTTAAAATGAAATTATATATATGAATTGGATTTTAATTTTTACCCACCATTGTTTAGTTCTCTATAGTTTCAAATTTTATCAAAATGACCTAATTAATCAATTAAAACATACACATGGTGCAATACTAATGTTCACTTATCCGACTCTCATTTTTCCCTAAATTTTTGTCGGATCGATCTCCTAAGATTAAATTTCTCGATGTTAGACCTTGTCAACTAGTTAATAGTTCAAATTCATATATCATTCGAGATTTTTGTCGCGTTTACTAATATTTTGTTGAAGACCTAGTTTTGGCAGATTATGAAGCTATGATCCCAGAAGCTGACCTTTAAGTCATTTTAAGCTCTTGTTTGGACTATTTAAACCTAAACGAGATTTCCAAGCAAGCTTTTCCTCTTCGAGCTCGTTAAAGTAATCGAAGGCTCATCCACTCAGGTATAGAATTACCCCTTTTCCGGGCCTAGGTGGATTAACTACGGAAAATGTATACTCTAGGTATACTTCTGTATGCGCTAGAAGAGTTCTTCTTCCTTTGTTTTATACTTTTTCGGGGGAGGAGACTAACTGCATGAAAAAGGACCTTTTGGAGCCTTTCTTTAGGGTTTTCAGGCTCTCTAAACATGAAAATACCAAGCGAGCATTCACCTACTCGGGCTCGATGTGAAATCCAGGAGAGGGTAAGTAGAGGACTGTTTAAGTTTTTCAACTCTATAAACAAGAAAATACCGCCGAGCACAGACCAATCCAGGATCAATATAAAATCCACGGATAGGTGAAAAGAGGATTGTTTAAGTTTTTCAGACTCTATAAATAGGAAAACACCAGCGAGCATTAATCTGCCTGGGGTCGATACTAAAATCCACGAGCAGATATATGGAGTTATTGTTTAAGTTTTTCAGACTCCTTAAAATTGAAAACACCGGCGAGCAAGAACAGATCTCGGCTTGATATTAAAATCCAGAGATTAGTAATATAGAGTAATCTTCTATCTCTTCTTCAAACTCTGTAAACAATGAAGGAGGTCCTGAGTCTTCCTCCAATGGGCTCGTTAAACTTTTTACATGGTTGGATCTATTGAGTTTTCATTCTTTCTTGGACTCATTAAAACAACAAGAAAGGTATTCTTTTATCTAAAAAGAATAAGGGATGGGAAAGATGTGTCATATCTTCAATGTCAAAGGCAGTTCAGTCAGTTCTATCCTTGAACACAGTACCTACTTGAGTCTATCATGTCGGTTGGGTTTAGTTTTTGACCTCAGGGTGAACCTGATCTCCGAGTTGTTTACTCACCCGGTTGGTTATTCTTCCAACCATATGGAGGGTCTGATAATGTCTCTTACATTTCAGGCTTATCATTTACCCCATTATGTCGAAAATTTCCTGAATCACTTTGTGTTGTGCTCACTGTTCAAGGATATACCCTGTGTCGGCCATTCTGCAGTTTACCTTGACCTCATGTGTCGACCATCCTAGTGTCAGTCTTGTTACATATTACTCCATATCATCTCATACCAGTTGAGTGTTCCTCGAGTTGGATGATGGAGGATGCCTTAAGGCCTCCCTTCCAATGAAATTCTTCCCATCGACATCAACTCATTTTACTCTGGGAATGAAGTTTAGAGTTTTGGTTAGTACCTTGGAGATTGCAGTCACCAATGGCAATTTTCCTCACTGTTGAATGTTGAGAATACATCAATGTCTCTTCTTCTATAGGATCCCCAAGTGTTCGAATCCAAGTCCATCTATTCACACTTGGAAGATCGTACTTGGTACCTTGGGCCCCATCATCATTATCGATGGAAGTCCTCGCGTTTGTTAACGGTATACATCAATGACCGGTAATCAAACGACACCCCCCATGTTTGACTATCAGCTCATCTATTCACATGGTTAGGGTTTATACCTAGAGTTGTTTTGGATGAAGACCTTGGCATTTTGGATGACATTACCTCAGTCTGTTATCACCCAAGTTGCGCAAGACTGAGCCTCACTTATATTCGGTTCTCCATGAGACATAGATCCAGTTTGTTGTTATGGCTATGATTTCTAAGTTTGACATGGATCCACACTTGTATTCTAAGTGGCCATGCTATATATACATCTCCTTGTTATGTATCAGAGATCATGTTATTTCACACTGCACATCTATCTGATGTCAAAAATGTAATTGCTCCCTGACCTTGATCTTTGTTTCAGGTGTTCTTGTGACTTGTTTCTGCGGTTCCTTGCTCCTCCTCTGGCTTGGGATTATAATGTATTTTGGCCATCATTTCCCTCTGAACTCACACATTAGGGGGCATCTGTTATAGGTCAAACCTACACCTCTTTTTCCGTGATCACCTTGAGCTGTTGATCACACAAAAGGACAACTTGGATGGAGGAGCATGTTGACCTTATATGAGACTTTGACTTACTCCACCTCCTTGCAAGATTGGCAAAACCCTAAAATTTCATTTTTAGACATGAGCGCTACTCTACTTCAATAGACTAGCACTTGTACCCTACTCCAGTGTGCAAGAGTGGCACTCAAGCCTCATGAGCGCTACTCCTCTTCAATAGAGTAGCGCTCAACATTCAAAAAGTGATGAGCGCTAGTTTAACAACACAATAGTAGCACCCTGGGCGCTACTCCACTGAGAAATAGTAGCGTACACCTCAAAAGATGATTAAAAAATAATTAATTTCACGAAGAGGATTAGTTTCAGTTGGTTTCCCAACTTCCCCAACTTCCTCCATAACCATCTCTCGACCTAAACTGCTTCCCTTGTCCTATAAATACAAGGAAGAATAAAGAGAGGGGTTAGAGACATGAATGCAATTGAGAGACTTTTAAAGAGAATCTTGCATTGGAGGAGGTTATGCTGGAAGATATCCAAGCCAGAGAAGAGCAGGAGCCTAGGATTACGTTGCAGGAGCATGTGACAAAGTCAGGTATACTTTGTATCATCAATTTGCATTTGACAAAAAAAGGTTGAAGCATCTTTCTTGTCCCAAATTAAGTGTTCATTGAAGTTATATACTTGTTTGGATCTGCTTTGGTTAATATTGGATGTTTAAATTGCTTTGTCTATTTCATCATTATATATTATCCAAGATACGCTGAGAAAGGTACTTGTATTGCAGGTTTATTGAACGGGAGGTTGACTTGAGGATCGAGCGCAAGATTGAATAAGAGCTAGGATCGAACGTCATTCGAAAGGTATGTTCTCAAGACCTATAACCTATTTCCTTTCATAAACATCTCTGTAACACAATTAGTATGCTTACCTGTCAGCGGTGGCTTGTTGAATATCTTGGTAAGCAATCTCAACAGCAGATAGTGGGATAAACATCCCGACGTGCGCAATGTCTCCAGACGTAGAACTCGTGGATGGTAAAGTCCATGGATCATCAAAATATGAAGTCCGGAATAGTACATTATGCAAAGGAGGAGATGTATTGTTGGAAATGGTTCCAATAAAATTCATGGGTGAGGGGAAATAATAAGATCCCATCAATGAAGGGTACATACCAACACCCATGTTCCCAGTTTTCGGCTGAGAATATGTAACCTGCGGGATTACTGATCCCGTGGATGCTTCAGGAGGAGGATTAACAAAATCCAGCTGATCGATTGTCACAATCTTGCCTTCGTGTGGAAAGTAGATAACTCTGGATATAGTAGACATGACAAATTTTATAGCATACATCCAATTCCGACCCAGTAAAAGGTTGTAGTCGATGGGCGCATCGACCACTTCGACTTCAAGAGGCACAGGTTTACCCCCCAAGCGGACAACAAGGGAAGGGATAATCCCATGTAGCTTAAATGACCGACTGTCAAATGAAGTGAGCATGGTTCTAGACGTGAGTAGAGGAGGAGAGCCAAGATATTTCCAACAAGCTAATGATATCACTGACGCAGAAGCACCTTCATCAACCACCATTCTTTTGACGAAATTCTTAAGGCACTCCACATGGATTTGAAAAGCCACGTGGTAAGGTAAGCGAGGTTGAACATCAGTAGTGTCCAACTTGATAACACTGGGAATTACCCCATCCTGAACTCCTAATGCACTCAAAAGGGCATGCCTTTGAGAAGGACACACCTGTAAAACTTCAAGAGCCGACATGGCACACGGAGTTTGGCCCAAATCTTTTATAATGAAGTAGTTCTGGGTGACTCGGGCATTGGGATTATGCGTAGAGTGCTTAAGAAAACCTTTCGGTATCCGCAGCATAATAGATGGCTTCTCGATATGAAAGGAATTATCAGGAGGAGGGGGAGGCTCACTCCCCATATTAGGTTGTGGTGCACCATAATCGCGTTGACGAGTAGCAAGAGTAACCTCCGATTGACCCATATTCATGCATCCATAACCACTAGTATTGGAAGAATACGTTGCAGTCTTATTGGGTCCATAACTAGTGGCGGCAGCATGCGAAGCCATGTTTTGATGATGAGGAAGGGGATCCTTCAACACAGCTGGGCTCTGTGCCAAATGGTTCGATGCTTCTTCGATTCGAGGACACAAATGAATAAGATGATCTTCCCCACAAAGCTTACAAGGAAATTTCACCTTATGCCTAGGTTTACGGTACTCACCAACATTTATGCCTTCCCGAGGAGGGTTGGCATTCTCTTTACGAGGGGTATTGTGATTGCTATTGTTGTTCCCATTGTTTCCACCCTTACGGTTGTTCCTCCCCTTTTTCTTACCAACAGGTTGCTGGTTACCCGATGGGTTTGTTGTTTGCACAGTGTGTACATCGGACGATGGGGTGGAAGTGGACAAGGTGTGAACCTGTTTGGGAGTAGACTGGTTTAGTGACAAAATTTTCATTTGACTAGCCACCAAATCTACAGGGAAAGTGGTTGCAGATCCCACAATGCCATCAGCATGCGGTCCAGGAACTGACTTGGGCTCATGTCGTGTTCGCGGTGCGTCTGGAATAATGTCATACAAAATGCCAGACTGAGAGTATAGTAAATCTAACTGATGGAATTTTAAGATGGCTTGCTCCTTAGTCATAATACCAGACATCGAAACATCCTTAGCAATATATGTAAGTAGAGACTTGAGGAACCATTCCAACATAAACTCTGGAGGAATGTTGGCTTTCACTAATCCCTTCCATCAACACCACTCTTGAACGTGGTTAGAAATATGTGTGGCCTTATTCTGACAGAAGGTAGACAAAAGTTCAGTGCCAATATCGTAGCGAACCGGAAACTGGAAATGATCCAAGAAAACCAAAGCGATCTCATTGAATCCCCTATAAGTGTTCCCATGCAACTGAACATACCACTTCGCGGCTGCCCCTGTGAGGGTGCATTGAAATAGTCGTAATATAACAGAATCATGATTCAACGAATTGGAGGAGCACCAAAGGTGAAACATTGTGACATGATCACCTGGATCCTCACCACCTTTCCCCTAGAACTTAGGAATGTCCGAAGGGAGCTTGGTAGGGACCGGAGGCCAACTAGGGTCGCGACACACCGGATCATTCGTGATCTTCGAAAGATCTAGAAGATTCAAACGTGCAAGGAACAGGAGCTGCAGCTGGAAATCTTGATTATAAGCCCCCATAAAAGGTTGGTTGAACGGAACCGAATTATAAGGTGGACCAAAAGCTTGACCATGAGCATTAAACTGCTGATTATGCGGACCTGACGGACCATAAGCTTGACCATGGCCATAAGGTTGATAACCTCCTCCGACCTGACCCGTATGAGAGTAAGCAGGTATATAAGTGTTTGGAGCACCGTATTGAGGTGGGTTGTACTGGTGGCCAGCTCCGACTATGTTGTAGTAAGGGTTGCCACCATAAGTATGGGGCATATACGTACTATGCGTAGCAGGAACCATGTTGTAATGACCATAATGGTGAGGTATATTCCCACCCCTAGCATAAGTATTAGGATTAGCGTGAGCAGTCATGTGGTGACCATAAGCATGAGATGTATTCCCAACCCCAACATTGGTGTTACTAGTAGCAGGAATGGTGGCGTTATGACCATGAGGATAAGATATATTTCCACCTCCTACATTAGCATTATTAGTAGTGGCAGTGGACGCAAAAGTATGCGGTATATGTCCACCCCCGTGGTTGGGAGGAGCATTAACATTCGTAAAAGCGGTCCTAGGTTGACGGGTAGCGGCATGTGTATTAGGTGGTGGATGGCGAGTCGTGTTGCGAACAATGTTCCTATTAGGTTCGGTAGCCCTATGAGGTGGTCGTCTTCCAACATTAGCATTGTTAGGAGGAATATGACCGGTCCCCATACTATGTGTGTGAGTGGACAATGTGGTGCCCCCAGTGGGTGCAGTGTGGCTAACACCATGTCTAGTGCCATCCTGACTACCAAAAGCAATGGGAGGATCAACTGTATTGTAATTAGGAATACCGTATGAGAATGTAGTAGGGATGACCGTAGAGCCTATGTCATCATGTAACTCTGGAATCCCATATAAATAATTATGTGGAAACGAAGGATTGAACGGGTCATCCTCGGGTGGATCTGGACCAAACAAACTAGGATGAGTCTCGGGTGGATCCGGACCAAACAAACCAGGTTGGGTCTCAGGTGGATCACCCCCCCACACCTCACGAGGAGTAGGGGTGTCTGAAGTGTGCTCAACTCTACCCGAAGGAATGGTAGGGATTTATCCCATGCTAGAATGTGTAGTCATGGCATCGATGACGTATGTCTTGTAAGAATCCAAAGATTCAGAGGGAGCTTGGCGGCGTCCCTTCTTGACATGACGTGAAATCTTGGCAGCTAGTAAACCAACCAACTGACGAGATCGACGGAGAGCAGGACTCCCCGCCATGATATCTTCGGAGAGACTATAAAATCACAATGTCCCCTAAAGGCCAACTATCAATAAAAAATAGTAAATCAAAAGCACACACCTAGAGAAACTACAGGCAAGAGAAGACAAACAAAGTGGCTAAATGAGCTCCTGACACTAGAGGCGATATGTCTCGCCTAGGAGAGGCTTGAGACTCCCAAACTATAGCCGGAGGTAACAAAATTAGTTATAGAGGCACCCAGGCTTCACTGTGTGCAAAGGGCCGTAACCCTCAGCAACAAACAACTGTGCTGTCCAACCCCTATCTGACTCAAGACACAAACAATATAACCACTGCAAGTACCCTATGCAATACCTAGGTAAGGCAACTATGGTCACCGCAGTATAACCAATGCTCGGGGGGACAGTCGTAGGTGAGATCCGTCATATGAGTAGGGTAGTTGAGCCCAAAACTCAATGAGGGTCAAATCCCCCAAGACTCCCCAGATATGAACAAATCCTAGAAATATCTCCCACGTTCAGCTGGTATTGGAGGGATATCTCTGCAACTAACCTCCTGTGACCTCGTGCTTAACTCTGGTCTGAGTAGAGCTTCCTGAGAACACTAATGTATACCATATATTTCACCACTCCCTGGTCAGACACGTAATGTTTCATCTAGTAGTCTTGGATTGTTAACTCACAATGATCTATTCCAAGACTCTAAACCTATGCTAGTTGGTGTACCCTATAAATAAAACCGGTCTAATCAATTTTAATACTAAGCATTGATTTTAATGGCTGTGGTTACTCAAAGGATATGGTCGTGAAACTAGTTATGTATATGACTCAATAGTATGCAAAATCATCAAATCCTTGACTCATCTATCCAATAAAAAAAATGCCACTAGCATGCAAAATCAATCCAACGGTTTCGAAATAAAAATGCAACTCTTTTATATTTTCAATGCACAAGCAAAAACTAAATGAAAGCAGCAAGCACTCAATGCAAAATGCATTTGTTGGCTTAAACTGACCCAGAGGTTTCCAATTAGACCCAGGTTCTTTGCGGTTCTCCCTTTTGACCAACAAAACCCCTTCGCACCAGCCCTTTCAGCAACAACCTACGAGCAGGTTGAGGTCTCACCCGAGGTGTATCTTATGGGGTACTGTGGAATCATGTTTCCACAGTAAATGATGAGTTGTTTATAAGAACAAGTTGCGTAGCGCAGGACAGAAGGAGTGCATTGTGAGACAAAGCAATGTGGTACGCAGTAGGATCTACGCTGCGAGCAGTACTACGCGGTGACAGAAACACTACGGGCGTCACTTAAAGACTTCTTACTGCTGCGAGTCTTCTACTCGAACTGCGAGTCAACCACACTGATTCTTTACTTGGAAGATCTTGAAAATGCTAAGGCACTGAAATGAATATCACTCATCCCTTCATTCAAGCACTTACTGGTTATCTTTCTAGCATTCATTCAAGAACTTAGATTATTGCAATGTGCACTGAAACGATAGACACGACTAACTGTGTTGCATTCCTTTACTGTGTTTAAGAAAGTTTTAAGCTGAAATGACTGATTCACGATATTAACATATACTTAAAATGTTCGCCATTCATATGTTCCTGTGGAACCTAGCATATCATTCCCCAAACTTCTCCTATTGGTAAATGCATATCAAAGTTCTCCTATTACAACATGCAAGGAAACATTCAAACATTCATTCTACAGGCAATACAGACAGTCATTCATTCATAAAACATAATCGCATAACAAAGGATTTAACGTGGTTCACTTCCCTGGATGGAAAGCTACGTCTACAAGAACGGTTGGTAATATATTTCTTTCAAAAGGGATGGGGAAACCGTTCTTAGTCTGCGCACTCAGTTGCATACTCTCCTTTCTCTCGGCTAGGTCTCTGCGCACACAGCTACAAATCCTTTACAATATTCTTAGCTCAGAGAGATTTCTCAATACAAAAGGTTATATTATGATTACTCTAGCAACTAGCATCCAGCCCCCAAAAATAGAGCAACCCCATCCCATACAAAATTGTCTTCTTAAATAGATCATGCCCGAAGGTCATGTCTGTACAATGTTGAGGACCTAAAAACCCCAAAACCCTAAGGGTTTCCAAAACTGCGCCGGTTTTCCAAACCGGCTTGCTAGCTCTTGGTAGTGTCTGCTTGATCATGGTGGATCTCCACGTCCTCATTCTGTCGCTATCGGCCTTCCTGTCGCACGCATGCCTACAGGCTCCTTCTGCCGAACCGTTTCTCTCTAACGGTTTCTCCTTCCAAGCGTGCCAAACGCCGCTTTCCTTAACAACCCACACGTGGCCTCCTTCCTGATTTGCTTATGTCCGCCGCTTGACAATCCTGGGATATATTTCCAAAAATAGCTTCTACTGGTCCAACCGGTACCTGCACCTGATACTTGTCCAGCATTCCCCTTTGCTAGCTCCATGTGGCCTCCTAACTCCGCAGCACTGCTTCTGCGCAGTACTGGTCTTCACATCATGGCCAAAACTTCGATGTTGCGTGCAACTCCGTAGTCTGATCAAAAGTTGGATGCTGCACACAACTTCGCAGCATCCTCACTACTTAGCCAAAATTTGTATTTCTGAGCTGCGCTCAGCTTAGCTTTCCCTGCTTGCCTCAAAAAGGTGTTTCCAAAACTTTATCTCAACCTGGGCCCAACATGCCCCTAACACTTACATGTGGCTTGTCCTCGAGCCACTTGCTACTTTAGTTGTCTCACTCTGCTTTGCAACTGGTGGGACTAGCTTGGCCACGAACTCATTATATACACCGAACAAATGCTCCACTGCTTGTCTGGTATCCTGCTCAACTTGCTGAACTGTTTCAAGCAGCACTGGAGTTATCTCTTCTCCAATCTGGTCCTGTACTTGCTCCTGGTTTTCGCGCAGTTCCTTTAGCTTATCTTCTAGCTGTTGCGATACTGCTGTAGCATCCTCCAGGAGTTGCTGTGACTGATTGTCCATATCAGTCTCCTTCTCTCTTAATACTTGGACTTTCTTCTTTAAGCCTGATACTTCCTTGTACCTGGATAGCCTCTCCCTGGGTGGAAAAGCCTTGAGCTCTGCGTCCAAATTTTCCAATGCGGTCTGTTTTTCTTTTACCGTGGTCTTTACCTGCAACAACCCCTGATCCTCTTCAAGGGTGGTGAATGCCTTGGAAACTTGTTCCAACAGATCTTGGCACTAAGCCATTGTTCCAATAGATCTTGGCACTGAGCCATGCCACTTGTTATGTTCTGTGCGGCGGTCTTGACGGCTTGCTCTCTCAACTGCTGCTCAGTTAATGGCGCCTGTATGTTCATTTGTGCCTTCAACGAGGTAATATTAGCCTGATAAAAAATTTCCTTATCTTGCATCTTTGACTTCAAAGATCTTACCCTGTCCCCGATCCTCTGAATTGTGTCCGCAGGATCATCCTGGAGTTCTATACCTTCAATATCTTGCGCAACATTGGATATGGTAGTCTCCAAATTTTGTCGGTGGTCCAGTTCGTTCCATAGCTGCATTTGTGCATGTAGCTGAATTTGCATGTTTGCTACGGTGAGCTCTGCTTGTGACTTCATCGACTCCACCATCCAGTCATGCATCTCCTCAACGATATGCATGTGGATGAAGTGCAATCCTGGTAAGGGGATTTTGGCTAAGTCGAGCTCTACCCTCCCGACTCCCTTTGTGTCCAACATAACTTGTTCTGCCATTGGTAATGCAACAACCAATGGGTCCACATGGACAATTCTAGTCTTCAATGGAAGCGTTATGGC
Source organism: Larix kaempferi (assembly GCA_027924585.1). Lineage (NCBI taxonomy): Eukaryota > Viridiplantae > Streptophyta > Pinopsida > Pinales > Pinaceae > Larix > Larix kaempferi. Next base: position 6,914,646 of record BSBM01000129.1, on the reverse strand, counting down.
TAGTTGCGGCGACGTTTGCTGGGAGGTTCCTGCCGACCTCCCTTCAGCTCCTACTTCCCACGGCAAGGTAAGGATTTTCTAGACATCGTCCATTTTCTTCATCAGACCTTGCGTTGCGAGCCGCGTCTTCTGCAGGTCATCCTGGATGACCATGTCCTTCTTTTCTTTAAATTCCATGAGCTCCTTCATCTGCTCTGAGACTGTTTCAGCTATCATCTCATAGTCATCATCATTGAGGATTGCCTCCGATTGAATCTTTGTGGCCTTCACCTTCTTCCTCGACTTTGGCTTCTGCGAAGTCTTGGGTTCTTTCCTCTTCCCCGTTTCTTCAGTGATTGGGCATGAGAGCGGGATTGGCTCATCTTCTGCTAAATCTGTCTCCACGTCCATAACTTCTATGCGGAACTCTGGTGGCCAATATTTCATGAGGTCTTCAACGTCCTTCTCATACATGGCGTAGTTCCCTGGGAACCACTCCGATTTCTTCGTTTGTGCTTTCGGTGATATGAAGATACATTTCATATCCACCTCAAAGTCGATGACGTGGATATACTTTACCATGACCTGCTTTGTAATGCGGGATGTCTTCGTGATTGCATCATGCAATTGAATATAGTATTGGTAAAAGACTTCTGCTGTCGCATGCTGGTGCTCTTCATTTGTGTTTGCCCAGAGGTTGACGAACTTAAACCCTCTAGGATCATTGGTATCCATAATGACGCCCACATATTCTCGCGGCTCCTTCCATCCACAAAAATCAATCAGGACGATGAGCCAGGTGAAATGGAACTGGCCGCCATTCACCTATGTGTCGTTGAGTTCTTCAAGGAACTCATTCAATAGAAATTGACACCAATTAAAGTTGGTGCCTTTAGCCGCTGCGGCACCAAGGAGTATTGTGCCCGTAGGCACCTCCGAAGGCCTAGCTGTTTTGATTATCTTTCCTGCGATCAACTGCGTTACAAATTTTGTTGCTCTGTCCTCTATGTCATCTGTTGGGAAGCCTCTTTTTGCCTTCACCACCGGATGGGTTTTCTTCATCTTCTCAACAGCCTCTTTTTCTTTGCTCTTCCCCTGGAATAATTGCTTAGGATCCTTACCGCGCTTGCTTAGCATGGTGATGCGGTGGATCAAATCGATGTTAATATCAATGTTCCTGTCCAGCAACAGATAACCTTGGTGGATTCGCGCCATGAGTGTGCGAACGATGATATTAAGTTTTGGGGAACGGTCAAAATGTGTCAATCTGAGCAAGTTTAGTAGCCTCGACTGAATGATAGGTGTTAGCCAGCTCTTGGAAACCAGGTTAAGAGTTCCCTTGGCATCCTTTTTCTAGCACATATACTGTTCTGGTTGAAAATGTGGGTACTTGGGAACATCTGGCTCGTCCTTCTTCATTCCCAAGAGGTCATAATCCTTCCATTTACATTCTGCTATCTTTCCCAGTAGATTCTTAGAAGTGTTTACATGTTTTGAGATAGGTGACATCGAGATGTCATATCTCACATTCTTGGACAATTTAAACACAGGGGCATTCAGTGCCCGCAGGGAGATATATTCGGGTGTCATCTTCAAGGGTTCTTTCTGAAATACTGGTGATTTTTGTGCCGAGGAGCCCATCTTTATGACCTTGGATCAAGGTGTAGTGACGTCTTTTCCTTTATCTTTCACTTTTTCCTGCATTGTCGGATTAATTCTTGGTGATCTGCGGGATCCTTCTCCTTGTTCTACAACGACCTTCTTAACTGGATTTTTCATAACTACTGAATCCCTCCGTGTTGAAAGATCCTCAGGGCTTATTCAATGGTCAATTCTTCTTCTCTATAGGAAGGTTCATACATTCACTAATGAGGTAGCGGCTAAGGTAGGCATAATACAGATGGCTACTAGCTCGGAGAGGTTAATCACAAGAAAATTCTAAGTGCTCGGTAATGCCCGCGAGTCTCCTAATGGTGTTATTTATAGGCGCAACAGACCCCCTCCCGCACCCTTCAATGACTAGATAGGCATTTAATGTGGTGTCCATTGGTGAATTTGAGCGGATCCTTTGGGTTTTTCCATCGTCGGCGTGCTCAAAACAGCTATCTTCTCTTTAAATCCTGAAGCGGTTGCTGCAACGGTCATCTAACGGCTATTTTTCTGAAAAGCCCTGCAACGGCTATTTTTCTCTGAGTGTTGCGTCGAACTGCGTGGCAAGCCATCTGCAATCTTGCGCGGCTAGTTCGCAGTGCCAAAAATTTTCAACTGCACGGCTTCCTCTCTCTCTCTCTCTCTCTCTCTCTATATATATATATATATATATTTTTTTTTTTTTTTCCTGCGCAGCTTCAACAGTGATGTGTGGTGCATAGATCATTCTTCTTATCATATCTTGTTCCTTTTATCATACATGTACAGACTCCTTTATGTTTCTAGTGTCCAATTTCAACTGTACTTGACACTTAGAACTTCCTTCTTTTGCTCGTTATTCAAGGTTCTACGAAGCAGTGCTATCATGGTATAGCTTTAGCCTGCTTCCATTTATCAAGGTCGGAAAGATATCACCAGCTAAATTGGCTAACTGGATTGAACCAATGTTAGTAACATGTATCACAGTATATGGGCCAAGCCAATGCATCTTAAATTTACTAGGGGATTTCATGAATTTGCTATCATATAGGAGGACTAGGTCACCTACCTGAAAACACTTGTTCTTTATATGGCGATCATGCCATGCTTTCTCGCGGTCCTTATGAGCTTGCTGGTGGAAGCCTGCGATGAAGCGATCTTCTTCCAAGCCTAGTAAGTGTAGCAATCTTTCTTCTAGAGCTTCACAATCTGCCATCCCTGTGAATGCAGCGATTCTTAAACTAGGGACAATATATTCCATAGGCATTATAGATTCCTACCCATAAGTCAACCGAAAGGGTGTATGTCTTGTCAATTTCTTGCATGTCGTCCTATATTCCCATAACACAGATGAGACGCGCAGGTCCCAATCGTCTCTGTTTACATTGCATACCTTAGTGAGTGCGTTCTCCAATATTTTATTGAAAGCCTCTACAGTACCATTCACCTGTGGATGATATGGAGTACTACGTTGATGACGAATGTGGAATTCTTCCGTAAGCGCCTCAATAGTCTTGTTCAAAAAGTGAGTACCTTGGTCACTCATCAAAATCTTTGGACAACCAAATCTGGTGAGTATTTCTTCAAAAATAAACTGTGCAGCAGTACTAGCGCTGCAGTCCTTAACTGGTTTTGCTTCCCCCCATCTGGTGAGGTAATCAGTAGCAGTAATAATATACCTTGCACCCGTTCTTTTTCCTGGTGGGTTTATAGGACCCACAAAGTCTATTGCCCATTTTTCAAATGGCTGCAGTGTCAACTGTGGATTCAATGGCATCTCATCTCGGCGTGATAGTTTTCCTGTCCTCTAATAGACATCACAGTTCCTGCAATGTTCTTTGGCATCTTTATGGAGCGTAGGCCACCATAGCCCTGCGTGCAATATATTATGCGCGGTAGCCCTTCCTGCATAGTGACCTCCCACGATTACTGAGTGTGCATCTTCTAAAATAAATGGCTTCTCATGATCGAGTATGCACCTGCGCAGGACTTCATCCAACCCAAGTTTGTATAACTGACCTGCAATTATAGTGAAGTCCGCGGCGCGCACCACTAACTGTTTTTTCTGCTGGACAGAGAATTCCTGGGGTGCCAGCCTTGTGGTTAGGAAATCAATGATATCCTTGTAATAATCATCGGCAACCTATATAGAAAATAGCTGCGCATCAGGTAGACTGTCTTCAATGTTCGTCGGCTCCTCTCTTGACTCAATCCTTGACAAATGATCAGGTCCCAATTTCAGTCTACCTGGCTTGACAACAATCTCAAATTCATATTCCTGGAACAACAATAGCCATCTGCATATGCGTCCCCCTAACACTGGCTTGTTGACCAAATATTTCAATGCAGAATGGTCAGTAAACATAAGGAAGTGCAATCCCAGCAAGTAGTGTCTAAATTTCTCTAGGGCATATACCATCACAAGGCCTTCCCTCTCAGTAGTAGTATAGTTCTTCTCTGCTGTTGAAATATTTATGCTAGAAAATGCAATAGGGTGGTCAATACCTCCCTCTCTTGGCTGAGCTAACACGATCCCCAGGGCAATACATGATGCGTCAACATGGACATCGAATGGCTTTGTCCATTCTGGAAAGACTAGAATCGGTGTAGTCACCATCTTTTCTTTCAATGTATCAAAACCCTGTTCGCATTCTGCGTTCCAAATGAACGATGCATCTTTCTTTAGTAGCTTCTCCATTCCTGCGGTTATCTGCGCATAACCCTTTATAAATTTCCTGTAGTATCTGGTATGGCCTAAGGTAGAGCGCAACATCTTGACTGAATTTGGTGTTGGTAAGTTTGTGATGACTGCAATCTTCGCATGGTCTACCATCAATCCTTGCTTACAAACAATGTGGCCAAGTAAAATTCCATAGGGCACACAGAAAATACACTTCTTCAAATTCAAGGATATTTGATGCTGTCGACACTTCTCGAGCATCATGCGGAGGTTCACGCAATGATTTTTTAATAGACCAAACACAGTCCAATCATCAAAATACGCTTCTAAACTTGTGCATAAAATATTTAAATGCTGCGACGACGACTCTAGAGAATATGGCAGGTGCGTTCTTCAGACCAAAAGGCATGACGGTGTACTGGAATGACCCCCATTCTGTAGCAAATGTTGTCTTATGCCTATCCGTAGGATCAATCCTGATCTGAAGGTAACCAGAGAAACCATCAGTGAAATAATATGCCTCATTTCCTCCAACGTTATCAAGCACTTCGTCTGTGAATGGAGTAGGAAATGGGTCGTGCATGGAAGCATCATTCAGTTTTCTGAGATCCACACAAATCCTGATCTCACCTTTTGCTTTATTGTCTTGATCAACCATGGGGCTAATCCATTTGGATTCTTCAACTGGTTCAATTATTCCTGCCTCTAGCATCTTATCTATCTCTGCGCGGACTTTTTCCTTGTAGCGCGGATTTAATCTGTATGGCCTCTGCTTGACAGGATTAGCACCTGGCTTTAAAGGTATTTTCATGACCCCTAGGTCTCCCAAAATTCCTTTCATCTCTGTAAATTTGGTTGGAAACAGTTCTTGATACTCATGTAAGGTATTTGCAATCTTTGCAATAGTCTGATCATCCCAATAATCTCCTATTGATGCCAACTTCGGCTCTTCGTCTATGCCAATGTTCACTTTTTGTGTTTTTACTAGTCCAGTCATATCTGGGTATTCCAACGAAGGTCCTTCTACCTCGCGTGCGCCTTCCGACTCTTGTATATCTATGTTGCGCGGGTCCTCCTCATCATCTTCATTTGTATCATTGGTATCTTCAGCTAAGTTGTAACACTCGATAAAGTGCTCTTCATGTTCCTTCCATTCTGATTGTAAGTGTTGTTAACACCCAAAAAGTGCTCACTAGCTCATTTCCTTATTCACATGACCCATTTGTCCACTTTTCCACCATTTGAGCCTCTAAAGCCACCAAAAGGTCACCAAAAGACCTTAATACACCCCTTTTTCCACTCAAAATGAATATTTTTCCTCAAAAAGCATAAAAAAACCTCAAAAAGGGTCAAGAATTCCCAAAAATATTAAAAAGGGAATAAAAATATTCAAAATATTCAAAAAAGGAAAAAGGAGGGAAAAGGTACCTAAACCATGTTGGTCAATACCATTGGTTTCCTCAAAACCATAATGGTATTCCCCACCACCAAAAACTATAAATAGGTGGTAGGGGTTCCTCACTTTCGATCCATCCATCATCCTATCCTCATGCTGCCAAAATCTCCCATGAGCTTTTGGCCATTGTAGCTACCTTGGAGAAGGGACCCTTGGAGTTTGGAGTTGCTCACCCTTGGAGCTACTCAACAATCTTCACCACTTGGAGGTATTCTTATTGCAAGCACTTGCTTGCCCTTATTCTTAATACAAAGTTATTCTTTATTCTATTTCTTGTTCTTGTTTTCTATAATATTTCCACTGTTTGCTTATTTACTTCACATAGATCCATGTTTAATATAGTTTAGATTAGTTTGTTATTTATTTATATTGAAACTGCTGCTACTAGTTAGCAGGTGCCCATTGCACTAAGCTTGGTTGCAAAACCAAGCCAACAAGTGTGCAGGAACGCAATCTGTCCCAAAAATTTCCTGCAATGTTATGTTTTGATGAGGATAGCTGTCCTGGAATATGCGCTTCTTGATTAGCTGTAATGCTTCATGGATTAATGGATTCTCATCTTCAAAATTGAAGTCCCTCTGGAAGTTCGCAATGAGCAGCTTCCAATCAGTGAGTTCACTACGCAACTCCAGGTCTAGGTACCATTTTTCTGGGATACCCACATCCAATGTATGTACAACTAAGTGTACCCATTCTGTAGGTGGTCTTTCCACCCATGCCTTTGAAAAGAATTCAATATGCTGACTAGGGTCTGTCTGTCCATTATACTTTTCGAAAGGTAAAGTAACCTTTTCGGTGAACCGAATCTGCATCTTAGTTCTGCATTGATCCCAAGTGGTCAATGTCTTCTTATGTGCATTCCACCATCTGGAAGGTGTATTGCGCAATGCTATATCTAAGGATGGTAGTATATACTCATATGGTATAGCTGCAGTATATTCCCTTATGAAACTGTAAACATTAGCAGAACCATCATATGTCGGAATAGGGCTCACCTCTTTTTCGATCCAGCGTAGTGATTTCGTAACCTGCGCACATCTTCTTGTTGATACTTGTTGTTAGGACAACACCTCCCCTTGGATTTTGAAAAAATATTGGGGACCCTCTTTTTTATGATTGCCTTTAAATGTTTTCTGCACCTTTTGGGCATCCTGTTACTTAGCTTCAGTCTTAAGTTTGCCTTAGAGTTTTTTCCTTTTTAAACCAAGCAAAACTTAGCCTTTTGGCCCGCAACGGTGGAAGCCTTCAGCTAACTCTCCCGAAATGGCGGAAGCTTTCAGCTAACTTTCCCAAAATGACGGAAGAGTTGGCTTAAGTCGTCCGGAACCGCGGAAGAAGAACCAAAGTTAATCCACGATGAAAAATATAACTTAAAGTCTTCAAAGGGACGGAACGTTTAATCAAACAGGACTGCAGTGGAACAAGCTCGTCAAAACCTTTCGCTACAGCGGAAGCTTTCGCATAACTCTTCTGCGAGCACCGGAAACCCTTTGACTCTTCCTTTTCGAAAAGAATCACCTTTTTCCCGTACCAACAAGCCTTAGCATTTTTTCGGAAGAGTTTGGATAACTTTCCCTTGGGAACGAAAGCTTTCATTTAAGTCTCCCGCGGCATGTAGCTCTCTCACGGAAAATTTCGCACAACTCTTCCGCAAACGGTGAAACGTTTTTAGCTTTTCTTTCGCGTGTGTCGGAAGCCTTAACACGAGGATCCTGCATTTGATGGTTGCATTTATTGAAAAGGTTTCGACGTGACCTGGCCGTACGCATATTTAATGCCCGTTTAATGGTGTTCAACTACCAAATTAATGATCCCCATGTGCCAAATCGTATAAATAGGGGTGAGATCCCGTTCCCATTCCAACTCGTTTTTTATTTATTTATCATTATCGCTCCAAAGACTTGCCTGTTCCGTTTGAACAACCAAGTGCGTTCACCGTTGGCTCAAGGCTTAGATTCACAGGCTGCTAGAGTATCGTCAGCGTCATGCTTTCCATTTCCAAGTAAGTACATTTTCCTGTGTTATAGAACGTATATGCCTGCTTGCAGTATTGTTTGATTGCTTCATTGGGTTGTTCTTTACTACGAAGTTTTCTCGGAACTTTGTCGACCCTTTGTGCAACCACCGCAGAGTATCACACTGCCTGGTATCATCACCTCAATCAGGGTCCCGTTATGTATTAGCCCTTCCCGGCCCCGGTTAACAGTTTGACCTTAACAAGACGTGCATTAAGAAACCCTAAACTTAGGCATAAGTGGTACCCAAGACTCTCGCTTTTGAAATCCGTGTCTCTTCATGACCTGCTAAACCTGTTCACTTTTTCGCACCTGATCAATGGACATCTCGGCTATAGTGTGTTGACATTTCCCACACCCGTGCATTGGAAAGTATCCGAAGGACTTGAGTACCTAGCCCAACCTTGATCTTGTAGCCATTAGTTCCCCTAACCAGAACAAAAAACCACGAGGATAGCCTGATTATTGTTTTCACGTTTTCTTCCTTTTGCATATATATGAGAAAGGAACATATTCCTTTTAAGACCATCTACAGGTATTAGTTTAGATTTGTAAAACACTATGTCATGCATGCTTATTCACGTCAATTATTGTACAATATTCCCATTATGGCCAAAGGTGGCAAGAGAAGGACAAAAGCAATCGAGGAAAGTTCCATACTGGAGACGACATTTCAGGACACTAGTTGCACTACAAACGTGCCTCCGGAAGTAAATTGGGGTGATATCTATCATATGATAAGGGATCTAGACTTTCCTGAAGCTCTCCTTGAAGAGGAATGCTTATATCAAAATATGAGGAATTCATGTATATCTAAATCATCCACACGCCATAAACCTTCCCGTGCTCAGAGGTGATAGGATGGGTGCTACAACATGCCAACACTGAGACCAGAGTCATAGCAGACAACACGGGTAATGCCTTCGCCTCATTTCACCCATCCTACATTGCAACAGCTTACAAACTACCCAAAGCACAGCAGCGACTAGATGATGCATAGTTGCAGCAGATCAATATGGATAATTTAGATATGGCAAGGAGGATGTTAATTTCAGGCAAGCAATTCAGAAAAAAAGACAGTGAGGAATACGAAGTCCATAATTTAAGGCCTACATTTAGACTAACTTCTCTCATGCTAAGAAGGATCTTCAGGAGAACTGACGGGACGATGTTCATGTTGCAGTGTGTCCCTATCATACATTTTATCGCTTTCAAAGGCACGATCTTCAATTGGGATGACATTCTCTCAGAAATCCTAACATCAGCAGTAGCAATGGCTAAAGAAGGGTTGGAGGAAAGAAAGGCAGAATTCTATATGGCTTTGTATCTCATAGATTGTATTGTGGCAAAATGTCTTTTCCCAAATCGGGATGCATGTGGAGTCTTGCAGAAGGTCCAGTATTCCTTGCCTATAAAATCTTTTGGGTGCAGAATTAAAAGAGAGACTACAAGCTCATCTGCGAGTTGTTCATCATGCCACTTTATGAAATGATTTTCCATGAAGAACCAAATTGTTTATCGGAGAACACCATGGAAGCCTTGGAAAAGTATGGCGATTTCTATTTCTCCCTGGAAGGTTCCTACGTAAGAATGTATGGAGGTTCTAAAGCACCCTATATTCTTCCAAAGTATGCCACAGATTACATAGTCCATAACGAAATGGTCAAGCAAGTCTTCATTGATGGAATTGGTAACACCTTGTACAAAGCCAAGAAGGCCACCTTTCCCCCCTTACCCTTTTATATTGGAGCCTACAAGTTCGCAGGAATCACAATTGTAAAAGAGTTTGTTGCAGAATTGAAAAGCTTCCACTTTGGAGAAAATATTTTCCACAGGAACGATCGACAAGGCAAAGTTGCGCAACATTGCAAAGAGCACTCTACTCACTGTGAATATGCCAATTTTTATGATCCTCAGGAAGAACCATATAGGGGAATCAGTAATATGGCCGAGCTGCAGATTTTTTAGGTAAGCAAAGGAGGAGCCAGCTCAAGCTCCCAGGCTCTCTCTGAAGAAGAATTGAGGCTCTTGGAACACGCAAAGAAGACCCAAGAAGATAAATTAAGAGAAGAAGAGAATTTGAAAATCCAAGCAGCCAAAGCTGAAGCAGAGGCGAAAAGGAAAGAAGAGGAAGAAAGAATTAGGCTGGAAACCAATGCTAAGCTGGAAGAAGAAGATAGAAGAAAGAAGGTGAGAGAAGCAGAAGCCAAGAGGAAAGAGGAGGAAGAAAAGAAGTCCAAAGAAGAAATTGACCCCAAAATCCCAGACCTGCAGAACTTGGATATGGGCTCTCCTATAAGGGATCTACCTATTGTCCCCTTCACACCCTATAAAGGCAACACAGTTTCTAACCGGCAGAATTTTTCTTACAATAAGAAGAGGAAGACCATTGTCAAAGAGACAGGGTCCATACTAAAAATACCTTTTCGGCTAGACATCATCACCACGCATGAGACCACGGTCATGAAGAACACTGAAGAAGCAGCTAGGAAAGTAGCATCCATCTCTGTAGCCACGGTCACTACAACCGTAGACAATGTTTTATATTGGGAGACAAGTTACATAAAGAAAAGGAGAAGGCAGAACAACTTCAGGAAGCCTTGGTCAAAGAGAAGAACTATGCAAACCTGATGATTGAGAAGAATAATGCCCTCACATCCCAAAAGGAAGACTTGCAAAGAGCACTCCAATGATTAGAGGCAGATAGGAGAGCTCAGTTAATGCAAGTAAGGACATCAGAAGATGAAAATGTAGAGCTTAAAGGGAAGAATTTGAAGCTCGAATCAGATAAATTCGACAACCTTGAGGAGTTAGAAGACCTGAAAGAGAGCATTGAAAAATTACAAGGAGAGAATGAATCACTAGAGTAGCAATTGGAGTTAGCAAACAACAAAATGGGAGATATCCGACCCTTCCATGAGCAGGCCAGTGGAATCCTAAAAGAGACCTATGGAGTCAGAGAACTCATAGCAAAAGAAATATGTAGACTAAAATTAGTCATGACCAAGATCAAGCAAGTAAATGTTGAAGCCACCAGGATCAGAAGGAAGCACTCACACATCAGTGAGGAGATTAGAAGGCATGTCGAATGGAGAGAAGTAAAGTTAGGATTCCCAGCAACCCTTCCCCTTAAAACTGTCACTGAATACAAGGCATATATACGCACCCTGGAGTATTCCAGAGACTGCGGAGTAAAATTGGCTTCCGTGACTACAGAAGCTTATGAATAGTGCAAGACTGTATACTCCCGGATCCAGACCACACAGGAAAACTACAGAATAGCCATGCCTTAAGGATAGAAGACTTCCGAGATAAGGCTCAGTATTTAGCTAATCTGAGTATAGAGCTCCAGGAAAAAAGCGAATATGTGCAAAAGATGGACACATTGACAGCAGAAGATCTATGCCAATTTATTATCCAAGTTGTTGTTCATCAACATAGCCTGGAAGAAAGCCTCCAGATTATTGCAGCTGAAGTGATATCCTTAGAAGAAGAGTTGGTCAAGCAAAAGATATCTCTCAGATTCATGAGCCCCTTGATTGGAACAAATATTGTGAAAGACACAAATCACTGGGGAATTCACATAGCAGAGGTGGAGAGGGCACTGGCAGCTAGTCAAGCTACTACATCAAAAAATGACCCAACCATTGCAGTGATGCAAGAGGAGACCCCAACAATCCCAGAGGCACCTAAGCTGCCAAAGGAGCCAAGTCAGGGATAGCTCGTGCTCTTCAGCGTGCCACGTGGATGTGCATTTTTGTACATATGTTTGGGACGATAAAACATTTGTAATTTTGTAACTCCCATTTTGTAAAGCATTTAGAATATTTCTCTTATGTAATATCAAGCACTATAAGAAAAAATAGAGGAATCTAAACGGTTAGGGTATAGGTGTCAATTCTGGGCACATATTGTAAATCTATATATAGCTAATAAGAAGAGAAGAGAAGGACTTTTGGCAGGTGAAACTCTTTTGCTATTTTGTAAAGGAACTATTTCTGCTACATGAATGGAAATCGTTTTGGCCTGTGAAAGCTAGCACGTCATTTTACATAGAGTCTTGTTGATTAAGATGCTGAAATATTTCTGCAAATTTCTCATACATTTCCTATGAGATCTTTCCTGGCTTTTATGAATTAATTCTTTGCTATGGATGGTTTCATATTCTTATGTAAAATTTCTGTGTTAAATGGGTAATCGAATGTTTATATTTATCTGAGTTACCTTAGATAATCTTTCTTTTCTGCTGTAAATGCCTCTTTCAATTTAACAGCTAACTGTGGATTGTTTTGGTATATTTTCTAGTTATTTACCCATTCTTTAACTATGCTCCTTATAAGGATAAGTAGATTAGACTAGTTTAGATTAATACAGATTTTTTTACCGCATGCATTTAGTCTAGGGCACGTGCACATCATTTTAAATACAAAATATATAACCGATGGATCGGGCCGCAACCAGTAAAACCAACAAATATTTAAAAACTTACGGTAGACGAAACCGTTAACCGGACGGGTTCCCCACACCAAACGGTGAGTGATCTAATTGGGATTGCTTACTGGGGAGAATCCCTTACTGATTGATGCAACGATATTCCGGGCATCAACATTTTTTGGCCATCAGTGCATGGCTAGCAGAAAATATTCTTTTGTTAATAAAATTTCCACTGAAAACCCATCCACAACAGTCTTTCCAGAATTTCCAGATCTGGAATCCAGAAATCAAGAAGATCCTAACCCTGGAATAGAACAGTCAGAAGTAGTGTATGCTGTCCCTTTTGAAGAATTAAATCAATTCATGAGACATACCCGCTCATACGTGATAAGTCATGGAGGATTAACCACAATTCCTCTATTACCGAGAACTAGAGCTCCTCGAAAAAATCCTCAATCCACAAGAGATTCTATCCTTGTTCAAATCCTAGAAGAATTGTTAGATTTATCTCTAGAAGAGATCACCGAACCTCTCGACGAAGTTAGTCCAGAGACCCCTACAGGCCCAGAAGAACAACCTCCAAGAGATACTCCTCTTAACTCACCACCACATTCACCACCATGCTCTCCCCCGAGATTCATGGTCGTACCTGCATGGAGAGCCACATGGGCATTGAACGTAGTCGGACCATTCCATGATTTGCCTAAGAACCCAGAAAAGGTTTTGCCTAAGTATGACCCTAGTAAAGGAGTCTCTGCTGAAGATCACCTCAAAAGATTTTATTTAGCTATAAACCTTTTGAACGTGGAACATGAAGATGTGGTTTTTCGCCTCTTTCTGTATACTTTCTAACCCAAAGTATCTTCCTGGTACTTCAGTTTGCAGGCTGGTTCAATAACAAGTTGGGAAGACTTTGATAAATGATTTCTTAAAAAATATGGTAATTAGAAAACCGTAGCTACTCTCATGAAAGAATTACTGTCTATGAGAATGGAGAAGAATGAAAAGGTTCAAGAGTTTAATCAGAGATTCACAATGTTGTTAAATAATTTCATTGATGCAACAAAGCTCGCCGAGGAATGCTTAGTAGAATATTATACAACAGCTCTTGAATCTCCATTTGCAATGTTCGTCAAAAGAACGAAAAAACCCACCTTGACAGAAAATTTTGAGGAAGCCAAGAAGGTAGAAGAAGAACATGATAGTATTGCTAAACATGCTTTGGATTTAGAAGGAAAACCAGCAGCTGTTAAGAAACCCTTTTTGTTGACTAGGGATAAAGAGGAACCCACAACAGATATAGAAGGTGTCATAAAGATGATGCAAAAAATCTCCAATAAAATCGTTGATTTAGAAAAGGATAAAGCAACAAGTTCTTCCAGACCCCCATTCAAACCGTTCTACAAACGGAAAGAAGACAATGGGCAACCAACCCCAACAGTGAATAATTCTGTTGTATTAAATCTTAATGAAATAGGGATGGATCACTTTTGTACTTTTCACCAATAACAACATTCTGAGAAAAGTTGTCCACAGTGGATCAACTCGATGAGCTTAGTAATGAACCAAATGTTAGATGCACAAACACCCGAGCAAACAAGTCCCCAACAAGAGCAAATTCTTGACAATGAAGAACCAACCCCTGACACTAGTATGATCCTTTGGGATTGGACCCCTGCCCAAGAACTGTCTTGTGAAGAGCTCACATATGAAGTGCACACAACATCTGTTAACATTGCTACTAGGAGTAAAGGCCCGGTGACCGAACCAGCAATAGAACTACCTAAGACAAGGTCTAACCAAATACCGAGGCGGCACATAAATTTCATACCTCCCCAACCCAAAATGAGTATGGTGGCTGCTCCTACAGTGACGAAAGTGCCTAACTCTGAAATGAATAAACAACCACAAGCTCCTTTGAACAAAACAGAAAACCAATTAGAGGTGTCGAAGGGTTGTAACATGAGCTATGATATAATCGAGGATATTAAAAAAACGAAAGCAAACGTCTCCATTTTTTATATGTGTAGTTTACCGTAACAGAGGAAGAAACTGATGGAAGCACTAGATCTGCAAATAGCTATCCCAGTGGAAAACACTGAGGAAAACCCAGAAATTAATGAAGCAAGTATTGGCGGAAAATCAAAATCTCAGACTCTTCCTTTTCTATTGACCTTTGAAATATTTAATCATAATGTCCACAACTGTTTGGTAGACTCAGGAGCTAGTTTGAATGTCATGCCTTTGTCAATTTGCAAGAAAATTAATGGACCGCCTATCCCGTGCCTGTCTCAAATCATACAATTAGATAGGACTGCTGTTAAGGTTATTGGGGAGATGAAAGATGTAATCATTAGATTGTCATTCGATCCCAGGGTATGTCAGTTTATTGATATAATGGTGGTCGATATTCTCGAGGCATATGGTCTAATCTTGAGCAGGGACTGGTCTGCGAAACTTAGTGGCTATTTTGCAACAGATTGGTCCCATCTATGGTTGCCGTATCAAAATCGTCAAAATCAGATTAAGATATTGAGGGAACCACATATGAAACAAAATGTTACCCAGCTGGATGGAAAGAATGACGCAGTGGCCTTTTCGTCTTCAGTTTTAGGAAATTACTTTTTGGAAATTGAACCTGGAAACTACAAGTCAGAAGAAGTTATCCATATTTCAGATAGACAGCCTGATCTCCTTCAGTTTTTGCAGGTTCATGACATTGACTGTAGCATAGTAGACTTAGCCACTAACTTAGACAATAATCAAACTAACTTAGTTAGAAAATAAAATGTCTTTTGGATGCTTTACTTTGATGGCTCCAAGACACAGGAAGGATCCGGAGCTGGTTGCATTTTAATCGATCCTAATAAAATAAATATTTTTTGTCATGTAGGTTAGAGTTTGAATGTACTAATAATACCGCGGAATACGAAGCTCTCATTCAAGGCTTGAAGAAATCCATTGGTCTTAATGTTAAGTTTTTGAAAGTCTTTGGTGATTCTGAAATTGTTGTTCGACAAATAAGAAACATGATTCATTGTATTTCACTGCATTTAAAGGGTTATCAAGCAAAAATCTGGAATTTAATCTCTTGCTTTGACGCTTTTAATATTAATGCTGTCCCAAGATTAAAAGACGCTGCAGCTGATCTGTTAGCTACTTTCGCTTCCAGATTAGTACCCACTAATAATAAATGTTCTATTGAATTGATTTTTAGGCCTTCAGTGCCAGACAATATCACAAATTTTAGGGTATTTGATGATGATGAACAGATCATCAGTTTCCTAACCAATGAAGATTCTTTTCAAGAAGCCATCATAGAAGAAGAAGATCATGACTCAAGTCTACAAAATAAAGATGCAGTTAAAGGAAACTTTATGCCCAAAGGTGTGAGAACACTAGAAGCCCTCTTCGATTTACAAAACAAATTCAGAAGACCGGCGAATGCCAAGACCCACAGTTCGACCCTGCAATATGAACTGATCAATTTGGGCACAGAAGCTGAACCGAAGTATGTCAATTTGGGAAAATGCTGTACTCTGGCAGAAAGAAGCAGATTCATAAAAAAATTTCAACAATACAAAGATGTGTTCGCTTGGACCTATGATGATCTGAAGACATATGACACCCGTATCATTCAACACGTAATACCTATGAAGGAAGGGGTCAAACCTTTTCAGCAACAGCTAAGGAGAATGCATCCAATGCTTGAGCCTCTAATCCAGAGAGAATTAAAAAAGTTGTTGGATGCCAAAATCATTTTTAAAGTTCGACATTCTAAATGGGTGGCCAATTTAGTCCCTGTGCGGAAGAAATCAGGAGAAATCAGGCTGTGCGTAGATTTTCAGAACTTGAATAGGGCTTCCAATAAAAACAATTACCCAATTCCCCCGATGGATCAGATATTGCAGTTGGTATCAGGATCCGAGTTGTTCTCCTTACTGGATGGTTTCTATGGTTACAATCAAGTTCTAGTATCAAAAGAAGACCGGCTCAATACCACTTTTCGCACTAAGTGGGGAACTTTTGCATATTGGAGAATGCCTTTTGGTTTAATTAACGCAGGAGCCACCTTTCAGCAAGCCATAGACATTGCCTTCCGAGGATTGAGCAGTCAATGCATAGTAGTATACTTGGATGACATCACGGTCTTTTCCAAAATAAGAGAAGATCATCTTTCTCACCTGAAACAAATCTTCGACCGCTGCAGGAAGTATGGTATTTCCCTGAACCCTAAGAAAAGCATTTTTGCGGTTCTTAAAGGAAAAATTCTCGGTCATATCATCTCTAAGGAAGGAATCTCAATAGATCAAGAGAGGATCTAGGTTATTAATAAGATCCCCACGCCTCACAGCAAGAAATCTATGTAGTCATCATGGGCACCATAAATTTTTTCCAAAGATTCATCCTGGATTTCGCCCAGATAGTTAAGCCATTGCAGCAAATGGTTAAGCAGGATGTACAATTTAAATGGACAGATGTGGAAAAGGCTACATTCAAATAGATCAAAGCAGCAATAGCCAAGGCACCTTCTTTAAGAAGCCTGGACTTTGACAAATATTTCATAATGTATACGTTTGCCTCTGATGATTCTCTTGCAGGTGTCCTAACTTAGAAGATAGAAACGGGAGATGAATATCCTATCTTTTTATGAGCACTGGTCTGCAAGGCGTCGGGATAAACTATCCCGTGGTAGACAAACAAGCATATGCAGTCTTCAAAGGAATAAAACAGTTCAGGCCATATCTTGTAAAAAATAGGACGAAAGTCATAGTTCCTCATCCCGCTGTCAGAACCCTTTTCGTTCAAAAGGAATTAGGAGAAAGGAGAGGGAATTGGGTCACCGCCCTCCAAGAATATGACTTAGAATTCAAGCCCGCTAGCATCATTAAAGGTCAAGTCCTGTGTAAGTTACTCACTCAAATCCCAACTGATGAAGAGCTAGATTGGAGGAATGAAGCCGAGCTGAATATGATAGACGTGTGTTCAATCTTCACAGCTCCAGATTCTTGGTACAGGGATTTCGTACATTACATACAGTCAGGTTACTTACCAGAACATTGGAGCTCGAAAAAAAGAAGAGCCCTCCGTTTGAAATCAGTAGCCTACCAGATCATTGAAGGAGTACTCTTCAGAAAAAATTATGATGGCATTTATCTCAGATGTTTAGAAAAGGAAGATGCTATTAGCGTGGTCAAAGAAATACATGACGGACCTACTGGAGGACATTATTCAGGGGACACTATAGCCCACAAAATCCTCAGAGCAGGATATTATTGGCCTACTCTCTTCAAAGATTCCCATGCCTATGCGATAAATTGTGATGTATGCCAAAGGAGCACTGGAAAGCTACCCAAAGCAGCAGGGCCTCTGCAGCCAGTCATCATTACTGAACCATTCGAGCAGTGGGGTGTAGACATAATTGGAGAAATAAATCCCAACTCTTCACTGCAGCATCGGTACATTTTGACCGCTATAGATTATTTTACAAGATGGGTGGAAGTTGTTCCCCTAAAGAAAGCTAATGAAGACACGGTCATCAACTTCTTGGAAGAGAATATCATAACTAGGTTTGGGGTTCCAATTTCCCTGGTTTTTGATGATGCACCTTATTTTTCATCAATAAATATTAATGAATTCACTTTTGAAAGGGGAATTAAGTTACATTATTCAGCCAATTACTACCCTCGGGGAAACGGTTTAGCTGAATCAACCAATAAAAACCTCATCCGTATCTTGAAAAAGACCATTATTGACAACCAAAGCATCTGGCACACAACCCTCCCTAATGCTCTATGGGATGATAGGGTAACACCTAAAGATGCCTTAGGAGCCTCTCCCTTCAACTTGGTCTATGGAAAAGAAGCCATTCTCCTGCCGAACGTATTACTCCCCTCCTTGAAGTTAGCCCAATCCTCTTGAGGGACCAACAGTCAAGCGTTACAGTCTAGAATTGATACTCTGATAAAACTAGAGGAGTCAAGGGAAAGGGCCAAAGAACGCTTTCATCATCACCAAGACATTGTCAAGTGATGGTTTGATAAAAGAAAATCTGGGAAGAGAACTTTCGATGTAGGGGACTTAGTCCTCAAGTGGGATCACCAACACGATGGTAAGGGAATGCACACAAATTTTCAACACCTGTGGCTCGGTCCTTATCAAATTTCTGAGAAGTTGGGCCCATCAACCTATAAAGTGAAAGACCTACAAGGAGAGGAACTAAAACTTCCTCTCAACGACCTTGCTTTAAAGCAGTACTTTGCATAAACCTCTGCAGGTTTTGTACATAAATAAAACACATTTTCTTTCTTTTGGTTTATCTTCATTGCTTTTGCTTTGTTTTAGTTTGCTTTAAGTTTCCTTCAGCCGCTAGTCATTTTATTCTTTGCTCATTTTGCTTTCAATAAAGCCAAAACTTCATCATGGTGTAGCTAGATGAATGAGACTCCAGAAAATTCAGACATCATCAGAAGCTCACAAATAAGTGGAATGCATATTCGTAACCTCACCTTCATTGGTCAGTATCCTTGAATGCATTAGTTCTCCTTTCTGATTGGTCAAAGTAACCCTTGTCAAATAACTAAGATCCAACGTTTCTTTTTTAACTATCTCAGGGCTTACTCACCCTAATAATAATGATTGTCTCAAGAAGTTGACTATGGTTGGACCCATGGAGAGGAAGCATGTCTTGTTCGGATATCCACATCATATTTTTCAGGATCTTGCATGCAATTAGGGTTTGCATGCAGAATCTAGGGTTTGCATGCACCTGCATGCACTTGCATGCATCCCAGTCACCAGTTTGATGCCTCCAGCACCTTAGCCACCTCATTCTAGCACCCGGGAGCCACTTACTACAGAGTTTTAGCCCTCCTAGGCTGAAAGGCGCCCACTTCTCACCTACTTCCAGAGAAGGGCGCACTTGTTCACCTACCACTGCAGTTCCACTTCAGTTACATTCAGTTAGCTCTGATTCTCCCTGATTTGAGGCTAGTTTCACTCCCGACTGACTGTTTCACTTCCGTTGGACCTCCAGTTTGACTAGATGACTTGTTCTTACTTCAGTTAGTCTCCCATGCGCCCCCCACTGAGCCTCCTTCCCTTAATCAGTGCTACACACTTCAGTTACACATGACACACTCAGTTAGACTCAGATTGACACCTGGATGACTGGTTCTTGTGCATTGATGACCACCACCGATTGATGATGAGGACTCCTAGTTGGAGTCAAGCTACTCCATTCAGTGATTCGAATGGCCTACTTAGTCAATTCGAATTGCTCATTGACAGAGATTGTATTCTATTGTAATTCATTCACCCTTTCTGGGATATTGAGCACTGTTGCATGTTTTGCACAGTTTTACACCATATTTTCTATGTTCATCTGTTGTGATTGATTTACTTGTTCATTAGATCTATTGTGACTAATTTTACATGGTATCAGAGCCATTGCAGGGACAAGATCTCTTTTCTACAGGTGTTTCTACAAGAAGATTTGACTGAATTGCTCAAAAATTGCAAAAAGTTTTGGCATGAGATATCTCAAGGGCATTTGCTCCTGTGCATGCAAAGCTTGAAAATACATCCAATACCACTCCAGAAGCTTGAGTTTCCACATAATTCCTGGATCTGATACATTGGACCCATTCAACATTGTTTGATCTCCAATCCCAGGTGTGATGCAACTCTAAAAGGGTGGATTGTTCGACCTTACGGTTCTTGGTTTGATTGTGATTTGCAGGTTATCAAGCTCCTCTTTTGCATTCGCTACACTGTGCATGCAAAATCCTCTTTTGCATTCGCTACACTCTGCATGCAAGCTCATCTACATCAGTTTGACTCGCTCCTAGCAATGGAATATTCTTCTTCAAAGCCTATCCTCACCCCATTCAATTATTTTGATTGGAAAGATGATATGGAGATCATATTACGTTCAAAAGGTTACTACCGAGTCACTCTTGGTCTTGAATTGGAGCCAAACAATGTGTCAGATCGAACCAAACACTACCACAAGCTTGATGAATCTTATAGTCTTCTTTGTCTCTCCATCTCCAAAGATCTTCACTTCCATCTCAGCGGATTGAAGACTCCAAAATCCATATGGGAGCAACTTGAAACACTATTTGGCAAGTAGGATGAGCTTAGGGCTTTTCAATTAGAGAATGAATTGATTGGCCTTAATCCTGAGAATTTCGAGACCATCAATGAATTCTTCACAAAATTCAAGAACTTGAAATTGCAATTGAAGAACAGTGGAGTTATCAAAGAGGATAAACAATTGATCCTCTCCATTCTAAGCAAGCTTGGGAAATATTATTCGGTATTTGTCTCTACTTTCAATTCCGGTCGGCTAACTACTCTGAATTGGAAGATGCCTACCTTGAATGCCTTCATTGAGTCCGTCACAAAAGAGCATGACAAGGTGATTCAAATGGGGTCCATAAGCTCCAAATATTCATCCCTATATGTTCAAGGACCCAAGATCTCGAATGGTAAAGGAAAGCAAAAGAAGGAGAAGCCCAAATTCGAGCCTCACAAGCAAAAAGACAAAGGCAAACAAACGGATGCACCATCCAGTTCAAAGTTCAAGCAAAAGGGCAAAGAAGGTAACCAAAAATCTAAATGTACTTATTGCAATCGTGGCTTTCATCCCGAAATTTCATGTATGAAGAAAACTATAGATCAAATGGCCCTCCTTTTGGAAAAGAACAACATAACTCTTCCTGACGGTGCAAGGAAGAAGGATAGGAATGATGATCATGAAAGAGGACAAGCACTCATGGCAACGGTTTTGAAGCCCACTACTCTCTTGATAGATTCGGGTGCATCAAATCATATGGCTGCAAATATTGATTCTTTTTCTTCATTCGATCCAAACAGCTCCATCCCCATCCATTTGGGAGATGACTCAAAAATTTCTTCAAAGGGCAAAGGTACGATTCATGTAGAACATGGAAGCTTTCAGAATGTTCTCTATGTGCCTTCCTTAGCTTCAAATCTCCTTTCTGTGTATCAAATGACACACACTGGTGAACCAAAGCAAGTTACATTCAGCCCTAATACAGTTGAAATTTCTGATATCAAAAGTGGAAGACTAGTTGCAGTCGGAAAGGCAAATCACACTGCAAAATGCTATGAGTTTTCACACTTTATTCCGCTTGCAAAGCCCACTGCTCTTCGCACACATGGTAATGAGGTTAGTAGGCTTTGGCATGAAAGATTTGGACATCTTAATTATAATTATTTTCTGCTGTTATCAAACAAATCCATGGTAGATGGGCTTCCACAACTCTGTTCCTCGAAGGGAATATGCACTGGTTGCATCATTGGGAAGCACCCCGAGCACAGATTCGACCGCGGCAAAGCTAGCAGAGCTTCTACTATTTTGGGATTGATCCATTCTGATATCAGTGGTCCGCTGCCCCATATTTCATTAAATGGTTCAAGGTATGTTTTGACATTTATTGATGATTTTTCCCGCTTTACATGGGTATTCTTTCTCAAAAACAAGTCAGAAGTGCTTGGAAAATTCAAGGATTTTAAGGCTTCTGTTGAGACCACCACTGAGAGCAAGATCAAAGCTCTTAGATCTGATAATGGTGGGGAATATATCAAGTCTGAGTTGCTGCAACTTTGTGCCCAAAGTGGAATTAAGATCCAACATACAGTTCCCTACACACCCCAGCAGAACGGTGTAGCGGAAAGGAAAAATCGGTCACTGAAAGAGATGGCTACATGCATGATTGAATCGAAAGGTTTGGCTGCAAATATTTGGGCTGAAGCAATCAATGTTGCTGCATATATACAGAACCGTGTTCCACATTCATCCGTGAAAGGTATGACTCCTTTCGAAGCATTCTTTGGTCACAAACCGGATGTGTCAAACTTGAGAGTTTTTGGCTCTACTGCATGGGCTAGAATTCCTTCTGAGAAGAGACGAGCTTTGGATCCACAAAGTACCGAGTGCATATTGATAGGAAATGGGGAAGAATCAAAAGCATATAAACTCATGGATATCAGATCTAAAAAGATATTCATAGAGCGCAGTGTGCAATTTGAAGAATCGCTTCAAGAATTGCAACTAGTCGAGGAGAAGACTGCCGATTCACCGCCTTCATCAGAAGAAGATCCATGCAGCGATAATGAAGGTATGAGTTCTGATATTTCTGATATTGTAGCAGAATATGATGATCATGACATATCAGGTTCGGAATCCGACCATTATGATCCCCCTCAGTTACCAAAGTGGTCCCAAAACACTCTACATTCTGCTGGTTCGAATCTTGGAAATCCTGCTGATCCGAGACGAACAAGAGGAGACTTTCAAAGAGCAGGTATGGCTCTTTCTATTGCTGATACTTTTCTTCCTTAGATTTGTTATTTGATGGCTGGTTCAGATCCTACATCATACTATTCTTCTCATAGAGATCCGAGATGGAAAAGTGCCATGGACGAAGAGTACAGTTCTCTTCAAAAGAACAACACATGGGAGCTAGTTTCTCTTCCACCTGGAAGAAAATTAGTGAAGTGTAAATGGGTCTATCGTACTAAAGTTTCTGCTGATGGCACTATCAGCAAATATAAAGCAAGGTTGGTGGCAAAAGGTTTTTCCCAAGTCCAAGGAGTGGACTACACTGAGACCTTTGCACTGGTTGCAAAGATGGATTCCATCCGCCTTGTTTTACCTATTGCCGCATCCAAGCACTGGGAAGTGCACCACATGGATGTGAAGAGTGCATTTTTACATGGAGACCTTGCTGAAGAGGTATATATGCAGCAACCAGAGGTTTATACATTAGATCCATCATTGGTTTGTAGATTGAAGAAATCTTTGTACGGGTTAAAACAGGCCCCAAGAGCTTGGTACGCAAAGATGGACTCCTTCCTTCTTTCTCAGAATTTCCAAAGATGCAAATCTGATCCGAATGTGTATCTTCAGCGAGTTAAAGTTAATTTGTTGGTTATTGTAATTTATGTGATGATCTTCTCATTACTGGTAGCACACTTACTTCAATAAACAAGCTAAAATCTGCCTTAAATCTAGCTTTTGACATGAGCGATTTGGGCTTGCTGAGTCACTTTTTGGGCTTAGAGATAGCTCAAAATTTTGATGGGATCACTATATCTCAGCAAAAATATGCTTCCGACCTGTTATTGAAGTTTAATATGGCTGAATGTAAGGCAGCCCCATTCCCATTCCTCTCAGGAATCAGTCTTGAGGAGGGAGATTCTACACCGCTTGCAGATTGCAGTATGTATCGACAGTTGATTGGTTCACTACTTTATCTGACACACTCACGGCCCGATATCTCATATGCCATGAGTGCCATGTCAATATATATGCAGCAGCCACATGAGCTTCATTGGCGAGCAGCCAAGCGGATCTTGCAATATGTGCAAGGTACGAGACAGTTTGGCATACATTATGCTGCAGATTCTGAGCTAGATTTCATTGGTTTTACTGATTCAGATTGGGCAGGTGATAGCATTGATCGGAAGTCCACTTCCGGTTATGTTTTCATGATTGGTCATGGTGCTATTTGCTGGTCCAGCAAAAATCAAGCAGCCATTGCACTTTCTTCAGCAGAGGCAGAGTATCGAGGGGCAGTCAATGCCTGCATTCAGGCAGTTTGGTTGCAGGGTATTCTTTCCGAGTTTGGTTTTGGTGGCACTAATTCGACTGTCCTATTTTGTGACAATCAAAGTGCTATCAAGATCTCCACAGATCCAGTTCATAGGCAGAGGACCAAACACATTGAGATTCATATGCATTACATTCGACAGTTGGTGCATGACTGCACCATCATTCTGCAATATTGCCCTACTGATGAGCAAATTACAGACATCTTCACCAAGAGCTTCACTGAGAAGAAGTTCTCTTACCTCCGTTCACTGTTGGGGGTGAGTTCCATCATGGTGGAGACAGATTGATTCATTATTATGCTTTAGCTTGAGGGGGGGCTTTCTTCCCACTGGGTTTTCCCTCTTTCCTCACTTAGTTTATTTTCAGCATTTTTTGGATTATTGTATTGGGGTGACCTTTGGTCTTAGTTACCAGGGCCCCACATTATTTTTGTTGGCACATCATAGTCTAGCTTGAGGGGGGGTGTTCGGATATCCACATCATATTTTTCAGGATCTTGCATGCAATTAGGGTTTGCATGCAGAATCTAGGGTTTGCATGCACCTGCATGCACTTGCATGCATCCCAGTCACCAGTTTGATGCCTCCAGCACCTTAGCCACCTCATTCTAGCACCCGGGAGCCACTTACTACAGAGTTTTAGCCCTCCTAGTCTGAAAGGCACCCACTTCTCACCTACTTCCAGAGAAGGGCGCACTTGTTCACCTACCACTGCAGTTCCACTTCAGTTACATTCAGTTAGCTCCGATTCTCCCTGATTTGAGGCTAGTTTCACTCCCGACTGACTGTTTCACTTCCGTTGGACCTCCAGTTTGACTAGATGACTTGTTCTGACTTCAGTTAGTCTCCCATGCGCCCCCCACTGAGCCTCCTTCCCTTAATCAGTGCTACACACTTCAGTTACACATGACACACTCAGTTAGACTCAGATTGACACCTGGATGACTGGTTCTTGTGCATTGATGACCACCACCGATTGCTGATGAGGACTCCTAGTTGGAGTCAAGCTACTCCATTTAGTGATTCGAATGGCCTACTTAGTCAATTCGAATTGCTCATTGACAGAGATTGTATTCTATTGTAATTCATTCACCCTTTCTGGGATATTGAGCACTGTTGCATGTTTTGCACAGCTTTACACCATATTTTCTATGTTCATCTGTTGTGATTGATTTACTTGTTCATTAGATCTGCTGTGACTAATTTTACATGTCTCACATATACATGGTATTTAAAATGATCCCATGCTCCAAGTAAAGCCCAAAGGCACATATCAAAGAGTTTGGTTTCAAGAAATTCTCGCCTCAATTGAAGCATGGCCGAGAAAATAACAGTAAGCTCGAGTAAACCAAAGAAAGCTGTCTAACAAAACATCCCAGCAAAGTTCTTCTCCATCTGTGAATCACGAAATTAAAGCTTCTATTCACACAAAAGGACATTATGGATTGAAGAACTTATTTATAAACCTAGAAAAATAGAAGAAATATATTTCTGGAAGACTCGAAATGGTTGAAACTAGGAATTAAAGATACATCTAAATGATGTGAGAGCATGGGAATGAGGAACAAACAAATGTCCCTGTGAGATCTTGCCACAATCCAGTGGAGTCCTATACTTTGAAGCTTCTGAAAGACGACCTTTTCTAAAAATCACCAGTTCGGCCCTAAGAGAGTTTTAAAGGAAGTTGAGTCAAAGTTACCCTTCCCATTCATCACCATAATGAAAAGGAGCTATCAATGCATCCTGCAGAACTGAACTATGAAGACCTTCAGCTTCTCATGCAATCAACACTTTGAGGGTTTTCAGATTTTAGGTGAGTTTGTTTCAGAGATCTGTGTTCACCAACGAATCGCCATTTGTTGTTAGGACAACACCTCCCCTTGGATTTTGAAAAAATATTGGGGACCCTCCTTCTTTTTATCATTGCCTTTAAATGTTTTCTACACCTTTTGGGAATCTTGTTACTTAGCTTCAGTCTTAAGTTTGCCTTAGATTTTTTTCCTTTTTAAACCAAGCAAAACTTAGCCTTTTGGCCCACAACGGCGGAATCCTTCAGCTAACTCTCCCGAAATGGCGGAAGCTTTCAGCTAACTTTCCCGAAATGACGGAAGAGTTGGCTTAAGTCGTATGGAATCGTGGAAGAAGAACCAAAGTTAACCCACAACGGAAAAGATAACTTAAAGTCTTCGAAGGGATAGAACATTTAATCAAACATGATCGCAGCAGAACAAGCTCGTCAAAACCTTCCTCTATAGCGGAAGCTTTCGCATAACTCTTCCGCGAGCGCCGGAAACCCTTCGACTCTTCCTTTTCGAAAAGACTCGTCTTTTTCCTGTACCAAAAAGCCTTGGTGTTTTTTCGGAAGAGTTTGGATAACTTTCCCGCGGGAACGAAAGCTTTCATTTAAGTCTCCCGCGGCACGTAGCTCTCTCACGGAAACTTTCGCACAACTCTTCCGCAAACGGAGGAACATTTTTATCTTTTCTTTCGCGTGTGTCGGAAGCCTTAACATGAGCATCCCACATTTGACGGTGGCATTTATTGAAAAGGTTTCGATGTGACCTGGCCGTACGCAGATTTAATGCTCGTTTAATGGCGTTCAAATACCAAATTAATGATCCCCACGTGCCAAATCGCATAAATAGGGGTGAGACCCCATTCCCATTTCAACTCATTTTTATTTTCTTTATCATTATCGCTCCAAAGACTTGCCTGTTCCATTTGAACAACCAAGTGCGTTCACCATTGTCTCAAGGCTTAAATTCACAGGCTGCTAGAGTATCGTTGGCGTCACGCTTTCCGTTTCCAAGTAAGTACATTCGCATGTGTTATAGAACGTATATGCCTGCTTGCAGTGTTGTTTGATTGCTTCATTGGGTTGTTCTTTACTACGACGTTTTCCCGGAACTTTGTTGACCCTTTGTGCAACCAACGTAGAGTATCACGTTGCCCAGTATCATCACCTCAATCATGGTCGCGTTATGTGTTAGCCCTTCCCGACCCCGGTTAATAGTTTGACATTAAGAAGACGTGCGTTAAGCAACCCTAAACTTAGGCGTAAGTGGTACCCGAGACTCTCGCTTTTGAAAGCCGCGTCTCTTCATGACCTGCTGAACCTGTTCACTTTTTCGCACCTAATCAATGGACATCTCGACTATAGTGTGTTGACATTTCCCACACCCGTGCATTGGAAAGTATCCGAAGGACTTGAGTACCCATCCCAACCTTGATCTTGTAGCCTTTAGTTCCCCTAACTAGAACATAAAACCACGAGGATAGCCTGATTATTGTTTTCACATTTTCTTCCTTTTGCATATATATGAGAAAGGAACATATTCCTTTTGAGACCATCTATAGGTATTAGTTTAGATTTGTAAAACACTGTGTCATGCATGCTTATTCACGTCAATTATTGTACAGGATTCCCATTATGGCCAAAGGTGGCAAGAGAAGGACGAAGGCAATCGAGGAAAGTTCCAGACTGGAGACGACATTTCAGGACACCAGATGCACTACAAACATGCCTCCGAAAGTAAATTGGGGTGATATCTATCGTATGATAAGGGATCTAGACTTTCCTGAAGTCCTCCTTGAAGAGGAATGCTTATATCAAAATATCAGGAATTCATGTATATCCAAAGCATCCACATGCCCAGAAACCTTCCCGTGCTCAGAGGTGATAGGATGGGTGCTGCAGCATGCCAACACTGAGACCAGAGTCATAGCAGACAGCACGGGTAATGCCTTCGCCTCATTTCACCCATCCTACATTGCAACAGCTTACAAACTACCCAAAGCACAACAACGACTAGATGATGCATGGTTGCAGGAGATCAATATGGATAATTTAGATATGGCAAGGAGGATGTTAATTTCAGGCACACAATTCAGAAGAAAAGACAGTGAGGAATACAAAGTCCAGAATTTAAGGCCTCCATTCAGACTAATTGCTCTCATGCTAAGCAGGATCTTTGGGAGACCTGACGGGACGATGTTCATGCTGCAGTGGGTCCCTATCATACATTTTGTCACTTTCAAAGGCATGATCTTCAATTGGGATGACATTCTCTCAGACAACCTGACATCAGCAGTAGCAATGGCTAAAGAAGGGCTAGAGGAAAGAAAGGAAGAATTCTATATGGCTTCGTATCTCATAGATTGTATTGTGGCAAAATGTATTTTTCCCAAATTGGGATGCATGTGGAGTCCTGCAGAAGGTCCAGTATTCCTTGCCTATAAAATCTTTTGGGTGTAGAATTACAATAGAGACTACAAGCTCATCTGCGAGGAGTTCATCATGCCGCTTTATGAAATGATTTTCCATGAAGAACCAATTTTTTTATCAGAGAACGCCATGGAATCCTTGGAAAAGTATGACGATTTCTATTTCTCCTCAGAAGGTACCTACGTAAGAATGTATGGAGGTTCTAAAGCACCCTATATTCTTCCGAAGTATGCCATAGATTACATAGTCCATAAGGAAAGGGTCAGGAAAGTCTTCATTGATGGAATGTGTAACACCTTGTACAAATCCAAGAAGGCCACCTTTCCCCCCTTACCCTTTTATATTGGAGCCTACAAGTTCACATGAATCACAACTGTAAAAGAGTTTGTTGCAGAATTGAAAAGCTTCCACTTTGGAGAAAATATTTTCCACAGGAACGATCAACAAGGCAAAGTTGCGTAGCATTGCAAAGAGCACTCTACTCCCTGTGAATATGCCAATTTTTATGATCCTCAGGAAGAACCATATAGGGGAATCAGTAATATGGCCGAGCTACAGATTTGTCAGGTAAGCAAAGGAGGAGCCAGCTCAAGCTCCCAGGTTCTCTCTGAAGAAGAACTGAGGCTCTTGGAACACGCAAAGAAGACCCAAGAAGATAAATTAAGAGAAGAAGAGAATTTGAAAATCCAAGCAGCCGAAGCTGAAGCAGAGGTGAAAAGGAAAGAAGAGGAAGAAAGAATTAGGCTGGAAACCAATGCTAAGCTGGAAGAAGAAGACAGAAGAAAGAAGGAGCAAGAAGCATAAGCCAATAGGAAAGAGGAGGAAGAAAAGAAGTGCAAAGAAGAGATCAACCCCAAAAGCCCAGACCTGTAGAACTTGGATATGGGCTCTCCTATAACAGATCTACCTATTGTCCCCTTCACACCCTATAAAGGTAGCACAGTTTCTAACTGGCAGAATTTTGCTTACAATAAGAAGAGGAAGACCATTGTCAAAGAGATAGGGTTCATACTGAAAAGACCTTTTCAGCTAGACATCATCACCACGCATGAGACCATGGTCATGAAGAACACTGAAGAAGCAACTAGGCACCTAGCATCCATCTCTGTAGCCACGGTCATAGCAACCGCAGACAATGTTTTTATATTGGGAGTCAAGTTACATAAAGAAAAGGAGAAGGAACAACAGCTTCAGGAAGCCTTGGTCAAAGAGCAGAACTATGCAAACCTGATGATTGAGAAGAATAATTCCCTGACATCCCAAAAGGAATACTTGCAAAGAGCACTCCAACGATTAGAGGCAGATAGGAGAGCTCTATAAATGCAAGTAAGGACATTAGAAGATGAAAATGCAGAGCTTAAAGGGAAGAATTTGAAGCTCGAATCAGATAAATTCAACAACCTTGAGGAGTTAGAAGACCTGAAAGAGAGCATTGAAAAAGTACAAGGAGAGAATGAATCACTGGAGCAGCAATTAGAGTTAGTAAACAAAAAAATGGGAGATATTAGACCCTTCCATGAGTAGGCCAGTGGAATCCTAAAAGAGACCTATGGAGTCAGAGAAATCATAGCAGAAGAAATATGTAGACTAAAATTAGTCATGACCAAGATCAAGCAAGTAAATGTTGAAGCCACCAGGATTAGAAGGAAGCACTCATGCATCAGTGAGGAGATTAGAAGGCATATCGAATGGAGAGAAGGAAAGTCAGGATTCCCAACAACCCTTCCCATTAAAACTGTCACTGAATACAAGGCAGATATATGCACCCTGGAGTATTCCAGAGACTGCGGAGTAAAATTGGCCTCTGTGACTGCAGAAGCTTATGAACAGTGAAAGACTGTATACTCCCGGATCCGGACCACATAGGAAAACTGCAGAATAGCCATGCCTCAAGGATAGAAGACTTCTCGGATAAGGCTCAGTATTTAGTTAATCTGAGTATAGAGCTCCAGGCAGAAAGCGAATATGTGCAAAATCTGGACACATTGATAGCAGAAGATCTACGCCAATTTATCAGTCAAGCTGTTGTTCATCAACATAGCCTGGAAGAAAGCCTCCAGATTTGCAGCTGAAGTGATAGCCTTAGAAGAAGAGTTGGTCAAGAAAAAGATATCTCTCAGATTCATGAGCCTCTTGATTGGAACAAATATTGTGAAAGACACAAATCACTGGGGAATTCACATAGCAGAGGTGGAGAGGGAACCGACATCTAGTCAAGCTACTACATCAGAAAATGACCCAACCATTGCAGTGATGCAAGAGGAGACCTCAACAATCCCAGAGGAACTTGAGCTACCAAAGGAACCAAGTCAGGGATAGCTCGTGCTCTTCAGCGTGCCATGTGGATGTGCATTTTTGTACATATGTTTGGGACGATAAAACATTTGTAATTTTGTAACTCCCATTTTGTAAAGCATTTAGAATATTTCTCTTATGTAATATCAAGCACTACAAGACAAAATAGAGGAATCTAAACAGTTAGGGTATAGGTGTCAATTCTGGGCACATTTTGTAAAGCTATATATAGCTAATAAGAAGAGAAGAGAAGGACTTTGGCAGGTGAAACTCTTTTGCTATTTTGTAAAGGAACTATTTCTGCTACATGAATTGAAATCGTTTTGGCCTGTGAAAGCTAGCACGTCATTTTACATGGAGTCTTGTTGATTAAGTTGTTGAACTATTTCTGCAAATTTCTCATACATTTCCCGTGAGATCTTTCCTGGATTTTATGAATTAATTATTTGTTGTGGATGGTTTCATATTCTTATGTAAAATTTCTGTGTTAAATGGGTAATGGAATGTATATATTTATCTGAGTTACCGTAGATAATCTTTCTTTTCTGCTGTAAATTCCTCTTTCAATTTAACAACTAACTATGGATTGTTTTGGTGTATTTTCTAGTTATTTACCCATTCTTTAACTCTGCTCCTTATAAGGATAGGTATAATTAGAATAGTTTAGATTAATACATATTTGTTTACCGCATGCAATTAGTCTAGGGCATGTGAACATCATTTTAAATACAAAATATATAACCAGTGGATCGGGCCGCAACCGGTAAAACCAACAAATCTTTAAAAACTTACGGTAGCCATAACCGTTAACCGGACGGGTTCCCCACACCAAACGGTGAGCGATCTAATTGGGATTGCTTACTGGGTAGAATCCCTTATTGATTGATGCAATGATATTCGGGGAATCAACAAGTGCGAGGAACACAATCTATCCCAAAAAATTCCTGCAATGTTATGTTTTGATGAGGATAGTCGTCCTGGAATATGCACTTCTTGATTAGCTGTAATGCTTCATGGATTAATGGATTCTCATCTTCAAAATTGAAGTCCTTCTGGAAGTTCACAGTGAGCAGCTTCCAATCAGTGAGTTCACTACGTAACTCCAGGTCTAGGTACCATTTTTCTGGTATACCCGCATCCAATGTATGTACAAATAAGTGTACCCATTCTGTAGGTGGTCTTTCCACCTATGCCTTTGAACAGACTTCAATATGATGACTAAGGTCTGTCTGTCCATTACACTTTTTGAAAGGTAAAGTAACCTTTTCAGCGAACTGGATCTGCATCTTAGTTCTGCATTGATCGCAAGTGGTCAATGTCTTCTTATGTGCATTCCACCATCTGGCAGGTGTATCGCGCAATGCTATATCTAAGGCTAGTAGTCTATGCTCATCTGGTATAGCTGCACTATATGTTCTTATGAAACTGTAAACATTAGCATAACCATCATATGTGGGAATAGGGCTCACCTCTTTTCTGATCCAGTGCAGTGATTTCGTAACCTGCACACATCTTCTTGCTGATACTTCATGCATGCGGCTTTGCCAATTCTCTAGTCCTATATCCGAGTAAGAGATACAAGAAGTGTCACATCGCCAGCTGAGCGTACCGTCCGCTGTAGGATTAATGTAGTCTTCCTTGTTCGCAGCTAGCTGGTAAAGTCAGTCTAAATCTTGACCTTGGGATTCCTCTTGAATCGGCTCACTGTATATGTCACCATCTTTAGGATCCAATGGTGCGATGACCCTAAGATGCTTCCCTTCAAATATCATCTTCTTTGTCTTCAATTTTATGATAGCCAAGTTATCCATAGCCCAATCAATTCCCAATATTGCTGGAAAAGGTTGACTATCATCCACAATTTCAATAACTTCAAAGTCTGCATGAATCTGTACTCCGTCGATGTCAACTACTACATTAGCTAAGTGGCCAAAAGGTATGACCTTCTCTTGGTTAGCCATTCTTAACTGGATAGGTGACCAGAGAAAATTTGGTTGACCCATCTGCTTCCATGTATGCTTAGTCAAGACATTCACTTCTGATCCAAGATCAAGGATGACTTCATCCATTTCAAAATATCCTATCTGCGCAGTGAGCCTCATCTCTCGGCCTGTTCTTTTGTGCTTCCTTATCTGATGTACAGTGCTATCTGGAGTCTCTGTTGCAATCTGAGGTTCATACTAGCTGATGAGCTTCTAGAGCTCTACTATGGCTTTCTTGCTTTTTAGTAACTTCATGCAGCTCCACAAGAACTGCGCAACAGAAGTATGAACATCTATCGCAGTGCTTGTTTTATCATAAGGAGTCGGCATGTCTTCAACATGTAGGATTTCACTACGTAGCGGGATCCTTGATGAATTATCTGCTGGTTCTCTAAAGGTATCCCGTGCGTCAATCAAGATCTCTTTGTTCTTCTATAAGTTAAGAGGGGTTGCTTTTCCTGGAGCTTTCCTGATCCATACTGTTTCAAGGGGATCCTTCTTTGTATGTGCCTCCCCTGATGTTGAAGCTTTCGCTCCTCTGTCGCGGCCTGTCTCAACGCTGCTGCGCATGACCATATTGATGCTCGGATCCACTGGTCTATTTTCTACTGCGATCCACTGGACATTTGGATTCGGAGCCTATGTTCGTCTTCTCTTCTTCATTTCCACCTCTAATACTGGGCAGTCTTCAATGACATGCTCAAATGATTTACAATAATTGCACGTAGTGCATGGGTTAACACAATCTCTAGATACATGATCAGGTTGGTGTCACGTCCCCTCCCATCATACTAGCTAGATGGAGAGGATCGTGAGGTTAAACCGGGCATCCAGCCCCATAAACTTATTGGATAAGAATTCACATAATATAATGAAGATATGTAGATGCATGATTATTTTTAAAACACAGCGGAGGTAATATCATTTACACCCTCACCATACATTCAGATATCCATCAAATAAATAATTGCAAGAATATACAGGAGAATACTTATCTTATAAGAAAGTAGTCCCTGAGCAACCAGCTCCGCTTCTGCAACGTTCCACCCAACCGTAGGCCAGTGTGCTCCTCAATCTCTTTGCACCACTGCCACCCCCGAGCTAGGCATGATCTCCACAAGGAAAAGGGGAAAACAGGCTCTCACATAGCCAAAGGTATACCAGAATCAGCCAAGCCAATCAACAATTGGGTTTCTCAGGCTGTTAAGAGATGGATGCATATAACATCAAAAGCATAAGTGTTGGGCATGAGAAAACACTTATACATTGAAGTTCCCAACAGCGGGTTTCCACTAGTTCCAAAAAAAACGTGGGCAACCAAAAACAAAAGGAGGAAATGGGAAATCAACCCCAGGAGAGCAGAATCGTTTTCAGAAAAATGCTCATGGCCATTTCGTGGGCAGAAACGGCCTCCATAGCCCCAAAAAAATCATGGCTCTCTTCTCCCAGCCACTGAGCTAACCAAAAACGAGTTTGCAGACATGGAATAATGCAGGAAATGGTGAAAAACGTGAAGGATAAAACCCCAGCAAGCTCAGACTGCGTGAGAGGATGAATGCCATGGGTGGAGAATGGCTTTGGGCACAATTTCGTGGGGGTTTTCTTGCCCAGCACCCCAAAACTCGATTTCCCAGGTTGCTGTCTTGCCCATACACGAAAATTGATGGCCATACCTCTCCCATCCCAAGGCATTAATTGTCTCAACCAATTATTGGAAGAATTAAATGATTGGGTGCATGAGACCAAATGGGTAGTTGAGAGTTCATGGGTTTTCTCAATGGAATGGCTTAACACCATGGCTCAAGGGTTTGGTTTATTTTCCCTCCCTATTCCTTGTAAAGATCATGCCCCC
Source organism: Larix kaempferi (assembly GCA_027924585.1). NCBI lineage: Eukaryota > Viridiplantae > Streptophyta > Pinopsida > Pinales > Pinaceae > Larix > Larix kaempferi. The sequence continues at coordinate 6,880,456 of BSBM01000129.1, read as the reverse complement.
ATCTCTTTGTTGCATTGCATAGCTAGTTGTGGGTATTTTTCAATAAAATTCGTATTTACATGATGTCTCATTTACATTGTGCCCATCTAGCACAAGAGTCATAAGCATCTACTTTAATTGCCGATACATAAACGCTAAATCAATGGTGGGGCCTTGGCCTTGAGCTCCTCACCATGATTAAACATCAATATTTACATCATTTACGATTTAATACAAAGGGGGCCAAAATGGGGACGTGACAGTTGGTCACAGTTATAACAAATGACTTGGCCGCGGCCTCTTCACTGCACCGGACCAACATTTCTTCCTTTGCCGTGGTATCCACCACCATGACCTCTGTATCCTCCTTGGTCATATTGTGTGTTATCCTGCTTAGGATGATTTTCTTCCTGTATGCGGTATATGCTAGTGCCTCTCATTGCATCCATATCTCGTTTTCTTTCATTCATCAATTCATATGCGCGGCAGTTGGATTCATCATGTCCAACTGATTTACATAAATTGCAGTATAAATTCTTAGGAGTTTTCACATATTTCTGGATGAGGTAACAGTCTTCAGGTCTATGTCCTGTGGTTCTGCAAATTTCACACCATGGGGCCTGATTCTGATTTAATGGGTTAGGCGCACCACTGTTAAGATAGTCACGGAATAGAGGGAAAGGCTCGCGGTCATGACCTTCTCCTTTACAACTTGTACACTAGACCTCCTGTCTAGGTTCATATCTTTGTTCTTTACCATTTTTCATACTTTTTAGTTCAAGTGTCAGGGTGGTCAGTTGGTTCTGAATCTGAGACATCCCAGAACTAGTATCACCAATTGGCAAAGCTTCCAGCTTCATTGCGATTTCCAAGGCCTCTTCGTGTGATAGAACCTTCTGTTGCATCAATGGTAATCTAATATGTGATAACAACGCAACAATGAACCATTCTTTATGTTGTTCTGGCGGTATAACAAAACTTAGTCTAGCAAGGTCTTACACTTTTGATCAAATTCCCATATCGTTTCAGTTGGTCTCTGCTTTATTTCCTTTAACTCAGTTATACACTGAGATTCAAACTTTGGTTTCTTGAACTCAGCTACTAGTGTGGCTTTAATTTCTACGAGGGTTCTAGGCTGTATCTGAGAGTATTTCATAAACCAGTGTAAAACTCTGTCTCTAAAGGTGGTGATGAGCTGTGCTTGCTTCACGACATCATCCTGGATTTGTCTTACACTCCATACGGCTTCACAAAGGAACCAATGTTGATCAGGGTCTTCTAGTCCAGTTCCTTTGAATATTGGAAGTTTCATATCAGTGTTTGCCATTGTCGGGTTAGTTTGCGGAGCACTCTGGTTAGTGTGCGGCTGCTGTAAAGGGATCTGCACAGTAAATACAAATGGGACTATCGGGAGAGATGGACTAGGCTGAGTCTTCTGTGGGGTGGGTTGAGTAGCGGGTGGGTTCTGCGATAAGGATGGTGCGGTCTCTGCAGCCGGTGGATTCTCAAGAGTAAATGGTGGTACGACTTCGATATCAAGGTCACAAGGGATCTCAGTATCTATATGAAGTTTAGGACCAGTAGGATTATTATTAAATTTATATCTCTTGCCACATCTAAGGGTATGTGTCTCTTTGTCAGAATCAATATATGTACTTTTTATCATGACAAACTTTGAAAAAATTACTGCATTCTTAGAACACCTTTCTCAGCTAACAACATCTTAATGTATAGATTGATATTGTTCAGAAACTTACCTTGGAATCCTCTGAAAAAGTTTTCTTCTGCTTGGCTGTAGGATTTGAGTGTGTCTACAACAAATTATGTTGCAAATCCTTCTAGCATATGATCGACCCAATAATCAACCGCGCGTGACAATGGGCTGTCTAATGCTTTGATCTATGCTGTGAGCTCAGGATTCCATTCCGTGGGTACTCCTCCCTGGAAACAAGTTTCCTTCTCTGCGAACTGTGAGATCCACACATGCATCTTGTTTGGAAACGATGCCTAAAAAATCTCGTGAATATCGTCAAACAGATATCTCTCTAACCACTATGTGTCACTTAGACGCGGATGTCTATTCTATTGTCTGTTAAAATCTCTTATGGTCTTATCCCACCAAGCTTGGATTTCTGTCTTTTTAGGATGCCAATTGTCAGATCCTTCGGGGAAGTGATATTCTTCTTCACACATCGTGATTGCAACTCATCATGGATTCTAGCGCGGCAACGGAACCACTTGTTGGCTTAAACTGACCCAGAGGTTTCCAATTAGACCCAGGTTCTTTGCGGTTCTCCCTTTTGACCGACAAAACCCCTTCACACCGACCCTTTCGAAAAGAACCTGCGAGCAGGCTGAGGTCTCACCCGAGGTGTATCTTATGGGGTACTGCAGAATCAGGTTTCCACAGTAAGTGATGAGTTGTTTATATGAACAAGCTGTGCATCGCAGGACAGAAGGAGTGCGCTGCGAGACAAAGTGATGTGGTACGCAGCAGGATCTACGTTGCGAGCAGTACTACGCAGTGACGGCAACACTGCGGGCCTCACTTAAAGACTTCTTACTCCTGCGAGTCTTCTACTGGAACTACGAGTCAACCACATTGATTCTTTACTTGGAAGATCTTGAAAATGCTAAGGCACTGAAATGAATATCACTCGTCCCTTCATTCAGGCACTTACTGGATATCTTTCTAGCATTCATTCAAGAACTTAGATTATTACAACGTGCATTGAAACGATAGACACGACTAACTATGCTGCGTTCCTTTACTGTGTTTAAGAAAGTTTTAAGTTGAAATGACTGATTCATGATATTAACATATAATTAAAATGTTCTCCATTCATCTGTTCCCGTGGAACCTAGCATATCATTCCCCAAACTTCTCCTATTGGTAAATGCATATCAAATTTCTCCTATTACAGCATGCAAGGAAACATTCAAACATTCATTCTACAGGAAATACAGACAGTCATTCATTCATAAAACATAATCGCATAACACAGGATTTAACGTGGTTCACTTCCTCGGATGGAAAGCTACGTCCACAAGAACGGTTGGTAATATATTTCTTTCAAAAGGGATGGGGAAACCGTTCCTATTCTATGCACTCAGCTACATTCTCTCCTTTCTCTCGGCTAGGTCTCTGCGCACACAGCTGCAGAGCCTTTACAATATTATCAGCTCAGAGATATTTCTCAATACAAAAGGTTATATTATGATTACTCTAGCAACTAGCATCTAGCCCCCCAAAATAGAGCAACCCCATCCCATACAAAATTGTGTTCTTAAATAGATCATGCTGGAAGGTCATGTCTGTACAATGTCAAAGACCTAAAAACCCGAAAACCCTAAGGGTTTCCAAAACTGCGCCAATTTTCCAAACTGGCTTGCTGGCTCCTAGTAGCGTCTGCTTGATCATGGTGGATCTCCACGTCCTCATCCTGTCGCTATCGGCCTTCCTGTCGCACACGTGCCCACAGGCTGCTTCTTCCGAACTGTTTCTCTCTAACGATTTCGCCTTCCAAGCATGCCAAACATCAATTTCCTTAACAACCCACGCGTGGCCGCCTTCCTGATTTGCTAATGTCCATCGCTCGACAATCCTGGAATATCTTTCCAAAAATGGCTGCTACCGGTCCAACCGGTACCTGCACCTGATACTTGTCTAGCATTCTGCTTTGCTGGCTCTCATGGCCTCCTAACTCCATAGCACTGCTTCTGCGCAGTACTGGTCTTTGCATCACGGCCAAAACTTCGATACTACGCGCAACTCCGCAATCTGATCAAAAGTTGGATGCTGCGCGCAACTTCGTAGCATCCTCACTACTTAGACAAAATTTGTATTTTTGAGCTGTGCTCAGCTCAGCTTTCCCTGCTTGCCTCAAAAAGGTGTTTCCAAAACTTTGTCTCAACCTGGGCGCAACAATAGTACATAATTTTTTTTTTTTTTTGTATTTTCTCTTATAAGCAAAAGGAAAATGCAAAACTTTTTTTTTGTATTTTTCAATATAATGGAAATGAAAAATGCAAGCAAAATCTAACTATTCAGTCACTGAAATGCCGAGGAAATCACTAAGATAACCCAGCACATCCCAAACAGTAAGACTCAGCTGAGGTAATGAGCTAGATAGGAAAAAACCAACAAGGTTAAATCCAAGGATAGTAAAAAAACCAATAAGGATCAACCACGAGAAGAGAAGAGTTCTGGTCACAAACAAGGCATGGAACAGTCAAGAATCAGGCCAACAAAGACTCAGGATCATCCAAATCCAACCCAACAACAACCAAAGGTCATAAATCAACCAAATATGGAGTTGTACGCTACTGTCGAAGGAAAACCTGCGGGTACCCGCGGGCTATATTTCAGACAGAGGCGGGTAGACGTGGGCAGAGCTAAGCTCACCTGTGGGTAGGGAAAAGCAAATGGGAAAACAAAGAGTCCAATGGATTAGAAAAAACCAGTTTTCTATAGTGTATCTCAACGGCCAATCAATGACATAGAGCTTCAGCAAACAACAACTCTAAATAAGGACTAATGCCTAAAAATCCCCAAAAATGGATGTTTTCCCCAGCGGAGTCGCCATTTCTGTGTTGGAGAAAACTTCCTATGCCTTGGGGTGGACAACAACAGACAGCTGAGTACCAGAAATTAACTCAATTCTCAATGCTATGCTATGTCACGTCCCCTCCCATCATACCAGCTAGATGGAGGGAATCGTGAATGTAAAACCGGGCAATTAGCCCCATATCCATTAAATTAAACTCATTGATACCAAGACATGTATAAGTGCATGAAATAGAAACACAACAGAAATTACGTAAATGCTGTTGATATCTAATCGTACACGCAAGATTTCTGTGACAGCCAAATAAAGACCTTTGCAGAATTATAAAGGGCATATGGAAATGCATAATCGTTTGAATACACAGCGGAAGTAAATTCATTAGCACATCTATAATCCATTCCAGCTATTCGTCAAAGGAACAAGTGCAAAGTTACAAACACAAGAGAATACTTATCTTAATGAAGTAATCCCAAGCAACCAGCTACGCTTCTGCAACGTTCCACCCAACCGTAGGCCAGTGTGCTCCTTAATCTCTCAGCACCACTGCCACCCCCGAGCTGGGCATGGTCTCCACAAGGAAAAGGGGAAACGGGCTTTCACATAGCCAAAGATATGCCAGAATCAGCCAAGCCAACTAGCAGTTGGGTTTCTCAGGCTGCTAAGAGGTGGGCATAGGTGAATTACTAGGCTAGTGGCTCAACCATGGAGCTATGGATACACCATTGGGTTCATCAAGCCAAATCTGTCCTCTTCCACTCTTGAAGCTCCTGCTCACAGGTTCAAATCCAAAACGGGATGCACTGAACAACAAAACCACAATTACTGGGCATGAGGAAAACGATTTCCACAGTGGGATGCATGAGATGGGGTTTCAACTCACTCAGAAAAACGTGGGAACACACAAAAATGAAATGGGAATATGGGGAACAACCCTGGGAAGCCAATCCGTTTTTAGAAAAACGTCCTTGGACATTCGGGGGCAAAAACGACCTCCATACAGTCCCCAAATCGTGGCCCTTCTCTCCCAAGCTACTGTATATGCAAAAACGAACTCCCAGGCATGGAAAAATGCAGGATTTGGATGAAAAACGTGCAGGGAAAGGCCCAGCTAACTCCAACTGCGTGAGTGAGTGAAGACTCCTATTCCCCATGGCTTTGGGCACCATTTCGTGGGTGTTTTCTTGCCCAACAAGCAAAAACACGAATTTCCAGATTGATGGCTTGCCCATGCACGAAAATGGCTTGCCCATACTTCTTCATTTCCAAGGCATTAACTGCCTTAACCAATTTCTTGGGAGAATTAAATGATTGGGTGCATGAGACCAAATGGGTAGTTGAGAGTTCATGGGTTTCCTCAATGAAATGGCTTAACACCATGGCTCAAGGGTTTGGCTAATTTTCCCTCCCCATTCCTTGTAAAGATCATGCCCCCATCTCTTTGTTGCATTGCGTAGCTGGTTGTGGGTATCTTTCATTAAATTCGTATTTACAGGATGTCTTATTTACATCGTGCCCTTCTAGCACAAGAACCATAGGCATCAATCTCTTAATTTTCGGTACATAAAACGATAAATCAATGGCGGGGCCTTGGCCTTGAGCTCCTCACCATGATTAAGTTACAATAATTACATCATTTACGATTTAGTGCAAAGGGGGTCAAAAATGGGGACGTGACATACCCCTCCCCTTGGAATAACACCGTCCTCGGTGTTCCAACACTTCGGAAAATAAATACCCACTTTACATATGTCCAAAATTCACAAAAACTTTGCAGATCTGCCCTGCATTCTGTTCTTTACATTGAACTTTCAGGACCAATTCCTTTGATCTTCACGAGCTGCTCCTGCTGATTCGGATCTTCTAGCTCATCCATAAGTCTGAAAACTTTATGGCTGCTACCCTCTTGAGGTTCTCTTGTTGGGCAGTTGCGGAGGTAATGACCTCCCTCACAATTCCAACACTTCATGGGTTGCTTCATTTTTATCTGCTCAATTTCCTTTGAGTCTTCCCACCTGGAGCGTTTCTTAATCGGACGTTTGGATGAATGCTTCTTCACTGATCCACTTTTCTTTCCCTTGCGGATTGCTTTCATAATGCTTTTTACCTCTTTCTGCAGACAAATAGAATCCTGCAAGACCTTGTGGTTCATCTTGTTCTGCTGCTTTTGCATCTTGAGCATCTCTCCAAGATTTTCTTGGGTCTTGGCAATTGTTTGAAGAAGACTTCCGGCCAATCCTAATAGCCCTTGGTCTGCCGCCATGGTCAATGGAAACGATTGACCACACTTTGCTTACTAGCAACACTTTCCTGCACCGGCTGCAACCAATTGATTCAATTTCCACCTGTGAAATTCATCATTACAATTCTCGTTAGGCCAAGCATAAACCAAACATCAAAATCAGTCAATGGTTTTTCCCCAGTTGACATGGATAGTCCATGCCTTACTCATGAGACTTCCACACTTTTCATGCTTGCCTAACATACACATGAATTCCTTCATGTTCATCCATTCACAAGAAATTCATTAATTAGCATTCGCAATTCACTTTAATCAAATAACACACTTTTACTTCCAGTCATGCATGCATTCAGCAATTTTCTAACTCTATAAATGCATCAATAAAAGGAAAGAGAGAGAGCCGTAAGAGTTTCTCCTCTTAGTTTTGTTCCGTTCTGGAACCCACACCACCACTGTGGTTTTCACGCTCCTGTCCTCTTTCACTTCACGTGAATGCTCGACTTGCCCTTCTTCGCTATGACACGTAGTGTTTATGGTCTATTCCAGACCTCTCAACCATGGAGTTCCTCCACTTGGTTGGTCTAACTCTTGGCTGCTAGGACTCACACAGTTCCACTAGCCCCATCTTTCATTACTGCTCATGCTGAGCTCCTCAAGGTGGTTACATGTCCACCTGCATTCTTAATATGCTTCAAGGTTCTTGCTTCCAACAATACCTACATCGGATGTCTTCACTTTATCCCACAAGATCCTTCGTTGCTTTCCAAGCATTGGATTTCCCGTGGATACAACAATGAATGTTGGGCCAGCACGCAGGCTACTCCACAACCATCTGAATAGGCAATGCCAGGCCAATACGCTGACTGGTTTTATCAATTGTTTAAGGGAATGTTTGGCCAGCACTCCGGCTGCTCCACAACATCAAGTGGTTAATGTTCCCACCAACTACCCTCTGAATTTACCGAGAATTTTATAGTTCCAACCAGTTACTCTCTGGCTTTACCAAGCATTTATAGCTCTTTCCAAGGTCCTTGTTTCCTGTAATGGCCAAGGTTCCCAACAAAGAAACAACAGTGTATTAGCTTGGTTACAATAAGATTCGTACCCGAAATCTTCATTATTCCAAACAAGAATTAAATGAAAATGAATACTTATCTGTATTGTGTGTTTTCTCGCTACTCCACAGGTTTCCTTCTCTGCTTTACAAGCCTTGGATCACCTGTGGGGTGGATGCTTGGCCAGCACACATGCTACTCCACAACATCATCCGAATAGGCAATGCCAAGCCAGTGCACCGACTGGGTTTATCAGGCATCCCACAAATCAGTATGCTAAGCCAGTACGCCGACTGGGTTTATCAAGCATTTTCAAAAATCAGTATGCTAAGCCAGTACGCCGACTGGGTTTATCAAGCATTTCAAAAATCAGTATGCTAAGCCAGTACGCCGACTGGGTTTATCAAGCATTTCAAAAATCAGTATGCTAAGCCAGTACACCGACTGGGTTTATCAAGCATTTCAAAAATCAGTATGCTAAGCCAGTACGCCGACTGGGTTTATCAAGCATTTCAAAAATCAGTATGCTAAGCCAGTACGCCGACTGGGTTTATCAAGCATTCAATAACCATTTCCAAGCCAGTTCTCCGACTGGGTTTGTCAGGAAATAACACCCTTCACCAATACCTCCACATCATACAAGTAACCAATGCCAAGCCAGTACACCGACTGGGTTTATCAGGCATCCAGCAACCTTTCGCCACAACTCCCAAATAACCAATGCCAAGCCAGTACACCGACTAGGTTTATCAGGCATACAACAACCATTCGTCACAACTCCCAAATAACCAATGCCAAGCCAGTACGCCGACTGGGTTTATCAGGCATACAACAACCATTGCCAAGCCAGTACATCGACTGGGTTTATCAGGCAATATGAACAACATAATATGATTACGTGGCTCCTTCTCTTGTGCAACCAGTGGTTCCCTCTAGGAACTCCATGGGTGACTCACTTGACTGCAGGATAGCATGGCCCCACAATACCCACTCACACTACACAAGGATGATACCCCTTTTCTGCAGCACATCTCCCCGGGCCTATCCATCCCTTCTAGTGTCCTTTAGTGTGAGTGTAGAAAGGTTACCACTGCCCATACAGTCCTCTTGAGCACCCTTTCTTCACTTTGCCTCTTTCGTGCAACACCAAGTTGCATTGGTGTAAGCTGTTAGCACAAGAAGGATAAGCAGGCTCATCAGTATTGTTGCCCAAAAAAAATTGTAATCATATTTCATATCATTCACTATCAAGTATTGAAACACCAGGAATGCGTCCATTCCCTTAGGGTGTAGTCAATATTGAAAACCCTCTCATGACCCAGCACCAGAAAAGGTGTGCACCCCCTTTCCGTTGTGCGCCATGTAGGCCCTAATCATACTCAAGCATTCTGCAATGATATAAATAAGACAGAGCATGCTATGCGTATTAACCCTAATAATTTAGACATGCATGTTCTTGTCTAGGGTTACAGAATACTCATTCATTTTGCAGATGTGTCTCACATGCCTTTGGGCATAGTCTTACCATCTCACTTTCATGGTTTACCGTCATGCGGTTTGGCTGAGACATTATCAATGGCGCTTCACCCGAAGCCCATTTCCAAAGCATGGGGTCTTTCCCATCTGGTTTGGCTTCTGCAGGCCATCACACATGATCTTCCTGCAATGTGTCATCCTGGCACACTTTATCAAATAGCCAAACCGTCAGCAACATTTAGCAATAAGCTTCAAATACGATTGTTCCATAACCAATCAATAGCATTCATAAATAAATTCAATATGAATTTACAATTCTGTCTCCTACAGAAATTAGTTTTCTTATCCATGAGGCTATCCTCATATTATTTGGCTCCTGTAAGGGACACCACTCTGCCCGTTATGGTCTTATGCTTGCTGCCATACATGAGCATCCACTTACAGCATGTCCTCCTGACACATTTTCATATAAGCCAAACAGTCATTAGCAATTATTAGCAAAATTTCAACTCCGAAATATTTACCAATCTGAGATTTACAACTGTTCTTACTAACAGAACTTAGAGCTCTCAACCATGAGATTCCTTCTCATAAGCTCTAGATCAAATTTCACAGTCATATCATTCATACAACTCTGTCCTTTCACAGAGCATTCTAGCAGCCCATCGATCATGATTGGGATTTTCATGCACTTACTATTCTGCATTCATAACAGCCCATGAAATGGTCCTAGAATTATCATCAATTCATCATTTCATTCATTATTTATTTTGCAATGACATATGTATCATCCCTATGCATTCATACAATGCATCACAAGATTTATAAAATCTCTTAATGCACATTGACTCAATGTTACTTCGCATTGTTTCATGAGTACTATGCATTCACGCATATTATGATCGAAACATGACTATCTCATATATCTTGCATTTCCATAATCAGGACCACCAGTCCTCACTTCCTTTGGTTATCAAGCACATAACAATCATACACATGGCATGATACAAATTCATATGAATGCATTGAGATTTCTAAACGGTCATAGGGTGTAAGGATCATTTCCTTCACTTACCCACACCTCACCAAGCTTGGTAGGTTAACAGTCCCAAGCGGTATTTAATATCATATGCAAACTGTCTCAACATAACTCATACATAGTTGAAGGGATCTTACCAAATCCTTTTTCAACATTCATGCAATTTGCCACCAATAACCATTACCTATATGGTTACCATTAACATCGTCTGATGCTACCTGATCAGTTGGCCTCTTACCAAGGCTGCTTAGCCCCTTTTTCAAACTTTATGATCACAGATTTGTTGCCCCATCCTTTCTGCATAAGGTTGTTGGCTTCATGCAACAACATCCTCAGAACATTTAGCCATGCTCTTTGTTATCTTTGGTCCTACAACCAATACCAACATCAATAGTGATTATCAACCACAATATTCTCTATTAGTGGTTTATTGCATATGCCGACTTCACTATTCTACCAATGTGCAATATCCCATTTATGCACAAGCATATATATATGCACTATGCAATTTGTTAAGATGCCATCTAGTGCATATATATCTATGTAATCCTTTACATTTTTAACATTTTTATGCCATATGACAAATTTCATAATTATAAGTATGATAACAAACAGAGGTTTAAGAAATTCTTCCCTTTTCGATCCCTCATCGTGACATGGAATTCCTCTTCCATATCCTGCAATTGTAGAAATTGCCCATATTGACAACAAAATTTGTTTGTCAAAACAGCCGCTGGCACTCTTCTGCACTAAATATCTATGATATATGTAGACCTCCTTCCAACTCTAGTCATGCATCATAGTTCCCTGCTAGACAAGCTTTCCAATTCCTGTCTTCATGCTCCATTCTGACATCAGGTGCGGGAACTGCATCCTTTCAAAAATCACAACTTTCACTCCCATTCTGCACATTTTACACAATTGCATTATATTCTCAGAAATTCACAAATTACTTCATGCATGTGGGAAGAATGCCATACTGACAATTCGTCAAATCACAAACAAAGACACATGAGGGGGAAAAAGAAAGGGGGTCAAGGGGGCTTGCCCCCTTGTGGCTGGGCGGGTCGAGGGCAGCGCCCTCGTTTTTTTTTTTTTTTTTTTTTTTTTTTTTTTTTTAACGAATCACGCCTCATCGGGCGATTCGCTGAATCCTGCCGCAACGGCAGTTCGCTAAATCCGGCCGCGACGGGTGGTTCACAGAATTCTCCCACAACTGTGGGGCGGTTGGCCTTCCGCAATGGGCGGGGCGATAGGCTGAAAGCTTCCGCGACTAGCGGAGCGATAGGCTGAAAGTTTCCGCAACTAGCGGGGCGATAGTTTGGAGGCTTCCGCAACCGGTGGTTCACTGCGTGCTCCCGCAATTGCGGGGCGCTTGGCCGAAGCCTTCCGCAATTGCGGGGCGCTTGGCCGAAGCCTTCCGCAACTGCGGGGCGCTCGGCTGAAGGCTCCCGCGGTTTCGGGCGATTTTTCACGAAAATATTTGCGGAACGACTTGCGGAGTGCTTCCGCAATGGCGGAATGATTCGCCGAAGTCTTCCGCAATTGCGGAACGTTTCGGCGAAGTCTTCCGCAGTTGCGGAACGATTCGGCGAAGTCTTCCGTAGTTGCGGAACGATTCGCCGAAGTCTTCCGCAGTTGTAGAATGATTCGCCGAAGTCTTCCGCAGTTGCGGAACGATTCGCGGAATCCTTCCGCAATTTCGGAAGAGAATTCCTTCCGCAAATTTCGGAAGAGAAATCCTTCCGCAAATTTCGGAAGAGAATTCCTTCCGAAAAACTTCCCTTCGCAATTTTTCGGAAAAATTCTCGGAACGCTTCCGAAATTTCGGAACGATTCGCCGAATGCTTCCGCAGTTGCGGAAGACATTCGGGAATTCTTTCCGAAACAGTCTTTAAATTTTTTTTTCAAAAACAGACTTTAAACAAAATTTTTTTCCCAAACTCTTAAGAAAACTTAACTTCTTCTCTTCTCTTTTACTATCAGTTTTGGCCCATAGCGGCCCAGTGCTGCAACGCAGCTCTGATACCATTCTGTCACGTCCCCTCCCATCATACCAGCTAGATGGAGGGAATCGTGAATGTAAAACCGGGCAATTAGCCCCATATCCATTAAATTAAACTCATTGATACCAAGACATGTATAAGTGCATGAAATAGAAACACAACAGAAATTAAGTAAATGCTGTTGATATCTAATCATACACGCAAGATTTCTGTGACAGCCAAATAAAGACCTTTGCAGAATTATAAAGGGCATATGGAAATGCATAATCGTTTGAATACACAGCGGAATTAAATTCATTAGCACATCTATAATCCATTCCAGCTATTCATCAAAGGAACAAGTGCAAAGTTACAAACACAAGAGAATACTTATCTTAATGAAGTAATCCCAAGCAACCAGCTACGCTTCTGCAACGTTCCACCCAACCGTAGGCCAGTGTGCTCCTTAATCTCTCAGCACCACTGCCACCCCCGAGCTGGGCATGGTCTCCACAAGGAAAAGGGGAAACAGGCTTTCACATAGCCAAAGATATGCCAGAATCAGCCAAGCCAACTAGCAGTTGGGTTTCTCAGGCTGCTAAGAGGTGGGCAGAGGTGAATTACTAGGCTAGTGGCTCAACCATGGAGCTATGGATACACCATTGGGTTCATCAAGCCAAATCTGTCCTCTTCCACTCTTGAAGCTCCTGCTCACAGGTTCAAATCCAAAACGGGATGCACTGAACAACAAAACCACAATTACTGGGCATGAGGAAAACGCTTTCCACAGTGGGATGCATGAGATGGGGTTTCAACTCACTCAGAAAAACGTGGGAACACACAAAAACGAAATGGGAATATGGGGAACAACCCTGGGAAGCCAATCCATTTTTAGAAAAACGTCCTTGGACATTCGGGGGCAAAAACGACTTCCATACAGTCCCCAAATCGTGGCCCTTCTCTCCCAAGCTACTGTATATGCAAAAACGAACTCCCAGGCATGGAAAAATGCAGGATTTGGATGAAAAACGTGCAGGGAAAGGCCCAGCTAACTCCAACTGCGTGAGTGAGTGAAGACTCCTATTCCCCATGGCTTTGGGCACCATTTCGTGGGTGTTTTCTTGCCCAACAAGCAAAAACACAAATTTCCAGATTGATGGCTTGCCCATGCACGAAAATGGCTTGCCCATACTTCTTCATTTCCAAGGCATTAACTGCCTTAACCAATTTCTTGGGAGAATTAAATGATTGGGTGCATGAGACCAAATGGGTAGTTGAGAGTTCATGGGTTTCCTCAATGAAATGGCTTAACACCATGGCTCAAGGGTTTGGCTAATTTTCCCTCCCTATTCCTTGTAAAGATCATGCCCCCATCTCTTTGTTGCATTGCGTAGCTGGTTGTGGGTATCTTTCATTAAATTCGTATTTACAGGATGTCTTATTTACATCGTGCCCTTCTAGCACAAGAACCATAGGCATCAATCTCTTAATTTTCGGTACATAAAACGATAAATCAATGCGGGGCCTTGGCCTTGAGCTCCTCACCATGATTAAGTTACAATAATTACATCATTTACGATTTAGTGCAAAGGGGGTCAAAAATGGGGACGTGACATGCTATATAAATGACAATGCTAAGATAACGAAGAATATAACCAACCTCGATCCAAACGTTTGATGTAGATCCCCGTTGGAGCTTTCAATCTGTGCACTTGAACCTACAAATTAGTCTTGACAACCAATACACAACAAGCGCATATAATATATAAATGATATTAACATCATTAATAGCAATGGTCCATGATATTATAAGTAAATTCAAACCAATCTAATACAAAAAACATTCACAACATTAATGGACGAGAATATGAGTATTTCTATTATCAAATAACAAGAAGTACAATAAGACACGACCTCTTACCAACAACCAATCTGAACCAAGATCTGTGTCAATCCACCTATGCCTCCACCACTTCAATCCTCCATGGAATGGAAAACTCAAACTATGATAGGAGTTTGGAAGGTGAACATAAAGGGTTCACAACTACAAGGATCAATAAGTGTAGACTCAAGATAGGGCAAAAATACACTAGAGTTCTCTTGCTCTTCTTCTTCCCCCCCCCGTCCATAAGCCATATGTGCTAAATATATAGTCCTCTCAAAGTTAAGTGAAAGGACACATTGAGGCGTTTCGGGGCAGATGGAGGGACAAAGGTCACCCTATGACTACTTTTTGGGAGTAAAAAGTAATTAACTAGTGATTTTTACCATTTTACATGCTACCTGCGGGCTATAGTGATGCAACTCGTGGGTACGCCCACTGTAATGATGCAACTAGTGTACAGGGGAAAAAATAGGGAAATAATGTGTCTAAAGGATATAAAGTGGATCTGAGTCAGAAAAATGGATCCTACGGGCCAAAGAGTGTTGATGCTCATAAGGTGGAAAATTATGTCGTAACACCAGCAAACTGGGGAAAGGGGAATGGCACTTAAAATTGATATGGCCATCACTTTCAATAGAGTAAGGCATAGCTTTCTGTTGGCAGTGCTTACAAGATTTGGATTTAATGTAAGGATAATCTCCTAGATTGTAGCTTGTACAAAATATCCTTGGATATCTCCGTTAGTAAATGGAAGGCCCACATAGTTCTTCAAATTATGCAGGGGTAAGACAAGTTTGTCCCCTCTCTCCCATTTTGTACATCATAATGGCAGATGCTTTGAGCAGGAAACTTGAGAAGGAAAGAGTGTCCAAAAACATCCCATGGATCAAAATAGTTCATGGAGCTCGAAGATTGAATCAATCCTAGTTTTTTGACGATACTATACTCCTTGGTGGAGATTCCACAATCATGGCCGAAAGATTCAAGGAGGTATTGTAGATATTCACCAACGCCTCAAGAGGTCTGATTAACAATGCAAAAATCAACTAGATCCTTGGAATGTAAGCCCAGGCATGTTAGTTATGATCACACATATATTGCAACTTGATCATGAGAATAATTGGAAGTATTTTAATTATTTAGGAATTCCTATCAGTCTTAAATCCCCTCCTTCTTCTTCTTGGACTCCTATTATGGAGAATATAAAAAGAAAAATTTCAATCTAGGGGTTACATTGGCTCAATTTGTCGTGTAACAACAAAATATTGCATCTGGTTCAGCGAGAGGTTGTGTGAACTCCTCTCATTAATGGAGGAATATGAATTAAAGACCAGTGTCTTGTCAATTTAGCTCTTGGAGCTAAAATCTTGTGGAGATTTGTCATAGGAAAAAATACTGGTGGAAAAAGGTTCTTCTCAACAAATATCTCTCTCAGGACTGGATATGAAGTCTAGATGATCCCGCTTCTAATCTAGTTGGCTCTCCTATTTGGAATTTCCTTTGATATTCCTTCCCTCTTATTCAAATCGATATTACCTGGGTCCCAGGGAATGGAAAAATAATTTCATTTCACTCAGACGGGATATTTGAAAACCCTCCTCTTCATTAGGATCTCAAGCTTGGTCCTATTATAAATCAGCTGAAAGTGCAAGGAAAAAATACTTTGTATGATATCTCGGAATGGAACCTATGTTCTTGTGCCTGGGTGGGATGGTCCTTTGACCCTCTCCCAGATCCCCTTCAAGAGGCATTCCTTCTCCTCCAATTTACGATCAAAGGATGTCCCAGTTCACATTACCAAATCATATTCTAGAGGCTGGGGTAATCATGGATACACAGTTAAGCAGGGCTATGCACACCTCCTTGCCTCTTCTATTCTGCCCCCATTTTATAAAAAGTGGAGGAACCTTTGGATCATAAAAGGGTTCCCCAAGGTGGACATTTTATATTGGACGTTGGCCCATATTAATCTATTGACTAGGGAAAACCTTCAAAAACATGGTTTTTTGATTTCCTTCCGATATGCATTATGTCTGAAGAATAACGAAAATTCGAACATCTCTTTCTACATTTCCCCTTTGCAAAGGAAGTCAATAAATATGCCTAAAAGAGATTTACAACAAATTTTTATTGCCTCACTCCCTCGCAATTATTTTTGACAGATGGAAATTCCTCTACGCAATTTCGTTTTAAGGGTAATCTCTCTTCCAACAAATATGGAATTCCTTGCCTAAGTTTTTACACTTGAATATATGGCTTGAGAAAAACATAAGTATTTTTTTTAAGAAACATTATCTTACCCTGTTAGTGTGGATGCTATATCCCTTTGTTCCCTTGCATAAGCTCTTTGGGCCTCCTCTCCTAACTCCCCCTATTTTCTTTCTCCAGATCCTCTTGAATCTGAAAGGTGTTGATGTATTTGTAACTTCGGAATGTATTCACTTGTATATTGTGTTTGTATTTTATTATTCTAGCTCCGACGGAGATGTTTATTCCTCCGGTCGAAGAAGTCATTATTATACTTGGGTCATGTAAAGTCATTGAGGTCAATCCTACCATGTATGTCGGGGCATTAAACCCTAGATTTAAGTTATTAATGGGTTATTAGAATCTCCTAGAGAAGTCGGCCCAGTCAGTTACACTTAGGGACCGACCTGTTTGGGGTTAAGGATAAATGAAAGGTAAAGTATAAATAGAGAGGGTGCTCCTCTCTATTTGATCATTCACACACTCACTCACTTCGCATTAGTGAGAGAGAGGAGGAGTTCGCACAAGTGGAGCATGAGGAAGCTTCTGGAGATCATCTCTTTGTTTTGGGGTTTTGTATTATTGCTCATTCTATCTCTGAGGAAGTTACGGAGTTTTCTCCTTTATGGTTTCCCCAGTGAAATTCTTTGTGTCTCTTGTATCTTGTGTTTGATTTGTTGTGCATGTTATTCTCTCAGTTAATATCCTAGATCATATTGAATTAAATGATGAAAAAATAACATGGTATCAGAGCTAGCCCGAAGTAAGGCATGTATGGCATTTACGACACTTGTCTCACTTGTGACAATTTGAAAGCTAGGGCTTTGTATATCAAAACCTAGTCATCGTGCAACTTTTTCTATAAATCAATTTTGGCGAAGGTTCATGATCTGAAAATTGGACAGGCCGAAGATGAAAGTTTCCTGTACCTTGTGTCCTTATTTAAGCCTCAGATTCGTTGTACTTTCTGAGATATGATCTGTACAAGTTAGTGTTTCTGCCTCTTCCAGAATGAATCCATAAATAGGTGACCAAGGAAAAAAGGTCATATCTCAGGCTAGGAAGCTCCAAATGGAATTACGTAAAAAGTGACAGTTAGGGAACGGAATGTAGTTTCACAGGTCTGATTTTCAAAGGCTGAAGTTGAAACAGTGACACGTGGCGCTCCGTACAAGTTCGCTATGCTATTTCATCCATTAAACAAGTCATGTTGGGAAACAGAGCATATCTCCATGATGGAGAATTGAATAAAGCTCAAATCTATGGGGTTGGAAATATGACAGGTCTGGATACCACAGGCCGATGTTTTAGACCCTAAAGATCCGCAATTGTAGAGATACACCAGAAACAATACGAAACATATGAAATGGCTCAACGAAGGAAATCAAAGAAGAGGAGGAAGAAGCTCTTACTTAGGGTTTTCAGTTTTTAGGTATGCATGGCTAATACAATGTTGGAGAAACCTGATGCAACATTGGAAACTTTTAAAATACATTTGGAATCCATTCATCATAGATATTAATCCTCCATCAAAATGTTGTGGGAGGAAGGAGATTGAAAAATTAGGGTTTCCAAGTAAGAAGAAACCCTAGCAAGGTGGGGATACTCATAGGGTAGCAATGAAGGAGGTTTAAAAGGAACTGATATTCTATCATCCTAGCACCATGAACCTATATAAGATGTTTACAAGTGATCTACCTTGGATGGTTAGGGTTTTACCCTTATAGAGAAGACTACAAGCAATCTCGACAAGTATGACTTGAGGAGATACATGTATGTTTTGAAATCTGTTTCATGATTAAGTTCATGATATGTTTGTCTTCATATTATTGAGGTTAGTACAATCATGATTGTCTGATCACCTTAGTAAAAGTATGAATTCATGTGAATAATAGAAGACATTCATTGATTAGGGTTATGACACTTATGATTGTACTAATGCACTGTGGTGTTGTATGAGGATGATGTTGTCCGCTAACATGAAAGGTACATCAAGAAAGACAAATCAAGTTCTAGATCAAGAATATATGACCATGGTGACATGAAGACAAAGACTCATCCATAGTCGTTGATCACATAGAAGCTCTACTTACGAGGTATGTATGATTTGGTTCTACAATGCTTAACTTATGAAGATATGCAGGTTACTAGCACAAGGTCTCTAAATCATTGAAGAGAACAAAGAAGACATTGTTTGGGTATGTTAGACATAACTAGAGAACATGATAATCCAGGTATGTTTTCCTATATCAAGTTAGAATCTTACCTTGTGTTAGGATCTTATATAAGCATACTTTTGTATGATTGATAATTACTATTCATGAAATTATAAGTTCGAGTAATCATGGGTTTATGCATATTATGCTTCTTAGTTTGATTAATGATATGACAAACTAGAAGAGTCCTATGGTCAAGTAAGAATATGCATGAGTAAAAGAAGTACTCCCTGAAACCTTGTATACTAACACTTGTGATAAATTACCTGTGTATGAAATGATCATGACCATACATGTTAAGATTATAGGATTATAATGTTTTGATAGTATTGAGATTATACTAATGAATGTATGATTATGTATGAGATCTTGAGGATGACACAATGATGAAACTAGTGCACACTTAAGCATGCATAGTGGTCCAGGATGGATAGAAGTTCAAAATACATATAATCATGATGCTATCACAAAGGGAAAAAATAGATCAAGAGGGAGCACACTCCAGTAGTTCTGCAAGGAAGCAAAGATTGAGAGGGAGTCCACCCAACAACCAAACAAAGATAAGTATTTGAATTTTCATTTCTTGTATATATGATTACTTAAATGATGTTGTTCAGTCATGTACATACTTATATTCTTAGATTTAGGATGTATATTATGCATGTTAGAATAGTTTCATTAATGAACAAGATACTACCAATATGAAAATAATGGGTAAGTGGCCTATGGTACTGTACAACACTCCATTGCTACTTATCTAGATTGAAACCTCTTTGCTGACATGTTGGAGTAGTGCACACTCTTAACAAATGTTTTGGTATAGATGGAAGGCATCTAGAAAGTTATGGGATATGGATAAATGTTGTATTGAAGCATTGGCTAAGATAATTGCATGACTGTATGACTTATGTTTTTTATGCGTAATAATTTGTCCTGAAAAACTATGAGATGTTTCTAATCATGCAATTGAACTTGACTTGTAGGAAAGATCGTATGCATAATAAGTTATCATTGAAATGTCAACATAATTTGATAATTATGAAGTGTTACTAATCATGTAATTACATTTTATTTGTAGGAAATATCACGTTCTATGATCTACAAAAGAAGGATGATGAACACCTGTTCCAAAGAACAAGTGATGGATGTTCAACAAGAAGACTTACAAATCAAACGTACTATAGAAGGGTCATGGATAGAGGATTCTATTAGAAAGAGGGAGAGGATCATGGAAATATGTTTGCTCTAGTGGCTAGACACACTTCCAAAGACAGATTACACCCATGGATGACAAGACCGTTCTCTTGAATGGTGTAAATGAAGAAGAAGTGCATATCCATCAGACTCCTAGGATTCGATAGAAAATCACATGATTGAAGAAAGCTTTGTACGGGTTCAACAAATACCCATGATCGATAGTCATTTGATGAGCTTGATGATCACCACGGGTGATGCGGATTTCGCTACAAGGTTGAAGATGGTTTGTATATACAGATGGATGCAAGAAGGAACTCACCATAGAGTTCGAGTGATCTTGAGGATCATATCAGTAGACCCATCTGATGGGAGATGACACAGATAGATATGTAGAAGATCACTCAATGTAGAGTGTGAATGATGTTTAGTCACAGAGGGAGGACAATACTCAGATATAGAAAACTCCACTTCAGAGGGAGTAGATCTCCGAGTTAAAGAATCTTGGCATGATTATTCTGATTAGATATGTGGCTGAGATAAGATGAGATTTTTCCTTAGCCAAGGAAAATGTGAAGTAGAGATTTGGGTATGATGCACTATTTTATAGGCATGGAGGTGTGGCAGAGTGCGCATGGAATCTTCCTTGGACAAAGGAAGTATGCAGTAGAGATCCTGAAGAGGTTCGGGATGATGGACTGCAAGGCCATGACCACATCTATGGCATCGAACTTGAAGCTATTGAGTGATGCTTCATTAGAGTCGGTTGATTCCACGATGTATAGTCATATGATTGGGTCCTTGATGTACCTGGCGAATACGATACCAGATATTTGCTTTACTGTGAACACATTGAGCCAGTTCCTAACGGATCCAAGACATGTTCACTTGATTGCTGCAAAGCATATTCTGAGGTACCTGAAGGGTATGGTTGATTATGGGCTCAAGTATGATGTGAATCAGAAGATTAACCGGGAGGGTTATGTTGATTATGATTGGGCAGGAAGTGCCATCAATAGGAAGATCACTTTGGGGTGTTGCTTCAGTATGGGATTAGGTGTGATCTCTTGGTTCAGCAGGAAGTATTCCTGCGTGGCACTGAGTACAGCCAAAGCAGAGTATGTCGCAGCTTGTTCGGCTAGTTGTGAGGCAGTATGGCTAAGGAAGCTACTGTCTTATTTGTTTGATATCCAGTTGGATGTGACTTGTATATATTGCAACAAATAGAGTTGTGTGAAGTTGTCTGAGAACCCAATGTTCCATGACATGACAAGTCGAAGCACATCGAGATCAAGTATCACTATATCAGGGATATGGTGCGTAGAGGAGCATTGAAGCTCCAATATGTTGCGATAGACGAGCAGATAACTGATGTTTTGACCAAGCCTCTAGCCAAAGTGAAGTTTGAGTACTTCAGAGAGAAGCTTGGTGTACTTCATATCGAGGTTCCTTTCAAGGGGAAGTGATGATTTCGGAAGACGTAGATGCACACGGGCCATTCTCACATAGTGGTAGGAAAGTACTCCTATGGTGTAGATGTAAGGGCTGGGCCATTCTCACATAGTGGTAGGAAAGTACTCCTATGGTGTAGATGTAAGGGCTGGGCCATTCTCACATGGTGGTAGGAAAGTACTACCATGGTGCATATGTAAGGGTTGGGCGTGGCTTTTCCAACATGGTCAGAGGTTAGTCCTTCCATGGTCGTTGATTTAATTGTCGATCTTTTCTGACATGGTCAGAGGAAATTCCATCCATGGTTGTTGATGTAATTATTGTAGCCTTTCCGACATTGTCATAGGTTAGTCCTTCCATGGTCGTTGATGTAAGTGTTGAGCCTTTCCTGGATGGTCATAGGAAAGTCCTTCCATGTCGGTGATTGTAAGTGTTGTGTTGTGTGCATCTGGGATGTGCTCCATTGATGACGAGATGATATGAAGATGATGAAGTAACTGTATGGTACACCGTTTTTGCATAGGCATATAATCAGTCCTGGGATTCTCCTTCAGGTTTTGCAGTGGCATATAATCAGTCCTGGGAGATATTGCAGGTTTTGCGGAGGCATATAATAAGTCCGGAGATGTATCTACTTGATGGATTGCTCACAGAGATGATGAAGACCTAAATGGAGGCTAGGCCTACATCCAACATGAAAAAGGGCTGGATTTGTAGAAATTCCTATGATGAGTAGATTGGAGATTGATGGTCGAGATAGTAGCAACAATGATGATGATGATACATCTTTGATGATGGTCCAGCTTTGATGATGATCCAGTGACGAAGACTTGTGCTGATGAACTGTGTCAAGAGAATTCCTTCCTAGTTAAGAGGGAGTGTTCATGTATTTGTAACTTTGGAATGTATTCACTTGTATATTGTATTTGTATTTTATTATTCTACCTCCGACAGAGATGTTTATTCCTCCGGTCGGAGACGTCATTATTGAACTTGGGTCATGTAAAGTCATTGAGGTCAATCCTCCCATGTATGTCGGGGCATTAGATCCCAGAGTTAAGTTATTAATGGGTTATTAGAATCTCCTAGAGAATTTGTCCCAGTTAGTTACACTTGGGGCCGAACTGTTTGGCGTTAAGGCTAAGTGAAAGGTAAAGTATAAATAGAGAGGGTGCTCCTCTCTATTTGATCATTCACACACTCACTCACTTCGCATTAGTGAGAGAGAGGAGGAGTTCACACAAGTGGAGGAGGAGGAAGCTATTTGATATCATCTCTTTGTTTTGGGGTTTTGTATTATTTCTCATTCTATCTCTGAGGAAGTTGTGGGGTTTTCTCCTTTATGATTTCCCCGGTGATATGCTTTGTGTCTCTTGTCTCTTGTGTTTGATTTGCTATGCATGTTATTCTCTCAGTTAAGATCCTAGATCATATTGAATTAAATGATGAAAAACTAACAAAAGGTGCCTTCAATTCTCTCCCACCCCTTCCCCTGATCTATCCTCTCTCTATCACTCACTTTTCCTCCCATCTCAATTAGAATCCCATTATTTCCCCTCCCAACTTTGATAAGTGTCACTTGAATCTATCTCAGCACTCTTTAAGTTTTGATGGAGCATTGAAAGGTAACCTAGTGGAGGCAGGATCAAGTGGGGTTCTCCGTGGTCCTAAAGGAATTTTTCAGGATCACTTTTGCATGGAGATTGGGAATCACCTCCAACAACCAAGCATAAGTGTATGCCATAATCAAAGGGCTTAACATGGATAAGCAATAGGGAATTCATGATGTTATAGTTATCAGAGATTCTGAAATATCTATCTCTTTAGCTAGACGTAAGAAACTTCATTCAAACCTCAACCTATGATCTATTTTCCAAATAATCTTCTTATAATCTTATTGCTTCCTCTCAATCATTTTTTACATGTCCACCAAGAGTGTAACAAAGAGGTATATGAGCTTTCTAACCTTGGGGTATCCCAAAAGGAAGGGAGTTATTTTTTGAATGGGACTAGGAGCAACATTCCTATTCCCTAATCCTAAGCAACTAGAATGTCCATTCACTCATTCAGAATGATACATATGGATTTCAATTTATATCAAGTGGTAATTCATCTCCAAGAAATTCAATGAGTGTTCCCTCAATAGATCAATGTCCATTCCTTCCCTCCATTATATTCTACTGTGGATTTTAATTCAAGCTGTGTGGGTTTATGTTTCCTTTCATACCAACCAATCCATTGCATCACTTTGTATCCATGAGCTCTATATCTCACCAGAGCATGAATATATCAAGATTTCTGGACTATGAGAGGAGATTTGAGAAAGTAATGGAGAGTCTCACAATGCAAAGGGAAACTCATTGCTGATACGAAGGAAACCACATGTGATTGTTGAGTAAGTTCATTTTTATTGTGCAAAAATAATTTGTTCTCATGGGAGTAGCTTTGGAAGTATTCCTACATTGGAATCCCAAAAGGAATCAAGTGTTGAGAATGGTCACTCTTCTCCCTTTTAGTGAATATATATTTATGTTTACATAGTCTTGGGACTTTTATTAGGGTATATATTGTATCTAGACTAGAGGAATTTGAAGAATTTTTGGAATCTCTGATAGTTAGTCAGTTTTTGCTTGTGGAAACCTCCAATTCAGATAGTTTATTTTGTAAAGGAGGTCTACTGTAATCCCCTATGTATTCTCACATAGTTTTTTTAATAAAAATGTTTCTTCATTCTTGTAAAATAATAATTACAATAACAATAATTAATTAATTAATTAATTAGTCTCAACCTCATTCCCCCAAAAAGCATAGCCAAAACTGTGTATAAGTATACAACCTAGTCTTTAAAAGCATGACTAACCTAAAGAACCAACTCAAACATTTGGAAAAAAAGTCTACACTCTCAAATACATCGTCACCAAAAACCAAGAGGACCTAAGAGAATAAATGAAAAAAAATAACGTGACACTCAAAAAAGAGATCGAAGATGAAATCAACCCAGTA
This sequence comes from Larix kaempferi, assembly GCA_027924585.1. Classification (NCBI taxonomy): domain Eukaryota; kingdom Viridiplantae; phylum Streptophyta; class Pinopsida; order Pinales; family Pinaceae; genus Larix; species Larix kaempferi. The sequence goes on along the minus strand of BSBM01000129.1, from coordinate 6,856,118 downwards.
ATGGAGAACAAGATGGATGTGATCATGAACCTTTTACAAAATCAAGGTTCTAGAAGTTGCAACAAATGATGGAATAGTTCAAGCATGTATACATCCTCATATTGTTCCTCCACATCACCACAACTTCCTCCACCACCAACACCTCCATATAATTCATCAGGAGGCACCCAATATCAGCCCCTTATTGATAAATATTAAGTAAACAAGAAAACATAAAGACCAAGAAATGAATTACGGAAAGAGGGCATGAGCCCGTTCAACTTTTATTACTAACATGAACATAAATTATATACAATATTTACATATAAATACCTTCAACCATCAAGTAATGGTAAGGTTTTTAAGGACTTTATGATTAGGGACAATAATGCTAACAATCCCCCCCTTAATTATAATTCCATACAAAAGTATCAGCTAACAACAAAAACTAGTGCAATAGGTGATATCAAGTCCATGTCTTGAACCTGTAACCCATGGTTTGAAACCTCATGGATGTTGATGAAGATCCACTTGAAAATGGACTAAATGGATTCCAAAACCAAGTTTGAAACTCATTGCGCAAAAATTGAGCTAGACAACTTGTAGGTGTTCACTAAAGTGAACCCAAAACCTTGTGAGAGAAAATACCTGATGAGAGATGAGTTGGATTCAAAGTCCAACACATCTCATAACCTGAAAATTCTTGACAAATATGGATGCGCCAAGCAAATATGTAGAATAAGCATCTGTCCTCCACAAGATCCAAATATCATCCCTATAAGTAAACAAATAAGTTCACAAAACTGCTCTCAGAGAACAATAGATAAAAAACTGCCAAAAATGAACTAACATAAAAAAGTGTCGAATGGCATCCAAAACCTATATCCATAACCTGTATCCACAAAATACTATGTCCATAAAGTATTGTGTAGTAAACCAGGTGAATCAATGGTAGCAATATAAATTCTGAAACCAAGTGTCAAATGTGACAAATCCATCAAATGTATCAATCATCAAATCCAACAATCTTGTCTGAAAACTTGTCTTAAAACATCCTTGATCCCTAATTTCTTGAATCCAACATGCATAATCCTCAAAAATCACTAAAGAGACTTTGAAACTTGAATTCTAACATATCATCAAACATATCCCCCACTGTTAATTGAAAGTGAGAAGTATTGAAGCAACCCCCCCAAAAAAGAGGAAAGGGATAATCAAGTTGTCTTTGAGCGGAGCCTGGAGACTCGATCTTCAACTCAAAAGACTATAACAAAAAGTGTGGGCCCCGATCATGCCCTGTATCATCAAATCCTAAATCAAATCACTCATGTCCATATGCAGTAGTAATATCTCCAATCAAACAGGTGTGTACCTGTGTATGGATCTGATTGTAAGATCGCTCTAACAACTTGGCTTCCAATGACCAGCGCCAAGTACATAACCAACCAAAATGCACCTTTCTCCTATTTTTTGAGTGCTTCCAAAAATGATCCGAAACATGATTTTTCTTCCCCAAAAAACTACAGGGGTGAATATCAAAACACTGGAATTCCTAATGTCCAACGCGGTGATAGTGTTGGCACTATTTAGGTTCGTTGTTCAACAGATCATCATCATCATCATCAATACCTATATCATCATCCATATTAACATTTTCATTAGCAACGTGATCATCATCCTCTACTTGTTCTTTTTCCATATCATCAAGTATTTGTTCATGATCATTGCATTCACATCCATCCTTCCTATCACCATTAAACATAAATCCACCACTCACAAACTTGATTGGTTTGGAATAATTAGGTATATTAAAAAGGTCACCATAATGATCCTTTTCATATCCTAAACCACATTTGTTTAATTTAAATTGAACCTCTTCCCAAGTTTGAACAAAATTAAGTTGATTTTTATGTTGATCCTTCAATTCATTCACTTTATCTTCTTTGTTGTTAGTGTCATCAGTCGCAACTATATTGAACTGGTGCTCACAATCAACAGTTACATGTTTGTTATTTGATTCCTTAGTGACATCATTTTGATATGATTTACTATCAAACAATGGACTATGCTGAAAGAGAATGAAATCAATATTTTGATGTCGAACAAGACTTAATTCATTTTTTAAGAAGTTGTTTTGAATTTTTAACATCTCTACCTTTCTATGCATCACTTGCAGATAGGTAAGTACAAAGAAAAGTGTTCATTTGTTCAATGAAATTATGGGCCATGAAGTTGCGATGATTAATGTTTGGAGATGATGAAACAATTCTTTAATTTTCTCCATTCATTTAATGATATATATTTGAAAACGATATTTTTTACTTAATGTAAAAGTGTGATGTGTTTAATTTAAGTCAACAAACCACTACACACACTAAATTCCCAAGACCCCCTTATTCAATTTCAGGTGGGTCTACCTGACATAATCACAAAAAAATCATTTTTTATTAAGCCACTCCATATAGCTACCAACAAACACCTCATATATCCTTTACATTTCCCTTTTAACTCCCAAAATACACCTTATAGCTAAACAAATTTGCAAGAACCTAAAGAACACATTATAAGACCATTTTACAAAAAACACGTTATAACCTGGCAAATAAATGTGTCCCTTCTAACTCCTTTTTCAATTTTAATGTTCCCAACAAAATTAGAAAGTTTTCTTCAAAGATATATCATAAGATTAGGTTCTTTTTTTAAAACAAACATTTTTTAGCACACTATATTACTTATGAAAATACTCTTTCACACAAGTTATCTCCCAAATTGCATTCTACCATATTGTGACCTGCTTCTCCATGCCTTTCAATCACAACTTTCAACACTACATCAACCTCTTGCTTCTCCATGTTGTAGTCATTGTTTCTCTTATTATGATCACCCTAAAATATTATTTTATATATAGCAAATTTGGCACTTCCCATAACCATACATTATATATATGAATTGTCATGTCCCCAAAATTTTCATTTGGTCACGATGGCCTAAGCCCCTTGCCTATATTCATGATAGTTTGTCAAATTGATGTTAAGGGTCAAATAATTTCCAAGCATGATGCCCAAGTTAGTAATAATGTAAAATTATATCCAAATGGACAAGGTGGGTCACATTAAGAGCAAATTCCCAATTCAAAGTTTGTAATATTCCCATCCAAATGAACTATCATGGAGGAAAATTAATAGTTTCCTAGGTTGGGGGTGGAAGCATTAAAATTTGGAATAAAGGAGCTACTGTTGATGTATTTGTAACTTCGGAAGATATTCAATTGTATATTGTATGTATTACATTTGTACCTTATTGTATCCCTGACGGAGATGTTCTTATTCCTCCATTCGGAAGTGTCGTAACTTGTATTTGCAAGTGTCGCAAGTTTTATTGTAAGTGTCATAACTTAAATTTGATGGGTTATTAGACCTACTTAGAGGGGTCGGCCCAGTATGAGTTAAGTGGAAGGGTTATTAGACTCCCCTAAGGGGTCGACCCAGTTAGGGTAAAAGGCAGGTCAAGTTAAAGTTTAAATAGAGTGGTTGCACCACTCTATTTGCTCATTCACTCACACATCCAACTCGCATAGTTGAGAGAGAGGAGTGCACACAACTGGAGGAGGAGTAGCTGCTAGAGAAATCTATCTTTTGGGGTTTCATCTTTGCGATCTTTGTGTTGGTGCTTATTCTATCTCTGAGGAAGTTGCAGGGTTTTTCACCTTTATGGTTTTCCCCGATGAAGCATTGTGTCTCTTGTGTATATGAGTGTTATGATGTGCATGTTATTCTCTTAGTAGGATCCTAGATAATATTTGAATGAAATTATCAAAATTCTAACATGGTATCAGAGATGAACTAAGAAGAAGACATTGTGCAACTGCGAAAGCTAGGGATTCTTGATTTTTTGGGTTCTCTCCACAGATCATCAAAGGAAGGAGGCTAGGTTGACTCTCCTGAGTAAGGTGCATCTTTCTATCTAAACATAATTTGATTCTAAGCATTTTCAGTTTTTGGCCTGTCATTGCTGCGATAAATTAGGGCTTTTGATAGAAGTGGAATTTTGGAGTGCTCTCAGCATAGGATTTCTCTCCTCAGCAAAATCGAAATTTAGAGACCAAGATCAAAATTTTTGGTTGGGTGAATCTTCGGGAAAGTCAAACCCTAATTTGACTTTTGGACCAGAAAAACCAGAAAACTAGATTTTGACTGAAGTTGCAGATCCAAAATTCATAGGTCAATTTTTGGATTTTTCAAAATCTGAGCACACTAGCTTTCTCACCTCAATCAATTGCATCTCCCTGTCCAGACAGAAGTTTGAAATTTCAATTTTGAATTTTTAGGGTTTTTCTATCAAGCCAACTCCAGATCCAGTTTCAACAAATCAAGTGGTAAGACCTAAATATTTTATTTCCATTTGAGTTTCTCATTAAGATGTCTCACTACACCAAGCTTGAGGATAAGCTTGAAGGGGTTGATAACTTCTGAGCATGGAAGTATAGGTTTGGGTTAATCCTAGAAGAGAATGAATTGGACACCTACATAAGTGAAGAAGTTCCAGTTCCAGAGGGAGATGAGGCTAAGGCCTTACATAAGAAGAACTTGCTCAAGGCCAAGATAATCATTGCAGATTCCATCAAAGACCATCTCATACCACATGTGTCTTCCCTAAAGACACCCAAGGAGATGTTTGATTCCTTGACCAAGCTGTTTGAAGGAAAGAATATAAATCAGAAGATGACATTGCAGAACCAATTGAAGAGTGCGAAGATCCAAAATGGAGAGACCATCCAATCCTACTTTAGTAAGGTCTCTCAAATCAAAGAACAACTTGAAGCTGTGGAGAATGGAAAAATTGTGATGAAGTGGTGGAGAATGGAGAAATTGTGATGACCACTTTGAATGGCCTACCTAGGTCATGGGAATCCTTCATCTAAGGAATTTGTGCAAGAAAGAAATCAATTTCTTTCAGTAGACCATGGGAGGAATGCTCACAAGAAGAAGCTAGACTTGTGGCTCGAGAAGAAATTATGGGAAGTGAAGACCAAGCTCTCACAACACACACCAAGAGAAGTAAGTTCAAGAGGGAGAAACCTCATCACAAGAAATCTTCTCACCATCATCAAAAGGAGAACATTAAGAAAGATTATCCTCACATTAGATGCTTCATATGTGATGAGAAAGGACATTATGCCCGAGATTCTCCCAGGAACAGAAAATGATTCAACAACAAGAAGAAGAAGAACAAAAATAATATATATCATGCTCATGCTACATAGGATGATGAACCTCCCAAAAAGAAGACTAAGGAAGAAAGTGAAGACTCTTCAAGTGATGAAGAGTATGTTCTAATCTTTGCTCTGACAGGTACTGTTACACATGGGTGTAATGATTGGCTTATTGATAGTGGGGCTTCCAAACACATGATAGGATTTAAGGAATATTTCATGGACCTATCTGAACATGAGTCACCTCATAAGGTAAAACTTGGGGATGACTATCAATACCCTATAAAAGGAAGTGGTGAATCCTCCTACAAGTTAGACTCTAGGAAGTCTTTGAAGATGAAAGAAGTTCTATATGTACCTAGACTCAAGAAGAATCTTCTCTCCATATCATCTTTGTATGCAAAGGGGATGAAAGTTTCATTTGTGGATGGCCAAGTACTCATGTGGCCAAAAGGTAAGACCATAAATGATGCAGTAGTGATTGGAGAGCAAGAGAGAGGATTGTACAGATTGAAGGGACAACCTGAAAAAGACATGGTACATGAATCCATGGAGCCAAGTGAACTTTGGCACAGAAGAATTTCACATGTGCACTATAGAGAACTACCAATTGCAAGCAAACCAGTAGAAGGTCTTCCTGAAATCCAGTCAAAGCATGAAGGTGTTTGCAAAGGATGTGCAAAAGGAAATAACACAAAGAAGGCATTTCCAAGCAGTGAAAGCGAGGCAAAAAGAATCTTGGAAATTATCCACTCCGATGTCATCTAGTTCTCTGATTGGGTATGTATATTATGTTTCTTTCATTGATGATTTCTCTAGGAAGACTTGGATTTATTTCTTGAAAAACAAACATGAACTATTCAATAAAGTCAAGGAATTCAAAGCCTTGATAGAAAACCACACTGAAAAGAAGATCAAGACTTTTAGATACGATAATGGTGGAGAATTTACTTCAGAAGAATTCAAGAAGTTATGCAGTGATTCAGGGATTAAGAGGGATTTGACCACTCCTTACAATCCACAACAGAATGGAGTTTTAGAAAGGAAGAATAGAACAATCATGGAAGCAGCACAGACAATGCTTCATGACCAAGATCTTCTTATGCATCTATGGGCAGAAGCAACAAGGACAACTATTTATGTACATAACAGAACACCACATAGGATACTTGACAACAAGACACCAGAAGAAGCTTTCTCCAGTGAGAAGCCAGAAGTTAGCCACCTCAGGATATTTGGTTGTCCAGTATACACACATATTCCAAGAGAAAAGAGGAAAAATCTAGATCCTTCAGGAAAGAAGGGTATATTTGTGGGTTATAGTGAAAACTCGAAAGCATATAGAATCTACTTTCCAGGGTTCAAGAAGATTGACATTAGCAGGGATGTGAATTTTGATGAAGACTCGGCATACATCAAATCCAGGAAGCCACCTGTTGAAGACATTGAAGAACCAAGAGAACCCAAAATACATGACACCACCATGAATGAGCAATTCTAGAAGAGGATATTGAGATGGAAGACCCACAAGAGCCTGTAGATCCACCCCGTGAGAAGAACTCTTACAAGAGGAAACCTACATGGGAAAGAGAGCTCATCCAAGATGCAGAGAGGTATGGTGTTCCAGAGGAGGAACACAGAGAAATAAAAAGGACAAGGTCACACACCAGCTATGTGGCCTTGCTATGTGACATAATGAACAAAGAACCTTCCAGTTATGAAGACGCGGCAGAAAAGAAAGAATGGAAGGAGGCCATGGTCGAAGAATACCAGTAAATCATGAAGAATGATGTATGGGATGTGGTCCTAAGACTAGATGGGAAGTCTGTTGTGACTTCCAAGTGGATCTACAAGATCAAGCATGCTGCAGATGGTAGCATAGAGAAATACAAGGCAAGGTTTGTGGCTTGTGGATTCTCCAAGAAAGAAGGGATAGATTATGAAGAAACTTTTTCACATGTAGCCAGATACACCATATGGATGTCAAGACGGCTTTCTTGAATGGTGTAGTCAAAGAGGAAGTGTATGTGGAGCAGCCACTCGATTTTGATACACATGACAGGGAGTCACATGTGTGCAAATTAAAGAAATCCTTGTACGGTTTGAAACAAGCACCCATGACATGGTACGGCAGGATTGACAGCTTCTTGACTAGTTTGGGATTTACCAAGAGTAAAGAGTATTCCAACCTTTACTACAAGGTTGAGGAAGGAAATCTAGTGATACTCCTACTATATGTAGATGACCTGTTTGTGACAGGTGAGAATGGGTTGATTGCTGATATGAAGAGGAAGCTTGTTGCCGCGTTCAAGATGAAGGAATTGGGTATGATGCATTACTTTCTAGGCATGGAGGTGTGGTAGAGTGCAAATGGAATCTTCCTTGGACAAGGGAAGTATGCAGTAGAGATCTTGAAGCGATTCGGGATGATGGATTGCAAGGCCATGGCCACACCTATGTAATCAAACTTGAATCTATTGAGTGATGCTTCATCTGAGTCGGTTGATGCCACGATGTATCGTTAGATGATTGGGTCCTTGATGTACCTGATGAACACAAGAACATATATTTGCTTTGTTGTGAACACATTGAGCCAGTTCCTGACGGATCCTAGACATGTTCACTTGATTGTTGTAAAGCATATTCTGAGGTACCTGAAGGGTACGGTTGATTATGGGCTCAAGTATGATGTGAATCAAAAGGTTAACCTGGAGGGTTATGTTGATTCAAATTGGGAAGGTAGTGCTGCAGATAGGAAGATCACTTTAGGGTGCTGCTTCAGCATGGGATCAAGGGTGATCTCTTGGTTTAGCAAGAAGCAGTCCTGCGTAGCAATGAGTACAGCTGAAGTAGAGTATGTCGCATCTTGTTCACTCATTTGTGAGGTAGTATGGATAAGGAAGCTACTGTCAGATTTATTTGATCTCTAGTTGGATGCTACTTGTATCTTTTGTGACAACCAGAGTTGTGTGAAGTTGTCCGAGAACCCGGTGTTCCATGACAAGTCAAAGCATATCGAGATAAAGTATCACTATATCAGGGATATGGTACAGAGAGGAGCAGTGAAGCTCCTGTATATTGCGGCGGATGAGCAAATAACAGATGTGTTGACCAAGCCACTAGCCAGGGTGAAGTTTGAGTACTTTAGAGAGAGGCTTGGTGATCTTCAGATCGAAGATACTTCCAGGAGGAAGTGATGGGACATAGATGTAAGATCCCTTCCAAGCATGGTGGTAGGAGGGTCCTCCCCATGGCTGTGGATGTAAGTGTTGTGTGATAAGCATCCAGACGATGCTCCGTCATGAAGATTCGTATGATGTTCCGTATGACGATGATCCGTATGATCATGAGCATCTGTATGATGCTCAGTATGATGATCATAAACATCCATATGATGTTCCGTATGATCTGTATGATCATGGGAATCCATATGATCCTCCGTGCGAGTATGATCCATACGATCATGAGCATCCGGATGATGCTGTGTGGCTATGGATATCTTGCAGGTTGTGCAGTAGCATGTAATCAGTCCTGGGATATCTTGCAGGTTATGTAGTAGCACGTAATCAGTCCCGGGATGCTCTTTCGAGGTTTTACTTGTTTGCATGTAATCAGTCCTAGGAGATCTTGCAGGTTGTGTAGTAGCATGTAATCAGTCCTAGGAGATCTTGCAGGCTGTGTAGTAGCATGTAATCAGTCCTAGGATGCTCTTTCGAGGTTTCTCTTGTTCACATGTAATCAGTCCTGGGAGATCTTGCAGGTTGTGTAGTAGCACGCAATAAGTCCTGGGATGCTCTTTCAAGGTTTTGGTTGTTCGCATGTAATCAACCCTGGGAGATCTTGCAGATTGTGCTTGGCACGTAATCAGTCCTGGGATACTCTTTTTCAGGTTTTGCAGATGCACATAATCAATCATGAAATTCAACCAGATGGGCCGCTCGCAGAGATGATGAAGAACCACATGGAGGCTAGGCCTGCATCCAGCGTGAAAGAGGGCTGGCTCTGTAGAAATTCCTATGATGAGTAGAATTGAGAGATAGCACCAGTGATCAATATGACGAGTACTGCAACAGTGACAATGATGCTCCAGTTATCCAGTGTTGATGATCCAGCTCCAGTATTGAAGACTTGTGCCTATATGTATTGATGCCTATGTCAAGAGAATACCTTCCTAGTTAAGAGGGAGTGTTGATGTATTTGTAACTTCGGAAGATATTCAATTGTATATTGTATGTATTACATTTGTTCCTTATTGTATCCCTGACAGAGATGTTCTTATTCCTCTGTTCGGAAGTGTCGTAACTTGTATTTGCAAGTGTCGCAAGTTTTATTGTAAGTGTCGTAACTTATATTTGATGGGTTATTAGACCTCCTTAGAGGGGTCGGTCCAGTATGAGTTAAGTGGAAGGATTATTAGACTCCCCTAAGAGGTCGGCCCAGTTAGGGTAAAAGGAAGGTCAATTTAAAGTATAAATAGAGTGGTTTTACCTCTGTATTTTCTCATTCACTCACACATACAACTCGCATAGTTGAGAGAGAGGAGTGCACACAAGTGGAGGAGGAGTAGTTGCTATAGACATCTATCTTTTGGGGTTTCATCTTTGTGATCTTTGTATTGGTGCTTATTCTATCTTTGAGGAATTTGCGGGGTTTTCACCTTTATGGTTTTCCCTGATGAAACATTGTGTCTCTTGTGTCTATGATTGTTATGTTGTGCATGTTATTCTCTTAGTATGATCCTAGATAATATTTGAATGAAATTATCAAAATTCTAACAGCTACAAGACCTAAAATGACCTAAGACTTACAAATTCACATTAAATGGGTAAATTAAATAATAATAAAAATAAAATAAGGTGGCATTGGATCATGAGGGCACATAAGAGGTTGTGGGACCCACATGTGGCAAGATTCCCCACTACACTTGTGTTCGGATATCCACATCATCTTTTTGAGGATCTTGCATGCAATTAGGGTTTGCATGCAAATTCTAGGGTTTGCATGCACCTTGCATGCATCCCAGTCACCAGGTTGATGCCTCCAACACCTTAGCCACCTCTTTCTAGCACCCGGGAGCCACTTAATTCAGTTCTTTATCCCTCCTAGTCTAAAATGCGCCCACTTCTCACCTACTGCCAGAGAAGGGCGCACTTGTTCACCTACCACTGCAGTTCCACTTCAGTTACACTCAGTTAGCTCCGATTCTCCCTGATTTGAGGCTAGTTTCACTCCCGACTGACTGTTTCACTTCCGTTGGACCTCCAGATTGACTAGATGACTTGTTTTGACTTCAGTTAGCCTCCCATGCGCCCCCCACTGATCCTCCTTCCCTTAATCAGTGCTACACACTTCAGTTACACTTGTTACACTCAGTTAGACTCAGATTGACACCTGGATGACTGGTTCTTCTGCATTGATGAGCACCACCGATTGATGATGAGGACTCCTAGTTGGAGTCAAGCTACTCCATTCAGTGATTCGAATGGCCTACTTAGTCAATTCGAATTGCTCACTCACATTGTATTCTATTGTAATTCATTCACCCTTTCTGGGATATTAAGCACTGCTGCATGTTTTGCATAGTTTTACACCATATTTTCTATATTCATCTGTTGTGATTGATTTACTTGTTCATTAGATCTGCTGTGACTAATTTTACATGGTATCAGAGCCATGGCAGGGACAAGATTTCTTTTCTACAGGTGTTCTACATGAAGAGAGAGCAATCTTTGCTCACCAATATATTTTAGCAGCGGCATGCAAAATCTCATGTGCATTCGCTCATGTGCATGCAAGGCTGAAAACATAGTGTTTGTTTGTGTGTGATTTGCAGGTTTCTTACTTCCTCCATGTGCATTCGCTAATGCAAAGATGGAGACTTCTTCTTCACAAAATATTCTTACTCCATTCAACTATGATGAATGGAAACCAAAGATGATTGCATTCTTGAAGAGACAATGTCTTTTTGATATGTGCATTGGTAATACAAGAGATTTTGATTCCGATGAAGAGGAGAATGATTGGCTCAATGATTGTGACAGAGATTTTGGAACAATGTGTCTTGCTATGTCTCCTTGTATGCGCTACCTCAGTAATACTGCTGAAAATCCAAGTGATCTATGGGTCCAACTTGACAGAGAATTTGGAAAGCAGGAAGAAGAGGATCATGCTAGCCTTTTGGAGAACAAGCCCAGTGAGATCTCCTTATGTGTTCTTTCCGATCATGTGTTGGCCTCAACAATTGTTCAAGATGAAGAAGAAATTGTAGATTCAACACTCATTCTCTCAAAGTCTTCTATTTCGAATTCTGAGCAAGATAAACAAGATCATACTCTAGATTCCGAAGAGGTTCTTGAATCCTCTCTTTCACATGAGTTTGTCGGCATGCAGAATAATGATCTACTTGATGTTTGGGAGGTAAAATCTGATTTTGGAGGTGAAGCATTCGCCCTCCTTGATTGCATGCCTTCTATAAACTTATGTTCTATCATTTGCAAAGTTTCTCAGAGTTTTAATGAAGATGAAGAGCACTACCATTCGCTTGAGTTCAATTCTCATGCACTTTTTGCTGATTTTGGTTTTGATCTCACCCTTGTTGGTTCAAAGGAGATCTCAAGAAACCATTCATCTATTTTTGTAGCTGATTTAACTTCTATTGATAAGAAGTTCAAGTTTCAAGATCCATTTGATCCGATTGGAGCTGTTCCTACCTCACTTGGTTCGAATCACAGGTTCCGGGATCATCCTCATATTTTCATATTTGTTCTCACCTTTTTCGGTATGAAGAGCAATTTCTTAAAGTCTCCACATTCGCTTTCATCCACTGATGGAGAATTCAAGCACATGTTTTTGGAGCATGATCCATTTACTCCCAAGAGTAAGATACCTCCAGACATATCTACTTGATTTTGGAGCAGTTAAATCTTTTGGTGTACTACAGTCTATTTTGAGGGGGGGTATTTTTCCCATGAGGTTTTCCCCATTTCCTCGGTTTATTTACTGTTATTAGTTTGGATTATTATTGTATTGGGGTGACCTTTGGTCTTAGTTACCAGGGCCCCACATTATTTTTTGCACATCATAGTCTAGCTTGAGGGGGGGTGTTCGGATATCCACATCATCTTTTTCAGGATCTTGCATGCAATTAGGGTTTGCATTCAAATTCTAGGGTTTGCATGCACCTTGCATGCATCCCAGTCACCAGGTTGATGCCTCTAGCACCTTAGCCACCTCTTTCTAGCACCCGGGAGCCACTTACTTCAGTTCTTTAGCCCTCCTAGTCTGAAATGCGCCCACTTCTCACCTACTGCCAGAGAAGGGCGCACTTGTTCACCTACCACTGCAGTTCCACTTCAGTTACACTCAGTTAGCTCCGATTCTCCCTGATTTGAGGCTAGTTTCACTCCCGACTGACTGTTTCACTTCCGTTGGACCTCCAGATTGACTAGATGACTTGTTTTGACTTCAGTTAGCCTCCCATGCGCCCCCCACTGAGCCTCCTTCCCTTAATCAGTGCTACACACTTCAGTTACACTTGTTACACTCAGTTAGACTCAGATTGACACCTGGATGACTGGTTCTTGTGCATTGATGAGCACCACCGATTGATGATGAGGACTCCTAGTTGGAGTCAAGCTACTCCATTCAGTGATTCGAATGGCCTACTTAGTCAATTCGAATTGCTCACTCACATTGTATTCTATTGTAATTCATTCACCCTTTCTGGGATATTAAGCACTGCTGCATGTTTTGCACAGTTTTACACCATATTTTCTATATTCATCTGTTGTGATTGATTTACTTGTTCATTAGATCTGCTGTGACTAATTTTACAACTTGGTATCATTCTCTCACCAATTCGAGTTCAAGATGAAGGGTAACATACTTGGGGGAGTTGAAGAGGTATTACTCATGGCATGAATCATGTAAGGTCTAATTTGAGTGGAAGAGTAACTTCCATGGAAGAGGAAGAGGCATCTTAGAAGAATTGTGACACTTGGAGCTAGATTCCCTAACTCTTATGAAAACAATGATGATGATTCTATGACACTTATGACAAAGTTCAAACCTGATTGCTGACATCTGACATATATGACATGTCAGGGCTAAAAATATCCTCCAAGTGGACGCACAAGCGGTGTTATGGAATCCAAGATTCCCCCATTCGAATTGATGGAAGAGGAGAGCTAGGAAAAGTTGTACAAGTGGCATTCATGGAAATATATCCCTAATTCAAGTTGGGATGAGTCTCTTGGAGGGAATTCGAGCTAAGGAGGCCTTGGGAGGTTAATAAAAGACAATAAGAAAGAAGGAGACTAGCTTTTGTTCATTTCTCATTTGGTAAAAATTGGAGAGCTTAGCTTGTCCTTTCAATGTGGATGCTTATCCTTCTTGCCTTAGAACCAATTTTGAGGGTGCAAGATTCCCATCTTAGTTGGTTTATGGAGATCCCATCCAGAACTCTCAATAGAGATTCATGGAGAAGTTTTGATGCAGGTTCAAACCCAAACTGAGTTTGACATTAGAGAAATTTTGAGGTAAAAAATGGGCCTCAAAACAAAAGAAATGTACTATAAAAATAAACCAATAGGATTCAAGGTGATGATCTCAACCATGGGGGTTGAATCACCATTTTTGGGTAAAAAGGTCAAAGTGAAGAAACTACTTCTTCAATTCATATTTTCAACTTAGCTCCCTGTATATTCACTCAAATTTCGATCACAAGCATCCATTGGATGGGTAATTCAATTATGCATCCAACGAGTACTCACTCGGCATAATTTTGATGGACCCCCGCTGCCCCAAAAACAAGAAATACATGATGTATTTCTTGTATTTATTGTTTTTGGGGCAGCGGAGTCCACCAAACGTATGCCAAGTGGGTACTCCTTGGATACATAATTGAATTCCCCATCCAATGACTACTCGTGATCGAAATTTGAGTGAATATACAGGGAGATAAGTTGAAAATATGAATTGAAGAAGTAGTTTTTCTTTTTTCCTCCAAAATTTGATGAGGTATGCTAATATGATTTTATTATTTCCACTATTATTTTATATTTTTCCTTAAGAATCCCATTTTAGACCTCAAAATTTCTCTAATTGTTCATCTTCTCTCATTCTTCTCAATACCTATTCTACTATCTTTCTCTCAATGTCATGTAAATGTGCAAGGGCGCACTTGTTGTTGCATATAGTTAGTGAAGGAATGTTATTTAGACTTCATGGAAATGTTAGCTTCTATATATATCTGTAATAATCATATCATTAGAGCAACAAATCGAAACATTATGTATTTCAAGTGATATTTACATTCAAGGAAGAGATTCGAGGCATTTTCCCCATAGCATTTGCATAGTGATTTTGGAATAATATTGTACATGTTTATATAATATTTTTATGAGTTATTTATCATATTATGAGCTGCATATGAAGTTAAGTTTACATCCCAAGTGATGTGTGCATACCTCTGAAGTGTTACTATGGTTTATGAAGAAATTCGAGATTCCTTGCCCACCAATTTCACCTCAAAAACTAGACTCTAGAAGCTGTTGTTCATTAGGATGCCTATTCGACCCTAAAACAAAATATAATTATGCACATATACTTTTCCTAATGTCCTCTAACAGATCCAAGCCTTAGACCAATAATTAGTGAAGTTCGTGCAGTGTTTGGAAGAGCATCTAATCTCAGACCTAGGGGGGATCTCCATTTCTCAAATTAACTAGTCTTGTTTTGAAACTTCTTCCCATGAAATTTGCAGACCATGGATGGTTATATAAGTTGTTTGGATGTTTGATAGGTTTTTTAATATTTCCTATTCCCCATAAATACCTTCCTACCCAAATTTGAAATCATTTGGAGGTGTTTGGAACTAGTTGTAAACAAAACCCTAGAGTCAAAACAAGGTGAATCCAAGGAATTTCCTTTGAAGGGATATTATAGTGGTATCAGAGCATGTTCCTTGCACCTATGCATTAATATCATACATGAATAATAATTTTCAGCTATGTAGATTACTATTATGATGACTCCTATGAGTACAATGCTGATGAGCAATATGAAGAAGAATGTGAATGATATGAGGAAGAGGTGCCATCATGCAACACTTATTACAATTTCATAAGGAATGAGGGTTATTCTTATGACCTTGAGTCTGATGAAGATAAGTGTGTCACACCACCAAAGAATAATTCTATTAATGAGTTACAAATATTGAGAGAAACATGTAAAACCTTTCCCCAACAATATCATGCATATTTTGATTTGTATAAGAGAGATACACAAAAGGCCATTCTTTTTTAATACTATGTCGATTGGGTGTTTGTAAATAGGCCCAAGATTGAATATGTGTATTTAGTGAATAAAGGTCTATGCCCTTCTTGCAAAATACCTTGGAGATAAAATATATATGTTTGAGTGAAAAGGAGGAGCAAAATGAGGAGACCCATGAGCCACCTAGTTCTGAAATAGGTGAAGAAGAAGAAGCATTACATGAAGAGGATAGAAAGTCACTCCCAAGTGAATCTCAAAAATATGAAGAAACATCACATGATCATGAATAATATTCCATTGAAAATACTAAAGATCATTCCAAGACACAGTCTACTTTGGACCTGAATCAAAGAGCATCTACTGATGGATGTTTGAACTATGAAGGAGAACCTACTGATGGGTGCTCACACCTCTATGTTGGTGACATAGAGATCAATTTTGAAATTGTTTCTGAAAGCCAAAGTTCCATTAAGCATGAAAATGAAGGCCTTGTATTAGTTGACGAAGAACCAATATCAGCTTCTCCATCACCACTTGAGCTTAATGAAGTTGGTCCAAGCAGAAAGGAAAAAGAAGAAGAGGTCCCTATACAAGAGCCTCTTTTTCTTGAAGGGTCAATAAATATGAATGAAAAGAAGATACAAGAGACCCTTAGAATACTCCATGACACTCAAGCATTGGTGTCAAATTCTTGTTGGAGAGTTTCTTCATTGAAGGATCCATCCTTCCTTGAAGACATGGAGAAGATTCAAAGAGCAATGTGCAACATCGATGGTAATTTCATGTCTTTGATTTTTGATAGAAACAATTTGGTTGAGATTAATGAATGGTTACGTGGAGCATACTTGAATAATAATGAGGATATTCATAAGCTCAAAATGAAAAATGAGCAACTTCTTGATAGGTTGCAAGATACTTGTTCTTCCTCCTATGTTTCAGATTGTCAAATGGTAGATTGCTTGGAGGATTCTCATGACATGATGGATGAGAAACATGGAAAATTGCAAGTTATTGATGTGTTTGAATATGAGATTGATGAGAACCAAGCTCTTTTTTTGGTGCAAGAGGAACTTGAGTTGCCTCTTGGAAATGGTTACACAATTTTTGAAGATGTGTATGATTCCACTACCTTGGAACGAACCTATGAGGAAAGTTTTGCAGTTTTGAGGGAGGTGCATGATCCTACCCTTATGGAGCCTTCACATCATGACACTTTTGCATATTCTGATCATTTGGGTGAGATGGTTCATTCTCCTACATCCTACACTTCCATATTTTGCAGCATTCATCCTAATGAAGTATGGGTGGAAAGTTTCTTTTTGATGGTGCCACATGAGGAGTATGAAACTCTTATATCTCCTTTAGATGATGAAATGATTAGAGCACTTTCTTATTATTTACATTTGCATCAACATCCTTTGTTTCCTTATGATGATACATATCTACATGGATGCACCTATGATGTTCACTTTTGTCACTTGAAGACTCATGATTTTCCTTGCTCCTTGCTTAGCTCAATTGATGTTGGAGTAAATTCATACAATAATTGGGTGAAGAGATATATGATTGGATCAAATTATTATTGGTAGCAACATCCTTTTTTATTTCTTTATGATGCACAGATACATGGATGCACTTATGATGTTCACTTGATTCACTTCAAGACTCATGATTTTCCTTTCTCCTTGCTTAGTTCAATGGATGTTGGATGAACTTCATCCAATACTTGGGTGAAGAGATATATGATTGGAGAAAATTCTGATTGGAAGCAACATCTTTTGTTATTTATTGATGATACTGTTACACCTAAAATATTCCCATCATGAGATTCAGTGTATACATCCCTGGAGTTACTTTGATTGAGTGATTGACCTGGAAGGATTTGTACCCATTTGTAGTAGGTTTTGAGAGTTCGTCACAGGTTTCACTCATGCAACATGCGACGTCGCAGCTTGCTCCATTGTAGGGTGCGACGAATTCAGTTAAATGGAAAAAATAGCTTCTTCGAGCTTCTTCTTGAAGCTTGTTGACTTGGGACCCTATCCTTGACCTCTTGGAAGAGATAGCATTCAATTCCTATCATTTTGGAAGGATCCCTTAATACTCTCCTATCATATCTCAACCTATCCTATCCATACCCTATCCACTTAGTCCTATTTAAATGAAGCTCACTCCCATCCCAAAGGGAGGAAGTCTATGGTACTCTTATGCTGGTGAAAGTAAGCCCAATAGATCTAACACTCTAGCTTGGGGTGTTAAATTTTCAGAATTTACTTCAATCTGATCTAGGATCTTAACTAAGAGAACAACATGTACATCATATCTACAACATATCAATCATGGAGACAATAATGCAAGCACACAAGAGACACAAAGATTTACTTGGGGAAAACCATAAAGGTGAAAAACCCCAATAACTTCCTCAGAGATAGATAGAGCAATGATACAACCCAAACATGAGAGATAGACATAACCTAGCAGCAGATCCTCCTTTTCCATAAGTGCGCCACTCCTCCTTGAGTGCATGAGTGAGAAGTGAGTGAAAAAATAGAGTGCCTCCTGCACTCTATTTATACTTGACTTGACTTGCCTTTTACATAAATCATGTAGGCTCGAACTTAACCACATAACATAATGCTGACTGGGCCGACCCCCAATAGGGTGGTCTAATAACCCTTTGACCCACATGACTTATATAGGGCCGACTCCAACAAGGTGGTCTAATAACCCATCAAGTATAAGTTACGACATTTACAATATAAATGACGACACTTCCGTATAGAGGAATAATACCATCTCTATAGGAGTGCATACAACATACATATATGAAATACATTCCGAAGTTACATATACATCAACACTCCCTCTTAACTAGGAAGGTATTTCTCAGCATAGGTCTTCTAGCACAAGTCATCTTCTCTGGATCATCGTCATCGATGCATCGTCATCATCATCATCACTGCTACTGCTATCTCAATCAATCTCTGAATCTACTCGTCATAGAAAGTTCTACAGATCCAGTCCTTTTTCATACTGGGTGTAGGCCCACCACCTGCAGGTCTTCGTCATCACTGGCCATACTGTGGAATCCTCAGGACTTATTACGTGCGTCACAAAACCTAGCTGTAGCATCCCAGGCTATTACGAGCACACAGCTCTACCTGTAGGATCTCCCAGGAGCACATTACATGTGAGCCATCACAAAACCTGGCTGAAGCATCCCAGGCTGTTACGAGCACACAGCTCTACCTGTCGGATCTCCCAGGAGCACATTACATGTGATCTCACCACAAAACCTGGCTAAAGCATCTGAGGCCTTTTTCATCCTGTCCAGATCTCCCAGGAGCAAATTACATGTGGTCATGGAAAAACCTGGCTGAAGCATCTGAGGCCTTTTTCATCCTGTCCAGATCTCCCAGGAGCAAATTACATGCCATAGGACAAAACCTCGAAAGAGCATCTGCCATATATCCCAGGGCAACGAATTACATGCCATAGGAAAAACCTCGTAAGACTATCTGTAGATCTCCCATGGAAACGAATTATATGTCCTCCCAGAGCAAAACCTCGAAAGAGCATTTGCCAGATATCCCAGGGCACCGAATTACATGCCATAGGAAAAACCTTGAAAGACTATCTGCAAATCTCCCAGGGAAACGAATTACATGCTCATCTGCACAACTTGATCCACGGCCACAAAGTATCATCTGATACTCATCATACATCATCCTGATGTACACATGATCACCCTGATCATCATCACTGCAACATCCTGCTGCATGTCATCTGGAGAAGCTCGTCATCCACGATCATCCTGATCATACAATGCATCCATCTGATGCACACCAAGTATCTACCTGATACATATCATCATACATAGTGTATCCACCTAATACATAGATACATGATCCACACAATGTATCCATCAACATACATGATCTACCTGATCATATCTGATACATATCAATATACATGATCTACTTGATCATACAATGTATCCACCTGATACATATACAGATACATGGTCCAATACATACACATGATCCAACCGATCATATCCAGCACCCAACATGATTCGTACATACATATAAATGATCCAACTGATCATATCCAGCATCCAACATGATGCGTACATACATACATAAAAATGATCCAACTGATCATATCCAGCAGAAACCAGAACATCATCCTGATGTTCATCATCCAACGCTTACATCCACAACCATGTGAAGGATCCTCCTTCCAACATGCTTGGAATGGCTTCAGCAAATGTGTCCATCACTTCTTCCTCAAAGTGTCCTCGATCTGAAGAACTCCAAGCCTCTCTTTGAAGTAATCAAACTTCACTCTGGCTAGTGGCTTCGTCAGCACATCTGCAATCTGCTCGTCCGTCGCAACATACATGAGCTTCACAACTCCTCTTTGCACCATATCCCTGATATAGTGATATTTGATCTCTATGTGTTTCCACCTGTCATGAAACACTGGATTCTCGGACAGCTTCACACAACTCTGGTTATCACAGAAGATACCAGTAGCATCCAACGGGAGATCAAATAACTCAGACAGTAGCTTCCGTAGCCATACTACCTCACAACTAGCTGAACAGGCTGCAACACACTCTGCCTCAGCTGTACTCAGTGCCACACAGGACTGCTTCCTGCTAAACCATGAGATCACACCTGATCCCATACTGAAGCAACACCCAGATGTGCTCTTCCTATCTGCAGCACTGCCAACCCAATCTGAATCAACATAACCCTGCAGATTAAACTTTTGTTTCACTTCATACTTGAGCCCATAATCCACTGTACCCTTCAAGTACCTCAGAACATGCTTTACAACAACCAGGTGAACACGCCTCGGATATGTCAGGAACTGAATCAATGTGTTCACAGCAAAGCAAATGTATGGTCTCGTGTTCGTCAGGTACATCAAGGACCCAATCATTTGACGATACGTAGAGACATCAACCGGTTCAGATGAAGCATCACATACATTCGATGTCATAGGTGTGGCCATGGCCTTGCAATCCATCATCCCGAACCTCTTCAGGATCTCTACTGCATACTTCCCTTGTCGAAGGAATATTCCATCACTCTGCCACACCTCCATGCCAAAAAAAAATAGTGCATCATCCCACACCTCTTCAGGATCTTGAACTCGGCAGCAAGCTTCCGTCGCGTGTTGGAAATCAATCTATCTTCACCTGTAACAAATAGGTTATCCGCATACGAAAGTAGTATCACTGGATTGCCTTACTCAACCTTGTAGAAAAGGTTGGAATCCGCTTTATTCTTGGTAAATCCCAAACTGGATAGAAAGTTGTCTATCCTACCATACCAAGTTCTGCACACATATATGACTACACCATGCTGTCTTGAAATCCATCTAGTGCATCTTCTATTTCATCACTTTTATATTTCTCAATGCTGCCATCTGCAACATGCTTGATCTGATAGTTCCATTTGGAAGTCACAACAGACTTCCCTTCAGCTCTTGGGACGGCATCCCAAACATCGTTCTTCATGATCGACGGATCATGGCATTCTTCCCGTATCCTGGGAACTTTAATATCTTCAATAGATAATTTTGTTGCTGAACAAATGTTGTAGTTCTTCTTTTGTAGGAGATGGCATACGATCTTTCCTACACAACAAGTTAAATTGCATGATTAGAAAACATCTCATAGTTTTCAGAACAAATTCTCACACATAAAGAAATATGTCATACAGTCATGCAATTATCTTAGCCAATGCTTCAATACAACATTTATCCATATCCCGTAACTTTCTAGATGCCTTCCAATCTCTACCAGAACATTGTTAAGAGTGTGCACAACTCCCAACATGTCAGCAAAGAGGTTTCATTCTAGATAAGTAGCAATGGAATGTTGTACAGTGCCATAGGCCACTTACCCATGTGTATTAGTAGTATATTGTTCATTAATGCAACTATTCTAATATGCACAATACATATCCTAAGTCTAGGTACATGAGCATATACATTATTGAACAATTTTATTTAAACAAACAAATATGCAAGAAATGATAATTAAAATACTTATCTTTGTTTGTTCGTTGGGTGGAATCCCTCTGAGTCTTTGCTTCCTTGCAGGAGCTGCTGGAGTCGTAATCTGAAGTAGCTTCTACTACACCTTTCTGTTGTGGAATGTAGAGAGATGGTCAACTCCCTCTGAATATCTGCATCCTTGCATAAACCACTGGAGTGTACTCCCTCTTGATCTTTGCTTCCTGGATTACCTGTTCTTGAACTCATATTCATCCTTGGTCCCTATACATGCTTATTAGTATCATGATTGTGTTATCCTTGTGATCTCATATAAAATCATACATTCATTAGTATACTATTAAGACACAATAATCTCAAGCATGTATAGTCATGATCATTTCAAACAGAAATAATAAGCATTAGCATTCAAGGTTTATGTAGGATTCTTATGGTTAGTCAAATCATAAGAAACATAACATGTCTAAACCTATAATTACTCAAACCTATGACTCTTCGGGTTAGTCATATCATTAATTAAGGTAAGACACATAATATGCATATACCCATGATTATTCAAACTTATGGCTTCATGAATAATCATTATCAACAACACAACAGTATAAGATCCTAACCCAAGGTAGGATTCTTGCTTGATATAGGAAAAACATACCTGGATTAGCATGCTAGCTAGTTATGTCTAACATACCCGTATAATGTCTTTTGGTTCTCTTCAGTGACTTGTGCTAGTAACCTGCATGTCTCATAAGTTAACCATTGTATAAACAAGTTATACATACCTCGAGAGTAGATCTTCTATGTGATCCATGACAATGGATGAATCCTTGTCTTCATGTCACCATGATCATACGTTCTTGAAGTAGAACATGATTTGTCTTTCTTGGTGTACCTTTTGTGTTAGTAGACAACATAAACCTCATACAACACCATAATGCATTAGTATAATCATAAGTGTCAACACCCTAACCAATGAATATCTTCTATTGTGCATTCATAATTTTGTTAAGGTGATACGACAAATCTAAAATCAAGATTGTACTAACTGTAATAACATGAAGACAAACATACCATGAACTTAATCATGAACAAATATCAAAACATACCTCAATGAGTCATACCTGTCGAGATCGCTTGTAATATTCTTATGTAAGTCCTTAGCCTCATCTCCCTCTGAAACAGGAACTTCTTCACTTATGTAGGTGACCAATCCATCTTCTTTTAGGATTAACCCAATCCACTTGATTTGCAAGAACTGGACCTGGAGCTGGATATGGGTTTGTTAGAGAAACCCCAAAAATTCAAACTTTGAATTTTAAACTTCTGAAAGGATAGAAATATGCGCCTTGATGAGCTGATCAAGATGGTATATTCAGAATTTGAAAACTGCAAAGTTTCACTCCTCAATTTTGCCTTTGAAACTTCCGGATTCACTGGACGTGACCCTGAACTGGGGTTTGATGAAGTCCACTCTTCTGACCAATCAAAAGGTTTGATCCAAAGCTCTAAGCTTCTATTTTTTTGAGGAGCTTCCAGCCGTGGTCACAGATTTCAAAAATTCCCATTTTTATAGAAGCCCTAATTTTCCACTTTTCTGATCAAAGTCCCGAACTAGGGTATGATCAAGCCCGTCCTTCTTCCCAACCAAAAATTCTGATCTTGGTCTCTAAATTTCTATTTTGATGAGTAGAATCCATCCGTGGTCTCTGATTACAAAAATTCCAACTTTTTCCAAAGCCCTAAATTCCGGAAGCCATGAATGAAGGTACTCAAAAATAATTCTGTTTTGACAGAAATATGTACCTGATTGTTTCTGGTGTAATTCTGAACTTTTCGTTCCACAGGGTCTGAAAAAGTTTTTTGAGATATCCCGACCTGTTATCTTTCCATCCTGACAGGTCTGACCTCAATTGGATTCTCTGAGAGAGAGTTATGCCAAGTGTCGCAACATGACCTGTTTATGGGATAATATAGGAGAGCGAACTTGTACGGCGTGCCACGTGTTACTGTTTCAACTTCGGCCTCTGCAAAATTTTATTGAGATAGTACAGTCTGTGTAATACCTGTCGCTTTTTACGAAATTTCATTTGGAGCTTCCTAGCTCAAGTTATGACCTTTTTCCCAAGGTCACCTGATTTTGACTCAGATCTAGAATAGGCAGAAACCCTATATTGTACAGATCATAAATCACAAACTACAACGAATTAGAGGTTTTCCTTTGGACACAAGGTACATGGGGATTTAATATTCGACCTGTAAAGATTTTAGATCCAAAATTTTTTCCAAAACGGATTTATAGCGAACGTTCTACGACGACTAGGTTTTGCTATATCAAGCCCTAGCATCGTAAGTGCAACAAGTGTCATACATGCCATATCATGCCTTCTTTCAGGCTAGCTCTGATACCATGTTAAATTTTCAGAATTTACTTCAATTTGATCTAGGATCTTAACTAAGAGAAAAACATGTACAGCATATCTACAGCATATCAATCATGGAGACAATAATGCAAGCACACAAGAGACACAAAGATTTACTTGGGGAAAACCATAAAGGTGAAAAACCCCAATAACTTCCTCAGAGATAGATAGAGCAATGATACAACCCAAACATGAGAGATAGACATAACCTGGCAGCAGATACTCCTCCTCCATAAGTGCACCACTCCTCCTTGAGTGCATGAGTGAGAAGTGAGTGAACAAATAGAGTGCCTCCCGCACTCTATTTATACTTGACTTGACTTGCCTTTTACATAAATCATGTAGGCTCAAACTTAACCACATAACATAATGATGACTGGGCCGACCCCCAATAGGGTGGTCTAGTAACCCTTTGACCCACATGGCCGAACCCCAATAGGGTGGTCTAATAACCCTTTGACCCACATGACTTATACAGGGCCGACCCCAACAAGGTGGTCTAATAACCCATCAAGTATAAGTTACGACATTTACAATATAAATGGCGACACTTCTGTATAGAGGAATAATACCATCTCTATAGGAGTGCATACAACATACATATATGAAATACATTCCGAAGTTACATATACATCAACATGGGGAACATCTACTTCTCTCTAGGAGCTTTGGCATGGCTTGTTGGAAGGAGCTTGCAGCGTTAAGGAAATGGTTGTAATCCTTTTTTCTATTGTACTTCTCCACTCTTCAATACAGTTAATATAATTGTTTTCCATAAATGTTGTCTATTTGATGATGTTTAGAGTTTTATTCCTTAACTATTAACTTAGATCTGTCATATGAGATATATGCTTTCACTTCTCGTGGTATATCATACGTTCAACAGGGTTTAGCTACTCGCAATCTGGCAGTGCTGGATCATTGGATCAACAAAGGAGAAAGGGATCTACAAATCTAAGGTAAACGATCTACTCTTACATTTGTACCTCTACATGATCTAGGAAAGTATTTTATGTTTCTGTCCTATTTGTTCTAGACTTACATTAAGCTAGGTAGATCAGGCTGCTCTCGGTAGATTGTCCGCGAAATAGATACACATATTCATGGATGCACAAATGGTACTTTTGTGAGCCCCTTGAAGGCTCATTGTTTTCTTTGCTCCATACTTGGTTCAGATTTTAGTGGAGATTCTTCATTCACTTCTTGGATGAAAGAAGACATGGATGATTATTTTGATGAATCTTACATCCTTTTGGAGCAACATTATAGGACATGATATCTTCACCTATGTCATTGGAGTAGATTTGATTGGTCACTTGATGCTTGTATGCACTTGGAAAATGGTTGTCTACTTACTTGGAGGTATAAGCACTTTCGTGATTCTTTGATGAGGCACCTCCTTGATGTACATTTTGATTATGTTGTTATGTACTTTGACGATCTATATTTTGTACTTATGATGTTTGGAAGAATGCATACACGAAAATGGGATCCATGAATTCTCTTTCCTGGTGGTATGGGTTGGAGAGAACAACTAATTGTTGGAGTGCAATACAAGCAATGGGACCCTGGGATAAATTTTAGTCTCATTGGTTTCAATTTGGGGGTAATAAGTAGTATGGGAGATTGGTTTCCCACTTAATAATGTGATTGTAATCAAAGTAGTGCAACAGCAAGCATGGTGGTTTCTCTCTAACATTTTCATGGAATCTTGAAGACTCAAAGTTGGGCAACTTCAAAGAATTATACAGTGGTATTAGAAAGGGTTTCCAAAATATGAAAGAGGTAAAGAGTAATTGTGCAAAATTTGTTTTGATGGATTTAATTAATATTTTGGTGTTTAGTGGTGATGTCATAGGGGATATCAATATGAAAAACAAAACCCACATCTCCTTGCTTTTGGAAACACACAATTGTAGTGCATGAGTGCCACTACTCAGAGTTTTAGAAGGGAAGTTTTGGAAGCAAATTTTTGGAAAGAAAGCAGGTTATTCAAAATCCATGCTTGAAATTGCTTGAGGACAAGCAATATTGGTAGGGGAGGATTTGTCATGTCCCCAAAATTTTCATTGGGTCACAATGGCCTAAGCCCCTTGCCCATATTCATGATAGCTTGTCAAATTGATGCTAAGGGTCAAATAATTGCCAAGCATGATGTCCAAGTTAGTAATAATGTAAATTAGATCCAAATGGACAAGGTGGGTCACATTAAGAGAAAATTTTCAATTCAAATTTTGTAATATTCCCATCGAAATGAACTATCATGGAGGAAAATTACTAGTTCCCTAGGTTGGGGGTGGAAGCATTAAAAGTTGGAACAAAGGAGCTACAAGACCCAAAATGAACTTAGAATTACAAATTCACTTTAAATGGGTCAATTAAATAATAATAAAAATAAAATAAGGTGGCATTGGATCATGAGGGCACATAAGGGGTTGTGGGGCCTACATGTGGCAAGATTTCCCACTACACTTGGCATCATTCTCTCACCAATTCGAGTTCAAGAAGAAGGGTAACATACTTGGGGAGTTGAAGAGGTATTATTCATGGCATTAATCATGTAATTTCGAATTTGAGTGGAAGAGTAACTCCCATGGAAGAGGAAGAGGCATCTTAGAAGAATTGTGACACTTGGAGCTAGATTCCCTAACTCTTATGACAACAATGATGATGATTCTGTGGCACTTATGAAAAAGTTAAGACCTGATTGCTGACATATGACATATATGACATGCCAGGGCTAAACATAGCCTCCAAGAGGGCACACAAGGGGATTTATGCAAGCCAATATTCCCCCATTCGAATTGATGGAAGAGGAGAGCTAGGAAAAGTTGTACAAGTGGCATTCATGGGAATATCTCCCTAATTCAAGTTGGGATGAGTCGCTTGGAGGGAATTAGAGGTAAGTATGCCTTGGGAGGTTAATAAAATACAAGAATAAAGAAGGATACTATCTTTGTATCATTTCTCATTTGGTAAAAATTGGAGAGCTTAGCTTGTCCTTACAAGGTGGATGCTTATCCTTCTTGCCTTAGAACCAATTTCGAGGGTGCAAGATTACCATCCTAGTTGGTTGATGGAGAGGCCATTCATACCTCTCAAAAAATATTCATGGAAATTTTTTGATTCAGGTTCAAACCCCAAATGAGTTCGAGTTCATATTCTCTCATTCTTCTCTATGCCTATTCTAGTATCTTTCTCTCAATGTCATGTAAATGTGCAAGGGCACACTTGTTGTTGCATATAGTTAGTGAAGGAATATTATTTAGACTTCATGGAAATTTTAGATGCTATATATATCTTTAATAATCATATCATCCTATCCATAGCTCTAAAAATTATGTATTTCAAGTGATATTCACATTCAAGGAAGAGATTCAAGCCATTTTCCCCATAACATTTGCATAGTGATTTTGGAATGATATTGTACCTGTTTATATAAGATTTTTCTGAGTTATTTATAATATTATGAGATTCATATTAAATTACTTTGATGTCACAAATTATGTGTGCAGACCTCTGAAGTGTTACTATGTTTTATGAACAAATTTGAGACTCGTTGCCCACCAATTTCACCTCAAAAACTAGACTCTATAAGCTATTGTTCATTAGGATGCCTATTCGACCCTAAAACCAAATATAATGCTGCACATATACTATTCCTAATGTACTATAACAAATACAAGCCTCAGACCAAGAATTATTGAAGGGCGTACAGTGTTTGGAAGAGCATCTAATGTCAGACCTAGGGGTAATCTCCACTTCTCAAATTAACTAGTCTTGTTCCGAAAATTATTCCCATGCAATTTGCAGAACATGGATGAGTATATCAGTTGTTTTTATGTATGATAGGAGAGTTAATATTTCCTATTCCCCATCAATACCTTCCTCCCCAAATTTGAAATCATTTGGAGGTGTTTGGAACTAGTTGTAAACAAAACCCTAGAGTCAAAACAAGGTGAATCCAAAGACTTTCCTTTGAAGGGATATTACATGAATGGAAGGAAAAGTAAATAAGACTACACATGATATTTCTGAATAGTTAAACTCTTTGAATCTCCACTCGGGTG
This sequence comes from Larix kaempferi, assembly GCA_027924585.1. Taxonomy (NCBI): domain Eukaryota; kingdom Viridiplantae; phylum Streptophyta; class Pinopsida; order Pinales; family Pinaceae; genus Larix; species Larix kaempferi. The sequence goes on along the minus strand of BSBM01000129.1, from coordinate 6,828,135 downwards.
TAATATATCATTGCAAAAATGGCATAACTAGTGTTGTGCCTCGGAAAATTGTGCAAAAGTTTCAACAATAAAGGCACAAAATGTTACAGAAGGGATAACAATCAGAAACATCGTGACAACCAAATATTGAATGCCCGATCCCATGTTATAAATTTTCTCCCTCTTTATGAATAAATTGCATAAATCCATTGTTTACAAGTGCTGATATCATCCTTCTTTCATTTTGTGCATTGTTTCCATACAATTTTTGTTCCCAACAAGCCTTCTTGGCATTAGTTATAAGTAGAAAAATTGGTCCCAGAGCTGCCATAGTCTATAGGATTTCTTGAATTTGGGCGATGCCACCAATAGTATGAAATTCTCATATCCAAAACATTCGATCTCATCAACATATAAATAAGTAACCAAACACATTAAATTTAAAGAATCTCCAAAATTTGAATATTAGGGCTTAATTTAAATGTGGTTTGATATGCTCTTTAGAAGTTTCTTATCTATTTGTTGCGTAAAGAGTTTAGGGTTTGGGATATTATTGTGGTAGAACTTTCTTCCTATGGATAATAATAGGTTCCCTTATATCAAACTAAGATTAAACACACCTAATCTAAGACAGTATGTAACAAATGCTACCTTAAATCTCTAAATCTAATCAATACATACAATCTAGAATGGATTTGAAGGGGAAGAGTTTAACTCACTTTTAAGCCAGATGTTCATTTAGATTCCAACTCCTATCATGAATTCCACAAGTAGAACCTGTTGGATTGAACAAGCAATAAACAGAACCAATATCCAAATATATCGTATACAAAGTTAGATCTAAATCAAATCAAATACATTTCATGCTCATGACTGGAACACAATACACGAAATGGAGAAATAAGACATTATTATTAAATGGAAACTTGATGAAACTTACAACCTGATTCCTTGATGTCCAAGCAACCTCCAGCTCCAAAGGTTCCTCCCTTTTGCTATCTCTGCAAACCTTCGAGGATCATAGGTTTGATACCCCAAGTTGTCCTCCCTTTGGCTCTTGGATGGCCTCTCCTTTATAGTATTTAGGAAGCCAACCATATGGAGAGGAAGGTGGATCTAGGTGAGAGTTTAGTGGATCAACCAAGCTAAACAAGGAGGATAGGTTAGGATCGAATCAAAGGTTGAAATCCCAAGGAAATATCTCGGAAGGTAAGATCCAAAATCCATGCAAAGGGTTGTTATTGAGATTTTCGCACCCCAACAGTTGAGCATAGCACGGAATTATGGATATTTTCGCGCCCCTATAGGTATGCAAAGCGCAAAAATAGGGAATTTTCGCGTCTTGCTATACTGGAAGGGCCCATAAATAATGACAAGAAGTGGTTGGATGAGGTGGCATTCGGATGACTGTGGTTGGATTTTCCTCCTAAGTCTCCAGATGAGGCTAATAAGGGGACCAACAAGGTCCAACACCTATTAGGAGGAAGTGTCGGTAGGTCGTATGACACGAGGATGAGACACTAAAATTCAAAGTGTAAATATTACATATATTAGATGCCCCCTAAAGTGTGAGGTTAGAAGGAACTGATGGACGAAACACTTTACCAATAAATTGTGCGGACATAACATCAAGGGAGTTGGAGCAGAGCTGTAAGAACACAGGATGTCAAATACCACTGAGGCGGGCATACCCATGCTCGAAACAACTGACTCAAAGCATTGTTGTAGACCAATACATTGCAGATCCATGAGAGAACTGGGATGATATAGATTGTGGATAAATCATGGCTACTATGAACAATCATAGATCCATGAGATGATAGTAGCACAACCACTACCAATACAATTGTGGATCTGTGTGATAATACATCATTGAGGTCACCAATAGGATGTTGATGTAGAGACCTAGTCGATAACCACCATCGCAGCCCAGATGTAAGGATAATATAGAGAACGTTCGGGGCCTTCTATCCGATCCTGAATTGACACAAATCTAACCATGCGATTACAATGCGTTGAAGTCGAACATAGCAGAAACCGATTGATTAACGGTCAATGATGTAAACCGTTAACAAGCGCGAGGGAAATCACCAATGATGACAATGATACCCAAGGTGTCCATAGTACATTCCATTGAATGTGAATAGATGTCTTGACGTCGAACATTCGTGGAATTATTGGATCAGAGGTCAATGATAAAAACCTACTGTCGAATACGAGGAAACCTGCCATTAAGGCATGCATGTACCAAGGTACTCAAGTTGGATCCTAAGCCTAATTCCTGGATGATGAGTTGAAGTCGACATGAATAGACTCGTCGAAAGAGGGCCATAATGAATCCCACATCAATGACATGAAACTGATCTAGGAAAGAGGTGTGGAACAATGGATTAAAAGAGCACATACTGACACAAGACTGGCGGGTTGACAAACCAGAAAAAGAGTGGATTCAAGGTAAAATTAACCCTTTGAACATGTAACGGCATGAGACAGGACTTGGCACCTGGGATTAATTGGCAGAAATAACCACGGGGCTGGTAGACTCAAAGTGAAGAAGACGACACAAGACTGTGGTTACAACTCATTGGAGAGATTGACTACCCAAATAAGACAATATATAAATGCATGCCATGTTCAAAGGTGATGACTCATAAGCTGCAAAAAAGGTAAACTCGACTTATTTCCCCATTTCCCCCCCATCATAACTGATGAGTACCTCTTTTTAGTTTAATGAGCTTGAAGAGGATAACAGATGCTCGGTATAGCTCATCTTATGGATGAGTCCAATATCACATGTTTTACGAACTTGAGAAAGGAGGGGTTCGTCCCAATGTGGGTCCTTCTATGTTAAATTTTAGCGAGTCCAAAGAAGGAAAACTCAACATTTTTTCATGTTTAGAGAGTCTGAAATAACTTAAAGAAGACTCAAAGATTGAATTTTTCGTAATACGTTAGTCCCCAGATCCGAAAAAAGTATAAAACGATATCTAGAAGAACTCTCCCAGTCAAAGGTTGACCGAGGTATACCTTTCTCGTAAATAGTCTAGACGGATTGAAAAAGGGATAACCTACCACCAAATAGACGTCCTTTCAAATACTTTTACAAGTGTGAAAGAGACAAGTGCACTCGGCGATCTTTTCATAATGACGGAGTCCGAAAAGAGCTTAAAGTGAACTCCTAGGGTCCGTTTTCGTAAGTTAATCATCTTAGTCCGAAAAGGAATAATATAATACCAACATGATACTTTCCTCATCATTTTACAAGCACAAATAAAGCTGACTAAGCTCGACATCGTTTTACTTAGGTTTGACAAGCACGAATCAGGTGTGAAAAGCGCTTGGAATATTTTTCAGGTTTAAATACAGAGCACGCAAAAGATAAAGTAAGCTCAAAATGAAGGTCAAAATGTATCACAACACCAATGTGAACAACACATGATAACCTGCCAAAGTTTGTCAAAATACCCTAGAAACAAGGCATTAGTAATCGAAATATATGAAGAATTGAATTCAACAAAGTTTCTAAAATAAAATAATAGGTAAAAATAACCACTTAACATGTATAAAAGAAAATAAAAGAGGAAATTACCCATTTGATTTGGTTATTTTCATCCATTGAAGAGTTTTTACCTTGTGGAGGGAAAATATTCAACTGAAGATATCAAGATATCGGGGGCACCATTTTGACCGACGTTCAGACCAGGTAGATCCTCTCAGGATCATCTTCATTTCATCCTTTCATTATGTTATTTCATGCCATTTTTTATGACTGAGGAGAGGCTCTAGGGCACAAATTTTCGCCCCTGATATTTTCGCGCCCTCTATGTCGAGAGGCGCAAAAATATAGGAATTTTCGCGTTATGGCCTTAAAGGGGGGCTCGTAAATACTTATTTTTTATGTTCTTTGACATGGCCTAGGCACGGAAATACATAGTGCAAGAAAAAATAGAAGCTTGTTCCTCTTATGGGGCATGAAATCAGGTTTTCATCTTCTCTTAAATGCTTTCTTTGATGATTGCAGGTGATTGCAACTCACCAAAATGAAAATGGTAGATTGGAAGGAGAGAGAGAATGAAGGAGATTAGAGGGTAGCTCTAAATGATGATGCCACACTTGTAGCATTACGAGAATGCGGTTTGCTAAATTTTTTCAAGACAAGAGGTATTCGTAAACAAGAGAAATTGTTGAACTATATCATCCAGATGTGGGACATAGATATCTAGGCCTTCCATAATGGAGAGCATACCCTCGAGATCGAGCTCGAGGATATTTATTTCTTGATTAGGCTCTCCAAGAGAGGGGCACGGGTCCATTTGGCCAGACACCAGACCACGGAGGATACCACAGACACATACATTGCCCATTATTGTATATAGGGATCCCGCAAGAAGAGCGGGAAAGTGCTTATCATGGATGTGATCGATTTTCCCTTGTGGACTATTTTGTATACTATAGCATGTGTGGCGGGGAGCGTGGGGGCTCACCATGCTACCAAGGCACAGATGACCTACGTCGTAGAATGTATGGAGCCAAAGCTATTCAATTGGTGTGAGGGGGTCCTAGTGAATATCAAGGATCAAGTCACCAAATGCAGGAACATAGATATCCACCAGTTCGGATACAGAAGTATCCTAGTTACATTCATCCTGGAGAGGGTTCCACTATTGCATCCTTAGATAGATAGGCCAGTCCGTCCCGCATCTGAGCCTCAGATGCGGAGGTGGAGCGACTATGCTGTTCGGCTCGGTGGGTCATAGGTCCTAGCTTTTGGAGAGGATGTTTTCTCGTTTCTCTAAGAGCATATCATTATGACCAAGGACTATCCCTACGAGGGGGTGGAATTTCAAGGAGATATCGATCTGGTGCTTCCTGACGATGATGACTGGGACAACTTCGGTATGTGACCTTCACATATATGTGTTTTTGGTATTTTTGATTATATATATCTATATATATATTTTTTTTAATGTGTGAAAGAGATCTAACATATGTACGTGTACTGCCACAGATCGCGGACCACATAGACCAGCATGGTATTCACCACTATATCGACGGGGGGTTCAACAACATGATGAGTATGAGGAGGAGGAGGAGGTGGGGGGACTCCATGATGTTGAGCGGAACCTCCAGTGTTTGACAATGGGTGTCCCTCCCATGAGGATGCCTGATATACCTCTCCATCTCCAGAGGCACACCGTAGGGGTGTCAAAGTGCATTGGTAGATTGTTCTGTCGTGTGGCGAGAGCAGTCATATGTTACCATGAGAACCGTGAGCCTAATGAGTAGTGTTTAGGTAGTAGTGTTGTTAGCGGCATGTACATGATATGTAGGCCAGAGAGACAATTTTGTATGGGACATGATCCCAATTTTGTCTTTTGGACACATCATAATATTGTACTTCGGAAAAAACAATTTTTACATGATATTTACATATATGGACCTATCTCTATAGCTTGTTTATTTACTACAAGTTGTGTATTTACATTTTTGGCATGCGTTTGTTATGATGTTTCATTCATATGTGGGCCAGATGCCAATCCAATATATAGTTAGCTAATGAATCAACCACCATATTCAATTCTCTAGGTACGTGTTGATAATGAATATAGTCAAATTATCTTTCCAAGAGGCGTACCCTTCTGTATAATTGAAGTAATGTAGGATCATGAAAAGTGTAGACGTGATTCAACTAAGATACTACGAGTTGAGAATTCAGGTAGACTAAAAAGGTGTGGATCCCGAGAGAAGCAACTTCAGTTAGGAGTCCGACAACTTCATGGTACTCCACGATGTTGTTTGTTGCGGGACCTAGAAAGATGCCACCTGAGGATATCAACTCGCTGAAAAGGGGATACAGTACCCATGCCGCAGAAGCAAAGTTCCTAGTATGTCGACTCGCACCATCCGTGAATCCATAGTACGCCGACATCTGCGCATACAAGCACAAGTCGAGATAAATAACGGTGTATGAGATAGAATCTTCACACACAAAAAGAGAACTAAAAACATGCTAAATACATTATGTACAAGATGTTATACGCAGGATAGTCCTACGCATAGAATATATTTAGGTAGAGCTCATTATGGGGCTGACCCAAAGGTGTACCATCGACATCGACAAGCTCGTAATCTCCTTTCTCTAACACACATTTTATGACGTAGGGGCCGTACCACATAGATTCCAATTTTCCCTTACCTAGTTTTTCATGCATCTTATCGTAGGTAAGGACTAGGTCGCCTTCATTGAAAACCCGAGGTTGAATGGATTTATCGTATTGTTCTTTGACGCGTTTTTTGTGACCTTCATTAGCGAGTGCAACATCTCAGCGGGTTTCATCTAGCTTGGCCATATATAGAAACCGTTCTTCTTCAGGGGTAGTGTTAGGTAAAAGTTCTAGTGCTAGTTTCAAAGATGGTATTTCACACTCAATCGGGAGGATCACTTCCAAGCCATACACCAATTGAAATGGTGTGAACCCGGTTGTGTTTTTAACCGAAGTCCTATAGGCCCAAAGAGATGAAAAGAGAGCTAAGTGCCAATTTGATTTTCGTGTGCCCACAGTGCGTTAGATCATGCGTTTCAAGACTTTTTTAATTTCCTCTACTTGACCGTTAGCTTGTGGGTAGTACAGGGTTGAGTTTTCATGGCGAAAACCCAGTTTGGCACTCAGTTATTATATTATATGATTCCTGAAGTGGGAACCATGATCAGTTACGATGGCCTACTGGACATCGAACCTAGCTATAATGTGATTGAATATGAATAGTGCTGTCATTTTTTCATCCTCGACGTATGTAGGCATGGATTCAACCCATTTTGTAAAGTAGTCAACTGCAACGATGACATAACTATGCCTCCCGGATGAAGTGGGATTACAATGCATGAAATCAATACCCCATTTTGCAAAGGGGCCGACGACAATGACGGGGTGGAGAGGAGCGAGGTGTGAACGCTTCTTAGAGTGAAATAATTGACACGGGGGGCACTTCTTAACCGCTTCAATGCAATATTTAAAGATCGAAGGCCAGAAGTAACCCGCTTGCAAGATCTTCTGGGTGGTAGTCATCCCCGAAAGGTGAGAACCACATGCTTCGGAGTGGGATTCATTCAACACATGTTCGGCCTCATCGAGGGTTAAGCAACGATGTAGCACGGATTCAATACCACGACAATACAATGTATCACTAATGATAAGATAATACTTAGCGTGGTGTCGAATACGACAACGGTCATCACGATTAAGATTGGGTTGAAAGTGTTGGGTCTGGAGATACAAGATGATATATCCATACCATGGGTCATTCATGTCGATGAGAAACAAGGATTCATCCGGAAATGAATCAATGGGCTCCGATTGATCATCAGTGTGGGGCAATGCACAAATCAACTCGACAAAGACCAAATATTTTTTGGATTTTGCTTTAGAAAATTCCAAATTGAACTCTTGAAGAAGGATAATCCAATGGGAATACTTTCCCCCTAGCACTTTTCATGTTAGGATATAATACATTGGGTTGAAGTTCGTGATAACAGTGGTTTTGTGAAGCAGAATATAGTGTATAAACCTCTGGACCGCAAAGACTATGGCCAAAGCCAGCTTCTCCACATGTGAGTATCGTGTCTTGAAGTCAATGAGACTCTTGCTGAGGTAGTAAAAAACATGTTCTTGGATGATATTGTCTTCCTGAGCTAGCACCATGCCGATGGTGGTAGTAGAGGAACGAGATATATAATATAATCCCGTGTATAGTCAGGGGTTTGTACCACAGGTGCATTAGTAAGGGCCATTTTCAGGTTGTTAAAAGACCGTTGGGATTCATCATCCCAAATGAAAGGAATGTCTTTTTTGAGAAGCCTCATGTAGCCCTTAGTGATCTCGATGACGTTGCAGAAAAGGCGATGTAAGAATTTTGCATGCCCTTGCAAACTATGGAGTTCTGGGATATTGGAGGGTGAAGGTAAGGCTAAAATGGCCTCCACCTTCGCGGGATCAAGGCGTATTCCATCCTTGGAGATAATGAAACCTAACAATCTTCCAGCTTCAACACAGAATACACATTTGTGTGGATTCAGGAGAATGTTGTAGTGACGACATCGTGAGAATATTACACTCATATGGTCTGGATGATCCTCTCGTGAATTGGAATGCGCATGTATTTCATCCAGATACAGTTCCACGACATGCGTGATATCGTGAAAAGCGTGTGAAATGGCCTGTTGAAAAGTGGCCCTGGCGTTCTTAAGACCGAAGGTAACTCGCGGTACGCAAAGGGCCCCCATGGGAAAATGAAAGCGGTTTTGTGCTGATCGGATGGGAGTATCTCGATCTGATTATAGCCAGAGAATCCATCCATGAATGAAAAGATGACACTCTCGGCACAGTTGTCGATAATCTGGTCCATAAAAGGTGTTGGGTAGTTGTCCTTTGGATAAGCTTTGTTCAATTCTCTATAATCAAAATAGACCATAATCGTACCCTATTTCTTTGCGATGGGAATGATGTTGGACACCCAATCTGTCAATGGGACAGGGTAAATAAAACCAACACAAAGAATTTTTTCAACTTCCGCTTTTATGGTAGCTGTTTTGCGGGGATGCACGGGTCGGAGTTTCTGTCGAACTGGTCGGGCACCAGGATATACTTGTATCTCATGAACCATAATGGAAGGGTCTATTCCTGGCATTTCTTCATAACTCCAAGTGAAAACGTCACTGAATTCTTTGAATAGGGATGTATAGAATTCTACCTCAGTAGGTGTGCATGTTTTTCCCAGATGGATTAGTTCCACGACACCAGGTTTCACGGATATGTCAATGGGAATGGTTTCCATGATGTTTGATAAGTTCCCTTCAGAAAACACGTCATGTGTAGGTATGGGAGTCTTAATGTTGGCATTCCCGATGAAACTTAGAATCGAGATCCACCTCCTGAATCATGGGGAAAGAGGACCGATGATGGTGATATTCCCATGGTGGTTCATCAATCCTCACGATATCCATAATAGATTCTTCCGAGGTAAAAATATGTGTAAGGGAGTCGATGTAGGGAAAAGATGAGGGGAGTTGAGGCGGAAAATGTGCCACCGTATGGTGGTCAATTGTGTCGATCCAATCGAAAGCCGACTGAATCACCTGGTAGGTTGATAAGTTTTGGTTCAAAGGCATGGAAGAGTTGAGGGCTTCAAACTCGAAAGCACTCGGTACCACCCATGAATCGTCAGATTCGTAGGATTGAGGAGTGCTCGTCGAAATCATATTGATGGAAAATGATGGGGTGGGAGTTCCGGAAATACTCCAATAATGTAGGAATCCTTTAAGAGACCAACGCCAACGTCTTCCAAATGAGGCTGGGAATGTGCGAACAATGGGACATTGCTGGTGGATTTTTGATGTATATCTGGAGTACAAAAATATAACTGATCTATAGTGATGATCTTTCCTTGGTGAGGAAATTGCACTAAGCGGAAAATGGAGGATGCCACGGCGTAAAAACAGTTACAACCGAGTAAGATATTATAGGCTAATGGAGCATCAACAATTTCCACGTGAATAGATATAGTCTTTCCCCCTAGTTCAACGACAAGTGAGGGAATGAGTCCATAAGGTTGAAAACCATGTCCATAAAATGATTTTAAGGTGGTGGGAGACTGGGTCACTTCTGGAGAACCTATAGCTCTCTAGCAGATCAAAGACATAATGGAAGTGGAAGCACCCTCGTCCAAAATGGTACAATGGATGTTGTTTCCACAAATCCTAGTGTGAATCTGGAAGGCCAGCTGGTGAGAAAGCCTTGGCTTGAAATAATCCAAGTTGAACAAAATTGTATTGGAAGAATCTGTGTCAACGGATCCGAGTGCTGATAACAAGGTTCTACGTTGTGTAGGGCAGTGTTGTAGAACTTCAAGAGTAGACATGGCATTAGGTGCTTGAGATAAGTCTTCAACGATGTTGTAGTTTTGGGCTGCACGCATGTTTGGATTACATGTCGCCTTTCGAATGGTGGTCTTGGGTGGGCGTATCACGGTATCAGAGAGGGGTCTCTCAATATGGATATGACCATTAGAAGGAGGGGTCGAAGGGGGATATTCTGGGGGAGACTTTCCTTTGGCAGTATCGGTCTTGTTCAAACTTGGGACAAAATCATATGTCTTTGAACCTGTAGAGATGTGAACCATCTCATTGCTCATCATGAGAACTTCGCGATTTGAGGATGTTTATGCTCTAGAAGAGTTTTGGTTTCCCCATTGCGGGGAATCATGTGTGACCATTTGTTGTTGTTGATGAGGAAAAGGGCTGGTTAACATTGCCGGGCGGGAAGAACCTTTTACAAATTTATTGAATTCCTCTTTGTAAGGACAGTCTCTCGTGTAATGATCTTCCTGACATATGAGGAAGGGAAAATTTGTTTTTCGTCTAGGTTTGTTGTCATTATTGGTCTGTTGAGGTTTGGGATTTTCCTGCTGAGTGGAAGGTTTCTTGGATTTTCCTTTATTGTTATTTTTTTTCCTTCCGGATTGTTCTGACGTGGATTGGACGACGTACACCTCAGAGGACTGAGCAGGAAAGGTAGATGTTTTAGATGTATCCTGAATTGGGGGTGGAGAAGCAGTATTTTTTTTCCCACTCGGTTTGGTTACAGGTTAAGCCTTCATGGAACCAACTACTTCTTCGATAGGAGGTTCAATAGCGGGATTTTATGGATCATTGGTGGGGCGGGAGGCATGAGGAATAAGCTCGTATAACATTCTGGATTGGGTATAAACCAAATCCGTATACATCGCACGAGAGATGGCTTATTCCTCTATGACAGGTCCGCCCATAGAAACATCCCTAGCAATGGGTGGAAATAGTGACTTTGTGAACCAATCAACCAATAATTGGTCCGGAATGGGTGCCTTGATTAATATTCAGGGTCTCTGCCACTCATGAATGTGATCAGATATGTGGGTGGCTATAGTTTGGCGCAACGAAGTTAACAAGTCTATTCCAGTCTCATATCGGATGGGAAGTTGGAAGTGTGTCAAGGACTGCATAGCTAGGGTGTTGAAATATCTGAAGGAGTGTTGGGGCAGCTCGATATACCATTTTGCTTCCATACTGGTGAGTGTATGTTGGAAGAGCCGTAGTCGAATAGAATCATCCATCAGTGAGTTTGAAGAACACCAAAGATAAAATGTCATAACGTGATTTTTTGGATCTTCCCCTGTTTTTGCATCGAACTTTGGAATGTCTGATGGTAGCTTGGCAGGGATCGGTGGCTAATGATGTTCATGCCAAATAGGATCGTTGATAAGTCTGGACAAGTCAGGTAAGTCTAATGTGGCCAGAAATGGAAGTTGTCGATTAGTTTGGGGGAATTAGTAGTACTGATGGGGTGTTGGGATGCTTGTGGGGCCTTGCACCTCATATTTTTGCATATTATACCCAAGCATATTACGCGCATGGTAATGTTGTAATTTTTGAGCATTAGGGATCATCTGGTTCATCGGTGGTTGGTTCGGAATCATAGGATTGATAAATTGATTCGGAATCGCATTGGATACCGATTATTGGGCATGTTGTTGGGTGGGAATAAATGGTGTAGAGACCTGGGTTCGTTGAGCACAGGGGTTGTTTCCAAATCCTAGGTTGGGTGGATTTCCCATGCCTTGAGAAGAGGGGGGTTCCTGAAAGAATGGATCCCATGGAATATTTGTTCCACTCTGAGTAAGACATGGGGTTTGAGGGGGTGGGTTCCATGGAGTGTTTGAGGTATCGGGATAGGGTATTCCATAATTCAAGTTAGGGGGGACAAAGGATTGATATTGATTAGCTTTCCCCCCAGGTGGATTCTGTTTTACAAATATGGAATGACCCCCGGTAGGTGGGGCTTGTGGCCCCCAAGAAGGAATTGGGCCTGTCGAAGGGAATAGGATGTTGGTACTACTTGGGGTACTAACAAAAGGTTTTCCACCGCTAGGTTGACTATGTGATCCCCACGGAGTAGATGATGCCGATGGAGGAGGTTTTTGGTTGGTCCCGCTTGGGGCACTAACAAATGGTTGTCCTCCAAAAAGTGAGGTGTGTGGTCCCCACATGGTAGATGATCCAGATGGAGCAGGTTGGTTACTAGGTCTGCTTGGGGTTCCAATAAACGGTTGTCCTCCAGAAATAGTGTAAATTGTGGCTAAAGATTTACCTCCGGTCACATTGAGTGTTCAAATAGTAGGAATAGATGGTCTTCCAATGGGCATGCTAGAGGAGCTGGGTTGTGCAGGTTGAGTAACTACACGAGTGGGGCCGACTTGTGAATATGGTGGTGCACTAGTTCCATATGGTAAAGATGACGGTGAGAACTTAGGGTTTGTCCTCATAGTAGGAGTATTCCCCGATTAAGTACCAAAAATGTATTCTCGCAATAGATGTGGGGAAGGTTGGAGAGGAATTTCGAGCGTCAGTTGCATGTGTTGAAATATTGTAACTTCAAAGAATATTATATTTGTACTTTATTATTCCGGAGATGTTTCATTCCTCCGTGAAGATCTTATTGTATATCCGAAGATGTTTATTCCTCCGTCGGAATGTGGTAACTTGGGTTATTAGACTTCCCTATTGGGGGTCAACCATGTATGTGTTATGTGGGTCAAAGGGTTATTAGACCACCCTAGAGGGTTTGGCCCAATCAATTATAATGGGGTGTTTAACCCAGTGGTAAATTTGGGGCCGACCTAGTTAATATAAAATACAAGTCAGAGATGTGTATAAATAGAGGAGGTGTGTTCCTCATTTAACACACTTCTCTCACTCGGAAAGTAGCGCACTTGTGAGGGAGAGGTATGCTATGGAGGAGGAGGAGCTCATGTCTTTGGTTTACATATTTGTATTTTTTGATCATCTATATTGAGGAAGCTTTGCTGGGTTTTCTACCCCATGAGGGTTTCCCAGGATAAATTTGTGTCTCTTGTGTTTATGTTGTGCTTGTTGTTTCTTCAGTGATCTTGTATATGCTATTGTTTCCAAATGGAATGTAATGATGATATTTTATGTCTTAGCATATTGAATCTTAACATGGTATCAGAGCTAACCTGAAGGAAGGCAAGGTATGGCACTTACGACACTTGCTTCACTTACGACAATTTGAAGGTTAGGGTTTTATATAGAAAAAACCAGTCATCGTGTAACTTTCGCTATAACTCCATTTTGGAGAAGTTTCAGAATCAGAAAAGTTCACAGGTCGAAGATAACATTCCCAGGTACCTTGTGTCCAAAGGACACCCTAATATTCGTTGTACTTTGTGAGTTATGACCAGTACAAGTTAGGGTTTCTTCCTCTTCCAGATCTCAGTCATAATCAGGTGACCTAGGAAAAAATGTCATAACTTGGGATAGGAAACTCCAAATGAAATTTTGTAAAATGTGATAGGTAGTACACAGACTGTGCTATCTCAGGAAACGTTTTCAGAGGCCGAAGTTGAACCAGTGACACGTGGCACGCCGTACAAGTTCGCTCTCCTGGTTTATCCCATAAACAGGTCACGTTGCGACACTTGGAATAATGCTCTCTCAGAGAATCCAATTGAGGTCAGAGCTATCGAGATGGAAATATGACAGGTCAGGATACCACAAAAAAAAATTTCAGACCCTGTGGATCAAAAAGTTTAGAGTTACAGCAGAATCAATCAGGTACATATTTCTGTCAAAACAGAATTATTTTTGGAGCACCTTCATTCATGGCTTCTGGAATTTAGGGTTTCGGAGAAAGTTGGAATTTTTGGAATCGGAGTCCATGGCTGAATGATACTTAGGAAAATCAAAATTTAGAGACCAAGATCAAATTTTTTGGTTGGGTAGAAGACTGGGCTTGATCAAGCCCCAGTTCGGTATTTTGATCGGAAAGGTGGAAAATTAGGGCTTTAGCAAAAGTTGGAATTTTTGAAGTCTGTGACCATGGCTGGAAGCTCCTCAGAAAAATAAGATTTTAGAGCCTTGGCTTGAACCTTTTGATTGGGCAGAAGGGTGGGCTTCATCAAACCCTAGTTTGGGATCCTGTCCAGAAGATCCAGAAGTTTCAAAGGCAATTTTTGAGGGGTCAAATTTTGGAGATTTCAAAATTGAAGTATGCAAGTTTGATCAGCTCAGCAAGACACATCCTTCCATCCATTTAGAAGTGTGAAATTCAAAGATTGAATTTTTAGGGTTTCTCTAACAAACCCTAATCGAGCTCCAGATCCGGTTTCAGGGGGAGTTGAGGCTAAGGCCTTACATAAGAAGACTACAAGAAATCTCGACAGGTATGACTTAAGGAGATATAGGTATGCCTTGAAATCTGATTCTTGATTAAGTTCATAATATGTTCGTCTTAATATTATTTAGGTTAGCACAATCTTGACTAATGTTAGAATTGTCTTATCACCCTAGTAAAAGTATGGATGCATGTGAATGATAGAAGACATTCATTGATTAGGACTATATGATTGTATTAATGCACTGTGGTGTTGTATGAGGTTGATGTTGTCTGCTAACAAGATACAGGTACATCACAAAAGACAAATCAAGTTCCATGACCATGATGATATGAAGGACAAATACTCATCCATAATCTTTGATCACATAGAAGTTCTACTTACAAGGTATGTATGATTTTGTTCTATGATGCTTAACCTATATGCAGGTTCTAGCACAGGATCTCTAAATCATTGAAGAGAACAAATAAGATATTGTTTAGATATGTTAGACATAACTAAGCAAGTATACTAATCCAAGTATGTTTTCCTATGTCAAGTTAGAATCCTACTTTGTGCTAGGATCTTAGTATACCCATGTATTGGATGATCATGACCATACATATTCAAGAATATTTAGAATTATAATGTTTTGATAATATTGAGATTATACTAATGAATGTATATTTGTGTATGAGATCATGAGGATGACACTAGTGCACACTTGAGCATGTATAGTGGTACAGAATGAATAGAAGTTCAAAATATGTATAAAGATCAAGCAGGAGGCAACCGCACAAACATAAAAGATAAGTATTTGAGTTGTCATTTAAATCTCTGAAATAGTAAATGATATTGCTAGTAATAATTGTATGCATATTTGTATTCCTAGAATATATCATGTTGAGTGTAAACATTCATATAGCATTGAACAGTATACTACTAATGTTGAGATATTGTAACTTCAAAGAATATTATATTTGTACTTTATTATTCCGGAGATGATTCATTCCTCCGTGAAGATCTTATTGTATATCTGGAGATGTTTATTCCTCCGTTGGAATGTGGTAACTTGGGTTATTAGACTTCCCTAGTGGGGGTCGGCCCTGTATGTGTTATGTGGGTCCAAGGGTTATTAGACCACTCTAGAGGGGTTGGCCCAGTCAGTTGTAGTGGGGTATTTAACCCATTGGTTAAATACGAGCCTACATGATTTGTGTAAAAGACAGTTGAAGTAGTGTATAAATAGAGGAGGTGTATTCCTCATTTTACACACACTCACTCAATTGAGAGTGGCACACTTGTGGAGGAGAGGTCTGCTATGGAGAAGGAGGAGCTTATGCTCAGGGTTACATCTTTGTATATTGCTGGTCATCTATATTGAGGAAGCTTTACTGGGTTTTCTACCCCATGAGGGTTTCCCAGGATAAATTTGTGTCTCTTGTGTTTATGTTGTGCTTGTTGTTTCTTCAGTGATCCTGTATATGCTATTATTGTGAAATGGAATGCAATGCTGCTATTTTCTGTCTTATCATATTAAATCTTAACATGGTATCAGAGCTAACCTGAAGGAAGGCAATGTATGGCACTTACGACAATTTGAAGGTTAGGGTTTTATATAGCAAAAACCAGTCATCGTGGAACTTTCGCCATAAATCCATTTTGGAAAAGGTTCAGGATCTGAAACCTTTAAGGTAGTAGATAACATCTCCAGGTATCTTGTGTCCAAAGGGAACCCTCAGATTCGTTTTACGTTGTAAGTTATGATCAGTACAAGTTAGGGTTTCTGCCTCTTCCAGATCTCAGTCAAAATCAGGTGACCTAGGCAAAAAGGTCATAACTTGGGCTAGGAAGCTCCAAATAAAATTTCGTAAAAAGTGACAGGTAGTACACAGACTGTACTATCTCAGGAAACGTTTTCAGAGGCCGAAGTTGAACCAGGGACATGTGGAACTCCGTACAAGTTCGCTCTCCTGTTTTATCCCATAAACAGGCCACGTTGCGACACTTGGCATAACTTGGGCTAGGAAGCTCCAAATGAAATTTCGTAAAAAGTGACAAGTAGTAAATAGACTGTAATATATTAGGAAACCTTTTCAGAGGCCGAAGTTGAACCAGTGACACGTGTCACACCGTACAAGTTCGCTCTCCTATTTTATCCCATAAACAGGCCACGTTGCAATACTTGGCATAACTCTTTCTCCGAAAATCCAATTGAGATCAGACCTATCGGGATGGAAAGATGACAGGTCAGGATACCACAAAAAATGTTTTCAGACCCCGTGGAGCGAAAAGTTTAGAGTTACAGTAGAAACAATCAGGTACATATTTCTGTCAAAACATTGGAGCACCTTCATTCATGGCTTCCGGAATTTAGGGTTTCGGAGAAAGTTAGAATTTTTGGAATCGGAATCCTCGGCTGAATTCTACTCAGGAAAATCGAAATTTAGAGACCAAGATCGAATTTTTTGGTTGGGTAGAAGACCGGGCTTGATCAAACCCCAGTTTGGGATTTTGATCGGAAAGATGGAAAATTAGGGCTTCAGCAAAAGTTGGAATTTTTGAAGTCTGTAACCACGGCTGGAATCTCCTCAGAAAAATAAGAGTTTAGAGCCTTGGATCGAACCTTTTGATTGGACAGAAGGGTGGGCTTCATCAAGCCCTAGTTCGGGTTCCTATCTAGAAGATCCAGAAGTTTCGAAGGCAATTTTGAGGGGTCAAATTTTGGAGATTTCAAAATTGAAGTATGCTAGCAAGACACATCCTTCCATCCATTCAGAAGTTTGAAAGTCAAAGATTGAATTTTTAGGGTTTCTCTAGAAAACCCTAATCAAGCTCCAAATCAAGTTTCAAGGGGAGTTGAGCCTAAGGCCTTACATAATAAGACTACAAGAAGTCTCGACAGGTATGACTTTAGGAGGTTCAGGTATGTCTTGAAATCTGATTCTTGATTAAGTTCATGATGTGTTTGTCTTCATATTATTTATTAGTACAATCTTGATTAATGTTAGAATTGTCTTATCACCCTAGTAACAGTATGAATGCATGTGAATGATCGAAGACATTCATTGATTAGGGCTATATGATTGTACTAATGCATTATGGTGTTGTGTGAGGTTGATGTTGTCTGCTAACAAGATACAGGTACATCACAAAAGACAAATCAAGTTCCATGACCATGACAACATGAAGACAAAGACTCATCCATAATGTTTGTTCTACTTACGAGGTATGTATGACTTTGTTATATTATGCTTAACCTATGAGACATGCAGGTTCTAGCTCAGGATCTCTAAATCATTGAAGAGATTGTTTAGGTATGTTGTACATAACTAAGCAGGTATACTAATCCAGGTATGTTTTCCTATGTCAAGTTAGAATCTTACCTTGTGTTAGGATCCCTTATATAAGTATACTTGGTATGATTGGTTATGCTTATTCATAAAGTTAGTAATCAAGGGTTTATGCATATTATGTCTCTTATCTTGATGATTTAATTAACCAGAAGAGTTCCATGATCAAACAAGAATATGCATGAGTAAAAGAAGACTTTCTTGAAACCCTGAATACTAATGATCATGACTATACATATTCAAGATTATTTAGAATTAGAATGTTTTGAGAATATACTAATGAATGTATGTTTGTGTATGAGATCATGAGGATGACACTAGTGCACACTTGAGCATGCACAGTGGTACAGAATGAATAGAAGTTCAAAAGACATATAGAAGATCAAGCGGGAGGCAATCACAAAAACATAAAAGATAAGTATTTGAGTTTTTATTTTAAATAGTAAATGATATTGCTTGTATGCATATTTGTATTCCTAGAATATATCATGCCGAGTGTAAACATTCATAGAGCATTGAACATTATACTACTAATATGCATATGATTGGTAAGTTGGACAAACATTCCATTGTTGCTTGTCTAGAATGAAACCTCTTTGCTTGCATGCTGAGAGCTGTGCACACTCTCGATAGTATGTTCTGGTAGAGATGGAAGGCATCTAGATAGCCACTGTATGCATACAGGATATGGGAAAGTGTTGTGCCAAAGTATTGGTCAAAATAGTTGCATAACTATGTAAATGATATCTATATGCATAATAGGTTATCATGTCAATATGATTTGATGATTATGAAGTATTACTAATCATGTACTTAATTTTGAATTGTAGGAAAGATCATGATGAATGATGAACACTGAACAAGCGATGGATGTTCAACAAAAAATATTTACAAATCAAACACACTATAGAAGGCTTGTGGCTAGAAGATTCTCTTAGAAAGAGGAAGAGAATCATGATGAGATGTTTGCTCCAAGTGGCTAGATAATATCATTCTCTTAATGGTGTAATTAAAGAAGAAGTGTGAATCAGGTTCTGTATGGGTTCCCAGGATCGATAATCAATTGATGAGCTTAATGATCACCATGGGTGATGTGGATCTCAATCTTTGCTACAAGGTTGAATATGGTTTCTATACACAGATGACATGGATGCAAGAAGGAACTCACCACAGAGTTCGAATGATATTGAGGCTCATATCAGTAGACCCATCTAACGAGAGATGGCACAGATAGATATGCAGAAGATCATTCAATGCAGAGTGTGAATGATGTTTAGTCAAAAAGGGAGAATTGACAGTTTCTTGATAAGCTTGGGCTTTACCACAAGTAAAGTTGTTCCTAACATTTACCTTAAGGTTGTGGATGATGAACCTATCATACCATTATTGTATGACGATGATCTCTTTCTGACAAGGAATGAGAAACAGATCATGAAAAGAAAGAAGAAGATGGCTGTAGAAATGAAAATGAAAGATCTCAGATTGATGCATTACTTCCTAGGTCTGGAAGTATGGCAAGGCTCAGAAGGAATCTTTCTCAACCAGGGAAAGTATGCTGAGAAATATTAAAAGGAATTGATGTGTTGGAAGGGCCACTCTTGAAGTTGTTAACAAATGACTCATTAGAGTTAGTGGATAGAACTCTGTACAAACAAAATATTGAGTCATTGATATGTCTAACAAATACTAGGTCAGATATATGCTTTGCTGTGAACACCTTGTGTCAGTATCTAGTGGAAACCAGATGTGTTCACCTGTTAGTTGCAAAGCATGTGATGAGGTACCTAAAGGATACGATAGACTTTGATCTATGTTATCTTAGAGATCATGACTTCAGATGGCTACACAGATGTTGATTGGGAAGACATTTTATCAGACAGGAAGAGCGCATCGAGAGGATGTTACTGTCTGGGATCAACCATGATCTCATGGTTTAGAAGGAAGCAATCTAGTGTGGCTCTCAGCACAAGCGGAATATATGGCTGCTTGCTTTGCTAGTTGTGAAGCGGTATGGATTTAGAATGGACCCAACTATGATCCTATGTGACAAACAGAGTTGTACCAAAATGGCAGAGAATCCAGTATTCCATGATAAGTCAAAGCACATAGAGATCTGACATTTCTATATACAAGATATGGTGCAGAAAAGAATTAAAGTTCGAATTTGTAACAAGTTACCGATGTACTAACCAAACCTCTACCTCAAGTAATGTTTTCCGAGACAAACTTAAAATAGTTTAGAAGGACCCTCCTAAAAAGGGGGAGCAATGTGATCACTTATGATGAGATTGCCCGCATCGACAGTGAGGTCGATGATGTGGATACCTATATTGGTGATTCAGACAGAGAGGTTGGTGGATGGTCCTTAGACAGGGTCTAAGGTGAAAGGGGATTGCATCATCCTTGAAAACATGTTCTAAAAGAGAGTCGTAGACGTATGTCTTCGAGAATGAAGTCCTTGGTGGACATGAGGGGATTGGATCATCCCTGGACTTCAGTCCTAAAGAGAGACATAGACGTATGTCTTCGAGAATGAAGTCCTTGGTGGACATGAGGGGATTGGATCATCCCTGGACTTCAGTCCTAAAAAGAGCCGTAGACGTAGGTCTTCGAGAATGAAGTCCTTGGTGGACATGAGGGGATTGGATCATCCCTGGACTTCAGTCCTAAAGAGAGCCGTAGATGTATGTCTTCGAGAATGAAGTCCTTGGTGGACATGAGGGGATTGGATCATCCCTGGACTTCAGTCCTAAAGAGAGTCGTAGACGTATATCTTCGAGAATGAAGTCCTTGGTGGACATGAGGGGATTGGATCATCCCTGGACTTCAGTCCTAAAGAGAGCCGTAGACGTATGTCTTCGAGAATGAAGTCCTTGATGGACATGAGGGGATTGGATCATCCCTAGACTTCAGTCCTAAAGAGAACCGTAGACGTATGTCTTCGAGAATGAAGTCCTTGGTGGACATGTGAGGATTGAATCATCCTTGGATTTCAGTCCTAAAGTGAGCCGTAGACTGGGTCTCCGAGAATGTAGTCCTGAATGAACAGGTAGGGGATTGTATCTTCCCCAGACTTTGGTCCCAGAATTGATCCGTAGACTGATGTTTCCGAGAATTGAAGATAGGACTGCATCGTCCCTGGACCTCGGTTCAAAATGTACGTGATGGGGTTGCATCATCCCTAGACATGAGACTTGTCTTAAAGGTATGTGTGAGGACTGCATCGTCCATGAACTGGGTTAAAAATGTATGTGATGGGATTGCATCATCCCTAGACATGAGACTTGTCTTAAAGGTACATGTGAGGACTGCATCGTCCATGAACTGGGTTCAAAATGTATGTGATGGGATTGCATCATCCCTAGACATGAGACTTGTCTTAAAGGTACGTGTGAGGATTGCATCATCCATGAACTGGGTTCAAAATGTACGTGATGGGATTGCATCATCCCTAGACATGAGACTTGTCTTAAAGGTACGTGTGAGGAATGCATCGTCCATGAACTGGGTTCAAAATGTACGTGATGGGATTGCATCATCCCTAGACATGAGACTTGTCTTAAATGTATGTGTGAGGACTGCATCGTCCATGAACTGGGTTCAAAATGTACGTGATGGGATTGCATCATCCCTAGACATGAGACTTGTCTTAAAGGTACGTGTGAGGACTGCATCATCCATGAACTAGGTTCAAAATGTACGTGATGGGATTGCATCGTCCCTAGACATGAGACTTATATTAAAGTGATAAGGATTGATCATCCTGGAACTTGATATGGATTGTATCATCCATGGACCTATGTCCTAAAGAGAGTGGGATTGATCATCCTGTAATATGATCGTGTGTGTTGCAGGGTATGCTGCTATGTATTGATGATAGATGTATTAGTGAGGATACATGCTTTTGATGATAGATGTATTAGTGAGGGTACATGCTTTTGATGATAGATGTATTAGTGAGGGTACATGCTTTTGATGGTAGATGTATTAGTGAGAATACATGCTTTTGATGATAGATGTATTAGTGAGAATACATGCTTTTGATGATAGATGTATTAGTGAGAATACATGCTTTTGATGATAGA
Source organism: Larix kaempferi (assembly GCA_027924585.1). Taxonomy (NCBI): domain Eukaryota; kingdom Viridiplantae; phylum Streptophyta; class Pinopsida; order Pinales; family Pinaceae; genus Larix; species Larix kaempferi. Next base: position 6,806,516 of record BSBM01000129.1, on the reverse strand, counting down.
TGTATTAGTGAGAATACATGTTTTTGATGATAGATGTATGTTTTTGATGATAGATGTATTGGTGTGGATACTAATACAGATGATCCAGATGCTGTAGATCGAGATGATCCAGATGCTGTAGATCGTGATGATCCAGATGTTGTAGATCGAAATGTTCCAGATGTTGTAGATCGTGATGATCCAGATGTTGTAGATAGAGATGATCCCGATGCTGATGATCGTATGATGACTATGCTGATGATCGTGAGGATCCAGATGTTGATGTTGTTGTAGTTGTTCAAGTGCTGCAGAAGATAAAGACTCAGTACTGAAGATGTTGATGTTCCAGTATTGAAGATGTTCCAGTAACTGCTTGAGTTACTGATGATGTTGAGAAAGCTTCCAATGATTTATAGATGTATCATGTATGATGTTGATGACTCCTTGCTTGTGCAGATGCTGTTATAATATCCTTCTCATTAAGGGGGAGTGTTGAGATATTGTAACGTCAAAGAATATTATATTTGTACTTTATTATTCCGAAGATGATTCATTCCTCCGTGAAGATCTTATTGTATATCCGGAGATGTTTATTCCTCCGTCGGAATGTGGTAACTTGGGTTATTAGACTTCCCTAGTGGGGGTCGGCCCTGTATGTGTTATGTGGGTCAAAGGGTTATTAGACCACTCTAGAGGGGTCGGCCCAGTCAGTTGTAGTGGGGTATTTAACCCATTGGTTAAATACGAGCCTACATGATTTGTGTAAAAGACAAGTCGTAGTAGTGTATAATTACACACACTCACTCACTTGAGAGTGGCGCACTTGTGGAGGAGAGGTCTGCTATGGAGAAGGAGGAGATTATGCTCAGGGTTACATCTTTGTATATTGCTGGTCATCTATATTGAGGAAGCTTTGCTCGGTTTTCTACCCCATGAGGGTTTCCCAGGATAAATTTGTGTCTCTTGTGTTTATTCTATGCTTGTTGTTTCTTCAGTGATCCTGTATATGCTATTATTGTGAAATGGAATGCAATGCTGCTATTTTCTGTCTTAGCATATTAAATCTTAACAACTAATATGCATATGATTGGTAAGTTGGACAAACATTCCATTGTTGCTTGTCTAGAATGAAACCTCTTTGCTGACATGTTGAGAGTTGTGCACACTCTCGATAGTATGTTCTGGTAAAGATGGAAGGCATCTAGATAGCCACTGTATGCATACAGGATATGGAAAAGTGTTGTGCCAAAGTATTGGTCAAGATAGTAGCATAACTATGTAAATCATATATGTATGCATAATAGGTTATCATGTCAACATGATTTGATGATTATGAAGCATTACTAATCATGTACTTAATTTTGATTTGTAGGAAAGATCATGAACACCGAACAAGTGATGGATGTTCAACAAGAAGATTTACAAATCAAACATAATATAGAGGGCTCATGGCTAGAAGATTCTCTTAGAAAGAGGAAGAGAATCATGATGAGATGTTTTCTCCAAGTGGCTAGATAAGACCATTATCTTAATGATGTAATTGAAGAAAAAGTGCGAATCAAGGATTCAATTGAAGAAAGCTCTGTTCAGGTACCCAGGATCGATAGTAAATTGATGAGCTTAATGATCACCATGGGTGATGTGGATCTCAACCTTTGCTACAAGGTTGAATATGGTTTCTATATACAGATGATCATGGAAATCAAGAAGAAGCTAGCTACAGAGTTCGAGATGAATGATATCAGATTGATACATTACCTCCTAGGACTGGAAGCATGAAAAGGCTCAGAAGGAATCTTTCTCAACCAGGGAAAGTATGCTGTGAAAATATTGAGAAGAATTGATCTGCTCAAATATACAACCATGGCCACTCTCATGGGTTCCGACTTGAATTTGTTAGCTAATGACTCATCAGATTTAGTGGATGTGACTCTATGCATACAGAGTATTGGCTCATTGATGTATCTAACGAATACCAGGCCAAATATATGCCTTGCTATGAACACCTTGAGTCAGTATCTAGTGGAAACTAGATGTGTTCACCTGATAGTTGCAAAGCATGTGATGAGGATACGATAGACTTTGATCTATGTTATCTTGGAGATCATGACTTCAGATGGCTACACAGATGTTGATTGGGAAGAAAGTGTATCAAACAGGAAGAGCACATCGAGAGGATGTTATTGTCTGGGATCAGCCATGATCTCGTGGTTTAGCAGTAAGCAGTCTAGTGTGGCTCTCAGCACAAGCGGAATATATGGATGCTTGCTCTGCTAGTTGTGAAGCGGTATGGCTTCAGGATTGTTTTAGAGATAGACCTGTTAAATTTTGAGCATTAATTCACAATACTCTAGGATCTTTGCTGAGAGAATAACATATACAGTATATCAATGCATGATAATCACAATAAGCATGAGAGACAAGAGACACAGAGTTTCCGTGGGGAAAACCCTAAGGTGAAAAACCCCACAACTTCCTCAGATATAGAGAGAGCAATGGCTCAACCAAAGTACAACCAAAATACACTGAGATAGTCTCCTAGTAGCAGATGATCCTCCTCCTCACTAGTGCGCCACTTTCTGAGTGAGAGTGAGTTACTTTTCCGAGTGATCTAAATAGAGATCACCTGATCTCTATTTATACTAATCTGTTTGCCCAGTGACCTTATGGGGCCGACTTGTCTAGCTAGGTACATCCTCATTATAATATATATATTTCAGGGCCGACCCCACACATGGTGGTCTAATAACCCATCGACAAGTACACACACTTGCGACACTTGTCAATCCACATGACAACACTTCCTTATAGAGGAATAACACATCTCTAATAAGGGTACAATAAATATATATGAAATACATTCCGAAGTTACATATACATCAACAAGACCCAACTGTGATCCTATGTGACAAACAGAGCTGTATGAAGATGGCAGAGAATCCATTGTTCCATGATAAACCAAAGAACATAGAGATCTGGTATTTCTATATACGAGATATGGTGCAGAAAGGAACTATAAAGCTTGAATTTGTAGGCACTGACGATCAAGTTACAGATGTACTAACCAGACCTCTACCTCAAGTGAACAAGTTACCGATGTACTAACCAAACCTCTACCTCAAGTAAAGTTTGAGTACTTCCGAGACAAGCTTGGTGTAGTTCAGAAGGACCCTCCTCGAAAGGGGGAGTGATGTGGTCACTTATGATGAGGATACTTGTATGTACTTGTACTAGTGATGTACTAATGATATCTATATTGATGAGGATACAGGTGGGGATTGTATCGTCCCCAGACTTCAGTCCCTTGAATTGATCTGTAGACCTATGTCTTCGAGAATGAAGTCCTTAGTGGACAGGTGGGGATTGTATCGTCCCCGGACTTCGGTCCCTTGAATTGATCCGTAGACCTATGTCTTCGAGAATGAAGTCCTTAGTGGACAGGTGGGGATTGTATCATCCCCAGACTTCGGTCCCTTGAATTGATCCGTAGACCTATGTCTTCGAGAATGAAGTCCTTAGTGGACAGGTGGGGATTGTATCTTCCCCGGACTTCGGTCCCTTGAATTGATCCATAGACCTATGTCTTCGAGAATGAAGTCCTTAGTGGACAGGTGGGGATTGTATCGTCCCCGAACTTCGGTCCCTTGAATTGATCCGTAGACCTATGTCTTCGAGAATGAAGTCCGTAGTGGACAAGGATCCAGTAATTCCGAAAGGAAGGATTGTCCATGATCCCGTAATTTTGAAAGGAAGGATCACCAATGTTGATGGACTAGAATCCCGTAATTCCGAAACGAAGGATTGTCCATGATCTCGTAATTCTGAAAGGAAATATCACCAGTGTTGATGGACTAGAATCCCATAATTCTGAAAGGAAGGATTGTCCATGATCCCGTAATTCCAAAAGGAAGGATCACCAGTGTTGATGGACTAGAATCCCATAATTCTGAAAGGAAGGATTGTCCATGATCCCATAATTCCGAAAGGAAGGATCACCAGTGTTGATGGACTAGAATCCCGTAATTCAAAAAGGAAGGATTTTCCATGATCCCGGAATTCCAAAAGGAAGGATTGTCCATGATCCCATAATTCCAAAAGGAAGGATCACCAGTGTTGATGGACTAGAATACCGTAATTCTGAAAGGAAGGATTGTCCATGATCCCGTAATTCCGAAAGGAAGGATCACCAGTGTTGATGGACTAGAATCCCGTAATTCCAAAAGGAAGGATTGTCCATGATCCCGTAATTCCGAAAGGAAGGATCACCAGTTTTGATGGACTAAAATCCCGTAATTCCGAAAGGAAGGGTTGTCCATGATCCCGTAATTCCGAAAGGAAGGATCACCAGTGTTGATGGACTAGAATCCTGTAATTCCAAAAGGAAGGATTGTCCATGATCCCGTAATTCCAAAAGGAAGGATCACCAGAGTTGATGGACTAGAATATCGTAATTCCGAAAGGAAGGATTGTCCATGATCCCGTAATTCCGAAAGGAAGGATCATGTGTGTTGCTAGGTATGTTGCTATTGTGTATACTTGACTGATGAGGATACTTGTATTGATGAGGATACTTGTATTGATGTATTGATACTTGTATTGATGAGGATACTTGTATTGATGTAATGATACTTGTATTGATGAGGATATGTATTGATGAGGATACTTGTATTGATGATGTGTATACTTGTATTGGTGTGGATGCTAGTCATGATGGTCTAGATGATGATGCTGCTGATTGTGATGATCTAGATGACGATGTTGCTAATCATGATGATTTAGATGACGATGTTGCTGATTGTGATGGTCTAGATGATGATGTTGCTGATCGTGATGGTCTAGATGACGATGCTGATGATCGTGTGATGATGATGCTGATGATTGTGTGATGATGATGTTGATGATCGTGTGATGACGATGATCGTGGGATGACGATGTTGATGATCGTGTGATGACGATACTGATGATCATGTGATGACGATGCTGATGATCATGTGATGAAGATGCTAATGATCGTGTGATGATGATGCTGATGATCGTGTGACGACGATGTTGATGATCGTGTGATGACGATGCTGATGATCGTGTGATGACGATGCCAATGATCGTGTGATGACAATGTTGATGATCATGTGATGACGATACTGATGATCGAGTGATGAAGATGTTGATGATCGTGAGGATCCAGATGTTGATGTTGCTGTAGCTGTTCGAGTGCTGCAGAAGATAAGGACTCAGTACTGAAGATGTTGATGTTCCAGTATTGAATATGTTTCAGTAACTGCTTGAGTTACTGATGATGTTGAGAAAGCTTCCAATGATTTATAGATGTATCATGTATGATGTTGATGACTCCTTGCTTGTGCAGATGCTGTTATAATATCCTTCTCGTTAAGGGGGAGTGTTGAAATATTATAACTTCAAAGAATATTATATTTGTACTTTATTATTCCGGAGATGTTTCATTCCTCCGTGAAGATCTTATTGTATATCCGGAGATGTTTATTCCTCCGTTGGAATGTGGTAACTTGGGTTATTAGAATTCCCTATTGGGGGTTGGCCCTGTATTTGTTATGTGGGTCAAAGGGTTATTAGACCACCCTAGAGGGGTCGTCCCAGTCAGTTATAATGTGGTGTTTAACCCAGTGGTAAAGTTGGGGCCGACCTAGTTAATATAAAATACAAGTCGGAGATGTGTATAAATAGAGGAGGTGTGTTCCTCACTTAACACACTTCTCTCACTCGGAAAGTAGCGCACTTGTGAGGGAGAGGTCTGCTATGGAGGAGGAGGATCTCATGTCTTTGGTTTACATCTTTGTATTTGCTGATCATCTATATTGAGGAAGCTTTGCTGGGTTTTCTACCCCATGAGGGTTTTCCAGAATAAATTTGTGTCTCTTGTGTTTATGCTGTGCTTGTTGTTTCTTCAATGATCCTGTATATGCTATTGTTTCCAAATGGAATGTAATGTTGATATTTTCTGTCTTAGCATATTGAATCTTAACAGCATGGGTATGGAAGGAGTGCAAAAATCATGGAGATGTGTTCCATAGTGAGGAGGGCGGATAAAAAATGTTTGCCTCTGAATCATTGTAGCTAGGGTTTTCACCCTAGCTTGTGCAAATGAGAACCTACTAAGGAGAAGGGACTCCTTAGTAGCAGTTAAGAAAAAACAGTAAATGAAAGACAGTACAGTAAAATAGTAACTACTCTAAACATGTGCATAAAACAGAAAAAACAAGATAATAAAAATGGTTTTTGTATTGATTATACCTCCAATGTGAAGGTTGGTGAAGCCTTTGCAGCAGTCCAAGCTGAAGAACGGATACACTGGAATAACAACAGCGCTGCTGAGTGGGGTACCAGAGGAACTGATGAGCTGCTGGAGCATAGTGAAGGGGAGTCATATCCTCAATGGTACATGGAATTGAAACTGAACTGGGTACTCAAGGAAGCATATAACTGGATGGCTTCCGAATACAATCGCCAGTGCAACCTGGAAATCCATGGGAACATATAACTGGGTGTTCCGAAGTGACTCACCAATGTGCTAGAGTCAGGGGAAATCCGGGGTCTTCGACCAATAACTGAAGGGATATAAACCCTGCGTGATTCTCAACGATCCGATCAAGGTGTTGAAGTCGAGCATGTGAGAAACAACCACTCGAAGAGGCAATGATGAATCCTCTCAAAATGGTTCGTAGGCACGCACCACAGATGGTAATGGGTCCAAGGCGCAGGGACCTCTGGGTCTATCCTTTGGAATAGAGGGGCTGTCGTCAACAGAGGGAGACCTGCAACTAGCAAGGCAATGATGTTTCCTTGATAGGAGTGCAAGGTGGAGAACCGAAGTGTGAGAGTACGGATGGTAGGACTGACATATTGTGGGGGATAACTGGGCAAGTAGAGTAGGTGGACTCAAACTTCCTTTGTTCAGAGTATGACGGTGAGGATGATTGGGCATCATATGAAATTGACTAGTGGGAAAGGGACCATAGCTATAATGGATCAAGGATAGTGACTGGGATGAGTGACACTCAAGCTGGTGTAAAATGGAAGCAAACTGCAGAATACTCTGAACAAAGGTGACCTGATTGGGGGTGCTGCCGAGATGATCGATCATAGTGCCAAGAGGCACGGAGGGACTTCTTCATGGGTTAAGGAACTAGAAGAAGTGTGTTTAAAATGGCACTGTCGTGTGGATTTATATGAGCCCAGGACAGTTCATTCTTGTGATTGATTTCAATTTTAAGGAGTCTGAAAGAGATAAGAAGACTCTGAAATAAAGAAATGGTACCGTCGTGTTGATTTGTATGAGCCCAGCACGGTGCATGCTCGTGGTTGCTTTCAATTTTAGAGCGTCTGAAAGCGATAAGAAGACTCCAGGGGGTTGCTTTTTCATGTGTTAGTCTCCCAGGCCCGAAGAAGCATAAAAGGATGCAATGAAGAACTCTTCTAGCCGGTGTGACTAGAGTATTCCTTTTTTGTAATTAGTCTACCAGGTCCGGAAAAGGGTTAAACTTATACCAGATAGACGCCCTTTTAGGTACTTCAACGAGCATGAAAGGAAGCAAGATTTCTCGACGATCTTTTCATTGTTTTAGGAGTCAGAAAAGAGCTTAATAGAAACTCCCTAAGTGCCTTTTTCGTAAAGGACTTGTCCGGCCCGAAAAAGGGATAAAATTATACCAAACAAAAGGAATGGTCAGGCAAGTAGGAAGTGCTCAATCAAGGAACATTGATGATGACCAAGAATGAGGGAGTGGGGGAACATTGGTGGGCCTCCTTGCGGGATAATGAATGGTGGAAAAATAACGAAATAATAGCAGTATGAGAGGAGTGAATGGCTCGTGTAGAAAGGTGGAACAATCCAATGGCGGTCAATGTGGTGCGCAAACCGAGGCAGCAAGGTGTTGGGACACAATGTTGAAACTGTACCTGGTGAGAGCGAGAAATGACCTCAAGCATCATCACGAGCTTGAAAAAATGAATCCGGCGATATAAAAAGTGTCGAAAACAGAGAAGGGCTGATGTGGCATGCAAACCGAGGCGACGGGGGGCGTTTTGGAAAAAATACCCAAAAAATCTGGGGGTGAGAGCAAGAAATGATCTCAAGCATCATCACGAGCTCGGAAAAATGAATCCGATGATATAAAATATATCAAAAACGGAGAGCATCCGAAGTGGCATGCAAACCGAGGCAACTAGTGGTGTCTAGAAAAAATGCTCAAAAAGTTTTGGGTGAGAGCGAGAAATGATCTCAAGCATCATCACGAGCACGGAAATATGAATCCGGCGGTGAAAATGGTGCGAAAAACAGAGGTCACAAGGACTCCGGAATGGTCATAGGAAATAACTAGGTTAAAAAATGGTTGCAAATAAAGGTGAGCCCACCAAGCCAAGGAAGCAGTGGTGGGGAGAAATGATGACCCGCGGGGGAAGAATACTAGGTGTATAAAATCAAATCAAATCTACAAGTGATATGTGACCTCAAAAATGGTTGAGATCACATATGTGACAAAGTGAGTAGGGTTAATGACCTGCCCCCATGCTATGCGCATGGGGTTTGTGATTGTGGATCACATATGTGTTGGTTTGAACAAGGGGTTCACTGACGTGCTGAGATAGATGTGATGGGGTAGGGTAAAAATGATTGATCATGTCCCCTATCCTAGGGTCGAGGTAATCTATTAGGCCCCTTAACCCAGAGGTGTCAATGTGGTGTTCGATGATAGCGGGGTCAAGACCAGGCATTTCGGTGTAGGACCAGGCAAAGACATCACGGAACTCTTGGAAAAGTTTCTTGTACTCTCTGATCTCGTGCTTGGTGCAGGAAGCTCCTAACGAAATGAGTTCAGGAGCACCAGCTGGGGCAGAGATATCAATGTGGATTGTGGGTGAAATGTTGGCCATGTTACCTTCCTCAAAAGCATCAGGAGCGGGAATGGGATCCTTAAACCAGTCGACTTTGGTGGGGAGGAAATCTTTGGACTCAACTGCAAATTGGGTGGCTGTGGTGGAGGAGGACTCTTCTGGAAGGAAATAGGAACGATGGTGCATGTCTTCCCAGGGATAATCCAGGGCAGTGAGAGCCTCTATAATCTCCTCATCATTGCGGAAACTTTGAGTTGTCAAATCGGTTGACGAGGGAGTGGTAGTCGAAGAGATCATATAAATGGTGTCAATCTCTCCGGATGAGGGTGATACGGGGGGGGTGGATCTCCTCAATTGTGGGGGGTGTTGTCTCAAGGTCCAAATTATTCATCTCATAGAGAGCTGCTCTATAATCTGGGATATCAGGACAGTGATGTGAGTAATGGCCATAAATACTGCATATTGCACAAGGGTGGTTGGTACGCAGTGATTTATCATGAGGCTTAGGGGTTGGATCGAGTTCAACAACCGGGATGTTGGGGTCATCGTCAAGCATTTGCATGTGTTCCTGTAATGCAGATAATTGTGGACATTGATGAGTCAGATGGCATAACTCATCACACAACGAACATTTGGGAGGAGCACGAAACACGGGGGGTTTTTAACTGTTTTGGGTGGGGGTAAAGTAGTGTATGGTTGTGGGCCTCTGCCCCCAGTGTGCTTGATAAGAGGGGGGGGGGGATTCGTAGATGACGAAGGGGTAGTGACACCGGGAGGTGGTTGACTAGTAGTGGCAATGGGTTGCACCGGTTGTAGGATGACATTTTGTGTCGGCGGGGGAACGGGAGGCGAAATATACCACACGAGTAATCCTAAGGTTAACCCGGGGAGGCTGAGAGTAGCCATAACTGGGGTGCTTAATACGCCCGAGGGAGGGAATAGGAAGGGGATTGTGTGGATGGGTGTAACACCAATGTGACTAGGTACCAATGGTGGTTTGGGTAACAAGGGTGGTTGATTGTTGGGTGTTTGTGTATTGTGGGAAAGGGTTACATAGGTTAGATACTTCGGGCGTGGGTGACGGGGGTGGAATGGATTGGAATGTTGAGGTCATCGGTGTATCTGAGTAAACTCCGGGTCCCATGGAGGAAACAAATGAGGTAGTTGCACCAAAAACAGGTTGTTCAACAATGGGGAGAACATTCTCTGGTGCAGCGGGGGCATTGGGGTCGTAATAGGTGAGTTGATCGACCTTGACCATGCTTCCGTCATGGGGGAACATCATGGTACAAAAAATGGATGAGGTAACCGCCCACATGGCATACATGTAGTTGCGGCCAAGTAAGAGGTTATAATAAAGTTGGGCATTGATGACCTCTATGTCAATGAGCACTGTTTTACCAGCCAACTGGACGGGGACATTAGCTAAGAGACCTTGGGGTTGAGCCAAACGACCGTCGTAGGCTCGCAACGCAGTGGTGGACTGCTGAAGAGTAGGGGATCACAACTTCTGCTAAATGAATGTGGACATAATGCATGTAGAGGCACCTTCATCGATAATGCACCGATGGATGACAAGATTCTGAACGGAAACAGAAACTTGGAATGCTAAAGTGGAAGGCAGGCGTGGTTCGGACTATTCCAAATCGAAGCCCATCAGTCGTGAATCATTTGGGTCAATAGCACCAATGGCGGAGAGAAAAGTCTTGCGCTGTGAAGGATAGTTTTTTAAGACTTCTAACATAGACATGGCTGCGGGGGATTGGGCTAAGTCATCTACAATGTTGTAATTAGACGCAACACGAGCATTGGGATTATTGTTGATGCGACAAAGTGGGAAGCGAGGTGCATTGGAGGCACCATCTAGTGGCGCCAGAGGTATATGTAACGTCTGATCAGTGGGATGAGCGTTAGTGTTTTTGTCGGAGGGAGGGGCTTCAGGGGTGGAGCCATATTGGTTCCGACAGGTTTGGAGGTTTACATCGATGGATGACATCATTAACAAGTGGTGGGTACCTGAGTCTATCATGGGTTGATCAGGAGCAACATAAGTGATTTGTTGTTGTGGTGGTGCGTTGCCTCGAGGGGGAGCCAATGGCTGAGTGTTCACTATGCCTTGGGTTGGTAAGGGGTTTTGTAGCACCAAAGGTTGATGTTGAGGTGGTGGGGGGTTGGGTGGTGCCTGAGGAGCTGCGTGCCCTTGGCGATGGGAATCATCAGTCCAGAGTTTCCGAGCTCGCTCCAAATGTGGGAAAGCATGTGTGTAGTGGCCATAGACCTCGCAAATAGAACAAGGATGGTTTGTTCACAAATTAGAATTTTTGGCTTGTTTGGGCGGTCGATCAGGGTTCTGGTTGGAAGGTGCCACGTTATTGCTGTTTGGGGGATTGGGAGGTTGACCGCCTTGGTATGGAGGGGGGTTCTTCCCACGGTTACGACCTTTGCAACGGTTTTGTTGGCCCTGTTGGTGCTGGTTATTTTGGTTCTGCTATGGATTCTATTGGGCATACACTTGCCCTTGGGCAGCAGGTGGGTTCTGGGGTTGTGCAGGTGTGGGAGCAAGCTGTGGTGGATAATAAGTAGGTGGAGGCTGCGCAGGTGCTGAACCATGTGGGGGTTGCTGATACATCTACGGAATGGGTTGTGGGTTTGTCGCAGGGTCTGCCTATGGCGGGTAATAAGCAGGTTGGACTTGAGAGGACACAGGAGCTGGTGCAGCCTGTGGGTGGTAATATGGCTGAGGTGCGACCGGGGGGGCGTAAGTGGGGGATGCATGACCAAAGCACTGAGGTGGATAGGAGGGTCTGTGGGAATGGTGGTGATGTGCCATGGGAGAGTACGAATTGGTTTCTCCGGACTAAGATGTAGCCCGCGAAAGGTCGGGGCCATGGCTAGGATGTGCTATGGAAAAGGGTTGAAGATGCGAGGTAATACGACCAATGATGCCATCTGCGGCATGGGATTCCCTCGACGCATCGTGTCGGGAGGAATCACCGTGAGGGGCGTCAGGTATGATGGAATACAGATAACCCGACTAGGCGTAAATAAGGTCAAATTGCTGGGCTTTGAGGATGGCCTCTTCTTCGGACTGGGGTCATTTGGATACCACATCCTTGGCAATGACAGGAAGGAGGGATTTTAGAAACCAATCTAAGAAGATACGGTCATCTAACTTGATTTTGCAGAGGCTGCGGCATCGATGCCACTCATGAATGTGGTCAGTGATGTGGGTAGCCGTGTTATGTCTGCAAGATAGTAGGATCTCAACTCTCGCATCATAGAAGACAGGTAACTGAAAGAACTACAGGAACGTCGAGACAAGGGAGGTAAAGGTGGCATGGGTCCCATGGGGATGCTCGATGTACCACTTAGTTGCAGAGCCAGTGAGGGTGCGCTGTAATAGACGGAGGCGGACAGAGTCGTCCACTATGGAGTTGGAGGAACACCATAGATGGAAGGACATAATATGGTTCTGGGGGTCTTCACCTGCCTTGCCCTAAAACTTAGGGATGTCGAAGGGGAGCTTGGTGGGCATGTGAGGCCACGCAGGGTCGTGTCTGATGGGATCGTTAGTCAATCTAGATAGGTCAGGAAGGTTGAGACTAGCCATGAATGGAAAACTAGTAGAAGGATGTGACATACTAGCGGTTGTGACCATATTGGGGCCAATGCCCCCAAGTGGAGGGGCTGGGTTTGGGATGTTTCCCCCAAGTGGAGGAACGAAAGTGGTATGGGATGGTCCTGCACCGCCAAGGGTAGTGTGAGTCACTGATGGAGTGGGGATAGGTATGCCAGCTACTGGAATGGGTACAGTGATCGAAATGGTAGATGTGGGCCCCATCGAGGGCCTACCCAAAGCAGGTGTGGTAGCTGGTGTGGTGGTGGATGCTCCACCAATGGTCCCCAGAAAGAAAGGGGTGGAAGTCACGCCAGCCATGGGGCTAGTTGGTGCAGTGTAAGTGGGGTTCTCGGACTCTGCCTCAGAATCAGAGGTAAAATAAGGGGCATCTAGATCGAGTGACAGAGTTCTATGCCGTTGACGAGTGGAGTCAAGTGACAAAGCTCGAGATCTATGATGAGTGGTATCAAGTGATGAATATCTATGTCTATGACGGGTGATGTCAAGTGAACCGTGCTATGGGGGCTTACCCTGGAGGCACCGAGAATGTCTTGGGGACTCAATGGTGACAGATGGTGTCAAGTATCTGGGGGTTGTGTTGAGTGAAAAACAGCTCAAAAACCCTAATGCAACCAAGTGTGCAGAAGGAGAGCTCAAAAAATATGGCACTCAGGCCAACAACCAACTCAAAACACTTACTGTAATAGCTGTGCTACAATAAGTGGAGTGTCAACAAGAATGGTCAGAATACCAACAAGTAGAAGGTTTCCTAGAAAATAAAAATAGTGGACTCGCTAGACCAAAAGGAGGTAAGGGAGCATGAAAACACCTAGCTAAATAGTAGTCTGACTCAACTAGACATATCCTCTGCAAGGTGATGAAATCCAAGTCAGATAATATGGAGAGTAGAGCCAAGTGGTTAAAGATATCCACCTTCCGGGAGGGACACCGGGTAGTCAATCCTAGAAGAAAAGAAACTAAGATACCCCGTTCATGACACGTTCAGTTGGGTGAATCTACCATTTGGTTCTATCGTCGTTGTATCCCCATATGGGTGATACACCAAGAACTGCAAAAGGTATCCTTCGGTTACTGAATGGATTACGGTATTCCACTCAGGCTTCCGAAACCAGTCTGGCGACTTCAACCCTCCTAGGGGAGAGGCCTTCCCGATAAATTGATTTTAAACCGTGTCAAAAAATACTAGGGGATTTTGGTTCCCTAATGGACAACAGCTATTCCTCAAGTGTAAGCAACCAAGGGGTTTTATTTGGATGCCTATCCCACCGATCCTACCTAACTACAAAAATTCTTATGTGTTCCCCAAGTGGGGTTAGAATGTTGGTTGTGTTAAGTAGTATTTTAGGGCTCACTTGAATTAGGTGACAGAGTGTGTGCGTGTGAGATGATGAACCCAATTAAAAGTGCCACGGAGTGGGCAACTTTCTAACTAAAAATAACAATACAGAATTTAAACTTTGAAATGCAAAATTTTCTCTTTTCAATAAAAATGCTGAAATTTTTAAAACATATTTTGTAAATGGAACAGAAATAATACTGCAGAAAAAAGGTTGTAGGGAAGTATGGCTGCAGATAGGACAGATGGCTGTGCAGGTGCAGAAAATATTGCAGCAAAGTGTTGGGTTCAAAACAGTGAAAAAAGTGCAGAAAATAGACCACGGGTCTATGGCAAATCTGAGTGGTCGGACCGCAAGAAACAGCGCAACAGTCGCGGACGGGTTGCGAGATTTTGGCCGAAAGACGCAGGTGGATCGCGGGAAAAAGTCGAAAGTCGCAGGCGACTTGCAGGAAAATGGTTGAAAGCCACAGGCGGGACGCGGGCAGAAGGCCGAAAGATGCAGGCGGGTTGCAGGAAAATGGATGAAAGCCGCAAGTGGGACGCGGGAAAAAGGCCGAAAGACGCAGGCGGGTAGCAGGAAAATGGCTGAAAGCCGCAAGCGGGACGTAGGAAAAAGGTCGAAAGATGCAGGCGGGTTGCAGGAAAATGGCTGAAAGCCGCAAGTGAGACACGGGAAAAAGGCCGAAAGATGCAAACGGGTTGCATTAAAATGGCTGAAAGCCGCAAGAAGCCCGCGGAAAAATGGGTTAACAGCCGTGGTCGGACCGCACAAAACAAGCTAATAGTCACGGTCAGATCGCAGGTAACAGACTGGAAATTGCCGGTAGATCGCCGGAAACAGTCTGAGAGTCGCGATCAGATCACAGGTAAATGCTTGAAAGCCACGGTCGGAACGCAACTGCGAGGAGCAAAAGATGCGGTTGACGACAGCCGAAAGGAAAAAACAGAAAATATTGCAGAAAATTAAAAATGTTTAAAACTTTAAACTATAACCAGAAATTCAAAGGAACACAAGGGGAGTCGCCAAAACTGTAGCTAGGTTTTTCACCCTAGCTTGTGCAAATGAGCACCTACTAAGGAGAAGGAACTCCTTAGTAGCAGTTCAGAAAAACAGTAAATGAAAGACAGTACAGTAAAATAGTAACTATTCTAAACATGTGCATAAAAAAAAAAAAAAAACCAAGATAATAAAAATGGTTTTTGTATTGATTATACCTCCAATGTGAAGGTTGGTGAAGCCTTTGCAGCAGTCCAAGAGGGTTTCTTCCAAGCTTTTACTTTTTCTCCTTTCTCTTTCTCCAAAGGGATTTGGAAATGGGCCAAAGGGGCACTCAAATGTGAAAGTGGCTCAAGGGTGAGCTAGGGTTTCAAGAGTGATTTTGGCAGAGTAAGGATGTGATTGACTGTGGATATGAAATGAGGGGCCTCCATCACCTATTTATAGGTTTTTAGTGGTGGAGTGTTGGCCCATGGTTTTGGGCACCATATGGTTTAGGTCAGCTGTATAGGGTTTTTACTTCCTTTTTCCCTCTTTTTCCTCTTTTTTGTATTTTTTTATTCCCTTTTTAGAGGGTTTTGCTATTTTGGAGGAATTTTGGATTATTTTGGGGAAAAAGGGGTTTTTGGGCCTTTTGGAGGCTTTTTTAATGGTTTTGTGGCCTTTTGGAGGCTTTTTAATGGGATTTTAAGGTTTTGGAGGCAAATATGGTAGTAAATATGGACAAATGAGTCATGTAATGGGGTAGATGAGGTAGTGAGCACTTTTTGGGTGTTAACAATCATCAGGGTGTGGAATGGTCCATTCTGTGGGTCCTGACCGACCTACAAATGACTCACCGTAAGTAGTATCACGGAAGGAAGATCGAGGCATGCGGGAATCACAAGGGTCGACCACTTGATAAGTGGTTGTAGGTGGGTATTGTGAGACTGTAGCTAGTATCTGAGTCGCTTCATGTCTAAATTGTTCCATTACCACTTGTTCGTTGGCTAGAATTACCATTTCGGCTTGTCTGGATGTCGTAATTTCGTCGGCTGAAGGAAGTTCAGGGGAAGGCATTCCGAAATATTGATTGCTAGAAGATCCAATATAATAGCTACGTATGCTCGGGGAATAAGTTATAATAGGTGGGGTTACCCAAGGTGGAGGAGGTTGTCTAAAGTTGTTACCTAAGTGGAATTGTCTAGGAGGTAGGGGTTTGGATTATTCAATAATCTCGATGCATCCTTCAGGGACATAAAATAAGGTCGTTGAGGTGGTGCTAGTCTCCAGAAGAACAATAGTTTTCGATAGAACACTGGTTGAAAGTGACACAATAACATCAAGGGATAAAGTGGTTTCCACTATGGTGATGACTTCTGGTGCAGCAGTGGACTGAGGTGGTGCACTAGTTTCAGTTACCATACTAAGTTCTGGAACACTACTAGTCTCCGAATGAGTACTAGTCTTAGGAACTGTGGTATGTGTTAAGGGCACCGTAGCAGCTGGTGGTGTCGTACTAGTTAATGATGGAATGGTTCCCTGACCAGCTGGTCTGCTAGTAGGGGGACTGGGTATGCGTGAAGATGAGGGTCGAATGACCGAAGGTACTGTCTAGGGAGTCTTCCCTTGTTGTCTACGTGATTTCCATTGATCTCCCATGGACCTAGATGAAGTGTTCTGGAGAAAGTCTCATGAAAAAGAACTCAAAAAACCTATATCAAGCGAGTGTGCAAAAGGGGATCTAGGAAAAGAAAAGGCTCGCAGGCCGAAAGAACAAGCTCAAAAAACTTGACTGGGACTGGTGTTGCAGTAAGCGAGCTATAACAAAAATAGCCAGAATTCCAACAAGCAACACTAAAAATTAAAAAGACCCTATAAAAGATGAAATAGCAGGAAAACTTCCTAACAAGGATCTGGAGACCTCAACGGATCGTATCCTTCAAAAGGTGATGAAATCCAAGTCGAACAATATGAAATGAGAGACCAATGTGGAAGTATATCCCTCTACTGAAAGGGATTGTAGGTAAAAGATCCCTAGAAGAAAAGTCACTAAGCTACCTTGTTCACGACACGTCCAAGAAGGTTAACTGGAGCTTCTGTCTTTGATCCCTTGTATCACATATACAAAAAATACAAGGAAGACAATGGATATATTTCCTTAGGCACTAAGTGGAGTGTGGTATTCCACAAATTCCATCTAAAACCTATCCTTGTTTCTTACCCCCGTGGAACAGGAGGCCCTCCCAACAAACTGGTCGATGATCGTGTCAATAAGTACAAGAGGATTTTAGTACCCTAGAGGAAAACAACTATGTCTCGGATGAAAATGACAAGGGGGGATTGTTTGGATTCATATCCCCGGTGTCCTACCTAACTAACAAATTGTTTTATCTTCTCAAGTGAGGTTAAGATGTGTTGAGTTAGGGAGATAAATTTTAGTGGTTTGTTGTCTTACTCAATCAGGTAAATGGAAGTGCAACTGGATGGTGTGATGACTTGACTCAAAACATGCATATGCAATGAATCAAATATGCTTTTCTCTTTGATGAATAGCTAGCTACAGTAAGGAGAGAGTTCTTTGATCCTAAAATCAAAATGCAAACTTTCTCAAAGATAAAAACCACTCAATTTGTATTTTTCGTTTTATGTGCCAAACTAAAAGTACTTTTTCAAAGTGAATGAATCCAACAATCTTTCTCTATTTCTAATGAGTAAAATGCATGACAAGTAAAAATGGAGAGATGCATTCTACATGCAAAACAACTTTGATCTTTTCAACAAAAGAGAAATAAAGCTTCAAAAAAGTTCTTAAATATCAATTTTATGGAAAAAATGTAAATATGCTTTTTCAAAACAATGTAATATTTCCAATACTGTACTCAAGGATTTAGATGTATAAGATAAAATGACCTTGAATATTCAGAAATGACCAATATTTGAAAATATGTCAAGAAGGTAAATGACCTATTTACTATGTCACATAAAGTCATAAAATCTAAAATCTAAAAAATGAATGACGTAAACCAAGATAACTTGCAGCCTTGCTAATGGATATTAGGGTAAATGTGCAGACCAAGTGCAGTGAATGATGGGTGTGTAGGAAACACTGAAAACAGTGACCTAGTTACTAATTGCTCAAAGTGTCTACAAAAGAATCTTGAAAATCAAGCAAAGGTTTCAAATGTTCTAAAAAGACACAAAATGCAAGCAATGTAGTGCAATCATGCAGGTCACAGAAGCCTGACCACTATCAACAAACATAAAACTAGAGCAGAAGATCAGAAACCAAATGACATGAACTAAACAAAGACCAAAAATTAGCTTGTCACAGAGAATTTTCGCGGGTCTATAGGTAGTCCAGGCATGAAAATAAGAAATTTTCCGCGTTCTGAAAAGCAGGTGGGGCACGAAAATTTAAGAATTTTCGCACTGGTAAGTATGGGTAGGGCGCGAAAATCTATAGTGAGAGAATGAAGAGCGAAATTTGAGAAGAAATTTTGATCTTTATCAGGTTTTGCAGACCTAGGGGACAAAGTGTCGAGGTTCAACTTAATGTCAGAGGTTCAATGATGAAAAATATGCAGAGAACAAGGGATTTAAGTGAAAATGAAAACCAAATTTCACAATCAAAAAATAATAAAAATTGGATCTAAGCCACTGGAGTCGCCATTTTCTGTGGTAAAACTTTCTTCCTGCGGATAAGAAGAGGTTCCCTTAGATCAAACTAAGATTAAACATGCCTAATCTAAGATAGTATGTAACAGATGTTACCTTAAATCTCTAAATCTAATCAATACATATGATCTAGAATGGATTTGAAGGGGAAGAGTTTAACTCACTTTTAAGCCAGACGTTCATTTAGCTTCCAACTCCTGTCTTGAATTCCACAAGCAAAACCTGTTGGATTGAACAAGCAATAAATGGAACCAATATACAAATATATCATATACAAATTTAGATCTAAATCAAATCAAATACATTTCATGCTCATGACTGGAACACAATACACAAAATGGATAAATAAGACAAGTTATTATTAAATGGAAACTTTATGAAACTTACAACTTGATTCCTTGATGTCCAAGCAACCTCCAGATCCAAAGCTTCCTCCCTTTTTCTATCTCTGCAAACCTTCTAGGATCATAGTTTTGATACCCCAAGTTTTCCTCCCTTTGTATAATGTAAGACCTCTCCTTTATAGCATTTAGGAAGCCAACCATATGGAGAGGAAGGTAGATCTAGGTGAGAATTTAGTGGATCAACCAAGTTAAATAAGGAGGATAGGTTAGGATTGAATCAGAGGCTGCAATCTCGAGGAAGGTAAGATCCAAAATCCATGCAAAGGGTTGTTATTGAGATTTTCGTGCCCCAACAATTGAGCATAGCACAGAATTATGGAGATTTGTTTGCCCCTACATGTATGCAAAGTGTGAAAATAGGGAATTTCCGGATCTTGCTATACTAGCAGGGGGTGCAAAAATAATGCCAAGAAGTGGTTGGATGAGGTGGCATTCGGATGACTATGGTTGGATTTTCCTCCTAAGTATCCAGATGAGGCTAAGAAGGGGACCAACAAGGTCCAACACCTATTAGGAGGAAGTGTCAGTAGGTCGTATGACACGATGATGCGACACTAAAATTCAAAGTGTAAATCCGACGTATAACATTCTTTGTTACCTTCACATAGATGGTGGTTGTTCCCTTTGTTCATGTGTTCCTTCATTTTGCATGTATACCAAATAAAATACTAATGCACCGGTTTCAAAAGAGGAGCTATGTACATCAAGATTATAGGTCGACTTGACATTCAATGAAAATAACATGGATAGTGTATCTTGCTGGTGAAAAAACTATGGATACAATTAACATAGGAATAATGTTATTGGAAATACTGAGAGGGAGGGTGAATCAGTATTAAGAACTTTTTACCATTTCAAACATTAATTATATCATGTAAACATTAACCATTAACAATGTCATTCATTATCACATAAACCATACACAATGCACAAGAGATTTAACGTGGAAACCCAAACAGGAGAAAACCACATAGTTCTTTTCTTATATATTAGCAAGATTACATTTATAGGAAGCACCAGCTTCCAAGATTCTATAGCACCCACTGGAAGGAGGCACCAACCCCCTGATTTCAGGAACAAGCCTGAAGCAAGCTCCAACTCCCTAATTTACCAGCACCAAATAAGGAGGATCCAACCCCCTGATTCACAAGCTCCAACCAGAAGGAATATCCAACTCCCTTATTTACCAGCACCAACTGGAAGGAGGCTCCAACCCCATGAGATCAAGGGATCCAACCTGTACTTTCCCCATCCTACCAACCTGATATAAATAATAAGATCAGTCTGCCACTGTCATTATATCATTGTCACAACATGTACCTGTATCATTGTCTTTGTCAATATGTACCTGTATCGCTTCCTCTATCAATATGTACCTGTATCACTATATCTATCAACTTGTATCACTGCCTTTTTCAACCCGTCACAATCACTATCTCTATCACAATGCCCCAATCACTGTCTCCACATCCCATATCTCTATCTCTATCAACATTTACATGTACCTGTATCATTGTCCCTTTCACAATCATTGTATCTTTATCTCAATGCCACAATCACTAACTCTAAAACAATGCCATTGTTAATGTCACAATGCCATAATCATTGTTGCATTGTCTCAATATCTATCACACTATATCAACTTGTACTTGCCTCAAATATATACCTAGAAACAATCATCCAACGATTTCATTTGCATCCTCAACTTTACATTTTCAAAACATTGAACACTCCAAGAGATGAGCCATATGCCAAAACATAACCATGGACTATACCAAGATAGACACTATCATCTATGCCAATACCATCATACAATATGCACATATAGTGACCATGATCTATACCAACAAATAACCAATATTTCCCAACAAATATCCAAGATCTATGCCAACAATATGCCAAGATCATCATAAAGTATGCCAAGAGAGAAGCACTAGAGCACGTAAAAATTTCATACCCTTTTAAAGCTACCAATATGGAACCAAAATAAACCCTATATCATGTCATCACATATCTCTTACATCAAGCTTTCCAATGAGCCAAGAATTTTATAATTTTTATACCATATGCAAAAGTTACGCATGATTTCTTCGACCTTCTTCTCTTGAATTTTAACTATCACTGTCATTACCACAAACCTTGACTTCCAACAAGTACAAATCCAAAGTTGTAATGAATCAAGATCTAAAAATTCTAATACTTGTTATTCAATATATATACTACATCTCCTCCAGGTGTCACTCTTTGAAACACCCTGAATCAAAACTTGTAGTGAAAATGCCAAACTAACCTGTTTAAATATGATTTCTGAGTCATTCTGAAGACCCGACTTTCCAAGATCATATATCCGTAACTGTAGCGAACAAGTATCTAAAATTTGAACCATATATTCTTCAAGATATTTCAGGAATCCTCTCCAACGAACACAACCATAAACGTTTTGAATCAAATGATATAAATAAAATTCCAAACTGACATGTTTGAAGATTATTCAGAAACCCTAACTTCCTGAGGTCATATCTCTAAAAATATAGTGAATAAACATCTGAAACTTATACCATTGGTTCACAAGATGTCTAATTCATCTCATCTTAATGAAACTTTCTAAATCGTCCTAGAATAGAAGATATAGTGAAAATTCCAAGATGACTTGAAACAAATTTCACAACAAAAAGTCCAAATAGAAATCATCACAATATTTCATCTTCCACTAGAATTTCGGCCTTGTTCACTTCATATAACCATGAAATTTGGTCCTCTACTCTCGTATGTGAGATCTTCAATTTTGATTCATTGAAAATGAAAAGTTACATCTCTTAATTATACTCCTAAAGGGGGTTCCAACTCAATTTTGCAAAAACATTTTACTCTTCCTTAAAAAAATGATTTCCAATTTTTAGGGGGGTCTTAAGGGTTAGTACCCCACTTCAAGGATCCATCATGACACTTCACCAAAAATTCAATATCACTCCATATATTCTCAAAGGGTCCTTAGGTATTTTCACATCATCATTCTTGGTTGACACATCATTATTTCTTGTGGGGATCCTCACCACTTCATGTGGTCCAATGGGACAAAGTATCACATATTTCGGGATCATGTGGACCAAACATGTGTATTTTGAGGATACTTCAAGCTTCAAACCAACTTGCTTCAGACCAACTTTAGGGACTCTATAGGGCCTTCTCCACCATGGGTTATGTGACCCCAACCACATGGTCATGTGGACCCAACACCACTATTTCATGGATTTCTTCACAACTCTTTCTGACATTACTTCAAGGTTACTTTAGGGACTTCCTTACACTTCTCATCATCATGGTTAGGTGACCTACCAGCATGGTCATTTGACCCATTATCATGGTCATGTGGACCTAAAATCATTTCTTTAGGAAATTCTTCACACTTATTCGGGACACTTTAGGGACTCATTTACACTCCACATAATCATGGTCATTAGGAGCTTCTCTAGGGGATTTTCACCACTTGTGTACAACTCAAAGTGTCTTCCTGTGAGGCCCATGTGAAACCACTATGACATAAGGGGACCAATGTATATTTATATACACTCGTGACAAGACTTCTTCTTCAAGGGATACCTTAGGACTGTTATCACCTCTAGCAAAGCTCCCGCGAGGGAAGGAAAGGGAACCCCCTACCGAAACCCCAAGCATGTCCATTGACCTTTTACACCAAAGGAAGAAGCAGGGAACCCAAAAAATGGCTAAGTATTAACAAATTCAAGCCAAATGATCAAGCCGCAGTGAGAAAGATGAGACAATGGAGATATTCTGTTCTCAAGGAAGATTGAATGGTCCAGATCGAAGTAAGAAGATCGACAACAGAGAAAGGATTTTGCTGGGCGAATATGCACGAAAGATAGAGCTCTGAAATTTCAAAGTGATTGTCCCTTGCAGCCAGAGATAGATAGATGAGGAAAGAAGCCAAATGATCAATGACTCATACAAAATTTCGCAAGACAAAGAGTCTAAGGGTTAATAGCCAAAACAAATGCGAAATTCCTTTCTGGAATTGACACATAAGATGTGGAGTCCATCGTTGATCTAGATCCGATGGTCCGAAGCAACTGCAGAAGGCGCACTTGCTCGATGCTTAGCCTATGGTCTTATGCTTTCAAAATAAGTTGAAGGGTCATGATTGAAAGAACAAGGTCAGATCAATGGCTGGGGAGCGATCCACAGTGCATCCATTGAGAAGACTTTCCGACTTTCCAAACCTGTGTTGGGGATTGTGGAAGTTCGAATGGTATTTGTTTTCAAAATGGAAAAGTTGGGTTTCCTATTTCCGCAACCCACATTGCGAAATGCGGATTGTAGATGCGCAATTTTCCCAAGAGTCCAAAATCGAGTTTCCGATTTTCGAAACCCACATTGTGGACTGCGGATTGCGGAGGCGTGATTTTTTCTGGGGATACCAAACCAAGTTTCTGATTTCCGAATCGTACATTAAGGAATGCGGATTGTGGAGGCAATTTCTACGAAGTTACAAATATTAAGTTTTTGACTTCCAACTTCCACATTGCGGACTGCAAATTGCAGAAGGTGATTTCTGCAAAGTTGTGCAATGGAGTTCTGACTTTTCGAATCCTGCATTGTGCATTGCAAACATCGGAAGGGAAATTTGACAAGGTTTGTTTTGCAATTTTGATTTCTGACACCCGCATTGCATACTGTGGATTGTGGATTGCAGATTATGGATTGTGGGCTGAAATGGTTTATCAGAGTAGGTTGCAGTCGCAAAAAATGAAGAATTTCACAAGGAAAAGGCACAATTGTTCCATGACTGGGAGTCAATCTAGAAGCAGAAGAGAGGTACATCTTGGTTACCCATGCAAATAAGCCTGAAACGGCCCAATCCGAAGAACAAAAAAGTGGTTTTTCACAGACCGAATGTACAATGACAACGTGCTGAAGTTTCCCCATCAACGCGTCTAACAGATCAAGAAACTGTTGCAATCTACCAATTTAATAAACGGCCACACCTGGTTGAAGTGTTCTAGAATTTTTAGATATTTTGTAATCCTATAAAGGTAGGTTCTGAATAAGACCCAAGGGTTGGATATTGGGATTCTAAGAGATAAAAGCTCTGCGTATGCAATAAAATAGACCTTTCAATTAATATGATGACCTAATTCTAGAGCAGAGATTCTTGTGATGGGTGTTTTGATGTCTGTTATTCCTGTGTATGTAGTCTTCATTAGCATTTTCCATTGATTGTCTTCTTCTACAGTATCTAGATCAAGATTACATGGTCTAAAATTCATATTTTATTCTTCAGATGCATAGGATTAAGTACTCCACCCTTTCTTCTTGAAGTTGTAGGTTAGAAGTCATTTACAAATGATCTAACTCTGTGATGGAATTTGTTTCCCTTTCTGCTACCATCTACTAATTATCTTTGACTTGAAAAAACCTCATCTACCTTGCCTCTGCCCCCTGAAATTATAGTCCAAATCAGTTATCTGTGACATAAATCCCATTAAATTTGACTCCATTCCCAATGAAGCTCCTATCCTTAACCCCAATCAGCTGAAAAATCCCTAAAAATCCTTATATGAAGATCTATCCACCACTTTTTACCCATAACCATCCCATTTAAAAGATATTATGTGTGCTGAAGTAATTTTGAAAGAGACAACCCTCAGGATCCCTTCTACTGCAACCCAAAAGAATCCTGAGAGATAACATTCTAGTGACCATACTAGGGAGAGAAGGAATTCTCCTCCCAGAAAAATAATTACCAATAAATCGGATCTCTGGGGCAACAGAGGATCAGATACATCAAGGTTGTGATATTTTCCATGGCGACTCCAACATTCAAATTTATAGTCCCACAAGAGACACTTGGAGAGTTCCTTGAGATAATTTTGGCTTCCAGAAGGGTACCTACTAGAAATCAGTCGGATCTTGAACCAACAGAGTTCGTATCAGATACAGATAAGATCACCCACCAAGCAAAGAAGGAAAAATCAGGTATTCCCCCATTAACTGGGTCTTTTTCTTTACCTAAGGAAGATGCACAAGCTATAGAGACTATCTCTTTTGATTTAAACTTTGAGCAGCCCTTATTTAGGTCTAAATAAGAGATGAATCTTGAAGAAACCTTGTTTGATAAAAGAAAATTCCAAACACACTGTCTAAGTGCTTTGTGGGATAATTTACAAGTCAGAGAAGAAAACGATGACCTATTCCTCTCCACTAAAACAACTGGTAAAAGCACCCAGGTCCTAATTACCCCTCCTTCTACTTCAAGTCCTACTGTTATAATACCTAGTGTTGCTCCTAAACCTATTCCAAAAATACAGCATGTTTCCAAGTAAACCCTAGGAGAAATGTGTAGCTAGGGTTTTACCACTAGCTGGTGCAAATGAGCACCTACTAAGGAGAAGGGACTCCTTAGTAGCAGTTCAATAAATTGTAAATTAAAATGCTAAAACAGAAATGTAAATTACTCTAAACATATGCATGAAACAGAAAAACAAAATATAAAGAATGGTTTTTGTATTAATTTTACCTCCAATGTGAAGGTTGGTGAAGCTCTTGCAATGGCCCAAGAGGGTTGCTCCAAGCTCCAACTTGCTCCTTCTCTTTCTCCAATGGTGGGAATGGGCCAAAAGGGGCTCTCAAGGTGAAAGTAGCTCAAGGGTGAGCTAGGGTTTCTGTGAGGCACCTGCAACAATAAATTAATACGAATATGCGAAATACTAGAAATGACAGAACTCAGAATCACTTTTATATTGATCACAGGCCACTTCGAGGGGGCAACCTCCTATGAGAAAGATCAATACAAATAACTTCACAGTGCCTTCATAGGTCTCAACACACACTTATATACTAATTCTAGGCTCCAATACTATGGGTCGAAACCATGGGCCGTTACAAACTATGGATCAACAATACTACGGGCGACTTACAAAGCATATGCGCCAACAACAATAACACAACTATTGATCAACAAATACTACAGGACGAATTACAAAGCATATGCGTCCAACAACAACATACTAACAAAGTAAAGACATGGGTTCCTAACATCCCCTCCCCCTTAAAAAAATCTTTGTCCTCAAAGATTTAGATGTGGAAATTGTTGTTGAATCTGAAGGAGTGGTTCCCATGTAGCATCCTCTGGTTGCATGCCGTGCCACTGAATTAAGACCTCTGTGATAGAGCGAGAGCGAAGCTGACGCGTGCGCCGATTGAGGATGGCCTCTGGCTCCAAAAGGATGGATCCTTCATTATCCAGTTCGGGTAAAATTGTTTGGCCGCTGATGTTGGTGCCAAGAACTTTCTTCAGACAAGAGACATGAAAGACTGGATGAATGCGGGAAGAAGGAGGAAGTTCCAATTTATAAGCAACGGACCGAATCTTCCGAAGAATCCGATATGGCCCATAGAAATTTGGAGCGAGCTTATGACGCCCTTTGAGTTTCAAGGAGGATTGTTTGTACGGCTGGAGACGAAGAAAAACCATATCGCCGACTTGAAAAGTGCGCTCCGAACGGTGCTGATCAGCTTGTTGCTTCATGCGATTTCTTGCCATGTGAAGAATGTCCCACAAAATGCGAAGAATCTGATCGCGGTTGCGAAGGACCGTGTCAACTTCCTGAACTGGTGAACTGGTGGGGGTGTATGGAAGAAGAGCTGGAGGTGCCTGACCATAGACTGCTTCATATGGGGTCATTTTAGAGGCAGTGTGGTAAGAGGTATTGTACCACCATTCAGCGAGAGGGAGCCACTTTGCCCACTGATGTTGTTGTTCCGAGGTGAAGCAACGAAGATAAGTTTCCAAGCATTTATTGACAATTTCAGTCTGACCATCTGTTTGTGGGTGATACCCTGAACTCATCTTTAGTTTGGTGCCAGTGTGGCGAAATAGTTCTGTCCAAAAATGACTAGTGAAAGTTGCATCACGATCCGAGACAATGGAAGAAGGGATACCATGAAGACGAAAGATTTGGTCCATAAAAATTTGAGCGACGGAGGAGGCTGTATAGGGATGGCTGAGAGCACAAAAATGACTATATTTGGAGAGACGATCAACCACAACGAGAATCACTGTCTTCCCGCCAGATTTAGGGAGCCCTTCAATGAAATCCATAGAAATATCTGTCCAAATCCGTGTAGGTATGGGAAAGGGTTCAAGCAATCCTGGAAGGAGTGTTGTTTCACCCTTATTGCGCTGGCAGGTATCACATTCGGCCACCATTTGTTGAATTGTCCTTTTCATGCCCTGCCAAAAGAAGTTACGCCGTGCTCGTTCATATGTTTTGAGGAACCCAGAGTGCCCGACCGATGGAGAAGCATGGAGTTCATAAAAGACAGCCTGTTGAAGATCTGTGCTCTGGGGAAGCACCAGACGACCCTTGTATCGCAGAGAAGCACCATCCCAAGAGTAATGTGGGATAGCAGAAGGATTGTAAGTCAAGCGTTGGATGATCTAAGATAAGGAAGAGTCATTAACATAACCCCGTTGAACAGATTGCAACCAATTTGGAACAGGCATAGAAATAGCTGAAAGAGAACCTTGGGCATCAAATGTGCGAGAAAGAGCATCTGCCACAATATTGTCTTTACCCTTCTTGTAAGTGATCTCATAGTCATAACCCATGAGTTTGCTAACCCATTTCTGTTGTGCCGGGGAGGAGACACGCTGGTCCAAGAAATATTTCAGACTCTGGTGATCAGTCTTGATGCAGAAATGATTCCCTAATAGGTATGGACGCCACTTCTGTACTGCATGCAAAATAGCCATCATTTCCTTCTCATAGGTAGAGGCAGCTAAATTCTTACCTGAAAGGGATTTGCTGGTGAACACAATGGGGTGTTCATCTTGAAGGAGAACAACACCAAGTCCATTTCCGTAAGAATCACTCTCAATAGTGAAGGGCTTGGAAAAATCGGGCATAGCTAGCACAGGTGTAGTACACATAGCTTGTTTTAGTTTGTCAAATGCACATTGAGCAGCAGGTGTCCATGTAAAAGCATCTTTTTTCAATAGAGCAGTTAATGGAGCTGCAATCTTCCCATAATCCTTGACAAACTTGCGGTAGTAGCCAGTCAACCCCAAAAAACCACGAAGGCTCTTGAGTGTTTGAGGATGTGGCCAATTGTTCATGGCCTCGATTTTGGAGGGATCCACGCGAACCCCTTGTGCTGAGATAATGTGCCCGAGATACTCAACTTCCTTTTGTCCAAAAACACATTTAGACTGCTTGGCATGGAGATGATGGTCAGAGAAAAGTTGCATGACAAGATCCAGATGCTGGAGATGTTCATCCCATGTTTTACTGTAGATGAGGATATCATCAAAGAATACCAGAATGAATTTCCGCAAGTAGGGTCGAAATATTTTATTCATTAAGGCCTGGAATGTGGAAGGAGCATTAGAGAGGCCAAAGGGAATGACAAAAAACTCATAATGGCCATCATGTGTGCGGAAAGCTGTTTTAGGAATATCATCCTCATGAACCCGAATTTGATGATACCCAGAACGAAGATCCAACTTGGAGAAAAAGTAAGCCCCATGAAGCTCATCAAGAAGCTCATCAACAACAGGAATTGGAAACTTATCCTTGATGGTGAGGTGATTAATTGCTCGGAAGTCAATGCAGAGGCGCCATGACCCATCGTTTTTGCTGACAAGAATCACTAGAGAAGAAAAGGAACTAGTGCTTGGGCGAATAATACCTTGCTTCAATAAGTCCCGAACGAGCATTTCAATCTCCATTTTTTGGTGAAATGGGTAGCGATAGGGCCTGATGTTGGGAGGAACGCTGCCAGGAAGGAGCTGAATACGATGGTCTTCTGGCCTGGAAGGTGGTAATCCCACTGGTTCAGCAAAGACACATGTATATCGATCCAGAATTTGTTGTAGATCCAAAGGAGTAGTGGAGACCGCTGATGGTTGCATCTGGATGGAATGGATCTGAGCGATGACACCATGTGAATTCTTCTTGAGGATTTTTTCCATGCGATGTGAACTGATGATGCTAAGAGAACCTGGTTGTAATCCTGTCAATGTGTGTTTGTGTCCATTGAGGGAAAACTGCATCCAAAGTTCGGCAAAATCCCATAAGATAGGGCCGAGTGTGCGTAGCCATTGAGTGCCCAAAACCACATCACATCCGCCTAAGGGCAAGGCAAACATGTCAGAGTGCAAGGTATAATCTCCCATAGAGATACGCACATTTCGACACTTCCCTTTGCAAGGTAAGGTGCCCCCATTGGCAATCATGACTTCAAAGTTGGAGCAAGGATGGATAAAACAATCAGCTTGTTTGGCGATCCGAGGGTCAATGAAATTATGAGTGCTACCAGAATCAATGAGGATTGTAAGAGGAAGCTTCTTGAAGTAACCCCTGACCCGCATTGTTTGGGGGGTGGTGATTCCAGCTAAAGCATGGAGAGATATCTCTAGCTGGTCATCCTGAGACGGAGGGTCAATAGGCGGTTCCTGAATGTCGACCGGAGCATCCAGTGTTTCTGGATCTTCGTCACCCATTTCAGAGGCAGGCGTAGACTCCACATCCAGGAGATAGAGCTTTTGCTGAACACATCTATGTCCCCGAGTGAATTTCTCATCACAATTATAGCAAATCCCCTTTTCTCTACGTGCTTGCATCTCTGTTTCAGACAAACGCTTGATAGGAGTCGGTCGAGGAGCCTGCGGTATAGGTGGTCGCTGAGAACCCATATTTCAGAAGGGAAAAAAAGTGGGCTTGGAGCGTTGTTGGGATGCAATCTTGTCTTCTGCCAACTTAGCCAACCCGAGTGCTTCCATCATTGTGTTGGGACAGAACATTTTGACCTCAGAGCGAATGGCATCCTTTAGACCACTGATAAAACAACTCCGGTAAAATTCATCAGACAATCCTTCGGTGTGGTTGGCTAGATTCTCAAATTCGGTTTGATACTCTCTCACAGTGCCAGTTTGGCGAAGTTTAGTGAGGGCTCCTGTGAAGTCATCAAAAGCACTAGGACCAAATCGTTGCAAAAGGAGCTGGCAAAAGTCTGGCCAGTTGGGCTCTAGATGAGCCTTGATGTACCAACGATACCTTTGAAGAGCTTCCTGTTCCAAATGAAAGGATGCCAACGGAACTTTGTTGACATCAAAAGTATTATGCAGACTGAAATACTGTTCTGCACGATAGATCCATCCAGTTGGATCGGTACCATTGAAGCGAGGAAAATCAAGCTTCGGACCACGGAAATTCCTGGAAGAGAACCCATTGTCTACTGAAGACTCGGACTGTCGTTTGTTGTTCATAGCTGAATGTTCAAGATAAAGACCGAGAAATTTTTCATCCAGATCCTGGAGTTTGGCTTGGATGGCTGCAAGTGCTTCCTCCATGGTTTTTGCTCCTGCACGGGTGACAACCATAACCAAGATTTTTTTTTTTTTTTTGACTAGGTAGGAAAACAAAAACAGGAACTACTTCAGTAAGGGAAAATTTGGATTTGGGAAAAAATCAGAAGGGTAATTGGGGTTTGACTAGGTTTTGGACACTGTTGGATAGACAGGGAAGCAAAAATGAGGATTTCAGAAGCGGGGTGAAAGAATGGGAAAATTTGGCAGAGGGGAACAAAGAAGCAGAATTCAGAAAGGAACTCTGTGGTAAAATTTGAAGGTGATTGGGTGAAATCTGAGGAAGTTATGACAAACCCTTAAAATAGACAAATGTGGGATTTCGGGATGTAGGAAGGGGAATTGGGGATAGGGTCCTCAGGAATGAAATATGAAGAATGGAATGACAGGGGTTCCCTGAAAATTTCAAGGGAAACAGAGGTAAAACAAGGGAGATATGGAGAAAAAACTGAATTTTATACTCGGTTTTTTTTTTGTTTTTTTTGTTTTTTGTTTACAGACTGGAGCGGCTACGGCTCGAAAGGAATCTGGAACAACGCCGAACGGCTGGATCTGGAATGGCTTGCAAAATGGATCTGAAACGGCGCAGTAGTGATCGACAATAGTTCAGCTGAAAGTAGATATGGACCCCAGGTATGTGCGGCTTCCTAACAGTTCAGGGTTTTCACTCGGCCACCAATGCTGTCTGACGACTTGCGTATTGGGGCAGTACCCCTCACTCCACGGCTTAGGTAAAACTGATAACCGCTTTGCCACAAACGACAGCTCTTGGTTTACCTCATGGGTGGGAACTAGTCAATCAGGTAGGGGTCGTTGCCCTTTTTGCTGGCAGGTCCTCTCAATGGGCCAGCTACTTCGTGTTCGGATATCCACATCATCTTTTTCAGTATCTTGCATGCAATTAGGGTTTTCATGCAAATTCTAGGGTTTGCATGCACTTTGCATGCATCCCAGTCACCAGGTCGATGCCTCCAGCACCTTAGCCACCTTATTCTAGCACCCGGGAGCCACTTACTTCAGAGTTTTAGCCCTCCTAGTCAGGAAGGCGCCCACTTCTCACCTACTTCCAGAGAAGGGCGCACTTCTTCACCTACCACTGCAGTTCCACTTCAGTTACACTCAGTTAGCTCTGATTCTCCCTGATTTGAGGCTAGTTTCACTCCCGACTGACTGTTTCACTTCCGTTGGACCTCCAGATTGACTAGATGACTTGTTCTGACTTCAGTTAGCCTACCATGTGCCCCCCACTGAGCTTCCTTCCCTTAATCAGTGCTACACACTTCAGTTACACTCAGTTAGACTCAGATTGACACCTGGATGACTGGTTCTTGTGCATTGATGAGCACCACCGATTGATGATGAGGACTCCTAGTTGGAGTCAAGCTACTCCATTTAGTGATTCGAACGGCCTACTTAGTCAATTCAAATTTCTCACTCACATTGTCAGATTGTATTGTAATTATTCACCCTTATTGGGATATTGAGCACTGCTGCATGTTTTGCACAGTTTTACACCATATTTTCTATGTTCATCTGTTGTGATTGATTTACTTGTTCATTAGATCTGCTGTGACTAATTTTACATGGTATCAGAGCCATGGCAGGGACAAGATTTCTTTTCTACAGGTGTTCTACATGAAGAGAGAGCAATCTTTGCTCACCAATATATTTCAGCAGCGGCATGCAAAATCTCATGTGCATTCGCTCATGTGCATGCAAGGCTGAAAACATAGTGTTTGTTTGTGTGTAATTTGCAGGTTTCTTACTTCTCCATATGCATTCTCTAATGCAAAGATGGAGACTTCTTCTTCACAAAATATTCTTACTCCATTCAACTATGATGAATGGAAACCAAAGATGATTGCATTCTTGAAGAGACAATGTCTTTTTGATATGTGCATTGGTAATACAAGAGTTTTTGATTCCGATGAAGAGGAGAATGATTGGCTCAATGATTGTGATAGAGCTTTTGGAGCAATATGTCTTGCTATGTCTCCTTGTATGCGCTACCTCAGTAAGACTGCTGAAAATCCAAGTGATCTATGGGTCCAACTTGACAGAGAATTTGGAAAGCAGGAAGAAGAGGATCATGCTAGCCTTTTGGAGGACAAGCCCAGTGAAATCTCCTTATGTGTTCTTTCCAATCATGTGTTGGCCTCAACAATTGTTCAAGATGAAGAAGAAACTGTAGATTCAACACTCATTCTCTCAAAGTCTTCTATTTCGAATTTTGAGCAAGATAAACAAGCTCATACTCTAGATTCCGAAGAGGTTCTTGAACCCTCTCTTTCACATGAGTTTGTCGGCATGCGGAATAATGATCTACTTGATGTTTTGGAGGTAAAATCTGATTTTGGAGGTGAAGCATTCGCCCTCCTTGATTGCATGCCTTCTATAAACTTATGTTCTATCATTTGTAAAGTTTCTCAGAGTTTTAATGAAGATGAAGAGCACTACCATTCGCTTGAGTTCAATTCTCATGCACTTTTTACTGATTTTGGTTTTGATCTCACCCTTGTTGGTTCAAAGGAGATCTCAAGAAACCATTCATCTATTTTTGGAGCTGATTTAACTTCTATTGATAAGAAGTTCAAGTTTCAAGATCTATTTGATCCGATTGGAGCTATTCCTACCTCACTTGGTTCGAATCACAGGTTCCAGGATCATCCTCATATTTTCAGATTTGTTCTCACCTTTTTCGGTATGAAGAGCAAGTTCTTAAAGTCTCCACATTCGCTTGCATCCACTGATGGAGAATTCAAGAACATGTTTTTGGAGCATGATCCATTTACTCCCAAGAGTAAGATACCTCCAGACATATCTACTTGATTTTGGAGCAGTTAAATCTTTTGGTGTACTACAGTCTATTTTGAGGGGGGGTATTTTTCCCATGAGGTTTTCCCCCATTTCCTCGGTTTATTTACTGTTATTAGTTTGGATTATTATTGTATTGGGGTGACCTTTGGTCTTAGTTACCAGGGCCCCACATTATTTTTTTGCACATCATAGTCTAGCTTGAGGGGGGGTGTTCGGATATCCACATCATCTTTTTCAGTATCTTGCATGCAATTAGGGTTTGCATGCAAATTCTAGGGTTTGCATGCACTTTGCATGCATCCCAGTCACCAGGTTGATGCCTCCAGCGCCTTAGCCACCTTATTCTAGCACCCGGGAGCCACTTACTTCAGAGTTTTAGCCCTCCTAGTCAGGAAGGCGCCCACTTCTCACCTACTGCCAGAGAAGGGCGCACTTCTTCACCTACCACTGCAGTTCCACTTCAGTTACACTCAGTTAGCTCCGATTCTCCCTGATTTGAGGCTAGTTTCACTCCCGACTGACTGTTTCACTTCCATTGGACCTCCAGAATGACTATATGACTTGTTCTGACTTCAGTTAGCCTCCCATGCGCCCCCCACTGAGCTTCCTTCCCTTAATCAGTGCTACACACTTCAGTTACACTTGTTACACTCAGTTAGACTCAGATTGACACCTGGATGACTGGTTCTTGTGCATTGATGAGCACCGCCGATTGATGATGAGGACTCCTAGTTGGAGTCAAGCTACTCCATTCAGTGATTCGAATGGCCTACTTAGTCAATTCAAATTGCTCACTCACATTGTCAGATTGTATTGTAATTATTCACCCTTATTGGGATATTGAGCACTGCTGCATGTTTTGCACAGTTTTACTCCATATTTTCTATGTTCATCTGTTGTGATTGATTTACTTGTTCATTAGATCTGCTGTGACTAATTTTACACTTCCGGGTTCCTATGGTACTCCTCACAATGAGTTTAGGGCTTATGCCCAAGTACTTCCCACAGTTAAGCAGATAGGGATTATTCCCAAATCCGAACCTGCAACAGATGTGAAAAAAAGTTTTGGCAGAAATTTCACCCAGCGAGCCCAAGAAAGTGCTCTGATACCAGATGTGAGGCACCTGCAACAATAAATTAATACGAATATGTGAAATACCAGAAATGACAGAACTCAGAATCACTTTTATATTGATCACAGGCCACTTCGAGGGGGCAACCTCCTATGAGCAAGCTCAATACAAATAACTTCACGGTGCCTTCATAGGTCTCAACACACACTTATATACTAATTCTAGGCGCCAATACTATGGGTCGAAACCATGGGCCGTTACAAACTATGGATCAACAATACTACGGGCGACTTACAAAGCATATGCGCCAACAATAATAACACAAACTATTGATCAACAAATACTACGGGACGACTTACAAAGCATATGTGTCCAACAACAACATACTAGCAAAGTAAAGACATGGGTTCCTAACAGTTTCAAGAGCTATTTTGGCAGAGTAAGGGTGCTTATGATTGTGGATATGAAATAAGGGGTCTCCATCACCTATTTATAGTTTTTTGGTGGTGGAGTGCTGGCCCATGGTTTTGGGAACCATATGGTTTAGGTCAGCTGTATAGGGTTTTTTCCTCCTTTTTCCTCATTATTTTATATTTTTTATTCCCTTTTTAGAGGGTTTTTGCTATTTTTTGAGGAATTTTGGATATTTTTGGAGGGAAAAGGGGGGTTTTTAGCCTTTTTGAGGCTTTTTTGATGGTTTTGTGGCCTTTTGGAGGCTTTTTAGTGGGATTTTCAGGGTTTTTAAGGGAAATATGGTAGGAAAATGGACAAATGAGTCATGTAATGGGGTAGATGAGGTAGTGAACACTTTTTGGGTGTTAACAAAATGGCTGCCAAATTTTCCCCTTTAGCCCTCCCTAACAATCTCCATGACCTACCTGTGGTCTATTCCCAACTCCTCAAGAGATATGATGGGGAAGGGAGTGGTAATTCACAACAACATGTGGACCAGTTTACTAATTTCATATACCCGGAGGAGGTATATGAATATGATGTCAAGATGAGGTTATTTTCCCAAAGCCTTGCAGGAGAAGTAAAGAAATGGTTCAAAACCCTTCCAAATGGAGGAATTTCTACCTATCAGAGGTTTGAAGAAGCCTTCCTAGCTAGATGGAAGGATGAACATAATCCTCTCCAGATTCCCACTCAGTATGAAAACACAAAGAAAACTAATGTTGATACTATCCAAGAATTCTCAGCTAGGTTCATGAGAGTGTACAATGCTATTACCGTGGACATCAAACCTCTTATGGGTGCAGCTAAAATTCACTATGCCAATTGTTTTGACAGTGGCTTTGCTCTCATGTTGAGAAAAAGGAGATCTGCTACCCTACCTGATATGTTAAATGTTGTAGAAGTAGAATCCAATTTGATGGCCTCTGGAAAAATGAACCACATAAGTGAATCTAAGAAAAAGAGACCTAATGAGGCATCCCAACCTTCTACATCCCAATCCATTGATACCAGGTTTTAGCAGATGATGAGAACTATAGAAAAAATGGTGGATAGGATCTCCCTTGATATTATGCCTCCTGCTAGAGAAAACCAAAATAACAATTATAGGAGACCCCCTGCCCCACATGGAATACCAAGGGAACCAAGGGATCCCAGAAATGCAGAGAATCATCCCATTAAACCACCTTTTGCCAAGAACCTAATAGCATGAGTAGAGGAAGATGGGTGGCCTGAAGATCAGATCCACCTTTTTTATCAGATGCAACCCAATTTCTATTTAACTAAAGAGGAACATGACCAATCATCTCTACAGTTAGATAGCAGCCTCAAGGAATCAGAATCCGAGCAATATCAAAAAGGGTTCCAGAATGCAATCTTTGAATTTCAAAGGCAACATAATTTGAGAAATAGGAAGGTAACAATAGACCAAGGAAAGGCCATTGCTGACCCATCTACTTCTCAACAACATAAAAGAGAAATACTTAGGAAGGGTGAGCCAAAGAATGTTACCTCTGATAAGGAAAATGAGAAAGGAAGAAAAGCTCCTAAAAAGGGCCCAGAAGGAAGGGATGAAAGTAATGTGAAAACCATAGAGAAGATTCATTCTTCTTTCAGTTTAGAAAATGAAATCTCTACAAAAAAAATATCAATTCCCTTGAATGAGTTGGTAAAAAACTCAAAGTATAAAGATCAGATTCTGAAAATCGTGAAGGGAGAGGAAGGAAAGCATCCTGATACTCTAAATTTGCATGATGATAAGCCCACCCTTTTGTTTGGCCGCCATGTTGAAAGTGCTCCAGATTATGAGGTTCCCCCTTTCTATATCAATATGAACATTCATGATCACATACTACATAATGCTATGTTAGATTCTAGGGCCTCACATAACCTCATGCCAAGATCAATGGTGGAAATTATAGGGTTAGAAATCACCAGACCCTATAAATATTTGTTCTCCTTTGATTCTAAAAGAGTCCAATTTTTAGGGTTGATTAAAGACATGATTGTATCACTAACACAAATACCTCATAATAATATAATAATGAATGTGGTAGTGGCTGATATTCCACCCAAATTTGGGATGTTATCTAGATCTTGGGCATCTAAATTGAAAGGAACTCTACAGATGGACATGTCTTATGCCACCATCCTTGTTTTTGGAGAAAACATAAGACTATACAGAGAGCATAGACTGTCCTATGTAGTAAGCAGTAAGAGAAAGCCTGATAATCATCCCATATTTGTTGTAGACACTGATATAGGCTCCTCAATTTTTTGTTATGATCTTGGTTTAGAAGAGAAAGGTGTGAAATTACCAATCTTCCTTAACCAAATGATAAATATGATAGTGAGAAATAGATACAATGCATTGACAGCTCAACAAACATAGAATACAGTGGTCAACAAATAGAGAAAGGCAGTGATGAGAAATCGAACTAGAAACAAAAGCTACAACCACAATCCAAAAAGAAAATCATCGGGTTATGAGATTTGATGGGGATGTGAACAAAGAAGGAGCTGGGGAAGGAGTATGGATCATCCCCCCCGGATGAAGAGAATAAATTCCCTAGGTTGCATTAATTCAAATTGATGTTTGACAGTTCAAATAATGTGGTAGAATATGAAGCCCTATTGTTGGGTCTGAGTACACTCAAAGATCTAAGAGCTAAAAATATCAAAGTTTATGGAGATGTAGAGTTAATAATCCAACAAGTAAATGGGATTTATGAAACAAAACATCCCAAAATTAGGACTTATAGGAATGTTGTGTGGGATATTTTGGATAATTTCTTCACATAACATAATATTTCTTTCATTCCTAGAGAAAAAACAAAACAATAGACATTTTGGCGAGCTCTGCTAGCAAATTTCAACTCCCAGCTTATCCCACCAAAACTTATATGATAAATATAAAGCATAGGCCCTCTGTTCCAGACAATACCAAACATTGGAAAATATTTGAATATGATCAACAGATAAAGAAATTCTTAGAGATGTTTGAAGAGTTTTCCAATACCCAGATTGATCAAGAGAACTATGCAAGTGATGAATGGGAACCTGATCCACCAGAGTTCTTAACAACATTGGGAGATAAAGATATTTTGCAGCTTAAAAGCAATTATATATCCAAAGGGTTTGTGCCATTGGAAACTTTTTTTGATGAAAATGATGTGGCCAAAAATCCTAAAGTGGATCCAAACCATAGTGAAGTGGAAGAATGTAATATTTGGGATGACGAAGAACCAAAAATTGTCAAGCTGTCCAAATCTCTAGCCCCAGGCACCAAGGTTGACTATGTTGATTTAATGAGAAAATTTTCTGATGTGTTTGCATGGTGTTATGAATATTTGAAAGAGTATGCTACATCTATCATACAACACACCATACCAGTGAAGACGAGTGAAAATCATTTCAAGCAGAAGATAAGAAGGATGAACCCTATATTACTCCCTCTGATAGAAAAAGAGGTGAAGAGACTATATGAAGCCAAAATCATAGTCTCACTAATATTTTCAAAGTGGGTAGCCAACATAGTCCTAGTAGGGAAGAAAAATGGGGAAATCAGACTGTGCATTGATTTCATAAATCTGAACAAAGTGTCCCTGAAAGACAACTACCCCCTGCCCAAAATGGACCACATTTTACAGAAAGTTGTAGGGGTAGAAAGGATATCCATGTTGGATGGATTTTCAGGGTACAATCAGGTTAAGTTACAGCCAGAAGATCAAGACAAGAAAACATTTACGACACCTTGGGGGACCTTCATGTATGCAAATATTCCTTTTCGTCTCTTGAATGCAGGAACTACATTTCAAAGAGATATGGACATAGCCTTTGCAGAAGAGAAAGATAAGTTTGTGGTTATCTACATGGATGACATTACTGTGTATTCCAAATCTGATGCTAAGCATTTAAAACATTTACATCAAGTATTTTCAAAATGCAGAAAAATTGGGATTTCTTTGAACCCCAAGAAGTCAAACTTTTCCATGCAAGAATTGAGTTGTTGGGTCACATAATATCCAAATATGGAATTAAAATTGACCCAGACAGAGTTAACACTATACAAAAAATTGAACTCCCAAGGAGTAAAAAATAAGTCCATTATTTTCTAGGCACAATAACTTTCTAAGAATATTTATTCCCAATTTTGCAGAGATCATGAGATCAATTACAAACATGCTTAGACCAGGCAAGAATTTGGGGACATAAAAAAGGAAATTGTTGAAGCACTTGTGCTGATCAGTCCTGATTTTGAGAAGGAATTCCTTATGTTTTATTTTTCCTCGGAGCAATATATAGCTAGAGTACTTTTACAAAAAAATCAGGAAGGGGATGAGCATCCCATAGCTTTCTTCAATAGATCTTTTAGAGATGTTGAGCTCAAATACAACATCATGGAAAAGCAAGCATATGCCATGATCAAAACTCTGAAATATTTCAGAGTTTATGTTTTGCATTCCCATGTTGTTTCTTATGTTCCTAATGTTGTTGTGAAAGATATATTGACACAACCTGATCTAGAGGGTAGAAGGGCTAAGTGGATAGTTGTGTTATTGGAGTATGACTTGGATATCAAACCTAAAAATCTTATCAAAGGACAAGGACTGGCTAGGCCTATGGCTGAATCAAATTGGGATTATTTGAGTGTGAATTTGGTCTCACACATTCTAGAAGAAACCACTCAAGACCAATTGTTACATGTGTCAAACACATTCTTATCATCTCCTTGGTACTCCGATATTATTTATGTTTTGCAGAACTTACACGCACCCCACTAAGATGAATAAAAGCAAAGCTAGGTCAACAAAGATGAAGGAAAAAAAGTTTTTCATATTGAATGGAAGCCTTTATTGGAAAGAACTTGGAGGTGTCTTACTGAACTATATAATGAAAGATGAATCCAAAGTGATCCTAAAGGAATTTCACAAAGGTGTCTATGGGGGAATCATTACTGGAATGCCACTGTCAACAAAATTATTAGGGAAGGATTTTATTTTCCCACCATGTTCAATGATGCATACAAAGAAGTAGCCAGTTTCCATGAATGCCAGATCTTTGAAGGAAGGAGGAAGCTCTTTCCCTTTCCTTTAAAACCAAGCTCTGTAGAAGCCCCTTTCTAACAATGGGGGCTAGATTTCATTGGTGAAATTATTCCAAACTCCTATGGACAACATAGGTGGATATTGACTGCCACAGATTATTTCACCAAGTGGATTGAAGCCATACTAACCAGAAAAGCCACATACATAGTCATCATAAATTTTCTCGAGGAAAATATCATGTCAAGGTTTGGTTGCCTTATTAAAATAATCACTGAAAATTCCCAAGATTTCAAGTCCAAGAAAATGGTCAAATTTTGCAATGATTTTCACATCAAATTGGGCCATTCTACTACTTAATACCCCCAGGGAAATGGATTAGCTGATTCTTCTAAAAAAATCTTGGTCAGGATCATTAAGAAGTTGTTGCAAGAAAACAAAAGGTCTTGGCATACCAAGTTGACCTTTGCTCTGTGGGATGATAGAATCACCTCCAAGAGATCCATTGGAAATTCACCTTTCAAATTGGTATATGGAACATGTTAGGCAGAAATATTGTCGTTTAATGCCATTGTAGTATTCGCCCAACCATTTAATTTGTCAATCTGAGGTTCGTAGGCTTACGAAGCACATGCAAAGTATATGCAGGACTGAAGTTAAATTAAGCTAATCTAACCCCCCTTTGCTAATTGCTAATTGTTAATCTAATCCCCCCCTTAAGCTAAAACGCACAACTGCTAATCTAATGTTGGAAGATGAAACACACGGCTGAAAGTAAATTGCATAAAAGAAAAACAACATATGAAGAACAACAAGACAACACATGTGAGCTCACATTAACAATAAGGAAATCTTAATTTACAAGATAAATCATGAAAGCATCAAAACTAAGATTATGAACAAAAGCTGAGAATCCCCTTCTCCATATTACAAATTCAATACTAACTTCTACAATTTGAGACTAATATCCTCCTAATATATGATTAATATACATCTCCCCAAAATGAAGAGAGAGCACTCTCTCTTTTATACATGAATTTCTTTGAGAAGGAGATAACCATCTCATAATGATAGATCCATTATTCTCTCAACCACTCTCAAATAATTTGCTATTATTACAAAATATGATCCATTCAAATCCTCCACATGTCTCTCACAAATTCTCCACATGTTTCTCATACATCCTAAATAAGATATGCCAACCAAATCTCCATGATCCTCTCCTTGGAATATTCTTTGAATAACTATCTCCATGAAGTGGAGGAGATATTCGAGGAGTCTTTCTTTGAATTGATCCTTTCATATTCCTACACATTACAAAGCTCATCCATACTTGAGATATTAGTGAAAAACATGTTATTTTCCAATATTTAATCATAAATTCACTTATAATACTAAAATGAATAAATGGAAAATAATGAGATGAAACTCAAGTATATGTATGGAAATGGTATGATGAAAGGTTAATGGGACGATGAAATGTGAAGAATAGAAAAAGGTAAAGTGGATGAAAATAAGACATTTCTGAGTCCCAACATACTCCCCAATTGAACTTGTTGCATGTCCTCATGCAACCTTGCATTGATCTGCTTAAGAACTTTTGGCATATGAACTTTGGCTTTGCTTGATGAAGTCTTTTAAATGTTTCCAGGATGTGCATCACATGAGTAATAGCTGGAATTTTCTTATGGTTGGTTCTTGTGTAATAGCCATAAAGAATGTTGGTTCTTGTGTTAACAACATTTATTTCATGATGCGAAATGTATGAGTAACAGCTGGCATTTTCTTATGAATGCAAGGAATGGAGTAATAGCTGATATTTTCTTTTAAATGCAAGGAATGTGGGTTCTTGTGTAAACAACATTCATTTCATGATGCGAAATGTATGAGTAACAGCTGGCATTTTCTTATGAATGCAAGGAATGGAGTAATAGCTGATATTTTCTTTTAAATGCAAGGAATGTTGGTTCTTGTGTAAACAACATTCATTCCGTCATCTGTTTCCTTGCTGCAATAATTAAACCATACGCTCACTGGAAATAATAAGTCACCAACTATGTATAAGAAAGTGTCATTGTGCAGAAGAAAGCCTTTTCTTTATGAATCATGCCAATATGTGTATCAATGTGTATGAAGGAAAGTGCAATAGAGGAGTTGTCGGAAAAGAAATATTGGTGAATGGTAAATGAGTGGAATGATAGTAGCGAAATGATGATAGTGAACATAGTTCGGAGTTGCAGCTGTGAAATGGAAGGTTTGGAGGAGTATCAGCTGTGAAATAACAGCTGCTGGAGTAACAGCTGCGAAAGTAGGCAAATTTGGTGGAGTATCAGTTATTGTGCAGCAAACTTCCTGAGTTAATATCTCACAAAATACGATCTCGGTTTGGCTGAAATTTGGCAAGCAAGTTTTTGTAAGTCCAATGCATCTCCATACCAAAAATCAGAAAAACCCACATCATGGATTTCGAGAAAATTGCAAATTGGTTGTAGGTGATGATGGCTGTTTTTTCAAAATCCGTGCATTGGATTGAGCTAAAACTTGCCAATTTTGTTCATTATAATATTATCCACTCCCTATCCAAAAATCATTAGGATCCAATGTATGGTTTGTGAAATATACTCAATTCAAATTCTGCATTTTATATGAGGAATAGTATGCATATGAATAAATTGTCACAAAAGATTTCCTGTCCTCTGAAAATATGATTGCATTTGAGATCCTATAGAGTGTTCAACAACCTCTATCTCATCCTCCCCAACTGAATTAGTTGCATGTCCTCGTGCAACTCGGCATGGGTTATGAAAGTGAAAAATGAAATGGAGCGTGGTGAGGGAGTTTTCCAAATTATTCATTGCTAGCATGTAAGGAATTGCATTATTAAAATTCAGAAAACAACATACCTCCACTTACCCAAAGAGTAGATGAGCGATGCAATAGGAATGTATCTGCTGCTGCTAGATCGTGGAAGATGTCACTGCTGCAGGATCATGAAAATGTAACTGTAGATGCTGC
Source organism: Larix kaempferi (assembly GCA_027924585.1). Taxonomy (NCBI): domain Eukaryota; kingdom Viridiplantae; phylum Streptophyta; class Pinopsida; order Pinales; family Pinaceae; genus Larix; species Larix kaempferi. The sequence continues at coordinate 6,763,840 of BSBM01000129.1, read as the reverse complement.
TACGGATGTAACTGCTGTCACTACTGCAGGATCATAAAAATGTAATTGTATATGCTGTTGCAGCTGTAATTGGATCACGGTCAACGAAGGAATCGAAACTGCCACTGCTGAATCATGGAGAATGTGACTACTGCTGTGGCTGTAACTGCTATCACTGCTTCAAGATCATAAAAATGTAACTGTATCTGTTGCTGCAGCTATAACTGGATCATGAGAAATGTCTAAGGCAGAAAGTGGAACAATGGTACTCTCGCATAGTTGAAGTCATGTTGCTGTAACTGCTGAGAGAATCATGAAAAAGTGTATAGTCTTCACCCGCTACAAAACCTGATGGTACAATTATAGTCATACGAATAAGTGTGTCGATGTCGAGCATGAAAAGAATTCATTGGATTTACCGGCCATCGATGAATGTCGTTAACCAATGCGAGGCAAACTCACCATTGATGTCAATGAGTGCCAAGATACCTGAGTACATCTTGCAAAGTGTGAATAGATGTGCTGAGGTCGAGCCACTTGCAAGATATGACGATCAAGGGACATTGATGTATTCCCATGATTGTCATCAAGAGAACTTGCCATTAAGGCATGCAAGCCTCCAGGTACTCAAAAAGGAACTCTAGTCTATATCCTAGATAAGGTGATGAGGTCGATGGGGAAAGACTTGTTGAAAGGTAGGCCTTAAGGAATCCCACATCAGTCAATGCGAGTTTTTACAAAAAGATTGTTAGGACTATAGGAAAGATCTCAGTAGCAACAATGCTTATGGCAAGGGAATGTAATTATGGAGAGGGAACTGGATGTTCTTATTCAGAAGGCAAACTAAAATGGAAAAAAATGAACTGAAAAAGATAAAGGGATGTATGCAACTCAGAAAGATAGGCCTATGTGAAGTCATGATAGATAAGGCAATCGAAAATGGACTTCACATGAATGACTAATGTGCTTTGAAGGAGAGATGTGGGTATGACGCCAAAGGGTTTATGAATGGTTTCTGTGTAACAACAAACGTCATGATATTTATGATGAGTAACAGCTCCTTCAAGCTGTCTATCAAAGCATGTTTCTCAAAAACAAATTATGTGATTCTTGAAAAATCACTTCAGCAACAGAATGCGACCGTCTCTGAAACCTGTAAAATGTGAGTACTAATCCTGCAATCGAAACTTTGTGAGAGCATCATAAAATGTGAAATGCAGGAATAAGTATCAATGCAAGAAAATAAAATGTAGTTGTACATGTTGCCTGTGCTAGTTTCGCCATTAATTGCTATCAAAGCGACTTGAGAAAAACAAATGAGCGTTAAGCATAAAAGCATGTGTTGATTACTGTTTCCAGGAATTTATTGAAATGTCCATTTGCAAAAAAAAATTATTTTTATAATTTTTATTTTTTAAAGCTTTTCATGGTTTTATAATTTTTATGGTTTTTGTTTTATTTTGATAATACACACCGAAAGAAAAATGCAAAATTTTTTCTAAAGGAAAACAACAAACAATCTTACTGTCTCAGCTTCATCAAATTTTCCCATGTGCATGAGTAACAGTTTGCTGATACCTGTCACTAAAGTTCTAGAATTCAAGCTTTGAAAATTGTGCCAAGTATGATCCTCATCGATTGCTGCATTGATTTCAAATGTTTTTCTTGCATGATCAGTCCTGTGTATTGTCAAATTCAGATCATACATCTCTAGTGCAAGAAATAACAATCCGGGATCAAATACATTCAATCTGGGTATATGCATTCATCACACACAAAATAGAGCATTCTATTTGGCGAAACAACTGTCCATTGGAGATTTCATTATTTCCCTGACCCCTTCTCCGAGTCCACGATTTCAGCAAAAGAGCTTGCCAAAAACACACTCAGACCGCAAGTCCTATTACGTGCCCTTCTAAAATGAATATGACAGTGAGGAAATTTCAAAGCGGTCCTTGTAATCCGGTGAAGATTGTATATTAGCTTGTAGTGCCGAAATTTCAAGGCTTCAACCTTGTGGAACTCCAGTATCAATTCCATCAAACAAAAGACAATAATTGCAACAATAAATAAGCTTCTTTTATTTTTGACAAAAATAAACAGGCTAGGGAAAAAATGCGCAGGTAAAATATCCACGCTTGGAATCACATATCAACTGGATTAAAATTTAGACCTGGCGATAGACTCTCCTGTTAATTTCACTCTCAATTTGATTAGAATTCTGGAAACAGTAGTTTTAGATAAAGGCGGTTCGTGAATCTTGGAGCATAGAATTCTCTGCAACAAATAGCAATCTGGAAATAAACACCAACGTCGATCCTGAATAGAAAAACTTGCTGCCTGCAAAAAAAAACATCGATCATAGATGCCAAGAGCATAAATATGTCATGAAAATTTTATTGTTTCTGCCCTCCAAATTGTTCATTCTGCTACCAAAGTTGACACAGGAATAATGGTATTGCCGAATGACTGCTCCACTCCATAATAGATGATTACATAAATTTCTCTTAGGAGAATGAGAAATCGAACCCCCAACTTGTGATCTGTAATAGCTGTGTTCAGTTATAACTGCTAACAAATTTGATAATGTGAAACACGGCCTTAACTATAGATCTAGAAATTATATGTTTAGAGAACCGAATGTATATCCCAAACCGTTGCTTTGTTTGGCGATTTCCTCACGATTCAGGTAATTTAGGCCGTTGTGCACAAAACCCATGTTCCGGATTTTTGAGATTCGTTTTCAGCTGCCCGTAAATTGAGACGCGAATCAAGGTGTTCTTATGTGGCATGCATTTTTGGTTAATGTCGTTTGATCATGCGCTGGAGGCTGCCATCAATGCTGCTACTGTTAATAAACCATCATCATAAATATAGTGGAGAAATCAACGCCTTCCTCCCACAAAACATTATTGAGATTGTTGTAGGATTATTCGATTCCCTTCCATTTTGATGAAGCTACAACCAACTCACTTAACTACCCAGGTTTAGTAATGATTGATTTTCTTGGGTGTCTTTCTCCATGATTGAGATTTTTCTACAACTATCAATGAGATGAGCATGTCACCATTTGGTTGAGATGCTTGCCGAGCTGGCCGAGAGAGCTAATTGTTCCATTTCTTTATTCCAGAGGAGGAAAGATCAGAGGCATTGAATCTTGAAGCTTGGGAGTCGAGTGATTAAATTATTTCATGTCGCTGTGTTTTGTTTGCAGGTTTAGGTATAAATTAAAGCGTTTCATTCAACCTCCAATTTAGTTTTATTCAGAGTATGCCACTAACAGTTCTTGTGTGCAGGTCAAAGGATAAAAATGAAGAGCCATAACAAACCGAAGGATAAATGCACCGCTAGGTTGAATTTGAGGTTTGAAGGATATAGGCAAGTCAAGGCTACTCCAACAAAAATAAACCAAACCGAAATAGAGTTCGAGTGGCTGAAATAGTCAGATAAAGTTAACAAACATGAAATTCTGCACATGCAAATGGACGAGAAGCTTATAGGCGTGACACTGTTTCAGCTTGGAGTCGTGATGTTCAGCTTGGAGTTGCAGCTATTATAAATTTAGCGACTGTTTTGGCTTAGAATGAATTTGCCACATGAATTTGCAGGCTAGTTTTATTTTTACAAATTGATTTTTTTTTTTTTGCAAATGGAGATAATGATTTACAAATTTAAATATGAAATCAATTAAGCATGTTTTCAAAACATTAAATTATTCATTCATGAAAACATTAAAAACATCCTACTTTTTTATCCTTGCGATCGCACGAAGCGTGGAGGAGAGCATACATATTGAAAACAAAAAAAACTGAAAATAAAATCCTACCTACTCTACGCTAATTAAAATTCAGAAATGTAGCTAGGGTTTTCACCCTAGCTTGTGCAAATGAGCACCTACTAAGGAGAAGGGACTTCTTAGTAGCAGTTCAGAAAAATAGTAAATGAAAGACAATACAGTAAAATGGTAGTTATTCTAAACATGTGCATAAAACAAAAAAGATAAGATAATAAAAAGGGTTTTTGTATGGATTATACCTCCAATGTGAAGGTTGGTGAAGCCTTTGTAGCAGTCCAAGAGGGTTGCTTCCAAGTTTTCAGTTTTGCTCCTTTCTCTTTCTCCAAAGGGATTTGGAAATGGGCCAAAGGGGCACTCAAATGTGAAAGTAGCTCAAGGGTGAGCTAGGGTTTCAGGAGTGATTTTGGCAGAGTAAGGGTGTGGTTGACTGTGGATATGAAATGAGGGGCCTCCATCACCTATTTATAGGTTTTTAGTGGTGGAGTGCTGGCCCATGGTTTTGGGCACCATATGGTTTAGATCAGCTGTATAGGGTTTTTGCTTCCTTTTTCCCTCTTTTTCCTCTTTTTTGTATTTTTTTATTCCCTTTTTAGAGGGTTTTTGCTATTTGGGAGGAATTTTGGATTATTTTGGGGGAAAAAGGGGTTTTTTGGCCTTTTGGAGGCTTTTTAATGGGATTTTAAGGTTTTGGAGGCAAATATGGTAGGAAATATAGACAAATGAGTCATGTAATGGGGCAGATGAGGTAGTGAGAACTTTTTGGGTGTTAATAGATTGCCCCCTGATGTGTGAGGGCAGGAGCTCATCGGATGGCCGATAGACATCATAAGTCTTTGATGGTTTTCCTGGGGTGTGGAGAGGAGAAGAAACGAACTAGAGCCCGGAACAATGGTCCCGAACAAACTACAAAAACTGAAAGTACATGACCTCAATAATGAATGAGGAAGAATCTGAACATATGGATGAGGCGGGCATTCCCATGCTCGTACCAAGATATAGAACAATAACAAGAGGGTCCAAAAACTGGGGACCGAAAATATACATGGCCTCAAATAATGAATGAGGAAGAATCTCAATGTATGGACGAGGCAGGCATACCCATGCTCGTATCAAGATACATAAAAAATAACTGAGGCACGAAAAAAGGGGGACCTGGAAGATACATAGAGAACCACTGTGTACATCATAAGGGTCTAGAGGGGACACAAATCTGGGACATACTGCTGGGTTAACCATGTCTAAGCTAGAGAACTGATACACTGGAATAACAATAGTGTTGCTGAGTGGGGTACCAGAGGAACTGATGAGCTTTTGGATCATAGTGACGGGGAGTCATACCCTCAATGGTACACTGAACTGGGTACTCAAGGAAGCATATAATTGGATGGCTTCCGAATACAATCGCCAATGCAACCCAGACATCCACAGGAACATATAACTGGGCGTTCTGAAGTGACTCACCAATGTGCTAGATTCGGGGGAAATCCGGGGTCTTCGACCAATAACTGAAGGGATATAAACCCTGCACGATTCTCAATGATGAGATCAAGGTGTTGAAGTCGAGCATGTGAGAAACAACCACTCGGAGAGGCAATGATGACTCCTCTCAAAATGGTCCATAGGAACTCACCACAGATGGTGATGGGTGCAAGGCGCAGGGAGCTCTGGGTCTATCCTCTGGAATAGAGGGGCTGTCGTCGACAGAGGGAGACCTGCAACTAGCAAGGCAATGATGTTTCCTTGATAGGAGCGCGAGGTGGAGAGCCGAAGTGTGATAGTACTGATGGTAGGACTAACATACTGTGGGGGATAATTGGGCAAGTAGAGTGGGTGGACTCAAACTTCCTTTGTTCAGAGTATGATGGCGGGGATGATCGGGCATCATATGAAACTGACTGGTGGGAAAGGGATCATAGCTGTAATGGATCAAGGATAGTGACTGGGGTGAGTGGTACTCAAGTTGGTGGAAAGTGGTAGGAGACTGCAGAATACTCTGAACAAAGGCGACCTTACTGGGGGTGCTGTCGAGATGATCGATCATAGTGCTAAGTGGCACGGGGGGACTTCTTCATGGGTTAAGGAACTAGAAGAAGTGTGTGTAAAATGGTACTGTCGTGTGGATTTATACGATCCCAGGACAATTCATGCTCGTGATTGCTTTCAATTTTAAGGAGTCTGAAAGCGATAAGAAGAGTCTGAAATAATGGAATGGTACCGTCATGTGGATTTGTACGAGCCCAGGACGGTGCATGCTCATGGTTTCTTTAAATTTTAGAGAGTCTGAAAGCGATAAGAAGACTCCAGGGGGTTTCTTTTTCGTGTGTTAGTCTCCAAGGCCCGAAGAAGCATAAAAGGATGCAATGAAGAACTCTTCTAGCCGATGTGACTAGAGTATTCCTTTTTCGTAATTAGTCTACCATGTCCGAAAAAGGGTTAAACTTATACCAGATAGACGCCCTTTCAGGTACTTTAACGAGCATGAAAGGAAGCAAGATTGCTCGACGATCTTTTCATTGTTTTAGGAGTTATAAAAGAGCTTAACAGAAACTCCCTAAGTGCTTTTTTCGTAAAGGACTTGTCCGGCTCGAAAAAGGGATAAAATTATACCGAACAAAAGGAATGGTCAGGCAAGGAGGAAGTGCTCAATCAAGGAACATTGATGATGACCAAGAACGAGGGTAGGGGGAAAACTTGGAGGGCCTCCTTGTGGGATAATGAATGGTGGAAAAATAATGAAATAATTGCAGTATGAAAGGAGTGAATGGCTCATGTAAAAAGGTGGAACAATCCGACGGCGGTCGATGTGGCGCGTAAACTGAGGCAGCAAGGTGTCGGGACACAGTGTTGAAACTGTAACTAGTGAGAGCGAGAAATGACCTCATGCATCATCACGAGCTCGGAAAAATGAATACAACGCTATATAAAAAGCATCGAAAATGGAGAACGGTCGAAGTGGCACACAAACCGAAGCGACGGGGGGCGTTTTGGAAAAAATACCTGAAAAAAAATCTGGGGGTGAGAGCGAGAAATGATCTCAAGCATCATCACGGGCTCGAAAAAATGAATCCGATGATATGAAAGATATCAAACACGGAGAGCAGCCGAAGTGGCACGCAAACCAAGGCAACTAGTGGTGTCTAGAAAAAATGCTCAAAAAATGATGGGGAAAAAATAAGAAAACAAGTTGACCATCATGATGGTCTCGTCGTGCTGATTCCAGTGGTGGAAATGGTTCGAAAAATGGACTCCGTATGGGTTCAGAATGGCCAAAACAAGAAAAAGTCAACGGACTATAAATAGTAAGTGGGTCCAACATGACAAGTGTCATTTGGACTTATTGACTTTGACTAGTGATCAGAGTGGACCAGAGCTGAGTTGGTGTTTATGGACGATCCAACTGGTGGTTTGCAGATCCGGGAGTTACAGGTATTCTGATAAACTCTTACCTGCATTTTCATTGGGTTCGGGGGAGTAGTGGGTCCCAGGGGATTTTTTGTACGGTCCACGTGGGGGTGGACCGCGGGTTTATGGGGTGGAACCGTGGTCGGGGACCGCGGGTTCCAGGGTGGATCATGCGGACGGGGACCGTGAGGTTTGGGTTGGAATACGCGGTTCGGTACCGCGAGTTCCTAGGATGGACTCACGGTTCGGGACCGCACGTTTGGCTCCTACAGGCGCAGCCCCGTACCGCGACTGTAGCCCTGATAGCCGCGATTGGAAACCGCGGCAAGGGTCCCTAAAGCCGTGATTGGGATCGAGCTGTTAGGGTTTCACCCCGGGGGGGGAATGGTTACTTCTTTGACATGAGTCTGATGAGTTTGCCTTATGTGATTGACAAGATGTCGTTGGTGCTTTGGAGAGAGAGGGATGTCCCGGATGACATAGTGGATGTCATCCGGAGGGATCAGCATGTGCGGTCTACATTGGGGTTGTGCGGGCTGCTGAAGTTCACACAAGTTCCTATGATGCGTTCAGCAGCGCTGTTGCTAAACCGATTAGTTATATTTTGGGAGCCAGACATTCATGCATTCAGGGTGCAGGGAGAGAGGGTGGATCTCACCCTCGTAGATGTATACTTCTTGACGGGGTTTCCCTGTCTGGGTAGGGTGGCAGATACACAACCACGAGTATCCGCAGATGTGGATATGGAGGATATGTTGGAGCGGTACTATGTTCCCGAGGCTAGGGTGCAGATGAATGCACTCCTGGTGGTGGACCTGCAGGAGCCAGCAGTACAGGAAATTGCGGTGTGTGTGGTTCGAGTTTTGGGGTCCCAATCACCTGAGAAGGTGTCCGGGGGCCAGATGCAGCTGGTGGAGCGGGTGCTGGATGGTATATATTATGCCTGGGGCCAGATGTTCCTCACTTGTGTTCAGCGGCAGCTGACATCGATAAAGGAATCTGGAAAGGGATTCTATTATGGATCCTTTCTGTGTGCCTTCTTCATGGAGTGGATACCTACACTGCGGTCGCAGGTGCTGGTCAGGGTAGGAGGACTGAGGGAGCCACGCATGGTGTGGTGGGGAGAAATGATGTGCCGACGGGGTGGCGCTGAGGTTGGGAGATACTTGTCATGTCCCAAATTTGGTATTGGGTCACAATGGCCTAATCACATTGGCTCTATTCATTAGAGTTTGTCAAATTGATGCTAAAGGTCAAATAATTGCCAAGGAGGAAAATTACTAGTTTCCTAGGTTTGGGGTGGAAGCTTTGGGATTTGGAATAATGGGGATAATAAATGATGTTTGAACATTAGAATGGAATAAATATTTAATAAAGGAGATAAATAAATATATACAAGTGAAAATCAAAGTGGCATTTCATGATGAAGACACATGGAGGAAGTGGGACCCACATATGGCTAGATTTCCCCACTACATTTGGCATCATTCTCTCACCAATTCGAATTCAAGGTGAATGGTAACATACTTGGGGGAGTCCAAAAGGTATTATTCATTGCATGACTTATCCAAGGTCGAAATATAGAGGAAGAGTAACTCCCATGGAAGAGGAAGAGGCAATTTGGAGCTAGTGAGACACTTGGGCTAGATTCCCTAGCTCTATGACAACAATGATGAAGATGCTATGACACCTATGACACAAATCAGACCTGAAGGCTGACATATGACATATATGACATGTCAGGGCTAAAAATAGACTCCAAGAGGGCGCTCAAGGGTGTTAGGGCAGCTAAGATGCTTCCACATGTGATTTGGTGGAAGTGGGAGACTAGGAATTGTTGTACAAGTGGCGTTCTTTGGAATCTCTTCCCAACTTGAGTTGGCATGAGTCTCTTGGAAGGAATTCGACCCATGGAGGACATTAGAAGTTTATAAATGTCAATAACAAAGAAGGAAACCAGCTTTTGATCATTTGTAGAATTTGCAATTGCATTTGTGAAGAGGGAGAGCTAGTGGATGACTAGTTTCTTGCCTTAGCCAATTTCGAGGGTGAAAGATTCCCATCCAAGTTGGTAATTGGAAAGGCCATTCAGACCTTTCATTTGGAGCTTTAATGGAGTCTTTATTTGCAGGTGTAAGCTACAGGGCGGCTCATGGTTTCTTCTATTGCAGCTCACTCCTTCAACCATTTCCGGTTTTGATGGCATATTCTTGATCCTTGAGGGAGGGCGTTTTTGGTGAGCTATTGTACTCTTTGGGGAAGATTTTAATGCCCCATTTCTTTTTTAATATGAATTAAATACTCTGTTATTCATCTCCAAAAAGTTTCAGGTCGAAATTCCAAGTAGAAATGTATAAATCTCATTTTTAATGGAAGAACAATGTCATTTCCCCACTACCTTGTTGTGAGCCAATGTATTGATGATGATTTCGAATGAATGGATGATTATCTGATATATTTGTGATCAATATACTGCCATGGATGTCTTCTACAAGTTTCATGTACTGTACTTGAGCATTTGAAGCATTTTTACTCAGTTTAGTTGTATTGGGAGGTGAAATAGTGCCATTTCCCCAAGGGTCGAATTAGGGATTTTTGCAGTTGAATGGGAGAGGGTGAGAACAGTTGTAATAATCCATTAATGGTGCATATGAGACTTTAATAACATACTTAACACATTACATACCTCTGTTCAGAAATTTGAGTGGGTTTGGAGGCACTTGGGAAGCCATTTTCATTGATTACCTCAGGGGGATTTGAACCCCAAATTACTAGTAAAATTGCATACTTGGTCCAGAATCTTAAGAGAGTTTGCAGAGGTCTTTTGGTGGCCATATGTTATCCCTGAAAATCATATTCAATTCCTAATATCATTCATAAACCTTCCTTGAAGATTTGAAGGCATTTGGAGTCAATTTGAGACCTAGAGACCAATACTAGTCAAAGGGAAATCACTAGTAAAGTTACCTACATTGACCAGAATTGGAAGAGTATTTGCAGAAGTGTTTTAAAGGTACAAAGACATCCTTGAAACCAATATTTATGTTCTAATATCATCCATATACCTTCTCAGAATATTTGGGATCATTTGGGGCAAATTTGGGACCTAGAGATCGAAATTAGTCCAAGGTCGAACCAAGGAAAAAAGTGGAAAATTGCAATTTTAATAAAATTCCTAACAAGGGACATTACAGTGGTATCAGAGCATGGTCTTGGCACCTGATGTGGTAGAACATTAATGAATACCAGGAGTCAAATAAATAAGCCACCACCCTTAGAAACTGAAACTGGATGTACTTTGGTGAAAGGGAAGAAGTAGGAGAAGAAGTGCATTCATTGGTCACCATGAGTAAGGATGAGAAAGGAACCTTAAAGGAGAATGAGGAGTCTAGGAAATTACTTGAACCATCCTTTGAAGACAAGTGGAGACAATACTTTCAAGAGTTCAGATTGTTGCTTAGTGGAATTGGAAGCAACTGGGAAAAAGTAATGAGCAATGGTTCTCTTTTCAAGGAAAAGGATGAAACAATTTATGCCACAAAAGAGGAAACTAATGTAATTGTGGAACATGAGGTACATGTTGATATGCAGGTTCTTGAAGATACTACACTAAAACAAGAAGAAGGACAAGCACTTGTCCTTGTTCAAAGGGATTATGAGTTGCCTCATGGAGAGAGTTGCAAAGCCTTGGAAGAGGTACATGATTTCACAATAGTTGGACCAACCAATTATGGAGAAGATGAATTAAATATTTCAATGGGTAAGAGTTGTAAAGAATTAAAGTTGGTTCATAATTCCTCACCCCACACTTCTTTTCCAGCCACATCACTTTGGGATGAAAATTGGGTGAAAGGTTTTTTCCTAGTGGTGCCACATGAGGGGTATGAAACTCCTACCTCTCCTTTTGATGATGACATGAATAGAGCACCTCATTATTTAGAATTGCAGCAGCATATTGCTTTACCTTATGATGATACATATCCTCATGGATGTATGGATGAGACTTCTTTGAGTCCTTTGAATTCTCCTTGTTTTTCCTACTCATTATTTGGTTCAGATTTTAGTGGAGATTCTTCATTCACTTCTTGGATGAAAGAATGCATGGCTGAATATTTTGATGCATATCACATTCTCTTGGAGCAGCACTATTGGACATGGGATCCTCACCTATGTCATTGGAGCAGATTTGATGGGTCACTTGAAGATTGTATGCACTTGGAAAATGGTGGTCTACATGCTTGGAGAATGCATACAAGAAAATGGGATCCATGAATCCTCTTATCTGATGGTATGGGTTGGAGAGCACTTTTAATTGTTAGGGTGCAATACAAGCAATGGGACCCTGGAATAATTTTTATCTCATTGGTTTCATATTTTTTTGGGGAAGCAAGCAGTATGGGAGATGGATTCCCCACTTAATAAAGTGATTTTAATCAGAGTAGTGCAGCAGCAAGCATGGTGGTTCCTCTCTAAAATCTTCATGGAAACTCAAAGACTCAAGGTTGGGCAATTCAATGGCAACTTCAAAGAATTATACAGAAAGCAGGTTCTTCAACACCCACATTTAAAATTGCTTGAGGACAAGCAATATTGGGAAGGGAGGATTTGTCATGTCCCAAATTTGTTATTGGGTCACAATGGCCTAATCACATTGGCTCTATTCATTAGAGTTTGTCAAATTGATGCTAAAGGTCAAATAAATGCCAAGGAGGAAAATTACTAGTTTCCTAGGTTTGGGGTGGAAGCTTTGGGATTTGGAATAATGGGGATAATAAATGATGTTTGAACATTAGAATGGAATAAATATTTAATAAAGGAGATAAATAAATATATACAAGTGAAAATCAAAGTGGCATTTCATGATGAAGACACATGGAGGAAGTGGGACCCACATATGGCTAGATTTCCCCACTACATTTGGCATCATTCTCTCACCAATTCGAATTCAAGGTGAATGGTAACATACTTGGGGGAGTCCAAAAGGTATTATTCATTGCATGACTTATCCAAGGTCTAAATATAGAGGAAGAGTAACTCCCATGGAAGAGGAAGAGGCAATTTGGAGCTAGTGAGACACTTGGGCTAGATTCCCTAGCTCTATGACAACAATGATGAAGATGCTATGACACCTATGACACAAATCAGACCTGAAGGCTGACATATGACATATATGACATGTCAGGGCTAAAAATAGACTCCAAGAGGGCGCTCAAGGGTGTTAGGGCAGCTAAGATGCTTCCACATGTGATTTGGTGGAAGTGGGAGACTAGGAATTGTTGTACAAGTGGCGTTCTTTGGAATCTCTTCCCAACTTGAGTTGGCATGAGTCACTTGGAAGGAATTCGACCCATGGAGGACATTAGAAGTTTATAAATGTCAATAACAAAGAAGGAAACCAGATTTTGATCATTTGTAGAATTTGCAATTGCATTTGTGAAGAGGGAGAGCTAGTGGATGACTAGTTTCTTGCCTTAGCCAATTTCGAGGGTGAAAGATTCCCATCCAAGTTGGTAATTGGAAAGGCCATTCAGACCTTTCATTTGGATCTTTAATGGAGTCTTTATTTGCAGGTGTAATCTACAGGGCAGCTCATGGTTTCTTCTATTGCAGCTCACTCCTTCAACCATTTCCGGTTTTGATGGCATATTCTTGATCCTTGAGGGAGGGCGTTTTTGGTGAGCTATTGTACTCTTTGGGGAAGATTTTAATGCCCCATTTCTTTTTTAATATGAAGTAAATACTCTGTTCTTCATCTCCAAAAAGTTTCAGGTCGAAATTCCAAGTAGAAATGTATAAATCTCATTTTTAATGGAAGAACAATGTCATTTCCCCACTACCTTGTTGTGAGCCAATGTATTGATGATGATTTCGAATGAATGGATGATTATCTGATATATTTGTGATCAATAAACTGCCATGGATGTCTTCTACAAGTTTCATGTACTGTACTTGAGCATTTGAAGCATTTTTACTCAGTTTAGTTGTATTGGGAGGTGAAATAGTGCCATTTCCCCAAGGGTCGAATTAGGGATTTTTGCAGTTGAATGGGAGAGGGTGAGAACAGTTGTAATAATACATTAATGGTGCATATGAGACTTTAATAACATACTTAACACATTACATACCTCTGTTCAGAAATTTGAGTGGGTTTGGAGGCACTTGGGAAGCCATTTTCATTGATTACCTCAGGGGGATTTGAACCCCAAATTACTAGTAAAATTGCATACTTGGTCCAGAATCTTAAGAGAGTTTGCAGAGGTCTTTTGGTGGCCATATGTTATCCCTGAACATCATATTCAATTCCTAATATCATTCATAAACCTTCCTTGAAGATTTGAAGGCATTTGGAGTCAATTTGAGACCTAGAGACCAATACTAGTCAAAGGGAAATCACTAGTAAAGTTACCTACATTGACCAGAATTGGAAGAGTATTTGCAGAAGTGTTTTAAAGGTACAAAGGCATCCTTGAAACCAATATTTATGTTCTAATATCATCCATATACCTTCTCAGAATATTTGGGATCATTTGGGGCAAATTTGGGACCTAGAGATCGAAATTAGTCCAAGGTCGAACCAAGGAAAAACGTGGAAAATTGCAATTTTAATAAAATTCCTAACAAGGGACATTACAATACTTCACCCAGGAGCTCTACCTTCAGTGGTTGCAGATGCCTCTGACACTGGATGATTATCCATATAGAGATATGGACTACACCGGGGATCCAGAGGCATCACGGCCACCAGGGAAGGCATGGGGACCAGATGGTACGTACTGATTTGCTTGATTGTTGTTGATGTCAAGTCTTGTGTATGATAGGTTTTTGATATGCTGTTACTGACTGATGTATGATCTACAAATGTTGGCCCGAGACCACCACCAGGAAATGTAGCGCGCAGGGGGAATGTGGCGGTACCAGCCCTACCAGGCCGAGGGGAGGTGCGTCGACAGGACGCTGAGGGGACTCTGGAGTCCATACGGATGCTTCTGGATCAGTTGCTAGTTGGAGTGACTGATGATGGGTGGAAGGATGTGGATCCGGAGGTGATTCAGGATTGTTTGAGGGCACCACGGGAGTTTCGATCGATCGCGATTCGGGTGGCTATTTTGGCGGATAGGGGTCGGGCACAAGAGCCTGCAGGGGATGAGGAGCTGTCGGAGGACGAGTGGGGTGAGGACTTAGAGGAAGCTGATGTAGGAAGTGACGGAGGGTATGACTCTCAGTAGGGAGTGCAGGGGACTCCCCCCCGATTTTGTAGCTACGGCATGTATTCTATGAGGCGTATTGATGTATAGATATTTTTTGTATAGCTGAGTACGGGGTTACTCAGGACATGTGTAGCATATTGATGTTTATTTATATATATATATATATGCACATGGATGCACCTTTTTGTGATGATGATTTAGTGTACGCACGTGGATGCGCTTATGGTTTGTTATATGTTTGTACTGCACGTGGATGCAAGTAGTATAGGATGATGCACACATGGATGCCCCTATATAGTAATGTGTTTTTATGGTATTGCACATGGATGCAAATGTTTATGTGATGATAGGCATGTGGATACCCCTGGCAATCTTTTTGGATTTTTATATATTTTTGATGAGATGTTATGGGATGATGATGCATGATGGAGGTTTTACATGGTGTGATTGATGTGCCAATCTAGGATGTTGTTAGCCATTTGATCTGCAACACTATTTTGAGCTCTTGGAACATGGGTGAATTTTATGGATTCAAATTGTCGGTTGAGTTGTTTTGTGTGCAGGAATTTTCTAAAAAGGCAGGGATCATGCACCTGATAGCAGTTGCTGAGCTGGGAGACAAGTAGCTGGGAGTCAAGGAACACATGAAGGTGACATATGCCCATCTGGAGGGCAGCAGTCAGGAGGCCGGTCACAGCATCATACTCCGCCTGGTTATTGGTAGCAGCGCCTATACATATTCCGTCAAGGTGAATCAATTCATGTGAAGGGGAATATAAGACCCATGCTACAAAAGCCAGGTTTTGGAGACCAGCGGCTTGCTCCATCAGTGAAGCCAATGTAATGAGGTGGAATATGGTTCATCTGTGATCATGCAAAAATGATGAATGTAAGATTGCGGTAAAAAAGGTAAAAAACAAAAAGAGAGCAAACTGTACAATATGGACCAATGGGGGTCGCGGGTTTATTTAGGGAAAAAAGCATTTAAGATTCAACCCATTATGGGGGTTGCGCAAAGGGTGGCCTTCTGAGTCAGTTAAAATGTATGCCCCATTGCCGAGGTAGGTATGCACAATGTAAGGGCCTTGCCACATGGATTCAAACTTTCCTTTACCAGTTTTGTCATGGGCTTGGTCATAGGCGAGGATGAGGTCCCCTTCACGGAAAGTTCGAGGGTGTACATGTTTGTCGTAACTAGCTTTGGAGTGGTTCTTGGCGGCTTCAATTGTCTGGAGAGTGGCATGATGGTCTTCATCAGCTTGTTCTAGTGATAGCAGACGTTGCTCAAGTGGGGAGGTGTCTGGGAGAATCTTGACGGTGATGTGCAAGGCAGGTATCTGACACTCGATGGGGTGGACAGACTCTACACCGTGAACTAAATGAAACGGGGTAAAATCGATGGCAGTTTTGGTGGATGTACGGTAATCCCATAAGGCAAGGAACAACATGTGGTGCCAATTGGACTTATACCGGTCAATAGTGCATTGGAGGATGGTTTTTAAAATTTTGTTAATGGCCTCTACTTGGTCGTTCCCTTGGGGGTAGTAAGCAGAGGAATACTGATGTTCAAACTTCAGTAGGGTGGATAACTCACGCCAAAGGGAATCTTTGAAGTGTGAACCATGGTCTGAGACCAACTGTTTGCGGACCCCGAATTGAGTGATAACATGGTTAAAAAAGAAATGGGCAACGGTGTCAGCTTTACAATTGAAGGTGGGCATGGCTTCAGCCCATTTGGTGAATTAATCGACGGTGATAATGATGTACTTATGGCCGTTGGTAGATGGGGGTTTACATTCCATGAAGTTGATGGCCCACTTACAAAAGGGGCCAACGGTGACGACTGGGTGTAACGGAGCGGGTGGTGTCTGGGCCTTGGGGGCAAAAAGTTGGTAATTATGGCAATGTTTGACCGTTGTGATGCAGTCGAGGAAGAGTGTAGGCCAGAAGTATCTGGCGCAGATGACCTTTTGGGATATGGCCATTCCAGAGAAATGTCCGCTGCAAGCACCACTATGACAGTCATTGAGGACGTGTTCAACTTCCGCGTGTGTAAGACAACAACAGAGAATCGTGTCAACCCCTCTCCGGTAAAGGACATCGCCTAAGAGGAGATATCGAGAGGCCTGGTGACGGATACAATGACGTCCATCACGAATGATGTTGGGTCGGAACTTCTGCGTGCGAAGGTATAACAAAATATCACCGTACCATGGGTCATCAGACGAGATGATGAACAAGTGATTGTCAGGTAACTCATCAGAGATTTGTGGGGACGGCAGAAGGGAGGGGAGATCGCTGATGAGATGGGTAAGCACGAGGGCTTTAGTGCTCTTAGGGGTTCTAAAAGTGAGGTCATATTCTTGGAGGACAATTACCCACTTAGCAACGCGACCTTGTAGGAGATGTCGGTTTAGGAGCTAACCATGGGGTTGGAATCGACGACAACTGTGGTATGACTGAGTAAAATATAGTGTCGCAATTTTTGGATGGAAAAGACCACAGCAAGGGCTAGTCTTTCCTCATATGGGTAACGTAGGGGTGATCCAGACAAGGTCTGGATGACGTAATAAATGACATGCTGCTAGCGAGCGGTGTCTTCTTGAACAAGGACTCCGGACATGGTATAATCGGATGTCGAGACGTAAAGGATGAAGTCCTGAGAGAAATCTGGAGGGGAGATCAAAGGGTCTTGTGTGAGAGCTTTCTTGAGGGCTTCGAATGCAGCTTCTGCTTGCTCATCCCAAACAAAGGGTATGTGGGTACGAAGCAGGTGTAAGAAACCATGAACGGTGGTGGCATAATCAGGAATTAAGCGACGGAGGAAATTAGATCGCCCCTGCAGACTCTGGAACTGCTGAAGCGTGCGAGGAGAGGGAAGGTCTATGATGGCTTGGACTTTCAAGGGATCAACAACAATTCCTTTCTGGGACATAATGAAACCCAACAATCGGCCTGCCGGAACGCAAAAGACACACTTGTGTGGGTTCAAGTGGATTTGATATTTGCGACAACGCAGAAAGACTTGCGGAGGTCATTAAGGTGGTCTGATCGTTTCCAAGAACGAGCTGTAAGATCGTCAAGATAGACGAGCAGGATATGGACCAAGTCGTGAAAACAATAGGTCATGGCCCGCTAGAAGGTGGCACCAGCATTTTTGAGGCCGAAAGGCATGATGCGATAGGAAAAGGTGCCCCATGGGGTGGTAAAGGAAGTCTTGTACTGATCCTCCTTATGGATCTGAATCTGGTTGTATCCGAAAAAACCATCCATGAAAGATAGGACTTCATGCCCTGCACACGCATCGATGAGTTGGTCAATAAATGGCGTGGGGAAGTTGTCTTTCGGATAGGCTCGGTTTAAATCGCAGAAGTCGGTACATACTTTGATGGTGCCTTGTTTCTTGTTAACAGTGACAGGGTTTGAAACCCAAGTGGTATACGCAATAGGATAAATGAATCCTGCCTTGCGAAGTTTCTCAATCTCTGCTTTAACATCGGGAAGCTTTGAAGGATGAATGGGGCGTTGTTTCTGGCGAACGGGGGGTACATCTGGCCATGTGTCAATGTGGTGCTCTATAATAGAGGGGTCGAGCCCAGGAATTTCAGTATAGGACCAGGCAAAGACATCACGTAACTCTTAAAAAAAAAATTTGTACTCTCCAATCTCATACTCACTACAGGAGGCTCATAATGTAATGATTTCAAGAGCACCAGGTGGGTCAGAGATATCAATGTGGATGACATGTGAGATGTTGGCCATGTTACCCTCCTCAAACGCATCAGGAGCAGGAATGGGATCCTTAAACCAGTCGACTTTGGTGGGAAGGAAATATTTGGACTCAACCACAAATTGGGTGGCTATGGTGGAGGATGACTCTTCTGGGAGGAAATAGGAACGATGGTGCATGTCTTCCTAGGGATAATCCGGGGCAGTGAGAGCCTCTAGAATATCCTCATCATTGCAGAAACTTTGAGTTGTCAAATCGGTTGACGAGGGAGTGGTAGTCGAAGAGATCATATAAATGGTGTTAATCTCTCTGGGTGAGGGTGATAGGGGGGGTGGATCTCCTCAATTGTGGGGGGTGTCGTCTCAAGGTCCAAATTATTCATCTTGTAGAGAGCTGCTCTGTAATTTGGGAGATCAGGATAGTGATGTGAGTAATGGCCATAAATACCACATATTGCACAAGGGTGGTTGGTACGCAGTGATTTATCACGAGGCTTAGGGGTTGTATCGAGTTCGACAACTGGGATGTTGGGGTCGTCGTCAAGCATTTGCATGTGTTCCTGTAATGCAGGTAATTGTGGACATTGATGAGTCGGATGGCCTAACACATCACACAACGAGCATTTGGGAGGAGCATGAAACACGGGGGGGGTTTAACTGTTTTGGGCGGGGGTACAGCAGTGTATGGTTGTGGGCCTCTGCCCCTAGTGTGCTTGATAAGAGGGGGGGGATTCGTAGATGACGAAGGGGTAGTGACACCAGGAGGTGGTTGAATAGTAGTGGCAATGGGTTGCATTGGTTGTAGGATGGAATTTGGTGTCGGCGTGGGAACGGGAGGCAAAATATACCACACAGGTAATCCTAAGGTTAACCCGGGGAGGATAAGAGTAGCCATAACCGGGGCACTTACTACACCCGAGGGAGGGAATAGGAATGGGATTGTGTGGATGGGTGTAACACCAATATGACTAGGTACCAATGGTGGTTTGGGTAACAAGGGCGGTTGATTGTTGCGTGTTTGTGTATTGTGGGAAAGGGTACATAGGTCAGATACTTCGGTCGTGGGTGACGGGGGTGGAATGGATTGGAATGTTGAGGTCATCGGTGTATCTGAGTAAACTTCGGGTCCCATGGAGGAAACAAACGAGGTAGTTGCACCACGAATAGGTTTTTCAACCATGGGGAGAACATTCTCGGGTGAAGCGGGGGCATTGGGATCGTAATAGGTGAGTTGGTCGACCTTGACCACGCGTCTGTCATGGGGGAACATCATGGTACGAAAAAAAGATGAGGAAACCGCTTGCATGGCATACATGTAGCTGCGGCCAAGTAAGAGGTTATAATCAAGTTGGCCATTGATGACCTCTATGTCAATGAGCACGGTTTTTCCAGCCAACTGGATGGGGACATTAGCTAAGAGACCTTGGGGTTGAGCCGAACAGTCGTCATAGGCTCGCAACGCAGTGGTGGACTGCTGGAGAGTAGGGGATCCCAACTTCTTCCAAACGAATGTAGACATAACGCATGTAGAGGCACCTTCAACGATAATGCACCGATGGATGACAAGATTCCGAACGGAAACAGAAACTTGGAATGCTAAAGTGGAAAGCAGGCGTGGTTCGGACTGGTCCAAATCGAAGGCCATCAGTCGTGAATCATTTGGGTCAATAGCACCAATGGCGGAGAGAAACGTCTTGCGCTGTGAAGGATAGTTTTTTAAGACTTCTAACGCAGACATGGCTGCGGGAGACTGGGCTAAGTCATCTACAATGTTGTAATGTGACACAGCGCAAGCATTGGGATTATTGTTGATGCGACGAAGTGGGAAGCGAGGTGCTTTGGAGGTGCCATCTAGTGGAGCCGGAGGTATACGTAACATCTAATCAGTGGGATGAGCGTTAGTGTTTTTGTCGGCGGGAGAGGCTTCGGGGGTGGAGCCATATTGGTTCCGACGGGTTTGGAGGTTGACATCGGCGGATGAAATCATTAACAAGTGGTGGGTACCTGAGTCTAATATGGGTTGATCAAGAGCGGCATAAGTGATCTGTTGTTGTGGTGGCGCTTTGCCTTGAGGGGGAGCGAATGGCTGAGTGTTCACTACGCCTTGGGTTGGTAAGGAGTTTTGTAGCACCAAAGGTTGATGCTGAGGTGGTGGGGGGTTGGGTGGCACCTGAGGAGCCGCGTGCCCTTGGCGATGGGCATCATCAGTCCAGAGTTGTCGAGCTCACTCCAAATGTGGGAAAGCATGTGTGTAGTGGCCATAGACCCCGCAAATAGAACAAAGATGGTTTGTTCACAAATTAGGATTTTTGGCCTGCTTGGGCGGTCGATCAGGGTTCTGGTTGGTAGGTGCCGCGTTATTGTTGTTTGGGGGATTGGGAGGTTGATCGGCTTGGTCTAGAGGGGTTTTGTTCCCACGCTTACGGCCTTTGCCACGGTTTTGCTGGCCCTGTTGGTGCTGGTTATTTTGGTTCTACTACGGATTTTGTTGGGCATACACTTTCCCTTGGGCAGCAGGTGGGTTCTCGGGTTGTGCAAGTGCGGGAGCAGGCTGCGGTGGATAATAAGTAGGGGGAGGCTACGCAGGTGCTGAACCTTGTGGGGGTTGTTGATACACCTACAGAACAGGTTGTGGTTTTTCTGCAGGGGCTGCCTGTGGTGGGTAATAAGCAGGTTGGGCTGGAGAGGACACAGGAGCTGGTGCAGCCTGGGGGTGGCAATATGGCTGAGGTGCGACCCGGGGGGCGTAAGCGAGGGATGCATGACCAAAGCATTGAGGTGGACAGGAGGGTCCATGGGAATGGTGGTGATGTGCCATGGGATCATACGAATTGGTTGCTCTAGATTGAGATGTAGCCCGCGAAAGGTCGGGGCCATGGCTAGGACGTGCTATGGAAAAGGGTTGAGGATGTGAGGCAATACGGCCAATGATGCCATCTTCAGCATGGGATTCCCTTGGCACATCGTGTTGGAAGGAATCACTGCGAGGGGCGTCAAGTATGATGGAATACAGATAACTTGAATGGGTGTAAATGAGGTCAAATTGCTGGGCTTTGAGGGACTGGGGTCGTTCGGATGCCACATCCTTGGAAATTATAGGAAGGAGGGATTTTAGAAACCAATCTAAGAAGATACGGTCATCTAACTTGATTTTGCAGAGGCTGTGGCGTCGATGCCACTCATGAATATGGTCAGTGATGTGGGTAGCCGTGTTCTTTCTACAAGACAGTAGGATCTCAACTCCCGCGTCATAGCGGATAGGTAATTGAAAGAACTACAGGAAAGTCGAGGCGAGGGGAGTAAAGGTGGCATGGGTCCCATGGGGCTACTCAATGTACCACTTAGCTGCAGAGCTAATGAGGGTGCGTTGTAACAGACGAAGGTGGACAGAGTCGTCCACTGAGGAGTTGGAGGAACACCATAGATGGAAGGACATAATATGGTTCTGGGGGTCTTCACCTGCCTTGCCCTCAAACTTAGGGATGTCGGAGGGGAGCTTGGTGGGCATGTGAGGCCACGGAGGGTCGTGTCTGATGGGATCGTTAGTTAGTCTATCTAGGTCAGGAAGGTTGAGACTAGCCATGAATGGAAAACTAGTAGAAGGATGTGACATACTAGTGGGTGTGACCATGTTGGGGCCAATGCCCCCAAGTGGAGGGACAGGGTTTGGGATGTTGCCCCCAAGTGGAGGAACGAAATTGGTATGGGACGGTCCTGCACCGCCAAGGGTAGTGTGAGTCACTGATGGAGTGGAGATAGGTATGCCAGTTACTGGAATGGGTACAGTGATCGGAATGGTAGATGTGGGCCCCATCGAGGGCATACCCAAAGTAGGTGTGGTAGCTGGTGTGGTGGTGGATGATCCACCAATGGTCCTTACAAAGAAAGGGGGGGAAGTCACGCCAGCCATGGGGCTGGTTGGTGCCGTGTAAGTGGGGTTCTCGGAATCTTCCTCATAATCAGAGGTAAAATAAGGGGCGTCAAGATCAGGTGACGGAGTTCTATGTCGTTGACGAGTGGAGTCAAGTGACAAGGCTCGATATCTATGATTAGTGGTTTCAAGTGATGAAGATCTATGTCTATGACGGGTGATGTCAAGTGAACCGTGCTGTGGGGACTCACCCCGGAGGCGCCGAGAATGTCTCGGGGACTCAATGGTGACGAATGGTGTCAAGTATCTGGGGGTTGTGTTGAGTGAAAAACAACTCAAAAACCCTAATGCAACCGAGTGTGCAGAAGGAGAGCTCAAAAAATATGGCACTCAGGCCAACAACCAACTCAAAACACTTACTGTAACAGTTGTGCTACAATAAGTGGAGTATCAATAGAAATGGTCAGAATACCAACAAGCAGCAGGTTTCCAAAAAAATAAAAATAATGGACTCGCTAGACTAAAAGGAGGTAAGGGAGCATGCAAACACCTAGTTAAATAGTATTCTGACTCAACTAGACATATCCTCTGCAAGGTGATGAAATCCAAGTCAGACAATATGGATAGTAGAGCCAAGTGGCTAAAGATATCCCCCTATCGGGAGGGACACTGGGTAGTCAATCCTAGAAGAAAAGCAACTAAGATACCCCGTTCATGACACATTCGGTTGGGTGAATCTGCCATTTGGTTCTGTTGCCGTTGTATCCCCATACAGGTGATACACCGAGAACTGCAAAAGGTATCCTTCGGTTACTGAATGGATTGCGGTATTCCACTCAGGCTTCCGTAACCAGTCTGGCGAATTCAACCCTCCTAGGGGAGAGGCCTTCCCGATAAATTGGTTTTAAACCATGTCAAAAAATACTAGGGTATTTTGGTTCCCTAATGGACAACAACTATGTCTCTACTGTAAGCAACCAAGGGGTGTTATTTGGATGCCTATCCCCCTGATCCTACCTAACTACAAAAATTCTTATGTGTTCCCCAAGTGGGGTTAGAATGTTGGTTGTGTTAAGTAGTATTTTAGGGCTCACTTGAATTAGGTGACTGAGTGTGTGCGTGTGAGATGATGAACCCAAGTAAAAGTGCCACGGGGTGGGCAACTTTCTAACTAAAAATAACAATACAGAATTTAAACTTTGAAATGCAAAATTTTCTCTTTTCAATAAAAATGCTGAAATTCTTAAAAAATATTTTGTAAATGGAACAGAAATAATACTGCAAAAAAAAGGCTGTAGGGAAGTATGGCTGCAGATAGGACAGATGGCTGTGCAGGTGCAGAAAATATTGCAGCAAAGTGTTGGGTTCAAAACAGTGAAAAAAGTGCAGAAAATAGACCGCGGGTCTATGGAAAATCTGAGTGGTCGGACCGCGAGAAACAGCGCAACTGTCGCGGACGGGTTGTGAGATTTTGGCCGAAAGACGCAGGCGGATCGCGGGAAAAAGGTAGAAAGTCGCAGGCGAGTTGCAGGAAAATGGTTGAAATGCAAAATTTTCTCTTTTCAATTAAAATGCTGAAATTTTTTTTATTTTTTTTAAATATTCTATAAATGGAACAGAAATAATACTGCAGAAAAAAGGTTGCAGGGAAGTATGGCTGCAGATAGGAAAGATGGTTGTGCAGGTACAGAAAATATTGCAGCAAAGTGCTGGGTTCAAAACAGTGAAAAAAGTGTAGAAAACAGACCGCGGGTCTGTGGCAAATCTGAGTGGTCGGATCGCGGGAAACAGCGGAACAGTCGCGGACGGTTTGCGAGATTTTGGTTGAAAGACGTAGGCGGACCATGGGAAAAAGGTCGAAAGTCGCAGGCGGGTTGTAGGAAAATGGTTGAAAGCCGCAGGAGGGACACAAGAAAAAGGCCGAAAGACGCAGGCGGGTTGCAGGAAAATGGTTGAAAGCCGCATGCGGGACGCGAGAAACAGGCTGATTAACGCAGGCGGGTTGCAGGAAAATGGCTGAAAACCGCAAGCGGGATGCAGGAAAAAGGCCGAAAGACGCAGGCGGGTTGTAGGAAAATGGCTGAAAGCCGCAAGCGGGACGCGGAAAAAGGACGAACGACGCAGGTGGGTTGCAGTAAAATGGCTGAAAACCGCAAGCGTGATGCGAGAAAAAGGCCGAAAGACATAGCCGGGTTGCAGGAAAATGGTCGAAAGCCGCAAGCGGGACGCGGGAAAAAGGCCGAAAGACAAAGGCGGGTTGCAGGAAAATGGCTGAAAGCCGCAAGCGGCCCGCAAAAAAATGGGTTAACAGACACGGTTGGACCGCACGAAACAAGCTAATAGTTGCGGTCAGATCGCAGGTAACATACTGGAAACCGTCGGTAGGTCACCAGAAACAGTCTGAGAGCCACGGTCGGATTGTAGGTAAATTCCTGAAAGACGTGGTCAAAACGCAGCTACGGGGGGAAAAAGACGCGATTTACGGCAGCCGAAAGGGACAACCGAAAGGAAAAAACAGAAAAATATTGCAAAAAATTGAAAACATTTAAAACTTTAAAACTATAACCAGAAATTCAAAGGAACACAAGGGGAGTCGCCAAAACTGCAGCTAGGGTTTTCACCCTAGATTGTGCAAATGAGCACCTACTAAGGAGAAGGGACTCCTTAGTAGCAGTTCAGAAAAACAGTAAATGAAAGATAATACAGTAAAATGGTAGTTATTCTAAACATGTGCATAAAATAGAAAAGACAAGATAATAAAAAGGGTTTTTGTATTGATTATACCTCCAATGTGAAGGTTGGTGAAGCCTTTGCAGCAGTCCAAGAGGGTTGCTTCCAAGCTTCCAATTTTGCTCCTTTCTCTTTCTCCAAAGGGATTTGGAAATGGGCCAAAGGGGCACTCAAATGTGAAAGTAGCTCAAGGGTGAGCTAGGGTTTCAGGAGTGATTTTGGCAGAGTAAGGGTGTGGTTGACTGTGGATATGAAATGAGGGGCCTCCATCACCTATTTATAGGTTTTTAGTGGTGGAGTGCTGGCCCATGGTTTTTGGCACCATATGGTTTAGGTTAGCTGTATAGGGTTTTTGCTTCCTTTTTTCCCTCTTTTTCCTCTTTTTTGTATTTTTTTATTCCCTTTTTAGAGGGTTTTTGCTATTTGGGAGGAATTTTGGATTATTTTGGGGGAAAAGGGGGTTTTTGGCCTTTTGGAGTCTTTTTAATGGGATTTTAAGGTTTTGGAGGCAAATATGGTAGGAAATATAGACAAATGAGTCATGTAATGGGGTAGATGAGGTAGTGAGCACTTTTTGGGTGTTAACAAGAAAACAGTTACTTGTAGTTAAATATCTGTAAAATTAGT
The DNA here is from genome assembly GCA_027924585.1 of Larix kaempferi. Classification (NCBI taxonomy): domain Eukaryota; kingdom Viridiplantae; phylum Streptophyta; class Pinopsida; order Pinales; family Pinaceae; genus Larix; species Larix kaempferi. The sequence continues at coordinate 6,738,498 of BSBM01000129.1, read as the reverse complement.
CACGAAATTAGTCACAGCAGATCTAATGAACAAGTAAATCAATCACAACAGATGAACATAGAAAATATGGTGCAAAACTGTGCAAAACATGCAGCAGTGCTCTCTATCCCAGAAAGGGTGAATGAATTACAATACAAACTGTCACAATGACTGAGCAATTCGAATTTCCTAAGGAGGTCATTCGAATCACTGAATGGAGTAGCTTGACTCTATCTAGGAGTCCTCATCAATCATCGGTGGTGCTCATAAATCACAACAACCAGTCATCCAGGTGTCAAACTGAGTCTAACTGAGTGTAATAAATGTAACTGAAGTGTGTAGCACTGATATAGGATCTGGAGGCTCAGTGGGGGCGCATGGGAGGCTAACTGAAGTCAGAACAAGTCACCTAATCAAACTGGAGGTCAAACGGAAGTGATACAGTCAGTCGGGAGTGAAACTAGCCTCAAATCAGGGAGAATCGGAGCTAACTGAATGTAACTGAAGTGGAACTGCAGTGGTAGGTGAACAAGTGCGCCCTTCTCTGGCAGTAGGTGAGAAGTGGGCGCCTTTCAGCTTAGGAGGGCTAAAACTCTGTAGTAAGTGTCTCCCGGGTGCTAGAAGAAGGTGGATAAGGTGCTGGACGCATCAAACTGGTGACTGGGATGCATGCAAGTGCATGCAGGTGCATGCAAAACCCTAGATTCTGCATATCCTGAAATAGATCATGCAGGATCCTGAAATAGATGATGTATCCTGAAATAGATGATGTGGATATCCGAACACCCCCCCTCAAGCTAGACTATGATGTGCTAACAAAAATAATGTGGGGCCCTGGTAACTAAGACCAAAGGTCACCCCAATACAATAATCCAAAAACTAATAACAGTCAATAAACCGAGGAAATGGGGAAAACCTCATGGGAAAAATACCCCCCCTCAAAATAGACTGTAGTACACCAAAAGATTTAACTGCTCCAAAATCAAGTAGATATGTCTGGAGGTATCTTACTCTTGGGAGTAAATGGATCATGCTCCAAAAACATGTGCTTGAATTCTCCATCAGTGGATGCAAGCGAATGTGGAGACTTTAAGAACTTGCTCTTCATACCGAAAAAGGTGAGAACAAATATGAAAATATGAGGATGATCCTGGAACCTGTGATTCGAAACAAGTGAGGTAGGAATAGCTCCAATCGGATCAAATAGCTCTTGAAACTTGAACTTCTTATCAATAGAAGTTAAATCAGCTCCAAAAATAGATGAATGGTTTCTTGAGATCTCCTTTGAACCAACAAGGGTGAGATCAAAACCAAAATCAGCAAAAAGTGCATGAGAATTGAACTCAAGCGAATGGTAGTGCTCTTCATCTTCATTAAAACTCTGAGAAACTTTGCAAATGATAGAACATAAGTTTATAGAAGGCATGCAATCAAGGAGGGCGAATGCTTCACCTCCAAAATCAGATTTTACCTCCAAAACATCAAGTAGATCATTATTCCGCATGCCGACAAACTCATGTGAAAGAGAGGATTCAAGAACCTCTTCGGAATCTAGAGTATGAGCTTGTTTATCTTGCTCAGAATTCGAAATAGAAGACTTTGAGAGAATGAGTGTTGAATCTACAGTTTCTTCTTCATCTTGAACAATTGTTGAGGCCAACACATGATCGGAAGGAACACATAAGGAGATCTCACTGGGCTTGTTCTCCAAAAGGCTAGCATGATCCTCTTCTTCCTGCTTTCCAAATTCTCTGTCAAGTTGGACCCATAGATCACTTGGATTTTCAGCAGTCTTATTGAGGTAGCGCATACAAGGAGACATAGCAAGACATATTGCTCCAAAAGCTCTGTCACAATCATTGAGCCAATCATTCTCCTCTTCATCGGAATCAAAAACTCTTGCATTACCAATGCACATATCAAAAAGACATTGTCTCTTCAAGAATGCAATCATCTTTGGTTTCCATTCATCATAGTTGAATGGAGTAAGAATATTTTGTGAAGAATAAGTCTCCATCTTTGCATTAGCGAATGCACATGGAGGAAGTAAGAAACCTGCAAATCACACACAAACAAACACTATGTTTTCAGCCTTGCATGCACATGAGCGAATGCACATGAGATTTTGCATGCCGCTGCTAAAATATATTAGTGAGCAAAGATTGCTCTCTCTTCATGTAGAACACCTGTAGAAAAGAAATCTTGTCCTTGTCATGGCTCTGATACCATGTAAAATTAGTCACAGCAGATCTAATGAACAAGTAAATCAATCACAACAGATGAACATAGAAAATATGGTGCAAAACTGTGCAAAACATGCAGCAGTGCTCTCTATCCCAGAAAGGGTGAATGAATTACAATACAAACTGTCACAATGAATGAGCAATTCGAATTGCCTAAGGAGGTCATTCGAATCACTGAATGGAGTAGCTTGACTCTATCTAGGAGTCCTCATCAATCATCGGTGGTGCTCATCAATCACAACAACCAGTCATCCAGGTGTCAAACTGAGTCTAACTGAGTGTAATAAATGTAACTGAAGTGTGTAGCACTGATATAGGATCTGGAGGCTCAGTGGGGGCGCATGGGAGGCTAACTGAAGTCAGAACAAGTCACCTAATCAAACTGGAGTTCAAACGGAAGTGATACAGTTAGTCGGGAGTGAAACTAGCCTCAAATCAGGGAGAATCGGAGCTAACTGAATGTAACTGAAGTGGAACTGCAGTGGTAGGTGAACAAGTGCGCCCTTCTCTGGAAGTAGGTGAGAAGTGGGCGCCTTTCAGCTTAGGAGGGCTAAAACTCTGTAGTAAGTGGCTCCCGGGTGCTAGAAGAAGGTGGATAAGGTGCTGGAGGCATCAAACTGGTGACTGGGATGCATGCAAGTGCATGCAGGTGCATGCAAAACCCTAGATTCTGCATATCCTGAAATAGATCATGCAGGATCCTGAAATAGATGATGTATCCTGAAATAGATGATGTGGATATCCGAACAATATCCAACGTAGCCATTCACGTAACAGCAATAAAAATATATTCAATGTCAATTTTGCAAATAGAAAATCAGGATAAACATAAATGTGTGAGATTAGTTGTTGTGACTGTGAATTAACTAGAAAAAAGAAAAACTAAATTGTCTTAACCTGGTACTTGCTTGAAACCATCGTTCAATAGGGATTTCGTAGGCATAGTTGTCCTCACTCAGATCTTGCTACAACTCCTTGTTGTCCTCCTCAACCTCCTGCTCGCATAATTGTTCGTCATCTAATGTGCAGGATCCTTCGTATGTTAATTCTTCATCTGTTTCTGGAGGAGTAATTAAGCTCTCGACTGCTTTCAAGATCTCCTCTTCGTGAGAAGAGGAGATCCCTACTTTTGAAAGGATTTGAGTGAGATGTTCCAAGCTTAAACTCATTGTTAAATCATTTTGAAAAAGGGATTCTTACAACACCCGAATCTAAATAAAATAAAATTAAAAAAATAAATAAATAAATAAAATTAAAACACTCCAAAAAAAAACACTCTGTACAAAAAAAAACATTACTCTTCACAGCTGCAAAAAAAACACACTTGCAAGAATTGAAATTTACACTACCACACTTGCAGGAATTGAAATCTACACTACCGCACTTGCAGGAATTGAAATTTACACTACCACACTTCCAGGAATTGAAATCTACACTTCAATCCATTGTGCTTCCCCGGCAACGGCGCCAAAATGTTAGGCGGAAATATTGTCGTTTAATTTCGTTGTAGTATTCGCCCAACCATTTAATTTGTCAATCCGAGGTTCATAGGCTTACGAAGCACATGCAAAGTATATGCAGGACTGAAGTGAAATTAAGCTAATCTAACCCCCCTTTTCTAATTGCTAATTGTTAATCTAGTCCCCCCTTAAGCTAAAACACACAACTGCTAATCTAATGTTGGAAGCTGAAACACATGGCTGAAAGTAAATTGCATAAAAGAAAAACAACATATGAAGAGCAACAAGACAACACATGTGAGATCACATTAACAATAAGGAAATCTTAATTTACAAGACAAATCATGAAAGCATCAAAACTAAGATTATGAACAAAAGCTGAGAATCCCCTTCTCCATATTACAAAGTCAAGACTAACTTCTACAATCTGAGACTAATCTCCTCCTAATCTATGATTAATCTACATCTCCCAAAAATGAAGAGAGAGCACTCTCTTTTATACATGAATTTCTTTGAGAATGAGATAACCACCTCATAATGATAGATCCACTATTCTCTCAACCACTCTCAACTAATTTTCTATTATTACAAAATATGATCCATTCAAATCCTCCACATGTCTCTCACAAATTCTCCACATGTTTCTCATACATCCTAAATAAGATATGCCAACCAAATCTCCATGATCTTCTCCTTGGAATATTCTTTGAATAACTATCTCCATGAAGTGGAGGAGATATTCGAGGAGTCTTTCTTTGAATTGATCCTTCCATATTCCTACACATTACAAATCTCATCCATACTTGAGATATTAGTGAAAAACATGTTATTTTCCAATATTTAATCATAAATTGACTTATAATACTAAAATGAATAAATGGAAAATAATGAGATGAAACTCAAGTATATGTATGGAAATTGTATGATGAAAGGTTAATGGGACGATGAAATGTGAAGAATAGCGAAAGGTAAAGTAGATGAAAATAGGACATTTCTGAGTCCCAACAGAACAGAGGTAATATTTCTTGATTCTCTTAGAGGGCCTGCAATGAGGATGCTACAGGAGCAAGAAGAAGAGCCAAACCCTGAGCTAAGGAGAGCCAATCAGCTGATTGAGATACAGGAAATCAGAGACAAAGTGCATGATGAATCCATGCTAGCTCAAGAGAAGGTCAAAAGGAATTTTGACAGAAAGACCAAGGTTGATGATTTCCAAGTGGGAGATTTGGTACTAAAATGGTGTTATAGCTTAAAATGACACTTCTTCGTCCGTGACGACACTTGTATCGCTTGGTCGCATGACGACACTTCTTGAGATCAAGTTTAGTCACACAACAGGACACTTGTGGATTGAAGAGTCATTTGGGACATTAAAAATGGTTGAAATTACCTCAATCTTGGCCCATTTGATGGTTATAACCCTTAGGAACATTTTTCCAGACCAAACCATCTCCTGAAAATCATCAGAAAACCCTGTTTTTGGCCATTTTTCTCCAAAAACGTTAGTTTCCTATGTATAGAGTAGGGCATACTAGGATGTGTGTGCGACTCTACTTCAATAGAGTAGCGCATGTGCGTGACTCTACTTCAATAAAGTAGCGCACACCTTGAAAAATGCACTAGTTTGTCTATTGCGGAGTAGGGCATTTTCCTATACTAGTCAAAATCTTGAATTTTGGGTAAGTTAAGTTGGTTGGGGAACCTCCTACTTAGTTATAAATACTTTTCCTCTCCTTCATTGACTATATAAGGAAGGTAGAAGGGCCATGGGAGGGGACCAAGCCTATAACAATGTTATGCTGGAGGAATGGAGACCCTCATCCCCCTCTCTTGTGACTCAGTTTCTGATAAAACCTAGCACAGTTTATTAGAGGCTGGGATCCTTGGAGAACATGTTGATGTATATGTAACTTCGGAATGTATTTCACATATATGTATATCGTACTCCTATAGAGATGGTATTATTCCTCTATACGGAAGTGTCGTCATTTATATTGTAAATGTCGTAACTTATACTTGATGGGTTATTAGACCACTTTGTTGGGGTCGGCCCTATATAAGTCATGTGGGTCAAAGGGTTATTAGACCACCCTATTGGGGGTCGGCCCAGTCAGCATTATGTTATGTGGTTAAGTTCGAGCCTACATGATTTATGTAAAAGGCAAGTCAAGTCAAGTATAAATAGAGTGCGGGAGGCACTCTATTTGTTCACTCACTTCTCACTTATGCACTCAAGGAGGAGTGGCGCACTTATGGAGGAGGAGGATCTGCTGCTAGGATATGTCTATCTCTTATGGTTGGGTTGTATCATTGCTCTATCTATCTCTGAGGAAGTTATTGGGGTTTTTCACCTTTATGGTTTTCCCCAAGTAAATCTTTGTGTCTCTTGTGTGCTTGCATTATTGTCTCTATGATTGATATGCTGTACATGTTGTTCTCTCAGTTAAGATCCTAGATCAAATTGAAGTAAATTCTGAAAATTTAACAGAACAGAAGCAGGAGACCTTGAATCTAGGTTTCATGAAGTGCCAAGCTTGAAGGAAGGTATAATTTGATGTACTTGCTTCATTCATTAATAAAGATCAGACGTTCTTTCCTTTCCAAATATGACCTATTTATGTGTGTCTTAGATTTTATTACTATTTGATTATAGTTTGATGTCTTATTATGTCATGGATATCAGTCTTATATATGTAGTCAAATGTATTTGAGAAAGGTATCAAGTTGTTTTGCAGGTGTCGGCATTGCGATACTGGATAACATTGAAGAGCAAGGAAGGGAAAGCTTGGATCAACCTTCTTAATAAGGTACTCACCTTTCTAACCTTAAATATCTTTGCTTACTAGTTTCACTTGTAGAACATTTGTAGGTCTATCTTTCATACCTGAAGTTGGTAGTTTCTCCCCTGAACTATAGGTGTATTTCCCTCACAATAGAATGGCGACTCCGCTAGGGAAAGCCTAACTGCTTAGGGGTATCCAAGGTCATTTCTTTAGTTTTGTTTAAAGGTATTTGTTCAATTTCTTGATTAGAATCAGTTCTTAGGCTTTGTTTGACCCTCCTTGGCTCTTACAGATCCTTCCTAGCCCTTTCACACCCTGGTGGAACCAAGTTGGGGGGTTTTAACCCCATTTTTTCAAAATTTCCCACCTGTGCGCTACTTTTGTGAAGCACAGTAGTGCATTCCCCTGTTATGGGTGCTAGTATGCCTCATACACAGTAGCACACACATTCTGGGTTTGCATTTTTGGGTTGTGGACCCAAATTTGGGGGTTGTGGCTGTATTTTTGGGGTCCCTGTTGACCCTAGGTCTGATTTAAACCACTGTAAGTGGTCTCATATATTTGTACTGATCCTATGTTCATGATTTGGACCTATTTTGATCAATTTGGGCTTGTTTGGAAAGTTTTGGGGCTTGTTGACCCAAGTTGGGGGGTTGTGGACCAGTTTGGTGTTTTATACCCTAATTTGAGTCTGACTGAACCTGCTTACTCCATTTCCACTGGATTGAAACCTATTGAGTCTACTTGACCCTGTTTGTATCTATTTGAGTGAAATTTCTCTTTAGATTGGCTTCTTATCCTCCATTATGCTTTTAGTTTTCATTTTGTAGAGAAAGCTCAAGTGTCTTTGTTGTTGTTCAGGACCTTGACTGCACTGTTTATGTGCAGACCTGACTTTACCAAACCATACTTATTTGTAGGTCATTTTATTTGTTTGGGTCTAAAAGTAGGTTTCATACGCTTTTCCCAATGGTTGGCATGCTTACATCAATAAGAATCAGAAAGTCATATTGGTAGCTTTTACTGTTTCAATAAGGAAACCTGAAAGTTCTTTGCTTTTGCTTCGATTGTAGGTTACTTTCAATTTCATTTTGTGTCTCTCACCTTTGAAAAGCATAAAAATTTTGATTTATTTTTTGAGTAGAGTACCTTGCAAGTGGCTTAAAGGATTTAAGAGTGCTTTGCATCAAAAAGAAGAAGTTTTCTTTTGCATACTGATTTGTTTGAGTAGCTGCATTCTTAGGTTTTGAGTTTAATTTTATACATTTAGACTTTATTTTCAAAAAGACTAAAAATTGCATTTACATATGCATTCTAAATCGTATATTTAAGACTTGCATTGAAAAGAAAATATTTGTTTAGTGGTAATCATTTCATTTCAGTACTCTATCTCTGTTATAACCACTCTCACACATCCACTACCTTTTTGAGTAAACAAGTAACCTTTAAAATGAACCCTAATAAAATGTACTAGTAACATTTTATTTTCTAGGTTACACTTTTCACCAACTAGTCTTGGTTAGGATCTTGGGTTTAAAACATCTTAAACCACCCAAGATCACACATTACGCAAAAATCGTAGTTCAACTATCAGAGGTAAACCCACCTCATTCAAAGCTTGCCTGGGATCTATGCAGTAGGACTCGTGAGATTAGATTGTTGGGAATACACCTCCTACTTTCTGTTTCGAGCATATACCAGGATTGGATCGCGTTTGGGGACTCTTTTGAGTTTCGGGATCAGCTACCCTGCCCACGCCTTCTAATTCGACCAGAGATTGTTCCCCCAAGAGTTTTCAGTGTGGTGGTATCCTTAGTATCTAACCATAAGATCATACACAGGTGACGGTGGAGGGTTATATCTGTTGTACCTAGGACAGACGTGGGAGGAAATCCCTTGCAGGTCTTTGGGAGGGCGGTTGGGTGATTCCAGCGCTTTCACCCTTAGTCATTGTATTGTGGACCCCGAGTAACTGTTCTTCATCCTTTGTTGATCTGTTCTGGGCCCTCATCATCCCAGACTCTTCTCTGGAAGGCATCTGTTTGCCTGGTTTGATTTACCTAGGACCGTTTTTAGTGGTGTCCTCTTTGTGCTACTTGTCTTAGTTTGCCTTAGAGAAATTCTTGCTCATTTGAGTAGGATACTATGTCTAGCGTTCCGGAGAGCGCCCATCAAGGTACCCCTATTCCAGGGGATCCTTGTGTTGTTACATTCATTAGAAATATTGGTACTCCCTTAATGGCTACTCTGAATCTTCCTGGATTCACTATAGGGCTGCCGGTTTGGTTGTTCTCCACTCCGAATTCCTTGCATGCTCCTGACACTTCTTTTGTAAGCACTTCAAATCAAGAGCATCAGAACCTTGTGCCTTCCTTGCCAGTAACATCTTCTCCTCCTCCTTATACCTCATGTGGCGAAAGTAGCAATACTAGTAACCAGCAGTCTAAAAGGAATATACAGAGGAAGAATAGGAAGAAGATGCCAAAACAAGGGGGAAACAACCCAGTCTCTATAAGTTATGCTGGGGGTAAGCACCCTGCCTCTGCAAATCATGCAGGGGGAACCTACCCAACCTCTGGAGGTCATGCTGGGAGAAAACTTTTAGTCACTGAAAGTTTGTCTTCAACCACTATCAGTCATGTTGAGGACACGTCATTGATCACTGCCAGTCATATTAATGACAAGTCACCAATTCCTGTGAGTCATACTGGAGACACCAGATCAACCACTGTAAGTCATGCTGAGGGATTTGACATTGTCGAAAAACCCAATAAACAGAAGTATAAGTTCCCTTGCAAGTTTTGTGAGGGAGACCACCTTACTTACTTGTGCCTTGTACTTCTAGAAGTGCAAAAAGTGTGGTCCTTAGTTCAAAAGTCTTCTGCTTCTCAGCAACCAGCCACTACAAGTCATGCTGGGGGCAAGCTGATAGCCAATGCTAGTCATGCTGAGAGTACTGACGTTGTAAAGGAGTCTAAACCTATAGGGCGGAAACCAAATTTCCCTTGTAAACTTTGTAAGGGAGATCACCTTACTCACCGTTGCCCTACCATTCCAGAGGCACGAAGAGTGTGGTCCATGTCTGAAGGAACCTCTGTTCCTGAGTTGTCTATAGATTCCCTACAGTGAGATCAACCTTTGGTTGATAAATTGGTTGAACCAAGCAATATTTGGTCGACCCCACTCTTCCTTTGGAGAGTGAAGTGATCGAATCGATGCACTCTTCGACCGATCCCATTAGTCCTTTGGCGACTAATGCACCTGTCCCAGAAGTCTTCTGCATTACCAGTTTGGATGTTTCTAAAAAATGGGACACTTCATCTGTGCCCTATGAACCCCTACCAAGCCCTAGGATCATTTCCTTTGATTGTAATAGTCTAGCCGAACCTCGTCTTCCTTATTCGACACCTTTCCAGATAAAGGTTCATATCGGGAACCATACGGTTGATCAATGCATTGTAGATGAAGGAGCTTCTGTTAGTATCTTATCTGCTTATGCTTGGAGAGATTTGGGTTTCCCTAATGTTATTCCAGTTGTTAATTGGCCGTTGACCTTCGATAGAAGACCTAGTGAACCGATCGGATTCCTCCGTCAGGTACCTGTTACCTTGGGTGGAAAAACAGTCTTAGTTGATTTTATGGTTTTAAAGGACCTTATGGACTTTGATATGATCCTCGGGCGTGATTACGTTTATGCTATGCATGTTGTGGTATCTAGGCTTTTTCATGTGATGCATTTTCCTCATAACGAAAGCATCGTCACTATCGACCAGCTTGCATTCATTAATCCTCCTTATTACCCAACTGTATACCAGTCTAATCCCTCATCATTAGGCACTACTATGTCACATGGGACTTATGTGGCATATTGTTCCTTGAGTTCAACTGCTACTGAGAAGAAGTCTCTAAGTTCATGCTTACCTTCTCGGGACTTAGTCCCAGCTTTTGACCAAGTGACACCTCCTGTTGGGCCCAAGTTGGGACAAAGTTTTGGGTAACATTTTTTCTAAGTAGGAAAAGCTGAGATGGGCGCAACTCAGAAAAAGATGCAAATTTGTCTAAGTATTGAGGATGCTGCAAAGTTGCGTGCAACATCCGAATTTTGGAGGCACCGTGAAGACCAGCGCTGCGAGGAAGTAGTGCTGCGAAGCAGTCAGGCCACGTGGAACTATCAAAGTGGAGTGTTGGACAAGGATCAGGTGCAGGTATCGGATGGACCAGTAGTGGTCTAAGTTTGGAAATATGCTCCAGGAGTGCCGAGCAGTGGGCACGAGCAACTCAGGAAGGCGGCCAATGCACGAGTTTGTTAAGGAAAGGACAGCTTAGGGAAAGCGACGGCTTGGCACGCCTAATGGGCGGAACTGTTAGAGATGAACGGTTCAAAGAAAGATATCTATTGGCACACGTGTGACAGTAAGGCCGATAGCGACAGAGTGAAGACGTGGAGAACCGCCATGATGAAGCAGACGCTACCAGATGCCAGCAAGCCGGTTTAGGGAAACCGGCTCAGTTTTGTAAACCCTAAGGGTTCTGGGTTTAGGTCTTCGGCATTGTAAAGACATGACCTTAGAGGCATGATCTATTTAAGAAGAAAATTTTGTATGGGATGGGGTTACATTTTGGGGGTGATTGTTACTCTTCACTTTTACTGTTACAATTTTGGATTGTGTATTGTAAAATCTCTCTGAGATAAGAAGATTGTAAAGGCTCTGCAGCTGTGTGCGCAGAGACCTATCTGAGAGGAAGGAAAGTCTACAGCTGAGTGCGCAGACCAAGAATGGTTGTCCCCATCCCTTTTAAAGAAATATATTACTAACTGTTCCTGTGGACGTAGCTTCCCACCTGGGGGAGTGAACCACGTTAAATCTCGTGTTGTGTGATTGTGTTTTATGAATGAATGTTGATCTGTATTTCCTATAAATGAATGTCTAGATTTTTCCTTGCATGCTGTTATGAGAGAACTTTGATATGCATTTTCCTTCAAAAGAAGTATGGAAATGATATGTTAGGTTCTGCATGAACAGATGAACGATGAACATTTAGTGTTGTGCTTGAATATAGCGGATCAGTCATTTAATTAGATACTTTCTTATACCCAATATACGAATGCTTAACAGTTGGATTGTATAGTCATATATGTTCAAATCACTGCACCCCGGCTTAATGAATGAATGTTAGAAGAATAGTCAATTAAGTGCCTGAACGAGTGGATGAGTGATATTTGTTTCAAGAGCCTTAAGTGTTCAAGATAATTCAAGTATAGAATAAAGTTTCATTTTTCGCAGCTTCAGGAGAAGTCCCGCAGTGGAAGAACATAGTGGTGCATACCGCAGCGTTGCCTATCGCTGCACAGTCTCACCTCGCAACACATACCCCCCTGTTGTGTTGTGCAGTACGTACATCCAAGCAACTTATCACTTACTGTGGAAACATGATTCTACAGTACCCAATAGATACACCTCGAGTGATACCTCAACCTGCTCGTAGGTTGTGAGAAGGGGTTTTGTTGGTCAAAGGGAAACCGCGAAGAACCTGGGTCTTATAGAAAACCTCTGGGTCATTTATAGCCAACACCTCCATCTGAATGTTTAGATATGTGTTCTATCTTGGATGATATACTTCCTTCCGATGAAGTTTTCCTAGAGTCCATAGTACAGTTTGCCATTCATTTGGATGTTGATCCAGTCGCAGTTATGTCCAGCCCCGGTTTGACCTTAAAGTCTGATCTTCCTACTGTTGAGTCCTTGAACTCTCCTATAGATCCGCAAATCGGTGTTCCTGCTGAGTTTGATTCTGCTTCTAGAATTTTCAACTCCCGTGATGATGAACTTATTTCTGCAGATTCCATCATGTCCTTCAACTTTGATCTTCATTCTGAAGTCGATCTTGTTGATTGTAAGTCCTCGGGCTTGGGTACCATAGAGTCTTCATTTGAAAACTCCGCCTTGTTTATGCATGTTGTTGATGATAGTGAAGTTGAAAGTATTTATACCACAGTGACTTGTATCGGGTCTTTCTTTACATATGTTTTGGATATGATATTGGTACTAATGTTTCTTGGAGATAGGATTCTTAGCTAGATTTATACTTGCTTACTGGTCCTTTTCGACACCTTGTGCGACCATGTTAGGTATATTCGGAACCTTGCATATATGTTTAGGCTTCCCCGCTGTTATGTTGCATTTGAACCTTTTTCCATCCGAATTCACCATAGGGTCCAACCTGTTGGATATTGGTGTGTTAGCCATATCTTTATGCTTTGTGCACCAGTCCGACAGCAGAGCCTACCTAACATGGGTCACCCTAGTCAGCACCCTTATGCCATTTTGGTGCCCATGCTGAGTTTTTCTCATAGGCTTGGGAGCCTTTTTTAGATTTACCATGACTTTGAGAAGAAGCCTCATATCTTTCTTCCTCATATATTTCTGTCCATCCCTGATAAGGCTCCCATATTTGTGTTCAAGTTGCATATGCATCTGTTATGATATCGCTTGCGCTAATGAGCTTGATGCCAGCTTCCATGCTTTTATCTCGTTGTATAAGCCTCCATCTCTGATCTCATTTCCGCTAAGCCCTGTATCATTTTTCCTTCGCATTTTGACACCTTTTACCTGGAGGAGACACACCCTGAGTGTCCTTATCTTGCTCATGTTCCTTGCATTAGGCATAGCTTTGTTCCATGCGCTTGGAGCTAGTTTCGCATGTCCCTGACACTCCTCTCCTTCCATTACGAGCATTCTTCTACCTTCACTTCGAGCTCGTTAAAAACAGTAAGTAGGTTTCGAGCATTCTTCTGCCTTCACTTCGAGCTCGTTAAAAACAGTAAGTAGGTTTCGAGCATTCTTCCACCTTCACTTCGAGCTCGTTAAAAATAGTAAGTAGGTTACGAGCATTTCTTCTACCTTTACTTGGAGCTCGTTAAAAACAGTAAGGAGGCTACGAGCATTCTTCCACTTTTACTTCAAGTGTAATACCCCCAATTCGACCCTTAGGATATATGAGCCTTTAATGTAAATCAGTGTACATGTGATGTATGTTTTCCTAACGTGGAGCTCAAGGCCAAGGCCCCGCTAGTGAAAGCCGAATTTTATTTAAAGGGAAAGTATTTGATATTTGATACCATGTGCTCTTAAGCCATGGAAATTGTAATAGGATGTAAATTAGACATCATGCAATAAAATACCAAAGCTGGCTACGAAGGCAACGAATGAGAAGGGGCCACGTGTATCCACTAGGGAGTGGTGAGGGGGCTATGGGAGTGACCCATAGGTTGCCATTTGTCATTATGTGAACCCATTGACTTCCTTTAGGTGACATTAATGCCAATTGTAAGGAAGTGGTTGAGATTTCAGCCCATGACTTTGATGGGGTATGGGCAGTCTGAAATTCGTATGGGAAGGTATGGGCTCTTTTGACTTGTCCCACAAGTCACTCTACATCTTGGGGATTGCTCCATCCTTATCCCCATTCCGTTGTGGAAGTATGGGACATCTTTGCCCAACCAAAAAAAAAAACGAGCTCCCAGCAAGGAGAAAACCAGAAATCGCGACTTGAAGGAAACCCACGTTTTGGGAAGCCAAAAACGTCCCGATTTGGTATTGGACAGAGAAATCCAATGGGGGATCCATTGGTAGGAACCTTGGGGCGAATTTGGGAGCAATAGCTACCCCAAAATCCATGGGAAAACCCAGTTTTTGCAGCTCAGAAAACGAGTGACGGATTTGGGTTATTTGCTGAACGAAGCTGTGAGAAATCCGATTGTGGATGTGTGAATAGAGGATGGGATTGCTGAGTCTAGTTTGAAGGGTATGTGGCTCTGGGATTGAGCTCAGTGGACTAGCATCCTCCTCCATCTCCTATTGCATGCTTGAGAAACCCAACCGTGTGTTGGCTTAGCATGGCGGTTTGAGTGAAACCCTGACTGTGAGGGAGCCATCTAGTTCCTCCTTAGTGGATACACAGCCCAGCTCGGGGGTGATCTCTCAGCTGAAAGAATACAGGCCGGACAGAGATCTATGGTTGGGTGGAACGTTGCTCTCACGTAGCCAGTCGTTTGGACCATTATAATTCGAGATAAGTATTCTTGATGTTAATTCTATGCCCTGCAAGCATTTTAAATAATGACTGCTGTTTATATGTTGAATGCATGATGAAACTGTGTGCCTATGTAATGTTTAAATTCCGCTGCGTTTATATTGAATTGAATCTGCATACATAAGTTTCAAAATGTTAGGAATTTATGTGCAAAAATATTGGGGCTAAATTTACAAAAGCCCGGTATGTTGTTAATGTTTCCTTCCCTGTTGTTCTATGGAGAAGGGGACGTTACAGAGTGGTATCAGAGCTCTAGGTTCAACACTACGGCTGTTGGGCCCTTCACAGAAAGACAAGTCATTGTGTGTGTGCATTTTATATTTGGAACTGAAATGCATATTGTGTGTTCATGCATTTTGTATTTGAAACAAAAATGCACTAGAGAAACTTCAAGATTGCATGAACTTGAATGTTGAGCATGGTTGGAAATGAGTTCTGTTTGTTAATTTCCTGAATAAAAGCATGAACAGTCAATTGTTAGGAAAGCTTGCAAATTACGCCCTTATACTCATGCGTTTCCTTTCCCATGATTGTTGGTTGCTTGGAGATTAATTGTGAATCCATTGCATGGACTGTCGAATGATAAATGAATGAAAGATTTTGAATTTTCCTAAGTCTGTTTGAAAAATTCGTTTAAGACTGTTTCGGGGAGAATTCCCGAATGTCTTCCGCAACTGCGGAAGCATTCGGTGAATTGCCCCGAAACTGCGGAAGCATTCTGCGAAGTTTTCCGCAACGCGGAGGAATTCGGGAAGTCGCCCCGAAATTTGCGGAAGGAATTTCCTTCCGAAAAATTTTCGGAAGGAATTCTCTTCCGAAACTTGCAGAAGGATTCCGCGAGTTGTCCCGCAACGCGGAAAAATTTGGCGAAATGCTCCGAAAAAGAAGAAAAATTCTCTAAGTGTTTTCGAAAATTTTGTTTAAAGCTTGTTTTGGAAGAGTTCGGGAAAGTCTTCCGAAACTGCGGAAAGATTCCGCGAACGGTTCCGCAACTGCGGAAGAGTTCGGGAAAGTCTTCCGAAACTGCGGAAGGATTCCGCGAACGGTTCCGCAACTGCGGAAGAGTTTGGGAAAGTCTTCCGAAACAGCGGAAGGATTCCGCGAACGGTTCCGCAACTGCGGAAGAGTTCGGGAAAGTCTTCCGAAACAGCGGAAGGATTCCGCGAACGGTTCCGAAAGTCTTCTGAAACGGTGGAAGAATTCCGCGAAGGGCTCCGAAATCGCGGAAGGATTCGGGAAAGTCTTCCGAAACGGCGGAAGCCTTCGCCGAATGGCTCCGCAATTGCGGGAGCATTCGCCGAATGGCTCCGCAACGGAAGCCTTCGCCGAATGGCTCCGCAGTTGCGGGAGCATTCGCCGAATGGCTCTGCAGTTGCGGGAGAATTCAGCGAATCGCTCCGCCATTGCGGAAGCATTCGCCGAACTGCTCCGCAATTGCGGAAGCGTTCGACGAACTGCTCCGCAATTGCGGAAGCGTTCGCCGAACTGCTCCGCATTGCGGAAGCGTTCGGAGAACCGGCCCGCGCGCCCGAGGAAAAAAAAAAAAAAAAAAAAAAAAAAAAAAAAAAAAAAAAGAAAAAGAGTAAAGTTGCTAAAACTTGATTTTTTGATAGCAGGAGCATCCGAACTCAGAATGCGATGATTCCTGTGGGGCTCGGAGGCCATTGACGAGGGCCATGAAAAGACCAGTGAAGACCCGTAGCCCATTACACTCCGATTTGACAGAAAATGGATAATCGTGACTTTTGAAGGACAGAGTCTCGAGGATTGACGGAAGGTCGGTTTAAGCTGAAATTGATCAGGCGCGGCCATGAAGTAGGCACGATGTTCAGTTCAGAATCTTGGAGCCAAACTCCAAAGGATGTGGAGTCGGGGTGAGCAAGAAGGCCAAAAAGCACTGTTCCGGGCCACTTTTTCGGGATTTTGAAAAGCTTGGGGACAGTAAAAGTGACCCTATATGTGGGAATCAGAAATTTTACTGAACTAGACATTTCATATTCTCATTAAGACGGACAGCTTCCGTTAGACGAAGATTTTCCAGAAATGCACCGTTTGGGAGATAGCCGTTTTTGGCCCAAAATTTGGAATTTTGGGAAAATGTGAAAAATAAGAAGTAGCAAAACCCAGAAATTCATAGAACATGAACGGTGCATCGGAATTGAGATTCGTGAATTTCCGAGTGTTCCTTGTTATATGGACTAACTCCGCCCAATAGAAAAGTTTTTGTGATTCCTCGTAGATTTTCTTCCACCGGTGGCTGAAGTTGGCATTCGGGACCAAAATGCAACTGTGTAAAATGTGCAGAACTGGAGTGAAAGTTGTCATTTTTGAATGGATGCAGTTTCCGCACCTGATGTCGGAATGGAGAATGAAGACAGGCATTGGAAAGCTTGTCCAGCAGGGAACAATGATGCATGACCAGAGTTTGAATGAGGTCTACAGATATCATAGTTATTTAGTGCAGAAGAGTGCCAGCGGCTGTTTTGACAAACAAAATTTGTTGTCAATGTGGGCAATTTCTACAATTGCATGATATGGAAGAGAAATTCCATGATACGAGGAGGGATCGAAAAGGGAAGAATTCTTTAAACCTCTGTTTGTTATCATACTTATAATTATGAAATTGTCATATGGCATAAAAATGTTAAAAATGTAAGGGATTACATAGATGTATATGCACTAGATGACACCTTAACAAACATTGCATAGTGCATATGGAAATGCTTGTGCATAAATGGGATGTTGCATATTGGTAAAATAATGAAGAATGCAAATGCAATGAATCACTAATGGAGAATATTGTGGTTGATAATCACTATTGATGTTGGTATTGGTTGTAGGACCAAAGATAACAAAGAGCATGGCTAAACATGTTGGGGATGTTGTTGCATGAAGCCAGCAACCTTATGCAAAAAGGATGGTGCAACAAATCTATGATCATAAAGTTGGAAAAAGGGACCGAGCAGCCTTGGTAAGAGGCCAACTGATCAGGTAACATCAGGCGATGTTAATGGTAACCATGCAGGTAATGATTATTGGTGCCAAATTGCAGGAATGTTGAAAGAGGATTTGGTAAGATCTCTTCAACTATGTTTGAGCTATGTTGAGTTAGTTGGCATGTGATATTGAATATCGATTGGGACTGTTAACCTACCAAGCTTGGTGAGGTGTGGGTAAGTGAAGGAAATGATCCTTACACCCTATGACTGCTTAGAAATCTCAATGCATTCATATGAATTTATATCATGTCATGTGTATGTTGGTTATGTGCTTAATAACCAAACCAAGTAAAGACTGGTGGTCCTGATTATGATAATGCAAGTTATATGAGATAGTCATGTCTCGATCATAATATGCTTGAATGCATAGTACTCATGAAACAATGCAAGGTAGCATTGAGTAGATGTGCATTAAGAGATTTTATAAATCTTGCGATGCATTGTATGAATGCATAGGGATGATGCATATGTTATTGAAAAATAAATAATGAATGAAATGACGAATTGATGATAATTCTAGGATCATTTCATGGGTTGTTTTGAGTGCAGAATAGTAAGTGCATGAAGAGCCCAATCATGGTAATTGATGAATTGTGATAATGATGCATATATAGAAGAGTGTAAATATTTCATTGCATTTCAAATGTAACAGCTGAAGGTGTTTGAATTATTGAGCATTATAATTCTGAGATCACCTCAGTAACTGTTGTGGCAATGAAATGATAATATGCATAGATACTCACGACGTGTTTGGCTGATTGAAGTTTCAGTTTCCGGTAGGAAGGTCTTACATATGGCAATGATGATAAGTCCATAGTAGAGACCGGGATCTACCACACGTAGAAGCCAAAGGTTATGAGAAGGTTCTCATGGTTGAGAGCTCTAAGTTCTGTTAGTAAGAACAGTTGTAAATATCAGATTTGTAAATGTTTCGAATTTGAAATTTTACTAATAATTGCTAATGACTGTTTGGCTTATATGAAATGTGTCAGCAGGACATGCTGTAAGTGGATGCTCATGTATGGCAGCAGGCATAAGACCATAACGGGTAGAGTGGTGTCACTTACAGGAGCCAAACAATATGAGGATAGCCTCATGGATAAGAAAACCAACTTCTGTAGTAGACAGAGTTGCAAATTCATATTGAATTTAATTATTAGTGCCATGGATTGGTTATGGAACAATCTGATTTGAATTGTATTGATTAAATGTTGCTGACTGTTTGGCTGTTTAGTAAGTGTGCCAGGAAGACACATTGCAGGAAGACCATGGGAGAGGTCCTGCAGAAGTCAAACTTCATGGGAAGGGATTCCATGATTTGAAAATGGGTTCCAGGTGGAATGCCATAAGACATTATTAATGTTTCATCTGCACTGCATGATTGGTAAACAATATGAGTGAGATGGTAAAGGTTATGTCAGTAAGACATATGAAGGATATGTAACATCAAAAGGAATTGGGATGGCAAACCGAGGGACTGTCAACTCAGAGAAGGAGCCTCCATTCCTCATTAAAGAAGAGAAATAACATCGGCAAAATGGATAAGTTTTCCATAAACCCTGAATGATATATATATATGTCTAATTGCTAGAGTTAATATGCAGAGCATGTTTTGATTTTATTTCCATCATGAAAGACTGCTTGAAGTATGATTAGGACCTTCATAGTTCACATCAGTAAGGAGTGCACGCCTTTCTGGTGCTGAGTTATGTTAGGGATGCCAATATTGACTACGCCTTAAGGGAATGGACGCATTCCTGGTGTTTCAAGGTTGGATAGTGAATGTTATGAAATATGTTTACAATTCTAGGGCAGCGATACTAATGAGCTCGCTATCCATTTTGTGTTGACAGCAGATTATACATATGAAACTCAGTGTTGCACCTGAAAGAGAAAAGTGAAGAAAATAGTACTCAAGAAGACTGTATGAGCAGTGGTAACCCTTGCGTAGGGTGAGTGGGTATCATGAGGCCATGATAGCTTGCAGTTAAGAAAGTCACCTAAAGAATTCCTAAATGGAACCGCCGGCTTACATAAGAGAAGAAGTGCCACCCTTGTGTGGGTGAAGAATTGTTATGCGCATTGAGGGATTGTGATACCCTGAAAGGCTGATGCAGCCTAAGGCAGAGTAGTGGAGCCTTGACCTGTAATGGTCGGTGGCGCAGTTACCTTCCATTGGTCGATGACCCAGACGTATGTGCTGGCTCGGCAATGGAGAGGGCCAACCAGGTATGGGACTGGTTGGGCACCACCGAATGCTTGGTAAACCTAGTCGGCGTGAAGGTGTACTGGTAGGGCATTAATTATTTGATGATTTGGAACAGCCTGCGTGCTGGCCAAACATCTTAGTCCGCAGGAGGATCCCAAGGCTTATAAAGTAAAAGCAGGACCCTGTGGACCAGAGAGAAAATGCACAGTACAGATAAGTATTCATTTTCATTCATTTCTTATTTGAAATAATGAAGGTTTCAAGCATAAAGCTTGTAACAGTGAGCTGATGCATTATTGTTTCTTTGTTAGAAACCTTGGTCAATGCAGGAAGCAAGGACCCTGAAAGAAATAAAAAGTTGCTTGGTAAATCCAGAAAGTGGCTGGTTGTGCGAGATGGTTGATGATTTGGAGCAGCCTGCGTGCTGGCCAAACATGCGAGATTGTTGATGATTTGGAGCAGCCTGCGTGCTGTCCAAACATGCGAGATGGTTGATGATTTGGAGCAGCCTGCGTGCTGGCCAAACATGCGAGATGGTTGATGATTTGGAGCAGCCTGCGTGCTGGCCAAACCTACAAGGTTATTTGATGTTGTGGAGCATCTTGCGTGCTGGACAAACATACAATACTGTTAGATGTTGAGGGGCAGCCTGCGCGCTGGCCAAACACCCAAATCCATAGGCGATTCCAAGGATTGCAAAGCGAAGAAGGACCTTATGGAATAAAGTGAAGACATCTAGTGCAGATAAGTATTTGGTTATTGTGTAATTTCTTGCTTATGAATATACATGTGTATATGATTTGGTTATGGTTTCCTATGAAAATAAACTAAACATGTGAATTAATTCATTGTTTGAGTGTAGGTATTGTTGGAAGTAATGACTATGGAAGCATCCTAAGGATGCGAGTGGACATGCAACCACCCTAAAGAGCTCAGCATGAGCAGTAATGAAAGATGGAGCTAGTAGAACGGTGTGATTTCTAGCAGCCAAGAGTTTGACCAACCAAGTGGAGGAACTCCATGGTTGTAAGATCTGGAATAGACCATAGACACTACGTGTCATAGCCGAGAAGGGAAGGTCAAGCATTCACATGAAGTGAAAGAGGACAGGAGCATGAAAACCACAGTGGTGGTGTGGGTTCCAGAATGGAACAAGACTAAGAGGAGAAACTCTTACCGCTCCCTCTCTTTCCTTTTTATTGATGCATTTATAAAATTAGAAAATTGCTGAATGCATGCATGACTGAAATTAAAAGTGTGTTTATTTGATTAAAGTGAATTGTGAATGCTAATTAATGAATTTCCTGTGAATGGATGAACATGAAGGAATTCATGTGTATGTTGGGCAAGCATGAAAAGTGTGGAAGTCTCATGAGTAAAACATGGACTATCTATGTGAACTGGGGAAAAACCATTGACTGATTTTTAAATGTTCGGGTTATGCTTGGCCTAACGAGAATTGTAATGATGAATTTCACAGGTGGGAATTGAATCGATTGGTTGCAGCCGGTGCAGGCAAGTGTTGCTAGTGAGCAAAGTGTGGTCAGTTGTTTCCATGGCGACAGACCAAGGACTATTAGGATTGGCTGGAAGTCTTCTTCAAACAATTGCCAAGACCCAAGAAAATATTGGAGAGATGCTCAAGATGCAAAAGCAGCAGAACGAGATGAACCACGAGGTCTTGCAGGACACTCTTCGTCTGCAGAAAGAGGTGAAAAGCATTATGAAAGCAATCAGCATGGGAGAGAAAAGTGGATCAATGAAGAAGCATTCATCCAATCATCCGATTAAGAGACGCTCCAGGTGGGAAGACTCAAAGGAAATTGAGCAGGTAAAGATGAAGCAACCAATGAAGTGTTGGAAGTGTGGAGGGGATCATTGCCTCCGTAACTTCCCAACAAGAAAACCTCAAGAAGGTAGCAGCCGTAAAGTTTTCAGACTTATGGATGAGCTGGAAGATCCGAATCAGCGGGAGCATCTCGTGAAGGTCAAAGGACTTGGTCCTGAAAGTTCAAAGTAAATGATAGAATGCAGAGCAGATCTGCAAAGTTTTGAAGTTTTGGACATGTGTAAATTGTATATGTATGCCTAAGTCTTGGAACACCAAGGACGGTGTTGTTCTAAGGGGGAGGGGAATGTAATACCCCCAATTCGACCCTTAGGATATATGAGCCTTTAATGTAAATCAGTGTACATGTGATGTATGTTTTCCTAACGTGGAGCTCAAGGCCAAGGCCCCGCTAGTGAAAGCCGAATTTTATTTAAAGGGCAAGTATTTGATATTTGATACCATGTGCTCTTAAGCCATGGAAATTGTAATAGGATGTAAATTAGACATCATGCAATAAAATACCAAAGCTGGCTACGGAGGCAACGAATGAGAAGGGGCCACGTGTATCCACTAGGGAGTGGTGAGGGGGCTATGGGAGTGACCCATAGGTTGCCATTTGTCATTATGTGAACCCATTGACTTCCTTTAGGTGACATTAATGCCAATTGTAAGGAAGTGGTTGAGATTTCATCCCATGACTTTGATGGGGTATGGGCAGTCTGAAATTCGTATGGGAAGGTATGGGCTCTTTTGACTTGTCCCACAAGTCACTCTACATCTTGGGGATTGCTCCATCCTTATCCCCATTCCGTTGTGGAAGTATGGGACATCTTTGCCCAACCAAAAAAAAAAACGAGCTCCCAGCAAGGAGAAAACCAGAAATCGCGACTTGAAGGAAACCCACGTTTTGGGAAGCCAAAAACGTCCCGATTTGGTATTGGACAGAGAAATCCAATGGGGGATCCATTGGTAGGAACCTTGGGGCGAATTTGGGAGCAATAGCTACCCCAAAAGCCATGGGAAAACCCAGTTTTTGCAGCTCAGAAAACGAGTGACGGATTTGGGTTATTTGCTGAACGAAGCTGTGAGAAATCCGATTGTGGATGTGTGAATAGAGGATGGGATTGCTGAGTCTAGTTTGAAGGGTATGTGGCTCTGGGATTGAGCTCAGTGGACTAGCATCCTCCTCCATCTCCTATTGCATGCTTGAGAAACCCAACCGTGTGTTGGATTAGCATGGCGGTTTGAGTGAAACCCTGACTGTGAGGGAGCCATCTAGTTCCTCCTTAGTGGATACACAGCCCAGCTCGGGGGTGATCTCTCAGCTGAAAGAATACAGGCCGGACAGAGATCTATGGTTGGGTGGAACGTTGCTCTCACGTAGCCATTCGTTTGGACCATTATAATTCGAGATAAGTATTCTTGATGTTAATTCTATGCCCTGCAAGCATTTTAAATAATGACTGCTGTTTATATGTTGAATGCATGATGAAAATGTGTGCCTATGTAATGTTTAAATTCCGCTGCGTTTATATTGAATTGAATCTGCATACATAAGTTTCAAAATGTTAGGAATTTATGTGCAAAAATATTGGGGCTAAATTTACAAAAGCCCGGTATGTTGTTAATGTTTCCTTCCCTGTTGTTCTATGGAGAAGGGGACGTTACATCAAGCTTGTTAAAAACGGTAAGGAGGCTACGAGCATTTCTTCCACCTTCACTTCGAGCTGGCTAAAAACAGTAAGGAAGATATGAGCATTTTTCTATATCTCCTTTGAGCTCGTTAAAAACAGTAAGGAGGTCACGAGTTTACTTTTTCGGGCTCGTTAAACCTTTACGGAATAGATCCCTCCGGAGTTCTTTTAAGCCCTTTTCAGACTCCTTAAATAGGAAAAGTTTGTCGAGCATAGTTGTCTTTTCGGGCTCGTTAAAATAACTGAACCGACATCCACTTAGGTATAGAATTACCCCTTTTCCGGGCTTTGGTGGATAATTTACGGAAAATGTATACTCTAGGTATACTCTAGTATGCGCTAGAAGAGTTCTTCTTCCATTATTTTACACTTTTTTGTGGAAGGAGACTAACTTTACGAAAAAGGACCTTTGGAGTCGTCTTTAGGGTTTTCAGACTCTCGAAATGTGAAAACACCAAGCGAGAATTCACCTACTCGGACTCGATGTGAAATCCATGAGATGGTTGATAGAGGACTGTTTAAGTTTTTCAACTCTATAAGCAAGAAAACACCGCCGAGCACAGACCAATCCGGGCTCAATATAAAATCCATGGATAGGTGTATGGAGTTTTCTTCTAGGTTTTTCAGACTCCTTAAATATAAAAATACAGTCGAGCATGCTTTAGTTCTTTGTCAAGCTCGTTAAAAAATGAAAAAGGAAAGGGCAATGAAGAATGTTAAAATATCTTTCAATATGATGGCAGCAAGTCAACTATCTCCTTGAACAAAGCACTTGTTTTGAGTCTATCAAACAAATTGGGTTCTAGTGTTGGCCTTAGGATAAACCTGATCTCAGAGTTCTTACTCCTCCGATTGGTTAGTCTTACAATCATATGGAGAATCTGATAATGTCTCCTACATTGCATATTTGCATCGTGGTCTCTTTGTGTTCAAAGCTGTCTAAGCCACTCTTGTGTCGTGCTCACTATTCAAGGATATAACCTGTGTTAGCCATTCTACAGTTGCCTTGACCTCATGTGTTGGCCATTCCTTGGTGTCAGTATGTTTCATCATGTGTTCTGTCCTACTCCAAATCAGCTCATACCTATTGAGTGTCCCTCATGTTGGATGATGGAGGATGCATTAAGGCCTCCCTTCCAACGGACTTCTTCCCATCGACTTCAACTCATTGTTCTCTGGGAATGAAGTTTAGAGTTTCGGTTAGTACCTTGGGGATTGCAGTCATTAGTGGCAGTTTCCCTCGCTATTGGATATATGGGAATACATCAATATCTCCTATCCGATAGATTCTTCAAGTGTTCGACACCAAGACCATTTATTCACACTTGCTTGAATGTACTAGGTACCTTGGGTTCCATTTTCATTATTGGTGGACACCCTCGCGTTTGTTAACGGTATACATCAATGACTAGTAATCAAACGATTCCTCCCATGTTCGACATCAACTCATTTATTCGCATGGATAGGTTTGTACCTTGGGTTTTTTTTGGATGAATACCTTGGGATCCTTGATAGCATCACCTCATTTATGTTATCTCCCAAGTTGCGCAAGACTGAGCCACACTTTTTTAGGCTCTTGATGAGACATTGATCCAGCTTGTTCTTTATGGCTATGTTCTCCAGTTTTGACATAGATCCACCTTGTATTTACGTGGCTATGTTTACACTTATGTTCCTCATGGATCCACACTTGTATTCTAGTGGCCATGATATATGCATCAGTATTTGGATCATTATTGTATCCTCTTGGAGGTCATGTTCCACTATTTGAACATGGACAATTACCCCAAGGATAAGTTTGTCTGACATTGCCTTTGCTTTCACGTACTTCATTTGAGCCTATGATTTTTGGATTCTCCGGTTCCTCTATGATTCAAATCTTTGTTATTTATAATGTATTTCGGCCATCGTTTCCCTCACTCCCTCTGACCTCCTACATTAGGGGGCATCTGTTATAGCTTAAAATGACACTTCTCCGTCCGTGACGACACTTGTATCGCTTGGTCGCATGACGACACTTCTTGAGATCAAGTTTAGTCACACAACAGGACACTTGTGGATTGAAGGGTCATTTGGGACATTAAAAATGGTTGAAATTTCCTCACTCTTGGCCCATTTGATGGTTATAACCCTTAGGAACATTTTTCCAGACCAAACCATCTCCTGAAAATTATCAGAAAACCCTGTTTTTGGCCATTTTTCTCCAAAAACGTTGGTTTCCTATGTATAGAGTAGGGTATACTAGGATGTGTGCACGACTCTACTTCAATAGAGTAGCGCATGTGCACGACTCTACTTCAATAAAGTAGTGCACACCTTGAAAAATGCGCTATTTTTTCTACTGCAGAGTAGGGCATTTTCCTGTACTAGTCAAAATCTCGAATTTTGGGTAAGTTAAGTTGGTTGGGGAACCTCCTACTCGGTTATAACTACTTTTCCTCTCCTTCATTGAATATATAAGAAAGGTATAAGGGCCATGTGAGGGGACCAAGCCTATAACAATGTTATGCTGGAGGAATGGAGACCCTCATCCCCCTCTCTTATGCCTCAGTTTCTGATAAACCCTAGCACAGTTGATTAGAGGTTGGCATCCTTGGAGAACAGAAGCAGGAGACCTTGAATCTAGGTTTCATGAAGTGCCAAGCTTGAAGGAAGGTATAATTTTATGTACTTGGTTCATTCATTAATAAAGATCAGGCGTTCTTTCCTTTCCAAATATGACCTATTTATGTGTGTCTTAGATTTTATTACTGTTTGATTATAGTTTGATGTCTTATTATGTCATGGATATCAGTCTTATATATGTATTCAAATGTATTTGAGAAAGGTATCAAGTTGTTTTGCAGGTGTGGGCATTGCGATACTAGATAGCATTGAAGAGCAAGGAAGGGAAAGCTTGGATCAACCTTCTTAATAAGGTACTCACATTTCTAACCTTAAATATCCTTGCATACTAGTTTCACTTGTAGAACATTTGTAGGTATATCTTTCATACCTGAAGTTGGTAGTTTCTCCCCTGAACTATAGGTGCATCTCCCTCACAAAAAATGGGATGTAAGAAGAGACGACCAAGCCCAAAAATTTGATAACCTCTAGAAGGGGCCCCATACAGTCATTTATTTCCATGGAAACAATGCTTTCTTCTTACAGGACAAGGACAGTGAATCGGTGGGGAAGATACCCGTCAATGGGTGGTTCTTGAAGCACTATATCCAGTGAAAAAAAAAATATGTCGACCCACCCTCGCTGTACATTACCATTTTTTAAGTTTCGGTTGACTGTTTTTTAGTTCTATTTTACAAAAAAGAAAAAAGAAAAAAGAGGCAACTAGTCTACTATTCTTGCTACCTCACAAGGAGGATAGCATCCCCAGTTGGATCCGTTGTTATCACCTCTAGCAAATATCCCGCAATGGAAGGAAAGGGCACCCCCATACCGTAACCCTGAGCATGCCCATTTACCTTTTACACCAAAGGAAGAAGCAAGGAACCCAAAAAATGGCTAAGTATTAACAAATTCAAGACAAATGATCAAGTCACAGTGAGAAAGATGAGAAACTGGAGGTCTTCTCTGCTCAAGGAATATTGAAGGATCAAGATCAAATTAAGGAGATCAACGACAGAGAAAGGATTTCGCTAGGAGAACATGCGTGGAAGATAGAGCTCTGAAATTTCAAAGTGATCGTCCCTCGTATCCATAGAGCGACGGACGAGGAAAGCGGCCAAATGATCGACAATTCATACAACATTTTGTAAGACAAAGAGTTTGGGGTTTAATAGCCAAAATGGATGTGAAATTCCTTATGGAATTGACACACAAGATGTGGATTCCACCGTTGATATAGATCTGACAATCCAAATCAACTCCGAAAGGTGCACTTGATCAATGCTTAGCCTCTAGTATTCCGCTTTCAAAATAAGTTGAAGGGTCAAGATTGAAAGAACAATGTCAGATCAATGGCTGGGGAGTGATCCGCAACGCATCCGCTGAGAATAATTTCTGAATTTATGACTTTCCAAACCCACGTTGAGGATTGCAAAATTCAGAATGGTATTTTTTTTCAAAATGGCATAGTTGGGTTTCCAATTTCCGCAACCCCCATTCTGGATTGCGGATTGCGAAGGTGCAATTTTCCCAAGAGCGCAAAATTGAGTTTTCGATTTTTGAAACCCGCATTGCGGATTAAGGATTGCGGAGGCATGATTTTTCCGGGGATACCAAACCGAGTTTCTGATTTATGAATCCCTCATTGCGGAATGCTGATTGCGGAGGCAATTTATATGAAGTTACGAATATTAAGTTTCCGACTTCCGAATTCCGCATTGCAGACTGTGGATTGTGGAAGGTGATTTCTGCAAAGTTGTGCGAAGGCGTTCCGACTTTCCGAATCCCGCATTGTAGATTGCGGACGTCGGAAGGGAAATTTGACAAGGTCTGTTTTGCAGTTCCTATTTCTGACACCTGCATTGCGTCCTGCGGATTGCGGATTGTAGATTGCGGGCTGAAAATGGTTTATCAGAGCAGGTTGCAGCTGGGAAAAATGAAGAATTTCATAGGGAAAAGGAACAATTGTTCCATGACTGGGAGTCGATCTGGAAGCAGAAGAGGGGCACATATTGGCTATCCATGCAAATCAGCTTGAAACAACCCAATCTGAAGAAAAAATGAGTGGTTTTTCACGGCCTGAATGTACACTGACAACGCACTAAAGTTTCCCCATCGACGCATCTAACAGAACAAGAAACTGTTGCAATATACCAGTTTAATAAACGGCCACACCTGGATGAAGTCTTCTAGAAGTTTTAGATATTTTGTAAGACTATAAAGACAGGTTCTAAATAAGACCCAAGGGTTGGATATTGGTATTCTAATAGATAAAAGCTTTGCGTATGCAATAAACTCGGCCTTTCAATTAATATGAAGACCTAATTCTGGAGCAGAGATTCTTGTGATGAGTGTTTTGATGTCTGTTATTCCTGTGTATGTGGTATTCATTAGTATTTTCCATTGAGTGTCTTCTTATGCGGTATCTAGATCAATATTACATGGTTTGAAATTCATATTTTATGCTTCAGATGCATATGATTAAGTACTCCACCCTTTCTTATTGAAGTTGCGGGTAAGAATTCATTTAAAATGCTCTAATTTTGTGATGGAATTTGTATCCCTTTTTGCTACCATCTGCTGATTATCTTTGACTTGAAAAAACCTCATCTACCTTTCCTATGCCCCATGAAATTATAGTCCAAATCAGTCATTTGTGACAGAAATCCCATTAAAGTTTGAGTCCATTCCCAATGAAGCTCCTATCCTTAACCCCAACCAGCTAAAAAATCCCTAAAAATCCTTATATGAAGGTATAGCCACCACTTTTTACCCATAACCAACCCATTTAAAAGATATTTTGTGTGTTGAAAGAATTGTGAAAGAGACATCCCTCTCTGTGGTTGGAAAGGCTAGTTTCCATCCACCAAAGATTGGTTGAAATAGTTACCTCAAGATCCCTTCTGCTGCAACTCAGAAGAATCCCGAGTGATAACAAGGAGAATTAGGGTCGTCTCTAGGGTATTTAAGGTTTCATCAACCATTCCCAAACAATCTATATCTACTACAACCACATCATCATTATCACCTTGAAACCAATGGAAACACCACAAATATCTTCACCCTTTTGAGATCAATGACACCGTGTTTGAAATCAATTAAAAATTATTCCAACAAATGCTTTCTACACATGCTATTCCAACCACCTTAACCCCTTCCCTTTCTCCTTCATGATCACTCCATTGCACCATTTACCTTCACAATTCACAACAGATGTGATGTCAGAAAACATAACATCCATGCCCTTGACTGGATCACGTCCACTCTTCGGTACGTACAAAATTGTTAGGAATAATTTCACACGATACTTGATGGAGAAAAACAATTGAACAAAAAAATTATCCTTTGATTTGATATCAACACATTGAGGTAGCAACCAAACAATGATCAACTTAGTGATGGCGCCCCCATAAATATTTTTCTCGTGGTACATTGCTATTAGACATCAGGATTTATTTTTCTATACAAGAATAGGAATACTAATTCCAATGAAATGATTTGAGGTTTACAAAGGCCTTCTTTAGAGGAATTATATCCCAAAGATAAATAATTTTAAATCTGAGAACCCCGCATCCTTTTTTCTTTGTACACCTAATTTAGAGTGGATTTTCAAAATATGTAATTGTTAACAACATGCCATTTCCTTAAAATTGATTTTTCATAAAAGTTAAATTTGTTGTACGATATGCTCTCTTATTTAATATTATATACAAACGTATCTCCACATCTTCAATGGGAGCATGGCAGTATGCAATTCCTCCTTCACAAATCCGTACAATGATTGGGCCTCAATACCATCAGCTCTAATAAATTAGGCTTTCTCCTTTCTCCTTTCTCAAACAAATTAGTAAGAACTCTTTCAGATGTGATTTCACCATTCATGCATTTTATCAACCAGGGCCATGGATCATATGCAACTCTAATACCGATTGATAAATATTAATTAAACAAGAAAACAAAAAGACCAAGAAATGAATGGAGGAAAGAGGGCATGAGATCGTTCAACTTGTATTACTCACATTAACATAACTTATATACAATGTTTACATATAACTACCTTCAACCGTCAAATAATGGCAAGGTTGTTAAGGAAATTATGATTAGGGACAATAATGTTAACACTTATGATATGCCCACCCATGGCCAAAATAGAACTATCAAAATAAATGGGTGCATAGATCAATGTGTGGCATGGTTTAACAAGTCCAAATAATATTTCAATATATATAACATTACGACAGATTAAGGAAAGGTAAAATATGCATCCATACATCTAGAAGGTAACACATACAACTGGTATATGTGGTGGAAAGGAAAATATTACTCATACACCTAGCACCAGGGAGAATTTTAAAAACCCCCCCTAAATTTATATGTATAGTAAATGGGTGAATCCCCATGATATATAGGAAAATATGAAGGCTATTTCTATTAGGATATTTAGACAGAGGAAGAATATCGATCCGCAGTTAATGCCAGTCAGGAAGCTTTATGGCTTCGACAGATCCTTTCAGAGTTTGGATTCGAGTAGCAGCAACCTACTCCACTTTGGCACGACAATCAAAGTTCCATCAAGCTTGCCAAAGATCCAGTCCTACATCAATGCAACAAAAACATTGAGCTTCATATGCACTTCATCAGAAATCTTGTTCATGATCGTGTTCTTGAAGTACTCTTTTGTCCTACAGATGATCAAGTTGCAGACATCTTCACCAAGTCTCTTACAGAAGCGAAGTTTTCTAAACTTCTATCTATGTTAGGAGTTCAGGAACTTGTCATTAAGGGGGAATAGGCTCTAATGCCTCCTTCCTTCTCCTAATATTGTCACTTTTGTAAATCCTTCAATCCTATCCCAAGTTGTTCTTAAGGGGGGATGTTAGGATATTTAGACACTTAGGAGTTAGTTAAGATCAACTTGTGTAATATATCCGTTAGGAAAAGTGTGTTTCTTTAGTATGCATTTGTAAATACTTAATCCAACGGTCATGATATGTTCCCGACATAGAGTGATACGACGGCTCAACTTCTCTTAGATCATACCTACCCTTGATTCGTGGCTTAACACCCGATTGGTCCATGATCTCTATTTAAAGAGCATGGAGGATCATTGGAAAGTTGATCGATTATGAGAGGTTCATTTGTAACTTTCTTTCTTTGCATAATAAATTGTCCCGTAGAAGCTATTTGGCTGGGGTCGTGGAGTGTTTCCCTCATGAGGGTTTAAACCACGTCAAAACATCGATGTATCGATCTGTGATCTGTTTGTGTGAAGTGGTTTCTCTAGGTGTTCGGTCTTTTGAGAGTAACCTATGTACCCAAACAATTTCATCAATGTTATATTATGTATATATAATTTTTTTCAAATTTGTCATTGAATTATATAATCTTATAAAAACTTGGCGAATCTTGCACTAAATTTTAAAACCTAGTAAAATCTTTGTGAATCTTTCACTAGATTATAAAACGTCGTGAAGTCTTGGTGAATCTTTCGGCAAGTTTATCCTTGGCAAGTTGTGGCCCCTTGCATTACCAAATAATTAGCTATGAATGAAGTCCCATCCCCCTGGCATGATGCCCCAAATACCCACAAAAATACTATTTCCTCGCCGCCAATCGCAAACTTCACAATCTCCATGTTTCTTGGGGAAACTTTGGATTTGAGTTGATGGGATTTAGAACTCTCCTAGATGCAAATGGGTAGCTACAAGACTTGATAGTAAATATCAATTTCCCTCCTCATGTGGACATTAAGCAACTTGCAAAATGAGATTCAACCCATAAAATCTGGACGGATGTAACTTCGACTCTGATTTCCATGATCGATATAAGGTGAATGATCCCATATTGTCTGCCATTTCTGGAAATCAGGGATGAATGGGAGCTTCCTAGTGCTTTTTGTGGGCGAATAGAGGTTTAAATCCATTTTTAGAGGGGAAAAATTGTTTTATCTTGGATCCCCTTTTAAAATTCAATGGGGCTAACCTCCTATTCATTAAAAATAAATAAATAAAATGTGGGTTAATCATACCTAATGGGTTTTTAGTAAAAAATTACCCCATTAAAAATTTAAAACCCCTAAATTTAGCCCATGGGCTAAGATTAGCCCCTAAAAGTTTCCATGCCTTGCTCTTGTTTAAAAACATTTTTTTCAAAAGATTCCAGTGAATTACTAGGAATGATTTCTTTTCGAAACTTACTAGAATACAACAAAAGGGAGTGTCGAGGAATTCACAAATCAATGGGAAGCTCTCGCCACATGATTATTTGGGTTATCTAGCAAGAAATTACTTGAAACTTACCTAGGATTCCTGAAAACACATAACTAAAACGAATTAAAAATGCATGACATTTCGACCGTTGAAGTAGCAAGGCATAAGGAAAAGGAAACAAAAGACAAAGGTTATTTACAACAAAAGGAGACAATGCAAATATTGTGGAGACAAGTGGTCACCAGGACATAAGTGTAAAAATTCCCAATCATATGGATATCAAGCCGAAAAAGAATCAAACACATTCATTATCCATTCTAACAATGACATAAAAAAGAAGAAAAATACTTGTCACCGATGTGGCAAAATATGGATCTCATGTCATAAATTAATATCCAATCATACATATCACTACAAAATTATAGATGGGAAGGAAGTACAAGTTTCTACCAAAGAGGATACATTTGATTCTAATATGGATATAAACTCACCTGAGGTGTCAATAGCAAAAATTACGTGTATCCAACAAACATGTAAAGAAAAAGGTTCATCGATACATAATAAAGTTGCCACCCAGAAGGAAAAAACTCAATTACTCACAAGACAATATATTCCACCCCATTTGAGAAATAGTGATAACATTAAGGATGAAAAAATATTATCCCATGTGACAAAATAAAAAAAGATAGAACCAAAGAGGTTACGACTTAAAGGAACTATTAGGAATAAAGACATCACAATTTTTGTTGATTCTGGAAGCACAATTTGGTGGATATCAACATGGAAAAATAACTTAATCTCTTTGTATACCCTGTGAAGAATCTCACAGTATCAACTATCAATGATCGACATGTGGAAAAAGTAGGGAAATGTAATAAATTTTCCTTACAAATTTAGAACTTGAATCTACAAATCAAATGTTATGCCCTAACGCTCAAAGGAGTAGATATGGTGTTAAGAGAAGAATGGCTAATGCAATTAGGTACCTATAGCACCGACCTACAAGAGCACTATATGGAATTAATATGGAAAGGAGATCATTATAAGTTGCATGGATTGAGAAGCTTACAAGCATCACAACGCAAGTAGAATTAATTTTAAAAGGAAAAATGTCTAGGTACATATCAAGATAAAGGAAGCAATGGTCGTAATCAGGATCACATATCTCAAATCGTCTCTTCAAAACAAATCTAGAATCAAGATGATATCCCTGAGTATAGCTTTGAGGAAAAATCCCCCTTTAAAGAGGGTGGCAATGTTATGTAGATAAATAATATATATAATTAGTTAATAATCAATAATAAATAAAAATTATAGTTAAATTAATTGAAGGTAAAAAGACATACATCTTCACGAAAGGGCACCCCTACATGGGTATATATATGATCCCTCATTATCATTGTACTGACCTTTTATTATCTATTAAATTATTATTCATAAATATATTTTATTCAATATGGAATAGGAATTTTTCTCTTCGAGAACAAGATCTATTCTCTTCATTAGGTATATTTGGAATCTTGCATATAGGTTTGCATATCAACAAACTTAAAAAATACCAAAATATTCATTTTTTTTCAAATATTTAAAGATCTAAAGCAACAAGAACATCAAATAAACACATTACCACATGAATATGGAAATAAAATCGATATATATGATGTATAAGACCTCTAGTGATACATAACACATAACAAATGAATCGTGTCCTAAATCCCGAGTCCTCGACTCATGAATCACCAAAAAATACAATCAATATATCTCATATACAATGAAATCAAGTAAATAAACTATTGGTTCTCTCTACCCCTTTTACAAGCAAAGGTAATCGCTCTAGAAATGTCTCTTACTCTAGAGCTAGAATGCCCTAGCAGTCATGGGTGTCATAGTGGACTCTATGTATATTTTAAATCGTTATGTATGTATATGTATATTTTAAATTAATAGATGAGCAAGGACATTTAAAAAAATGAATGTGAAACATAAATCATAAATCATACATGTTGGCAAATCATTGAATTTATTGGGATCCTATTCATCAATAGCACCCTATGCCTCCCTCCTCTAGGCTATAGTCCTTGCCTCTACATCAAATCTCAAAGTTTATCATCCAAGGAAATTAGTCAACATCTCAACACCTTACAATTTTGATGAAACTTCCTAATCCAATTATTAATATAAGGTAGAAAAAATTTCCCATGCTTAATATGTGATTTTTCTTGAGTGAAGAGTGCATTTTTATTTAGGTTGTGACAGAGGAGTTCAAAATTCAATAACACTAACATCAAGGTACGTAGAGCGGTTGAGGTGCTTGATTATTTTTCAATCCATTACCCTCATATATGATAGAATCCAATGGAAACTTTGCAATCCTTAAATCTTGAAAAATATTAGGTCTATTGAATTCTGAATGGCATCTAAAATTCTACTTTTTTCATATGATGTCCGATTAGGTTGGAACCAATCTCAAACATCCTAAAAAAATTAATGGTAATGCTAAAAATTCAAGTTAAATGATTGAAAATGAAAGATAAGGAGAATGTCACTTTTACTTTAAGAATTTAATATTAATAATGACTATTGAAAAGGCGATTTTTTTTATGGGAAGGGCAATATTTTTTTCCCAAAACAAGGAAAATGAGAACAAATAGGGGAAAATCACTTTTCTAGTCAATTCATGGGCCAACCGATACGTTCCCATCGACTTGCAATATATTTGAAAAAAGAACCAAAAAATCGTGATAAAATCAACAAAAAATCCGGGGGAAATCGTCTAAATTATCAACCAATATATTTCCGATATATTGGTTGGGGTTTACCATCACAATGTTGTTGATATATCGATGATGTTTGTAATAGAGATTTAAACATTTTTCCACTAAATTTTTCCATATGATTAAACTTGTTGGATCATTGTTGCTCCAACCTTTTATATTTGCATTTTGCACTAGTCCCATAGAAGAGACTAACAATCATGGGCACCCTATATTTGCATAGATGAGATATATTATTTATGCATATGATTTTGTTTACTTGATCTTGAGTATTCATTCCCTTGCTTTCTTCCACTATGATTGGAAATCTTGTATTTTATAGAACTTTTTATTTTGTTATAAAGAAAGATTATCTCATATACAACGATGAAAATAAATTTTAATCCCAAATAGAAAAAAATTTGGGCTAGCACATTTATTTCATTTTTGGTGTCCATGATGCATTTCTCTTTAGGATTAGGAGCCCTTTTATCCCCTCCATGACTTTGCATTGAAGCCACATGAATTCCTCTCAATATTTTTTTGGCCATCCCTTATAGAGCTACCATTGTTTTTGTTTTGATTTGCATTGTTCCATTGCATACCATTGCTTGCACTTTTGAGCCTAATGTCATTGTATTTTTCCCATTCTCTCTTATTGCTTATGCTTTATCTTTTTGGCTTTAGTTTGGATTTCAAAATCTTGTGCCTAGAAGAGACAACTAATCACCTATTGCCCAACATTTTTTTCATTTTTGTTTTGCATAGGTTTGTTCCATGTGCTTGGAAAATAGTTGCATGCCTTGTGACACTCATCCCTTCCATTGAATTATGGCATTCTTTTATTCTTTTGTAGGATTTCTTATTATGAAAAAGACAGAATAAACAAAAAAAGGAGGGGGTAAATAGTTAAGATCTTTAATTTTCATCTATGTGGTAGAAACCTTGTGTTTCCCTTGAACAAAGCACCAAGTTTTGAGTCTTATCAACAAGTTGGGTTTTAGTTTTTCCTTATGATCTGAACCATGATATCTTATTTTTTATTCCTCCGATTGGTTACTTTTCCAATCATTATGGAGAAGCTATCAATGCCTCCTGCGTTAAAACTTTATATCACTATTCATTCTTGTATCAAGAGTTATCCAAGTCACCATTGTGTTGTGCTTAAGTTCAAGTGTTCTTTGTATCTTGTGTTGACCATTCTTCAGATTCCCCGACTTTCCATGCTGGCCTTCTCGATTGTCAAAATTTTCTCATTCAAGTCATATCTAGTGTATGCTCATGTTGTTGATGGGGGATGGCCTAATTCCTTCCTTACGATGGATCTTATCCTATCAACTTTTACTCATCTATTCCAGGATCAATATTTAGATTTATTTTCAATACTTAGGGGCTTGCAGCCATTAATGGCATGTTTCCTCACGATTGATAGTGGTAATTCATCAATGTAACCTACTTGATATATTCTAATAAATGTTTGTCATCAATTCATCTATTTATACTTGTTGGATTGCAATGCTGTATCTTGATACCCATTATTATTTTCAGTGGGTAGTCATGTGTTTGTTAATGATATTCAATCATGATTGGAAATCAAATGGTTTCTCTCATGTTTGATGTCAGATCATTGTTTCACATGGTAGATTCATACATTTTGACAAGTTGGAATTGAATACCTTGGGCCTTTGGTAGCAACTTTGTTTCACTATTTCTCGAGGTGCGCAAGATCATACCACCCAATTATGACATCGGTACTTGATGGGAGGATTTGTTTATGGTTACTTTATCATCAAATATTATCCTACTATACTGAGACATAAATCCATATTGTATATGTTCATGACTATGATCCATATTTGACATGGATTCACCGTGTATCATTTTCATGGTTATGATATTGTGGTTTGCATGGATCTATAGTGCACTTAATGCGGTGGATATGCTTTGTCACACATGATCATGGGTATTCCCACCTCAAAAAGAGAGTTATCTGGTATTATGGTCCTTGCTTGTAAGTACTTTTCTGATCCAAATTTCTCTTGACTCCATCGGGTTCTACTTAGAAGCTTTCTTCATATTTTATAATGTATTTCATCCATCAGTTTTTCTTATGACCTCATACATTAGGGGTCATTTGTTATACTTGTATTTTCCACCATCAGTTTTGCAAGGATGTTATTAGATGTTATGAGGTTGATATTACACAATCGAGTAAATTTTTTAAAATTATTCTATAAGGAAATAATTATTTTTTCACAATTTCATAATGCAGAAGAATGTTCATATTGAGTTGAAAAATTATCATAATTGATATTGGAACTTGTGCATGAATTTTAATTTCTTATTTCACATACCATCCAACCTATCTATGACTTGTATCCACCTAATTTACATTCCATGAAGCCTATCAGCAATCTCTTCTAAATTCCTAAAGAAGAGGTCAAATCAAGGGGATGAGAAGAGATTCATTTGTGTACCCTCACATTGGAGAAATCGCAAGTGGTATTTCCTTGGGTTCATGATGTCATGTCCCAAATTTGGCATTGGGTCACAATGGCCTAATCCCAATGACCATATTCATGAGAGTTTGTCAAATTGATGTTAAGGATCAAAATATTGCCTAGGAGGAAAATTACTAGTTTCCTAGGTTGAGGGTGGAAGCTTTGGGATTTGAAATGAGGATAATAAATGATGTTTGCACATTAGAACAGCATAAATATTTAATAAAGAAGCTAAATAAATAAATACAAGGGAAAATCAAAGTGGCAATTGATCATGGAGACACATGGAGGATGTGGGACACACACAAGCTAGATTTTCCATATCACATGGCATCCTAATCTTGCCATTTCGAATCCATAAGAATACAAATGTTCTTGGGGTGATTTAGAAGGTCAATATACTTGGAATAAGTCATGTAAGGTCGAATTGGAGTGGAATAATAACTCCCATGGAAGAGGAAGAGGCAATTTGGAGCTTGGGCTAGATTCCCTAGCTCTATGACAACAATGATGAATATGCTATGACACCTATGACACAAATCAGACCTCAGGGCTCAAATATGACATTTATGACATGTCAGGGCTAAAAATGTCCTCCAAGAGGGCGGTCAATTGAGTTAGGGAATCCAAAGAGACACCAATTCGAATTGGGAGAAGGAGAGGGCTAGAATTGGAAGGACAAGTGGCATACTTGGGAATCTCTTCCCAAATTGAGTTGGCATGAATCTCTTGGAAGGAATTAGATGGAGTACATTAGAATTTTATAAAAATCATGAACAAAGAAGAATGGGATATTTTGATCATTTTTAGAATTTTCAATTGCATTTGTGAAGAGGGAGAGCTAGTGGATGACTAGTTTCTTGCCTTAGCCAATTTCGAGGGTGAAATATTCCCATCCAAGTTGGTAATTGGAAAGGCCATTCAGACATTTCATATGGAGATTTAATGTATTAATTTGTTGCAGGCGTAAGCTATAGGGAATATCATGGTTTCTTCTAGTGCAGCACTTTCTCTCAACCATTTCCAGTTTTGATGGCATATTCTTGCTCCTTGAGGGAGGGCATTTTTGGTGAGCTATTGTACTCTTTGGGGGAGATTCTAATGCCCCATTTATTTTATAATATGAATTAAATACTCTATTCATCATCTCCAGAATTTTCAGGTCTAAATTCCAAGTGGAAATATATAAATGTTATTTTTAATGAAGAAATGGTGTCATTTTCCCCATAGCTCTTGCATAGTGCTCTTGTGGTTACATATAGTAGTGAAGGAATTCCATTTAGAATTAATGTACATGTAATATGATATATATCTCTGTAATAACCATATCATAATATCCACAAGTCGATATTCCAAGAAAAACTATGTTAAATTGCTCATTAATGGACAAACAGTGCCATTTCCCCACTACCTTGTTGTGAAACAATGTAATGTTGATGGATTTGAATGGATAAGTAAAATACAGATGTTTTATTGATGGATGGACTTTTATTGATGTATTATACAATTTTAATGTTCATTAAATAAGAATTTGAAGTCATTTTGTGAAGTTTCATTACATTTGGAGAAGATTTGATGTCATTTCCCCCAAGGTCGAACTAGTGATTTTTGCTGCTGTTTAGGAGAAGGTTAGAACAGACTTAATAATTGATTAATGGTGCACATGAGACCTAAATAATGTACTTTATACATCCCCTACCTCTTTTCATAATTTCGAGTGGTTTTGGAGGCATTTGGAGAGCCATTTTCATAACTTACCCTAGGGGGATTTGAACCTCAAATTGCTAGTAAAATTCCATACTTGGTCCAGAATATTAAAAAAGTTTGCAGAAGTATTTGGAGGGCCATAATTCATCCCTGAATATAATATTCATGTCTTAATATCAGTCATATACCTCCTTAGAATATTTGGGATCATTTGGGTCAATTTGGAGACCTAGACATCAAAACTAGTCAAAGGTCGAAATTGGGGAAAAAGTGAAAAATTGGGCATTTTAATAAAAAATTAAAAAAAGGGACATTACACATGATCTTTAAATATGAATAGATATATATCTTTGTTCATGTTCTTCTATGTGGGATTGTGGATCTAAAACTATTTTGTTTTTCCCTCCCCCCTATGCATATGGAGTTGGAGATTTGAGGATGCTCTAAGTGGCCCAAGATTGGAGGAACCAAAACAACGATGATGATAGGTGTCGATGGAAAGATAAGGTTTGAAAAATGAATATCTCTCTTATTTTCCTCCCCCAAAATTGTCTTAATTGACTAGTTTTTAGATTGGAGAATCAATTTTTCCCGTTAAATTGATTAAAAGTTAAATTTATATTCATATTTTCTCTTGTATTTGGAAAAGGTATTTACTGTGATATGTTTGTTGATATAAGAATTCAAATCTAGTGGGAAATAAGGAATATATGGATTAACAAGTATGGATCTCATTGGACAACCTTCAAAATAAGGTATGCTACTTTCTCCTTTATTGATTGCAAATCATGAATGTTTATATTATATATGAATATGATTGATATTTTTCACATATGATATGTGATAGTTCAAACCCGGGATATTAGGATAATTTTATCTAAAAGAATGATCCACGAAATTAGTCCATGGGAGGCTCAATAGATCCATGAAAAAAATGGATATATGAGGTAATAAAGTAATAGTGGATCTACATGTTCAAGGATGTATCCGTTAAATAAGTCCAACACCAATGCACACAAGATTATTAATTGATTCGTTCCTTTTTAATTTATAATTATAGTTATTTATTATTATTATTATTATTATTATATATATATATATATACTATCAACATGGGAGAATAAGGGAAAAGAGGAATGCTACACTTGTTTTTTGTGTATCGTTCAAATATTCTATTGTTATGTTTTAATTCTCTTTCATTTAGTGTTATATATATTGCAAATTGTAGATCATTGTTTTCATACTGAAATCATTTTTAATAGATATGCATCAATATTTTGTAATCTATAATAAAATCAAGATGATCTTCTATAATGTCCCCATCCATCATTATAACCATAGGATATGGCAGTTACTAATTATATGTTTCAAAATTCCACATGATAGGGTTATTATTCGAATTCAGATCTAATTTAATCCTCCCATGGGCAACAAAAACTCAGAAATGCATGTGCAGGTGCATGGATATTAAACCCAGTAGAATTAAGAACTATATTTCACACACACACACACACACACACACATTCAACATGCATAATCCATCATACTGATAATAGGAAGTAAATATAATCATTGCACATTCATACACAACAAAGAATACTTAACTTTTAACAAAATAAGATCCAAGCAACTAGTTGTGTAAGACAAATTGTTCTCCAAACCTTAGGTATCAACTGCAGATACCACCCCTAAGCTAGGATATGAGGCCACTAGGATGAAGGAAACACCGATAAGCTTCTCTCTCTCTCTCTCTCTCTCTCACACACACACACACATCCCAACCCATATTCTCTCATGCTTAGATAATATTCTCATCATTGACCACTACATGCATCTCATTAAACCATCCCAACCATGGAACTCCCTTCCATTTCCCCACACAACAAAAGGAAGGCCTACTCTTTCTCTGCTCAATGATCCTTCGGAGTACCCAACCCTTACAATGTTGTTCAGTGTTTGCAGAAAGAGTCCAACCTACTGTATGCTTTTAGAGAACTTCTTGTAACATCAATTCATGGCTTCTCAAGCATCTTGGAGCATAAAATAAATAGTGGGTAAAGGTTCTTATCTTGCCCAGCCTCTATTGTCACCTACAACCACCCTCTTCACTCTATTATTTTCAATTTTCCTCACGGCAATGCTAATTTTAGTTTTGTTTTTTTTTTTGGTTACTAGCAATGGTGAAAACACAACATGAAGGCTATGCAGTATCTGAGTTTTGCATGGAAAATGAGAGATAAACTCCAATGGTTATGAGAGGATTGGTGAAAAGACAACTAACA
This sequence comes from Larix kaempferi, assembly GCA_027924585.1. Lineage (NCBI taxonomy): Eukaryota > Viridiplantae > Streptophyta > Pinopsida > Pinales > Pinaceae > Larix > Larix kaempferi. The sequence continues at coordinate 6,697,150 of BSBM01000129.1, read as the reverse complement.
TTTCGTTTGAAAATAGAAGGACTCTTACAATTGTTATAAAATTATATTCATCCCATGCTTCCATAACTACATGAGAAGACTCTCCCACCAACCTCACTCATGCATTTAATGATTGAATTTAATAAGTAAAAAAGAGGTAATTGGTTCATTTAAGGCACATGGTAGAAATGGACAAGTTCTAAGGATAAACATGGAAAAAGAGGATTTAATCTCCCATAGGTCCCTTTTTCTCTTCACCTCTAGTGGAATCATAGCCCCCCTAGTGCTCTTTACACAACGATCCTGGACCATTTTATTATTTTCTATCATAATATTTACATAGATTTTGAGTGATCATGACAAGCCAACCACGTGGCCCATATAGAAATATTTTTGTTATACATGCCTAGCCATTCACTAGTCAAGCCTTGGCCTTGAGATCCACACTAGGAATCCATTCTAGCATATTTACATCATTTTACATAATCAGATTTATTACATTCCAATGATCAAACGTGAGGGTATTACATCTTCTCAATCAACTATAACAACAATCGACCATCAACTTGTGATCCACTATCAAAGTGAAGTGATCTACATCATTATCCAATAGATGTGTCAACTATATAAAACATACGATCAAATGCATCCATTTAAGATATTGCAAAAGCAAAATAACAATCAAAAGGTTGAAGGTATATTTGTTGTTTTCTCAATCAAATATATTACATTCAACTTTTGTGTTAACCATATTTATTTGATGTTAAGATATGTGCACCATTCATGTAAAAGGTGGAGAATGACCAATGTGCTTTGAAGTGTAATACCTAAGTCTATTCTTATTGGGTGTGGGACACTCTAAAGTCAAATGGTAGGATGAGTCCAACTACCTTGGTCGTATTATGTTAAATAAGTTATACTTTAATTAAGGTGAAATTTCATCTTTTGGGGAATGCTTTTCGCAATCATGCTATCAATCCGGAACGTGTTGATTACAATTTTGTAACCACTGTTTTTGTGATCTTTGTGTCCACATTATTTTAATTGAGGGTATTTATAATAAAATCATCTTTTGGATTTTTTTAAGAATTGTTTTGAAATTAGAATAAGGGAGTATAAAGACATTTGTGATCACGTATTGTGGAAGATTTTCTTTTGGATATTTGTTCAAGGCTACTTTGTGTTTAGTTTTTTGATACAAATTTAATTCAATAAGCATGCAAAGCGGAAAATTCTAAATCCATCAAGAACAAACATTTCTTTTGAGAGATGATTGAATTATTGAATTAGTAGGATAACTCATTGTACAAAGGGTGGAGTTGAAAATTCTTTCAATGTCAAACATCAATTGTGAAATTTTTCAAAAACACCTATTGTTGAGGCAAGTAGATGATCTCTCCAACAAAAGGGGTTCTTGCCAATGTAAAGTCCCAATTAGATTCTAGGTTGTTCTAAATAGGAAACCCTTCCAGATTCTATCGCAACAATTGTAAATGATTTAGGTTTTAAGTTTTTTAAAATATGCAGTGCGATATGAAAGAACGTTTTTAATCTAAATGAATAATATTGAACTTAAACCTATCCTAGCTAGGAGCAATAACTAAAATGCAAGCCACAACATATATACATCACTATAAAGATTCAAGATTATATACCTTTTACAGAAACTAACACACACACACACACACACACACACACACACACACACACACACACACACACACAGACGCGCGCGCGCACGTGTGAACAGATCTTAGAAATACTAATCCCACTATTTTTCTATTCAATTTATGTAACGAATAGTGAAGCAGATAAATCTAGAGATACAAAAATGAGAAAACACTTCACTATGAAACACAAAAGTCACAACATAAAGAGATATTCTCACAGAAAGTTCCAACATTAAATAAACAACTAAAAGAGTTCAACCATTCATACACTAGACACCAAAGCATCTCCAAATCCACAGGCCAATAATAAGCTTCTCCTTACGAGTTCCTCAAAAATAGATTACATGTAATTTTCTCTGGCAAAAGGCCCTTGTCTCGTTCCTCTAATCTTCTTTTATAATGTGCAAAGTGACTCTTGAGTAACTGAATCTTCAACTTCCTAGACAAATCGACCTATTTTACTATTTTGACTTCCATTTACAAAAGAGAATTATACAAAGTTCAAACATTGCAATATTCATCTTGGGGGGGGCTTGGACTACTTGACTTCCTTTTCCAAACATAATAGAGTAATATCAAAATTTAAATATTACAAAATTCATGTGGCAAGTTGGTGCACCACCTATCATATTGATTAAAGATCAATTCAATGTGTTGGTGCCTAAGTGACTCAAATTATATTTCATGATTGATCACTTCAATTGAGATAATAGTAAGCCCCTTATTTAAATAAATGGTAGAATATTTCAACATCTTAATATATCTAGTTAGGGATAATATATGTTCCATCATGGTAGCTTTAGTAACCTCAAGTGTAATTCCCATTGTGATTTTCCTTTGGTTGATCACCTTCCTTACTTATCTCTTTTTATATGCTTATGAATGAGGTTTGGCTATATCATTGAGGGGAGGAAAGTAACATCTCTCCACCACCCTTAAATCAACTTGATCCATTTTTTGGCACTTTCCCATGGTCATATATAAAATTTTCTAGTGTGTTGTGTATGTCATTTTCCTACTCGAAATTGTTGCATAACGACAATGTATTTCATCTAGTGTCATACTGGGAAGATCCACTGGTGATTATTTTCCTCTTAATTCAATTTGATCATTTCATCTAATCCCAATTGCACACCCTCTAAAATGTATCCTTAGTCTCTTGTTATTTTCAAAATTTCACTTAGCTGATAATGATAGTTTTACAGCTCATGTAAGATGATTGTACATCACATCTTGTGCTTCTGCCAACATTTTTTGCATAGAGAATGCACATGATTTAAACTCTAATAATCTTCTTGTCTCATATTTCAATTATGCTACATCTCCCTCCAATGCATTTTATCTTTTGTTTGTATTCTTTTATTTTTTATGCAATTCCCTTCATATTTTCTTCATTCTTCTATGAACATGCTATAGTTGTAGTTGTAGAGGTTGTAACTACAGGGTCTTCGTTGCCTTTCGTGAATATAGGAGTTTCCATTGTAATATTCAGTGTAGGCATCCTTGTTAGCTTGAGTTTCTTTTGGTTTGTTTCACAATCAACAACCTCCTTTTGTAAAAACCAAAGGAATTTAATGAAGTGACTACTTCTTCCTTAAATGGGGTAAGTAATCATAGGCCAAGCTCCACAGGTGGAAAATGAAATTATTTGATTGAATCTATTAAATAATACATGGAAGAGGGTCCTACTTCAGTTGAGACTTGGGCATCAAGTTCATTTTAATTCTTCTCTTCCTCATCCTTTCTCTTCTTTCATTCTTCTTCTTCTTCTTTCTTCCTTTGTTCTTCTGCAGCTTTTTTTATTCTTTCCTTTTTTGTTTCTTCCTTCATTTTCTGCTCATCTGTAGATTTCATATATCCTTCCCTCTTGCTTTTCCCTTATGTTATGGAATCTTATTCATGTTCTCTAACAATATTTTATTTTGTATCTTTAACCTTCATGGGATTTTGTTCTTAGCTGAATTTTTTCCTTTGGTCCCTAACATATTTGCCACTTCCTCAAGCTTTATCTCTTGTGAAAACTTCTTCATTCATCTAGAACTCAATATCATAAACCCAGTTGTATTTGCAAGAATTACAGTGATGCTCCACTACCTTTTCATAGTCATTTATTTTTAAGGTTTTAGTACTTAAGTGAAATGCATTTAAATCTTGTGCCTATTCCTTGACATCCTTCACATAATTCAAACTATATCCTCCAATAATCAATGGACAGGCAGGCCACGAATATTTCCTGGAATTTTCTAGCACTGCTCTAATGCCATTCATATATGTCTGATAAGTGACTTCCTGCAACACCACATTTTTTTCATGAAGAGAGGAAAAATGTGAGGAGGTTGTGTGCCACCATATATTCGCAAATACATGTTGTTTTCCATTACATACCCATCTCCAAGGGAAGCTAATGCTTCCAATGCTTTGTCTAACATGCACTTCACTAGTTTCTTGTAGATTATAGTATACAATGGTCTTATGAATTCATCATCGATTTTCCAATAGCTACTAGTGTACTTGTGCTCCCATAAAATCTTGAAATAAACATGAATTGGTTCATTTTCTAGGAGCGATTCCCACCCCATTCCTGGAAAGATATTTGTAGCACATACAATGTCCAAAATATATGAAGACATGTTAAATTATGAGGGTTTCCTTAGGGTTGTATCCCTTGAAGTAGAGATAGTTTGCTTCAAATTGGCAGACAAAATATCTCCCCAATTAAACATTGCACCAAGTGAAGTTACTTGTTGCAATAGAGGCACTTGATATTCCCGAAATTGAGTGGTATCTTTTATACCAGATTAATGTTGCTACCATTCGATAAGGTGGTCTCAAATACTTTGTAGAATATAGGCCAATGTATCTTGATTTAAATATATTTCATTTCACCCACCATTTACTCAAGAGCATGTGATAGTCCATATTTATAGTCATTATCCATTCCTCAGCTAAATAAACAACTAGAATCGGGAACTTGTAGTAAACATCAAGGGAAAGAAGTTGAAAGGATGTGATGGCTCTATCATCTACACTCTTGATCAGTCTATTTCCAACATCCAATCTAGGAAGAAAACACAAAATAACTTTAGCACGTGGAAGAACATGTGCTCTAGCTACCACCTTGTGGAGACTTGATTTACTTATGTTCTGATAGACTCCCGGGTCATCAATATCCTTTCTTGGGATGGTTGGTTAATGATTGTGTATGAAAATATGATATATCTCTCCCCATTTGTAGGATGGATTTGCTTTGGTGCTACTATATGTGTCACCATAAAGCATTCCTACACCAATTATTTCACCCTCATTTGATAATGATACTTCATGAACCATTTTTTATTCATGTTTGGTTCACTTATGAGCCATACTGCAGTCCTGCATATCATCATCATCGTTAAAATCCATTAGTGTTGTTAGTAATAAAAATCAAGTTATTTAAAACAACTGTGATGAGGTTCGAGTTTTCTCATATGATGTCCTTGAAAATGATAGATATTGGTTATAAATATATATACATATATATATATATATATATATACAGAGAGAGAGAGAGAGAGAGAGAGAGAGAGAGAGAGAGATGAATTAAACTATCTTCAAACCATTTCATTCCATGATTCACAAAATTAAAAGGAAACCATGGCATCAAGAATTTAGGAGAAATTCCATTAGAACAAAAACCAGGGCATGCATGCTTTCCATGTATAGAATGATGGATATAACTCTTATTAGTGGTGGTTTGAAGCTTCTTATCTCGAGTAGAAGGGCCAAAAGCATGTATTCAATTACGTTTTTTCTTGATAGTGATAGGGGTTTTAAAAGGTTCAAGGTATGGGTTGTGAACCCAATGAAAATGAAATGAAATTTTAAACTATGAGGTGCTAGAACCCTAGGTCAATTATTTATATTGAATGGCATAATTTCAGGGTGGTGGGTAAATTAAAAATCATGGGGTAAGGGGGATTTGAACTAGTAAAACATAACGGTGAAAATGACCCCTTCATTACCCTAGGTTAAATCTCATTTCAATGTATGGAAAAGGTTTTGGTGACTCAATTGTTATACAAATGTGTTAAAGTAGAAAAATAAAATTGTCAAGTGACAATAGCCTATCTGAAAAATTGTTGGCCAATAGTTTCTTCACGGGATCACTCTTTTCTCTGTGTGACAAATCTCTGATGGTGATTTAAACTCTCTTTTTTTCTCAATGAAAAAAAAGAAATTGCAATGGGAATGGTTGCTTTATAACTTGTAATGGGAGTGGTTGCTTTATAAATTTTCTTTGGGCACGCCATAAACCAAATGGTGGTGATTTATCTTGTTTCATTTAAGCATCGTTCCCTTTATCCCATAAAATTTCATTGTGCAAAGTCATCGGGTGTGCATTGTGTCAAGTTAAAATATTGTACATGCCACTATGTTGCATCTTTAAAAGATTTACATCTATCGATACTCACCCAAACTCTAATATCTCTTCCTTTTCACATTGTTATAACTTGTTACTTTGACTTAATAAGTAGTGAGATGGGTGAAGCATTACATTGAAAGTTTCTATTTCTTTTTACCAAAAAAAAAATCATAACTTTATATTAAACATAGTCATTTTCTTCAAAATATTTAGATTCAAAATATGTTGATTTCCAACATTTTTGCTTCAAGTCTTTTTAAGAGAATTCACCTCATTATATCAATATATAAGTATTATTTCTTTGTAAAAACAAAAAACGAAAGTAATCCTGCATCTTTGTAAGTTTCACTTGCTTCACAGGTTTCAAAACGATATATCTTTCTTAGTTCTTTACATCAATACAAAAAATAAAAAAAACTAATTCAGCATCTATATCATATAGATCAATTGTTTAAATGGGAAGATGAAAATACTCTGAATTTTCTTCTTCATTGTCCTATATTATATACCATTGGCCATTACTAAGTAAATGCCATTCTTTGATATAATTTCTTCTTCAAAGTTCCTTTCTCTGAATATATGGTTGTAGGAGACTGAATCCAACATATTGTTAAGACTTCTGATCTCTTCAAGTAAAGGCTACAAAAAAATATTGTGACATGTCATATCATTTTTTAGCCAATCGATAATAAGTTTGGCATCGCTAAAAACTTGTAACTTTTTAAAACCATTTTCCATTGCAAGAAGAAGTACAGTTTAAGAGTTGCGGCTTCTGCATAATTGTTTGTTCCTTTTCCTAGACCTTCCTTGAAACTTAATTTTATCGCTGGCATAAAAAGGACTCCACCTGCTCTGTATATTCCTCATTTTTCTTGTGCAGTTCCATCAAAATAATACTAGGGGAATTCTTTATCAATTTCTTCTTCTTTGATATGTCTGATTTTCTTTGGGGGAGAGGACAGAGGATAGTTCCCCAAAGTAACTGAACATTTTAAAGCACAAGAAAGGGGCAAGGTAAACTTATCTTCAAATATTCATTGGTTTCTATAGATCCAACTATGCCAGGCCAAAATCACTAGAATACCTTTATAATCCTTAAGCTCTGGAACTTAAATCCAATTATCCATACAGGTCGAGATAGATGACCATGTCCCCCAAGGTAAATTGGTTTTTAGAATCACTTCCATTTCTTTAAGAAACTGGATAGTAAATATGCATTCCATTAAGAGGTGCCTATTTGTTTCCTCTACATTTTTTCACAACACACATCTTCCTGGACCTTCTCTATAAGAGATCCCAAGTCAATACCCTATTGTTTAAAAAAAACCAACATTATTTTTTTTTGGGGGGGGGCATGGAGTTTCCATAAAATTCCCCACCACCATTATGGATCTTCGTCTAGTCGAATCATCAAATGATCATAACCAATTTTTGGTGTGTATATTCCATGCAAATTTGTGGTCCAAACTAGAGGATCCCTTTCCTCTTTTAATTTTACCTGTGATATCTTTAGTTGGTTTGCATATGCAGACCAAATAATTGCATCATTGTCTCTGAACCCTACTGGATTTTCATTCTTCCATATAGAACTAGATCCCATGTCTCCATCCAAGAATTGATTGAATTTTTCTTACCTTTAAAGCTCAACGCCATCCTCATGTGAAAGGGGAGAATGTGTTTCGAATCACTTCCTATCCATGCATCTTCCCCCACCTTTATACTGCATCTATCACCTGCTTTCCAAGCCAGACCTTGAGCAATTAATGGTAACACCAAAATTGTTTCTTTCCGCATTATTGATACCTTCCTTCTTGATTTTGGTGTTTTTTGTATCCAAGCATCGAGGGATAGGGGGGCTATGTATTTTTGGAAGATTGCTTCTTTCCATAATCCCAAGGAACTGATCAGTCTCCATATGCTCTTAGTAGCTAGTGCTTGATAAAAGGCCGGAAGAAATTTTATATTCCATCCTACTTAAATTTTAGGTCTTGAAATTTATTGCCACTCAACCCGAGCTGTACCTCGTAAAGTTGAACTTCCTGACCAAAAATAACGAAACAAGATTTTCTTCAAAGATTCCATAATACCTCGAGGAATCCATGATGCTAACATCCAGTATACAGGAATTGCCTATAGGACTACCTTAATCAAAAATAAATGCCCATATTTAGATAGCCAACGGTAGCACCAACAAGTAATTCTCATTTTGCATCTACTAATTAGCCATTCCCAATCTTTTTCTAAGTATTTTCCTGGTTTTAACCAAAATCCAAATATTGCAGACCCTCTTGTACATCAAATTGATTGAAACTGAATCTTTCCAAATAATACTTCAATTTTGTTTCTTCCAACCCTTCTACTGCTAAACAAGATTTATTTTCGTTTACCTTCATACTTGTAGCTAGGAAGAAAAGATTTAGAATGTCCAATAGTTTGTCCCTTTCCTGTAAGGATCCATTACAGAAAATAAGTATATCATCTACAAATAGAATATGAGATAACATGAATTTTCCCCCTATATTTAAACGATTATATTCTTTCATCGATTTGGTTGAGGATATAGCTTGATTGATACCATCTACAATAAGTAGAAAGATCAGAGGGTCCATCAGGCATCCTTTCCTAATGCCCCTCTCTAGTCTAAAAAAATCTGTAGCATTTCCGTTAATCATAATCGAGAAATAGATTGTAGTTATACAACTCATGATCCATTTAACTATTGAATAGCATACCCCTATTTGAGTTAATACCATCCTTAAATATGACCATTTTAATTTGTCATAGGCTTTTTCAGATTGATTGTAATCATTTTTTCCTTGATATTTTTTTATATGATCGAATGGAGACCCTCCTGCGCTAATACTATAGCATCATGTATATGTCTTCCAGGGAGAAAACCAAACCGATATTGAGATATGCCAACAGACAGAAGAGGCTTTAGTCTTCTAGCTATTACTTTAGCTATTATTTTTTAGACAGTGTTGCACAAAGCTATAGGCCTACACTGATCAAAATTAGAAATTATATCAGTTTACAGAATTAAGTTAAGGAAGGTAGAATTAAAAACAACTTGTATTTTCCCATTACATCTAGAATCCTCAATCACGCTTAAAAGATCATCTCCTAGAACATCAAACATCTTCTGAAAGAAATATGTTGGAAGCCCATCTGGACCTAGACACTTTTCCTTTTTGATATTGTTTATTGCTTCTTCAATCTCCCTGGTTGAAACTTCCTTCATCAATTCCTCATTGACAATAGTTGGATATAACTGTATAATTTTAACCATCTCTGCAACATTATCTATTCCTTCTAATTTGGATTGCTTTCCAAAGTGATCTATACCAGCTGAAGCTATTTATTCAATACTTTGTACTTCCTTCGACGTACCATATTTTATCTTTCTTATAGCATTGCAAATTTTCCTATGATTTGCAAACTGATGAAAAAAAATGGTATTTTCATCACCTTTTGAGATCCATATCACTCTACTCTTGAGTCTCTAATCAGCCTCTTGAAAATCCAATATATATTGTCTTTCTTTTTCTATAAATAATACTGCATCATTTGAAAATTCTGATTCAAAACCTGTCTCTTCCTTCTCATAACAATCAAACAAGCTTGCCTCAATTTTAGTTAAATTTGCATCTTTTTGTTTTCTCATAATAAAGGACTAATCTGAAGCAATGTTTTTAACTTTTTTCAGGTTATTTGAGAATTCAGATGCCATAGAGCTTATGCCATTCTGATCAAAAGGTACCTGAGCATTTGTAAGTAGAGATACTAAATATTCATATTCCATATAGAGGGCATTGAAATTATAGGGAGCGGAGGGATTATTTGGATTCCTAGATAATTCCCCAAAAAATGGTTTGTGGTCAGACTCTCCTCCTAATCCCACCCACTGTCGTATACATAAATGCAAGTCCAGGAAATATTCTTTAACTAAAATCAGTCCAATCTATTCACTATACTTTCCTAGCCTACCCTTCTATTACTCCATGTTGGATTCAATTTGGAAGGGACTATATCCAAGAGACTTTATTTTATTAACAAATTCAAAAAAAAATACGAAAGGGAATCTCTCTGAGCTGTATGACCCCAAATTTCAAAAATACCTAATGAGAAATTAATATCCCCACCCAGGATTAGGTTGTTGTGGTTTAGAATTTTTTTCTTCGTAGGCTCATTCCAAAACTGCATCCGATCTAAGTAAGTTCCATAAACATTTACTGTCAACAACTCATTTCCTAGATTAGAGGAAAAAAAGGTCATACCCAAGACTGAATTAGAGGACCAAGAGTTTAAAATCTGCATCCATTTCGTTCTCCATCCAGTTATTAAACTCTGAAAAAACCTTTTGCATCTAAAAAATAGAAATACCATCCTACCAACCTCTGCTTAAGAACTATTACTAAAGATTCCCCTTCTGCTTATCATACATATGCAAGAATGACACCATTTCAAACCCTATATGGATATGAATCCCCAAAATGGAAGGATTTCATTACCAACCAAGCAAGGGTCGCATCAGTAAATGACCATTTAGAAGAAAACCAAAAGGTTGTCCAAGTACTTAAAGAGAATTTGAATACTTCCAGGAATAGAATGAGACAACAAGATGATCGACACCGAACAGAATGAGAATTTGAAGTTGGAGATTGGGTATTTGTAAGACTACAACCCTATAAACAATTATCACTTAAACAAGGTGGAAAAAATAAATTGGCTCCATGTTTTTATGGCCCATATCAAATCAATAAGAAGATTAGTCAGGTGGCATATGCGTTGGAATTTCCAACTACAAGTCGCATCCACAATGTTTTTCATGTTTCATGTTTGAAAAAGATAATAGGTCAACACCAGAAGGCACAAACAATACTTCCCTTGTTAGATGAAGAAGGAAGAATAATATTCAAAACAGAATCTATCATTGCTACTAGAGAGAAGAGATTAAGAACGTGAGTCATTAAAGAATACCTCATAAAATGGAAAAATATTCCCGAAGAAGATGCAACATGGGAATCAGAACAATTTTGACAGTTACATTCCTCATTACCATTGCTTTGAGGACAAAGCTCTTTAAAAGGGAGTGGCAATGCTATGAATATTAAATAGTGTATTAAATTAATCAGTAAATTATTAATTTGTTTAATTGAAGGGACGTAACCCTTTTTAAGAATGCTCAAACCTTATAAAAGGCAAGCTCTTGTAAAGCGTTAAGCATCTTATCAATTCAATAATATATCTTTTTATTCAATATGGATCTCGTGTCCTAGTTTTTTTGTTGCATATTTCTTGTAAAACAATAACATCAAGATTTTCAACTTCCAACAATCTACATAGGGATAGTCTTTTAGAGGGTTTAGCCATTCCTTAGCAATTAAAAGAACAAAGGGTCATTGGGTAACTTCTGAGGGGATATAATCTACTCTAAGAGTCCCAGAAGTAGAAACATAAACGTCTGTCAACAAGTCTTCAAAATCATCTTGGAAAATTTTACGTCTTTCCTTCAAATCAAACAACAAAGAAGTTCCAGAGAACCTAGGATTTTTAATGGTTTTATGAGAACGAAGTTTCAGCTTGTAATGGGAATCAGGTATAGAAATATTAGAGGGTGTCTTTGAGGGTTTAGACAGAGTCTTAGACGAAACAATACTAGAACACTTTGAGGAAAGGTTCTCAACGGAAGGGGTAACATAAGCTAAAGGAATTGAAAGAGGTAGGTTAATAATCCTGGATTAGAGAGTCTCCATCAGTTCCTTTCCCCAAAATAGCACATCCCTGAAATATAACAGATTCTCCTTTTGAAAAGGGATACAATCTGGAACAACTATTGGATTTTGAGCTTGGTTCAAGAATTCTACATCAAACCCTAAGCCTGATACAATACCCTTCTTGAAACATGTTGAAATATCTTTTTGAGATAGAATAGCAGCATTAGAGAAAAAATAAACTTCTAGCAGAACCTTTGACATAAGAGAAATAACATATGTTAATTTTTTAGAATCAATTCAATATGATCTAGGATCTTAACTGAGAGAATAACATGTACAGCATATCAATCACAAGAGACAATAGACACACAGAGTTTCCTTGGGGAAAACCATAAAGGTGAAAAACCCCAATAACTTCCTCAGAGATAGATAGAGCAATAATACAAAACCCAAGCATAAGAGATAGTCTCCTAGCAGTAGTTTCTCCTCCTCCACTAGTGTGCCACTCTCCAATGAGTGTATAAGTGAATAATGAAGTGATCAAATAGAGTGCCTCCCGCACTCTATTTATACATGACCTGACCTGCCTAATAAACTAGCACGGCTGAGTTGTCTAACTCAGTCTAATAACCCATGGTAATACTAATTAGGGCCGACCCCACACTTGGTGGTCTAATAACCCATCACATGCAAGTTGCGACACTTGTAACACTTGTCAATACAAATGACGACACTTCCGTATAGAGGAATAATAACGTCTCTATAGGAGTACAATATACATAGGTGAACTACATTCTGAATTTACAATTACATCAACACTCCCTCTTAAATAGGAAGGTATTTATCGACACAGATCTTCTATCACAAGTATTCTTCTATAGATCATCCTCACTGGGTCATCGTCATCATCATCGTCACAGCTGCTGCTATCTCAATCAATCTCTGAACTACTCATCATAGGAAGTTCTACAGAGCCAGCCCTTTTTCATGCTGGATGTAAGCCCACCACCTGCAGGTCTTCATCATCACTAGCCATACTGTGGATCCCAGGACTAATTACATGCGTCAACAAAACCTCAAAAGAGCATCCCAGGACTGATTACGAGCATACTGCTCAACCTATCGGATCTCCCAGGATCTTTTACATGTAACTGCACAACCCATCCACGACCATGGAGTATCATCCTGATACTCATGATCATACTAATCATCTCATCTCATCATCCACGAAGCACATCCCAGATGCACACGACACAACACTTACACTCACCAGCATGGGAAGACACACCTCAACCATCCGTGAAAGGCTCTGCACTTATATCTACTCCATGGGAAGACACACCTCAACCATGCGAGAATGGCACCACACTTATATCCATATCCATGGGAAGACACACCTCAACCATGCTAGGAATGGCACGGCACTTATATTGCATCCATGGGAAGACACACCTCAACCATGCTCGAATGGCCCAACATTTATATCGCAGCCATGGGAAGACACACCTCAACCATGCTCGAATGGCCCCAACACTTATATCACAACCATGGGAAGACACACCTCAACCATGCTCGAATGGCCCCATCTCTTACATCAATGACCATGGGAAGACACACCTCAACCATGTCGGAATGGCCCCAGCAATTACATCGCGACCATGGGAGAACACATCTACAATCATGTCCGAAAAACCCATGTGCATCTACGTCTTCAGACTCATCACACATGATCTACCTGATCATGTCGAAGCATCTTCCTGATGCATATCATCATAGTATGATCATCCTGATCATCAATGCATCCACCTGATGCATACCATGTATCTACCTGATACATATCACCATACATGATCCACCTGATCATATAATGTATCCACCTGATACATATCATCATACATGATCCAAATGATCATATCAAGCATCCAACATGATGCATATACAAATACATGATTCAACTGATCATATCAAGCATCCAAAATGATGCATATACAAATACATGATTCAACTGATCATATCAAGCATCCAACATGATGCATATACAAATACATGATCCAACTGATCATATCAAGCATCCAACATGATGCATATACAAAGAAGTAACTGGAGCATCGTCTTGATGCTCATCATACAGCGCTTACATCCATAGCCATGGAGAGGATCCTCCTCTCGCCATGCTTGGAATGGCTCCTGCAAATGTGTCCATCACTTCTTTCTTGAAGTGTCGTCAATCAGAAGAACACCAAGCCTCTCTCTGAAGTACTCAAACTTCACTCTGGATAGTGGTTTTGTCAGCACATCTACAACCTGCTCGTCTGTCGCAACATACAGGAGCTTAACTGCTCCTCTCTACACCATATCCCTGATATAGTGAAATTTGATCTCAATGTGTTTCGATTTGTCATGGAACACCAGGTTCTCAGACAACTTCACACAACTCTGGTTGTCACAAAAAATACCAGTAGCATCCAACAGGAGATCAAATACCTCAGACAGTAGCTTCCTCAACCATACTTCCTTACAACTAGCTGAACAAGCTGCAACATACTCGGCTTCGGCTGTACTCATTGCTACGCAGGACTGCTTCTTGCTAAACCAAGAGATCAGACTTGATCCCATACTGAAGCAGCACCCAGAAGTGCTCTTCCTATCTGCAGCACTACCTGCCCAATCTGAATCAACATAACCCTACAAGTTAAACTTTTGATTCACATCATACTTGAGCCCATAATCAATTGTACCCTTCAGGTACCTCAGAACATGCTTTACAACAACCAAGTGAACACCTTTGGGATCCGTCAAGAACTGGCTCAATGAGTTCACTGCAAAAAAAAAAATATGGTCTCGTGTTCGTCAGGTACATCAAGGACCCAATCATCTGACGATGCACCGTGACATCAACCGGCTCAAATGAAGTATCACACATAAGCTTCAAGTTCGATGCCATAGGTGTGGCCATGGCCTTGCTATCCATCATCCCAAACCTCTTCGGGATCTCTACTACATAATTCCCTTGTCCAAGGAAGATCCCATCTGCACTCTGCCACACCTCCATGCCTAGAAAATAGTGCATCATCCCGAATTCCTTCATCTCAAACTCGGTAGAAAGCTTCCTCTTGGTATCGGCAATCAATCCATCCTCACTTGTAACAAACATGTCATCTACATACAGAAGTAGTATCATAGGATTTCCTTCCTCAACCTTGTAGTAAAGGTTGGAATCTGCTTTACTCTTAGTAAAGCCCAAACTGGATAGAAAGTTGTCTATCCTACCATACCAAGTCCTAGGAGCTTGCTTCAAGCCATACAAGGATTTCTTCAACCTGCACACATATGAATCCCTGTCATGTGTCTCAAAACCAAGTGGTTGCTCCACATACACTTCCTCCTCAACTACACCATTCAAGAAGGTTGTCTTGACATCCATCTAGTTTATCTTCCATTTCATCACTGCAGCTAGAGCAAGTACTGATCTGGTGGAAGTGTATATGGCTACAGGAGCAAAAGTCTCTTCATAGTCTATTCCCTCTTTCTGGGAGAAGCCACGAGCTACAAATCTCACTTTGTATTTCTCTATGCTACCATCTACAGCATGCTTGATCTTATAGATCCACTTGGAAGTCACAACAGACTTCCCTTCAGGTCTTGGGACCGCATCCCAAACATCATACTTCATGATCCACTGTTATTCCTCGATCATGGCATTCTTCCATTACTACATCCCGAATCCTGGGAACTTTAGATTCTTCAATAGATAGCTTTGTTGCTAGAACAAATGTTGTAGTCCTTCTTTTGTAGGTGATGGTATATGATCTTTCCTACAAGACAAGTTAAATTGCATGATTTGAAACATCTCATAGTTTTCAGAAAAAATTCTTACGCATAAGAAGATATGTCATATAGTCATGCAATTATCTTATCCAATGATTCAATACAACATTTATCCATATTCTGTAACTTTCTAGATGCCTTCCATGTTGGTTGTGGAGCCAGATCTTCTAGTCTCATAGATGATATTGTATCAGCCGTGTTTGTACCCCAGTTTTATATGATATGTAGGTGGACTGTACAGTCACCCCAGCAGGGGGGTGTGGGGGGGCATCGCCCCCCCACGGGGTTCTAGGGGGTACCATCCCCCCTAGCTGGGGGCTCCGGGGGCCAGCGGGGGTTTGGGGGTGTTGACCCCGAAGAAATTTTTTTGGGTTGTTTGCACCATCTGTTTTGCAGGCCCATGTTTTTGGGTATCCCATGGTATTTTCCCATTGTATTTCCCTTATAAAATAAAGACATTGTAATACGGCTAGGAATGATGATGTATTAGGTTTTATGCAATTTAAAGATCTCTGAGATCAGGAGAGAGACTGTGAAACAGAGAAGAGGAAGTGCAGCGGTTGTGCTGTAGGTTGTATCCCTTCACCTTGCTGGACTGTAATAATAATAAGGACTGGCAAATTCAGTGTGGACGTAGCCCAAGTTGGGTGAACTACGATATATCTGTGTCTCTCTATTGTAATGTGTATGTGTGATTATATTTGCATTTTTGTTTATTGTTATTTCTCTACGATCCTGTTTTTCTAACATTCCATCTCTACCAGAACATTTTTAAGAGTTTGCACTACTCCCAACATGTCAGCAAAGAGGTTTCATTCTAGATAAGTAGCAATGGAATGTTGTACAGTGCCATATGCCACTTACCCATTATATGCATATTAGTAGTATATTGTTCATTAATGCAATTATTCTAATATGCATAATACACAACCTAAGTCTAGGAACATAAGTATATACATCATTGAACAATACAAGAATGACAATTCAAATACTTATCTTTGTTTGTTTGTATGGTGGACTCCCTCTCAATCTTTGTTTCCTTGCAGGAACCACTGGAGTGTGCTCCCTCTTGATCTTTGCTTCCTGGATTACCTGTCCTTGAACTTATGTCCATCCTTGACGACTATGCATGCTTAAGTGTACACTAGTATCATCATTGTGTCATCCTCAAGATCTCATGCATAATCATACATTTATTAGCATAATCTCAATACTATCAAAACAAAATAATCTTAAACATGTATAGTCATGATCATTTCAAACACAGATAGTAAGCATTAGTATTCAAGGTTTCAGGGAAGACTTCTTTTACTCATGCATATTCTTATTTGACCATAGGACTCTTCTGGTTAGTCATATCATCAATCAAGGTAAGGGACGTGATATTCATAAACCCTTGATTACTTAAATTTCTAACTTCATGAATAATTATTCTCAATCATACAAAAGTATAAGATCTTGACACAAGGTAGGATTCTTAACTTGATATAAGAAAACATACCTGGTTGTCATATTTGCTAGTTATGTCTAGCAATGTCTTCTTATTCTCTTCAATGAACTGCATGACTCATAAGTTAACCATTGTAGAACCAAAATTATACATACCTTGTAAGTAGAGCTTCTATGTGATCCATGACTATGGATGAGTCTCTGTCTTCATGTCGGCATGGTCTTAATCTTGGAATTTGACTTGTACCTTCATGTTGGTGGATAACACACTCCTCATACAACACCACAGTGCATTAGTACAATCATGATACAATCATAAGTGTTATAACCCTAATCAATGAATGTATTCTATTGTTCACATGCATTCATAATCATAATTGTACTAACCTCAGTAATCATGAAGACAAACACATCATAAACTTAATCATGAACATACCTATAAGTCATACCTGTTAGATTGCTTTTAGTAGTTGTTGTTGTTGTTCTTTTTGTTCTTAGGACAATCTGAGGAAAAAACATCTCAGATCTTTCTTATCTCTATTATGATGGTGGTGTGAAGATCTATTGTTATGAGATGGCTCCTTCTTGAACTTACTCTTCTTGGTATGTGCTGTGAGAGCTTGATCTTCATTTTTTTTTCTTCTCGGGCCACAAGCCTAGCTTCTTCTTGTGAACATTCCTCCCACAGTCTACTGAAAGAGATCAATTTATTTCTTGCACAGATTCCTTGGATAAAGGAGTCCCATGACCTAGGTAGGCCATTCAAAGTGGTCACGACAATTTCTTCATTCTCCACCACTACATCCACAGCTTCAAGTTGTTCCTTGATTTGAGAGTCCTTAGAAAAGTAGGATTGAATGGTCTCTGCATTCTGAAGCTTTACCCCTTTCAAATGGTTCCGCAAAGTCATCTTCCGATTTATGTTCTTTCCTTCAAACAACTTAGTCAAGGAGTCAAACATCTCCTTAGGTGTCTTTAGGGAAGACACATGGGGTATGAGATGGTCCTTTATAGAATCAACAATGATTCTCTTAGCCTTGACCAAGTTCTTCTTGTGTAAGGCCTTAGCTTCTTCTCCCTCTAGGACTGGAACCTATTCACTTATGTAAGTGTCCAACTCATTCTCTTCTAGGATTAGTCCAATCCTATACTTCCATGCTCAGAATTTATCAGCCCCTTAAAGCTTATCCTCAAGCTTGGTGTGGTGAGACATCTTAAAGAGTACTTCAAATGGAAATAGAAAAGATTTAGGTCTTACCACTTGATCTGGATCTGGAGCTGGATTAGGGTTTGTCAGAGAAACCCTAAAAATTCAAACTTTGAATTTCAATCTTCTGAAAGGATAGAAATATGCACCTTGATGAGCTGATCAAGCTGGTATACTGAGAATTTGAAAACTACAAAGTTTCACCCCTCAAATTTACTTTTCAAACTTCTGGATTCACTAGGGAGGACCCTGAATTAGGGTTTACTTTTCCCGGAGCTTCACCCATCCAAAAATTTCGATCTTGGTCTCTAAACTTCGATTTTTTAGAGGCGCTTCCAACCATGGTCTCATATTTCAGAAATTCCAACTTTTGCATAAACCCTAATTTCTGGCTTCACTAGATAGGACCCCAAACTAGGGTTTGATTTTCCCAGAGCTTCACCCAACCAAAATGTTCGATCCAAATCTCTAAAATTCTATTTTTCAGAGGATCTTCCAGCCATGGTCTCAGATTTTAGAAATTCCTATTTTTGTGGAAACCCTAAGTTTTAGGGCCAAAAATGAAAGTGCCCAGAATTGAATTCTGATTGGACAGAAGGATGTGCCTTGCTGAGGAGAGTCAATCTACCCTACTGCCTTTCCAAAATCTATGGAGAGAAACCCAAAAACAAGAATCCCTAGCTTTTGCAACTCCACAGTGTCTTCTTCTCACGTTAGTTCTGATACCATGTTAATTTTTTAGCATCAATTCAATATGATCTAGGATCTTAACTAAGAGAATAACATGTACAGCATATCAATCACAAGAGACAATAGACACATAGAGTTTCCTTGGGGAAAACCATAAAGGTGAAAAACCCCAATAACTTCCTCAGAGATAGTGATCCAGGTGGATATTGGTGGCCACCCACCTTTCCAACTGGCTCAAAACAGTTTTATGGCAATTTTGGTATTGTACTATTTTTAGCAGTTTTTCGGGTCCTGAACTTCTGGGGCCGTTTTGAGGCCCTAAACGACCAGTTTTTGGCAATTTGGGGGGCCAAATGGTTGCCTCTAACATACATTTGTCCCCAGTCGAAAGTTGTAAATCTCGGATAGAACTTTCCAACGGGCTACCGAGCGCCCCAAACGGAGATCGTCTGCAAAAGTTACGACCCCAGGAAGTTGATGTACTAACTTACCCAAACGGGGCCCACATGACTTTTGGCGCTTCATCTCCTAGGGTTAGGTTTTTGGATGTCTAGGGTTTTTTACATTCCTGTTTATTTTAAAAGGCCTTGAGAGCCTCATTGTAACCATCTTCTTGCGAAATGAGCGCAGCCGTCACATCTCTTCTCAGAGATAAGCCGCCACCATTCCAGCAAGCTTGTTTTTCGCTACATTTTACAGTTCTAGCTTATTTCCTTATTGAATAGAAAACCAGTTTTACTGTATCTCTGTTATTTTGTGTTAAGCATCTGATAATAATCTGTATTCATTTCGTTCTGCTCATAAAATCCGGATCAGTGGTATCAGAGCGGTCTGCTCCTTGTCATCTTAATGCATGTCCCCAACGAGGTCAGGGTACAAAGAATTGGGTCTCGAGCTTGTTTCTCTTGAGGAAAAAAGCTCTCGCACGCCCAAGCGACCTCTCATGGCAGGAGAAAAGAAAGATGATGGGACAGGAGATCCTATCAAAATGTTGCTTGAGGAAGCCCTCACGCAACAGAGGAATGAGATGATGGATAATTTCGCGCAAATCCTTCGGCGACTACCAACAAGCGACACATCTTCCTCGAGCGGAGGTGCCGCCCCCTTCAAGGTACAAATCAACTTTGATATCCCTATATTTGAAGGATAGATAGATGCAGATGTTGTAGATAAGTGGTTGAATCTACTAGAAGGGTATTTTTCTGTCCATAACTTTTCGAATAAAGAAAAGATTACTTTTGCGCTCCTCAAAGCTGTTCCCCATGTCAAAGATTGGTGGGAAACATTCTGCGAGCAAAAGGACACAGAAGAAGCCTCATTATTTTCAGTCACGACCACCTAGGAATCCTTTAGGGATGCTATTAAGGAACAATACTACCTTGTTGGAAGTTATGACGAGTTGTATACCAAATGGACCACACTGCGACAAGAAAGAGACCAAGCAGTGCCAGAGTTCACAAATATCTTCCATACCTTGCGCACCAAGCTGGGTATCAAAGATTCAGAGCGACATCTGGTGCTCAAGTATCGCGGTGGTTTGCATAGATACATCCAGACCGAAATGGAATTTCTAGACATCTCTTCCTTGGGCGCGGCCTACCGATATGCCGTCAAAATCGAGCAGAAGCTCAAACAAAAGACGCGGCAATTTGGGCCTGGGAACCCTTCACAGTAAAAGACAGGAAAGGGCGGCCCCAACCCACAGAATAAAGGACAGAGCAAATATGGACAGTATCAGGACAACCAGTCCAAGCCGCAAGCAAAGAAGGACACCGGAAAAACAAAGAAAGATAGCGGGAAGTGGTGCGACTTCCATAAGAGCCATTGGCATAACACTGCTGATTGCCGCTCAAAGCAGTCGCTGGTCGCCGAAGTGAAAGCATATGAATCAGATGCGGGTTCTGACTCTGAGTCCGAACTAGAAAGGGGAAGACGGATCATTGACGCGGAACCTAGTGCCACCATTGCTACCACCAAGCTCCAGCCTGATGAACCAGATGAGCCAGAAGAAGGAGAACGCCTCTTCCATTCACAGATGTGGGTAAAAGGCACCCCGCTGCACTTCATCGTTGATAGCGGTAGCCAAAAGAATCTCATCTCAGCAGAGGTCATAGAGCACCTGGCCCTGCCGACAACGCCGCACCCACAACCCTACACCATTGGATGGCTCTGCAAGGGAAGCGATCTACGCATCAGCCAACAGTGCCGACTGCCATACGGCATCAAGCCCTTCAAGGACAAGGTATTGTGTGATGTTGCTCCTCTAGAAGTTTCAAATGTTCTTTTGGTCCAACCTTATTTATGGAAACGTCATGCTGTATATGATTCTAGGCCTCGTAGTGTTATTATTTCTTTGAACAGGAAATTGTACAGGATACCCGAGGAAGTCCCTCCTAGTGCTATTTCCTTGATCTCTGCCAAGCAATGCAGGAAGGTCATCTATCAGACCGGGACATTTGTCTTCTTCGTGATTCACTCTCAGAGTGAAAGAAAGATCGCAGCCACATCCCGGGCCTCCATGACCGATCTATCCACACAACAGAAGCAAGTGGATAAGGTGGTGGAAGGATACTCAGATATCTTCTCCTCTCCGACCGGGGTACCTCTGCACTGCCATGTCAAGCATCCCATCGATCTGACCCCAGGTGCACCGCTACCCAATGGGCCAGTCTATCGCTGCTCTATGTTGGAAAACGAGGAGATCAAGAGGCAGATCCAAGAATTGCTCCACAAAGGGCACATCCGTCCCAGTTCATCACCTTGTGGGAGCCCAATCGTGTTGGTGCAGAAGAAAGATGGGACCTGGCGACTCTGCATTGATTACCGGGCCCTGAATAAAATCATAGTCCGCAATCGGTACCCGATTCCCCGAATCGACGACCTCCTTGATCAGCTCACGGGGGCCAAATACTTCAGTAAGATTGATCTGAAGTCTGGCTACCACCAGGTCCCAATAGAACAGACAGATGTATGGAAGACTGCCTTCAAGTCAAAAGAAGGTCTTTTTGAATGGTTGGTCATGCCTTTTGGTTTGACAAATGCTCCAGCAACTTTTATGAGGATGATGGACGATATCCTACGACCTTTCACCAACAATTTTGTAGTGGTGTATCTAGATGACATCCTCATCTACAACAAGACTTGGGAGGAACACTTGCAGCATATTCAGCAGGTTCTGCACACCCTGCGGAAGCACAAACTATATGCAAACTTGGAAAAATGCTCCTTCGGCATGGACAGGGTCCATTACTTAGGCTACATCATTGATCGACATGGTGTGCATGTGGATCCAGCCAAGATCCAGGTCATCCGTGACTGGCCAGCCCCAACCACACTCACTGAACTTCGGAGCTTCTTGGGCCTCGCCAATTTCTATCGTCGATTCGTGCTGGGATTCTCTCATATCGCATGGTCCCTCAGCCAAGTGACCAGGGGTGGTGGTAAGGCAAAATTTGTGTGGGGCCTGTCCCAACAACAAGCCTTCGATGACTTGAAGAAGAGTTTGTGCTCATCGTCAGTACTCTCATTACCAAACCTGCAACATCCCTTTGAGATCGAGACAGATGCTTCAGATTATGCTGTGGGCGCCGTTCTCACTCAACACGGCCACCCCGTGGCATATCATAGTGAGACACTCTCAGATGTTGTCCGCAAGTACCCTACCTACGACAAAGAAATGTACTCCATTGTACAAGCCTGCCGCCAATGGAGACATTACATTCTTGGGAAGGAGACAGTCATCCACACTGATCACAAGCCACTACAGTTCATGCAGACCCAAGGAAAGTTGCAGAATGACCGCCATCAGAAGTGGTCAACATATTTACAGTAGTTCCACCTCAACATCAAATATAAAACAGGGAGTACCAACCGAGTTGTTGATTGCCTCAGTCGACCTCCAGTCGCGGCACTTACCACGGTGCTAGACTCTTGTGGCCACAAGACCTCCGGATGGCCCCACCTCTACGAGACATACCCTGACTTCTCCGCCACCTATCAAATGTTGGGCACCAACTCAGTGGTTGCTAATTTCCATCTTCAGGACGGGTTGTTGTGTCATCTGGGCCATATCTGCGTTCCATCAAGCGAGCGTGCGAAGCTGATTTGGGAAGCTCACTACAGTCGGGTGGCAGGACACTTTGGCGTCGAAAAGACAGTGGCAGTGTTGCAGAAACATTTCTACTGGCCGAAACTTCAACAGGATGTCGGCAAGTATATCAGGTCCTGCACCACTTGCGCTATTGCCAAACCGACCACTAAGAAACAGGGCCTATACACCCCTCTGCCTACTCCTGACAGGCCGTGGGAATCCATCTCAATGGACTACATGTCGGGCCTCCCATCCACCAAGAGGGGAAATGACTGTGTTTTCGTGGTTGTTGATCGCTTTTCCAAGATGGCGATTCTAGCCGCTTGCAAGAAGAACATCACAGCAGAAGCCACTTCCAAGCTCTTCTTTGAACGAGTATGGGTACATTTTGGGATCCCACAGACCATTATCTCAGACCGTGACAGTCGGTTCCTCGGCTCATTCTGGTCAAGCCTCTGGTCACTGCTGGATACCAAGCTCACCAAATCCACTGCCTTCCACCCCCAGACCGATGGACAAATGGAGGTCGTCAACCGGATGGTCGTACATATCCTGCGCATGTACAATTCAACACACCCCCGCACATGGGATGAGAGTCTCCCCTATGTCCAACATAGCTACAACCGAGCCCTGTATAGCTCAACTGGCCACAGCCCCTTTCAGGTGGGGTTGGGATTCCAACCATTGGGCCCCATGGATGTTGCACTTCCCCTTGCGACCACCTCGGCCGACTCGTCCCCAGAAGCTGACAAAGCCGCCCGGTTCATTGAACGGATCCAGCATATCCGCCAACAGGTTCAGGATATTCTACAGAAGTCTAATGCCAAGTACAAGCAGTGCCATGATCAACATCGAGTGCCACATAAGTTTCAGGTGGGCGACAAAGTTTGGTTGCATTTGCAGAAAGAATGCCTTACAGGGCCCCATCGAAAGCTTCGCCCACTCCGTTATGGGCCGTACACCATCACCAAGGCGGTGGGTGACAATGCTTTTGAGCTCAACATTCCCCCCTTCCTTGGTCTGCATCCAGTCTTCAACGTGGCTCTCCTTCGGCCATATTTCCCACCACTATTAGACACCTCAGAGATAGCAGAGAAGTTGACACCAACAGAGCTCAACCCTGACTGCCTACAACAAGCATCCAGTGATCATATTGCAGACACACAGATCAAGGGCACTCAACATCAAATGATCCAGCTTTATCGAGTTGTCAAAGCAGGGCAGCTCCTGCACCAAGGCAAGTGGCTCACCCGAGGCCAAATTCAGCAGAAATTTCCTCATCTGATGGGGGAACTCAACGCAATGGAGACCATTGCTTCCTAAGGAGGGAGGATTGATCCAGGTGGATATTGGTGGCCACCCACCTTTCCAACTGGCTCAAAACAGTTTTGTGGCAATTTTGGTATTGTACTATTTTTAGCAGTTTTTCGGGTCCTGAACTTCCGGGGCCGTTTTGAGGCCCTAAACGACCTTTTTTGGCAATTTGGGGGGCCAAATGGTTGCCTCTGGCATACATTTGGCTCTAGTTGACCCCAGTCGAAAGTTGTAAATCTCGGATAGACCTTTCTAACAGGCTACCGAGTGCCCCAAACGGAGATCGTATGCAAACGTTATGACCCTGGGAAGTTGATGTACTAACTTACCCAAACGGGGCCCACATGACTTTTGGCGCTTCATCTCCTAGGGTTAGGTTTTTGGATGTCTAGGGTTTTTGACATTCCTGTTTATTGTAAAAGGCCTTGAGAGCCTCATTGTAACCATCTTCTTGCGAAATGAGCGCAGTCGTCACATCTCTTCTCAGAGATAAGCCGCCACCATTCCAGCAAGCTTGTTTTCCGTTGCATTTTACAGTTCTAGCTTATTTCCTTATTGAATAGAAAACCAGTTTTACTGTATCTCTGTTATTTTGTGTTAAGCATTTGATAATAATTTGTATTCATTTCGTTCTGCTCATAAAATCTGGATCAGATAGATAGAGCAATAATACAAAACTCAAGCATAAGAGATAGTCTCCTAGAAGCAGCTTCTCCTCCTCCACTAGTGTGCCACTCTCCAATGAGTGTATAAGTGAATAATGAAGTGATCAAATAGAGTGCCTCCCGCACTCTATTTATACATGACCTGAACTGCCTAATAAACTAGCAGGGCCGACTTGTATAACTCAGTCTAATAACCCATGGTAATACTAATCAGGGCCGACCCCACACTTGGTGGTCTAATAACCCATCACATGCAAGTTGCGACACTTGCGACACTTGTCAATACAAATGAAGACACTTCCGTATAGAGGAATAATAACGTCTCTATAGGAGTACAATATACATAGGCGAAATACATTCCAAAGTTACAATTACATCAACAACATAACCTTTTAAGTCTTTTGGATTTTCAGGTTCTTTATCTTTCGAATAACCTGAGGAATTATTAGGCTTCAAAACACCAATTGATCCTTCTGAACCCGTTTGCTTATATTAGACTAAGAAAAATCTTGTGATGTCCAATATCTTATCTCAAAAGGTAAAAGAAAATCCCCTTCATGTGTCCATATACATGACATATTATGCATTTAAAAGGAATATCTTGATAATCCAGGGTCTTCTCATAATAAGTTGCTACATAGTGATGTTTCGTGACATGAACATTTTATATGACGCGAAGGATTCAACTCAAGGTTTTAATTTTTTTATGATGCGATACAACTCGAGTAAGTTGCCTTTGTGTGATGCTTTGCTTCTTCTAAAAAATATGTGGTGCAAAAATTCACAAGAATCTAAGTTGGAATTCAATATTAGTTCTTTTCCTTTAGCGTCTCTGTCACATAGGATGAAATTTACAAAATCAAAAGGTTGTGATGTGTTATGTTAGTGTTTAATTTTGGGTGTGAAATTTCACACAAATAAATAATTTCATCATGATAAACTGAAAAAGTTCGAAAGCATTTCTGATCTTTTGATTAGATAGGAATGACTTCAAGAATTTCTTAATAGTGAAAAAAACTCAAGCTCATCAAAATATAGTCATCAGTGAAGCACAGAAATAAAATCTTGATCAATTAGTCTAGAAATCAATTAGGAAAAGCAAAAGTACCTTATTTAGAAAAAGGAAATAGGGGCCCTTTTTAAAGTTGAAAAATGTGTCAACCACCAGGATTTCAAAATTTGAAAAGGGGAGGTTGTTGCTAGTTAAACAATTGGTGACATATTAGGAAAAATCATGAATATATGATACTAGTTCTTCATATTCATAGTCATTCTTGTTTATAAAACATATCTTTCACCCATAAGACCACTAGAAACAACCCTAGACTAACTATGTAGGTGTTCGTCCTTAAGCTTGGTTCACCTGTCGTTTGAAACTTCGGGGTGTTTGACTAACATAGGGTATTTTCATAAGATCGAACACCTTAAGCAACTGCTCACACAAACATATCATAGATAAAAACATTATTTTTTACATGGTTAAGCCCTCAAACAGGGAAACAGTCCATGGCCCCATCCAAATAACTACTTGAGGCAATATATTAAACAAAGGAAAAATATTTCACATATGAGTTTCTCATAGTTGATCATCAAACAAATGGCCCTCCATGCTCTTCAAATATAAATCATGGACCTATAGAGTGTTAATCTAGGGACCAATAGCCATTAACATCAAGGTGAATATGAACCATCGGATCACTCTATGTCTATAATGTATCACGACTGTTGGTTTACATAATTACAAATGCATAATAAATAAATACACTTTACATAAAGACACATTATACCAAGTTGGCCTTAACTAAATCCATAGTGTCTAAATACCCTAATGCCCCCCCTTAAGAAAAAATTGGGATAGGATTTACAAAAGTGACACAATATGAGAAGGAGGAATTAGAGTTTATCCCTCCTTAATTACAAATTCCTAAACTCCTAACATTATCGAATTTTAGAAAGTTT
Organism: Larix kaempferi; assembly: GCA_027924585.1. Taxonomy (NCBI): domain Eukaryota; kingdom Viridiplantae; phylum Streptophyta; class Pinopsida; order Pinales; family Pinaceae; genus Larix; species Larix kaempferi. Next base: position 6,670,180 of record BSBM01000129.1, on the reverse strand, counting down.
TTCTTTTGTAAGTGTCTTTGTGAAGATGTCTACAACTTGGTCATTTGTTAAGAAAAATAACACTTCAAGAATATGATCCTAAACAAGCTTTCTAATGAAGTACATATGTATTTAAATTTGTTTTTTGTGTTGATGTTGAACTAGATCCTTGGTGATATTGATGGCACTCTGATTGTCACACCAAAGGGTAGTCAAATGTTTTTTCTTGAATCCAAACTCTGAAAGGACCTGTTGAAGCCACAAGTCTTCCTGATTTTCATTAACTGTGACTTGATACTGTGCTTCTACTGATGAAATTGAAAAAAATCTTGTTGTTTCTTACAATCCCAAGTGACAAGTCTAGAACCAAGACTGGAAAAATAACTTGCAATAGACTTAGGATCATCAGGGTCATTGACTCAATCTGAATCAGTGAAACCAACCAACAAAGGAGTCCCCCATGCACTGTAATCAATCCAAAATTGAGTTGTACCCCAGATATACCAAAGTAGCATTTTTGTTTCTTTCCAATGGATTTTATGGGGCATTTTCATATACTGGGAAACAATACCAACAAAAAGGGAAATATCAGGATGGGTACAAGTCAAGTACAAAAAATTTCCAACTAATTAACGGTACAAGGTAGCAACTACTTCGGGTGTAGTGCAAGTGGCAGTAAGTTTAAATAAATATTGGAAAGGAGATGGGGTTGGTTTACAATCATCCATGTGAAAGCGACAAATAAGGTCACAAGCACACTTAGACTAAGAAAGAAAAAATCCTTCTTTAGTTTGCAGGACTTGGAGGCCAAGAATATAATGCAAATGTCCTAAGTCTGTCATTTCAAATTTCTTCTTAAAGCTGGATTTCACATGGGTTAAAAGGTTATGGTAACTACCAATGAGAATAAGGTAATCAACATAAATATCAAGGATGATGAGATGGTTTCCTACATTCTTGGTATAGGCATTGGGGTCTGAATGGAATCTATAAAAACTAGTGTCAAGAAGAAAGCTATGCATTTTTCCATACCAAGCTCGAGGATCTTGCTTAAGGCCATATAAATATTTCTTAAAGCGATAGACAAGGATGGATTCATTTTTAAAATAGGAAAGGAATTTTTCCATGTAAATGTATTCTTGCAAATCCTCATGCAAAAATAAATATTTGAAATCCATTAATGGACTTCTGATTTATGTGAAGTGGCAAGGGAAAGCACAAGGAAAATAGATTTCATTTTGGAAACATGGGAAAAGGTTTCATTGTATCCAATTCCTTCAAGTTGGGAAAATCCTTGAGCAACTAACCTTACCTTAAGTCTTTCAAAACTTCCATTTGATGCTTACTTAGTTCTATATACCCATTTACATCTGACAAGTTTTATTCCTTTTGAAAGAGGTACAAGATCCTAGGTATCATTCACTAGAAAAGAATGATATTCTTCACTCATAGTTGCATCCCAATCTGGATGGCCTGAAGCTTATACGGATTGTGAGTCTCTAAAAATTGATCCAAAAGATAAGAAGCTTGCTAGAACTGTGAACATATTTGACATTGATATCTAGTATCACCCCCAAGATCACCAGTTGCTTTGCATGTTGTACAGAACCATCTTAGAAACGGTTTTGTTGGTACAACTAGAGGAAATTGATCAGGAAAAGGTGAATTTTCATCTCACCATCATCATCATCAGAAGAAGCAAGCATAAGAACATTATCAAAGAAGTTGGGAGTAGAAGGTGGGTTGTAGACCAAATATGGTACAGACTTTGAATTAGGCTTGTAGGCCAAGATATTTTTATCAAATTTAACATACCTTTTAATAATATTGTCTTTGGATTTTGGTTGAAGAAGTCTATATCCTTTTACATGTTCAAAATATCCAACAAATATACACTTTTCACTCTTAGGTTATAATGATTTTCATTTTTCATCGAGAATGTGAGCCCATGCTTCACTACCAAACACATGAAAGTGGCTTACATCTGGTTTAATGTTACTCCATGCTTATTTTGGTGTTATATCTTTTAGAGCCTTGGTGGGAGCGTAGTTTACTATGTAATTGGCACAATTAATGGCTTCAACCCAAAATTTAATTTTAAATCCCTTAGCTTGGATGATACAATTATCCATTTCCTTTAATATGTGATTCTTTCTCTCAGAAACACCATTTTGTTGTGATGTGTAGGGAATAATATGTTGCATATGAATTCCTTGTGTAGTGTAGTAATTTGTAAATTATTGTTTACTTATTCACCTCCATTATCTATTCTTAACCTTTGTATTTGATATCTAGATTGCTTTTCTACAAGGGACTTGTAAGCTAAGAACTTGTCAAAAACTTCATTATTTAGTTTTAAGAAGTAAACACAAGTGCATCTAGAGAAGTCTTCAATGAAAGTTAAAAAATATTTGAATCCATAAAAAGTAGAAGGAAGTAGACTGCACAAATCATTGTGACAAGCTGTAAGGGGGTCGAGGCATACCAAGAGGCACATTTTTCAAAATTGTACGGATGATGTTTGCTTAGAACACAGTCGGGGAAAATGCCATCTCTACCAGAAATGAGAGGAATACTAATCACCATTTTCTGATTACATAGTTGTTGCAAGGAGCAATTGTTTAAATGACCAAATTGCTCATGTCAAAGTTTTCTCAAGTCATCGCTATGAGCAATAAAAACTAAGGGAAAAGGTGATGATGCAAAGTTGTTAAATCTATACAACCTGGTCATATCATCAACAATTCTAGTTGTTGGGACATGCTTAGGATCTTTGAAAACATTGATTGCAACTTGGTGAGGTGTAAACTCTACAGTCTTACCTTCACCAGAATGAGTGATTTGATATACTAACAAAAAATTGTAGGAAATTCTTGGAGCACATAATACATCATTGAACTTACCATCATTTAGCCAAATTGTTCCATATACTACAACATTAAGAGATATATCACCACCAACAAATATTTGTTTGGTACTACATTCATTTAGAGCATAAAATTGAGATTTATTCTTAGCCATGTGATAAAATGCTCCATAATCAATGACCCACTCATTAGAAGAAGAAGAAGCATTGAAGGAAAAACCAGAAGCAAAAAGTGCATGTCCATGAGAAGTAGAGTTATAAGAAGCATCAAGGTTGTTGTTGTGCTTCTTCATTTTTGCTTCCAAGGCTCCCATATTCTTTAAACACTTAGATTCCACATGACCATATTTCACACAAAAATTGCAATGTATATTAGACTTATTACCTTTTGATTTAGTTTTGTTGTCACCATTGGAAGGATGATCTGGCTGAGAGGGTTTGGGACCCTTTTTTTCCTTATTGTTGCGAGGATGTTGCTTCTTGGGTTGCTTGGAAATATCCTTTTGTTGTGTCACTAAGGATTTTCTAGATGTATCGATAGTGCTAATCACTACAAGATGTAAGGGATTATCTTGCTCTCAAATCATAGAATGATGAACGGCTTGAAGTGTGGGGTATTTATAAGTAAACCCCATATTTTTTTTGATGGAGTAAAAAATAGATTCAAAATAGAATATGTTAGGAACCCATGTCAACCCTTCTATTTACTTTGTTAGTATATTGTTGTTGGACGCATATACTTTGTAATTCATCCCATAGTATTTGTTGATCCATAGTTTGTCTTATTGTTGTTGGACGCATATGCTTTGTAAGTCGTCCCGTAGTAATTGTCGATCCATATTTTGTATTGTCCCACGGTTTGTATTGACACATGGTATTAACCCATGGTATTGGCGCCTAGACTTAGTATATAAGTTTGTGTTGAGAGAAATGAAGGTACCATGAATTTATTTGTATTGATCTTGCTCAAAGGAGGTTGCCCCCTCGAAGTGGCCTGCGATCAATATAAAAGTGATTCTGAGTTCTGTTCTGATATTTCGTGTGTTTTCATTAATTAATTATTGTAGGTTCTTCACATCTGGTATTAGAGCACTTTCTTGGGCTTGTTGGGTGGAATTTCTGCTAAATTTTTTTTTTCGCATCTGTTGCAAGTTCGGATCTAGGAATAATCCCTGTCCGCTTAACTGTGGGAAGTACTTGGGCATAAGCCCTAAAACACATTGTGAGGAGTACCACAGGAACCCTAAAGTAGTTGGCCCATTGAGAGGACCTGCCAGCGAAAAGGGAAACGACCCCTACCTGATTGACTAGTTCCCACCCATGAGGTAAACCAAGAGCTGTCATTTGTGGCAAAGCGGTTATCAATTTTACCTAAGCCGTGGAGTGAGGGGTACTGCCCCAATACGCAAGTCGTTAGACAGCATTGGTGGCCGAGTGAAACCCCTGAACTATTAGGAATCTGCACATACCTGAGGTCCATATCTATTTTCAACTGAATTATTGCCGATCACTGCCACTATGTTTCAGATCCAACCATTCAGATCCATTTTGAAAGTCGTTCCAGATCCATCCATTTCAAATCTATTTCAAATCCATTCATTTTCGATCCATTCGGTGTCGTTTCATATCCCTCTATTTCTAATCACACCATTGTAGATCTATCTATTTCAGATCCCTTCTGCGTCGCAGCCGCTCCATTCTGGAAAATATATATATATATATATAATTCAGTTTTTTGGCCATATCTCCCTTGTTTTCACTTTGTTTCTTTTGAAACTTCCCTGACACCCTTGTTATCCCATTCTTCATTTTTCATTCCTAAGGACCCTATCCCAAATTCCACTTCCCAAAGCCCGAAATCCCACATTTGTCTATTTTTAGGGTTTGCCATAACTCCTTCGATTTTCACCCAATCACCCTCAAATTTCACCACAGAATTCCTTTCCTAATTCTGCTTCTTTGTCCCTCTCTGCCAAATTTTCTCATTCTTTCACCCCGCTTCTAAAATCCCCATTTTTTGCTTCCTTGTCCATCATAAAGTGTCCAAAACCTAGTCAAACCCAAATTACCCCTCCGAGTTTTTCCCAAATCCAAATTTTCCTTTACTAAATAAGCTTTTGTTTGTGATTTTCTATCCATTCCCAAAAAAAAAAATCTCCTGGTTATGGTTGTCACTCGCGTAGGAGAAAAAACCATGGAGGAAGCACTTGCAACCATCCAAACCAAATTCCAAGATCTGGATGAAAAATTCCTCATCCTCCATCTTCAGCATTCATCCATGAACAATAACCGACAACAAGAATCTTCTATATCCAATGGGTTCTCTTCTTCTAGCAATTTCTGTGGTCTGAAGCTTGAATTTCCTCGCTTCAATGGTACTAATCCGACTCGATGGATCTATCGTGCAGCACAGTATTTCAGTCTGCATAATACTTTTGATGTTCAAAAATTTCCACTTGCATCCTTTCATTTGGAACAGGAAGCCCTTCAATGGTACCGTTGGTACATCAAGGCTCATGACGAGCCAAAATGGACAGATTTTTGCCAACTCCTTTTGCAACGATTTGGTCCTAGTGCTTTTGATGAATTCACCGGAGCACTCACTAAACTTCGTCAAAGTGGCACTGTGAGAGAGTATCAGACAAAATTTGAGAAACTAGCCAATCATACAAAAGGATTATCTGATGAATTCTACAGGAGTTGTTTTATCAGTGGTCTTAAGGATGAAATCCGGTTAGAGGTTAAAATGTTTTGTCCCAACACAATGATGGAAGTCCTAGGGTTGGCTAAGTTGGCAGAAGACAATATTGTAGCTCAATAGTGCTCCAAACCCACTTTTGTTCCCTTCCGAAATATGGGTTCTCAACGAACTCCCATCCCGCCAACTCCTCGACCAACTCCTATCAAGCATTTGTCGGAAACAGAGATGCAGGCACGCAGAGAAAAAGGGCTTTGCTATAATTTTGATGAGAAATTCACTCGGGGACATAGATGTGTTCAACAAAAGCTCTATCTCTTGGATATGGATTCTCCGCCTACCTCTAAAATTGGTGAAGAAGCTCCAGATATAATGGATGATCAGGTCGACATTTAGGAGCCGCCTATTGACCCCCCATCTCAGGATGAACAACCAGAGATATATCTCCATACTTTATCTGGCATCACCACCCCCCAAACAATGCAGGTCAGGGGTTAATTCAATAAGCTTCCTCTTGCAATACTCATTGATTCGGGTAGCATTCATAACTTCATTGACCCTCGGATCACCAAACATGTTGATTGTTTTGTCCATCCTTGCTCCAACTTCGAAGTCATGGTTTCCAATGGGGGTACCTTACCTTGCAAGGAGAAGTGTCACAATGTGTGTATCTCTCTGGAATATTATAACCTACGCTCTGACATGTTTGCCTTGTCCCTAGGCGGATGTGATGTGCTTTTGGGCGTTCAATGGTTACGCACACTTGGCCCCATCTTATGGGATTTTGCTGAACTTTGGATGCAATTTTCAGTCAATGGGAAACAACACAAATTTAAGGGCTTACAACAAGGGTCTCTCTGCATCATCAGTTCACATCGCTTGAAAAAGATCCTTAAGAATAATTCACATGGTGTCATCACTCAACTCCATTCCATTCAGATGCACCCATCAATGGTATCCCCTACGTCCTTGGATAGATCTGCAGGTGTCCTTGTTGAACCAATGGGCTTGTCGCCTTCAAGAGACCTTTCCGGTAAGAATTTAGCCACATATACATCTCAGCAAGAAATGTTGGCTATTTTTCATGCAGTACAGAAGTGGCAGCCATACCTATTAGGGAATTATTTTTGCATCATGATTGATCTCCAGAGTCTAGAAAATTTCCTGGAACAATGGGTCTCCTCCCCAGCACACCTGAAATGGGTTATCCAACTCATGGGTTATGCCTATGCGGTCACTTACAAGAAGGGTAAGGACAATATGGTGGTAGATTCTCCTTCTCGCACATTTGATGACCCAGTTTCTCTTACAGCTATCTCTATGCTTGTTCCAAATTGGTTGCAATATGTTCAACAAGGCTATCTCTTCTATGAACTCCATGCTTCTTCATCAGTAGGGCACTCTGGGTTCCTCAAAATGTATGACCAAGAACAATGTAACTTCTTTTAGTAGGGACTGAAAATGACAATTCAACAGATGGTGGCTAACCATGATACTTGCCAGGTCAACAAGGGTGAAACGACACTCCTTTTGGGACTGCTCGAACCCTTTCCTATCCCTACACATATTTGGACAACTATTTCTATGGATTTCCTAGAAGCGCTCCAGTGGTACAACACCACATCTAAAATCACACCATATGAAGCAGTCTATGGACAGGCACCGCCATTTTTTCTTCCATACACCTTCAACAGCTCGCCAATTTAGGCAATTGACTCAGTTCTTCGAAACCGCAATCAGATTCTTCTCATTCTGCAGGACAACCTTCACATGGCAAGAATTCGACTGCAACAACAAGCCGATTAGCACCGTTTTGAGCGCACTTTTCACACAGCTAATATGTTTCTTATTCGTTTACAACGTTCCAAACAACCTTTCCTGAAACTCAAAAGGCATCAGTGGCCCTAAATGCAACCCGAGGATGCTACAGGGGAACCACTCCTTCAGACTCTGCATCAATTTCCACATCTAAATCTTTGAGGACAAAGATTTTTCTAAGGGAGACGGGATGTTAGGAACCCATGTCAACCCTTTTATTTACTTTGTTAGTATATTGTTGTTGGACGCATATGCTTTGTAATTTGTCCCATAGTATTTGTTGATCCATAGTTTGTCTTATTGTTGTTGGACGCATATGCTTTGTAAGTCATCCCATAGTAATTGTCGATCCATATTTTGTATTAGCCCATGGTTTGTATTGACACATGGTATTGACCCATGGTATTGGATCCTAGACTTAGTATATAAGTTTGTGTTGATACCAATGAAGTGTAATGTCCCTTGTTAGGAATTTTATTAAAATTGCAATTTTCCACTTTTTTCCTTGGTTCGACCTATGACTAGTTTCGATCTCTAGGTCCCAAATTTGCCCCAAATGATCCCAAATATTCTGAGAAGGTATATGAATGATATTAGAACATAAATATGTTTTTTAGGGATGCCTTTTTACCTTTAAAACACTTCTGCAAATACTCTTTCAATTATGGTCAATGTAGGTAACTTTACTAGTGATTTCCCTTTGACTAGTATTGGTCTCTAGGTCTCAAATTGACTCCAAATGCCTTCAAATATTCAAGGAAGGTGTATGAATGACATTAGGGATTGAATATGATGTTCAGGGATAACATATGGCCACCAAAAGACCTCTGCAAACTCTCTTAAGATTCTGGACCAAGTATGCAATTTTACTAGTAATTTGGGGTTCAAATCCCCCTAAGGTAAGTACTGAAAATGGCTTCCCAAATGCCTCCAAACCCACTCAAATTTATGAACAGAGGTATGTAATGTGTTAATTATGATATTAAGGTCTCATATGCACCATTAATGGTTTATTACAACTGTTCTCACCCTCTCCAATTCAACTGCAAAAATCACCAATTCGACCCTTGGGGAAATGACACTATTTCTTCTCCCAATGCAATTAAACTAAGTAAAAATACTTCAAATGCTCAAGTACAGCACATGAAACTTGTAAAATACATCCATGGTAGTCCATTACTCACAAATGCATCATAGAATCATCCATTCATTCTAAATCATCATCAATACATTGGTTCACAACAAGGTAGTGGGGAAATGACATTGTTCTTCCATTAAAAATGAGATTTATACATTTCTACTTGGAATTTCAACCTGAAACTTTCTGGAGATGAAGAACAGAGTATTTAATTCATATTACAAAACAAATGGGGCATTAGAATCTCCCCCAAAGAGTACAATAGCTCACCAAAAACTCCCTCCCTCGAGGATCAAGAATATGCCATCAAAACTTGAAATGGTTGAAGGAGCGAACTACAATAGAAGAAACCATGAGATGCCCTGTAGCTTACACCTGCAAATAAATACTCCATTAAAGCTCCAAATGAAAGGTCTGAATGGCCTTTCCAATTTCCAACTTGGATGGGAATCGTTCACCCTCGAAATTGGCTAAGGCAAGAAACTAGTCATCCACTAGCTCTCCCTCTTCACAAATGCAATTGCAAATTTTACAAATGATCAAAATCCATTCTCATACTTCATTTCTACATTTTATAACCAACATTATCCTTCTATGGGTCGAAATCCTCTCAATAGATTCAATAGATTTCCATTTAGGAAATATTCCACATTTGCCACTTGTCTCCTAGTTCCAACCTTCCATCTTCTCCCAAATTCGATTTTGAGTCTCTTTGGCTTCTCAAACTCCCAAATTCGCCTTCCTTGAGCCTATTTTTGGGGCTGACATGTCATAGTGGTCAGATGTCAGAGGTCAGGTCTGCAATTTGTCATAGTTGTCATAGATGCTCCATCATTGGTGTCATAGGGGCTAGGGAATCTAGCCCAAGTGTCCACAAACTTCCACTTTGACTCTTTATCTTCCATGGAGGTTACCAATCCTTCCCAATTCGACCTAAGATGTTCAATGACATGTGTTATGACTTACCAACTCACCCAAGAGTGTTCACATTTCCATTAATTCGAATTTGCAAAAGAGAGATACCATGTATTATGAAAAATCAAGCTAGTGTGGGTCCCACATCCTCCATATGTCTCCAAAACCATTTGTCACCTATGATTTCTCTTGAATTTCTTTATTCACTCTATTTATTAAATACTTGAACCCTTCTAATGTCTAAACATCATTTATTATCCCGCTTATTCCCAATCCCAAAGCTTCCACCCCAAACCTAGGAAACTAGTAATTTTCCTCCTTGGCAATTATTTGACCCTTAACATCAATTTTACAAACTCTAATGAATATGGCTAATGTGATTAGGCCATTGTGACCCAATTCCAAATTTGGGACATGACAAACCCTCCCTTCCCAATATTTCTTATCCTCAATCAATTTCAAACATGGGTGTTGAAGAACCTGCTTTCTATATAATTCTTTGAAGTTGCCATTGAATTGCCAAACCTTGAGTCTTTGAGTTTCCATGAATATTTTAGAGAGGAACCACCATGCTTGCTGCTGCACTACTCTGATTAAAATCACTTTATTAAGTGGGGAATCCATCTCCCATACTGCTTGCTTCCCCCCAAAAAATGAAACCAGTGAGACAAAAATTATTCCAAGGTCCCATTTCTTGTATTGCACCCCAACAATTAAGAGTGCTCTCCAACCTACACCATTAGATAAGAGGATTCCTGGATCCCATTTTCTTGTATGCATTCTTCCAAACATCATGAGTACCAAATATATATCATCAAAGTACATAACAACATAATGAAAATGTACATCAAGGATATGCTTCATCAAAGAGTCATGAAAGTGCTTATACCTCCAAGCAAGTAGACCACCATTTTCCAAGTGCATACAAGCTTCAAGTGACCAATCAAATCTGCTCCAATGACATAGGTGAGGATCCCATGTCCTATAATGCTGCTCCAAAAGGATGTGATATGCATCAAAATATTCAGCCATGTATTCTTACATCCAAGAAGTGAATGAAGAATCTCCACTAAAATCTGAACCAAATAATGAATAGAAAAAACAAGGAGACTTCAAATGACTCAAAGAAGTCTCACCCATACATCCATGAATGTGAGAATCATAAAAGTATAACAAAGTATGTGGCTGCCAACAAAAATGCTCTCCAATCATGAATCTATTCTCCCAAGTGTTGGATGAAGTTCCTCCAACATCAAATGAATCAAATGTTGAGCAAGAAAAACCATGAGTCTTCAAGTGACTCAAATGCATATCATAGGTGCATCCATGTAGATTTGCATCATCATAAAGTGACAAATAATGTTGCTGCAAATGTGAATAATAATGTGCTCCAACCATGTCATCATAAAAGGTAAATCTAGGAGTTCCATACTCCTCATGTGGCACCATCAAAAAGAACCCTTTCACCCATACTTCATTGAGACTAATACTGCAAAACATGGAATTGTAGGATGTAGGAGAATGAACTAACTCACCCAAATGATCAAAAAGTGCAGAAGTTTCATCATGGGAAGGATCCATGTGGGTAGTATCATGTAGTTCCTTCAAAAGTGGGAAACCTTTGTCATAGATTGGTTCCCATGTAGAGGAATCATGCTCTTCTTTAAAAATTGCATAAGCTTCATCAAGAGATAATTCAAGTTCCTCTTCCACCACATCAAGTGTTTGGATCTCTTCAATTTCATCTCCAAAAACATTAAGCACATTCAAATTCCCACATTTCTCATGATACACCATGTCATGAGAATCCTCCAAACAATCTACCATTTGACAATCTGAAACATAGGAGGAAAAACAAGTATCTTGCAACTTTTCAAGAAGTTGCTCATTTTGAATTGTGAGCTTATGAATATCCTCATTATTCTTCAAGTATGCATCATGTAACAATTCATTAAGCTCAAACAAATGGTTTCTATCAAAAATCAAAGACATGAAATTACCTTTGATGTGGCACATTGCTCTTTGAATCTTCTCCATGTCTTCAAGGAAGGATGTTTCCTCCAATGAAGTAGCTCTCCAACAAGAATTTGACACCAATGATTGAGTGTCATGGAGAATGCTGAGGGACTTTTGGATCTTCATTTCATTCATATTTAAGGACACTTCAAGAAAATGAGGCTCTTGCAAATGAGCCTCCTCATCTTCTTCATTTTTTCTTGGACCAACTTCATGAAGCTCAAGTGGTGATGGGGAAGTTGATCTTGGTTCTTCTTCAACTGCTACAAGGTTTTAATTATCATGCTTAATGAAACTTGTACTTATAGAAACACTTTCAAAAGTGATCTCTATGTCACCAACATAGAGGTGTGAGCACCCATCAGTAGACACTCCTTCATAGTTTAAGCATCCATCAGTAGATGCTCTTTGGTTCATGTCTAAGCTAGAAGGTGCCTCGAAATGATCTTCCATATTTTCAATAGATTCTTCTTCATGCTCTTGTGATGTCTCTTCCTTTTTCTCCTTAAAGCAAGCTGATGCATTTTGCCCCTTGTTTTCCTTAGGATCAGTATATTTGGAATCTCTTCTTGAATAAATCTCAAAAGCTCTCCTCAAGGAGGACATCATTTCATGCACACATATATGATACTCGCGCCAAGGGTTTTTACAAGAAGGGCATAAACCTTTCTTCACTAACTCCACATCTTCATTTTTGGGCCTATTTTTAAAAACATGTTCAGCATAGTACTCAAAAGACATGGCATTTTGTGTATTTTTGCTCGAAGCAAGATATTCTTGATATTTTTGATATTGTTGGGGCAAGGTTTTATATTTTTCTCTCCATCTTTGGAACTCGCTCATAGAATTATCCTTGGTTGGTGTGACACACTCATATTCATCAGATCTAAATTCATAAGAATAATCTTCATTTCTATTGAAATTGTATGAAGTGTTGCATGATGGCATCTCTTCCTCGTACCATTCACATTCGGCTTCATATTGCTCATAAGCATCTGCATATTCCTCATAAGAATTGTACTCATAGGATTCATCATAATAGTAAGACATGGCTGCCAATTATTCTTGAATGTATGTATCTAATCCACAGGTGCAAGGACCATGCTCTGATACCACTGTAATGTCCCTTGTTAGGAATTTTATTAAAATTGCAATTTTCCACTTTTTTCCTTGGTTCGACCTTTGACTAGTTTCGATCTCTAGGTCCCAAATTTGCCCCAAATGATCCCAAATATTCTGAGAAGGTATATGAATGATATTAGAACATAAATATGTGTTTCAGGGATTCCTTTGTACCTTTAAAACACTTCTGCAAATACTCTTTCAATTCTGGTCAATGTAGGTAACTTTACTAGTGATTTCCCTTTGACTAATATTGGTCTCTAGGTCTCAAATTGACTCCAAATGCCTTCAAATCTTCAAGGAAGGTGTATGAATGACATTAGGGATTGAATATGATGTTTAGGGATAACATATGGCCACCAAAAGACCTCTGCAAACTCTCTTAAGATTCTGGACCAAGTATGCAATTTTACTAGTAATTTGGGGTTCAAATCTCCCTAAGGTAAGTACTGAAAATGGCTTCCCAAATGCCTCCAAACCCACTCAAATTTATGAAAAGAGGTATGTAATGTGTTAAGTATGTTATTAAGGTCTCATATGCACCATTAATGGTTTATTACAACTGTTCTCACCCTCTCCAATTCAACTGCAAAGATCACCAATTCGACCCTTGGGGAAATGGCACTATTTCTTCTCCCAATGCAATTAAACTGAGTAAAATTACTTCAAATGCTCAAGTACAGTACATGAAACTTGTAAAATACATCCATGGCAGTCCATTAATCACAAATTCATCATAGAATCATCCATTCATTCGAAATAATCATCAATACATTGGTTCACAACAAGGTAGTGGGGAAATGGCATTGTTCTTCCATTAAAAATGAGATTTATACATTTCTACTTGGAATTTTGACCTGAAAATTTATGGAGATGAAGAAAAGAGTATTTAATTCATAATACAAAATAAATGGGGCATTAGAAGCTCCCCCAAAGAGTACAATAGCTCACTAAAAATGCCCTCCCTCAAGGATTAAGAATATGCCATCAAAACTGGAAATGGTTGAAGGAGCGAGCTGCAATAGAAGAAACCATGAGCTGCCCTGTAGCTTACACCTGCAAATAAATACTCCATTAAAGCTCCAAATGAAAGGTCTGAATGGCCTTTCCAATTGCCAACTTGGATGGGAATCTTTCACCCTCGAAATTGGCTAAGGCAAGAAACTAGTCATCCACTAGCTCTCCCTCTTCACAAATGCAATTGCAAATTCTACAAATGATCAAAATCCATTCTCATACTTCATTTCTACATTTTATAACCAACATTATCCTTCTATGGGTCGAAATCCTCTCAATAGATTCAATAGATTTCCATTTAGGAAATATTCCACATTTGCCACTTGTCTCCTAGTTCCAACCTTCCATCTTCTCCCAAATTCGATTTTGAGTCTCTTTGGCTTCTCCAACTCCCAAATTCGCCTTCCTTGAGCCTATTTTTGGGGCTGAGATGTCATAGTGGTCATATGTCAGAGGTCAGGTCTGAAATTTGTCATAGTTGTCATAGATGCTCCATCATTGGTGTCATAGGGGCTAGGGAATCTAGCCCAAGTGTCCACAAACTTCCACTTTGACTCTTTATCTTCCATGGAGGTTACCAATCATTCCCAATTCGACCTAAGATGTTCAATTACATGTTTTATGACTTACCAACTCACCCAAGAGTGTTCACATTTCCATTAATTCGAATTTGCAAAAGAGAGATACCATGTATTATGAAAAATCAAGCTAGTGTGGGTCCCACATCCTCCATATGTCTCCAAAACCATTTGTCACCTATGATTTCTCTTGAATTTCTTTATTCACTCTATTTATTAAATACTTGAACCCTTCTAATTTCTAAACATCATTTATTATCCCGCTTATTCCAAATCCCAAAGCTTCCACCCCAAACCTAGGAAACTAGTAATTTTCCTCCTTGGCAATTATTTGACCCTTAACATCAATTTTACAAACTCTAATGAATATGGCTAATGTGATTAGGCCATTGTGACCCAATTCCAAATTTGGGACATGACAAATCCTCCCTTCCCAATATTGCTTGTCCTCAAGCAATTTCAAACATGGGTGTTGAAGAACCTTGAAGTTGCCATTGAAGGTTTCTGTATAATTCTTTGAAGTTGCCATTGAATTGCCAAACCTTGAGTCTTTGAGTTTCCATGAATATTTTAGAGAGGAACCACCATGCTTGCTGCTGCACTACTCTGATTAAAATCACTTTATTAAGTGGGTAATCCATCTCCCATACTGCTTGCTTCCCCCAAAAAAATGAAACCAATGAGACAAAAATTATTCCAGGGTCCCATTGCTTGTATTGCACCCCAACAATTAAGAGTGCTCTCCGACCTACAACAATAGATAAGAGGATTCCTGGATCCCATTTTCTTGTATGCATTCTTCCAAACATCATGAGTACCAAATATATATCATCAAAGTACATAACAACATAATGAAAATGTACATCAAGGATATGCTTCATCAAAGAGTCATGAAAGTGCTTATACCTCCAAGCAAGTAGACCACCATTTTTCAAGTGCATACAAGCTTCAAGTGACCAATCAAATCCGCTCCAATGACATAGGTGAGGATCCCATGTCCTATAATGTTGCTCCAAAAGGAAGTGATATGCATCAAAATATTCAGCCATGTATTCTTTCATTCAAGAAGTGAATGAAGAATCTCCACTAAAATCTGAACCAAATAATGAACAGAAAAAACAAGGAGACTTCAAATGACTCAAAGAAGTCTCACCCATACATCCATGAATGTGAGAATCATAAAAATATAACAAAGTATGTGGCTGCCAACAAAAATGCTCTCCAATCATAAATCTATTCTCCCAAGTGTTGGATGAAGTTCCTCCAACATCAAATGAATCAAATGTTGAGCAAGAAAAGCCATGAGTCTTCAAGTGACTCAAATGCATATCATAGGTGCATCCATGTAGATTTGCATCATCATAAAGTGACAAATAATGTTGCTGCAAATGTGAATAAGAATTTGCTCCAACCATGTCATCATAAAAGGTAAATCTAGGAGTTCCATACTCCTCATGTGGCGCCATAAAAAAAAAACCCTTTCACCCATACTTCATTGAGACTAATACTGCAAAACATGGAATTGTAGGATGTAGGAGAATGAACTAACTCACCCAAATGATCAAAAAGTGCAGAAGTTTCATCATGGGAAGGATCCATGTGGGTAGTATCATGTAGTTCCTTCAAAAGTGGGAAACCTTTGTCATAGATTGGTTCCCATGTAGAGGAATCATGCTCTTCTTTAAAAATTGCATAAGCTTCATCAAGAGACAATTCAAGTTCCTCTTCCACCACATCAAGTGTTTGGATCTCTTCAATTTCATCTTCAAACACATTAAGCACATTCAAATTCTCACATTTCTCATGATACACCATGTCATGAGAATCCTTCAAACAATCTACCATTTGACAATCTGAAACATAGGAGGAAAAACAAGTATCTTGCAACTTTTCAAGAAGTTGCTCATTTTGAAATGTGAGCTTATGAATATCCTCATTATTCTTCAAGTATGCATCATGTAACAATGCATTAAGCTCAAACAAATGGTTTCTATCAAAAATCAAAGACATGAAATTACCTTTGATGTGGCACATTGCTCTTTGAATCTTCTCCATGTCTTCAAGGAAGGATGTTTCCTCCAATGAAGTAGCTCTCCAACAAGAATTTGACACCAATGCTTGATTGTCATGGAGAATGCTGAGGGACTTTTGGATTTTCTTTTCATTCATCTTTAAGGACCCTTCAAGAAAATGAGGCTCTTGCAAATGAACCTCCTCATCTTCTTCATTTTTTCTTGGACCAACTTCATGAAGCTCAAGTGGTGATGGGGAAGTTGATCTTGGTTCTTCTTCAACTGCTACAAGGTTTTCATTATCATGCTTAATGAAACTTGTACTTGTAGAAACACTTTCAAAAGTGATCTCTATGTCACCAACATAGAGGTGTGAGCACCCATCAGTAGGTACTCCTTCATAGTTTAAGCATCCATCAGTAGATGCTCTTTGGTTCATGTTTAAGCTAGAAGGTGTCTCGAAATGATCTTCCATATTTTCAATAGAATCTTCTTCATGCTCTTGTGATGTCTCTTCCTTTTTCTCCTTAAAGCAAGCTGATGCATTTTGCCCCTTGTTTTCCTTAGGATCAGTATATTTGGAATCTCTTCTTGAATAAATCTCAAAAGCTCTCCTCAAGGAGGACATCATTTCATGCACACATATATGATACTCGCGCCAAGGGTTTTTACAAGAAGGGCATAAACCTTTCTTCACTAACTCCACATCTTCATTTTTGGGCCTATTTTCAAAAACATGTTCAGCATAGTACTCAAAAGACATGGAATTTTGTGTATTTTTGCTCGAAGCAAGATATTCTTGACATTTTTGATATTGTTGGGGCAAGGTTTTATATTTTTCTCTCCATCTTTGGAACTCGCTCATAAAATTATCCTTGGTTGGTGTGACACACTCATATTCATCAGATCTAAATTCATAAGAATAATCTTCATTTCTCATGAAATTGTATGAAGTGTTGCATGATGGCATCTCTTCCTCGTACCATTCACATTCTGCTTCATATTGCTCATAAGCATCTGCATATTCCTCATAAGAATTGTACTCATAGGATTCATTATAATAGTAAGACATGGCTGCCAATTATTCTTGAATATATGTATCTAATCCACAGGTGCAAGGACCATGCTCTGATACCATTGTAATGTCCCTTGTTAGGAATTTTATTAAAATTTCAATTTTCCACTTTTTTCCTTGGTTCGACCTTTGACTAGTTTCGATCTCTAGGTCCCAAATTTGCCCCAAATGATCCCAAATCTTCTGAGAAGGTATATGAATGATATTAGAACATAAATATGTGTTTAAGGGATGTATTTGTACCTTTAAAACACTTCTGCAAATACTCTTTCAATTCTGGTCAATGTAGGTAACTTTACTAGTGATTTCCCTTTGACTAGTATTGGTCTCTAGGTCTCAAATTGACTCCAAATGCCTTCCAATATTCAAGGAATGTGTATGAATGACATTATGGATTGAATATTATGTTCAGGGATAAAATATGGCCACCAAAAGACCTCTGAAAACTCTCTTAAGATTTTGGACCAAGTATGCAATTTTACTAGTAATTTGGGGTTCAAATCCCCCTAAGGTAAGTACTGAAAATGGCTTCCCAAATGCCTCCAAACCCACTCAAATTTATGAACAGAGGTATGTAATGTGTTAATTATGTTATTAAGGTCTCATATGCACCATTAATGGATTATTACAACTGTTCTCACCCTCTCCAATTCAACTGCAAAAATCACCAATTCGACCCTTGGGGAAATGGCACTATTTCTTCTCCCAATGCAATTAAACTGAGTAAAAATACTTCAAATGCTCAAGTACAGTACATGAAACTTGTAAAATACATCCATGGCAGTCCATTAATCACAAATGCATCATAGAATCATCCATTCATTCGAAATCATCATCAATACATTGGTTCACAACAAGGTAGTGGGGAAATGGCATTGTTCTTCCATTAAAAATGACATTTATACATTTCTACTTGGAATTTCGACCTGAAACTTTCTGTAGATGAAGAACAGAGTATTTACTTCATATTAAAAAAGAAATGGGTCATTATAAGCTCCCCCAAATAGTACAATAGCTCACCAAAATCGCCCTCCCTCAAGGATCAAGAATATGCCATCAAAACTGGAAATGGTTGAAGCAATAACTAAAATGTGAGCCAAAAAATATATACATCACTATAAAGATTTAATATGAGGTAGATTTTCTAGAAACTAACATAAATAGAGAATAAATATTAGTCCCACTCAAATTTTGGTCAATCTCTGTAACCAATAATGAAGCAGATAAATCCAAAGATACGAAAATGAAAAAATACTCAACTATAAGTTGTAAACTCATAACATAAAAATACATTATCATAGAAAGTTCCAACATTAAATAATAAATATAAAGAGTTCAACCTATTGAAATATTGTAACTTCAAAGAATATTCGATTTGTACTTTATTATTATTCATCTAGAGATGTTTTATTCCTCCATCGGGATGCTATTATAATGTAAAGTCATTGAGGTAAAACCTCCCATGTAAGTTGGGACATTAGTTCCCCTAGAGTCAATTGTAATGGGGTGTTTAAGTCCCCTAGAGGATCCGGCCCAGTCAGCATTATGTTGAGTGGTTAAGTTGTTGGGGCCGACCTAGTTAGGGTTAAAAGTCAAGTGAAGTAAAGTATAAATAGAGGAGGTGTGTTCCTCATTTAACACACACTCACTCACTTGTGAACTTGTATAGGAGATAGAGGGAGATCTGCAAAGGAGGAGAAGGAGCTCTTGTTTGGGGATTTCATCTTTGCACTTGTTGATCATCTATATTGAGGAAGTTTTGTTGGGATTTCTACCCCATGAGGGTTTCTTTTGTTTATGTTGTGCTTGTTGTTCTTTCAGTGATATTGTTTATGCTATTGTTGTGAAATTGAATTTAATACTGATATTATCTATCTTAGCATATTGAATCTTAACATGGTATCAGAGTTATCCTGAAGGAAGGAAATGTATGGCATTTACGACACTTGTTTCACTTGTGACAATTTGAAAGCTAGGGCTTTGTATAGAAAAACCTAGTCATCATGGAACGTTCACTGTAAATAACTTTTGGTGAAGGTTCAGGATCTGAAGCTTGGACAGGCCGAAGATGAAATTTTCCTGTACCTTGTGTCCAAGTTTCAGCCTCAGATTCGTTTTACTTTCTGAGATATGATTCGTACAAGTTAGGGTTTCTACCTCTTCCAGTATGGCTCCACCTCTGAAGCCCCTCCCACTGATAAAACCACTAACGCTCACCCCACTGATCAGGCGTTACGTATACCTCCCCCTCCAATAGATGGCGCTTCCAAAGCACCTCATTTCCCACTTCGCCGTATCAACAATAACCCCAATGCACGCGCTGCGTCAAACTACAACATTGTAGACGACTTAGCCCAATCTCCCGCAGTCATGTCTGCGTTAGAAGTCTTGAAGAACTTCCCTTCCCAGCACAAGACTTTACTCTCATCCATTGGGGATATTGACCCAAATGATTCGAATTTGATGGCATTTGATTTGGACCAGTCCGAACCACGCCTGCCTTCCACCTTAGCATTTCAAGTTTTTGTTTCCGTTCGAAATCTTGTCATCCATCGATGCATCATCGATGAAGGTGCCTCCACATGCGTTATGTCTACATTCGTATGGCAGAAGTTGGGATCCTTTACCCTTCAGCAATCCACCACTGCATTACGCGCCTACGATGGTCGTTCGGCTCAGCCCCAAGGTCTCCTAGCCAATGTCCCCGTCCAGTTAGGTGGTAAAACCGTCCTCATTGACATAGAGGTCATCAACGCCCAGCTTGATTACAACCTGTTACTTGGTCGCAGCTACATGTATGCTATGCGGGCGGTAGCTTCCTCTGTCTTTCGTACCATGATGTTCCCCCATGATGAACGCGTGATCAATATTGACCAACTCACCTACTACGATCCTAGTGCCCCTGCTGCACCCGAAAATGTTCTCCCCATGGTTGAACAACCTGTTAGTGGTGCCGCTACCTCGTTTGTTTCCTCCTTGGGACCTGGAGTTTACTCAGACCCGCCGATGACATCCACATTCCAATCCATTCCTCCCCCGTCATCTATGCCCGAAGTGTCTGACTTATGTACCCTGTCCCACGATAACCAAACACCTAACAATCAACCACCCTTGTTGCCTAAACCACCATTGGTACCTAGCCACATTGGTGTTACACCTATCCATACAATCCCCTTCCTAGTCCCTCCCTCGGGAGTAGTAAGCGCCCCGGTCATGGCTACCCTTAGCCTCCCTGGGTTAACCTTGGGATTACCCGTATGGTATCTTTCGCCTCCCGTTCCCCCGTCGACACCAAGCGTCGTCCTACAACCGGTGCAACCCATGGCTACTACCACTCAGCCACCCCCCGGTGTCTCTACCCCTTCATCCTCCATGAATCCCCCTCCTCCTCCCAAATCCACTGGGGGAAGAGGCCCTCAACCTTACACTGCTGTACCACCTCCCAAGACAGTAGAAAACCCCCCCGTGTTTCGTGCTCCTCCCAAATGCTCGTTGTGCGATGAGGTAGGCCATGCGACTCATCAATGTCCAAAGTTACCTACATTACAGGAACACATGAAGATGCTTGACGATGACCCCAATATCCCGGTTGTCAAACTAGATCCAACCCCTAAGCCTCGCGACAAATCCCTGCGCACTAACCACCCCTGTGCCATATGCGGTGTTTACGGGAATTACTCACATCACTGTCCAGATCTCCCCGATTACAGAGCGACTCTATATGAGATGAACAATCTAGATCTTGAGACGGCACCACCCACCATTGAAGAGATTCACCCCCCGATCCCACCCCCATCCGGGGAGATCAAAACCATTTACATGCTCTCTTCAACCACCATTCCCTCGTCAACCGATTTGATGGCCCACAATTTCCGTACTGATGAGGAGATTCTTGAGGCACTCACTGCCCCGGAGTATCCCTGGGATGACATGCACCATCGTTCGTATTTCCTCCTAGAAGCATCTCCCTCTAGCACCGCTACCCAATTTGCGGTTGAATCCAAAGATTTCCTTCCTACCAAGGTCGACTGGTTTAAGGATCCTATTCCTGCTCCGGATGCCTTTGAGGAAGGTAACATGGCCAATATTTCACCCTTCATCCAAATTGATATCGCTGCCCCAGGAGGTACTCTTGAACTCATAACTTTAGGAGCCTCCTACAGTGAGCATGAGATTGAGGAGTACAAAAAACGCTTCCAGGAATTCCGTGATGTCTTTGCCTGGTCCTATACTGAAATGCCTGGTCTGGACCCCGCCATTATAGAGCACCACATTGACACATGGCCTGATGTACCCTGTTCGTTAGAAACAACGTCCCATTCATCCCTCAAAGATCCCAGCTGTCAAAGCAGAGATTGAGAAAATTCGCAAGGCAGGATTCATTTATCCTATTGCTTATACCACCTGGGTTTCATACCCCGTTCCCGTTAACAAAAAACAAGGCACCATTAGAGTATGCACTGACTTCTGCGATTTAAACCGAGCTTGCCCCAAGGACAACTTCCCCACGCCATTTATTGACCAACTCATCGATGCATGTGCGGGGCATGAAGTCCTCTCGTTCATGGACGGTTTTTCCGGATACAATCAGATTCAGATCCGAAAGGAGGATCAGTACAAAACTGCCTTCACCACCCCATGGGGAACCTTTTCCTATTGCGTCATGCCTTTCGGCCTCAAAAATGCTGGTGCCACCTTCCAGCGGGCCATGACCTATTTTTTTCACGACTTGGTCCATATCCTACTAGTCTATCTTGATGACCTTACAGCTCCTTCCCGGAAATGATCAGACCACCTTAAAGACCTCCGACAAGTTTTCCTGCGTTGTCGCAAATATAAAATCCGCTTGAACCCACACAAGTGTGTCTTTTGCTTTCCAGCAGGCTGGTTGTTAGGTTTCATTGTTTCCCAGAAAGGAATTGTTGTTGACCCCCTGAAGTTCCAAGCCATCTTAGACCTTCCCTCTCCTCGTACGCTCCGACAGCTCCAAAGTCTGCAGGGGCGATCCAATTTCCTCCGTCGTTTCGTTCCTGATTACGCTACCACTGTTCATGGTTTCTTGTGCCTGCTCCGTACCCATGTACCCTTTGTCTGGGATGAGCAAGCAGAAACCACATTCGGAGCCCTCAAGAAATATCTCACACAAGCCCCCTTGATCTCCCCTCCGGATTTCTCTCAAGACTTCATCCTCTACGTCTCGGCATCCGAGCATGCTGTGTCCGGAGTCTTGGTTCAAGAAGATGCCTCTCACCAAGAGCATGTCATTTACTACGTCAGCCAGACCTTGTTTGGTCCACCCCTACGTTACCCATATGAGGAGAGACTAGCCCTAGCTGTGGTCTTTTCCGTCCAAAAACTGCGACACTACATCTTACTTAGTCATACCACAGTCGTTGCCGACTCCAACCCCATGGTCTATCTCCTAAACCGGCGACTACTGCAAGGTCGTGTTGCTAAATGGGTCATTATCCTCCAAGAATATGACCTTACTTTCAAAACCCCTAAGAGCACCAAAGCCCTTGGACTTGCCCAGCTCATCACCGATCTCCCCTCTCTTCTACCGTCCCCCCAAATCTCTGATGAGTTACCCGACAATCATTTGTTCACCATCTCGTCAGATGACCCATGGTACGGTGATATTTTACTATACCTGCGCACGCAGAAGTTCAGACCCAAAGTCACCCATAATGGACGTCGTCGTATCCGTCACCAGGCCTCTCGATATCTCCTTTTAGGCGATGTCCTTTACCGGCGGGGGGTTGACACAATTCTTCATCGTTGCCTTACACACGAGGAAGCTGAGCATGTCCTCAATGACTGTCATATCGGTGCCTGCAGCAGCCATTTCTCTGGGATGGCCACCGCCCAAAAGTTCTGCCGCGTCGGATACTTCTGGCCCACAATTTTCACCGACTGCATCACTGCGGTCAAACATTTCCATAATTGCCAACTCTTTGCCCCCAAGGCTCGGACACCACCTGCTCCGTTACACTCAGTCGTCACCGTTGGTCCCTTTTGTAAGTGGGACATCGACTTCATGGAGTGTAGACCCCCATCTGCCAACGGCCACAAGTACATCATTGTCGCCGTCGATTACTTCACCAAATGGGCGGAAGCCATGCCCACCTTCAATTGTACCGCTGACACCACTGCCCGTTTCTTTTTTAACCACGTTATCACTAGATTCGGGGTTCCTAAACAGTTGGTCTCAGACCATGGTTCCCACTTCGAATATTCCGTTTGGCGCGAGTTATCCACCCTCCTCAAGTTTGAACATCAATTTTCCTCTGCTTACTACCCCCAAGGGAACGGCCAAGTAGAGGCCATTAACAAAATCTTAAAGACCATCCTCCAACGCACTGTTGACCGACATAAGTCCAATTGGCACCATATGATCTTCCCCGCCTTATAGGCTTACCGTACCTCCACTAAAACCGCCACTGGTTTTACCCCATTTCATTTAGTTCACGGTGTCGAGTCTGTCCTCCCCATCGAATGTCAGATACTTTCCTTACATATCGTCGTTGAGCTTCTCCCCGATACCTCCCCACTTGAGCAACGTCTGCTATCCCTCGAACAAGCCGATGAAGACCGTCGTGCCGCTCTCCAGACCATTGAAGCTACCAAGAACCGCTCCAAAGCTGGTTACGAAAAACACGTACACCCTCGAACTTTCCACGAAGGAGACATTGTCCTCGCCTATGACCAAGCCCATGATAAAACCGGAGAAGGGAAGTTCGAATCTATGTGGCAAGGCCCTTACATCGTGCAGACTTGTCTCGGCAAGGGGGCATACATTTTAGCTGACTCCGAAGGTCACCCTTTGCGCAACCCTCGTAATGGGTTGTATCTTAAACGCTTTTATCCCTAAATAATTCGCGGCCCCATTGGTCCGCATTGTACAGTTTGCTCTCTTTTTTGTTTTTCACCTTTTTTACCGCAATCTTACATTCCTCATTTTTGCATGACCACAGATGGACCATATTCCACCTTATTACACTGGCTTCGCCGATGGAGCCAACCGCTGGTCTCCCAACCTGGCTTCTGCAGCGTGGGTCTTATATTCCCCTTCCCATGAAATGATTCACCTTGACGGAATCTGCATAGGCGCTGCTACCAATAACCAGGCGGAGTATGATGTTGGGACCGGTCTCCTGACTGCTGCCCTCCAGATAGGCATACGTCACCTTCATATGTTCCTTGACTCCCAGCTGCTTGTCTCCCAGCTCAACAACTGCTACCAGGTGCGTGATCCCTGCCTCTTTAGAAAATTCCTGCGCACAAAACAACTCAGTCGACAGTTTGAATCCATAACATTCACCCATGTCCCAAGATCTCAAAATAGTGTCGCAGAACAAATGGCCAACAACATTCTAGATTGGCACATCAATCACACCATGTAAAACCTCCATCATGCATAACATCTCATAAAAATATATATAAAAACCCAAAAAGACTGCATTGTATCAACATTTGCATCCATGTACATAAACCATAAAAACACATTTGTATCCATAGGGGCATCCACGTGCCTAATCATACATACATCATGTCGCATCACATAAAATACACAAGGGGCATCCACGTGCCCAACATCCTAGACTACTTGCATCCACGTGCAATACAAACATATCACATATCCTCAAGCGCATCCACGTGCGTACAACTAAAACAATATCACAAAAAGGTGCATCCACGTGCATATATATCTATATATCAAAAAATACATGTCACAATGCTATACATGTCCTGAGTACCCCTGTACTCAGCTATACAAAAAATGTCTATACATCTCTAAAGCCTCATAAAATACATGTCGTAGCTACAAAACTCAGGGGGAGTCCCCTGTACTCCCTAATGAGATTCATACCCTGCATCACTGCCTCCGTCTGCTTCCTCTGAGTCCTCCCCTCGCTCCTCCTCCGGCAAATCCTCATCCCCTACGGGCTCATGTGCCCGTGCCCTGTCCGCCAAGATAGCCACCCGGATCGCAATGGATCTGAACTCTCGGGGTGCCCTCATACAATCCTGAACCACGTTCGGATCGACAACCCGCCACCCCTTGTCGGTCACCCCCACCAGCAAACGGTCTAGTAGTGCCCGTATGGACTCTAGCATCCCCTCCGCATCTCGGCGATGCACCTCCCCCCGCCCAGGCAGAGCTGGAACGGCCACAATCCCCCTCCGTGCCACATGCCCTGGCCCACATCTGCAGATCACCCATTTTTCAGCAACAATATATCAATCAACTATCATATATAAAACTTGACATCCATAACATGCAAGCAAAACATACGTACCATCTGGTCCCCATGCCTGTCCCGGCACCCGTGGTGCCTCTGGATCTCCGGTGTAATCCATATCTCTATATGGATAGTCATCGAGTGTCAATGGTATCTGGAGCCACTGCAGGTACAAATCCTGCTAAAATACCTACCAACATCTCCGCCACCACGGCGGCGCATCATCTCGCCCCAACGCACCATCCGCGGCTCCCTTAAGCCTCCTGCTCTGATCGGCACCCGCGGCCGCAGTGTGGGTACCCTCTCCATAAAAAACGCACACAAGAAAGAACCATAGCAAAACCCCTTGCCAGATTCCTTCGCTGCTGTCAGCTGCTGCTGAACGCAGGTAAGGAACATCTGGCCCCACGCATAATGAACCCCATCCAGTACACGCTCCACCAGCTGCATCTGGCCCCCAGACACCTTCTCCGGCGACTGGGACCCCAAGACGTGAACCACGCATGCCGCCATGGCCCGTACTGCTGGCTCCTGTAGGTCTCTCACCAGAAGTGCATTCCTATGCACCCTAGCCTCTAGACCACAGTACCTCTCCAGCATGTCCTCCATATCTATGTCCGCGGATACCCACGGCTGCGTGTCTGCCACCCTACCCAGACAGGGCAACCCCGTCAGGAAGTATACATCTGTCAGGGTGAGGTCCACCCTCTCACCCTGCAGTCTGAAGGCCTGTATGTCCGGCTCCCAGATACTAATCAGTCGGTTCAACAGCAACACTGCTGACCGCATCATGGGTACCTGGGAGAACTTTAGTAGTCCGCATAGTCCCAGCACCGATCGCACATGGCGCTCCCCTCGGACGACGGTTACGATCTCATCTGGAATCTCTCGCTCTCTCCATAGAACCTGCGGCATCCTGTCAAACACACAAGGAAAAGTCATCAGACTCATGTCAAATAAATAAACCTTGCCCCCCCCCCCCGGGGAAGTCCTAACAGCTCGCTACAAAATGCGGCTTTAGGCCCCCTTGCCGCGGTTTTTGACCGCGGCTATTTGGCCCACAGTCACGGTCCAAAACCGCGACTGTCAGTCCCGAACACGCGGTCGCAAACCGCGTGTTCAACCATGGAACACGCAGTCCCAGACCGTGTGTTCCGCATCGAACCCCGCAGTCTCCACGCGCGTCATTCGCCGTGGAACCCGCGGTCTCCGACGGCGGCTTCCTCCTGAAAACCCGCGGTCCACCCCATGTGGACCGTACAAATAAACCCTGGGACCCACTACCTACCCCCCGAACCCAAAAAACGTGCAGGTATGAGTTTGACGAAATACCTGTATCTCCCGGATCTGAAATCGGTCGGTCGGATCGTCCAAAAATTCCACCTCACCTCTGGTAGACTCTGATCACTAGTCAAAGTCAAATAGTACAAATGACACTTGTTATATTGGACCCACACACTATTTATAGTCCGTTGACTTTTTCTTGTTTTGGCCATTCTGAACCCATACGGAGTCTGTTTTTCGAACCGTTTCCACCACTAGAATCAGCACGACGAGACCATCCTGATGGTCACCTCGTTGCATTATTTTTTCCCCGTCATTTTTTGCACATTTTTTTGACGCCACTAGTCGCCTCGGTTTGCGTGCCACTTCGGCTGCTCTCCGTTTTTCTCATATTTTCCATCATCAGATTCATTTTTCCAAGCCGATGATGATGCTTCAGATCATTTCTCGCTCTCACCCCCATATTTTTTGGGTATTTTTTCCAAAATGCCCCCCGTCGCCTTGGTTTGCGTGCCACATTGGTCGTTATCCGTTTTCGACACTCTTTATATCGCCGGATTCATTTTTCCGAGCTCGTGATGATGCTTGAGATCATTTCTCGCTCTCACTTGGTACAGTTTCAACATTGTGTCCCAACACCTTGCTACCTCGGTTTGCGCGCCACATCGGTCGCCATCGGATTGTTCCACTTTTTTCCATGAGCCATTCACTCCTGTCATACTGCAATCATTTCATTATTTTGCCACCATTCATTACCCCGCAAGGAGGCCCATCAGTGTTCCCCCCCACCCTCGTTCCTGGCCATCATAAATGTTCCTTGATTGAACACTTCCTCCTTGCCTGGCCATTCCTTTTGTTCGGTATAATTTTATCCCTTTTTCAGGCCGGACAAGTCCCTTACGAAAAAGGCACTTAGGGAGTTTCTGTTAAGCTCTTTTCTGACTCCTAAAACAATGAAAAGATCGCCGAGCAATCTTGCTTCCTTTCATGCTCGTCAAAGTACCTGAAAGGGCGTCTATCTGGTATAAGTTTAACCCTTTTCCGGACCTCGTAGACTAATTACGAAAAAGGAATACTCTAGTCACACCGGCTAGAAGAGTTCTTCATTGCATCCTTTTATGCTTCTTCGGGCCTTGGAGACTAACACACGAAAAAGCAACCCCCTAGAGTCTTCTTCTTTGCTTTCAGACTCTCTAAAATTGAAAGCAACCACGAGCATGAACTGTCCTGGGCTCGTAAAATCCACACGATAGTACCATTCCATCATTTCAGAGTCTTCTTATCGCTTTCAAACTCCTTAAAATTGAAATCACTCACAAGCATGAACTGTCCAGGGCTCGTATAAATCCACACGACAGTACCATTTTTACACACACTTCTTCTAGTTCCTTAACCCATGAAGAAGTCCCCCGTGCCTCTTGGCACTCGAATTGATCATCTTGGCAGCACCCCCAATCAGGTCACCTTTGTTCAGAGTACTCTGCCGTCTCCTGCCATTTTAACCCAGCTTGAGTCTCCCTCAGCCCAGTCCCCCTCCCAGATCCAATACAGCTATGATCCCTTTCCCATCAGTCAGTTTTGTATGCTGCCCGATCATCCCCGCCATCATACTCTGAACAAAGGAAGTTTGAGTCCACCCACTCTACTTGCCCAGTTATTCCCCCAAGTTTGTCAGTCCTGCCAGCAGTACTATCACATTTCGGTTCTCCACCTAGCGCTCCTGTCAAGGAAACATCATTTCCTTGATAGTTGTAGGTCTCCCTCTGTCGACGACATCCCCTCTATTCCAGAGAATAGACCCAGAGGCCCCTGCGCCTTTGACCCATCACCATCTGTGGTGAGTTCCTACGGACCATTTTGGGAGGAGCCATCATTGCCTCTCCGAATGGTTGTTTCTCACGTGCTCGACTTCAGCACCTTGATCGCATCGTTGAGAATCGCGTAGGATTTACATCCCTACCATTATTTGTCAAAGACCCCGGATTTCCCCCGACTCTAGCACATTGGTGAGTCACTTCGGAACACCCAGTTGTATGTTCTCGTGGATGTCCAGGCTGCGTTGGCGATTGTATTCGGAAGCCATCCAGTTATATGCTTCCTTGAGTACCCAGTTCAGTCCCAGATCAGTTCCAGTTCAGTGTACCATTACGAGTATAACCCTTGTCACTATGATCCAGTAGCTCATCCGTTCCTTTGGTACCACACTCAGTAGCATTGTTGATTGTTCCAGTGTATCAGTTCTTCAGCTCAGACATGGTCAGCCCAGCAGTATGTCCCAGATTTGTGTCCCCTCTGGACCCTTATGATGTACACAGTGGTTCTCTATGTATCTTACAGGTCCCTCTTTTCGGGCCTCACAGTTCTTTTTTATGTATCTTGATACGAGCATGGGTATGCCCACCTCGTCCATATATTGAGATTCTGCCTCATTCTTTCTTTGAGGCTATGTATATGTCAGGTCCCCATTTTTTGGACCTCATTGTTATTATTATGTTATATCCTGATACGAGCATGGGAATGCCCGCCTCGTCCATATGATCAGATGATTCCTCATCCATTATTGAGGTTATGTACTTTGAGTTCTTGCAGTTTGTTCGGGATCGTTGTTCCGAGCTTCAGTTTGTTTCTTCTCTTCTCCATACCCCAGGAAAACCATATATGACTTATGATGTCCATCGGCCATACGATGAGCTCCTGCCCTCACACATCAGGGGGAAATCTGTTAACACCCAAAAAGTGTTCACTACCTCATCTACCCCATTACATGGCTCATTTGTCCATTTTCCTACCATATTTCCCTTAAAAACCCTAAAAATCCCACTAAAAAACAT
This sequence comes from Larix kaempferi, assembly GCA_027924585.1. Lineage (NCBI taxonomy): Eukaryota > Viridiplantae > Streptophyta > Pinopsida > Pinales > Pinaceae > Larix > Larix kaempferi. The sequence goes on along the minus strand of BSBM01000129.1, from coordinate 6,640,588 downwards.
CCAAAAGGCCTAAAATGCCTCCAAAAGGCCACAAAACCATCAAAAAAGCCTCAAAAAGGCTAAAAAACCCCTTTTTCCTCCAAAAATATCCAAAATTCCTCTAAAATAGCAAAATCCCTCTAAAAAGGGAATAAAAATATATAAAATAATGAGGAAAAGGAGGAAAAAACCCTATAAAGCTGCCCTAAACCATATGGTTCCCAAAACCATGGGCCAGCACTCCACCACCAAAAAACTATAAATAGGTGATGGAGACCCCTTATTCCACATCCACAGTCATAAGCACCCTTACTCTGCCAAAATCTCTCTTGAAACCCTAGCTCACCCTTGAGCTACTTTCACCTTGAGAGCCCCTTTTGGCCCATTTCCACCATTGGAGAAAGAGAAGGATCAAATTGGAGCTTGGAGAAACCCTCTTGGACATTGCAATAGCTTCACCAACCTTCACATTGGAGGTAAAATTAATACAAAAGCCATTCTTTATATCTTGTTTTTATGTTTCATGCACATGTTTAGAGTAATTTATATTTCTGTTTTAGCATTTTAATTTACATTTACTGAACTGCTACTAAGGAGTCCCTTCTCCTTAGTAGGTGCTCATTTGCACAAGCTAGGGGTAAAACCCTAGCTACAACTGATATTATCTATCTTAGCATATTGAATCTTAACATGGTATCAGAGCTATCCTGAAGGAAGGCAATGTATGGCATTTACGACACTTGTTTCACTTGTGACAATTTGAAAGCTAGGGCTTTGTATAGAAAAACCTAGTCATCATGGAACGTTCACTGTAAATAACTTTTGGCGAAGGTTCAGGATCTGAAGCTTGGACAGGCCGAAGATGAAATTTTCTTGTACCTTGTGTCCAAGTTTCAGCCTCAGATTCGTTTTACTTTCTGAGATATGATCCGTACAAGTTAGGGTTTCTACCTCTTCCAGAATAAAGCCCTAAACAGGTGACCTAGGTAAAAAGTTCATATATCTGGATTGAAAGCTCCAAATAGAATTCTGTAAAAATTGACAGTTAGGGCATGGACTGTAGTTTCACATATCTGAGTTTCTAAGGTCTTAGTTGAAACAGTGACACATGGCACTCCGTACAAGTTTGCTATGATGTTTCATCCCTTAAACCGGTCATGTTGGGAAACTGAGCATATCTCTCTGATGGAGAATAAAATGAAGCTCAAACCTATGGGGTTGGAAATATGACAGGCCAGGATACCACAGTCTGAAGTTTCAGACCCTGCAGATTCGAAATTTCAAAGATGCACCAGAAACAATACGGAACATCTGAAATGGCTCAACGGAGGAAATCAAAGAAGAGGAGGAAGAAGCTCTCACTTAGGGTTTTCAGTTTTTAGGTATGGCATGACCTGATACAATGTTGGAGACACTTGATGCAACATTGGAAACTTTAAAAATGGATTTGGAATCCATTCATCATAGATATTAATCCTCCATCAAAATGTTGTGGGAGGAAGGAGATTGAAAATTAGGGTTTCCAAGTAAGAAGAAACCCTAGCAAAGTTGGGAGACTCATAGGGAAGCAATGAAGGAGGTTTAAATGGCACTGATATTCTATCATCCTAGCACCATGAACCTATATAAGATGTTTACAACTAATATACCTTGAATGGTTAGGGTTTTACCCTTATAGAGAAGACTACAAGCAATCTCGACAGGTATGACTTGAGAAGATACAGGTATGTTTTGAAATATGTTTCATGATTAAGTTCATCTTCATATTATTTAGGTTAGTACAATCATGCTTAATTTTAGATTGTTTGATCACCTTAGTAAAAGTATGAATGCATGTGAATGATAGAAGAAATTCATTGATTAGGGTTATGACACTTATGATTGTACTAATGCACTTGTGGTGTTGTATGAGGATGATATTGTCTGCTAACATGAAAGGTACATCAAGTAAGACAAATCTATATGACCATGATGACATGAAGACAAAGATTCACCCATAGTCTTTGATCAAATAGAAGCTCTACCTATGAGGTATGTATGATTTGGTTCTACTATGCTTAACTTATGAGATATGTAGGTTACTAGCACAAGGTCTCTAAATCATTGAAGAGAACAAAGAAGATATTGTTTCGTACATAACTAGCAAGCATGCTAATCCAGGTATGTTTTCCTATATCGAGTTAGAATCCTACTTTGTGTTAGTATCTTAGATAAGTATACTTATGTATGAAATGATCATGACCATACATGTTTAAGATTATTTAGAATCATAATGTTTTGATAGTATTGAGATTATACTAATGACTGTATGATTATGTATGAGATCTTGAGGATGACACATTGATGAAACTAGTGCACACTTAAGCATGCATAGTGGTCCAGGATGGATAGAAGTTCAAAGACATATAATCATGATGCTATCATAAAGGGAAAATAGAGATCAAGAGGGAGGAAACCACACAAACATAAAAGATAAGTATTTTGAGTTGTTATTTGAATTACTTCTTGAATCTCTAACTAGTTAATGATATTGCTTGTTGTATGCATATTTGTATTCCTAGAATCAGGAAATATATCATGCATAGTGTAAACATTCATATATCATTGAACAGTATACTACTAATATGCATATGATGGGTAAGTTGGACAAACATTCCATTGTTGCTTGTCTAGAATTAAACCTCTTTGCTAACATGTTGGGAGTTGTGCACGCTCTTGATAGTATGTTCTGGTAGAGATAGAAGGCATCTAGATAGCCACTGTATGCATACAGGATATGGAAAAGTGTAGTGCCAAAGTATTGGTCAAGATAGTTGCATAACTATGTGAATCATATCAGTATGCATAATTGGTTATCATTGAAATGTCAACATGATTTGATGATTATGAAGTGTTACTAATCATGTAATTAAATTTGATTTGCAGGAAGGATCGTATGCTATGATCTACAAAAGAAGGATGATGAACACTTGTTCCAAAGAAAAAGTGATGATTGTTCAACAAGAAGACCTACAAATCAAACATACTATAGAAGTACAAAGGAAGGCTCGTGGCTAGAGGATTCTCTTAGAAAGATGGAGAGGATAATGACGAGATGTTTGCTCCAGTGGCTAGACACACTTCCAGAGATAGATTACACCCATGGATGACAAGACCATTCTCTTGAATGGTGTAATTGAAGAAGAAGTGGGAATCGAGCAAACTCCCAGGATTCGATAGAGAATCACATGATTGAAGAAGGCTCTGTACGGGTTCAACAGATACCCAGGATCGATAGTCATTTGATGAGCTTGATGATCACCATGGGTGATGTGGATTTCAACCTTTTCTACAAGGTTGAAGATGGATTCTATATACAGATGGATGCAAGAAGGAGCTCACCATAGATTTCGATTGATCTTGAGGCTCATATCAGTAGACCCATCTGACAGGAGATGGCACAGACATATATGCAGAAGATCACTCAATGCAGAGTGTGAATGATGTTAAGTCACAGAGGGAGGACAATACTCAGATGTAGAAGACTCCACTTCAAAGGGAGTAGATCTCAGAGTTAAAGAATCTTGGCATGATTCTTGTGATTAGATATGTGGCTGAGATCATATGATATTTTTCCTTAGCCAAGGAAAACGTGAAGTAGAGATAAGGGATGATGGATAGTGGTTTCCATAGTTTACAGACAAATGATTGGTTCGTCAATGTATTTAAAGAATACCAAGCCAGATATATGCTTTGTTGTGAACACCCTAAGTCAATATATAGTTGAGCCTAGATGTGTTCACCTAGTAGCTGCAAAGCATGTGATAAGGGCATGATAGAATTTGGTCTATACTATGTTGGAGATCATGACTTCAGATTGTATGGTTATACAGATGCAGATTGGGCTGGAATTTTCTCAGACAGAAAGAGCACATCGGGCAGATGTTATTGTCTGGGATCTACTATGATCTCGTGGTTTAGCAGGATGCAGTCCAGTGTGACTCTCATCATACCTGAAGCAGAATATATAGCAGCTTGCTCTGCTAGTTGTGAAGCCATATGGCTTCAGAAGTTGTTATCAGGACTATTTGACTTAGAGATGGACCCCACTGTGATCCTATGTGACAACCAGAGTTGTATCAAGATGACGGAGAATCTAGTTTTCCATGATAAGTCAAAGCACATAGAGATCCGATATTTCTATATACCGGATATGGTGCAGAAAGGAGCTATAAATCTCGAGTATGTGAGCACTGATGAAAAATTTGCTGATGTATTGACCAAACCTCTATCTCGAGTAAAGTTTGAGTATTTTCGAGACAAGCTTGGTGTAGTTCAAAAGGAACCTCCTCGAAAGGGGGAGTGATATGGTCGATGATGAGGATACTTGTATCGATGATGAGGATACTTGTATCAATGGTGAGGATACATGTTCCGATGATGAGGTCGATGATGAGGATACTTGTTCTGATAATGAGGTCAATGATAACGACGATGAGTTCGATGATACCGACGATGAGGTCGATCAGTGGTCCTTAGACTTGGTCTAAGTTGACGAGTGGGATTGTCTCATCCCTAGACACATTTCCTAAAGTGATCCGTAGACTCTTGTCTCCGAGAAAGATGTTGATGATGATGTTGTAGTAGGATTGTATCATCCATGGAAAGATGTCCTAAACGGATCTGTAGACTCTTGTCTCCAAGAATGTGATGATGATGATGTTGTGTTGGTAAATCCTATATTTGATCTACGTCACATCCAGTATGAAAAAGGACTGGCTCCGTGGTGGTAAATCCTAGATTTGATCTAGGTCCCATCCAGTATGAAAAAGGACTGGCTCTGTGGTGGTAAATCCTAGATTTGATCTAGGTCACATCCAGTATGAAAAAGGACTGGCTCTGTGGTGGTAAATCCCATATTTGATCTAGGTCACATCCAGTATGAAAAAGGATTGGCACTGTGGTTGGGATTGCATCATCCTTGGACATGGTGTGATGTATTAAAGTGATAGAGATTGATCATCCCGTAAGTATATCAGGATTGCATCGTCCTTAGACATGGTGTGATGTCGTAAAGTGATAGGGATTGATCATCCCATAAGTAGATCAAGATTGCATCGTCCTTAGACATGGTGTGATGTCTTAAAGTGATAGAGATTGATCATATCATAAGTGGACTAGGATTGCATCATCCTTGGCTTTATGTCCTAAAGTGATAGGGATTGATCATCCCGTAAGTGGATCAGGATTGTATCATCCTTGGACTTATGTCCTAAAGTGAGAGGGATTGATCATCGCGTAATTGGATCATGTGTGTTGCAGATGATGATGTTGTTGATCAAAAGATCCAGATGATGAGACTGTTGATCAAGAGATCCATATGATGTTGTTGATCGGGAGATCCAGATGATGATGTTGTTGATCAAGAGATCCAGATGATGATGTTGTTGATCGAGAGATCCAAATGATGTTATTGATCAAGAGATCCATATGATGTTGTTGATCAAGAGATCCAGATGATGATGATGTTGTTGATCGAGAGGTCCAAATGATGATGTTGTTAATCAATAGATCCAGATGATGATGTTGTTGATCGAGAGATCTAGATGATGTTGTTGATCGAGAGATCCAGATGATGATGTTGTTGATCGAGAGATCCATATGATGATTATGTTGATCAAGAGATCCATACGATGTTGTTATTGTAGCTGATCAAGTGATCGAGTGTTGCAGAAGATGAAGACTCGGTACTGAAGATATTGATGTTCCAGTATTGAAGATATTGAAGATGTTCCAGTAGATGTTTGAGTTAGTGATGATGATTGAAGAAAAATTCCAATTATTTATAGATGTATCATTGTGATGTAGTTGATGACTCCTTGCTCATGCAGATGTTGTTAGAATATTCTTCTCGTTAAGGAGGAGTGTTGAAATATTGTAACTTCAAAGAATATTATATTCGTACTTTATTATTATTCATCCAAAGATGTTTTATTCCTCTGTCGAGATGTTATTATAATGTAAATTCATTGAGGTAAAACCTCCCATGTAAGTCGGGGAATTAATTCCCCTAGAGTCAATTGTAATGGGGTGTTTAAGCCCCCTAGAGGAGTCATCCCAGTCAGCATTATGTTGAGTGGTTAAGTTGTTGGGGCCGGCCTAGTTAGGGTTAAAAGTCAAGTGAATTAAAGTATAAATAGAGTAGGTGTGTTCCTCATTTAACACACACTCACTCACTTGTGAACTCGCATAGGAGAGAGAGAGATATGAAAAGGAGGAGAAGGAGCTCTTGTTTGGGTATTTCATCTTTGTACTTGTTGATCATCTATATTGAGGAAGTTTTGCTGGTTTTTCTACCCCATGAGGGTTTCCCAGGATAAATTGTGTCTCTTGTGTTTATGTTGTGCTTGTTGTTCTTTCAGTGATCATGTATATGCTATTGTTGTGAAATTGAATTGAATACTGATGTTATCTATCTTAGTATATTGAATCTTAACACAACCATTCATACACTAGACACCAAAGCATCTCCAAATTCATGGGCCAAGATAGGTTTATCCTTATGTGTTCCTCAAAAATAGTTTACAGGGAATTTTCTCTAGAAAAAATCTCCTATATCCTTCCTCTAATATTCTTTTATAATGTTCAAAGTGATATTGAGTAACTAACTCTTCAAATTCCTAAACAACTCAACCTATTTGACTATTCAACCTCCCTTTTCAAAATAAAATTATACAAAGTTCAAACATTACAATAGTTGGCATGTGGGAGGGGTTGCCCTTGGACTACTCAACTTCCTTTTCCAAAAAGAATGTAGCCATATAAAAATTTGAATATTATAAAATCCATGTGGGAGGTGGTCCCCTTGAGGCCATATAAGTGCACCACCTATCATATTGATTAGAAATCAAGTCAGTCCATTGGTTCCTAAGTGACTCAAAATATATTTCATGATCGATCACTTCATTTGAGATAATGTTAAGCCCCTTCTTTAAAGAGATGGTAGAATAATTCAACATGTTAATATCTCTAGTTGGGGGTGAGATATGTTCCATCAAGTCATCTTTAATAAAATCAAGTGTAATTCCCACTATGATTTGTCTTTGGTTGATCACCTCCCTTAGTTCTCTCTTCCTATCTACTTTTGAATTAGGCTTTGATATATCACAGAGGGGAGGCAAGTGACATCTCTCCACCACCCTTGCAATAGCTTGATACAATTTCTGGCACTTGCTAATGGTTGTGGATACATCTTGTTAGAGTGATGTGACGGCTGTTTTGTTACTGGAAATTGCTACATAATGGAGACATATTTAGTTGGTGTCATCCTAGGGAGATCCACTAGTGCTTCTTTCTCCCCTACCTTTCATTTGATCATTTCATGTAATCTCAGTTCCACACCCTCTAAAATGCATCCGCTTGGTCTCTTGTATTTTCCAAAATGTCACTTAATTGAGAATGATGATTTTGCAGTTCATGTAGATGGTTGTAGATACGGCCTTGTGCTTTTTCCAACTACTCTTTCATATAGAATGCACATTATTTAAAATTTGATAAGTGTCTTGTCTCATCTTTGAATTCTACTACCTCTCTCTCCAAGGATTTTATGCATTGCTTCTATTCTTTTATATTTTATGTCGTTTGCTTCACATTCGCTTCATATGCTTGTGAACATGTTATATTTGCAATGTTTGCAACTACATGATCTTGATTGAAATTCATGAATACATGAGTTTCCATTGTGATTTCCAATGTAGGAATCCATGTTAGCTTGATCTTTTTTGTGTTTGTTTCACAATCTACTTCCTCTTCTTTTCCAAAAAAAAAGGAATCTAATGAAGCCACTATTCCTTACTTAGATGGCGTAAATGTTGAAATTTGGTTGAGCTTTGATATTTAATTCTTTTATATGTAGAGACTTGAAGCAATGAGAAAATTCAATCCGTGAAATTCATACAACCATAACACAAGATATATCCTAGGGAAAATCCTCAAAATTATGAGAAAAAAAACCCCAGCAATTCTTCTTAGTATAATATAATGGATAGAAGAGAATGCTTTCTTTTACAACATAGCATATTGCATTCGGAAGATAAGAGATCATTCAACGCTCTTGATGAATATGCAGAAGAATTATAGAAGAGATATCAATCAAATGTGTTACCAACACAACAATAACAAGCACGAACAATACCCTGCACAAAGAGAAGCGCCTTTCCTTCAATGGAGAAGACAATTCGCTTCACATTGGATTCAAAAATCCCGTATAACATATTTATACATTCTTATTTTCTATTTTTAACTTCTAAATTCAATATGAACTTGCCCTCAAACTCGGTGTATTAATATTGCATGCAATGGTGTGTCCCACTTCTCATGCAGTGTTTTATCTCACTGAGTTGTCACTTAGGATGAACTCACATCTTAACTGAAAGCTTTCCCACTTAGTTAGGTGGCTAACTTAAGTGTCGACATGAAAGTGTCACAACTCACGTGTCATCTTTTAGTTTAACATAAGTGTCGTCATGCAATAACACTTAGTTAACTAGATCTTCTTTGTTGTCACTTAGTTAACTCTCTTTAACTGATGTGTCATCTTTTAGTTTAACTACAGTGAAAACACTTTAGTTAACTAGTCCTTTTTATTTAACACTTAGTTAACTAAAATCATGTCGATTGATTTACTTGAAGTTACCATTGTGAGTTATTTAGTTAACTGAGGCATATCTTTAACTGATGCTTTAACTGAAGCGTTGATACTTAACTGAAGCTTTAATCATTCGAGTTCTCTTTAATTTGTTGAAGTGTCTACATGGGAAATTTTGAATTCTCTTGATCTCCATGCTTTATATTTTATTTCTTTATCTCTAATTGCATGGTCAATATGTGCTAACTTTAATTATCCATCACATTACATTATACTAAGAAGATCAATTATCAGATGTTGTGATCATATTATCTTATTCCGGACCAAATGATCATATGCTAAAGTAATTCACTTTAGAGGTGATCAATCTCTAAAGGATACTTAATAGCAATCTAGTGATCATGGTTAATAATATATCACACAACATTAATTGCTTTTAACAAGTAAAGCATGACCTTTATACGGAAAGTCCACCTCTATACGAGAGGTCCATCTGATGGATACCTTTATATGGAAGGTTCACATGATAATCATGACTTGAAACACACAAGTCTGGAGCGTTGTTCAACAAGACTTTACAATATCATTACTTTGATCAATTACCTCTATACGGGAGGAATAACCTTTACACGGAAGCCAATCAAAGTGCTCACCTCTATAAGGGAGGATCAATATTGACTACACAAGATTGGTTTGAGAATGTCTCCTGATGTTGTATATTTAATAGTAAATCATCCCAGGCCAAGCTCCATCAGTGGAAAATAACTTGTTGTGATTGAAATTGAAAATGGAGACATGGAAGAGAGTCCTACTCCAGCTTAGACTTGAGCATCAAGTTTTTTGTAATTTATTCTCTTCCTCCTCCTTTCTCTTATTCTCTTAATATTCTTATTTATTTCTTTTATCTTTTGTATATTTTTCAATTCTTTCATTTTCTATTGCTTCCTCCATTCTATGTTCCTTCGTGGATTTCATATCTCCTTCCTTCTTGCTATGTTCTTCTGCATCTTTTCCAAAAGCTTATATTTTTTCTCTAAGAATATTTATTTTCTATATTTATCTTCCCTAGGCTTTTGTTTTGTAGTTGAATTTTTTCCTTTGGTCCCCAACCTATTTTCCACTTCCTTAAGTGAATTAGTTCTCTGAAAAAATCATATCCCTCTAGAACTCATTAAAATAAACCAATTGTATTTGCAAGAAATACAGTGACATTGCACTACTTATTGGATTCATTTCTTCTAAATGTTTTAGTACCAAAGTGAAAGGAATTTAAATCTTGATCCTCCTCCTTGGCATCCTTCACATAATTCAAACTGTATCCTCCAAAAATGATGGAAATGGAGGCCATGGAGATTTCTTGGAATTTTGTAGCACTGCTCCAATTCGATTTATATACATATGATAAGTGACTTTCTGCAACACTACTTTGTTTGTCATGAATAGAGTAAAAATGTGAGGAGGCTATATGCCATCATATATTCACAAATAAGTTCCCTTTCTATCATATACCAATCTCCAAGAGGAGCTACTGCTTCCAATTCCTTGTTTGGCATGCACTTTGTTGGTTGCTTGTAGATTATAGTATATGATGGTATTATAATTTGTCATATATTTTCCCATAATTGTTGGTTTACTTGTTCTCCCACAATAACTTGTAATAAACATGAATTAGTGCATTTTGTAGAATCCATTTCCACCCCTTTAAATATGTCTCCAACTGAATTTACTTGTTGCAACAAAGGCACCTACGATTCCGAAAATTGAGTGGCATGTTTGTCCCGATACATTGTAGAAATCAATGTTGCTATCATTTGGTAAGGTGGTATTAGATACTATGTAGGATACAAGATAATATCTCTTGATTTTAATCTCTTGTCTTTTACCCACCATTTCCTCAATAGCATGTGATAGTCTAGGTTTATATTTGTTATCCATTCCTTAGATAAATAAACAACCAGAATTGGGAACATGTAGTAAACATCA